>OZ007592.1:213163110-214451860 GCA_963931845.1 Maratus michaelseni
AGAAAAGTTGTATTGACGAAATGTGTTCCGTAAAAATACTACGTACTTTAAACAGAATAAGTCATTTTAATGAAGATTTTTCAAATAAAGATAATTTTATAATTAAATATGGTTTGCGATAATTTTATTTTCATTACTAAACGAGTAACAGAAGAAAGTAATTTTGAACTTTGCATGCGAAGTTATGGAATAGAGTTGTATATAATTTTAATGATATGATAAATATTTTTTCAACTCAATTAATAATAGATAACTGAAAATATATAACATCATATTCTTTATACAAGATTTAAATTCATGGAAAATTTCAAGGGATTTTAATATTATTAAAATAGAATATTAATTTTATTTAAGCAATTATTTGACATACCATTAACTTGTTTTATGAAGAAAATTATATTAATTAGAAAAATGTAATTAAAATAAAACAAAAAAATTTAAAACTGTATTTCTCCTACAAATTTTGAATTATTGAAACTTTATTAGCATGCCACTGTGTTTAACCCGTTGGGGACGAGCGACACGTGACGAAGAAGGCTCAGAATCCAATATTATTCCCACCAGTTAATTTTTATTGTAAGCATTATGCCTTATTTAATGCTAGCATTAATGCGATGCAATTAGGCGCAAATTTCTGTTTTGAAAAACCGGTGGTAAGAGATTAAAAATTCTGTAAAGTACGCTCGTCGCGAAGGGGTTAAAGTCGGTGCAATTTCTCATAAGTTTGTTTTATTTAGCGTATACTTCGCATTTCATTAGTTATAAAATGGAAAAAAAAATATTGACTGTTATGAATCAAGTAAAAAATATTTTTTATGCTTTTTTTGCATATATTATTTTGCAATTGAATGTAAAATATTGAATTACAATCTGTTATGTAAGCAAAATTATATTATTGTCACATTTACAGTGACTAAACATTATTGGGATGTCCATAGCACCTAAATGTGAGAATGCATTTTATGCATGTCAGTTCATCTTAATTTTATAAATTAATTTTAATAAATTTTTAAATATTTAATACTGAATTATAATTAAATAATCAATCATTTAACTTTCATACACTCTTAACTTTGACAATTACAAAACAAGAAGTAAAAGTTAAATGACCAATGCATCATTAACTTTATCAAAACATGTTTATTTTTGTCTGTTTTACACAACTATTTTAAAAATTAAGATTTTCATACTTCCTGGAACGCTGCAGTTGTTCTAGATTAAAAAATCGTTTTAATGTCATACGTGCTAATCATACATTAAAAAAAATTAAATGAAGATAAATTGATCCAGAAAAATTACTTATAGAAATTATTCTTGTTTCTACGTAGTTATTTATTAACTATATTTTATAAAATTTATTCCTTTAGCTGACAAGCAGGTTCATCTATAATTTTAATCAGTTAATAAAATGCTTTATTTCATAAAGTTCTAACTCTTTTAGGATTTCTCTTTATCATTATACTTACTTCAACTTCTTTATCGTTCTTAGTGTTATACAATTACGTGAAAAAATAGCACTCATACTCAACTGTTATTCTAAATAAATGCACACTAATTTTTTTTTTTTACTTGGTAGACTTTATATTTATTTTAAAATCTCAAAACGAATATTATCGGAGAGCGAATTTTCATGTCGCCTCCACCAACGCAATTAGATTTTCTTACTGACTTCATTTGAATTCAATATAAATAGAAAAGGATTCCTAGACACCGTCTTACAAAATAGTTATAGTTTTCTACTTTTAACTATAAAACATCCCCCTCACCCCCGATTGAAATAAATTGTTTTCAATAGCTCACATATTTGTTACAAACAAATAAATTACAAATAAATAGATTTACACAGCACAATTATAGCAAAACTACACAGCGAATAGATAATACACAGCACAATTACAGCAAAAGTACACAGAAAATAGAAAGACTTTCTCTTCGAATTTGAAAAATCAATTTCGTCGCTTATAGGGCAGTCAAAATATAGACATCAAAATGCAATGATAAGTGTAGAACAATCTTTGTTCCTTTTTTTTTATTCCCATTAGATGAAACAGTCCTTTGATGCCTGGCATCTATGGGGTTAATAGACAAAGAAAAAGTGCGAAATGGTAATCTTATTTCCGAGATTATTTCCCGCATTTAGGGAATGGTAGGTGAGTTAGATAAGTAACAAACTATACTGAAATGAAATTCGTTTTGTTTCTGAAATGTGGATTACTGATTATGTCACATTTGTGTACCATTCATGCGTTAGAAACTTTATGTACATTAATAATAGTCTCGAAGTCACAGCGGTCGTCCAACATATTCAGATCCCCAAGCCCAAACTTCCCTTCTTTTCTATGCATTAAACTTGTGGAATTTGGCATTTAAAGTTTTTCGTCTTTTTCAAGCTTTTTATTTTTCGTCCTATAACTTTTTCCTTTTGTGGATCATCACATTCACACACATTGGAATTTTAGCATCTTGATCATACAGATACCTTGAAAAATCACAGACTGAGAACTTTGAATCATTTCACGAACTTTGAAAATTGTCGAAGAAAATGGAAGCAGTGAAAAGCACTTTTCATATCATTTTAATCACTGGATTTCTATGCGATATTTTTCAATATTATATGAATGTGTACAATGGATATTACATTTTAAGCGGAAAAAAATTGACAGTTGATATATTCGACATTTTTCACCAAATAAGAGGTACCAGAATCCCTTAACAAAACACTTTAAGAGAAACCTTCAACCATGAATTAAATTACAAAACTAAATAACTAATAACTAATTTAATAACAAAATTTGATTGTGCATAGAACGCAATTTCAGCTTTCATCCTTGGATAAATGCTTTTTTTTCCCTCTTTAAAACATGAATTTGTGTAAAATAAATCGAAAATGAGAAAAACCGTAGTATCTAATCTCTTTAAATGTATAACCTATATTAATATAAATGAGGTGAATTGTCTTGTAGCAAAAGAGTATGAAGGACCATCATTTTTGGTGGAATATCTTGCTATTTCTTTTTATTATTTCTGTATTTAAAATTAATACCATTTCATACTCTTATGCACGTTTTATCAATATATTTTATGCATTTCATTAACAACATTAAAAATATTTCATAATATATATTAAGTTAAAATTTATTGATTTCCATGAAAAGCTTCTGTATAGTTTTATTTAACATCATCTTATAAAAGAGAGGACACGCCATAAATGGCTGCTTCAAATTTCCATAAAACTTCTATTCTGAGTAGTGTATGAAAAGTGAATACTTTTCTTTCTATAAAATGCTGCATATAAATTGGAAAGATCACTTTCATGAATCATTTGGGAGCAGAATACATTTTAAACCAAAAATCATTTGAATACATCAGTTGAAAAATAGCTACTTTGAAAACAGTTGCTTTAAAATAAAAATAATTTTTCGACTTAAATATATCTACTAGTAGTTATGTAGTTAGTTGTTAGTTTTTGCTTTCAATTTATAAATTAGTGTTTAATGGTTTTTTTCTGATAGCTGTCAAATAAATTTAAATGAGATATTGTTATTAATTAATGAAAACGAAAATTGTATTCGCAAAAGATGTAGTAGTTTTCTTTGATGCGCCTGGTACTACATCGCATTCGGATATATATCTCCTTTTGTGTTTCCCGGAAAAAATAAATTTTGAGTAATGTATTTAATTTTAAAGCGCTCTTCAAAAACTTAATAAATTTGACAATGATTGTCGCTTCTTCTGCTATTTTTCAACTGTTAATCTAACAAGGTTTTGATTGCATTCAAAATCACGGAAACATTTCTGAGTCACATAAATAATGTCCGTATAAGGAATAGAAAATGTCACGTTATAAGTAATGTTGTACGTTGTTTAAAAGAACTTGTTGAGGTCTTAATAAATTTGAAAATTATTATCGTCAGATCCAGGGCTTTACAAATTTGAAAATATCTGGTAGCCAGGTATTAATTCCAGTCGCCAACAAAACAATTTAACCCATCTCCCCCCCCCCCACGTTATTGATTGTCAAAAAACACAAACGTTTTTCATAAATTAAGTGAGAAAAAATAATAAGAAACATAGTTTAGAATTATTAGTTACATAGATTAGAATAATACATAATTGAAAATGATAATAAAACTAAGTTTTCTAAGGAAACTTATCAAAATTATATATCTCTGAAAAAAGGCAATGTTATAAAGTCTGAATTAAATGATATGTTCGGAAAATGACCATTGCCGAATGCTTCAAATGTCCGAATAGTTGAGTGCTACAAAATCTACATCTGATGAGAGGACATCGATAAAATAGTGAAGCCAGAAAACGATTTTTTTTCCTATTTGGCTTATCGAATTCAGTCAAATAATTCTGATCTTATTATTTCAAAAATTGCATTTAACGAACTCTCTTAGTTTTTGCGAAATTAAGAATAAACGTTTTTTTTTGTTGTTGTTTGGGAATATAATTTCAAGTTTATTTCTTAATGTTTTGTAACTTTGCAGCATCTATAATGAGATATCTTACAATAAATTTAATTAAATATTGTGACATTAGCAAAATAAACAAGAGTTATTACGTAATATGCATTGCTAAAAAGAAAAGGAAAGAAAAAGTCATTTTCTCACGTTTGGATTACATAATCGGAATAAGCAGCAGGCTGAGGTTTATTTTGATCCAACGATCTACGATAAGAAGAGAGATTTTTAAAAAAAAACCTACCCTTCTGAAGTACAATCAATCATTTTTTTTATTTCCATTTACTGCAGATAATAATCCAAACAATGTAATTATAAAATATTATTGAGTAACAATACAGTACCAGGCACTTGTCGCCAAGACAGAGTGACGCCGAACTATTTCCCAACTTGTGTGGTGCACACTAGCGCTAGGTGCCAAGCATTTTAAGCGGGGATGAAATATTTAAAAAATACATATTATTTTTATTAAAATGAATTATTCTTGAAATTTTAATTAAGTTTTATAGATTTACTTCGAATGAATTACTTATGATCACTTATATGTTATTATTCTTTAGAATGAATGTGATAGATTAATCAGTTTTAAATCTGAACACACAAATCTGATTTGAAACTTACAAAAAAGTGTAAGCTTTTTTTTATCATTGCTTCCAATTTATAGATGCCACATAAGTTGGATTGACAATATTTCTTATTGAAACTTCCCCCACTCCCCACATTTTAATCATGTGATATGCTAGCCGACTACAGCGGAAAAAAATGGTGTTTTATGTGCATGAAATGGGAAATGTCATTTCAAAGAGAGAAGAGGGAGATCATTGTGTTTTCTGTCAAAATGTCGTTTGCGCTCATTTTTTAGTTCAATTTTTGTATAAAAAAAATAACAAAAAAGTCAGATTAAAATATTTAGTCGCCAAATGAAAAAAGTTGGTCACCAGTGGCGACCTGGCGATTGCATTTGTCAAGCCCTGGTCACTTCTATTAATTATCATCGGTGTTTCTATTAAAATTTCCCAAGCAATCAACACAGCAGACGAATTTCTGATTCACATAACTAAGAATATCCATAGAGGTCTAGACAATTTCATGTTTAATATGACTCAATATCCTTTCTGAAAAAGATTCTATTACGGAATATATACACAGTCATTCAAACATGAAACACGCCGCTGGAATAAGCCCCATGAATAAATTTTAAACATATTCTTATTCACAGCTGCGACCAAAAATACAAAAATATTATTTTCACCGATTTAGATGGTGAAAATGAGGTACTTTATCGTTTACAAAACCTTTCCATATTAATAAGGAATACACCGAAATTTAAAACGTTCAAAATATGTTTTAGAATGATTTATATATAATGAAAACATTAATACCGATGAAGAATGTCTTTCAAAACGCTTTTTTCTACAAGGGACTACATATCTGTATATTTAGAAAAAGTTATATAATATATATATATATATACATTTAAAGGCGGTAAAATTTTCACATTTTATTGGGGGTATTATCATGAAACTTAGGGGGAGGGGGCTCTCGCCCTTGGTTGAAATGCCGATGATCAAAATCACAAGACATTTATAAGTTATTACTGGATATAATGTAAATTTATTTAATTCTACACATATAATAAAAATGGTGAAAATTTAAAAAAACGGAAAATTGAAATTTTTGTCGTTTTTTTCAAAGTTTTGTTTGCCCTTGCGGCGGTAATAGAAATGATTCCACCAAAATGAAATTTTATTGGGGCATTACTAACATCTTGATGTAGCTGTTGCATTCTATATAGAAGACATAGAAGAATGTTTTTGTATTACCACATCCGACTAGTGTATAGTATAGTAGTTGCAAAATAATAATAAAAACATCTTATTAATTTTTCTTAAAAGTAACATAAATTTATTGAAATTTAAAACTCGTTTGTAAATTTATTTATATTAAATGCTTCTACATACATTCTTTTCTGACACGCCAGTATGGTGTATATCATTATTAACAAATAATAATTATATTAACACATCCTGCTTTCTGCATTGCACATTTTTTATTGCAAGCTTTTATAAGTATTTGAAATGAAGGTAGAAATTTCGCGCTGATTGAAAAAAGAAGCATGCATTATTTATGAGTTTTAATGTTTGCTATTTTTATGCAGTTTTTCGTTTTATATGTTCAAAGCATCTTACGTAGAAATGAATTTAAATAATTTTTTAGACATTTTTAGAGAAAAAAAATATTAACAGATGAAACCGGATATATATTGCATTTAAAACTGGAAGAAATATTTCAACGTGTAAAACCAGAAATTAGCTTTTTTGATAATGAGGATACTTACAATTAATAAATGAACTCAAAATATTTAAAATTAACAATTCGATTACTAATGAAAATAATATTATTATATTTTTCTTGCGTAAAATGCATTTATCAACGCCAAAATTACAGGGTCTATTTCTGTTTTTAAATATGAAAATAATATTCAACTTTACTAATAAAATAGTAGAAACCCCGATTATCGAAAATAAAGAAAGAAAAGGAGTTTTTAAAGTATCATCAAAATATTTTAGAAATTGAAGTAGTATATTTGATATAGTTTATTATAAAACTGGAAGCCAAATGCAAAAATAAAATATATTTTGTGCTTCTTCGTGACAACCTTTTGATTTATTTATGTTTTATGAATATTGAAGGACCTAATAATATGATTATAAATATAAGAGTTTTCTATATAGGCACTTGTTATTTAATGATACTAGTAAGTGGTTTAGATTTACCGTGTAACATATTAGAAATTGATATTAGTTGCGGTTAAATACATTTTTTATCTTATTCTAGGTATTTCTGTCATTGCATGATACAAGTATTACAAGTATAAAAGCCGCAAAACAATTAAATGCTTTCTTTTTATAATGGCAATGATAAAAAAAACGATTTATGACATTACAAATTATATCGTGCAGTCCTTTAAAATAACTGCAAATTTATCCACCATCTTTGATAAGAAACATGCTGTATAGGCAAATTTAAACACAATTTAAATCCGTCATCGTCGTTTTTAAAAATCATGATTTAATATTTTACAAAACCTTTATAAATATTATTCACTTACTCATAAAATGTTCAATATTTATGGTGAAATTTCATAAAGTAAATTTAAACGAGACACAAAATAACCTATTAATAAACAGGAAATATCCTATAAGTGACTTTAAAAAGCCATTGAAATTTTGAAATTTCTTGATCTTCAGTATTTTAAAAAAAGGAAAAAAGAAAAAAAGAAAGAAAGAAAAAAGATACTAGCATTACTTAAAAATCCTTATAAAAAATCTATAATAAGTATTACAATCATCCATATCTATATAATTGATGAATCTCAATTTTTTCCGATAACCTTTATATGTAAATTATCGATAAAAAATATAAATTTTTTAATAATTTGAAATCCGTTTTTGTTTAGTGAGGTAAGAGAAAATATTGATTTTTCATAAACTGAAAGTTATGTTTTTTTATAAGAAGCATGAGAATAGCTCAAGGTTTCTAATAAAAGCAGAAAATTTACTCTTACATCATTTCTGAACTAAGAATTTTTATATTTTCTCCAATTATTGAAATAAAAAGCGACAGTGACAAAACGAATATCTAACAGAAAATGAAAGCACAGGGTTGTAAATATGTTGTTATATGTTGTAGACACCTTGGTATTCGGGACTATCGCTTCATATTCGGATATTTTTACTGATTAAATTCTCTTTCCCAGCAGTTTTTTTTTATTTAGCTGATAAATTATTCTAGAATGTACATTAAATATTTATTATTTGAAAGAATTTTTTTTCCTACTAAAGTTTGATTAGATTTTTCGTTTAAAATAAATAATTTATTTTTATGAAGATATAGTTCCTTTTCACATTCGAAAATTTCAAACAGTATATCCTTAATTAAAGAAGTATCTATAGAAAAAAATATTTTTGTGTTATTTTTTAAGAGTTATTGAATTTAGCTTTTATTTTTTTTCCGGTGACAACCTCCGTGTTCAGGTCTATTACAATTCCGGTAACTAACTAAAGAAAGGGACATTAGATTCCACCGTGCGCCTCTGTTCGGCGAATAGCGGCGGTCGTGTCTCTCTCAATTACATATACAAAACGAATACAGAAGCCACTTAAATGAAGAATCACACATTGCTTATAGTACACTGCTTATTAATTGTACCTTTAACCGAAAAGATTTTAAAGCTTTCATTTTAAAATATACACCCAGAAAAAAGTTTTGTTGAATCAACATAAATTTTGTTGAACCAACAAAACTTTTCGTTTAAATATGGGTCAATGGAAATTTTGTTTGAATCAACAAAAAAAAATATTGTTGATTTTTTTTGCAATTCCAAAAAAAAAAAAAAAAAAAAAATTGCATCGTGAGCAAAAAAATGTTTCGTTACTACAAGTAAAATGGTTCAATTTTACTGTAATTAACAAAATTCTTTTTGTTACATAGATATATGCTATGTGTTATTTAACAATCTATTTTCTTTTTTCAACAAAATATATTTCGTTTGTTTAAATAATAAATTACGTTATATTACGAAATTGTTTTGTTTATACAACAAAAACTTTTGTTAAATGAACCAATCTATATATGCAATTTTAACTATTTTTCAATTCATTTTCAGCAGTGAATTACGCCTGTAAACCTTGAATAATAACAAGTGAATTTTTACGCTGCTTTTTTTCGAACACAAACCGAGAGAGCGAAAATTGCCCAAGCTGGGAGTCGATCCCGGGTCCTCAGAACAGCACTCCGAGGCTCTAACACGGAACTACAAGGAACGATATCTGACTTCGGCATTTATCACTCTTATATATGTAGGAACGGCTTCAACCGCAGCACAAGATGGAAATGTCATCATGAGCCCGCAATTTTCTGCGGCAAATATGAGACAACAATACAAGGCTCAGCATACCGCAACATATAGTTAATTTTTAATTCATTTTCAGCAGCGAATTACGCCTGCAAAAAGCAGAATAAAAATTCACTTGTTATTATTCAAAGATTACAGGCGTAATTCACTGCTGAAAATGAGATAAAGCTATTGCAGAAATCACGAAAAAATGCAACATAGCGGTAATACCTGTTGCGAGATTTACAGCAAAAGCTAATCAGAAACAATTTATATCAGGAAGTAACTGAATAAAATGTTTTATTAAAAAACAGTCAAATCGTGTTCATGACCTTCTAAAATCCGTCGGAAGCAGGAAATCGAAAATTTTCATGAATCCAATAGTTTCTTCTTCCAAAGATAGAAGAAAGTAATAAATGGGGCAGGGGGATTTTAAAAACTACCTAGGTCCGTCCCAATGAAAAAAAGTTTTAATTACCCCAAAATTATGTTAATCATGTAATTATATAGCTATATAAGTCAAATAAATCAAGTTACGTAACAGAAATATGGCTACTACATAACAATTTAAATTTTGCAAAAACAACAAAATTTTGCTGGAATTACAAAATTATTGTAAAAACAAATTTTGTTAGTTCAAATAAAATTGATGAAATTTTGTTAAAATTTTGTACGAGTGTTAACAATATTTTTTTGTCCAAGCAACAAAACCAATTTTTCTACTTCAACTAAAAATTTTGCTAAAGCAACCAAAATGTACTTAACAAAACATATTTTTTTGTTTTAATCAATTCCTTTTTCTGGGTGTAGTTAATTTGTAACATTTTAATTAAAACTGCACTCAAAACTAAAAAAAAAAAAAAATAATAAAAGAGCTTTTGCTTTTAATATATACGGCATAAGAATGGCTATTTTTCTTTTCTTTTTTTTAAAGATTATTATGCAGATTTCACAAATCATTTCACGATACTAAGTAACCAGACTTTTATGAAACTTTAATACATTTCTCTGCATATGAATGTACATGGAATGACAGAACACATATATTTTTTCTTTAATATTTATAATTTTTAATTATATCATTAAAATATTTCCGAATTTATGACTTTTATGAAGTTTTAGGACTTATATGACTTTTAATATTTTTACTTTTAGGTATTGACAAAACACTAGCTATTTTTTTTTAATTTGGCATTGCGTATAGAAAAAGAAAATAGACGTATATCGTTAATTAATTGGTCTGCTGCAGCGGGCAGAGGCAACAATTAGAGTTAAAACTTACGACTTAAAACTTAATGAAAACTAACAATTTTTTAAAGTAAAATTAAAAAGAGAGCCACTTAAATATGCTTTAAAAAAATTAAACAAGTATGTCTAACACTTTTTCTAATACAAATCTTAAAATGTTAAATCTTAAAGATAACTGATCCATTAAGGAATTTAAATTATTATTTTTTTTTTTACAGCATGCTATTCCAAATATATATATATATATATATTTCATTTATCTTTTGTTAACTTAAAGATATAGCAATCGATTTGGTGATTTTTGTAATATATCAGAACATAGAAAGTACTACTAGCCTATGTAATTAAAAGAATATGTAATGCTAAAATCTAAAATGCTTATCCAATCATCACATGGTAAAATATATAACAAAACATTTTGGATTTAAATGTTTTGAAGGTGCTACACTATTTACTGTTGAGTTTTATTTATTACTTATAAAATATCTAACACAATTAAAAAAATATTTCCAATTTTTTTTTATTTAGGTCAAGATAAAAAACAAAGAAGATAAGCCTCTCAAAATACTTGACATGAAGTTTCGTGACTTGATTTTGTGTCTTTTGCAATAATTTCTATAATAGAATAATATTTTTTTTTTGTTTTATTGAATTTTTATTTAGAAATACTATAAAATATCTTTTAATTTTTTAAAAAATATGTCTTTCTCCTTTTTATATACTTTTTGAAAAAATAGTGTTAGGTTATTCTATATAAAACAATGCAAAATATAATGTATTTATCATTAAGGGAAAAAAAAAGTAATTTTTTTTAAAGACTACCTTTTTCAAGACTACCTTTTCAAGACTATCTTAAAGTTTGACATAAACTATATGTGTGCAGAATGCAGTGATAATTCGGCTAGTTAGTGCCTCTTTCTTTCTCCTTTTCATACACTTTTTGAAAAATAGGGTTAAGATATTCTTTATCATACAATGCAAAGGATGATGTATTTATCATTTTCAAAAAAACTAAATTTTTCTCAGACTATTTTTTTTTAAAGTTTGATACAAACAATATGTGTACAGAATGCAATGATTATTGGGATACCTTGTTCCTCTGTCTTCCTCTTTTGACATACTTTTTGGAAAATTGGGTTAGGTTATTCCTTATCATAGAATACAAAATATGATGTATTTATCTTTTTTTTAAATAAAATGTTTCAAGAATATTGATTGTTTAAAGTTTTATAGAAACAATATGTGTACAGAATGCAATGATAATTGGGATACTGAGTACCTCTGGGGTTCTCCTTTTGTTATACGTTTTGTAAAATTAGGGTTAGGTTTTTATATATCATACAATGGAAAAAGAAAATGTATTTATAATTTTCAAAGAAACGAAACATTTTCAAGACTTTTTTTTGTTTAAAGTTTGTTACAAACAATATGTGTACAGAATGCAATGATAATTGGGTTACTGAATACCTCTGTTTTTCTCCTTTTATATACGTTTTGAAAAAAAAAATAGGGTTAGGTTATTACTTATCATACAATGCAAAAAGGAAATGTATTTGTAATTTTCAAACAAACTAAACATTTTCAAGATTTTTTTTTTGTTTAAAGTTTGATATAAAGTACATGTGTACAGAATGCAATGATAATTCTGATACTGATTTTGTTTCGGATATGATGATGTGTTATTGAATGTACTCGATGGCAGAGCCGCTTTGTATTTTATTTAAATTGAAAAACACGTTTCCGATGAAGTTCATTTAGGTTAACGAACGGAGTTCCGTAAGGAATTGTATTTGTTAGATGAAGTATCACAGAATCTCTAGAAATATTTTGAAGTTTAAAAATAAAATGTACTTATCGTAATTTGAAAACTTCTTTTATACATCTTTAGCTGTACACCCTTTCTTTCAAAACATATGGACTATTTCTGTAAATTAACTTCATGGGAAAATCAAATTTAAATGTGATGATCGGGACTTGTTAGAAGAAAAAGCAGTGAAATACACAGTAAAATGCAATATGTTGCAAAAACTCAGACTTCAATTTTCGTAATAATTTTAATTTTAATAAATAAAGTAATTTAAATTTCATTTAGGTAAACTATGTTTTTACAATAAAAGCTTAGTTCTACTTTCTTTCACCCCCAATTTGCATATATAATTTTTTTCATTGGTTTATTTCTCATAGTAAGAGTGGTGTTTTCCTCAATTCGGTAACTTAATAAGATTTTCATGTACAGAAGAGATTGCATTTATAAAAGTTATATCTTTAATAAATAAGGGGAAACAAATATTAAAGTATTGAATGTTTTTTTTTTTTATCATTTTGGTATTCATTTTTATGGTTGTTTATATTATGTTTTTTTTTAATTCTCTATTTTAATTTCTCTAAAATTCATTTTTTCCCTCCCAATATTCATCATAATTTTCCTTCTCTTCTGTGTTCTAGGTAATTCTTTTCTGTGATTGGCTGATGCCTTCTGCTTTACTATCTGATGTTCCCTTAACTTTCCCCCTTTCCCTCCCATTTCCATTCAGTCTTGCTGCTTTCTATAAAGTTCTTTGCGCCTGACGAGGAAATGCAAAGTTATTTCGAAAGGCATGTTGAATTCCTTATTTTATGGTGTCATTAAGAAGTTTTTTATGTTTTTATAGAAAAAATAATAACCCGTGTATTGTACATGGATCTGAGATTCATCGAGAAAAAAATACACGGTTGGTAAGTAAAAGTGACTGCTGACATAAAGCTTCCATAATTTCAAATAAAATGTTTCGCTACGCAGCAAGTTAGGAAAGTTTTCCTTATGGAAATTTTACATATTACTCTTATAAGCATCTTTTTACAATTTTCTAATTTTTCATTGGCTGTTGACGCAGTACGTACACCGGCGAGATGATTAAACACATTTCTGAGTATTTGTTATAAAAAGCTTCCGTTTCATTTTTTCCAACTTTGTACCTTAAGAGCCTACACTAGTCACGCGAAGAAACGCTCAAGCTAATGTTAAGTCTATGGGAAGGTTCTTGCGGGATTTCTCGCTCGCATTTTAATGTTTTTAAATTATGTTTTTGCATAGGATAGCTGGGGACAATTTCTAACGTTGGTAGTTTTTACTTTTTGATTTTGGTTACAGTTTTTTTTTATAAGCGGACATTTTTAATTTTGGAACCGGTTGTGAAAGTGAAAGTACACTTAAATAAAAACACTGGATCCAAAATCGAAAAAGTAAAAACTAACAACGTTAGAGATTGACCTCAGCTATCCTATGAAAAAAAAATCATTTAAAAACATTAAAATGCGAGCGAGAAATCACGCAAGAACCTTCCCATAGACTTAACATTAGCTTGAGCGTTTTTTCGCATGACTAATGTAGGGTCTTAAGAGTCTACGCTAGTCACACGAAAAAACTCTCAAGCTAATGTTAAATCGGTGGGAAAGTTCTTGCGCGATTTCATGCTGGCATTTTAATATTTTCAAATGATTTTTTTGCATAGCATAGCTGAGGTCGATCTCTAATGTTGTTAGTTTTTACTTTTTGGATTTTGGTTAAAGTTTTTTTATAAGAGGACTAGGGGGAATCGGACCCTTGCTCGCTACGCTCACCAACCCCCCCCCCTTCCCGTGTAATTGCGCCCTAGCCAACCCCAGACGTAATAGTATATGTGTGTATATATTACACTGGCGGCCGGCTAACCGAAAAGTACCAATGTTTCTGAAAATACTCAATTTCATGAAATTAACAATTGCTAAAATAAATTAATTTATTTTTTCTAGCCAATTAAAAGAAATTTTACCATATTTTTTACTTACGTATAGGCCGTTATTTAGTGCTCGATTTAGTATAGAAGATAAGCCGTAAGTGCCGTATTCTAGAGAGTTTTTATTGTGTTTATAATAAATGGCCGTTTGCTGGCATTAGATCATTTAAGCAAGAATTTCGATTACAAAAGATAGAAAAAAAATTTAAACCGAGGAAAATTAATTTTTCCTGATATCAAGACTTGGTTAGATATTTTTCTAATAATCAAATAAATCATATTTCATAAAAATAGTCGGAATTTTTTTCGATTGATACCGTCTTTTCGAGTAATGACCACGTCTAGTTTTAAACACATAAAACGAATTTTCTCGAATTAGTGACCTAGCTAGATTGATTTCTTGTGCTCGAATTAGTATAGTAATAAATTTTAGTGAAAATCGGTAGAGCCGTTTTCGATATATAGCAGCATTCTTAGTGCTGAGCTTGTTTTAATAGATCAAAATGACCTTTCCCGAATTCGAAACCTAGCTAGATGGATTTCTCGTTCTCGAATTAGTATAGGCAACACGTTGCGTGTAAATCGTTTGAGTATTTTTCCATTTATAACAAAAAACATTTTCAGTGCTGAGTTTGTTTTACCCTGTAAAAACGAATTTTCTTTTATTCGGAACCTAGCTAGATCTTTTTCTCGTGCTCGATTTACTACAGGGGGCAAGTCTCGTGAGACTCTTCCGAGTCGTTTACGATATCATTCAGAATCGGGAAAATCCCTTGCTTGCTTAATCTATATGAATAATCGGGAAAATCCCTCGCTTGTTTAATATATATGAATTTGGCGACAGTAATTTGGACGACAGGATAACTAACAAGTACCAATTGTATATATAGTGTTACGATTATTGTAAATGCTTAGTGTTTGTGCTTAAAAATAATGTAAATACTTTAATTAAGCTCTACTCATAAGCTAATATTAATTTTTGTTGCATTGCAATATATCAATTTGTTGATTTTTTGCAAGCGAGTAAACGCTATTGGATTTGAATGGGAGTCTATGGAAATTTGGCGAAATACTGGAAGTAGCGCCTAGTTGGCGCCACTTTTGGCAGCTAATTTTGGCCACCAAATTTGGCGAAATACTGGAAGTAGCGCCTAGTTGGCGCCACTTTTGGCAGCTAATTTTGGCCACTAAATTTGGTGATATATTGCCAAGTTGGCGCCAGACCCGGTACCTTTCCCCTTTGTAACCTCCCTAATAGCGCCCATCCTGTCGAAATTCTCTACTTTCATGTTAATACCCCCTAAGAAAAGTCAGAAAGCTCTGACCAATCCGATACGTTTCGCGGTATCTACGCAGATTTTCATTGGTCCATTTCCAAACTATTACTTTTTTTATATATAGGAGGACATTTTCAATTTTGGAACCTTGTTGAACAGGTTCTGAAAATGAAAGAACCCTTATATAAAAAACCTGGAACCAAACTAACAACTAAAAACTAACAACTTTAGAGATCGATCCCAGATATCCTATGCAAAAAGCATCATTTAAAAATATTAAAATACGAGCGAGAAATCGTACAAGAACCTTCTCATAGACTTAACATTAGCTTGAGCGTTTTTTCGCATGACTGATGTATGCTCTTAATGTGTAAGCATGATGAAGCTAAAAAATTGAGATAAAAAAACACATTCTATTCTAATATTTAAAACTTAAACTGCATTTATTACAAGTTAAGTTTTATTTCTTTATAGCACACACAAAAATTCAAAAATCTGAAAATAACTTTATCACATATGCATGGACAGATAAATATTTCACATATACATTTTTCATGCAAACGCTATAGCATCAATGAAATACAATGAATAACAGGCTGTAATTTACTATCATTTATAGTTGTCACACGTAATTGTATATTTATTTTACAACTTTACAAATTTATGTGTAATTATAATGTAGTTATATGATAAAAATGGATGACTTGTTCAGTTATCAAAGAAAACATTTATATTGTTTTTATAGGAAAACAGAGAATCAGAAATAAGTCTTTTAGAAATTTCATAAAAAATATGTTCGCATAAAACATACAATTTTTCTTTAACAATGAGTAAAAACTCTTTGATTTGATTTATGAATTCAAATTTCCAAAATCATTTTGATGTGAATTCAAATGCAAGAAACATTTGAATAAATCAGTATTAAAATATTCAATTTGAATGTAAATGTAGAATAATAAGTCTCTAGACACAGTTTTTTTCAACCCGCAGTAGTTTTATCACTTACAGACTCGAATTTTATTAAATATAATTTACTTTACATTATAGAAATGCCATTTAATCTAACTGAAATAAATGCAAAACTGTTGTAAAATGTACCGAAACTTTAGAAATTTTCTTTATAGATGATACGGGTCATCTGTGAAGCCAAACAATAAACTTTCCTTCATGTCATTTAATTCTACTGAGAAAGAATGAATATATATATATATTTTTTCTTTTAAAAAAAGATGCGCGTGTTTAAATTACATTTCAAAGAAATGCTTTTTAACAACTCTGTTAACAACGTACGAAATAACAATAAAAAAAATGTTTATACAAATAAATATGGAAACGTATTCTTCCCACATAATTGTCTTTCAAAAACATGAAAATGACATAGATTTTCTTTACATTTTGAACAATATGTAAGCAATAAAACGTAGAATCTATTACAAACTAATTTTTGAGGTTGATAATGTTTGAATATAATTTAGATAATATGAAAAGGACTTCCAAAATTCGCCGAATCGCACCCTCCCCTTCTCTTCGTGACACTAGTAAGAAATAGCATTGTGCTCAAATCGGCAAAAAAAAATCTAAAATTTGATGGAAAGCCTTTAAAAAAGGGAAAATATATTTTCCTATTCCAAAATATTAACAAAAAGCCTTTTTTCGTTTTTAGTGTCAGAAATGGCCGAATAAGCATAACATTCAAATAGCTTAAAAGTTTTTGGTCGTTGAAAAATGGAATATTTACTTCTCCACTTGTTCGATTATGGGGAAAGTAAATATTTTCGTACCCGGGGACCGTATAGAAATTTAATTTTCGTAATTATTTAAAATAACTGTTTTGGCGTAAACGACTTTCATATGATAAAAAACAACATATAAAACATTTTGATATATAATTATATCTGTGAAGCTATGGTTTTAAGGATTATTTGTCAAGGATAAGTAGGATCACTCCAATATATCAGTAATATTTGACAGCACAGTTGGATTTTTAGTGCTTTTCTAGCGAATACATTTTTTAGTCCCTTTCCACCATGTTAAACCACCATGAAGTTGTAAGTATAAAAAATTATTATTTTTCATTCTTAATGTCTCATCTATATTTATTGTGACATTGAATTAATGTTAAAATAATTTTCAGTTATTTTGAATATATAAAGATGTTTCCCATTTTCTAAAACGACAGTATATTCTTCTGGCGATAGTCGGCTTTTTGGTTCGCGCACTCTATATTAACTTGTCCTTGAAAATGAATAATAAAATTTATTTTCATCTAAATTTCATCTCGTTTTTAGTTTTCTCTTTAGCCATATCGAGACCAGAAATGGCGATTTTATATTTAAAGCTAACAAAAATCTTTTAATCCTATGATCTGTGACTGTTTTCATAAGGTGATAATCTTTCTGATTTATTGAGTTGCTGGTACATTCAAGAAGAATTTAGAAAAATAAATATACAGAATTCACGTGTCTCTAAGAAAAACTCAAAACTGTATCCATCCAAAACTCTAAAGCTGCTTAAACCAAGATAACCAAGCTAATCCTATTTGTAGCCAGCATTTTGATACAATGTTGTGCTAGTTCAGGGACTGAAATTCCATTCTCAAAGGTAGTCTCAAGTAAAAAAAAAATCCCTGACGGATCGGCCTACAGGCACAGGTAGATTTCGAAGACGCAGACCTTGGGGCGCCTGTTTATTGGAAATTGAAGACGAAATTATCTTTTTGCCATGATGTGGCAGTTGGGACCACCCACTTTGAAATCTACCTGTGTCTGTTGGCGGATATGGCAGGGGTTGTTTTGTTTTTATTTTTTTGTTGTTGTAAAGGTTGATCCTATAACAAACTTGTCAATATAAAAGTTGTAGATATTATTAAGAGTATTTATATTAAATTTAAGCGGATTTGATATCTTGTGAATTGACAAAATTATGATTTTTTTTCTTCAAACCCTATTTTCTCTCCCCCCTTGAGGCCATTTTTAATGATATCAAAAATTTATAATACATAAATTTTCGGCCCTTTTTCCTAGAAGTAATATTAATTTTAAACAGATTCGATACGTACCATAATAGGGAAGTTATAAGTTTTTTTATTTATTCACAATAAGCCCCCTCACCCCCCCCCCTGGTTCGATTTTGCCAATTAACGAACTTGTCCGAGATTTTATGCCCCTTGATTTATGTATCTGATTGGAAGAGATTTGTGCAGAATTATTGAAGTTATCGTGTCCATAAAAATGTGATATAGATAGATAGATAGATAGATAAAGTTTTGAACTGGGGGGTGGTTTTGGGTTCTGGGAGTCATGATCGGCGTAGATCTGCAAACATTTTCCAGAAATTCCAACATAGGGGAAAATGTAATACGTAGGTAGTATTTCTTACGAAATCTACCTAATACTAGTCGCCACAAATCTACACCCGATGAAAGTCCTTAATTCATTGTCTGGAAATATAAGTTGGGTGGTTTTGCTTTTTTTATTGCAATTAACGTGCCAACAACACATGGCACGTTAATTGCCATGTATTGTTCCATGTATCAGGGAACTATCGACTGCGTTTTTCTGGTCAAAATGAAACTGAATTGAAACTACTTATAAATCAAATGGTGATCTCGTCATTTAATGAATAAAATATTTTAATACAACATGTTTCGGAAAGATGGCGCTACAGAACTTAAAATAAATGTTTAGTAAATTTATACATTTTAATACCCAATATAGCTTCACAAACATGTTCTATGAGATACAATACTTGTTCGACAGTACTACCCGGGATGCGCTATAATGGACCATTTACGCCATCAAAATGAAGAAAGGATGCATTATGATAAGTCTATAGAAATTAAAGATAATTATGATAAGTCTTTTATGATCCACAGCCTTTTTCCTTTAAGAAATAAAAAAATTAGACTAATTATGAAAATGGCATATTTTGTATTTATATGATTAAATATCTTATTACTCTAAAATAGTACCCGTTTTAGAAAAATAAAGGACTCAAATTTTGTATTTCAAGTGATGAGACATAGTGATTCAGGGTTAGAAAAGTCCATTCAGACACATTTTAATTTTTAAGTATATTAAATTGTAAAAACAAAAGTGGCCTAAAAATAATTTCGCATTTCCGAAAAAAAATTGTTATACTGGGGATTGTAAGAGCGACATTTTGCATTGTTAATATATTTACTGAAACTGTTTCATATTTAAAATATTGCAATATATTTTAAAATAGCATTAACTATTCAGGTAAGAACATACAAAAAGACACATGCATTATTTCAACTAAAGAATATTTCTTCTTGAATTACATTTTATCTCCAAAATCATGAATGAACGGCAGTATTTGTCTTGGCAGTAAAGAAACATGAATAATTTATATCTTCAATATTATTTAAATTTAAAATATTTCACTGTAAAACGCTTTTCCAAATTTTTTTTTTGTTATCTTAAAAAGTGAGAAGTTTCAGTTAGCGATTTGATCTGTATATATAAAAAAACGTAGGCGGAGGAAATTTTGAGGGTTTTGCTCTCTTTTATTTGTAATATATCTAATTTGTAATATCTTGAGATTTCATCTTTATAAAAGGGAATTTCTACAGAAAAAAATAACAGCGCTAAAATATTCCACCATACATAAATTTAGAAAAAAGTCTAAAATCATAACAAGGAAGTATTTGATGGTAAAGATATATCATATACACGCAGAGTGTCCACAGAGATATTTCATTACATTAAAAGAAAATGTTTGAAAATCATCTATAAAAATGTATGACAAAATAATGTTTCAAAGAGGCAGAAAAAATCCATAAATCACATGTAAAACAATTGAAATTGATGTTTCATTTCCTAGAGAACAACAACAGTGATTTCTGTACATTTTTTCGTATAATTTTTGAAATATTTAAATTTTAAATTGATTATTCGTCAATATTTGAAAATCTAGTATAGATAGAAAGTGAAAAAATGGGAATTTCGTTCTGGCTGCTTATAAGTTGTGTTCTGCTGAATGGATTTTTATGGAACTTACACTGTTTGTTAGATAATGTTTCAGGAAAGGTTTTAGTATATTATATATTGTTTGTTCTACGTTGCTTAGGTATAGATTTATAGATGAAAGTTCTCTAATCCGGTAAACTTGATTATGAGAGATTAGCCTTTTTATAAGTACTACTGGACGGATTTTGATGAGACTTGCATTGTGAGATAGATATTTTTTCATGGACTATTTATTGTATTGCATATCGTTCTCACGTCCTTTTTTATAGAATTATGGCGGGAAGTTCTATATTCTTGTGAACCTGATTATGAAAATTATTTATAAATGCTACTGAACGGATTTCAATGACAGTTGCACTGTTAGTTATAAAGATTTTCAGCAAAAGATTTAGTACATTGAATATCGTTCTACAATGTTTACGTACAGAATTGCTGGGAAAAGTTCTTGAAGGGGAGGGGGGGTTACGGGTAAACAGAGTAAAAATCCAATTATTAAGCTCAAAATACAGGGTGTCCCCCTTCAATCGATATCCATATTTGCAAAATTATTCAAATTATATTCCAACAAAACATTTATATATATATACTTATATAATTTTAACTTAATAGTTCGTAGAAAGATGAAATCATACATTTTTGGTGAAATTTATGGTAATTTGGGCTTGACAATTCTGCCATGGTTCCACAATAATTGAATTTTTTTTCATCTATTTCAAAATTACACTTTTTTCTTTATTTGTTAATTTTGGATACATTTCATTACAGATTTGAGTTTCATCGTTCAGGTTTTTCTTTTTCTTTTAATTTTTTCCCTCCAATCTTTATTATATTCTCATTGTTTTAAATTCCATTCATTTATTTTTTTCTACATATTTATGTATATTGTTCAAAATGTTACGTGTTCATTTTCCATATTTAATATAAATACATATATATTTTTTCCGATATGTTTGATGTTTCCGTATGATGTTTCTGTGTTGTTATGCAATGGTTATATATACAGGGTGTCCGAAAAGTCTGGAAACCGTCAAATAACTCGAGAAATATACATCGGATTGAAAAACGGCAAAATGCACGTTCAATATTTTTTAAAAATCTATTTAAGGATATATAAAGCTGCCCCCCCCAACAATACAAAAGTTACGTATTTTTTCCAAAGAATCCGAATCTGCAATAAAAATGGGGGTCATAATTTATGATTTCAAAGTTGCCCCCCTTTCCCCCGGAGGGGGGCAACTTTCATATCCCTAAATAGATTTTTCAAAAATATTGAACATGCATTTTGCCGTTTTTCAATCCGATGTATATTTCTCGAGTTATTTGACCGTTTCCAGACTTTTCGGACACCCTGTAGATATATATATAATAGTAGAATTTTCAACTGCATTATCATTATCTTGATGTGCAAGGATTGGGATTATATCAAATAAGTACTGGAGGTGCCCTGTAATCTTGTCAGTGACGCCGCATGTACAGTGAGTTACATTTTGTATCATGGATTATCTAACTTCATGTTGTTTGTAGGGAATGGTGTCTATTTCCCTTATTTTTTGTTGTTTGTTTTTTTATCTCGTAAATGCAGATATCTCTGCCAATGTCACTTTGTCTCAATTATTTGCGTGTAGATGAAAAATATTCCCGTTTAATAATTTTGAAACAAATGATATGATTTACGGTTTTCATAAGTGTTAAAAAACTTAATAATTTTTTTAGAGTAAAAAATATTTTAGATACTTTAAGTTAAAATTGCAATATGTATAATGATTTCCTTTATATATAAAAAATAAAACGAATTTCAATTTGCTAAATTATTTTTTATGAAATTGCTCGAAATAATCAAAATTGAAAACCAACGTCACACCGCCTGTGGTGATGGATTATACAAACATGGTTAGATTTATCAAAGTCCTGACTCTCTTTGTTTCAAGTTGAGAGAGACAGTTGATAGAAATATATAAATAAGTCAATTTTCATCTTTTTTACAACAATTTTTTCTTTTGAATGTTTATAGATTTAAGAAACATCAAAACGATAAATTTAATCCTAAAATTTGTCTTTAGAATGATTGATTTGAAAAGGCCGTTTTATGCGATTTGTTGTTTAGAAGATTTATAATCGTATAAATCTAATAGTTTATTTATAGAAGAATAGAAGGATTTATCTAGGTATGAACATTTATAAAAGAAAGAATATATATTATATAATACATCATGGGAATATATAAAAGAAAGAATCTATCATTAAAGTTGATCAAGTGCTAGGATATAATTTTATAACTGTATTTTTTTATTAAGTATTTATTAATCGTATATTCTATAACAGTAAAAATCAATAAAAATTATTAATAAGTTACCAGTGGGTCTTACTAGTTCTCCAACTATTTAGAAAAGAAATATTGAACAAATTTTAAGTGGTATTGATGGAATTAACAGTTTTTATTGATGAACAGAGGAAGCTGATGATATTCATTTTAAACGGCTAAAACAAGTGTTACAAAGATTACATGTATCTAATATTAGAATGTCATAAACAGAAATCATTTTTTATGGCTAATCAAATTGCATATTGTGGTTATAAAATTGATAAAGAATGTATTCATAACAAGATAAAATTGATGCTATTTTAAATGATGCTAATTGGTGCTCCTCGACCAGTAAATGTATCACAGGTTAAAGCGTTTCTAGGCTTACTAACATATTATTCTAAATTTGTTACCAAATTCATCTACAATTTTTCCTCCTTTAAACAACTAGCTCCAAAAGAATGTGAAATTTATTTTGTATGCTGTTTGTGAACAAGTATTTAAAAATATAAAAAATGAGATTATTTTTAAAAGAGTTCTTACACATTTCAACCCTAAATTACCTTTAGTGTTAGCAACCGATGCTTCCTCATATGGTATCTCTGCAGTACTTTCGCATATGATGCCAGATAACGTGGAGGGATTTTTGTCCAGAACTTTAACCAATGCAGACAAATTTATAGCAAGGTAATAAAGAAGCACTAGCTATTATCTTTGGTGTAAAGAATTTCTTTCAATATTTGTATGGTAACAAATTTACTTTATTTACGGACAGAAAACTTTGATGTCCATGTTTTCCTACTAAGAGTATTCCCGTACTTTCAGTTGCTAGGATGCAAAGATATGCATTATGTTTTCAAGCGGTGAAATATGATATTCGTTATAAGAGACTATCCGAACATTGAAATGCCGATGTTCTTTCACTGCTTCCATTACGTAGTGAATATTTACCTCCAAAATTAAACTCAACTAATGTAATTGATGAATGTGAATTTTTTCAAATTAACCAAATTTCTATTTTACCTTGAAATTACAAAACAGTTGATCTAGCTACAAAATCAGATCCTTTGTTACGTCAAATTTTTCATCACCTAATTTCTGATTCTCCAGTTCCTAAAAATGTACTTTTGCGCGGTAAGCAAGAAAAATGTACTCTTCAACATAGCTGTATTTTAAAATTATGTAGAGTAATGATCCCTGAAATTCATAGAAAACAAATTTTAAATGATTACCACTTTGGACATTTTGGTATAATTACGATGAAATCCTTAGCTCGATATTTTGTATGGTGGCCAGGAATTAACCAAGATATTGAAGATTTTGCACGGAATAGCACTATTTCTGTCGATTTATAAATTAATCCTCCTAAAGTACTACACATCATTAGGAATGGCCTACTGCTCCATGGGAAAGAATTCATATTGATTATTTGGCTTCTGTTATGGGTAAAAAACTTTTACTTGTTGTTGATGCTAATAGCAAATGACCCAAAGTCTCCATCGTTCTTAATACATCTTCAGGACATACGATTACTTGTCTTACTTCATTTTTTGCCAGATACGAATATCCTATATCTTTGGTTTCTGATAATGCTAAACAATTTACTTCTTCAGAATTTGAAACATTCATAAAGGATCATGGAGTAAACCTAGGTTTAGTGCACCATACCATCCAGCTGCAAATGGTCAGGCTGAGAGATATGTGCAAATCCTCAAACGTGGATTAAAAGCTTTATATTCAGAATCTGGTACTTTACAAATGAAGTTAAATAAATTTCTTTTAAATTATAGAAAGATGCCTCATGTAACAACGGTGGGAGAGTCCTGCATCTCTATTGCTAAAGCGTCATATAAGAACAAAAATAGATATGATACTTCCTAAAGTTTCAAATTTTGTTCATTATAAGAAAAAATGTGAGAAAATCCAATACTGAAGTAACAGAATTTAAAGTTAACCAGAAAGTTGCTGTTTATACTTCTGAAGCCAAATGGAAAAATTGGTCGCATTATTGCAAAACAGGACAAGTTACATTATAGAATTCAAGTTCGTTCAAATACTATGTTGATCAGATAACTAAAGTTGGTTGAAAGATATATTTAACTAATGATAAAAATTCTGGAGAAAGTGATACAGAAAGTTACAGAAGTAAAAGTACAGTTGTTAATCAAGGTGATTTTCAACAAATGCATCCTAGTGTCACAAATCTTCAACCAACTAAGCATGTGTCCCTAATACTCCATATACTAAACAAGCTGACCTTCTCCACCCAACTATTCCAAGTCCTAAATCATCTGACTCTTGTGTCCCAAATTCTCCACATCTTAAACCAGCCAACTATGATATGATACCTCCACTTCCAAAACCTACGGTTCCAAATATTAAATTTCATGATGCTGCAGAACTTTGCTGTAGAAGTTGTACAAATTTTCAAAGAGCTCCTACCCGAGCGAAATATTAGGTGGAGCAGAATTGTAATGTTTGTATTTCAGATAATAGACTCTAGATGCCAGCAATGCGAATTCTAATGTGTCTGTTCGCTAGCGCCCTTTTTTATATTGTACTGTAAACAGCACAAATAGCTGTTCTGAATGTATTGTAGTTATGTCTTGAGGTCGTTATCTTACGTGTTGTGATTGTGAAATGTAACTGAATATGTAAAATGGCCTTGTTTCGTCCATATTTATTAAATATGTGTGCTTACTTATTTTAATTAATATAATGAAGACATTATAATTAGAAAAGTAAATAAAATTGTGCTTTAATTATACTATGCGTTAATATATCCAATTACAAATTTATTAATTTGGATTTTTTTTTTTTTTTTTTAAGAATAACATGTCACATTTCATTTCGGTAAACAGTATATATTTTTATTATTTTGAACAATGTAAATGTAAATGTAATACATGTTTTTTTAATTAATAAGGTCATTACTTGAGCTACAGTTTTCAAAAGTGCATTTTACTCAAAAGTACATTTACCCCGTATTTGATGATATAAATTAAAATTTGGCGATGTTTAGAGGTGAGAACAATAAAAGAAAAAAAACATAGAGCTAACCATTGCAACCATCGTTATACATTTCTAAAATTAGCTACATCTTTTTGGCTCTTGTCCAGGAGATTTATTAGAGTCAATTTTATTAAAGTCCGCAATGAAAGAATTTGTAGTTCTAATAATTAAATAAATATTATTGTTAAAATTTCAATACTAGTGTCTGGGATTAATAAAGATAAGGCAAGCTTTTTAGTAACTCAGACAAAATTATTGCATATATTTTATTTTTGTTTAAATTATATTATTCTAAATTAAGAAAATATTTTTTTCAACAGCGAACACTGAACATTTATTTAAAAGTAATAATCAGTTATTTTTTTAATTAAATGAGTCAATTGCACAAATTTTCTATAAATAACTTATAATTGGCAAAAAAAGTCGGTTCTAATTAGATATATTATCATAACATACTTCTAAAATAACTTTTCTCATCAACATTCTTTGAATATTTTAATAATGAGATAAACAGTTACTTAATATATAAAGATAAACTTCGAATGAAACAGATTTTACATTTGTCCTTTCAATAGCAAAATTTAGCAAATCAGCTTTCATTAGCCATAAGCAAAATTAATTAGTGAATTTTGCAATATTTTCATTTCTATCGGAAATGCAATAAATGATATTTCGTCATATAATTAATTTAAAAAAACTTTATGATGAGAGAGAAAAGGCTTTTGTAAGAAGAATGTGGATGAAAATGTTTAGAAAGTAATAGAATGACTGTAATTATTCTAATATGTAAACAACTTCTACATAAAGATGTTTTATAATTTTTCTTTATACGTTTGCAGTGCATTATTTTATGTTCTTAAAATTGAAAAAAAAAAACAGTTTAGTAAAACACATAGTTTTAAATTATCGGTTAATTGTAAAAGTGATTGTTAAAATAAAATTAAAATTACTTTGATTATTTTATTATTTTGAATTAATACATTAAAACATTAGTAAAGTTCAATCCACAAAAAACAACTTTTAAAATTGAAAAATAGCAAAACTTAAAAAACAAAACAAAAACAGGGAAAATGTTGTATAAAAAAATTAAAGATAGCAAATTTCCAAGATTTTATTCTGGCAATTGTTTAACATTTTCCATTACCTAAGTTACCATATGCCATTAAAAAGTGTCTACACATGATACGTTGATAGAAGTACTTCTCTCCAGTACTAAATACATCATAAAGTATTTCTGAAAATTAAAAAAAAAAAAAAAAAAATATGCATGATGGGCTTGGCAGCAATCTTTCCATATTTTACATAAATGACAAAACGCCCTAGTGCGTAGTTAAAATTCGAAGTTCTAAATAGTTAGTTACCCAAAGAAACATTTTATTTTACGCCCATCATACGTAATGTTAAAAAAAAAATTTAATTTCCAGAAACACTTTATGATGTATTTAGTTCAGGCAAAATGTATTTCTCTCAACATGCCATACACTGAAAAATCTTTTTGAAAACACACTTTCTTAATCTTAGAAAATAAAATATAACGACGAGAAAATATATACAATAATCCCTTCCGAGTTATCCATGATTCCAAAAAGCGTTCATTATCTTTATCAGAAGTCAACCAATTTTTAAGTTTTAAGAAGTATTTAAAAAACAAGGTTTTTTTTTTTTTTTTTTTTTTTTTTTTTTTTTAAACTGAGCGATTTTCAAGTAAACATTTTCATGTTCAATAAACATGTTTTATACACAAACATGAGAAATTAACATCATTAACATTAGGATTAACATTAAAATTAATATTATTTTCATAGTATTGCATGTATAAGTTCAGTTAGTAGATTAAAATGTTTAATTCACATTTAATAGCATCCTAAATACCGATGTTATGGTTTTTTAAAAACTGATTAATACGTTATTAAAACTACTCGAAAACACTTCTGAAAATCGGTATTTGACAGAGAAACTTTTATTGACTCAACGGATTCTTTCAATTCAAAAATATGTTGGTTTCTGGCGTTTCTAATGATGAAAACGATTTCGGAATCATGGATTACTCGAAAGAGGTTTTTGTATATTTTCGTTCCTGGTTATATATTTTTTTCAAAGATTAAGAAACATTTGCCTTTTTTTGCAGTGTACCTACACTGTAAAAAATGACAAATGTTTCTTATTTTATGAAAATATACTATAACCACTAACGAAAATATAACCTAATCTTCTGAATTATCTGAAATTCCGAATAGTGCGTTCCATTGTCTTTTGAACCCACGGAAACCAATACATTTCCAAAATTTAAAGAATTATTTATAAAAGCAAAGTATTTTTCGATGCCCGTATTTTTCAGAAACGTTCCCGAAGGGTTTTTACAGTGTATTAATTAGTGTCTTCAGCCTGGAATACCTGTTTTTCGAATGCTATCAATTCTCAAGTAAACAATTCATGCTCAAAAAATATATTTAACAGACAAACATGCAGAATTAACATCGTTAACAATAACATTAAAATTAAGATTATTTCTTTACTCTTTCATGTATAAATTAACTTATGCGGCTGAAAACGTTTACTTGAGAATGGATGTCATTCGTTAAACAGGTATTTCAGGCTGATGAAACTGATTAATACACTATAAAAACTATTCGGAAACGTTTCTGAAAAATACGGGCAGCGAAAAATACTTTGTTTTTATAAATAATTCTTTAAATTTTGGAAATGTATTGGTTTCTGGGGATTCAAAAGACAATGGAACACACTATTCGGAATTTCGGATAACTCAGAAGATTATATTATATTTTCGTTCGTGGTTATAGAATATTTTCATAAAATAAGAAACAAAGGTAATTTTTGACGGTGTACACTGCAATTTTTTTTTTTTAGTTTACAGTATAATAATGCTTATTTTACTGTTTATTACTGTTAATTTTACGGTATAATACTGACAGCTGGGATGCCATTATTATACTGTAAAATGAAAATTTTTTTTCCAGTGTAGACACTTGACGTACATATATACGCTGTGATAGAAACACGGTCTTGATGAACACGGTCTTGATGGTTGCCAGGTCGCTGCTTGCGACCAAGAATTTTTTTTTTTAAATCTCGAGATCAAATTATTTAATCTGGGGAATTTTTAGTGTTTTGTGTTTTGTACAAAATTGACCTAAGAAATGAGCAAAAACAGCATTATTTCTCTGACCCACCCCTACTCGTAGTGTATATTATGTTCTTGAAATTAAATACTAACTATACTAAACTATGTGACTAATAAAACTATGGTTATTTTTTCTCTACTTTTTCATAATTTTTTGCTTTTTGAAAATCAATGACTAGAGAGATGGGGGGGGGGATTTTTTACTGGCGACTAGAATTGTTTTGGAAGGCTACAAGATTTAAAAAATTTGTAAAGTCTTGATAATTTACTTAATAGAAAAGATTAAATACGTACCAGAAGATAAGTTTGGTAATTTGATACTACACAATTGTTTACACAGAACTTCCAATCTGTATCTTTTTTTTTCTTTTTCTATACATTTTTTTAAAGCTTGATTTTTATTTAATATTTAAAAGTTCTTTTTTATAGATATCATTTATATGTTTAACACAGTTTATATAATACAATTTACTTACTTTCTATCCATCATAAAACATAAGTAACATAAATTGTAAAAGACTGATATTTTGAGAAAATATAATAATATTTACAAATTTTAAATGTTTAAATACTTTAAGATATGTAACATATTTCTTATTCGTTTTGTGATTGCTTCCTTTTGAAAGAATTTCTACGAGAAGAGCCTACTAAATAACGAACTTATTGATATTAACATCATCCGATTAATCTGGCTAATGTTCTTTCTGAAATTAACATGATACGAACTGAAATTAACCCCTTAACTGTGGGAGGTAGTTTGACACCATAAACTATAGGCACAATACACCACTTTTTTCGTATTAAAATTACTTTGCTTTGTGTGAATTGCTTTGAATTGTGTGCTTTGTGTAATCGAAAATGGTCTGCCGATTAATAAAGCGAAGGTTGCGTTAAATAATTACTGGTGTGCAAAAGCTTTTAGTAACAAAACAAGCAAACTATTCTTGCCCGAACTGAGTTCGGGCTACACAGTTAAGGGGTTAACATGAATGATATATATATATATATATATATATATATATATATATATATATATATATATATATATATGCCTATCACCAAGCATACAATTTTAAAAATACAAGGTGTTTCTAAATGAATATCGGTGTTTTAACGCTTGGTAGTATTTATTACATACAACTTAAAATTAAAATGAATACATTAATTGAAAGAGCAACTCAAACAGTTTTACCCACAAGCTTACAAGTGTTCAATGTGAACACCTTTCGTCACACAGCACACATGAAGTCGATAGCTCAGTTCTTCCCGAACGTTAATTAGTGTTTGTGGGGTAATTGTTGCAACAGCTGCCTCAATTCTGTTTCTTAGTTTGGGTAGGTCAGCTGGTAGTGGAGGCACATACACTCGATCTTTTATGAACCCCAACAGGTAGATATCACATGGCGTCAGATCAACGCATGGATGTGTTGGTCAGATCGGGTGAGCGGAGAGTGGCGTTTGGGAAGAACTGAGCTATCGACTTGATGTGTGCCGTGTGACGAAAGGTGTTCACATTGAACACTTGTAAGCTTGTAGGTAAAACTGTTTGAGTTGCTCTTTCATTTAATGTATTAAGTATAATTTTAAGTTTTTTATAATAGATACTACAAAGCTTTAAAACCCCGATATTCATGTAGAAACACCCTGTACTTTTAAAAAATGTCATTAGAATTTTCATAAATAGCCTTTTATAAATATTCCCAACTCTATTTTAGTTTTTCTGTTATTTAGTTATCTAAATAATCTTATTACTAAATATTTTATATTTTTGAATATAATTATATATAATGACATAAGAAACTTCTACGGCGAAAATAGTCGACATCAATCAATCTAGGTCCTATTTTTAAATATAACTCAGACAGAAAATAATGTCTTCTATGAATGCGTATTTTATAAATGTTTAAAAATCAGTTCAGATTTTAACGTGTTGAATTCCTCCAAACGCATGCACAACGTTTAATAGGAAATATATTTCCTAATGTATTTGTACCGATATCAATTGTATGGGATGATTTTCATCAGATTGAGTGCCGTGAACGGGGAGCGGGGGCGGGAGCAATTATATTTTGTTTCAGGACTACACATAACCTTCGAAAGATTTAATTTTATTTGAAGTATTTCATCCTTCGATTAATTAAACATGTCTTCTCAAAACAATCTATTTTATGCTTAACTTCAAGAGGATTTTTACTAAATTTCTTATTTACTGAATGGCCATAACATTTCTATGCAAATTGCTAAATTTACATGATTTATTTTAAACTATGTGTTTTATGAAAGATAAATTCAAAATACCAGCACACAAATATGAAATTACAAAAACATAGTTTAATGAAAATGTTGTGTTTTATATGCTTGTGTATATCAATCGGTTAAAAGAAATGAAGGTGAGTTATTTTCTTAACATAAAGCTAGCAAAATGTTTCTTTATATAAAATCAAAAGGAAATGTTTAAATAACATTTAATGACAGTCTACAGTTTTTTAATCAATGCATATTTTGTATTACATTTCTATATTTTATAGTAACGACTGCACGCTTTTATTACATTGCAATAACATTATAAATTACGAAAACCGATGTTATTTCATCTGTTTAAATAATATCCATTCATAGTCGACTGTCTTTTAATTATTTTTTATTTTAATTACAAATCGGTAACCTGTAGAAAACAATATACACTTTTATTGCATTGCAATAAATTTAAATAAAACTAAAAAATAAACCTTATTACCTTGATTTGTATGAGTAACATCTCGACACAGTACACTGCTCTTAATCCATTTCTGTAATTTGAATTATTCAGTATAAAATAGAACACGATCTCTTGGTGATTTTATTATTTTTGCGGCATACTTTGCAAGTTTTAGAGTTAACTAACAGTTGTTTACTACTTTAGGAGATAAGTTGTAATTTTTAAACTGAAATTTATAAAAATATGTAGTTTAAGTTATTACCTGTCTAAAAATTCTATCTTTACTATTTTTTTATCCATTATTTAAGTGTATGTAGGGCCCACCGTGGCTGAGTGGTCAAGGCGTCACACCGCTAATCGCTTGTGAGTGCAGGTGAGAGCGGGTTCGAATATCCGCTGGCTCCATTGCATACTCTTTGTGGAGCTCTCGGCTGTATTTCTCTGTGTTGTAAATTTCCTTGTGTGTGCTATCTCGTCCCTGTATATATCGACGATGACTTATAAGCGGGCGCTTGACGCCAAGCACACAGGTCAGATGTATGTTAAAGTATATGTGTGGTTTTAAAAATTAAACTGATGAAGAATACGTAATAATTCATTTTTAGTACCTCCATGGGAATTTAAAAATTTTCTATCCCGGTTTTTACACTTACGAATTATGTTTGATCTCAAATTAAGAGACTTACATCCTAGATTCTGCAACTTTTTTTTTGGAGGGGGGATGGTTCTGCGATGTTTAGTTCATTTTGATAGTTGATATTTTACGCAGGCATGTTTGTACAAATTAGTATCGAAATTTGTCTCTTTTAAGTAATAGGTCAGATGTTTGCTTCTTTCCGTTTGTTCCTTGCCGTGCTTAGAACTCAGCAGAACGACCATCTTGCTTTATTGAAATGTTAGTAATCGAAGATTATAAAATGTTAATTAAAGTTAAGAAATTTTTAAGAAATATATTTACAAATTATATACAGAAAACGTCCGTTTATCTGACGCTTTGTTAAACGATACACTCGGTTAAACCCCAACCGTCAAACATTTCTTCAAAACGACATTTGTATTCGTATAACAAAATTTCAAATTCAAATTATATAAAAAATGCTATAAATTTATTATTTAACCTTCTCACCGTCGTGTACTGATATATCCGTTCACTGTGCTAAATATATTTAAATTAATATAATTCTACAAATATAATGTCATTTTAAAATATTAAGTGATGATGAACAGTCTCAATGATTATATTCGTACACGCAATTTTTTTTATATCATGTTTGACGTATCAAGTTTTTTTTTTTTTAACATTTAAAAAAATTACAGAGAAAACAACATTACAATTTTGCCCTTTTGCTCGGCGCGGCGGTCAGAGGATTAATTGATTTTAACTATACAAAGTTTTAAATATGGTAAGATGGTTAAAATATAAATAAATACGGTTAACTAATTTCTAAATATTTTATTATTTTTCTAAATAATACAAAATTTTACAATCGTCATTTAAATTTTATCGTAAAAATTAGGAAATCTGGAGGAATTCTTTTAAAGAAATATATTGAATATACTATTTTTACTTAATACAATAAGTGTTTGAAAAAGATGAACAGCAGCTGTTGTGATGCAAGGGTTTTATAGCATACAATTACCATCAATCCATAATTACCATCCCGTCGGACACAGTACAAAAACTCACAAGATAATTGCGCAATGTTGTGTTCATTATATCAGCAATTGCAAGATCAGTAGTTACTTTTCGGTCAGAGTCGTAAATAGGCTATATAATTAAAAAACATATTATTTTTTTATCACATTAATAAATGCTTATATACAGGGTGCTTATAATTAAAGTCCCACTTTCAAAATGCTGTAAAAAAGAACCACTAGTCAGACTGACTTCGATATTGGGTCAGATTTGACAAATTTGAACTGAATATACTGCAGCAAAGGGGAAACGGTATGGCATAAGAAAAAAATTCCAAAGTGTATCAACAGGTGTCGCTGTAATAGCGGCATACTATGCAAATTAAAAGACATTCATGCGCAATTAAAAACCGAATCATTTTGTGCTTTTAATGCGAATTTTGCCCCAAGGAAAGTTAAAAACAGATTTTTCCCATCCAATTTGGTACGACCTTGCCTTGTGGATGGACTTTCCGCTAACAGTACCACAACTGTTGATTGATTTGGAAGTATTTTTTTTCCGTAAAATAACCCGAAACACTCATATACATTGAATAGTACGTTTGGTTTACTGTGCAACTCATGTCAAAGCCATCGTATATCGATTAAAAATGTCACCTGTAACCGATTCCACTTTCGTTATACCGCTTACAGCACCATCTATTGATACACTTTGGAACTTTATCCTTCTTATGTCATACTGTTTCCCCTTTCTTAAAGTATATTCAGTTCAAATTTTATGTCATTCTGACCAGTGGTTTTTCTTTTTACAGCAAATTGAAAGTGGGGCTTTAATTACAATCAGCCTGTAGAAAAAGCCAAATTATCCAATCATGCCCCACCAATAGGGTAAAACCACGTAGATATGTTAATCTTATTGGAAATGAAAGAGTTTACACATTCTTTTGAAAAGGAATAAAATAGTCCCCTTTACAACGTTAACTACGGAAACTTAACTAACATTATTCCAACTATGACTGTAATGGTTTAATATTTAAAGACAAAGGGATAAATATTGTCATTACAATTTGAAAATTGTAGAAACATAATTCCCCTCTTTATCAGCTTTATAAAAAATTGTAATCATTCTTGTCATTGTAGTTTTGACTTTCTTTCCGTCAAATATTGTTTATGTGCTGTTGAATTTTTTTTCAATACCTATTTTTATCCGACGTATGATGTCCAGTTTTACCGCAAGAAAGCTGTAAAATATATTTTTAACGTATCAATATCTTTATTCTGCGAAATAAATCCTTATTAAATATGCTATACGCTATAATATAAAAAGTTTATAAAATTAAAGGTGATCACATTTAAGAATTTTGAAAACTGTTAAACTTTATAAGAAAAAAAGATAAAATAAACTGTCTAAACATGAACGACATAAATGCAAGAAAGGATATACTATAATGGTCACTTTTTGTATAAAGCTAAATATTTCAACCATTACCCGCTTGAGAGCTGCTCAAATTGTGTCAAAACTTACATATTCTGTTCCATTCGACCATACTGTTTGCCCAAATTTTCCCTACGTGTTATTGTTTGTATTTATCCATATATTTATTTATTTTTCAAAACGTTATTTATTTACATGAACCAAGTTTTAAAATATTCAAAAGTTAAATAATCATTATTCCATTTTAACATATTAAAAAGCAAGCTTAACGTATTCCACAAAATATTTATTAATTATTTTCAAATATGTATAGAGATTGGAGTAAAATAATGCTAAGTGGAAATTCATGTTGAGACTTTTGTAAATTTTGTTCTCTAAATTATGCGAATTATTTGACTACATTATAAGAATCGATAATTTGAAGAAAGGAGTAAAACAGATTCTGAGGTACAAACGAGGTTACGTAATCCCTTTATTCTACCGTTTTATGAGTCTTTCTTAACATATAACTAGAAATATTGTCATAATGGGATTCATTTTGCGATAAAAATAATTTTAGTTATTTACGTTTTGTTGTATATTACAATATAAAACATGAGAATTATGTAAGCTATTTATCAATAAGAGAAAATATCTAAATATTTAATAAATATTATAGTGATTTCAAATTACAGTCTATTCCGGTGTAAAACGCGCGAATCAAACCAACGCATTTAGTACCAGGAATGTCATGTAATAAAATGTAATTTATTGCTGTGATAAACATTTCACGTTATTCATTAAATAACAATTTTGGTTATAAATATGTCTGTCTGATCCGCGTGTTATGCGCAGAAATATGTGGTACATTTTTATAAGTAAAATAAGAAATATGGCTGAAATAGCTTTACATAGCATGGTAGTTTGAGTTTAATAACAGTAACTTTTTATTGACTGTATTATTTTAATTTAAAAATGACATTAACATATATTTGTCAGAAAATCCTATTTCACTACATATCTTTTGTTATAAAAAAAACTTTTGTTCATTCAAAGATATTACTAATATAATGCCAGGACCTCTCAAGGGATGGCGTAATCTGATACAGGCAACTACTCATCCGAAGCATAAATTCCCTTCATTCTTTGCGAGTTTAGTTGAGTGCTTACTGGTCATTCGAATGTTTGAACATATATATTTCTTTGTACACTGTTAACTTTACACAAATATTGTTCATATATTAAAGCCGGAAAAACTATATTCTCAAATGAAAATAAATATCTGTTGTTTAATCTCAATATTTATTATGAATTTTAATAAACTTAACACCGCAACCTATCGGTAAAAGTTTTGAGTATTTTTTGTCACAAAAAATCCGACTATTTGACAAATCTTGTCCTGAAACCCTAATACAGTCAAGCCCGTTTATACCGGGCCCGCATTTAACGAGATTCCGGATTTAACGAGGAAAATGGAGACTTTTGCTTGGTATAATGTTTATAAATGTATTGAAGTATACTCTTTTAGCGAGCAAATTTTTGTAATTTCCTAGGATTTAACGAGGAGAATAATTGTTAAAACGAGAAATAATTACAGAAATAATGATTTGAAAAAAAAAAAAACACACAGCTTTTCTAGAATTCCCCCATTCCTTTTGTAAAGAAAAAATAACCATTCTTTAAAGTTATCTAACAACAGCTGAAACCATCAGAGGCAAGTATCGAGGAAGGGAGGTGGTGTGAACTGGACACCTGTCCTATTGTCCATTTTACAGGAAGAGTAAAAGGGAGAATGAAACAGTCCCAACTAATAAGGATCGAATTTGGACAGCGAAGACTTGGCGTCAAGTGACATCATTTATGACAACTCCTCCCTTCAATTTCTCGATCCAATCCAAATCATGTGTAATTACCTGCTTCAAAACTACATGTAAGAAAAAATTATTTTCGGATTGTGACTTTTCTAAGGAACTTGTTTTTTATTTTGCTGCTTAAACTGTCGAAAAGTAAAGTTTTATATGTAAAAAGTGAAAATTTTAAAATTCTTAGATAGAGGTGAAAAAAAGATGTTGAAATATGTAAGCAGTTCAATTGTGTCAACTCTTTTAAAAAACAAGGAGTCCTTAATGGAAGCTTATGAAGCGAATGTGACGGATCGCAAACGGTTAAAGAAGTGTGGAAAAGGGGACTTGGATGAAGCTCTGTTAAAATGTTTTGCTCAGCAATGGAATTCTTGTTTGCCGATAACTGGGTTCATCATTAAAATCCAAGCTGAAAAACTTGCAGCTCAGCTAGGTTACACAGAGTTTTCATGCTCTAATGGATGGCTACATCGTTTCAAGCAACGTCACAACATTTGTGCAGGAAACAATAATCGGCGAGGCTCCAGTTTGAACGACAAGGATGTGAAAGACTGGTTGGATTGCACATGGAAAGATTTACGTGAAAATTATGCTGAAGATAACATCTACAATGCCGATAAGGCCGGAGTTTTTTACAATCTAATCCCTTATCAAACGATCAAGTTTAAATGTGAAAAATAGGTGATTGATAAGTTGCAGAAAAATCGCTTAACTGTGTTAATGGGTTGCAACATGTAAGGCAAAGACAATAAAAAATTTTTATAGTCGGTAAATCTGCAAATCTAAGATTCTTTAAAGGGGTAAAAAGTCCAGCAGTGACTTGCAAATCGAACAAAAAAGCATGGATGACTTCGGAATTATTTTTATTCTATTTTCATAAGTGGGATAAAGTGCTCCAAAAACAGAAAATAAAGATTCCACACATCGTTGATAATTGATCTGCTCGACCCGCTGGTCAGCAATTAAAAAAAAACATAAAACTTGTTTTTTTACCGCCTAACTCAACCGCGGAGTTACAGCCTCTCGAACTAGCTCTTATTCACAGTTTCAAATGCTATTATAGAAAGCAATTAATTCTGATGATGTTAGAGGGAAATAAAAAAGATCAGGATCTTAAAATTTCTGTTCTTGACGCTGTACATCTGGTGACAGATGCTTGGGGAAGTGTGACTCAATCCTGTGTCCAAAACTATTGCAGGAAAGCTGGATGGATTGAGAGAAGTGATGGTGACTTAGAAGATGAAGATGACTTGTGACTCTCAGTCTGTTTGCAACAAAATAACATTGAGTAGTTTAACTTTGTTTTAAACATCGATGTGTACAATAAAATTGAAGATGATGTCTTAAACTCGGGCATACTCTCCACTGAGGATATCGACGTTGAAATGGTAAAAGCGCAGGAACAGGAAAATGCAAGTCATAGTGACTCAGAAGAAGAAACTGTAACTAAATCACCGTCACATGATTGTGCTGCAAAACCATTGAAAATCCTGAACAGTGTTTTGAAGCAATGAAAAATACTGATGATGCAACATTTACCTCGAGGACCTCGGGACACAGAAAAATGCTCGTTAAATCCTTTTGCTCGCTAAATCCGAATTCAAGTTAATAACTAGTATGCACCTAAAAGAACAACTTACGTGAATTGCTGCTTGATAATATTTAATGAGAATTGGGAGTATATTCATCCAAAGTTGATTGTTTGACTTAACAAAATTTCGTTTCATTTAATTTTGTCGTAAAACATTTGATGCATTAAATGTTGCATCATCAGTATGCTTCATTGCTTCAAAACACTGTTCAAGATTTTGCAATGGCTTTGCAGCACAATCTTGTGACGGTGTTTTAGTTACAGTTTCTTCTTCCGAGTCACTATGACATGCATTTTCCTGTTCCTACGCTTTTACCATTTCAACGACGATATCCTCAGTGGAGAGTATGCCCGAGTTTAAGACATCATCTTCAATTTTATTGTACACATCGATGTTTAAAACAAAGTTAAACTGCTCAATGTTATTTTGTTGAAAACAGACTGAGTGTCACAAGTCATCTTCATCTTCGAAGTCACCATCACTTCTCTCAATCCATCCAGCTTTCCTGCAATATTTTTGGACACAGGATTGAGTCACACTTCCCCAAGCATCTGTCACCAGATGTACAGCGTCAAGAACAGAAATTTTAAGATCCTGATCTTTTTTAATTCCCTCTAACATCATCAGAATTAATTGCTTTCTATAATAGCATTTGAAACTGTGAATAAGAGCTAGTTCGAGAGGCTGTAACTCCGAGTATGAGTTAGGCGGTAAAAAAACAAATTTTATGTTTTTTTTTAATTGCTGACCAGCGGGTCGAGCAGATCAATTATCAACGATGTGTGCAATCTTTATTTTCTGTTTTTGGAGCACTTTATCCCACTTGTGAAAATGGAATAAAAATAATTCCGAAGTCATCCATGCTTTTTTGTTCGATTTGCAAGTCACTGATAGACTTTTTACCCCTTTAAAGAATCTTAGATTTGCAGATTTACCGACTATAAAAATTTTTTATTGTCTTTGCCTTACATGTTGCAACACATTAACACAGTTAAGCGATTTTTCAGCAACTTATCAATCACCTATTTTTCACATTTAAACTTGATCGTTTGATAAGGGATTAGATTGTAAAAAACTCCGGCCTTATCGGCATTGTAGATGTTATCTTCAGCATAATTTTCACGTAAATCTTTCCATGTGCAATCCAACCAGTCTTTCACATCCTTGTCGTTCAAACTGGAGCCTCGCCGATTATTGTTTCCTGCACAAATGTTGTGACGTTGCTTGAAACGATGTAGCCATCCATTAGAGCATGAAAACTCTGTGTAACCTAGCTGAGCTGCAAGTTTTTCAGCTTGGATTTTAATGATGAACCCAGTTATCGGCAAACAAGAATTCCATTGCTGAGCAAAACATTTTAACAGAGCTTCATCCAAGTCCCCTTTTCCACACTTCTTTAACCGTTTGCGATCCGTCACATTCGCTTCATAAGCTTCCATTAAGGACTCCTTGTTTTTTAAAAGAGTTGACACAATTGAACTGCTTACATATTTCAACATCTTTTTTTCACCTCTATCTAAGAATTTTAAAATTTTCACTTTTTACAAATAAAACTTTACTTTTCGACATTTTAAGCAGCAAAATAAAAAACAAGTTCCCTAGAAAAGTCACAATCCGAAAATAAGTTTTTCTTACACGTAGTTTTGGAACAGGTAATTACACATGATTTGGATTGGATCAAGAAATTGAAGGGAGGAGTTGTCATAAATGATGTCATTTGACGCCAAATCTCCGCTGTCCAAATTCCGATCCTTATCAGTTGGGACTGTTTCATTCTCTCTTTTACTCTTCCTGTAAAAGGGACAATAGGACAGGTGTCCAGTTCACACCACCACCCTTCCTCGATACTTGCCTCTGATGGTTTCAGCTGTTGTTAGATAACTTTAAAGAATGGTTATTTTTCTTTAAAAGAGGAATGGGGGAATTCTAGAAAAGCTGTGTGTTTGTTTTTTCAAATCATTATTTCTGTAATTATTTCTCGTTTTAACAATTATTCTCCTCGTTAAATCCGAGGAAATTACAAAAATTTGCTCGCTAAAATAGTATACTTCAATACATTTATAAACATTATACCAAGCAAAAGTCTCCATTTTCCTCGTTAATTCCGGAATCTCGTTAAATGCGGGCTCGCTATAAACGGGCTTGACTATACATATATATATATATATATGTGTGTGTGTGTGTGTGTGTGTGTGTGTGTGTGTGTGAAAGGTTGTGTGCGGCTTGTGAAAGATTGTGTTATTTTGCAGTCGACAAATCCAGTCAAATTGCGTGAAATTGGTTTTACTAAAAGGTGGATATTTTGCAGTCGTACAATCAGGGCGTAAGTGAAGCAAGGCAATGAATTTACTAATCCGGTGATTTATCCATAAAAAATGAAGCCAGTTGTCATTCTAAGGTGTTTATTCATCAAACATGGAAACGTAAAAACAAGTCCGACATTATGAAACAATTCGTAAAGCCCTCAGGCTTGGGCATGAATCGCTATATCATCCTATATGATCTTTAAAAGCAAATTTAGAATACTACAAGACATGCAGATATAAGATAAAATATTTTGAAGCACTTGAAACAAGACAGAATTGTGAGCTGCGAAATCATTGCATCTGCATTTTGTTAGCCTCGCGGAGGGCGAGAGATATCTACGAAGTACAGAAACGAAAAAAATTGGTGAAAAGCGCAATTCGACAGCTGGGCGGCTAAGCTACTGATGCGAAATGGAGTGCCTTAAAGAGAATCATTCCCCTCCCTGGTAACGTAGTGTTTTCGAAGTAAAAAGTCTAGCGTTGAAATGGGGCGGGAAGCCAGATCGGTGGAATTAAGATTGCCAATAAAAATAACAAAATGGCTTTTAAAAACATTCGAAATTATAAACTAGCTTCTCTCAGAATATTATCGATTGGATATCTGATAAAATTTATGAAGGGAGTAAAAGATTTAGATTAAGAATTTTAATAAGAAAATTATTGATATACGCGTTTTGAATTTAAAAGGAAATTAAATGGGAAGAAATATTAAGAAATAGGGAAATAATGAATATTTCGGAAACTTGGAAAAATTTTAAGGAATATGGCAAAGTAAATTTTTTATATAATATATATATATATGTGTGTGTGTTTGTGTGTGTGTTATATTCTGCAGCAATCGAAGAAAAAATATAGAAAACATCTCCAGCTTAAGGCAATCGTACTCTAAGTTTACATATCAGCATCTGAGTAAGTGTGGATTATAGAAAAGAAAAACACGATGTCAGTCGAATCCATTTTATTTAACACAAATCCTCTTTAGATTCCGGGAAGATGCTCCCTTTACATAACGATAAATTTAATGACTCGCCATAGAACAACATGATTTTTATCAGCTATCAATTAGACGGCAAACCACGGTTTATGTTAATATGAATTCGACGACAAAATCTTCATGCCAGCAATAGTTTATTTTAACAATCAATTCGATGACAAAATCTTCTGCTCTCTGCGTCTGTCACATAGTTATAAACGAAGAGGCCTAAGGCAATATTTCGTTACACGTGACATTTTTTACCCAATGCATGTTCAATTTTAGCTACTTACTCTTTTTTTTTTCGGAGAATTAATATTGAAGAAATATGCCTCTACTAGTTTTTGGCGGGAAAAGAATATTCTAGAAGAGTATGGAAATTGAAAAACGCGGGAAACTGAAATAAGTTTCGGTTTTTGCGTATTGAGAAAACAATTTAAAAGAGTGAATTGTTATACTATTAGAAAAGTGTTGTGGTGAATTTACACAGTTTAAAAGAAATAAAAGCTTAAATGCGGGAATAAATAGGAAATATTTAATATAATAAAAAATTTAAGAAAATAGATTTTTAAGAAGAAATATTTTTTTTAAATATGTTTTTTATATCTCATTTATTGGGAAATAAAAGTGAATTTAAATAGATTAGGATTTAAAAAAATGTTTTAAATATGGACAGTAATGCAATATTTTAATAAACTAGGGTTATAAATGGAATATCAGTAATTTAATTTTTTTAATGCAATAAATTTAATAGGGTATGAAAAATTAAATTATCTAATATATATATAATGAAATCGCATGTGTCAAAATCAAAGGAAGATATATTATAAAAATTAATGTAAAGGATATTGCAAAAAATAAACATAATAAATTGAAAATTCAAATGTGAAATACTATGAATCTACACTTATAAAATAACAAGTCCTGACTGACTCAGAATCAACGCTGAGCCTCAACCGTATCTCCTACAACAAATAAATTTAGAAGACTTGTTCCCTATACAATGTAGACGCCCACTAAGCAAGGAGTTTTGAAAATTCACCCCGTAAGGGGGTTAAATGGGTGGTGATGAAAAGTTTTAGGTTATTTCGTCTTTTCGACATATCTCAGCAGTAGTTTTAGGTAGGACCGCGAAAATTGGGATAATAAATCTACTAAAAAATTATTAAACACATATTTCAGCGATTTTAGAAATTCAACCCCTAAGGATGTTAAATGCGGGGTCGAATGTTTTAGGTAATTTTGCCATATCTCAATAGAAGTTGTAGCAAGGACTGTGAAATTGATGATAACAAATTTACTAAAAATATGTAATTAGTAATTCAGCGATTTTATATATTCACCCACCAAGGGTTTAAACGGAAGTCGAAAGTTTTAAGTTATTTCAAAATATCTCAGCATCAGTTTTAAGTAGAAGCGTGAAATTCAGCATCACAAATCTACTAAAAAAAATAGTTAAACACGTATTTCAACTAATTAAGCGATAGCGAGTTAGTCACCGACATCGGCTCTGAACCCGATCATGGAAGATTGGACGCTAATAATAAGACAACTATTGCTGTTTTTTTATTAGACATTTTACATGACATTTTTCCAAGGAAATGTTTTTTAATTTCATATTTTATGAATTGTTTTTGCGCTTTTCGTCTTTTAGCGATCGGATTTAAATTGTTATACAAAATAAGATACACTTCCTCCTCTATTCAAAATACATTTTTCCGATTTAAATGTATGCGATTTAAATACAGATTGTCATATTTCTGTGATCGGGTATGGACAAGGCTGTGTTATGGTGATTGCCGTATAATCAATTTACAAGAGTATAACCCAGAGTGCTCCGTTAAAATGATTTCATATGAACAATTTATGAACGCAAATAACTGGACCCCGTTATATTGATCTCTGTATTAACGATATATGGCTGAGAAACACACAGGACCCCCTTATTTTGATTACGGTATTAACAATTTATGAGCGTGAAACCGCAGTGCCATGTATCTTACGCAATCCCATTTTGCTTTGTTTTATCTAAAAGCTCTCTCTTCCACATAGATAATCACGGCCAGTGCCGAGCAGTACTTTGACAGGAGGTTCATGAAAATAATTATTATTTATCGAAATCTTTATTTACGTGTTTTTTTTATATTCTTATTAGCTATTTTTATATAGTTTAAAATAAAGTATTTTATTTATATTTTGCATGCAAAATGCACTTTCTGGGCCCCAAGCAAAGTCAGGTCTGTACTACGCTGCACAAGATATATCGGCCCCACTCGGAAACAACCGGCTAGAATCTTAATATATATATATATATATATATATATATACAAGAATGAAAATCCTCTTATATGGAAATTTCTTATCAATCGTTAATTGATCAAATGATTCTACGATTGTTTTATAATGTTACTGAATGCAAAACTTCCTAAAAGAGGCGTCACATAAAACAATCCTTCTAAAATTCAAAAGTTGGAGACAATTATAGTGTACTATTTAACATATTATCACTGTATATACTCTTTAATAACAACATTCCGTAATTGAAAATCGTTTATGACTTCGATTCGTCTGTTTGCTGTTTGCCGTATTCTAAGTCTTATAAATATACATATTTAGACTAGCACGTAATTGGAAATGTAATTTAGGTTTACTATAGAACGTTTGATATTGAAATTGGAATGTGCAACATTTGTAGTTTGCGCAAAGGGATGCAGAAAATAATTCCGTTAAATTATTTTCTATCGGATACTAATTTAAACACAAAGAAATACACCTGCGTTTTTAATGTATACTATAACATTTTTTCTATGGAATATAGGATGTATTTCTAATTTACAGGGACATTCCAAATAATTCGATTGCAGTAAGCGATAACTGCTGAAATTGTATTTTCAGTTGTGGTTTGCTGTTTTAGGCCTAACAAAATTTCATAATATTACGTGATGTACAAAAATTGTATAGATCACAGAATAGTCTGCCAAAAAGAAGTTGTAAGCATTGCGATCTAAAGGCTCGAACAGCTTAACGTGTTTTTAACCGTGTTATGTATTTTCCAGACTCTTTTTACTACACCAAGAGACGTTTCCAGAGCATAAATAAATTCATAAACATGTGTGCAGAAAAAATTGTATAAAAGAAATTGTAAATCGCATGTAGTGACTGTGATTGTCCGAAGTGTGATTTTAGTTACATTATGTGTTTTATAAATACTTTTCAGAATACTGCCTCGTGCATATAAAAATCTATAGATCATATACATGACTGCACAGCAAAATTCGAATACATTATATTATATGGATGTCTAAAGATAAAATTACGGGAGGTTAATTTTTCATTGTATTAAGCAATTGCTAGCCGAATTAATTATTAGCATACTGTGTGGTGTGTATTAATGTATAGATCATGTAAAAGGCTGGTAAAAAATAATTTGAATACCTTTTTCTAATATGGGCGCTAATTACTGAAATTAAGATTTCAACTATGTTATTGCATTTCCTTCTTTCACTGTATCAAGATATACATTTGCGTTAAAATAGATTTTAAATCTTGGAAAGCATTTCATAATCTATTCGTGACGCATGATTTTTATTTTTTGTTTATTAATCGAATTTCAAAATAAAACATGTGCTTAAATATTTTAATTATACTTATGATTCAATAGAACACGACTCGTCTGAGATTTTATTTAAAAGAAATACAGAACACGCAATGAATTTCAAATTCGTATAACTTATATCATATAATTAATTTTGAAAATAAAAAAAAATAAAAACTTTTACTGCCTCATTAAAGCATAAGGATTTCACAATAATTAGTAAATATGCACAATTATTTTCCCTTTTGCTAGCATAAGGTTTTTTTAAGTACTGTTTATCTGTAATATGAATACCCCTTTATTAACGCATAATTAATAATACGTACGTAATTATAAAGCGTACAGTATATATTTTTAAATTTAATGCATGTATATTATTACAACATTAACTGACATATTTACATTAATTTAGAATTTAATTTCAGCGAACAGTGGATTATATACCCGAGTTATAGAATAGCATTTTTTAAAAATCCTATGGTTAAAATAAAACTCTGAAAAACACATATATGAATTTAATTTGATAAAAATAAATGATCATTGCTGTTAATCACTACAAATAAAAGAAATGGTGGAAAAATATAGGGAAATAATGTAAATTGATAAATCTAAACTACTAGAATAATGGATGTAATAAATTCCCTTTTTACAAAATAAAACAAACTAAAACATAGCTGTTCATACAAAAATTATGCAAACATTTATGTAATTTTATTTTTATGTTCTTTTAATAAAAATTTCGTGGTAAAGAACTTGGAGAAAATTATAGTTCAGCCAAAATAAAGCCAGGAATTGAAAAATTACTGTTCATTTGAATCATTCTGAAAGTTTTGGAATCTAAAAAGTTTTAAGAGTGTATTTGGGATTTTTATACAAAGAGGTTTTCAAAGTAGATTTCAACTTACCTTTAAGGTAACATTTGATATTTCTGAAAAACTTACTATGTACTACTTGCTCTTTCTGGTAGTCTTCTGAGATACAAATCGTCTTCCCTGATTAAATGTAATCTGAAACTATCTTATAGTAGTCGAACTGTTTTCAATATGTAGTATGAATCGAGTAGAAAATCTGAAAACGCGTGCATTAGTATGCAAACTGTGGAAAGATGTAGTTTTCACAGGCAAATTTTGATAAATCTAATCAATATCGTTTTTACTGTCATATTCAGTAATATTCAGTACTGTCAGTATTTTGTAAAGGACTACACGGAGGAATAACTGTCACGGATTTTGTCTTCCTTGTCCAATAACAGGGACATTCTGTAACTTATAAATTAAGTCGTAAATTAAGTAATCTTTCATATATTAAGTAAAGTACAGTTTCTAAAACATATCAAGATACTCTTGCTAAAAAATGTAATGCCAGAAACAACCCTCGTTCATTTTTTGAGAATACATTTCTAAGCTTCCTATACATTTGTAATTAGAAGAACCTAAATATAAAATTATGCTATTTTTTGCTAAATGTTTGTCAGAAAACAGATGTTTCAACTATTTATTTCCTTTCGTAAAAATAGAATGTATTACATAGAATATTGCAGTAGCTTAGATTTAGAAACTAAGCTTTGTCCTTTTTTTCCCACCACGGCATATAAAACCTGAAAGTACGTAATCGATAAAGGGTCTTAGAACAGATATTTTTTGGTGTGTAGATTGCATTGAAAGTTATATTATTTTTGCTTTTACACGGATTGTATTGCATTTAAAAATTCCTTACTCATTTGACATATAATATATAGCATGCACAGAGCTGTTAAGTTTACTCATTTCAAAATTATACATTGGTGTCCAGAAATTAAAGGACAGTGACCAATTTCAGACGTTTCGTCGAATATCTTACTGAAACTCGTGAGGAAATGCCCGGAATGCCCTTGAACATTGAGACTGTAAAGAACATGTTTGAAATCATGTTTTCAGTGAAGTTTTTTGAAGGGGGGGGGCAATAATAATTTTAATAATAAAATAATATTTTATATATTACCATATAATCCTATGGGATGTTCTCCTCAGTTTTTCAATTATTGCTGTAACTTTTTGAGTTTTCACGATATTTCGCTGGTATTTTTATATGAGTTGCCTTATAGTATTGACTATCAAATCCTGAAAAAATCTTTGCTGTAGTTTGCGTATGCGCAGTTAAAATATATTTCATAAAAATACCTATATCTCATCAAATATTCAAAATTGTCAAGTTTGTGGAAATCGGTGTTAAATTCGGCTGAAAACTCTGCATGCTATAAAAGAAAACTTTTTCAGAGAAACAGTAACATCTTCACGAATATACGTGCTATGCTTAACACAAATGCACACAAATGTTGAACAGGACCTACATAGTCATTTGCTATAGTGACAGACAATTTTTAGCATTTTTTGTTACTTAGGTGAACAAAAATATTACTTTATTATAAAAATTGTTATTGCCCCCCCCCTAATTGCCCTTAGTGACAAAATCTTCACTGAAAAACATGAAGTTAAACATCTTCTTTACATCCTCAAAGTCAAGTACATTCCGGGTATTTCCTCACGAGTTTCAGTAAGACATTCGACGAAACGTCTAAAATTGGTCACTGCCCTTTTATTTCTGAACACCAGTATATTATTTCTTGCAAAATAAAGATTAAGGTGGTATTCAAAAAAAATATTTTTCCACGCTCAACAACTCAAAATTTTGAGACACATTTTCATACTCATTTTTAAAAGCACCAACAGGAAATTTGCGGCGTGATTTATAAAGACATTTATAAAGGCCCCCATGTTTTTATTTTTCGTTCAATTAATTAGAAATTGACTTACAGACAATTATTGTCACAGTATGATCATTTTGTTTTTGTTTCCAGCGCTATCGCTTCGGGAAATTCGGTTCAAAATCTCCACTTTTGACAGCATTTTTTGAAATATATTCTGCTTTTATCAAAATATTCAGACAATACGGACATTATAACGTTTCTGAATAAGAGAACCTGCCAATTGGATGCATTTTAGAGCAAAAATGAATTTACAAATTTGTCTCAAAATAAGCAGTTTTAATTTGAATACACCCTTAAGATCTTCTTTAAACTGATAGTATGGAAGACTATTTTAAACATTTGAACGTTATGCATATACAAAAGATTTCTCATGCTTGGAAGATAAATTTCGAATATATTTGTATAGTTGGAAAAGCTTTCTTTCCCGAATTTAGACATATATTTAATTTTGTAGCTTTATCTGAAATATCATTTCTGAATAATATTTTTTTGGTACACTATTAAAAAGTAAAATATTTCTTCGTCTAGCAAGGAGATTTCCGAAAATCTGATAAAACCTGTTCCAACGATTTCGAAAAAAGAGTACCTTTATCTACAGAAACCTATCGATTTCCTATAGTTAAAGAAGAAATTCAGCAACAATAGCTTTTTTGGTGCCCCTATCTTTTAAAAACGTTTCACAAGTATATTTTACAATATATCAATCAGTTTTCTAAACACGCTATCAACAAGAAAATCCGTTTTTCTTATGCTAGAAATCCTCAAGTAAATATTGTAATGTTCAACAGTCAAACGTGCAAAAACTAATAGCGTAAAATGAACAATATTCTTCACTATTACTGCTACTTTCATTATTATTTTTCTTTACACATAATATAATCCAAAACAAAAATATACAAACCTTCTCTGAGTTATTCATGATTCTAAAAAGCATTCTTTATCTTTAGAAAACTGAGAAAACAATATATTTTCGAGATATAAAGAATTTATAAAACCGAAATTCTGTTTCTGTTCCTGATTGTCAAAAATGTTTCTGAGTAATTTTTCTAGTGAATTAATTAGGTTCTCAAACCAGAATATCGGTTTTTCGGATGATTTATATTCCCAAGTAAACATTTTCATGTTCATAACAGTACAGCATGCTAAATTCAGAGTGTAAAATTAACAATATTTTTTACTCTTGCATGTATATATTATGTAACGCATGTGAAAATGCTTGCTTGAGAATTGATAGCATAAAAAAAACATTATCGCTTGTTGATACCGGATTGAGAAAACTCATTAATTCCACTGCCAAAATGAATTCGTAATTTTTCCTACATAAACATTATTTACATAATAAAGGTTTCATCAAACATCATAATAAAACCAAATAATTTTTTTACTGCACCAATCTGTATATAACATATTTTGAATCATGTCTAGGTAAATTCATGGAGGTCGTTGTACAAATATCACAGATTTAAATAAGTATCAATCAATTGTGACTATATATGTCATTGTAAAGTTTATTTTAAACAATGTAGCTTATATACGAATTGTATTTTTCCAACTGAGTGAAGAATGTAGCCTATGATATATTTACCAATCAGTGTGATTGAGAAAAAAATAATATAGCTTATATACCAAAGGCATGAATAATGCTAGAACGAGCGTTTGTTATAAAATCAGGTGTTCACTACCTGAACAATATTTCTGATACATACAAGGGGATATTTCTATACGTAAAAGCATGAAAAATGCAGACATTACTGTTCAAATAATTCGTTTTTTTGCCTAGAATTATTATCCATTGTCCATTCATCATGACTCTTCCCTCACTATCGTTTCCCGAAAATCGACTTAAATTGCCCAATTTTTACACATTTTTTTAAATTAATAAAGTATAAATGTTATTCTACTTATTGTAATATGAATAAATGAATCAGAAAAATGTACCATGAATACCTTTCTTCCGATAAAAACCTTTCTTGAGATTCCTATCACTTGTACGCATTGACAGCCCCTCGAGTCTACATGACCTCACCATTCTCCACACCTTGAGACCATAAGGTCTCATGGCAGATTATTATGACACAAGATTGGCAAGTTCGTGTATAACTCTCAGGCAAATGTTGCTGATTGTGGGAAATCTAATGCACTAGGTACTGTTTGGGTGTTTTCGAAAAAGTAATAAATTTCAGACTGGGTATTTAATGTTCTAAAAAATATAACTAATTCCTTTGTCATTTTTAAATGTTTTCCATTTTCCACTTTCAACATAAATTGCCCAATTTTTACACATTTTTTAATTAATAAACGATAAATGTTATTCTACTTATTGGAATAGGAATAAATGAATCAGAAAAATGCACCATTTGACCCTCTCTTCGGAGAATAACCTTTCTTGATATTCCTATTACTTGATCGCATTGACCGCCCCTCGAGTTTATGTGACCTCCCCATTCTCCACACCTTGAGACCATAAATGTCTCATGGCAGATTATTATGACTCAATATTGGCAAGCCCGTGTATAACTCGCAGGCAAAAGTTGCTGATAGTGGAAAATCAAATACACTAGGTATAGTTTGGGTGGTTTCGAAAAAGTAATAGATTTCAGACTGGGTAGTTAATGTTCCAAACATATAAACTATTTCCTTTGTCATTTTCCATTAATATCTGAGGATTTATTTGGCTTTGATTTTTGAATTACTGATTGTTTCAGGCCTGGCAGAAAACTTGCCACCGAGAAATAGCATAGTCAAATGAAGTTAAAGCTCATGGGGCAAATTCAAATCTAGTAATTAGACTTTATAAACAAAATAAAAACTATATGTGATAGAGGATAGATATGCAAAAAGGGAGAAATGTAATATTTCTTTTACATTCTGTGTATCTGACATAAGTGGAAAGAAATCTTAACATTTCAACTTTTCAGTACCACTAATTTTAAATAGCAATTTTCGGATTTTAATCATAATTTTCTGTGATTAAATAAGGAAAATATTCTGTATCAAATATATCGATAACAGCCCTCGAAATATATGTACTAACAAAATCCTACAAATTGGATAAAATGTATAAAAATAAAAGTGATTTCATAAATGTGCCACAGAGTTGCGTGTTTAGATTTGATTGCATTCTTAAATATTTAGTTTTGCTATATAAAAACACTATGTGATACAATTACAGTTTGAAAGCAGCACTTCTTACTGCACCATTAAAATATTGCAGCATTGTTAGTAAAAACGCTTTTAAAACTTCAATGCAACTCCTTAATTACTCACGATTATGGAAAATTTCTTTTGACTCCAGAAACCGTTTGGAGAATGCTGTGAATTATATTACAAAGCACACTTTCCAAAAAGGCGATTTACTAACGAAAATCATCCACTCTGAAATAAAATTATCCATTTGATGCTCGTAAATTTCGGGAAACATATTTCTGTTAGTTTCGGAGAGTTTGTGTGGGTGCTCAATTTTAAATTTTTGAAACACATTAATTTTGAAGATTAAAGTTCGCCTTATTTATTGTAAGTTAAATATTATTTTTCGGAAATAGTAGTATTTAAATGTGAGCAACCACACGAACCCTGCTAAGTTTTTCTGAATTTGTTGGATAGTAGTTTCCATAAAGGTATATGGAAATTTTTTTCTAAAACTGTTCGTCACTACGAAATTACGCTAAATTTTCGCAAACGTTTCTTCTATATCGGGATTCTGCAATTTATAACAGTGTAGGTGGAAACAACCATGTGCATGTTAGCAATGGCAGAGGCAAGTCTGCTAGTCCTACATTTCCCAAATGATGCAGTTTATGCGAAATTGATTGCTATCTGACTATACAGACTATCTGAAGCATTAGCATAGTAACACACATACACTTACTCAGTCAAAAGTATATTCTACGGCAAAAAAAATTGCATTTTAAACAACCACTGAGTTATACAATAAAAAAATGCGCTGCAGAAATTCCATTACTACAGTATTACGTAACGTCTTGGAATGCAAAGCGGTTCTAGCTTTAACGCGACCTATGAGTCAAATACGGAAAAAGATTAGATGTTACAGATTCTCTACCTCAACAACCTAGCGCCAAAGATTTCGAAAAATGCAGTAGGATGAACAAATGTGCTGTTCACAAAAACTGCTATTCTAACGCTTACATTAAACATAAAATTAAATTTATGTTTTTGTATTCATTTGGTATTTTTCTTTATTTCAGGTTTTGTGTTCGAAGCTCTAAAAATTTATTTATATGTGCTATATGTACTGGCATCAGACATGTGAAACTGGTGCCAGAATATTGGAAATCTAACCAGGTTTTTTTGTTGCAGGTTGCAACTTTTCGTAACATCTCTGTAGTGTAACAGTGCCAGTGTCCAGGAAACTGAAAATGTTCATAAATTGAAAAAAAGCTCAGTGTGGACACGGACACCAAACACAGCTGACAGAAAATGTCTACGAACATATGAAAAGATACCGCCCGATAGCAAGAGAATTAAGTCGAGGTAAAACAAGTTTAAGACCACAGGAAGATTTGCTGACGTACAGAGAACTGGTCAACCATCAAACTGAGCTGCTAGTCACATTACGGAAACATGCGACAAAGAAATTTGTTTAGTTTTCTATTATTTTGGCAATAGTTTCACATGTCTATCTTATATGTAGCGTATATGAATAATAGTTTCTTTTTAATCAGAGAAAGACTTTTCGGTCACCCGTTATTTTTCAATGAATGCGGAAAGCACAGAAATTTCAGAACCACATCTTATAGTATATGTAATCAACCGAAAAGTCAGGTTTCCGTTATCGTTTCATATAAATAAAATAATACATTAGTAACAAAAAGAATAAACACATTTTTATTTACTCCATGAAGAGAACTACTAATTACTTTTCCTAAAATCATAGTAATGTTACTTAAAATGTTTATTCAATTAAAACAATAAAAATTATTTATATCTATTTATCTGTTTATTTTAGTAGTGTCATGATATTTTATCAACAAACATAATTTAAATATTTATTTTTTCCAATATTTTAATAAATATAATAATTTATTAATTATTCATATGCTTGGATTCAAAGAATTATTCAAATAATTGAATTCAAATACTGTATTTTCCATAATTATATGAACTTTCTTCGTTTCAAAATTATTGGCATTTTTTTATTGGGATAAAACAGAAAGATTCTATCCTTTCTATTAAAATAAATAATAATAAAAAATGATTGTATTTTCCCTTCTATTGAGATAAAGACTCTTATTTTAGGCATTTTACTAATAAAAAAGTAATATCTATCAAAGAGAAAAAAATAGTACCCTGAAGTTAAATTTAAATCTAATGACAAATAATACGTAAGCTTAGTTTGCATTGGGAATTCTGAAAAGCTTTATCTTCCAAACGGAAGGCCTTGTTTGATAAATAGATCTGGATAAGCATCACATCATTTTAAAAGCCGTCTGTTCCAGAATGGTTTATTATAGCTGCATTAAAGTTTTAAATGCAATTTGTCTATGTATGATGTCACAGTTTTGAAATTATTGCAATCGTACGTAGAATATATATTTCCCTTGCAAGAGTGATTTCATATAAATTAGTAACATTATTTTATATGTATATTTTAATTTGTGTTTTATAGGAAAATTGAATTAAGTTTTCAAAATTTTGAATAATAGTAATCTTGCGAAAGTTTTAATGTGGTTATTTTTTTTTCTTCATAAAATTCAGAAAAACTCTTTTTTGAAAAATATGTTAAGCTTTTATTTCATTAAATAATGAAAAATAAATAAAAACATTAATGTAGAAATTTATTTCGCATGATTTAAGAAATCTTACATATTTATATTTTCCCACAAATATCATGTTTCTTTTATATGCTTGGAATATATTCATAATAAACTTGCAGGACAAAAGATTTTGTAACCTTTGCCTACAGGTAAAATGGATTCATTATACAAATACAAATGGCTTTTCATGGGAGTCATGTAGTAAACGGAGCCTGGAGCTCTGCTCTGTGAATAAAGTAACAAAGTGGGATCGGTACTCGACGACGTAAGGAAATAACTTTAATGTGTTAAAAGAGTGTAAAAAGAAATGTGACAGAGTGGGAAAAAATAGACTATTTGTGGATGCTCTCATTTGTGGATGCTCTCCAGAACACAGTGAAAAAAGTTACCGGATTATATCGATCAAAACGTACTTCTCAATGAATATATAAGAAGTTGTGCACAACTAGTGGCAACAAATCATGGATTCGAAAATATCATAATGCAAAGGTCCAGAAAAGAGTGATACGTCTTGACAATGATAGTCAGTTTAAAATCGCACAAGAATTGCTGCAGTTAGTGAATGATGGTTAATGCCAAACTGATATTGAACAAACATTCCAATGGGTATATGCAACTCTAATGAACATTTGGAGCCAGATAATCCACTGGATACTTCTGCTTACAGCAACGCATAAAGTTGCATGCATCCAAGAGCAGAAAATAAAGAACGTGGAGCTCTGTGAAATATATTAGTGTGGCCCGACGAATTACGATTTTGTCTTTTTTTGTCTCAAGGCACCGAATGCACCGTTGGCCAAATAAATGAGTTAACCTGAAATGTGTAAAATATTGTTCATACTGGAGCCAGTTCTCTAATGGTAGGAGATAATTTTCAAAAAACTACTTAGGCCAACTGGTTGAGATACTCATGAATATGAACATGGTTGTATGTTTCAACTTTCTTGATAATCAGGAATTTCCTTCAGCATTTACAGCATAAGTATGCTGTGGACATAAATATATTCTAAGATGAAAACAATCGTGTTCACATCACTGTATGTATAAGTGACAGGTAAAATAATTAAAAAAACAGTCACCGTATCACACCTTGAATAAACCCATTAACCAGCTAATATTTCACCAATAGGAAATTAGTTGGATATTTGGAATAGAAAGTAAAATGTCCATAATAGTATCCGCCCAATTAGGTCGCCTAACGGGATATAAACATGAGCTAGTTGCGCCAAATTAATAGGGCATACCTGCATGTGTAGAATCGTACGGTATTTCGTCGTCAGCCAGACTCTATGTTACACCATCATAGATTGATGTATCCAGTGAATTTAACATTGCAATCTAAAGATAAGTTAAAGTTAGCAAAGAGAGCTTTTCATTATTTTGTAAACTGGGTAGTTATTAAGTCTTACTAAACTGTTTATTTGTAACAATCAAAATGTGTTGTATATTTCTAATTGTTCATATTCTGATTTTTTATATTTTATCTCAAAAAACTTGCACCTACAGATACATATGCTTAAAAAGGAATAAATGATGGACAGCTCGTGACATAAGATAAATATCCATTACGTTCATAATGCTGTAAATTCTGCAATAAAGGCAGATGTTAAATTAAGAAATATTCTAATATTATTTATAGAGAAAAATATAATAATAAAATCATTTCTTATATTTCTGATTCTAATTACGTATGTTAGTTAATATGTTAGCTTAATTCGTAATAACTTAATATTTACAAAACACTTGAAGACGAATATTTTCGAGAATATTGGTAAAACATTTATAAAGGCAAATCGGAGCTTTTAAAATCGCTGTAGCGTTCCAATGTGATATCGTGTACTGTAAATCACTTTACTTTTTCTGCCTGTTTTACATAAATAACCATTGTTACAGTTAACGATAATCATATTTACTTACAGTGTGGACACTAGAAAACAACAAGCCTTTTTGTAACATCCACAAATGCTTCCTTACACTACAATTCTTGTATTTGACAATCGATCCTATTGGGATAACATCGTGCACTTTTCAAAGGAGATACCGTACAAAGTTCCAGTTTGTACACAATATCTTTCTGGTACTACATAATTTTCTGGCTTATAGATGTCTAACTGTTGCAGAAACATTCCCAGGTCTGATATTCTTTGATGATGTACGGTTTCGTAATGTGATCACCAATTTAATCATAAATATGTTCAAGAAAGAGAAATTTCTTGCAAATTGCAGTTAATTCACGTCTAAAACACGCATTTAAAATAGCTATTAAACCATATGACGACGACTGCAGTAAATTATAGTGAAATCGGAAGATTGCTATATCTGTGTTCTCTGACTATGGAAGGCTTCGAGACAACCACTGCATATTTATTAGATATAAAATCATAAGGGAACGCCAGGTTAAATTGCGTAAGTGGCAAGACTGAGGAATCCCGTTGAACCACAACAGCTTCCAACCCAGTAAATTGATAACATCCACAAATGCTTTCTTACACTACAATTCTTGTATTTGACAATCGATCCTATTGGGATTGCAACGTGCACTTTTCAACCGAGATACCGTACAAAGTTCCAGTTTGTACACAATATCTATTTGGTACTACATAATTTTTTGTCTTATAGATGTCTAACTGTTGCAGAAACAATCACAGGTCTGGTATTCTTTAATGATGTACGGTTTGGTAATGTGTTCACCAATTTAATCATAAATATGTTCAAGAAAGAGAAATTCCTCGCAAATTGCAGTTAATTCACGTCTAAACCACGCATTTAAAGTAGCTATTAAACCATATGACGACAATTGTAGTCAATTATAGTAAAATCGAAAGAATGATCTGTCTATGTTCTCCGACTATGGAAGGCTTAGAGACAACCACTGCATATTTATTAGATATAAAATCATAAGGGAACGCCATGTTAGGTTGCATAGGCGGCAAGACCGAGGAATTCTGTTGAACCACAATAGCTTCCAGCCCAGTAAATTGATAACATGTCACATAAAATAATTTTTTATGTAAAGAATACAGAAACAATTTTTAGTAAATGTCATTTAGCTTTTTTTCAGCAATAAAAATTAAATCGCTATTTAATTTTAATGAGATGAAAATTTAAACGTTTTGTAACTATTGTATCTTTTAGCAACAGCATATTTCAGACTTGATATATTAGACTGCTGACATGGGCTGGGAAGACCAGCTAATAAAACAAATTTTTAAATTAGTCAATATTTCATTATTTGTACAAATAAATATACCTGCATATATGTACATTACAAAAAAATTCTGATTTCTTTTCTGTTTGCATACAATGTATCACTTTAAATACTTTGCTAACGTAATTTTAACTTTTAAGAAATGTTGCATTTTCTGTAATTATTAAGTATGTTATGATTTCACATAATATTCTCAAGTTATAATACTCTATTTTTATTGAACATGTACAAAATATCAGAAAATTGTTTCAGTAAAATAGTTATACATAAATATATTATTATTTTCGATTAGATTTTTACAATAAAAAAATATCTCTAAAAAATTTGAGAGTTGCAAAACTATTGAAAACGCGTTACAAATAATTCCTAATATTGGGCATGTACTATGAATCGCAGCAAAATATCAAAAACCGACTCTAAGTTTTAGCATTGTTATTATGTAAAAAGCCTCTGCACGAGTTGAAATATAAAGGTTTAATTTTAAATTAGTGCACAAGGAAATTCTATGGTTAGTGGACAAAGATATATTAATGTTTCTATGGATACTTTCTGTGTATTTATTCGGATTTTACTACAGGGTTTAAGACATGTTTGAAGCTTTAATTTTGCATAATGCAGAAACATATATATTCTTTGTATTTTCAGATGATTATTACATTTCAGCAAACCTTTCATCAATGATTTTATATATGCATAAAATATTTGTTTCTAAATAGACGGATTTCATTCCAAATGCTACAAAAATTCCCAAACAAACTTTATAGCACCTGCGATTGACAGAATATCTTTACGTGGTTGCATGCACCCAAATTCTGTGTTTTCTATGCTTAAATCTGAAGGAGACAGTTGAGTGATATATAAGAGCCTATTTTTCTTTCTTCAAAGAAGATTTTTTGCGCGGCTGGAATACGAAGTATCAAACCGATAAACTTAAGCTTGATATTTAATCATTTGAAAGACTGATTTATAAGGGTAGTTTTATTCGATAATTTATGAAGGAAATTTATAAAAGAATGTTACTAAAATATATTATTTCCTAAAGCAGGGGAATATAGCTTCAGAAATATATATTATAATAAATTTTTATAACGAAATTGTCAAAAACAAAATTTTCAACAGATTTCATGAAATAACATTATATAAATAATTGTTTTTGTCACTTTTTTAATTTCTCTCTCTATATATGTATATATATATGCAGGGTTTTCCCAAATTCGACTTACAAATTAAGAGGGATGATAGAAGTCATCAAGGGGATGAAAACTTACTATAGAACATGGGGTCGCAAACCACGTTTCGTGGGAGGATATCGCAAAAGTAATTATGAAGTCTATGACGTCAAGTGGAACAAAAAGGGCCAGTAATAAGTAGAAAAAACATTTATATGACGTCAAGCCTAATTACAATGGGCTGCAGTTCAACGTCAGAATGGAGATGACGACACAGTTTTATAGAAATTATTCGAAGTTTCGGCCTCGAAAAGTCATTGCACAGCCGATACCGACGGACGAAGGATTGCCGGACGCGTTAAAACAAACTCCTATAAAAATGTCTCGTTGCCTCCTTTCTGACGATGAACTGTAATGCATTGTATTCATGCTTTACGTCAAATAAATGTTTATTTCTATTTATTATTGGCCCTTTTTCTTCCACTCGACGTCACACCCTTCATAAATATTTTTTTCGATTTTCTCCTACTAAATGTGTTTTACGACTCCATGTATTATGGTAAGTTTTCATAATCTTGATGCCTTCGATCAGCCCTCCTAATTTATCGATCGAATTTTTGAACACCTTGTATGTGTTATTGCTATTTAGTCTTATAGGAATGGATATTTATGCAATTCAATGAAAAGTCGCAGCTGATTTTCATTATTTTAATAAAGATTCTTGGTTATCTCAATAGGATTAGAATAAATTGCAATTTGACCTATAAAAAAATCTAAATCTTGAATAAACTGCATTAGTATAGATTTAGTATTACATTTGTATGGAAGGCGAAATTTAATACCATAATTCATAAGTTCTTTCAAATTATTTTGAAGAATGATATTAAGATCACCATGTATAATATGACTGTGTGTGGTATTTATATATATATGTATACTATGGGTCGTTAAAATAACAATTGAAAAAACTTGAAGAGATTAATTGCATTGTTATAGAAATATCATTATAATGTTACGCCTAAAGTAAGATTTCATTGATAAATTTTGTAAATAATAATAAATTTTAATGGAAATATATTTCTTTTGTTATTAATGACATGTTGTAAATTTAATTTATTCACTAGCTGAAACGCCGGCGTCGCCCGATTCCATCAAAAGAGAATACGAATTGCGAAATCACTGTAAAAATTGCTGCACATTCTCTGGTAACTCTTTGTCATTAGGAAATTAAATGAAGATGGACCCCGAAGCGGAAATAAATTCAATACCACCTCCTCAATTGTCTGGATCATTTGATTCAAAATGGGTTTGTTTTTGGTCAAAATTTAAAAAAAAGTGCTGTCGGATTTTCACAAAATTTCCATTCTCGGAATCAGACAAATAAACTATGTACAGTCTGTGAGTTTTGATTCAATACCTCCAATACGCTTCTTAATACGAGAGTATGAGTGAAAAGGAAACTATTTCGTTGTCTGGGATTATCAAATCGGTAACTTTTTTTGCGGTTTCAATAAAAATAGACATTTTCGACACACACGCAGGAAAATTTTAGTTTCACCTGCAGGGGATGCATTATGATTTAAACACTTTTTCGATGCGTGTCTCCACTGCCTACGATACCGTGTAAGCAGTCGTGCTGCGCGCGCGCTGCAAAATCTTTTAGTTCTAGTTTCCATCCCCAGGTGTACCATTCTGTTCTAAATAAACATCTTTCCGAACGAAATTCTGGCACTCGTTCTCGCTACTTACGCCACTGTAAAGAAAGCGTGATGTGCACGTGCGGAAAAAATCTGTTAGTTCTACTTTCCACTACCTGGCGCTACCAAATATATGGCTTAATTAATTAGCTATATCTTAATTAGTTCGTGTTATGTTGAATGAACTGATTCCCGATGAAATCGGGTCCATAGAATACGAAAAAATAAATCAACCCTAGATATTAATATTCATAAATGGTGGTAACCTAGTGCTGAAAAATGGTACCGAAGTATATTTAGTACCTCCGAAGAATGTTAGAAAATGTTTCGTTTAAATCGGACCAAGATTAAATGCAAAATCTTTTAGTTATATTTTCCATAGCCAAGAGGCGTAATCTGTTCTAAACAAACCTTTTTCCAAACGAACTTAGACACGTGTCCCCATTGCTTATGGCACGACACTGTATAGAAGGTATGCTGCGCACGCATTAAATATCTTTTAGTTCCTTCCACCGCTAGAGGACACTAAATCTATGTCTTAATTAGTTATGTATTAATTAGAGTATCATGTTATGTATTAAATCGAGCCCTTTGTTTGAATCGGACGAATTTTAAATGCAAAATTTTTTAATTGAACTTCCCACCGCTAGGTAGTGCACTCTGTTCTGATTTAAACTCTTTCCGATTGAAACTCCAGCATAAGTCCCTGCTCCCTACGCCACCGCTTCGCACGAGCTGCAAACCTTTTAATTCCACTTTCTACCGCTAACTGGCGCCAAATCTGTATCTTAATTAGTTATTTATATCTTAATTAGTTCGTGTTAAGTTGAATGAACTAATTTTCGTTGAAATTGGGCTCATAGAACCCGAGAAAATACTCCTCCCTGGTGATTAATGTTCAAACTTAGTGTTAACCAAGGGCTAAAAATATTATACCGAAGTTTATCTAGTACCGGGGGAACCTAAGAAAAGGTTTCGTTTTAATCGGACTAATAATAAAAAAGTTCTGATTTTCAAGGCAGAGGTGAAGGAGGGAGTTTTGATTAGAGCATCAACGCGACATTTAAATTACAACCAAACACCCCCCCCCCCCACACCCCCGATCCTATCAGCTACCAATCACAACTGACCTCCAACGGTGTTTGATTCTAGTGGAAGATTTGTGACGTCATTTAAAACAAAAACGCTGCAAAACATGAAAAAATAATTAAAAACTTTAGTTATGATAAAACATACTCTTTGAATCTATATTCATCCTATACTACAAATGCTAATGAAAAACAACATAAATATTTTAAAAACATATACATACCATTTCATATAATATTTTACTGAAGGTGTTTTGACTTAATATACAAAACTGTATTTTATTTATACAACCTAGTTATTGTATATGTAAAATACAGTTTTGTGTATGAAACAGGGTTGTAAAAACCCAGCCTGCGCGGGTAGCTGGGCGGATACCCTGGCAGCTACCCACTACAAGCCTTATGGTTGTAAAAAACCCAGCCTGCGCGGATAGCTGGGCGGATACCCGGGCAGCTACCCACTACAACCCTTATGGTTGTAAAAAACCCAGCCCGGGCGGGTAGCTGGGCGGGTATCCGGGCAGCTACCTACTACAACCCTGATATGAAGTCAAGACACCTTCAGTAAAAAATTTTGTGAAATGGTATGTATATGTTTATAAGACATTTATGTTGTTTTTAACTAGTACATGTAAAAGGGTTAAAAAAGGCATAAATAATTAAATTAAAAAAAATCTAATAAAAGAATCGGAACAATTAATAATCCGCGCTTCCCTTTTTAAAATCATGATTTTTTTTTTATCTGTAAAGAATTATCAACTCTCTCCAAGCTCAAAAGAGGAAAAAAATGATAATTCTGAGCGTAGCTGATGCCAAAATGGCAGCAACCACCGAACCAATCAAGATTTCTGGGCAAAATTTCTTAGTCTCGAAGGAAAAAATTGCCAAAAATTCAAAAATTGCTGTATGAATTTCGCATAAACTTTATTCTAAAGAGGACAAAATTTACTATATTGTGGTAAAAGATTGGAACCGGATTCCTGTTCCACAATAATTAATAATTCGATCTTCTCTTTTTAAAATCATGATTTTTTTCCTGTTACGAATTATCAACTCTCCACCAGCTGAAAACAAGAACGAAAAATCATGCGTCAAGCATAGATTATGTAGCACTTTCCAACGCTTCTAAAATAATTTTACAAATCATTACCGTTTACTAAGCTGAAAGATGACATCTAAGTAAACAATTTGGAAAACGCATAACATATTTAAAAATGTAATTTCAGGAATTTTCAATATATACACTATTCGGAAAAATATCCGAATACTTTTATGTAGCCCTGTATAGGATCTATAGATTTGTATATATACATAGGATGCTAAATTTTAGTTTAGTTAGGAAACGCGTAGCACACTTTAAATTCTCCTTCTGGAGTTTCTGTCAAAAAACGGAAATGTGTTCGCGAACTTTTGTGCTGCCCTGTATAGGATCTACAGAATTTATACACACCACGTAATAGACAAAAAGCTAGTTAAGATTAAAATCGCGTTCAGTAACTTAAAACGCACTTCCAGGAATTATTGTTAACAGACTTTAGAGAATTCTTTTGTGTGTCTCTGTAAATGAACGATGACTGCTATACACACACTATTCTGTAGTAAGCCTCTTGTAATGCACCTTAGTAATATATATAAACTTCAATGCGTTTAAAATAGTGGAACATTATTTAAATAAGCCGCAGACGATTTTTCTCCATAGACGTAATGTAACGGAATTATTTTGACTGTCCCTGTAAAGTAACTCTAAGTGCTATACACCTACTATTCCATATTAAGCTTCTTCTAATGCATCTTAGTGATCTATATAAATTTCAATGCGTTTACAATAGCGAAACATTTTTCAAATAAACCGCAAATAATTTTTCCCCATAGACCGCAATGTAACGGAATTCTTTTGAGTGTCCCTGTAAGAAAACTATAAGTGCTACACACTTCAGTTGAAATAGGGAACGTGCCATAGATAACGACAATAACATATAAAAATTGCAGAGCAATCCTAGCATATTTACGGGAGTTAGAGCACGGACAAACGGCCAGACAGCCATCCGGCCAGACGGCCAGACGGCCAGACAAACCGAAGTTATAAGCACTTTTCAACAAGGTTGGAAAGTGCTAAAAAGGATAAACAAGAACGAAAAATCATGCGTCAAGCATAGATTATGTAACACTTTCCAACGCTTCCAAAATAATTTTACAAATCATACCGTTTAATAAGCTAAAAGATAACATCTAAGTAATCCGAATACTTTTATTCAGCCCTGTATAGGATCTATAGATTTGTATATATACTACATAGGATGTTAAATTTTAGTTCAGTTAGGAAACGCACGGTTTAAACACACAGTTTAAAATTCTCCGTCTGGAGTTAAATAATACGGAAATGTGTTCGCGAACTTTTGTGCTTCCCTGTATAGGATATACAGAATTTATACACACCACATAATAGACAAAAGGCGAGTTAAAATTAAAATCGCGATCAGTAACTTAAAACGCACTTCCAGGAATTATTGTTAACTTACAGTAGAGAATTCTTTTGTGTGTCCCTGTAAATGAACGATGACTGCTGTACACACACTATTCTGTAGTAAGCCTCTTGAAATACACCTTAGTGATCTATATAAATTTCAATGCGTTTAAAATAGGGAAACATTATTTAAATAAACCGCAGACGATTTTTCTCCATAGACGTAATGTAACAGAATTCTTTTGACTGTCCCTGTAAAGTAACTATAAGTTCTATGCACACCCTATTCCATATTAAGCTTCTTCTAATGCACCTTAGTGATATATATAAATTTCAATGCGTTTAAAATAGTGAAACATTATTTAAATAAACCGTCAATGATTTTTCCCCATAGACCGCAATGTAACGGATTTCTTTTGAGTGTCCCTGTAAAAAACTATAAGTGCTACACACTTCCGTTGAAATAGGGAACATGCTATAGATAACGACAATAACATATAAAAATTGCAGAGCAATCCGAGCATATTTACGATTCTGAGAGTAGCTGAGGCCGAAATGAAAGCAACCACCGAACCAATCAAGATTTCTGGGCAAAATGTCTTAGTGTCGAAGGAAAAAATTCACCAAAAATTCAAAAATGGCTGTACAAATTTCACATAAATTTTATTGAAAAGAGGACAAAATTTACTATATTGGACTAACAGATTGGAGCTAGATTCTTGTTACTAATGTGGAAAAACACAGCAAAATGTGAAAAACAGTAAAAATCGCATAAAAAATTAAATAAAAAAACGATTCCAAAATTCTGAAATCGGGCTTTGAAGTGCAAAACAACAGGCATAGAGGTACCTTCACACCAAATTTTGCAGCTCTCCGTGCAGCGGTCTTATCGTAATACAACCGAGAAACACACACACAAACTTTCTTCTTTATTATAGTTGGAGAAAGCAGTATTGGAGAAATTACTTATTAGTTGAATATTGTTATTTATTTTTATTTTTGTTTAATATGTTAGCTGTGTAATGAAGTACATCATAATATGTATAACAGAAATGTGATAATATTGATACTTTTTAAATGTATATTGAAATATTCATTAAAATGTTTCTTTTAAGTACCAAAAATATGTTTTCTGATTGCAAGTCAGTTATAATCAATGTTAAATTGTGCTCCAGGTTCACCAGGGTCTTTCTTTATTACAATATTATACATATCTATATATATATTTGTCTTACGTTGAGCGGAAATAGGGCTGAATTTCTACCTTATCGTTGGCAACAATCGTAGTTTCCAGAGCTCAGACCAATGAACAGACAAGATTGTGTTAGCCCCGCCTCCAATATGGCGAAAAGTATCAGAGCAGTGAAACTGAAGCTAGCAATTATTAAAAATAAAATAATATGAACGTAATTCAAAGCGTCTGAGATGATTCCTCATTTTAATTATGAGAAATAGTGTTAATTTCAAATGAATTCATTTAGAATTTATTTACGAATTTCACTCACACAAAAAATCGGAGATAATAAAATATAAACTTTCTAGAATGCCCTGCTGCCATCTGTTGCAGTTTTATTGAAGTAAAAATAATTTCTTTTGCAGAAATCTATAATCAATAAGAATAATAAAATGTTGAACGAAATTTAAACAATCATTGATGATAAACTATTTTCATACCACGTAGTTTTTTTTTTTTTTTTTTTTTTTTTTTATGAATTTAAGCCGTGCTGTACAATATTATAGGTGCTAATTATGTTTATGTTTCCAAGATCCTCTTTTCATAGTATTTAAATTATTTATATGTCCATTAGTAGCATCAACTAAATGCATTTTTAGTTGTGTTTTCAACGGAGTTTTCAATTACTTTTTTACATTAAAAAAATTGTCAATTTCATATGTTCAAATGATTTATTGTAGTACTTATTCCGGCTAGAATTACTAGAAAAATAAAATGAGGCGAGCGAGCAAAGCGAGCTGTGACCGCGTAGCGGTCTCAATGTAAATTGCCATGCAATTCACCGGGGGTTGGCGTGCGTTAGCGAGTAGGGGGCTGAGCCCCCTAGTATATTTTATTATTATTATGTTTTCGTCTGATTATATATATAATATATATATATATATATATATATATATATATATATATGTGTGTGTGTGTGTGTAGGTATATATATACTTATTTGTTTCTGAATTTTGAATCGATATTTTTTCCTGTTATTTTAAATACCTTTATTTTAAATAAATAGTAATTGAGAGTTTCATATTGCAACTGAATTTTCATTTTTGATTGTTGTCGTTGATAAACTTTGAAGTAATATGTTTGAGTGTTAATGTTAAAAGGCATGTGTATAGTTTAATAATATATCTAGCTTCAAATTTAAAGTTGTTTTCTATTTTGTTTGAACGTTGGCACATATGCCATTTTTCGGTAATTCTCGTCAGTGAGCCTGGATTAGAAAAGACGTGAAAAGAAAAAAAAAAATGTAAATAATAATCATAATCTGTACAAAACATATTGCCTACAAAAATAAGCGCAATTTTACTAAAGCGTTAAACGGTTAAAATCATTTTTTAAGATAATTTAGTTCTATTTTAGGCTAATTCTTATATATTTACTAGTATTATATGAAACGAAAACGCCTGACCGACTGACTAATCAACGTCCAGTTCAAACGACTAAAGACAGGATCACGAAATTTGTAGAGTAAAATGCTGTTATGACCTAAGCAAGCAATAAGAAAGAATTATTGAAAATTCACCCCCGAAGGGTGTTAAAGGGGGGGGGGGGGCATTTTAGGTCATTTCGCCATATCAAGAAGTAGTTTTAGGTAGAACATGAAATTCAGCATAACAACTCTACTAAAAAAATAGTTCAACGTGTACTTCAGCGATTTCAGTAATTCGCCCTCTAAGGGGCTTAAATGGGGATCGAACGTTTTAGGTCATTTCGCCACATATTAGCAGCCGTTTTAGGTAGGAACATGAAATTCAGGATAACCAATCTAATAAAAAATACTTAAACATGTATTTCAGCGATTTTAGAAATTCAACCACTAAGGAGGTTAAACATCGGATATGAACCCGATTATCTAAGATTAGACGAATAAGGCAACTATTGCTGATTTTTGATTAAATAATTTGCGTAAGAAATATTTAAAAAGAAATTAAAGGAAAAAAAATCATTTATAGTGTTTAGAAATTTAGTATGATTGCGTCAAAATAACATAAGTTTTTCTGATTGTCATTTTGACTGTGTATGGACTCGAATACGTTATTGTGATCGACGTATTTTTAGGATATTACATTTTTACTTATGTTATCCGGAAAGCCAAGGTTAACTCGGGCAAAGCCAGGTGATTCTGCTATATTAAAAAATATATTAGTTTCAATATGTACATACACAAAAAATATATATTTATCACTATTTTACAAACTTTTATTTAAAGTTTAATATTTGTACTGCAATTTTGTCTCACTCCCACTTTTATCCGATTTAGAACTTTATTTTAAATTACCCACCCATACCTACCCTACATTGTAGTTGACACATTGTCCGCCCGCGCGTAGCCGAGACGGGCCGCTAGTATTTATATATTTAAACTTATTTGTTTTGATGTGCAAACCCACACACACACAATTGTTACATTATTGTAATAAATGACATGGAAAAAATAAAAACTTTGATTTGAGTCATTTTCTCGCAAATAATTTATTTTTCTTCAATCCCCTCAGCCCGGTGTAATGCAGATTCCAGGTACAATTTTGTAAAATTATATTTTATTAATAACATGAAAGAGTTTTGTACTGATGAAATTTCTTTAGCTAAACTCAATTTCTCCCATTTTTTTTCTTAACTTGAGCACGTAAACCTCACGAATGGAAATTCCGCCAGAGCTGTGTGATTGAATTGATAAATAGAGATCTTTCGCCTCATTAAGGTTTTATATAAAGAAGCATTTTTATTTTACAAACACTTTTCTTCAGGTACGCGTAATTGTAACTATTTTCATTAATTGCTAGAGAAATACACACGCAAACTACCGAAGATTTATTTTAGAAATATAAAATGAAATAATAAAACATTCTTTTAAAATTAAAATTTACCGAATTATGATATTTTACATTTTTTTGAAAATTTTAGTATGTTCTTCAATGAAACAGCCAAATGCAGTTTTAGTGCTTGTAATCACTGAAAATTCATAAAAGTTAAAGTGTCATTATGGTTTTGATTAATTAGGATTACGATACTGTGTAGGTTAAAAAGTTAATTCTTCCAGATTCAAACACTGTTATTAAAAAGAAAAAAAAACTTCAGATTGAAAACAGCGAATACTTTCATTATTTAAGGGTGAAAGGTGATTTCACCGTAATGTCGTAATGGAACATGTTTCGGGAGAGATGCCTTCATAATCATAATAAAAAGAAAACTGCCCAGTTAAACTAAGGGCATTCAGCTCACAGGCTATTCACACTAATTGTATATTATAGTTTTATTTCAAACAATTTGAAATAAGCCCCTCGAAAAATTAAGAAATCGACAATACATTAAGGAAGGATCATCTCCCACTTCCCCCTTATAACTAACCAATGAACCCCCAAAATTAATCAGGGAAGCGCCTTATTACAATGAACCTATATACAAAATTTGAAGAAAATATGGCAATTCTACATGAAATACCCATTTATCTAAATTAAGGGGGGTGGGGTTAGTCTCCTATTCACCCTTTATACTTAACCAATGATCCCCTAAAACTAATCAAGGATATCACAATGAACCTATATACAAAATTTGAAGCAAACCGGATTTTTCTATCAAGAGTTATCGCTTTACGTACATACATACACACATACGTACATACAGAACCGGCGGGCACATTCGCTATCGGGTTTTGATAGCCTGTGAGCTAAAAAGTAGAAGTCATACAAAAGCGTCTCGCTAAAAAGAGGTCAGAACCGAAAAAGGGGGTAGAGACATAAAATTATCGTCAAACATGTACCTCATTATGCCGATTAGATGGGCGGTATTCAAATGAATTGACATGACAAATATGAAAAGGTTTGATGAAAATTTTTGGGTTCATAACTGATTATTATTGACAGTGGAAATCCGGCTAATGAACGAAAGTTGCTAGAGTAATTTTGTTGTCTTTAGGTAATACAATACCCCGTGATCCCGAGATCCCAGTTATTTAGAAAATGATTTCATGAAAGATGAAGTTGATTGGTCTGTTATATCATTATTTTGAAATAAAAACACATTTATTGAGATAATCAAACATAAAAAGGATTACATATGTTTATTGCGACTGTCAAAACATGAGGTTAGTGGATAGAAAAGGAGAAAATTACTTTTAGTTTATTTATGAGGGATGAGAGTAATAATTACTGAATTTAGCTTTAGAAGGTATAAATGGAGTTTGTATGTTAATATATCTTATAATGTATTTTCAGCATAATACGAAAAGTAATAAATCTTGATAAATATCTATGATGAAATAATTACTTTCTTTTTTAGACAGTCTAAAAAACAGAACAGTCTGTTTGTATAATGTCCGTATTATATTTAAATCTTATTTTTAGTTTTACCAAACATCCGGCATCAGTATGTGTTTTAGGAGAGCAGTAGTACTATAAATGTGTCCTTCTACAGTACTATTATCGTTAATTAACATTATATTTCTTTTAAATAAATTTATTTGTATTGTTGATAAAATATAAACTGTTAATTTATATATTTTGTTGACAATATAAATAAATTTATTTAAGCGGCATGTAATGTTAATTAACACTAATAGTACTGTAGAGGAACACATGTATGCTACTACTGCTCTAAAAAAATACAGGGTGGTTATAATATAAGTATCTCTATTTGGATCTGTCTGTAGCGTGTAGGAATAACCTGAATGAAACCAAAATTGGTACACTTACTATTCTAGAAGGGGTAAGAAGAATGGAGAATTAAAAAAATTAACTGCAATAATCGCCGACAGACGGCGCTTTTGAGTGTGACATGTAATGTGTAATATTGTGTACCATGGAGGTGTTGCAAACCTCAATGATTTTACCGAATATCGCAACATGTGAGAAACATCACTCCTGATGTGTTACATTCCGCAGTTAAGCACGTCTTGTACCACCTGGATTGTGTCCTCCAGCACAATGGTTATGTGGAACCTGAACATGATTGGCACCGACATGCGAAAGCGTAATCGCATTCACTGTGACATTTTCTAATAAAGTAGGTATGCCATCCGGTTTTACGCCTTAATTCTTTGTTATTGTATTACAGATTACATTCAAACTCAATAGCGCCATCAGTCGGTGATTATTGCAATTATTTTTTATTGTTCCATTTTTCTCCCCCCCCCCTCCCCCTTCTCGATTTTGGTGTCATTCGGGTTATTCCCTCGAGCTACAGACAACTCCAAATAGAGATATATTATAACCACCCTGTATATTATTGACAATACAAATAATTTTATTTAAGAGGCATATAATGTTAATTAACGATAATAGTACTGTAGAAAGAGACATGTTTACTGCTACAGCTCTCCAAAAATACATACTAATGTCTGATGATTGGTAAAACTAAAAATAAGATTTAATTACTTTCTTTCTTTTTTTGTAATTTAAGACATGAGAACAGAAATGTATTCTTTTTTTACTAGTGAGACATTGATTATGAAAGTATTTATTTATTGCACAAGGAATGATTCATGTAAAGATATTTTAAATAGGTTTATGAAATTAAAGAGTGTGATTTGTATAAGAATTCGAAAATACGGAAGAAAGAGAAATTTATATAAGATTTTGAAATCAAGGAAGGGTGGCATTTAAATAAATTAAAACCCAATATGAAAATATATAACAGAAATCCTGTTATAGACATGAGTCAGTAAGTTTTGATCGTAAAAGTATAAGAATTTTTTTAATGTACTTCTTATACGAGGAGCTATTTTATCTAAACTAATGTTATAGGAAATAAAAGCCGTATAAAAAAGTAAATTTCTCACTTTAATATGTACTGTTGGCATGGCAACTAGATGTTTTTCATTTCGACTGTATCAGCTTTTTGGATTCTATGAGAGCAAAAAACATTTCCAATGACATATCATTTGTAAAAAGCGTTTTTTTTCAAGATTTTGCTTATAATTTAAGAGCTGTTGGAGTAAAAATGGTATTTTTTTGACAATAAATGTTGAAAACATGTCCTTTTTCTTGCTTAAGCATACCACTTTTAACGTCCGTATGAAGAGATCTTAACAGCCATCTTTATGAAATAGTAACTTCACAAGCTATGTAAGTTAATTAAATTTATTTATTTTTAATAGGGCCAATAACTATCTAATTAAATGCAAGTTGCTTACAATTCTTTATATTTTACCGCTTTGTTGAATGTAAAGCTTAAAAATGTTCCTATGGATTGACTTGGCTATTTTGTGGACAGACGAGATTTTGTTTTTAGGTGAGTTCGTAATTATATTAATATGTAGAACCTATAGTCGTCGTCTGACCCGTCTGTTTGTCCGCATATTACTGCACAAACACTACCCAACAAAATGGTTTTAAATTTAATATTCAATGGTTTAAAATGTAATCGTTCCAGAACTTTGTCGAGTCATTTAAAATTTTATGAAAATCGAATCAAAACATAAAAAAATATTAATAAAAATATTTATTAAGTAATTTGATTTTTTTAAAAATCAGTACTTCCTTTTATCTTCCGAGGATTAATGCACAAAGCCGAAGAGACCGAGATGTATCGCCAAGTTATCTCACATTTGTGACGTTATAGTCATGTATTACGAATATGAAATTTTTAACTTCTATGACCAAGTTATAGTCACATTTTTCATTCTATTAAATCCTATCATACGTAATTAATCCAATTATACTCCATTATAGGTAAAGATTCTCGGTTGTCATGGTGATTACGCCTTATTTAAGATGGAGTCATATTATTTCCATATTACTGAATTTAAAAACCGAACTTTTATACTAAAATTAATTTATTATAGCAGTCATATAATCTACCGACAGTTTTTGGATTGATGTTTCCGGAGAAATAGATATATATGAAATGGAAAAAGTGCCTTAATATGAATTTCAAGTTCAAAAATTTTTAAAGCTAGACTTATGTTTCCCATTGGAATTTGCAGTAAATGTCAACAAAATATGAAATTTTGCCAACTTAAAATATACTTATTTTCTTACGGAAATTAATCATATTATAATAAAAGACGATACAATTTTCATTTTACTGAAATAATAAGAGTACGAACGCACCTCATTTGTCACGTTTGACGTACAATTTCCAACATGTTTACAATAAACTGATTTATGAAGTATGAATATGGGAAAATATGGTTTTATTTCTTCGATTTTTTTAATGTAATTTAATCAAGATAATTTCATTTCATCATCTTATTCAAATAAAAAATTATTCTTTTCAACTTTAATGAAAATATAAAGACGATAATAATATAATAATCTTTATCATTTCCGCTATGTACGCTTTTATGCATAAAAAAAATCGTGCATTAAGAATAGATTATGAAACATTTTCGGCATTAATAGAATATTATTAAAAATTTTCATTTTTTCTTAGAATAAAGTGAGATATATAAATAAGCAATTTAAATAAGCAGATAATTAATTAAAAACGCATATTAAGCAAATGCTACCCATATCCGGTAAAATGTATAAATTTTTTCGTGTATCCCCGTATATGATTTATAGAATTTATATGCACTACGTGTAACACTAAAAATTAGATCAATTAAAAAATTCATATCATAGTGGTAAACTCACTTGCAGCAATTATCGAGCACAGTCAGTCCGATAACGAAATTCTTTTTCGCGTCTGTGGAAATGAATGATAAATGTATGTAATCTATAGAAAACATGTAGACGTGCACATTAGTGATCATGTTTAATTACATTAACTTGGAAGTAAGATAATATCATTGAAATGCAGCGCAAACGATTTCTCCTATAGATCATGATGGAATGAATTTATCTTGTGCGTCGCTGTAAACGAATTATATATGCTACCTATTCTATTTAGAAAGGTGGATTTAACTTTGTGCCGTTATATTAAAAATAAATGAACAACGTGAAATAGCACAAATAAAAATATATGAAATTGCAAATAGCTATTTCGGAGCCCCTAAAGCTCCATCAAGTTTGGCAATCTTTTATGCGCGCGATAGACGCAAGCATATGGCTTAAACTGGCTTGTACTTTTACATGGCTTAAACTTTTAAATAGGTTTTAACCTTTTGAATTGGCACTAATGATGGAGTTTTAGGGGCTCCGAAACAGCTGTTGCCATTTTATATTTTTTTTATTTGTGCTATTTCACGTTGTTCATTTATACCTATTCTATATCTGTGAGGAAGAATGTTGTAGGCCTATTTCAGGTTTTCATATCAATATAATTATGCTTGAAATATCGCGAATTCAATAAAATGCACCGAAAACGATTTTGCCACATTGACCATAATGTAACAGAAAACTTTTGGGGAACCCTGTAAACAAAATATAAAAACTATATACTTTATTTTAAATACCGAACAATCTATAGTTATCCTCATTAACATATAAAAACTAGCTGTTACCGTGACTTCGTACACGTAACATTAAAAGAATAATAAATGCATTAATTAAACAAAACATGACTCCTGATAATTAAAAATATGTATAACTAACCAACGCACAAAACTGTATTCACTTTTGCGACCAATTTCGCTCGCTAAAGGAAGCAAATTGGTTACGGACCCTATTACAGAGCATAACCATCCTATTCTTGGCTATTATCTACCTATATATGATACAAATTCTACTATATACAAAACGCTTTCACGTTTATAATATTAGGGATTTGCTTATTTTTAGGTGTTGGCACAATCGGCTTGTTCAAGTCTACGGAATTCGGATTGCGGAAAATTTTCATTACTTTTTATTTCTTCTTTGTTATTGCATTAAGCAAAGTTTTCGATAACATCGTTGTTTATTAAAACTTTTTAAAACATTGCAAATACATTTAAACATTATAATGAAATATATGCCATTTTTTTCATTTTATAAAACTTTGTTACAAAAATCTATTGCCAAAAAGGAAAAAAAAGCCAATTTAAAAAATGACAATAAACGTTTTACTCCTTTAAAGCTGAAAGAAACATGGAATTAAAATCCGGTTGTGAAACCACGATCTACAAACGTTTTTCGATTGTACCAATGTACTTCCAGCACTCGAGCCTTTATTTTAATACTGGTGAGGGAAAATTATGTTACTTTGATGCAATAATATTAAATCTTTAGGTTTTTATGAACGAAAATGCTTTTAGTCACTGTTATTCAGATTTCCTGAGCTGAACGCTTTTAAGAATTAACGTTCGTAAAACATTTTGTTTTTCATGCAATCGAGTTATTTTTGTTTCTATGAATGATACTAACTACTTCCCGCTGATCATGACATCATTTTCGACATGGGTAATTTTGAAATGCATATTATTGACATTTGCGATCATTTTATTTTCAAAAATCTTTTTTTTAAACTTTTTAAATGTTTAAATTAAAAATATGGTATATTTATATTAGTTGCGTGCAGACAGTAAACCTTGCTATCATTCTCATTAGATTTAATTTAAAATACAGAGCTCTAATTTAAAAAAAAAACATACATTTAACATTTATATTGTGCATATATTTTAAATACATATAATATATACATTTGAAATATACTCATTTCAAGTGAAATACAAAAATAAATAAATAAATAAATAAATAAAAGAAAGAAAAGAAAAGAAAAGAAAAAAGAAACATACTAATATGATATAATTTCATAACCCAATTTCACTTTATTTCGATACGCGTTCCAAGCATATCCGTTTTACTTTCGATATATATTACGCCATATTCGCCGGCTTTCCATACTTATACTCGCATTTAAGCGTATCTTGTATTATTATCAAATTCTTGAAAATGTGTGTTTTATTTCTAATAATGCTATTTCATCTTCTTTTAAATTCTTTTTTTTAATTACATTTTCATTTTTCACATGAAAAGTTTTCTATTGAAATTATTTGTTGAGTAAAAATTATTATTCCGTGTTTTCATTTAGTATTGGTAATGATAAAGTATTAGCAACGATGTAGTAAATTTAACCATTTTAAAATTTTATACGAAAAAAAAGTCAATTTATTCTCTATGAAAATAATGAAATTTTCAATTATTTTAAAATGCTTGAAAATATACGTTTTATTTCTAATAAAGATATTTTATCTTCTTTTTAATTCTTATATTTTTTAATTTCACTTTCATTTCTCACGTGGAAATTTTTCAATTGAAAATACATTGTTGAGTAAAAATTATTATTCCGGGTTTTGATTTAGTATTGGAAACTATAAAGTATTAGCAACGATAAAGTAAATTTCACAATTTTAAAATTTTATACGAAAAAAAAACGTCCATTTATTCTCTATGAAAATAATGCCTATTTATTCTCTATGAAAATAATGCCTATTTATTCTCTATGAAAATAATGAAATTTTGAATTATTAAGAAACATATTTGAATAAATAAACAAAATACAGCCTATGTTCATTTCTGCGTTATAATCCATCCACAGGGTGTTTCACTACCAGACCGACAAACTTGCAGGAAGTTGTAGACGGCACAGAGACGACTCGGAATCACATAGCTATGCAGGGTCGAAAATGCCTAGTTGCGAGCTATGATTCAAAGAAGCAGAGAAAAAGAACAGAAACAGCAACATATTAATGCGACAGAAAAGATTTTATTGAAAGGTTGTACTACAGAAGATGTTCGAAATTACGACAAGAAGTCGTCTTCTTCTTCTGGGGAAAAATGAAGAGTTTGGTGTACGAAAATCTGTAGCTGCTCTGAGGATTTGCGACACGCCGGGAATCTTCCAGAGCGTAAAGGAATCCATGAAGCGCCGCTGTCAAGCCTGCCTGACGACTTCCGGTTGTAATTTCAAACATCTTCTGTAGTACAAACTTTCAATAAAATGTTTTCTGTCCCATTAATGTGTTTCTGTTTCTGTTCTTTTTCTCTGCTTCTTTGAACCATAGCTCGCAACTACAGCATTTTCGACCCTGCATTGCTATGTGATTCCGAGTCGTCTCTGTGCCCTTTACACCTCCTGCAAGTTTGTCGGTCTAGTAGTGAAACACCCTGTGTATGCAAAGATAGAGGGCCATTAATTCTTACGTTTTGACGCTGGCTTCAGCCATACATTCACATACACTATCGCATTTATAATATTATTAGGATTACATGGCAATCGGAGTAAATTTGCGAAAGTTAATGCACAACCAGACGGCCGGGCAGTAAAAACTAATCCAAACACTCTTCAACAATGTTGGAAAATGTTAAAAATGCAACAATTTAGTTTTCACTATTACAGAAATGTCATTGAAATTTGCAATATATATATATATCGGAAAAGACTTTAAAAATCCAAATTGAGAGAGTTATTATTACGTCCTCGAATCCATGCGAGTACGTACCGAACGCATGTGTCATCGTAACAAAAACAACTCCTCGTAAAAAAAAAGCCATATTTGTAAGCTATTTGTACAATTTTTTGGAATTGTAATTTTCACCAGTTTAAGGGAAGATATTCACCATTTTGAAAATCCCATTATATTCAACAGCAACTATAGCGTAGCAACATGAGGTCACTCTGCACATGCGATCAACATTTCCACTTACTGATCCATGATAAATGAAAACATGTTTCACTTAAACATAAATATGTATTAACTTTCAATATTTTCATTAATTCATCTTTACTGACAGTATTTTATAATAAATCGTAATTTGGATAAAAAACTATTAAAAAAAACGTATTCACTCAGCAAGTGATTTTTGTAATACAGTTATAATACGCATATATATTCCAATTAGTATAATGAAATTCGACTCTTGTTGCGTAGCAATAACTGGTAAACAAAATAATTATAAAAATCCACGGAATCAAGTTACTTTGTTAAAATAGTTAAGGCTCAATAATGTTATAAAGTTAAGATGATCATAGTAATGATATGTTAATTTCATTAGCGGCACGCATGTTGTTATCTGATCACTATAAAGTAATTACTTATTCCGAAACACGGTTTTGAAATGTATTTTCTGTTACGAAATGACGATTTACGTGCTAAAAGTAGCTTTCTGATGTAATATATTATTTCAATCCGGAATACAATTTATCATTACAGATTGAAAATATTTATTTTTAACTATGTAATTGTTTTTCAAATAATTTTTCAAATGTTTTATACTTTGGATCTTTAATTAAACCATATTTTAGAAAATGACATCTTATTCAAAGAAAAAATTTATAAATTATTATCTAAAATATTTTTATAAATATCCTTTCTAAAATTCAATCTGTGATTAATAATAATAGGGATAAATAACCTTACGTAATTCTTATAATAATAGTAAACTAGTCGTTGGGGGCCACCGTAATACATACTCATCATGGATATGCATAATATAACATATGAAAATAAAACGTGTAACCTATTTATAAAATGCATTGCAATTCGAATAAAATCCTGGCTTGATGACGTCATAAACTTTAAATGCTCTATTACTGAATTGCGTAAAATAAACATCTTTATAACTAAAAAAAGATAATCATATTAACTAATAGTTTACTGCGTCGGATTAAGAGTCTCATTTCCAATTAAAATGTATCTTTGAATTGAAATTTGAATGAAATACAGGGTCATGAAAAATCGAAGTGTGTGGAACATATGATTACAAATATCTCGGCAACTAATTACTCGATCGACTTCATTCTTTATGCAAAATTTATGTTTTTTGATTGTCTTTTATATTCACTCCTTAAAATAAACAAATTCGAAAAATTGTATATACCTTTCATCAGTAAGACTATTTCAAGATTACGAAAAAATTAGTTCCGGATAATCGAGGTTACTGAAAGTCAATAAGTTTCTTCTCATTATTACATACTAAGTACATACCAATTTTCAAGTCTCTATCTCAATTTATTCGGGAGATAGAGTGTTTACAGACACACAGACACACAGACACACACACTGACAGACGGACGGCAATTTTTTTTTCTAAAAATATGTTTTTCGGAATCTCCAGTGTCTGAAACGTGTAAATCCGTCAATTTTTTTTACGATTTTTAAAACGATTACAAGACTTACCCTACGCTACGTATGATGGGTAAGTAATAATAAAAGACGAATTCGACAGATATTTCCTCATAGGCATGATTTCTTATACATAAGACACAAGCAATGTTTCTAATACTTTAATCGCTTCAAATTCTTGAAGCATCCTTACGAAATATTCCTCCACATTATCAATCCCTTTGTTATACTAATTTTATAAGAATATAGTTTATTTGAAAAGCCACCAAATTGTTGAATGTGTGACAGACATATAGTTGACTTTGTTGTAAATTCCCAATATTTATTACTATATCGACCTACCTTAAATTTTAAGTTTTTGAGACCCACCTATTTGCATAAACATCAGTTGAGGCTTTACTGTGGAGAAACGAAGTGATTCTTATAATTGTACTAGCGGCCCTCCCTCGCTTTGCTTTGGGTTAACCTTGAAAACCTTCATCTCTTTGTGTTTTCTGTAGACCTTTTTAATGTGTACAATAATTAGTACATTATTTTGATAAATCTTGTAGGGTTCAGCCTGCGTTTGCAATGTATCAGCGGAAAAAATGAAATTATTTACGACATCACATTAAAAACCTGAAAAATAACAGTATTTCTCCACTATTTAATGGATATACATATAAACCTTCCTCTTGAATCACTCTATCTATTAAAAAAAACCGCATCAAAATACGTTGCGTAGTTTTAAAGATTTAAGCGTACATAGGGATATAGGGACAGAAAAAGCGACTTTGTTTTATACTATGTAGTGATGTATGTATGTATGTGTGTCTGCCTGTCTCATGAGAACTGACTCAAAAAGTACACGAGGAGGATATATTTGTGAAGTACACTGAATTAGCTGGATAGAATTTGGTATACTTTGGAATAGTTTTTAGTTTACAGTGATACTGTAAATAATTCGGATACATTATGTTCTATGTAGGTTAATTGTTTGAAGTACATTTTAGCAATGTTGCAATACTTCAGAAATAGAAAATGTATATGCATTCTGGATATGCACTACAACATGCTTTGTGTTGAAGACGATGTGTATAACATTTATTGTTCAATTACAGAGAGACAAAAATTAATTTATATCATTACTGTCTGTAGGAAAAATTGTTTGAAGTAAGCTATAACGATGGCATGTTTTATTTATGATAATTAAATTAATATACATTATTGAGGCACACCATAATATCTTCCGTATAGGAAACTGTGCATGCACCATTTCAAAGGGTTGCGAAAAATAATTCAACTACATTGTTGTCTATATGTCTATAGGCAATAATTACAGAAAATATGTTTTCAATTGTATTTTAGTTTTAAGATTAAAAATATTTTAGTACATAATGTGATATGTATTCTATAGTTCATGATGTATAAATTCTATAGATTATATTTTGTTTCCCCCAAAATAATTCAAATGATTTACCATCCTTCTCCTACGCCGCAGCCAATGAGAACCAGTCGTATCCTTAATAGGATTTCGATGATCAGAAGCTGCGGTAAAGCAAGAGTTGTCGGGGGTACCCGTCTTAAGAACGGGAAACTTAATTGTCTGGTTCCCTCTTTGGGTTTCCAGCTCCGAAGCTGTCGGATGACTCAGGGGTACTCCACAAATGTTTTGTGGTGGTGTCCTTAGAGTTTGAACTCTACCGCATATTGTAACGACCTATGTCGTCAATTCATTTGGGGTAGGGGAGTAATATGTACGTGGCGTATGTTCCCCGTGGCCGAAGAGGCTACCTGCGGAGGTGCCCGGGTAAACCGGCCCTCCAATGACGGATCACTTGTATAGGTTCACGAGAACCTGGAATCGGCGGATATGTACGTCCGCCTTGGGCGGCGTAGCTTGTCTTGCCATCTATGTGCATTAATGCTTAAAATAAGTATTTAATTGTGTTATGAGTTTTTCAGCAGAACAAAATTTTACTATGCTAAGTGGTGTCAGCATATTGTAAAAACATTTATATACTGGACAGCGCAAAAAAGATATGTATACATTAATTTCTATAATTGTTGATATCTAGAAAAATGTTTTCACTTTAGTCATGCATTTCTTAGCATAGTTAAATTGTAATATACTTGTAATATCTATAAATAACCTAAGATAATATAAGGTGCTTCACAAAAGGTTTTAAATACATTACCGTAAGTGTATAAAATTGCTAAAAATGCGTTTTGAACTTAGTGTATCCTTTTGAATGCTGATCTGAAGTTTACTATTTTAAGTGATGTCAGTATAATGTGCTTGTGTGCAGTATAATGTGCACATGGTCGCAAAAAATGATATGGATATATTGCCTTATGTGGATAGTAATTTCCAGAAAAGCTTTTTAGTTGTGTTATGTGTTTTCTAGTACAATTAAAGTTTAATATACTATCTGATGTAGAAAAAATTACATATCATATACAGGACATCACTAAAAAATTTGAACACATAACCGTCAATGTGCATCATTCTGACTAGAGTTTTTACAATAGATATAGATGTTTTATGATTAGGAAGGTAAGTAAAAATGCTTTATTAGGATACAATAAGCTGAAATAAATATCTAGAATGAAGAAATAACACAAATATACTAAAAATTATAAATGAAACATTCTTGAGACAGCAGGGGTGTCCCTATAAATATTGTGATGTTTCGTATAAGTAATCTATTTTTCGAACAATACAAAAAGATTGCAGTTAGAATGAGATACAAAGGTTGAAATACATTGGCCTCCAAACGTTAAGGTACAACCAATCATGTCTAATTTAAAAATAAAACAACATAAGAACATGAAATTTAGAAGAACTGTGATTTAAACTGTTATTTATTTAATTTTAAGTAATTTTATCATCATTACTGACTTACAAAGATATAATTACATTTTTTTGCAAACGTACATTGTTTGATAAAAAAATAAGTGACAGATTTTTGGAAAAAAAAATCAAATAAACGGGGTTTAATCAAGAATGTGTCCGGCCTTATGAACAATGCATTGACCTTCCATACGGTAATTAAGTTTCTTGACATTGGAATGGGAAGCAATGCTCATACATAGAGCAACGCTTGTTCCAACGCATTTTTCTCAAAATAGCCAGTGTTCCTACATGGGACACATTGAGTTCACTGTGGCCAACAGAGAGATTTCAGGCTAAACCATCATTCCATATCCCTCTATAACTGTGTCCTTCAATAATTTTACATTGGTAGTTCCTGATGCCTTGTTTTCTCCAAATCGGCACGCGATCTGAATCACTCTCCAAAGCAAATTGGGACTCGTCTTTGAAGAGTACAAAAGCCAATCGTTGTATGGTCTAGGAAATGTGCCATCTTGGCCAACATGAACGGGGTTTTCTGTTTGGCGATTAAGACAAACACCACAACGGATCGTCTGCATAGAATCCTTAACTATGAAACTGTCTTTGCACCGCAGTAGCAGATATTGTTGTCGCTGTTGCGTTACGGTGAATGTCATGACCTGAACCATAGTAGTGTTGCTTCGCCTTCAGGCTAAAACAGCTAGAATCGATTGATAACCAATGAGCGCTCTTTAACAAGTCTTCTTGATATAGAATTTTTGGATTCAACCTGACACCAGAGACATTGGTCCACACTACGAGACTCATTAAGACATCTAGAAACATCAGCCTGTAATAACCCCATTTCCATTCGTCCAATTGCCCACCATCATAACGAATCGGCTAAATATCACCTTCTAGATATGGACAATAATATTTTAGTTCTAAGAATTGAAGCTCAATAAGCATAAAACAATTCGCCCAAATTACTAAAGTCTGAATATTCGCAGTTTTTCTTGCCTGTCATATAAGTGCCCAATTCTTAAAAAAAAATAAAAATGAGTATAATCATTTCATAAGGTTTTATTGAAGTTATTTATGATCATTCATATCAACCATATTTTTTACATTTATTTAATTTTTTTTAAATCGTGAGCGTCATAAAACTGGTTGTAGCTTAACTTTTGGAGGCCAATGTAATTTCTGCTTTGCTAATGCTATCTGTCGATTATAGAGGAAGTACCAACCATTATTATGAAACCTATCGTAGGTAATAGTTGAATCAATCTACGGGTATTTGAAGATAACTTCGCACCATAAAGGATTAAAGCAGAAACCCGCCACGTTAAGACAGTTGGACTGTTGCATGATGCAGCTACTTTAATCCAGTGAGATTCGTTTTTAAAAAGACGTAATAGGTTTGATGTCATATTCAGTCCTGCTAATTTTAAATAAACACTGTCCTATTTTCCGAAATAGCTAATATAGAAACAAGATCTACTTTTTAAAGCTTAAAACGCATGACACATATAACTATCATATCTGTAAATGATCATATACTTGAAAAACTTTTTATATGGAGAATATGTTTTTTTTTCTAAAATTTGAGTAAAAGGAGTTACAATTCTGATTTGAAACTGCAAAAGGCCTATTTTATTCAGCGAAAACATCACCTTTAATAGAAATCAAACAACGACGTGCTGACATTGCATTTGTATACTACGTAATCTACTTAAAATTGTGGCTAACGAAAGAGAAGGTTGCCGCTCTACCTGCCGTGTTAGACAGCTGAAGTAACGTGATGATTTTTTCGTACTGTCGCGGTGCATTTAGAAATATTAAATATCATATTACCAAAGTAATTTTAATTTGTTTGGAAACCTTGTGAATAATGGTATTCACACCCAGAAAAAGGAATTGATTAAAACTAAAAAACATGTTTTGTTGAGTACATTTTGGTTGTTTTAGCAAAATTCGAATAAAATTGAACCATTTTACTTGAATTAACAAAACATTTTTTGCTGACGATACAAAAGTTTTTTTTTTGTTGATTCAAATACTTTCTATTTCATAGTAATTTATGTCGATAAAACACTGAAATATTAATTCTGGCAAGCGATGCATTGGTAGATTCACTTATTTTGCAGTCGAAGTCATCAAGATACAAGGCGATGTTTATGAATACCCTGTAATTTTCTCATCAAAATAAAGGGAAGCTGCATTTTCAAAAACAAATTTATTGACACTTCTCAAAGAATAGACATTTCCACTAATCATTCTTTGTAGAACTCAGGTCGAGCTGTGTTTCATCGTAGAAAAAAATCATGAATATATTACATATTATTAGAGATACATCAATTTAAAGATAATTCTCCCCCAAATGACGAGATATATTTAGCAAGTCAAAGAGCGTACAAATTCTGATGTCCAAGGCTGCGTAACGCGTTTTAAACCCAGCGAGGCGTAGGAATCTTTAGCCAATGCAGGGGTCATATAAACAATGAGCGGTTTGAAAGGCTGTGGGTGTCTTTATTATAATCGGCATAATTTTGAGGTGAATAGTTAGACGCATGAGTTACATTCAATGAATCATGGATATCGAATGATAATTTTAATAAAAATAAAAATGGTATTAAGAAACATTCTAAAGAAATAAAAATGCAATGTCTCAAAATATGAAGGAATAAATTGGGCTTTTTTACAAAGAAGTGTCGCTTTCAACAGATTAAGGTTTATAGAATAAGAATTAAAAGAATATGTTGAATAAAAGTATGGAATTAAAATATAAATTATATTTAAGTTATGATTAACAGTCGGGGTAAATGTAGATATAGTAAGAATTCGGAATAAATTAATTAAGGTAAAATGGCGAAAAATTTGAATTACATTTGATTATAAAGCATGTAAAATGACAAAATTTCACTATTGAGGCATTTAGAAATATTAAAAATCGTATTACCAATATAATTTAATTATTTTTTTGGAAAACTTGTGAATAAAAATAAGATTTCATATAATGTTGTACAAAGGTGTATTCCTATTCTTTTAACAAACGTATGAAAACGGAATATTACAATACTTTATTTTCGTGCTTTTAAAAAATAACTCTGCTAAAAATAAAATTTCAACTGTCAAATAGGATAGAACTTGATTTTAAAAACAAATTTCACGTTTAATGAATAGTCTAATTAAATATATGTTTAAATCATTTAATTGTTTAAAATATAAATTTCAGACGTTAATCGTCTCTTAAAATGTCTGCCTCGTTAAAATGAAATGCATTACAATAATTAATGAATATGCGTTATTCTTATCATTTTAATACACGCTATGAGTTTATAATCTACTGTGAAATAAGAAATGTTTAAGAATTTTTTATTTGATATCTGAATACATTTACATCAAAAGCGTTCCAGGAATTTACAAATTAAATTAAATTTTTATTTTATAAATGTATGTGAATTAAATAAATGAACAATCTGCATTAATTAAAATTTAATGTTAACAATTATTGTATTATATGCACAAATTTTAATAAAACAGTTTTTAATGACCTCCGTTTTGCTATTGAAATTCTGAGCAAGACATTAAAAGCATTTTATCTAAGTAAAAATAGGAATAAAAATTTTTAACAAATGATTAATATATTTTTAATTTACTTCTTGCAAAACAGTAGGTATATTTGAGTGACAGTATTTTACTGTTAGGCTTCAGCTTTCATAGTAGACGCAGATGCAGTCCTATTTTAATATGTTTGGCGTATCTTTGTAAAAAAAAAAAGGCCGATAGGATATGTATTTTTAAAAGTTAAAATAATGCACTATACCTTAGCAACATATTGAAATTTTATGGTAATTAGATAGGGTAAATGTACCAATAGTCGGCCACCCCCCAATAGTCGGCCACATTGAGATAAAATGCCTTACGCATAGCTTATTTTTGGTTCTAAATGAAATATTACAATTTGGTTATATGCAACCATCTTTCATAAGTCATAAACCATCACCAAAGAATTATGGGTACTTTTATTGAATTTGTAATCAGCCATTTTTTTCAAGATAGAGGTCAAATCGCCATTTTCCCTATTTTTTTGTTAACAGATGGCAATTATTTTAAAAGGCAAGTATTAATTATTTTTTTATTTTTTTTCTAAAATTATAAGGCTAGAATATTAACAGGGTAAATAAACTAATGTTTTTGATTATAAAAAGTAAATAAATTTGTTGCTTTTAATTAATTTTAATGTGGCCGACAATTGGGTATTAATTTTGCTTACATGTCAAAAAGTCGGCCAACAGGAGCTGAATAATGAATACATAACTTATTGTACTTTTTTGAGTTTATTGAAGTGAAAACTGCTTTTGGCGTGTTGGGCATTTTTTGAGATGGGAAAAAACCATTGAACTCGCGACACTGTTACTGTAACCGACACCTCTGTATATAAGTATGTGCATGTATTGTGTATAGTTAGGTATGATCTAGGGCGGGACGGGCTTGGAGCAAGCTTGCCTGTGCGCTATTGCACCGCGTTATAGTAAGCGCAGAAAAATGTAAGTGGTATAGTAAGCACAGAAAAATGTAAGCGGTATAGTAAGCTGTATAGTAAGCGGTATAGAAGCGGTATGGTAAGCGCAGAAAGATGTAAGCGGTATAGTAACACAGAAAAAATGTAAGCGGTATAGTAAACGCAAAAAAATGCAAGTGGTATAGGAAGCGGTATAGTAAACGTAGAAAAATGTAAGCTGTATAGTAAGCGCAGAAAAATGTAAGCGGCATAGTAAGCGGTATAGTAAGCGCAGAAAAATGTAAGCGGTATAGTAACGCAGAAAAATGTAAGCCGTATAGTATGCGGTATAGTAACGCAGAAAAATGTAAGCGGTATAGTACGCGGCATAGTAAGCGGTATAGTAACGCAGAAAAATGTAAGCGGTATAATAACGTAGAAAATGTAAGCGGTATAGTCAGGTATAGGAAGCGCAGAAAAATGTAAGCAGTATAGTAAGCGGTATAGTAAGCGCAGAAAAGTGTAAGCGGTATAGTACGCGGTATAGTAACGCAGAAAAATGTAAGCGGTATAGTAAGCGTTATAGTAAGCGGCATAGTAAGCTGTATAGTAAATGGTGTAGAAGCGGTATAGTAAGCGCAGAAAAATGTAAGCGGTATAGTAAAACATAAAAAAATGTAAGCGGTATAGTAAACGCAGAAAAATGTAAGCGGCATAGTAAGCGCAGAAAAATGTAAGCGGTATAGTACGCGGTATAGTAACGCAGAAAAATGTAAGCGGCATAGTAAGCGGTATAGTAAGCTGTATAGTAAGCGGTATAGTAACACAGAAAAATTGTAAGTGGTATAGTAAGCGGTATAGTAAACGTAGAAAAATGTAAGAGGTATAGTAAGGTATAGGAAGCGCAGAAAAATGTAAGCAGTATAGTAAGCGGTATAGTAAGCGCAGAAAAATATAAGCGGTATAGTAAGCGTTATAGTAAGCGGTATAGTAAGCTGTATAGTAAGTGGTATAGAAGCGGTATAGTAAGCGGTATAGTAAGCTGTATAGTAAGCGGTGTAGTAACATAGAAAAAATGTAAGTGGTATAGTAAGCGGTATAGTAAACGCAGAAAAATATAAGTGGTATAGTAAGCGGTATAGTAAACGTAGAAAAATGTAAGAGGTATAGTAAGGTATAGGAAGCGCAGAAAAATGTAAGCAGTATAGTAGGCGGTATAGTAAGCGCAGAAAAATGTAAGCGGTATAGTAAGCGTTATAGTAAGCGGTCTAGTAAGCTGTATAGTAAGTGGTATAGAAGCGGTTAGTAAGCGGTATAGTAAGCGGTATAGTAACACAGAAAAATGTCAGCGGTATAGTAACACAGAAAAAATGTAAGCGGTATAGTAAACGCAGAAAAATGTAAGCGGTATAGTAAACGCAGAAAAATGTAAGCGGTATAGTAAGAGCAGAAAAATGTAAGCGGTATAGTAGTTGGCATAGTAACGCAGAAAAATGTAAGCGGCATAGTAAGCGGTATAGTAAGGTGTATAGTAAGCGGTATAGTAACACAGAAAAAATGTAAGTGGTATAGTAAGCTGTATAGTAAACGCAGAAAAATGTAAGTGGTATAGTAAGCGGTATAGTAAACGCAGAAAAATGTAAGCGGTAAAATAAGCGCAGAAAAATTTAAGCGGTATAGTACGCGGTATAGTAAGCGGTTTGTTAACGCAGAAAAAATGTAAACGGTATAGTAAGCGGTATAGTAACGCAGAAAAATGTAAGCGGTATAGTAAGCGTTATAGTAAGCGGTATAGTAAGCTGTATAGTAAATGGTGTAGAAGCGGTATAGTAAGCGCAGAAAAATGTAAGCGGTATAGTAAAACAGAAAAAATGTAAGCGGTATAGTAAACGCAGAAAAATGTAAGCGGTATAGTAAAACAAAAAAAATGTAAGCGGTATAGTAAACGCAGAAAAATGTAAGTGGTATAGTAAGCGGTATAGTAAGAGCAGAAAAATGTAAGCGGTATAGTGCGCGTTATAGTAACGCAGAAAAATGTAAGCGGCATAGTAAGCGGTATAGTAAGCTGTATCGTAAGCGGTATAGTAACACAGAAAAAATGTAAGTGGTATAGTAATCGGTATAGTAAACGCAGAAAAATGTAAGTGGTATAGTTAGCGGTATAGTAAACGTAGAAAAATGTAAGAGGTATAGTAATGTATAGGAAGCGCAGAAAAATGTAAGCAGTATAGTAAACGGTATAGTAAGCGCAGAAAAATGTAAGCGGTATAGTAAGCGTTATAGTAAGCGGTATAGTAAGCTGTATAGAAGCGGTATAGTAAGCGGTATAGTAAGCGGTATAGTATGCGGTATAGTAACACAGAAAAATGTCAGCGGTATAGTAACACAGAAAAAATGTAAGCGGTATAGTAAACGCAGAAAAATGTAAGCGGTATAGTAAGAGCAGAAAAATGTAAACGGTATAGTAAGCGGTATAGTAACGCAGAAAAATGTAAGCCGCATAGTAAGCGGTATAGTAAGTTGTATAGTAAGCGGTATAGTAACACAGAAAAAATGTAAGAGGTATAGTAAGGTATAGGAAGCGCAGAAAAATGTAAGCGGTATAGTAAGCGTTATAGTAAGCGGTATAGTAAGCTGTATAGTAAATGGTGTAGACGCGGTATAGTAAGCTGTATAGTAAATGGTGTAGACGCGGTATAGTAAGCGTTATAGTAAGCGGTATAGTAAGCTATATAGTAAGTGGTATAGAAGCGGTATAGTAAGCGGTATAGTAACACAGAAAAATGTCAGCGGTATAGTAACACAGAAAAAATGTAAGCGGTATAGTAAACGCAGAAAAATGGAAGCGGTATAGTAAAAGCAGAAAAATGTAAGCGGCATAGTAACGCAGAAAAATGTAAGCGGCATAGTAAGCGGTATAGTACGCTGTATAGTAAGCGGTATAGTAACACAGAAAAAATGTAAGTGGTATAGTAAGCGGTATAGTAACGCAGAAAAATGTAAGCGGTATAGTAAGCGGTATAATAACGCAGAAAAATGTGAGCGGTATAGTGCGACTGAAGTCTGGTTCCCGAAATTTTTGTATGTAAAATAATATGCATGATTTTTCATGTACAATAGCGCGTTAAATGAAAATTGTAATATAATTTTTGTAGTAGTAGTTTATAATAATGAATAAAGAAACACTTGATTTAAAAGTATTTCCTGCACAATAAAACATTTCCTGATGATTCAAAAAATACACACGTAATTGTTCAAGTTTTCACTTGTGTCGGCACTCCCGGAGTGCCACTTTTTCTTATTGTATGGTAGATATAACTTTATCTCTACATCTAAAATAATATTATATAAAAAAAATCTTTTTTTACGTGGTTGTTTGTTTGTTTGTACGGGAAACTACTAGAACTACCGAAAGAATTTCAAAAGTAAAGGTGGCAGTCTCTGCTCCGACATAGACTATATTTTACGTCAGGGTCACTTTTCGCAAGTAGATGGATGAGCAAAAAACATTCCAAACGTGCCCCTTTTGCCCTCTTGAAATTTGGCATGGTAGTTGTTTTCTAAAAAATTTGAAATTTAAAAGTGTGAAATGAGTGAAAAAAGTTCTAAATTACAATTCATGTAGAATTGTTAGGAATATAAACTTGAAATTTAACATGTCTGTTACTTTTAAGAGGTAAATTCTGGATCAAGGCAATTAAAAAAAGGGGGAATTTTAGAAAATGAAAAAAAACAGTGAATATTCTAAAAACATTCTAAATTACGATTTATATGGAATTACTAGGGAGAGAAATTTAAACTTTCCTAATTCTGTCATTTTTAATATGTAAACGCTGGTACAAAATAGTTTCTTAAAAAAACGGAATTTCAAAGGGTACAGAACCAAATAAACGTTCTAAAGTTTCAAAATCTGTGATAGTTTTGTTGCTGGAAACTTAAAATTTGGCATGGTGGTCAATTTTAAGACATAAACAACCGGCTCAGAAAGGCTTCTAAAAATTTGGAAATTTAGAATTCTGAAATGAGAGGAAAATGTTCTGAATTATGTTTTTTTTTAATAAATTTTAGAGTAGAAACTTGAAATTAGACATGGATAACCTTTTCATACGTAAGTAGTCTGACCGTAGCCGAAAAGTTTGTAAAAAATTAGAAATTTAAAAGCAACTAAAAATTCTTTTAAATTGCAATTTCTGTGGCTTTGAAACTTCAAATTTTGCATGGGGGTTTCTTTTAAGATGTAAGCTCCCGCAAAGAATGGTTTCTATAAAATTCGAAATTTAAAAAATTGAAATTATCAGTAATTGTTGTTTATCATTCTAAATTATGATTTATTTAGAATTAATAAGGATAGAAAACAGATATTCGATATCGGGGTTACTTTAAAGTCGCAAATGCTCGTACACAGTAGCTTTTTATTAAACTAGATTAGATGCGGCAGTTGGTACCCTCATTATTTGCTTTTCAAGTCTGTTGAAAAGTATTAAAACAACTAGATTGGAATGCGGCAGTTGGGACCGCCCCTCCCTACACTTTTCCACTGCGGCGTTCAAAATGAACTCGTATACTAATAACTACATACTAAATATATTTCATGTTCAAAATATATAAAAGTGTTAAAACAACTAGATCGAATGACGTGATGCGGCAGTTGGGACCGCCCCTTCGCTGATGCACGAATGTATGCATATTTGCTTTTCAACTATGTTGAAAAGTGTTAAAAGCAACTCGATTAGATGCGGCAGTTGGTACCCCCATTATTTGCTTTTCAATTCTGTTGAAAAGTGTTAAAACAACTAGATTGGATTGCGGCAGTTGGGACTGCCCCTCCCTTCGCCTTTCCACTGCGGGATTCAAAATGCATAATTCGATTCAAAACCCACTTTAATCTAACTTTAATTAGAGCGCGACCAGAAGGGGTACCAGCGTTTATTTATTTTTATTTATTTATTTATTTTTTGCAGTCGACTGTAGCATACAAAATTTAGTCAAAATCGCTTAAACCGTTTTTAAATGCAATTTGTTTGACCTTTAGTGACCGCCAAATGACCCACTAATCGAATTTTCTCGAACATGTGACCCAGCCAAATGGTTTTCTTGTATCCCAAAGAGTTCGGACACAAAACTTAGTCAAAATCGTTAAAGACATTTATTAGATAAGATAAAATTACCTTGGACCTTAACATGTGACACTTAACTTGTGACTCAGCCCATTAGTCTTTTCGTACACCAAATCGGTAGGATACAAAATTTAGTCAAAATCGTTAGAGCCGTTTTTAGATAAAATTTATTTAACCCATAGTGACCCCCATATCATATGACCCACTAATGAAATTTTCTCGAACATGCGACCCAGACCAATGGTCTTATTGTATCCCAAAAATGTAGGATACAAAACTTAGTCAAAATCGTTAAAGCCATTTAGCAGATAAAATAAAATTAGCTTTACCCGCAGTGACCATAATGACACACTAATTCAATTTTCTCGAACATGTGAGATAGCTCAATCATCTTCTTATAACCGAAAAATGGTAGAATGCAAAATGCAGTCAAATTTGTTAGCGTCGTTTTCCAGGTAAAACTAGTTGGATGTGTCAATCCCAAAACTTTCTTCTATCTCACACAGGTTTCGCATACACTAAAATGAATCAGCACCAATTTATATCAAGGTCTAACTGAAGCTCAAGTTTTATTGAATTCCGTGCATTATTTCTTGAAATATGACTATCGCTAAAATCGTGTAAATCCTGTAAAATGCTCCATAGCAGCGCCACCTGCTGGGCGATTTTTACCAAACACTAATCAGCACCAATTTATATCAGAGACTAACTGAATCTAAAGTTTTATTAAATTCCGAGCATTAGTTCTTGAGATAGAGCTATTGCGGAAATCGTGAAAAATGCTGCATAGCAGCGCCACCTGCCGGGCGATTTTTACCAAAAGCTAATAGCACCAATTTATATCAGGGACTAACTGAATCTAAAGTTTTATTAAATTCCGATCATTAGTTCTTGAGATAAAGCTATTGCGGAAATCGCGAAAAATGCCGCATAGCAGCGCCACCTGCCGGGCGATTTTTACCAAAAACTAATAGCATCAATTTATATCAGGGACTAACTGAATCTAAAGTTTTATTAAATTCCGAGCATTAGTTCTTGAGATAAAGCTATTGCGGAAAACGCGAAAAATACCGCATAGCAGCGCCACCTGCTGGGCGATTTTTACCAAAAACTAATCAGCACCAATTTACATCAGAGACTAACTGAATATAAGGTTTTACTAAATTCCGAGTATTAGTTCGTGAGATAGAGCTATTGCGGAAATCGCGAAAAATGCTGCATAACAGCGCCACCTGCTGGGCGATTTTTACCAAAAACTAATCAGCACCAATTTATATCAGGGACTAACTGAATCTAAAGTTTTATTAAATTCCGAGCATTAGTTCTTGAGATAGAGCTATTGCGGAAATCGCGAAAAATGCCGCATAGCAGCGCCACCTGCCGGGCGATATTTACCAAAAACTAATCAGCACCAATTTACACCAGAGACTAACTGAATATAAGGTTTTACTAAATTCCGAGTATTAGTTCTTGAGATAGAGGTATTGCGGAAATCGCGAAAAATGCTGCATAGCAGCGCCACCTGCCGGGCGATTTTTACCAAAAACTAATCAGCACCCATTTATATCAGGGACTAACTGAATATAAAGTTTTATTAAATTCCGAGCATTAGTTCTTGAGATAGAGCTATTGCGGAAATCGCGAAAAATGCCGCATAGCAGCGCCACCTGCCTGGCGATATTTACCAAAAACTAATCAGCACCCATTTATATCAGGGACTAACTGAATATAAAGTTTTATTAAATTCCGAGCATTAGTTCTTGAGATAGAGCTATTGCGGAAATCGCGAAAAATGCCGCATAGCATCGCCACCTGCCGGGCGATATTTACCAGAAACTAACCAGCACCCATTTATATCAGGGACTAACTGAATATAAAGTTTTATTAAATTCCGAGCATTAGTTCTTGAGATAGAGCTATTGCGGAAATCGCGAAAAATGCTGCATAGCAGCGCCACCTGCCGGGCGATTTTTACCAAAAACTAATCAGCATCTATTTATATCAGGGACTAACTGAATCTAAAGTTTTATTAAATTCCGAGTATTAGTTCTTGAGATAGAGCGCCCACAAAATTTTTGTCACATACAGACAGACAGACAGAGTCACAGACAGACATTTTCTAAAAACAGTCAAATCGTGTTCAGGATCTTCTAAAACGTATAAATCCGTTGAAAACCAGAAGTCGAAAATTTTCATGAATCCAGTACTTTCTTCTTGTAAATATAGAAGAAAGTGGCAAAATTCTGAAGTGGCCGACTATTGGTGCAGTGATCGCCGAACATTAGCGTTAAAGTGGCCGACTATTGGAGAACTTGCCGTTTTTGAACTTAACTTTGTCTAAAAAAAAACTATTACCGTGTTTTTAAAAAATAATTGCTGAAACATAATAAGAAACGTATGTTTTAACATATATCACTGTTAAAAATGTTGTGTCGTTTTTTAAAAATTCTACGTTATGATTTATATACAAAAAAACAGTTAAGTGGCCGACTATTGGTACATTTACCCTATTTTTTAGAGCCTGATCTAACAAGACGCAGAGGCCAGCAGACAAATATACCATTTTTGGATCCCGATGAAATGAGTAAGAAACTGAAACTGAAACTGAAAAGATTCCCTTTAAAAAAAATCAATAATAATAATAATAATAATTGTCGAAAATCAAAGTTATGCGTAGATATACGTACAAAAACAAACAAACATTTTTTTTTATAATCTCCTTACTTTAAAGAACTTTAATAATGTAAACGGTAAGTACTACCTTGTAAAAAAGTATGTCCTTTAGTGACCGCCAAATGACCCACTAATCGAATTTTCTCGAACATGTGACCCAGCCAAATGGTTTTCTTGTATCCCAAAGAGTTCGGACACAAAACTTAGTCAAAATCGTTAAAGACATTTATTAGATAAGATAAAATTACCTTGGACCTTAACATGTGACACTTAACTTGTGACTCAGCCCATTAGTCTTTTCGTACACCAAATCGGTAGGATACAAAATTTAGTCAAAATCGTTAGAGCCGTTTTTAGATAAAATTTATTTAACCCATAGTGACCCCCATATCATATGACCCACTAATGAAATTTTCTCGAACATGCGACCCAGACCAATGGTCTTATTGTATCCCAAAAATGTAGGATACAAAACTTAGTCAAAATCGTTAAAGCCATTTAGCAGATAAAATAAAATTAGCTTTACCCGCAGTGACCATAATGACACACTAATTCAATTTTCTCGAACATGTGAGATAGCTCAATCATCTTCTTATAACCGAAAAATGGTAGAATGCAAAATGCAGTCAAATTTGTTAGCGTCGTTTTCCAGGTAAAACTAGTTGGATGTGTCAATCCCAAAACTTTCTTCTATCTCACACAGGTTTCGCATACACTAAAATGAATCAGCACCAATTTATATCAAGGTCTAACTGAAGCTCAAGTTTTATTGAATTCCGTGCATTATTTCTTGAAATATGACTATCGCTAAAATCGTGTAAATCCTGTAAAATGCTCCATAGCAGCGCCACCTGCTGGGCGATTTTTACCAAACACTAATCAGCACCAATTTATATCAGAGACTAACTGAATCTAAAGTTTTATTAAATTCCGAGCATTAGTTCTTGAGATAGAGCTATTGCGGAAATCGTGAAAAATGCTGCATAGCAGCGCCACCTGCCGGGCGATTTTTACCAAAAGCTAATAGCACCAATTTATATCAGGGACTAACTGAATCTAAAGTTTTATTAAATTCCGATCATTAGTTCTTGAGATAAAGCTATTGCGGAAATCGCGAAAAATGCCGCATAGCAGCGCCACCTGCAGGGCAATTTTTACCAAAAACTAATCAGCACCAATTTACATCAGAGACTAACTGAATATAAGGTTTTACTAAATTCCGAGTATTAGTTCGTGAGATAGAGCTATTGCGGAAATCGCGAAAAATGCCGCATAGCAGCGCCACCTGCCGGGCGATATTTACCAAAAACTAATCAGCACCCATTTATATCAGGGACTAACTGAATATAAAGTTTTATTAAATTCCGAGCATTAGTTCTTGAGATAGAGCTATTGCGGAAATCGCGAAAAATGCCGCATAGCAGCGCCACCTGCCGGGCGATATTTACCAAAAACTAATCAGCACCCATTTATATCAGGGACTAACTGAATATAAAGTTTTATTAAATTCCGAGCATTAGTTCTTGAGATAGAGCTATTGCGGAAATCGCGAAAAATGCCGCATAGCAGCGCCACCTACCGGGCGATTTTTACCAAAAACTAAGCAGCACCCATTTATATCAGGGACTAACTGAATATAAAGTTTTATTAAATTCCGAGCATTAGTTCTTGAGATAGAGCTATTGCGGAAATCGCGAAAAATGCCGCATAGCAGCGCCACCTGCCGGGCGATATTTACCAAAAACTAAACAGCACCCATTTATATCAGGGACTAACTGAATATAAAGTTTTATTAAATTCCGAGCATTAGTTCTTGAGATAGAGCTATTGCAGAAATCGCGAAAAATGCTGCATAGCAGCGCCACCTGCCGGGCGATTTTTACCAAAAACTAATCAGCACCAATTTATATCAGGGACTAACTGAATCTAAAGTTTTATTAAATTCCGAGCATTAGTTCTTGAGATAGAGCTATTGCGGAAATCGCGAAAAATGCTGCATAGCAGCGCCACCTGCCGGGCGATTTTTACCAAAAACTAATCAGCATCTATTTATATCAGGGACTAACTGAATCTAAAGTTTTATTAAATTCCGAGTATTAGTTCTTGAGATAGAGCGCCCACAAAATTTTTGTCACATACAGACAGACAGACAGAGTCACAGACAGACATTTTCTAAAAACAGTCAAATCGTGTTCAGGATCTTCTAAAACGTATAAATCCGTTGAAAACCAGAAGTCGAAAATTTTCATGAATCCAGTACTTTCTTCTTGTAAATATAGAAGAAAGTGGCAAAATTCTGAAGCGTCACCTGCCTGGCGATATTTACCAAAAACTAATCAGCACCCATTTATATCAGGGACTAACTGAATATAAAGTTTTATTAAATTCCGAGCATTAGTTCTTGAGATAGAGCTATTGCGGAAATCGCGAAAAATGCCGCATAGCATCGCCACCTGCCGGGCGATATTTACCAGAAACTAACCAGCACCCATTTATATCAGGGACTAACTGAATCTAAAGTTTTATTAAATTCCGAGTATTAGTTCTTGAGATAGAGCGCCCACAAAATTTTTGTCACATACAGACAGACAGACAGAGTCACAGACAGACATTTTCTAAAAACAGTCAAATCGTGTTCAGGATCTTCTAAAACGTATAAATCCGTTGAAAACCAGAAGTCGAAAATTTTCATGAATCCAGTACTTTCTTCTTGTAAATATAGAAGAAAGTGGCAAAATTCTGAAGTGGCCGACTATTGGTGCAGTGATCGCCGAACATTAGCGTTAAAGTGGCCGACTATTGGAGAACTTGCCGTTTTTGAACTTAACTTTGTCTAAAAAAAAACTATTACCGTGTTTTTAAAAAATAATTGCTGAAACATAATAAGAAACGTATGTTTTAACATATATCACTGTTAAAAATGTTGTGTCGTTTTTTAAAAATTCTACGTTATGATTTATATACAAAAAAACAGTTAAGTGGCCGACTATTGGTACATTTACCCTATTTTTTAGAGCCTGATCTAACAAGACTCAGAGGCCAGCAGACAAATATACCATTTTTGGATCCCGATGAAATGAGTAAGAAACTGAAACTGAAACTGAAAAGATTCCCTTTAAAAAAAATCAATAATAATAATAATAATAATTGTCGAAAATCAAAGTTATGCGTAGATATACGTACAAAAACAAACAAACATTTTTTTTTATAATCTCCTTACTTTAAAGAACTTTAATAATGTAAACGGTAAGTACTACCTTGTAAAAAAGTATGTCTCATTACTAACTCTGTCGCAAATCATCGTATAAAAATGTAACTAGTACCAGTCAATTAGTAATAACGACTGATACTTACAAGGAATGTCTCCTTAAAGCGCATACTCAGAATATTTTCAAGAAAATGTTAATGGAACTACTCATGTACGTAATAAAGGATCAGTTAAATTTAGCTGCGGAATCCCAGTAGAAAATCTGCAAAAAATTAAAATACTTTCGAGTATTTGACGCTAAAAGACGCGATTTGGCGAGCAAAAGTCTTTCGTCGCCAAATGCAAGCGATTTTAATGTATTTGAAAATTCGTGGTAAAATGAGTATTTAAATGCTTAGTACTTTATGAATATTATTTTTTCTATTAGCTTATATAATATATATACAAGTTAAGTATTGCTGAAGTTATTTAATTTTACACAGTTTCGTCGGCTGGATATATTTTAAGTGTATTTTAACAGTAAATGTCCTATTAAGAACGCTCTTATTATACATTTCGATTTTGAATAAATCATTATTTCCACGGCAACAAGACTTTTCTCTCGTTTTCTCCGGCACTAACAATATCGAGGTCAAATTGACAGCGCTCAGAATCGGACAATTAATTTTTAATTGAAGCATTTTTAATCAATTGAAATTTTATTCTAAACCGCAGAATACGATCATTAATTTTCTTTAGATGTACGTACAAATGTATATGGCAAAACCGTAGTTATAAAAGTGAATTTATTTAAGTTAAACGTACTTAAACTAATTTAGTATAAAGAGTAGGAAACGTTTTTTCTATAAGAACGTTTATCGTAAATGCGTATATATTATTTTATATCATTGTGTCGCCAAACCTGCGATAAATCGCCAAAACGCGAAATTTTCATAATTTTTTTTTACGGACATTATATCGAGGTTCCGCAGCAATTTTTTTTATAAACGTATATATCCTCATGAGAAGAATATGCTGTAAATTTTTCAAAATTTTCTGAGTATGCGCTTATGGAGACCTTCCTTGTTAGTGCTGTACAGTAAAATCTAGTTACAACGAATCTCAGGAGACCACTGATTAAATTTGCTATAATGAAATATTCGTTAAAGTGAAAATGTTTTTATACTGAAATAGAATAATATGACTTTCTTACAATCCAAATTATATTCGTTAAATTGAAAAATTCGTTAAATCGAGGTTCGTTGTAACGAGATTCTACTGTATTTAAATTTCAATTAGGTGGTAAAACTAAAAATTGTAAAAACTATTGTAAAAACTATTGTAAAAACAGTCATTTTCTCTGCTAACACCTATTTCGATTTCATATTCGGATTATTCAGTAATTTTAGTTTCCGATACCATACACGAAGTCATTCGGTCAAGTAGTTTAGGAATTACGCAGGTTTAAAGTTTGAAACTTCTAATAATAAATTTAGTTTTAATAATTATAAAACAGATTGCAAAACGGGTAGTTTTATTTTCTTTTAAATAATAACTCAAAGCTAGTTTGCGGATTGAGCTGTAATTTTGAATTCCTCTATTTAAAGCATCTAGACGTCGATTTCTGTTTAAAGAATGCATACGTTTCAATTCTTATTTTATTTCCGAAAATTAATTTCAAAATATTCATATTTTCGAAAATTTGAGAAAATTATGAATGACCTTTTATCAAAAATCGATTTTTAAAAGTTTCAAATAAGCAAATCGCAAATTCTCTTTCCTCCAGCTCATTCCGCCAAAGAGTCTTTTAGTTATGCATAGAAATTAACTACCGACATTGGAATCTGTTTTGCAGCGACTATAAATGAATTTAACATTTAAAATTCAAAATTTTAAACTTTTATAATTTCTTAAACTACTAGACCAAATGACTTACTGTTTGGTATTGGAATTTAATATTTATCGAAAAATCCACATGTGATGTAAAACTGAGGTTTTAGTATTGAAAATTTTAATGTCTATTACAATTTCTATATATAGACGACCTATAAGAAAAATTTAAGTATAGCATTAATTAGTAGGCGTTATTACTACTAACCAATTGGTGGCAGGTAAATTATTATATGAAGGTTTGAGTGATAGATTGTAGTAAGGTATACCTTTTCCCTTGAATATACATGAAAATATTGACAGTTTTTATATCCTTTATGGAATTTCTTAAAATCTCTGCATGCACGGTTCTTGATACACTTATATCAGACATGTATTCCAGACCAAAAGTCCGTTTGTAAGTATTCGTCGTAATTTGACATTTGACATTTAGAGGGGTTGCTTAGAAATGTTTAGCATCCGTGGCTGTTGTCTCGAATGATCTTTATTTACATAATCTTACAACACATACATGTAATGATGCATTTTTCTCTTTTTACATACATTTTTTACTTCATTTTTTTTCTAAAGCCATATACAAGGTGGCAGCTTTGATACATATGGTCCACAGAACGACACGAATACAGCCGTTTACTCCACACTATGAGTACTAAATAGATTGTTACCAAGCGGTGTTCCCGGTACTACTACCGAGACAGATGAACACCCTTACGCTATTGGCCATGGGGACTTAAGTCTTCATCGAGAAGTGCACAAGGTAGACAGATGATAATTGACAATACAGGGAAGAATGGAAAGATTACAGCCTGGATCAGCGTTTGGAATGAAATCCACCTCATCTATTCTCGAAAGCGAATAGTGGGATGATAGACATAACAACTCAGGTGATAGACCACTTTTCCAATATCTTTGTCATTTTTAAAGTTGTGAAGAGAAAAAAATCCAGTTGTTTCTGACGACAATAACATTCTAATGATGAATATAAGCATTTTTTGTTGAACGGATATCAGAACTACGAAATAAAAGAAAAGGTTATTTTTGTATATTTAGTTGGGAAACAAATCTTCTATACCATGTTTATTCACGGGCAATACGCGAATTTAATACGGACTCTGATTTTCTTATTCCCGAATCAAAAGCTAAAATGTATTTTAAAATTTACCATAGGAAGCAGAAAAAAATAAACACCAAACAGATATGATGGATTTCGTCATTATCTAAATAGGGATTACATGTATGAATGAAAAAAAAATTGAAGTTGTAAAAAAGAGATTCGTCTTTTAATAAGTACAAAGATCCATTAATTTGACTTTTTGATTAACGCTTTTTTTCTCAAACTAAAAATGCACTTTAATTATAAAAATTGCATGTTCGTAACTTTAAAGTCATACACATACTACAAAGGACAGGATTTCTTCTTTTAGAGAAAGAAAATATGTAAGTGTTATCTTTATTGCAACTTTTATTACCTCAAAAGAAATAAAAGCATAACTCTACTCAATTTACCATTTGGGCAGGTAATATGGGTATAACGTGGCGTAAGAAGGGTATAAGGAAGAAATGTGTGTTTTTAGTCTGGTATAACGTGGTTATGATCTCGGTATAACAAATAAATATGTGTTTTTAGTCTAACTATACTCCAGTTGCCCTTCTATAAGTAAATGCAAATAATTTAAGAAATAAAGAAAACATTTTACTGACATATTAATGAATATTTACTAGGCCAAATTTAGAATAAACTCAAAATAAAAAGTAAAGTAAGCCTACTTAAGATTTAACGAAAAATTATTTTCAAAATTTAAATATCTTTCATTTTTGTCAGGGACAGAACATTTTACATTTGCCCTTCATCCACCCATTTAATATCATCAGCATCAGGAAAAATGTAACGTTGTCCTATCCCCTTACATTTTTTCAAATATTTCACAGAATAGCTTCTATTACTGCGCTATTACTGCTTCTATTACTGTCATGAATATTCATTCGATTCAGCGTTTCATTCGATTCAGCGTCTCGTTCAGTTCAGCGTCTAAACACACATAGAATTTTATACCCCAGCCACTTTTTCTTCACAATATTTTTGTACTGCATTTATTTCTGTAGGACCCTTTAATAAGGTCTGGTCAAGTGATAAACAAAGTCATTCATAAGTTTTATTAGAGCTATTTGTGGTTCAAGTCTCTAGCTTCTTCCGTTTACAAGGTATTGATTTTTAATCGCTTTTATTTCGATTTTACCCTACTGTGACACGGGATGTTCCAGAATGCTATGTTTTGCCTGCCCGAGCTCAACTCAACTAAAGTCGAGAAGTAGTTGAAATATTGGAATAAATTTAGGTTCGATATATATTAACTTAGGCATTTAATTAATATAATGAATAAGTTTATTTGAAAAAATATTTTTCTATTAGTACCATTAGATTCTACATGTATAAAAATTACCAAAGAGTAAATTTCAGTTACTATACATTAAATTTTAATGCTTAGAAAAGAATATAACAAGTTTTCCGTAAATTATTCTTTTCTCATATTATTTTTGTACAAGGATGTTTTTTTGTTTACTCTTGCGTACGTCTTAAAATCCAATCGCTGTAAATCTTTTATTAAAATATTTTCCTCTGTGTTAGAATTGATATATCTACAAAACGTTTTTCCTCTTCTAAGTAAAAATCCTCGAAACTGCAAATTTGTCGATTTAGACATTTGCATGTTATTCTTCAATGAAAAACGTTTCATTTAAAATTCCTTTCTGCTCTAAAAACATAATACTTTTTAAAAGAGAAAAATACACAACTTAAAATTTAAATCTAGCAATAAATAACGTTTAACCTGAGCTTACATGGAGTATTATGTAAAGCTTTATCTTCCAAAAAGAAAACCGTGTCTGATAAAGTATTCTGCGTAGGAAATATTATCATTTTAAAGGCCGTCTCTTCAAAAACCGTTACTCATTGCTGCATTAACGTTTAAAATTCAATTTGTCTTTGCATCTAACTATGACATCATATGTTCGGTCCTATTAAGTTTGAGTATGTCACTCAAACTATTTGATTGATATAAATTACGTAAATTCATTTAAATATCTACATTTAAAAGGAGAATTAAAATTTTCTTCTTTAACTAGTAAACAAGAACAACTTTTTCTGTATAAAATTCAAAGGAATATACTTTGAATTATGTAAAATATATAACAAATATAACCAGACACATAGACAGATATTTAATAAGATATGTAATTAGATCATATATCAGATATTTAATCAAACATATTAGTGAACGTATGTTGGAATATCTGTTAAAAATATTTATGAATGATATACATTTCAGTGAAATTTTCTACTGTCTTCAGTAATATACAATATAAGTTCTCTTTCTTAATAGTAACCTTTACCCAATTGACTTCAATAGTTTTTACACTTGGATGTATCTTAACATTCATATAATTGAAAACTATTTAATTTTCTTGGTTAAAGAAATTTTCAAGAGTAAAATACATAGGGACTGTAGGAAAAAACGACCCTATCACTTGTCAAATGATGTGTGCTAATGGGGTGTCACGCAATCAAAACGCATGGATATAAATATATTACTTTTACAGAAAGTTAAAAATGACTTTTTTTAAAAAAGGAACTTTGTATTTTAACTTAAAATTTTACGTTAGAGTCTAAACTAGTAATATATCCATTATAATTCTAATGATTTAATATTTAAAGACAAATGTATAATTATATATTAATTACAATTTGCGAAATTATAGGAAATAAATAGTACTTTTAGTTTTGAGTTCAACTATTATTTTCTTAAACTACACTGTAAAAAAATTTCGAAACGTTTCAGGAAATTATCCTGAAACAATTCGCATATTTTACCGGAATTTCGAATTTCTTAATATCCCACGTCAATTATGGCAGTAATTCGAGTAATATTTTTGAGAGGTTAAAATTTTTCGTAAACTACATTCTGTGCATGCGTGCTTCATGTTTTTTGTTCCATTAGCCATTTTGATAACTAAAGAAGAATAAAAAACAGCTGCCTAGGTACTTAGAGACAAATGCAATCTGAACAAATGTCATTCTTTGTTTGAATATCAACCGATAAAGTAAGTAGGTAATTTAAATCTTTTTATGCTTCATTACTTGAATTTTTATTTTTATACGAAACTTTAAAAATTAATTGCTTAAATAGGACACTGAATAAAAAAGTATATTGATTATTGAAAATTGGAATGTTTCACTTCTTTGTTGTGAAACGTAACAGCAAAAGGCCGTGACATCTCAATGCCACCACTTTTTTTCGAGAACCGTCCGGAAATTTTTTTACAGTGCATTATTTATGGACTCTTTGATTATTGCTTTACAAAATCCAGTTTTATCACTCGTAGGATATCCGGTTTTATCTTAAAGTAATTTGAATCGGAAAGGAAATCCTGAAAAATGATAGTTCTAAATTTTTTCGACAATTCAAATTTTACTTCTCGTATACCGCTACTCTCTTATTTATAAAGTCACTCTAATTCGCAACACCGCTCATTTTTAATACCCAGTAGGCAATCTGTTAATATGATACTTCGCTTTCATATTTGACGTACACAATAAAATGTTTTTTTAGCTTAAAACCTTATCATGTATTAGAATTGTAATGTAAAAGTTACATTCTATTCCGTTCAGCGGTTGTTGAGAAAATTCAGGGCATACGTAAATATATATATACAAGCATTTATACTTAATGACCAAAAATAGAAACTTCTTCTTTTGAACTAACTTTAAAATGACTTTTGTTATTTTCAAAATGATAAAGAGGTTTCTTTTCAATGTACATACGTTTGAAAAGCGTGAAAACGAACAAAGATTAATTAACCTAATTATCTGAATTGTTCAAAGTCTTGTGAACTATTATTACACAAAACAGCTTGCAATAGAAATGGACTCATCATTCATCTAATAATAACGGTTTTATAATCAATTTTCAAAAAATCGCAATTATCGTTTACTCAGTCAATTAAGTTAAAGGATGTTTATTTAATGTATACTAGAAAATGTATATCTAGATATATATTATGTATATCTAGAAATGTTTCAGGAAACTATGTAAACCATGTATCTAGTATAGAAATTACTGTAATTTGATATGTGACGCTTTAGTCGTCTTTTTACCGAAATTTATTATTCTTAAGAAAAAACAGCTTCGTAATTATATACATTCTGCTGACTGAATAATTGAGAAAAACATAAGTATTTAACAAGATTATAAAATAATAAAAAAATACTCTAACAACTACTACAAAGTGAACTGAATACAGAGGTGAGACAAAGTGAAATGACTACTACTACTATAAATTGACTCTGTTGTCAAGAAATGCACTACCATAGTAGTGGCAGCGCATTTAAGTGCCATAGCAGCATGTGATTTAAGGAGTGTTTTTCCGAATCTTATACCATTACATGGACAGTTGGAAATTATTTATTAAATTGGCAGTTTTCTCGACCGCATTCACCGTACACTAATTACTTGATTTTATATTAAGTTAAAAAATTTGCCAGGGACTTTCGGCCCATCATGTATTATCGTAAAAACCCTTCCACCGTTAAAAATATAGTTCTTCAAATGAAGCGAAGTTCTGTGTGAATTTAAGCGCTTTACATTGCTTTTTGGTTTTCCCTACAAAATTCCTAGAAACAAAACCGTAGAAAGAGGGAGGAAAATCGTCGGGTAGCGACTTTTCCGCAAAACAGATAGCGCTATGGGCGACATGCAGTTCCACGAGGGGTGAAAAAAAACTAACGAATATATAGGGCACTAACATCTAGGGTTTTGCCCCGCATCTAGTTTAAAGCTCCGCCTTAACCAATAAGATACAGGGGGAGCAGATTAGAGTGTCTGAAAGGGGGGGGGCGGTGAGGGATTTGACGCTAAATGATGTAGAGGAGACGTATGTGAATGAGGTGGGGGCCCTAGGCTTTTAGCGACAATAGAGGAAGTAAAGGTTGTAAACTTGTTCTGTTGTTGTTTTTCTTAGAAATTCTCCAACCACATTTCCAAGAAAATAAGTAGAATTCGGACAGAAATGGTTTTTGATCATGCAGTAAATTGAATATATACCCATTCATTGAGGATTTTTTTTTAAGAATTAAAAATCTTTGTTTACATTCATTTGTAAACCAAAAACTCAAATGCGGTTTCTTTTGTTTATGTTTTACTTTTTGGTATTTTTTCTTTTCTTTTTTTTTTCTTTTCCAGACCGTAAAATAGCGTTAAATGCTTCATTTAACCGATGAGTAAAATTTCAAAACAGAGCGTAATGACAATATAAAATGAAAAATGGTATCTTCATAATAAATTTTTCAGAGAAAGAAAAAAAAAATGTTTCAATGTGAATTGTTTTTCCAGTTAATTAAAAATATTTTACGTACAAATTAAATGTATATTTAGAATTTTCAATAATATGAATTAGAGATGGGAATGCTCGGAAAAAACCCGGAAACTTTGGGGAAAAAAACTGTTTTTTTTTTCGGTTTTTTCCGAAGGTGTATTTTTTAATTTTTCCAATGAAATTTAATTTATAAAATAACACATTCAAAATGTTATTAGGGCTGCATTCTGATATTTTTTTATGTTCAGTGTCTCACATGAAAATGTTAACTATGAAAAATATGATCTGTAAGCAGTTTAGGAAAAACTTCAGTCCTTTAAAGGACCCTTTACAATTTTTTCACCTTAAAATATAGAACCCTTCACAAAATTCGGAAAATTTTTCAATCTTCATTCTGAATTCTGTAGAAATGTAACAATTTTAGAATAACAAAACCTGTCACGTAACAGCTGAAACCATCAATGAATCTATCATCTAGTTGCATATATGTATGAAGGATCTTATTAAAAAGAACCTAAATATAATGGGAATTCGCAAAATTTTGATTTTATTTTTTATGACAATTTTGTCACATTTTTTTTTTTTTTTTTTTTTTTTTTTTTTAATAAGGCAATATTTTTTATACAATGGTTTACAAAAACAAGATCGCATGAAAAAAATGTAAGCAGACCCATGCAACTACTCTTGTTAAAAATGAAAATGCAAAATTTTTTCAATAATACCAATAGTTTAAAAATTGAATATAAAACTTGAAACATGCATTTATTTTTACTGGCATAGCTGCGATTTTTCATGTAATCAGATGATAATCTCCAGAAATATTTAACTATTATTAGAAACAAATTCTTTTTTAATAACATGCAATTGAAATTATGTCTTTTCAAACTTTTGTATCTTCTCTTCCTTTTATTTAAAATATCGATTCTAAGACTTATCTAACTGTATAGATATTTTTTAAATTTAAATGCATACAAACAAACTTTGCAAAGAAAATGTAAATTTTCTCATAAAAATTGTTTTCAACTAAATATTTCAAAGTATTAAAAAATCCACCTGTTTTATAAATTTCATTAAAGAAATATACATACGTATATATATTACTTTGGTATTAAGAATCTAAAACTTAAACTAAAACCAAAACATATAGGGTTAGTTTAGGTTTAGACTGGAAAGCTTATACCAAAACTAAATACATGGGAAATGAAAATTCTATAATTGTAAGGAGAAAAAAAATGCAATATTGTAAATTAGTATACATTTTTAAGGAATGGAAGATAAAATGATAATATTTATAATGTCACAACTACAATAATTTGTTTCTTTCAAATGGTATCATTTATATACTTAAGCAATACTATGTTGAGGTGATATTTAATGCAATTTAAATTTTCTTTCAAACTGCAGTGTTATTGGTTGAAACTCATAAGCTTTTTTTGTTGTTGTTGTTGTTATTTTTAAAATTTTCTCTACTGATAATTGAAGAAATGCAACTGAAAAATCATTTCAACATGGACATGATACAAATAATGGTGTTAAATTAAGCAAGAAAAGCTACTGTGAAAATTCTCAGACTGAAAAACTAAACTTTTAAAAGCTGACTTTTTTTTTCTTTTTTGTAATATATTCATGTAAAGTAAAAAAAAAAAAAAAAAAAAAAAAAAAAAATATTTTTTAGTATGCAGAAATTTAAAAAATGTTTATTATTTTATATTTTTTAAGAAAATGTAACTTATTTTTGAAAAACATTTGGAAGAAATAATTTTTTTCAGAAAAAACTGTTTTTTTTTTTCCGCCACTTCAAAATTTCCGGAAATTTTACATCTCTAATATGAATATAATACATTAACATTTAAAATGCAACAAGTCTATGCAATAGTTTGATATCAATTTTAAATGTGATTGATTATTCTTTAATGACATTAAAAATATCAAAGGTCTTTACCACTTTTAACTCGTTGTTACATCAAAATGAATTACTTTCAATTATTCTCAATTTCCATGCAATTAAATATATATTGCAAGCCACATCTATGCAACATATATATATATATATATATATATATATATATATATATATATATATATATATATATATATATATATATATATATATATATATATATATATATATATATATATATATATTTTTTTTTTTTTTTTTTTTTTTCAAACGTGAAAATAAATTTCTAATTATACAAATCTATACGTTATCTATACGTTTGAGTAGCTGAAGCTATTTTCGATTTAGTTACTGAATTAATATATGTATATATATTTTAAAATATAAAAGTGACTGAATTAATATATGTACATATATTTTAAAATATAAAAGTTCAACTTTGTAACCTATTTTCAGGGCAAATTATTTATATAGGGATGTGAGGAATAGTGATTTGGCCGAATACAGAATATTCAGTAACAATTTGAGGCCAAAAAACAAACTTTTTTTTCTCCAAAAAGAATAATTTTTTATTATACATACAATTTTAAAATAAGAAAATAATTAAACAGAAATTTGTTTTTTTTTTATTTATTTATGTGATTTAAATTTCCAATAGCTTGATGTATTTCTTGTAATACTTCAAATAGCTTGATGCTAACAATAAAACAACTTTTACCACATATAAATTATAATAGTGCAATTTTATCTACAGGAAAGAAATTCATAAACATTTTATCTGAAAAAAGAACTCATTAGTCATTATCACTGTTAAAGCATTTTTGAATTTATATAAATTATTTTAGCACAAAAAATTAAGAAATTGCATTTTATTATTTTGTTCTTAGATAAATCAAATTGATTTACTCTAAATCAGGATGGTATGTTAAGGGTGGTTCTTAAATGACCTGCTCAACAACGCAAAACTTTCTGACACATTTTCTTACTCATTCTTAAACTCAAATTGATAAAATTGGCAGGCTTGATTATTGAAGCGATTTGGAATCGAGATGAGTTTTCCATTTTTTGATAAATACATTACTTATCGAGTTATAAGCTATTCGCGTCACGTAACGAAGTATTTTTCACCTTTCTCGTGCTGCAGCGTCGGAAATTCTGTTCAAAATGTCGACTTTGACAGTATTTGCCTTTATAGGAAAAAAAAAAGGAAATCGTCTTCTGATCACAAAGTTTCTAAATATAAGAACACCTGCCAATTTCATGCGTTTCCGAACAAAAATGAATTAAAAAATATGTCATAAAGTAGCTAGTTTGGATTTGATAACAGCTTTGTGTTATTTCCATTAAAATATGAAGAATGAACTTCACCTTTACTATACAATGATACTTTTATCCTCTCTTAAATTCAAAATAAATGATAATATCTCTCATAATAAATAGTGAGATTTTTCCTGAAATAACCTTTAGTTCGAAATAAATTTTTTTGCGAAGATATTTGTGTCCCTATAGTGATCAACAAATTTCTAAGAATGAGTATTTTCTGAAACTAGACTTTCTATCTTAAATTACAAATTAAATTAAAGCAATAGATTTGGTTAAAATAGTAATATATATTTGTTTAATAAAATCTTTGACAATAGAACCAGCATATATACAATATACAACAACACAAAAGTTCTACAATTTACTCAACATGCATTAAAAGCATGCTCTCAAACTGTTGGAACAATATGAATTAAATAAATCTAATATATATATATATATACATATAATAAATGGTAGTATACGAATAACTGTAATTTTGCGCAATTAAGAAGGAATATAACTTCATAAATGTGTTAGAAAATAGACAGTTTGAATTAGAGAGACCAAATGCAAAAAAAAATTTTTATTTAAATTTTTTATCCTGAATTTATTTGGCGAAATATCTGTAATACTCGTCGAGATATCAGCAATATTCAGCGAGATATCTTACAATATTCTGCTGAAACATTCGAACAACTAGCCTTCAGTATTCGGTTAAGCGAATATTCACAAAATGGCCGAATACTGAATAGTGGCCGAATATTTGTCCCATCTCTAATGTAATATGTGTGTGTGTGTAAATAAATAAATAAAAGTATGTAAGCATATAACAGTTAAAAGACAATACAGAAACATCATACACAAATGGGGGAATAAAAATCAAAAATTGAAATAGGAATACATACCTGTTTGAATAACATCCAAAAGAGGGAGAAGAAAAAATAAAATTTATGACCAAGATAAGATAAATCAAATTGAAAAAAAATAAGTGAATTAATGAAATATTTGTGGAACTTCGTAGCAGAATCGTCGGGCCCAAATTACTATATAGATTCCACAAAAATTTTAATATTTCATTCTTGTACATGCTAGAATAAGCAAAAATAATACAAGATTTGGGCAATCGCACATTTATAGACCGGAAAATGAAAGAAAATATGAAATGAAAAAGCTAGAAGTGAGGTAGATTTCCTCATAAGAAATCAGGAATACATGCGTAATATATATATATTTATTTAAGCCACTTGATTTCATATGAGAAGTATCAAAATACATGTAGGGAGGAAATGTACAACTTTTTATATATTTTATAGCATAGCAATTATTTCTTTTATTTTTAAATTTTAAGTAAGTCAAAAGCTAACTGGAAATATCAAGAAATTTATTATACTTGGTATGTATTTCCATTTTATATAAAAGGGTGAATAACTTGATTACTCAAAGAAAATGCTGTTGTTTCAAATTATATTAGATTTAATTTAATATCATTTTAAACTGAAATGATTTTTATGCTAGATAAAAACGTGTTATTTTAAAAACTTGCTGCACTTAGTTATTTTACAAGCCTAAGGAATTAGCTTAGATTATGTTATGTTCATCTTCGATTGCCATGCATTTTTACATAATTGTAAAATTGTAGAAAAATTATGTAAAATCCCCCCCCCTACCCCAACCACCACTGTAACTGGAGTTTGGAGTTGTTGAGCGGGGAAATATATATATATATATATTACATTTTTCGATAACGGCAGAACATCTATCTGAAAATGTTGTCAAAGTTGGAGATTTCAACTGAATAACCAGGAGGCGAGTATGTGGGAGGGGAGAAAAACTGTCGTCATTCAACGATTTTCCTAACTTAAAAATTGCAATTCATTTTTTCTATGTTCAAATCAGAGCAGCAGAAAGGATCATGCGAGTGGTGCCCCCGCACCAGGCACCGTCAATTGGGGTAGGCGTAGACAGGCTTCATCGGCGCCGTCAGTCAGTAATCATGGAAAGGTACAGAATTACAATTTAAAAAAAAAAAATCCACACGGGTATTACAATCAATTGGTTTTCTCGAGAAATAAATCTTCATTTCTCAAAGTAATGAACTTCGATGAAAAAAAAAAAAAAAAAAACATAGCTCACGGCTAGATCTTTCGTAAAATAATCCTTTGAACAAATATCTCTATTTAAAGCACTCTAAAAAAACTCAAGTGATTAAATGTACAATAATATTCAAAGTAAAAAATAAAACGTTTTCAAGAATGTTATGTATGTAAATTCAGCTTTTTAACACTTTCCAACATAGTTGAAAAGTATTTCTGATTTCGGTTTGTCTGTCCTTGCTCTAACTCTCGTAAATATACTCGGATTTCCCTCTAATTTCTTCATGTTTATTAACATTTACTACAGCATGACCGCTATAGAAATGTAAGTGTGTTAGCATTTATAGTTTTTTTACAGGGATAGTCAAAAGTATTCCTTTACATTACGGACAATGGGAAAAAATCGCTTCAAGTGCATTTCAATTATGTTATACCACTTCAAACATAATAAAACTGATACGTATTGATGTATACTAAAACATGTATTCTGTAGAATATGGGGTGCAAACCATTTATTATTTATTTACAGGGCCACACAAAAGAAATCCGCTACATAATGCTGTAGGGTAATCTTTAAAATTCTCTAATTTTTTTAAAACATTTTCTGCTCTGTTACATTATTTTAACAATACATAAACGATCACAAAATTTTCCCCTCCACGCCATTTTAAATTGGCGTTTCTCCTTTGTTCTCCCCCCCCCTTCTTACCAAGCACAAAAAAATTAAAGTCTTTAAAACCCTCTAGTTTAAATTTTTTGTCCTATTTGTAAATATTTTAGTAACGTGAAAAAACAGTCATCTAATAAACTCCACCCGCAAAATCCGAAAAAAAAAATATATATATTTAATTAAATATATATATAAAAAAATAATAAAAATAAGTTTCTCCTCTTTAACCTCTCACCCCTCCCCACTCCCCCTTCAGCTCACAAAATTAAAAATCTTTAAAAGTCTACGTTCTTTTAAAAATTTTCTGCTCTATTTGTTACTTTATTGTAACAATCAATAATTAACCATCTGAATGCCTCCCCCCACCGTTTCGAATATTTCCTCTTAGCATACAAAATTTAAAGATTTTATTTTCTGTTCTATTTAATTTTTTTATTTCCACGAAAAATAATAAAGAATTAATCATCTAAGAAACCTCCTACCAGCCCCATACAGTTTCTGCTTCACCTCATCCCCCCTCCCCCCCGAAGCTCACAAAATTAAAAATCTTTAAGTGTCTTTAATTTTTGTAAACTCTTTTTGCACTATGTTACTTTATTTTAATAATAATAATGAATATTCATTTAAAATACTCCCCCCCCCCAAACCACCCACAATTGCTTCTCCCTCTGCCCTTCTATTTTCTACCACAAAATTTCTTTACTCTTTAAAACTTTCATTTCTTTTTTTTCTGCCCCAGTTATAAATATTTGGCAATGATAAATAACTATAGGCAATCTTCTAACAAACCTCTTTCCCCCCAAAATATTTTTCCTTCTCTCATTTTGATCCCCCCTCCCCCCTCTCCCCTCCCCAGTTTCCCAAGTTTAAAAATCTTTAAAACTTTTTTTAAAAACTTTTCTGTTCTGTTTGTTTCTTTATTGTAACAATATAATTGCTCATTTAAATCCCCCCCCCCCACACACACATTCCCGATTTTTTTTGCTTTTTCCTTTTCCCTTCCCAGTACAAAGTACACAAAGTTGAAAAATATACAAGCTCTTCAATATTTAATTATTTTCCTGCCCTACTTATAAATCTATAGTAATGATAAATAATCCTCTAATTGAACCCAAAATTTATATATATAAAGCTTTTAAAGTAAATTTAAACTCATCTTCGATATTTCAAGTGACAAACAGCATGTTATTCCATATTCATCATGAGAAGTTTGTGGAGTAAATATTAATCTTTTTATGCTTGTATATCTTTTCTTCTATTTCCAACTAGACATTTAAAAAATATACTTTATAATAAACAAGAGCGAAAACCCATGAGTCAAGCATAGATTATGAAATATTTTCCAAGATGTCCAGACTACTTTAAAAAAAAATCCCTTTTTATAAGGTGAAAGATGTCTAACAATTAATTCATAAACAAGGGATTACAGTAGCGGGAACATTAAATAATTAACAATGCAAGGTCAATGTCAAACCGGGCGGGGAAGTCTACCTTTCGGCTTAAGTTCAACCAGCCCCACCCAGCAGGTTTGTTTACTATGCGGCAAAGCCTTAAAAGATAATTATTAAAGTTGAGAGAAAATAAATACAAAAAAATTCTAATAGCTCACTTATTGAACGATAAACAATTAATAAATCCGATAATGACAAAGAAAATAATCAAAGTTTGAACAGTAGCATATCGAGTGTATAAAAAGACATATTTGGAGGGAAACTTGAATAGTCGAAAAAATATCTGAATACTTTTGTGCAGCCCTGTTTATGATCTATAGATTTGTATATATACTATATAGTATGCTAAAATTTAGTTAATGTGGGAAATGCATAGCACAGTTGTAAATTCCCTTTCAGTAATTTCTATCAATAAATGAAAATGAACTCTACAGCTTTTGTGTTGCCCTGCATATCATTTATAGTATTTATACACAACACATCTACGCTACACACTACATTTTCAATACCGAACATTTCATAGTATACCTCATTGGCATTTATCAATTGCATGACTATACATATATATTTACGCGAGTTAGAGCACGGACAGACAGACAGACCGAATTCATAAGCACTTTTCAACTATGTTCCGAACTCTTTTGTGCAGCCCTGAATACGATCTATAGATTTGTATATAGACTTACATAGAATTCTAAATTTTAGTTCAGCTAGGAATCGCGTAGCACAGTTTAAAATTTCCTTCTGAAATTTCCGTCATTAAACGGAAATATATTCGAGACTTTTTGTGCTGCTCTGTATAGGATCTGTAAAACTGATACACACCAAGTAATCGCCACAAGATAAGTTCAATTTAAAAACGCGTTCAGCAACTGAAAAAGCACTTTCATGCAACAATTATTGTTATTGTTAACGGACATTACCGAATTCTTTTGTGTGTCCCTGTCCATGAACGATGAATGGTATACACACAGTATTCTATAGTTAATCTCTTGTAATGCACCTCAGTGGTCTATATTAATTTGAAATAGGGAAACATTATTAAAATAAACACGAAACGATGTTTCTCTGTAGACCGTAATGTAATGGAATTCTTTAGATTGTCCCTGTAAAGGCTACGCTCTTCCTCTTCAATACGGAACATGCCGTAGTAAACTTCAATGACGTATATCAATTGCATGGCAATCCGAGTCTAGTTACGCGAGTTAGCACGAACAGACAAACAAACCGATTTCATAAACACTTTTCAACAAAGTTGGACAGTCTTAATAAAATGATTTTAGCCGTATAATTAACTGCTAATTAATACTCGGTAATTAATCTGAAAACTGACTAAGTTTATCATTGTTTTTAACACTTTCCAACACTGTTGAAAAGGGTTTATGAATTTGGTTTGTCTGGCCGTCTGTCTGTTTGTTCGAGCTGTAACTTGAGTAAATATAGTCCGATTGTGTAGAAATAACAACTTTACATTTTAATTTATGATTAAACCCTCACCAACTATGTTTAAACATATCTCTGCGAATTTTTATGATAATATGCTGAAATTTTGTACATGACCTTATTAGAGTATTATTTCGGGGCACAATTTACTCACTGAAAAGTTTTTGTACGGGAGACGTATAAAAAATTTAATTTTGTATTTGTTCAAATTTAATTCCCTGAATATTTTAACCGATTTCACAAAATTCTGAAAAAAACAACAACCTAGTATCAGTAAATTAACCAATATAGGTGGGCACGAAAAATTGAAAATGCTCTGGGCACAGAAACTTGCTAGTCGTGCCCTGTATATATACAAATAGATAGATCATATATAGCGATTCACAAAAGAATATGAATTATTTTCCAACTATAGATGGTAACTGCCGAAATTGAATTTTCGAATGTGTTTCTAAAATGTTTTCTTTGACATCATCTTTCCCCTTATTAAACATCGAAGTTTTTTGTTACAATATTCTGAATGTGTTGGAAAGTTTTTCATAATTGATGCTTGATGCATGATTTTTCTTTCTTTTTTTCCAGTTAGGTTTTCCATTTAAACATATCCATAGGTACTTTATGCAATTAGAATTTTAATCTCAAAAAAATATATCCTATTTTACTAAAATCAGATTTTTTTTTTTTCCAATTCTGTTTTTTTTTTTTTTTTTTTTTTTCTCCTGTGTTAAAATACTGAATCAATAATTGCACATTTCTAAAACAAATAACAATCTTTGTTTCTATGCAAATACAGTTTTCAAAGATAAATATCCAGCGTAAATTAAAATGATCGTTATAATATTTTCTTCTTTCAACCCGATAAAAATTCAGCAGATAAAAGATTATCAAGGTGACCTTTTAGCATAATACAAACACCCCTCATTCCCGCAATCTCCACAAGACAGATGTAACTTTTTCCAGGAAGTGCTGGTCAGTATACAGGCCGGCGACACTCGCCCACCCATTTCGAAAAGGGAAGCAAGCATGTTCCCCCCCACGGTGTTCGCTAGGTAACTCCCACACACCTCCTATTTTGGGGGCTGAAAAAGTATCCTACCCTCCCGAAATTCGTTAGCTTTCCCCCTTTAGCGCAACCGAAATACACCGAGCGCTATGTCACTTGATCAAAATCGATGCTAACGAAAAAGAAAAGCTACCGCGGTGCTTTACGCGTATCTTTAATTACAGACCGCCGGAGTCACGTGATGCTCGAATCCACCAATGCAGGTGTACGAAAAGAGCAACACGTCACTCTAGCGGTCTGTAAAAAAAGATAAGTGGAATGCACCGCGGTAGCCTGTCTTTTTCGTTAGCCTTGATGAAAATCGTTGAAAATGAAATAATTTAAAGATTATAAGAACACACATTTTATCAGATAATTAAATACACTAAACCAACATAAATGAAAAATTGACCCGGGCCAGGACTCGAACCTGGGACGTCCAGGAGGTTCAAGTCCTGGCCCAGGTCAATTTTCCACTCATGTTGGTTTAGTGTATTTAATTGTCTGATAAAATGTGTGTTCGTATAGTGTGTAAAATAAAGTAATCAGACTAGTGTTTATGCTTTAATATATATATATATATATATATATATATAAATTAATTTTAAAATGTTTATTTATTTAATTATTTATTTTGTTTTTTGTTAAATTTCTAAATAAGTACTGAACCAATTTTGATGAAATTTAAACGGGAACGATTCGAGAGTATCCTCTTTGAATTATTACAAAAAAAAAAAAAAAAAAAAAAAAAAAAAAAAAAAATCGATCGCGAAGTTTTCGGGTAACTGGCGAACTGGACATACATTAAAAAAGAAACACATACTTGTTGAACTCAGAACCTCTTCTTTTTTTTTATTCGGTTAAAAATATATCGCAGTATTCAATTAGAAGATAAAATTTCACTTTTTATTAATACAGCAGAGCATGTGTTATATGTAAATAACATTTATCCTCAACTAAAAGTAGCAAAATAATTACGTATCAAAATATGGATAAAAAAAAATTTAATATAAAAATAATAACTTTGTTTCGTATACAAAATTATTATCTGTATTTTAGTACCCTAAAGTATTAGTAGAAAAACCCATTTTCATACACAAAATTTTGATAAAATAATTAAAAAATCTTTCAGAAAATAACTTTTTAAATACCATGTGAGAATTGTACAAATATATTAAGACTCTTTATCTATAGATCTATATTAATAAAATAAATATATTTGTCCAACTGTCTGTCAGATCTAGGAGATGGCTAGGGAAATTCAGCAAATGAACAGTTCTGAAAAATTGCATGAGATGTGAGGAAGACTTGCCAAAATACATGTGAGGCTCAAATTTTTCATTTCTGATAACTAGCAAAGATGTTAATTAAAAACCTTAATGAATATCCCAAAATGGCTAATTTCAATCGATCAATTGATTATGCCTGCGTCATTGTGGGTTCACTCGCTATCTTCACGCAGACAAAAGCGAATCGTTCGACATTTTGTAATCGGGATCGCCACCCCCCCCCCTTCCTTATGAAAAAAAAATGAAAAACACGAAAATGTTTGTTTTACCTTTTCGTTTCTAACGGTATATTTCGTTAAAAAATATTAATATTTACTAATTCAAAAGCATTTTTACTAGACATTGATTAGTTTTGTCTTTTTCAGCATTTTGAAACTGTAGTATCTGCTTATAGGAAGAAAATACAGAACAACAAAAAATACTCACTTATTTGGGGTACCTTTCTCTTTCTAACAACGTGATTTTTTTACTGTGAATATTTACTATTTCAGGAAAATAAATTTAAATTTTATATTGGTTTTCGTGTTTTCCATTCTTTTTCACGTTTTCTAAATTTTATAGAATTTAAAACTGCAGCATCCGCTTCCCGGAAGAAAATACAATAAAACCCAAAAATACCCATCTATTCAGATTTATTTCCGGTTCTAACTGTATATTTGGTTACGATAAATTTTAATATTTACTGTTTAATATAAACACATACATTTTTCTGAAGTCGATTCGCTTTCGTTTTCTCTTTTTTTTTTTAGTTTTTTTTTAAAATGCCGTCTCCTTTTTGCGGACAAAAGGCATAAAAATACAAAGTAATACCTACTTATTCTTGGCATCTTTTCAGTTCTAACGATAGCTTTAGTTTAAAAATATATAATATTTACTATTTTAAAAAACAAAGTTTCTTTTACGTCGTCTCATAGATTTCCCATTTTTTTTCTCTCAGTGCTCTTTAATATATCGTTTCTTGTTTTGGGAAAATTGTACTTTCGAACATTTGAGCAGAGATTTTAGTTTTTGTGAATGTCCGACGAAACTTCTACATTTTCAACACAGGTTGTCAGTAAGCAGGAAGATATCATTTCACCTTTTAAGAGCGAGCATCTGGTGCACGTGTTATATTAATTTAGGTTTTCTGGAAAATGTTTGCTCGGAATTGAAAGTTTAATATATCTAAATAACAGTGTTCATGTACTATGTCCAGAACTCTAGGTTCGTTCGGTTAAATTTCCATTTAAAAATATAAAATCATACCCCCACCCCCGCCCCCAACATTAGGTACGTTTGTAAAGATTTTCGTCTATAAATATACAATCATTCGACACACATATTAGGTATATTTTATGTCATTATCGCGGCCCGGGAAACGCCAGGTGTGTCAGTTACTTTTAAAACAAACAGCATAAAATTCACAAGGAATTAAATAAAGATAATTAATTAAAAGTACACTCTATCCCATACAAAGTGATTAACGAGTAGCTGTTTCCAGGTACTTTCAAAAAGCGTGAAAACGAAGAAAGAATAATTAACCTAATTGCCTTAATTGCTCTAAGTCTTGTTAACTAGAATAACAGATTGCAAATGAATTGGTCTCATTATTCATTTCATAACAATGACTTTGTAATTAACTTTTGGGAAGCACAAGTATGTTTTTTTCAGAACATTTAAAAGAAAAAGCATTAGTGTTTCCATTGTTGCAATTTTTTTTTTCACTATATGTTACTAAGATTATCTGCTTTCGAAATCTCTTCTTTTTGAAAGATTCATCTACAATGTGTAACTGAAAATTATTCTTTTATTTAAAGATTCATCAATGATGATTTAAACATAATAACACAATAATTTAAAATGGAAATATAATAGGAATGTGAAATTTCATGAAAATAGCAATTGCATTATGAGAATATTCTGAAGTAAGTATGAATATGACATATAAAACCGTTGTCTGTTTGAATAATTAAAATCTAAATCGACTAAAAATATATTTTCATGTAAACGGATGCAGAAATGTTTTCTTTTAATTCAATACCATAAAATGTAGTAAATATATTCTTAAAAAATCGTCTTACATACAGCTTTAGGAAATTGCCTTTTTTAATAGTGCAAAGGTGCTTTAATTTAATAAAATGCGCTGCATAAATGCGTAAAAGTGTCTTAAAATTAATTGAAATGCAGTTTTCAGAAAATAATTTGGGTTATTTTAAAACTGTGGCAAATACCTTTGAATTTTGAAAGATTTTCTGAAAAAGCACATAACATTAAAGCACAATAAATGAGTTTTATGATTTTTATTTTTATATTTATTTTTATATTTATTATTATATTTATTTTTATATTTATTTTTATATTTAAATTTATATTTATTATTATATTTATTTTTATATTTATCATTATATATATTTTTATATTTATTTTTATATTTATTATTATATTTATATTTATATTTATTTTTATATTAATTATTATATTTATTTTTATATTTATCATTATATATATTTTTATATTTATTTTTATATTTATTTTTATTATATATATATATTTTTTTAATTTTTTTTTGTGGATTTAATTTTTACATCTCAGTTTAAAATTTCATTATAAAATGTACGTTGGTTAGCAAAATATTGTTTTGTTTTCATATAATATTAAAATAATAAAATATCCCCATTAAATCTAAAATAACAAACTGTTTTCTCATATAAATGCCTTAATTGCTCTAACTCTTGTTAACTACAATGTATACGAAACAAGTTGCATAAGGAATGGCTCATCATTCATCGAATAACAGCAGTCTGTAGAAAAGTACAATAACAGCTCCGCTCAATGAAATATTTAAAAAATATATATATTTGTTTGTAAATTGGTTTTCAAAAACATTATTCACAAAATTCTGTAAATAATATTTGCACTGAAATTTTATTTTATTACTTTATTAAAATTACACTATTTCTCCAAAAATGTGTCTGTTTTAAATGATACGGTTTATTATATACTTACGTTTAATCATGCTTACTGGAATTGTTTTAAAATATATTTGGTATCTATTTGTCAGTAAATTGCATCTTTTATTACAAGACTGGAATACGTGTTGAATACAAACTGCGTTTTTACATAAAAAAGAAAGTAAAGAAATGCTTTTGAAAAATTGGTTTTTATACGAACAGATAAAATACATTTGATATTATAGAAATGCAGTACTTTTTGCCAATTATAGCGAAATTTCAAATTTTAGAAAATATGATTTTAATATAGATGTTAAAATTCTAAGAATAGTTTGTGTTATGTGGATATAAAAGAAAATGGAATCAGTGCAATAAATGATTCAAGAAAGACAACTGATAAAAAATATTTCCTATTTAGTTCAAAGTGAATAAAAGGTTTTTGTTGTAAGGTACTTTTGAAGAGAGTGAAAACAATGAAAGAATAATTAACCTGATTATTTTAATTGTTCTTATTCTTGTTAATTGTAATTTACAGAATATAGATTGCATGAGATTTGAGAACATCATTCATCTTATAATAATGACTTTAGCTTAAAAAAATTAAGGTTTCCATAATCAAGTATATAAAAAAGAAAATATATTTAATAACTAAATTGGTTCATATTTTTCCACGAAATGTGAAATGTCTGCTATAACATTTTATTCTATTAAGCTGTGGAATATTTAGAAGAAAACTATTGTTCGTTAAAATATGTTTGTTATCATTTACTTTAAAATGCCGAAGTAAAAAATAATTATTTTTAAAAATACATTATGATGTGATAGCGTAAAGAAAAATAGTTATCTTTTATTATTAAAGAAGACTATAGCGTACATTCTGTCGTATAACGCTAGTTTCAGATAAATATATTTCAAATCTGAAATTTTATTCAATACAATGAAACTTAAACAGAAACAAAAACAGTTGGATGTTTCAATGGGATTCCTAGTTGTAAAAAACTCCACTAACTCTATATGAGTAATTATATATCCCATCTTTGAGGAGTCATGAAATAAAAAGTATAAATGTAGCATATTAGCACTAGAAAATGAAAGAAATTAAAATTGTCCACTGAAAACTCCATCAGACAATCCGAAATAAGTAAGCCAGCCAACCAAATTTAACCTGCATAAAGCCAGAAAATCAAATTTAACTTCCAGTATAAGAGGCGGGGCTTCGCTCATAATTTGACAGGAAGAGAAAAATGTTAAAAATGAATAGAAAAGCATTAGAATATAATAACTACGTAGAAAAATAAGTAAAGAGATGAAGAGAAAGATGTTTTGTGATTGATCGACTACTCTGATCATGTGAGTAGGCGATGTTTTGAATGATAATGTAGTTTTTGTCCACTAATTGTCCATGTGCGTAGAAGTTGATCAAGGCTATCCTTCTTTAACTTTCGACGAATGACTGTTAAAAACTCGGAACTTGTGAGTTTCTGCTTTTCATCGATATTTATGCAAATTGTTATAGCTGATCAATGTTTGGGTATATAAGCTTCGGAAATGCGTTTGGAAGTCGGAACGTGGGTCGAATTCTTCCTCTACCAGAGTACGTTTAGATCCTACTATTGAGTCATCAATCCGAAGCTGAATAGCGTATAAGCAGTTGCATTAGTCTAAATGGCTGTTACAGTTTAACCGTTTCTATAGGAGAGATTCGTTTGCAAAAAAGGCAACAAATAAGCAGAAAAGAGCGTAAATCTACTACTACAAAAAAAAGGCAGTTTACATTGCCATACATAAAAATATAGTTTAAATTACAGTTAGTATAAGAATAAGTATATGAAATATCAATACTTTTTTGAAAAATGTGTGTGAAATTATGAATATTTTTTTTTAATTTAATACAGATAGTACAATATATTTTGTAATATAGAAATATTTTCATTAAGTTCTATACCCAACGTTTGTATTAAAACATAATTATAAATAAAATTGTATAAAAACTAGTAAAAATACACTTTTTAAAACTTGTTTTAAACAATTATATATTAAATTTGCACTGCGATCTTACGACAGTTCATTTTTAGATAGCGAGAATAAAAACCTCGAAACATTTACGTTAGAATAATGCATTAAAAAATCTCTATAAACATTCGAAATTGAATTACAACTTTCTTCTTACCAAATGCTTTTCAATAGTGTGAAAACGAAGAAAGAGGAATTAACCTAGTTATCGTAACTCTTGTTAACTACAATATCCACAAAACAGATTGCATAAGGAATATGCTCAGAATTCATCTAATAACAGCAGCTTATAATTAGCTTCTAGAAAAGCACAATTATCGTTTTAGCAGTGAAATATTTAAAATCAAATGTTGTATGTCTGTAAATTATTTTTCCAAAAATTATTCACAAAATTCCGTAAAGAATATTAATATAAATATATTGTATATATACATTAATATATATATAATATAAAATCCAGTACAAATTGTACTTGATTTTATTTCTTTTTTGTTAATAAAAACTACAATATTTCGCCAAAAGCAATTTTTTTAATTGGTTATTTATTCTATTTTTACGGTTGAAATTATGCAAACCAGAATTACTTTAAAATATGTTTGGCATCTATTTGTATGTAAATTACTTTTTATTTTATTATAAGATTAGAATATAAGTTAAATACAAACCATGTTTTACCATAAAGAATAAAAAGAGAGAAATGCTATGAAAATTGCTTTTAAAATAGATAAAAAAAATACATTTCTAATGCAGAAATACTATCCTTCAATTCTACGCCTAGCTATTTTTAAAAAGTCCTTCCGGCCTGTATCGGGAGGAAAAGGTAGCTTTCCTATATCTTCGTTTTAAAATTTTAGCTAATGTTACATGAAAACAGCAAGCTAAAATGCAAAGAAACGTTTGCAAAAGATTCGTTAATAATGTATTTGAATAAGAAATTCGCCAAATTATTGAGCAATAGCCAAATTGGCTTCATTTATGAAGACTTATTTTGGTCGCCAAATTTGGCGATATTTCGCCAAATGTCGCCAAATTTGGCGAGAATTTGGCGCTGACGGATATGAATGTATAGTTTTATGCGTATGATTGAGAAAATTATTACAACAATGAAAGAAAATAATTTGCGAGTAATCGCGTTAATGTGCTGTTTTGTTTCAAAATGTCAGCCACCCTAGAATTTGAAACTGCTCTATCTCAGCCATTTTTTAAGACAGAGGTAAACCAAAAAATGCTCTGGAATCCTAGTATCAAGGCCTAACGCTTAATTAAAACATAAATTTGAATTTTTATTTTTTTTTGTATATTTATTTTAGTTTTAAATTTTTAAATGGCCGCCATCTTGAAACAAAATGGCGGACCAAGCTGGCCAACGAACTCGGTCGAGACATTAGTGACCTTAATACACACAATTAGTTTCATCAAAATCGATTCATAAATACGGGCGTTATCGCATGACATAGGTCAGATATATATATATATATATATATAAATCAACATTTGAACGGAGGGTGGTTTTGGGGTCTGGGGGTCATGATCGGTGAAAATATATCGAAATTTTCCGAAACTGTTTTCCTCCGAACGGCTGCAATAGGTAGCTTTATACTATTTTGTATTGAAAGCTACCTAAAAAAAGTTCCAGTAACCAATTTTTTGCCATAAATAATGAAAATTCCACTTTTAGAAAACGTCTTTTTAAATAGTGTGTTAAAATTCTGAAATAAGGTTGCGATAATTGATTTTTTTTCAAAAAAGAACAAATTTCGGGTTAAAGAAATATAACGGATTAAAAGTAGTTCCCATTAAAGTTTTAAAAAGGTATTTGTTGTAAGGTAAAACTAGGTCGTGCCGCCAGGAGCCTGAGGAGCACCCGGCGCGTCATACGACCACCGGACCCATGTCCTGAGAGACATTTACCGCGCGCATCGGTGATCTGGAGGACCGTAATCCAACGGATCCTCCAAACCTCTTAACCGAGCTCGTGACGACGAAGGTCATTGCGATCGCGCGGCGGATCTCAAATCTTAGAGGAGACCTCGACACAGACACTCGATGAACCGTCGAAACTGCCCAACGACTTCGTCGCCGAAACCCCAGAAGGAGAGTCGGTCCCTAGGTCACATGCTAGACATCCCGACGGCTCTTGCTTTACCACGGCGTCCGATCGTCAACATGTAGGGAAGGACAAGCAACTGGTTCATCTTCCGTGGGTTGACACTACGTGTGTCATAGGTATCTATGACCGACCCAGGACCACGAGAAACTCGGTCCTTTCTCATAGACGAGATTTGGCTAGGTTGTCCCCATTGATCGGCTTTGCTTTTGGCAAACCCCCGCAGCGAAATGCGGGGAGATCCCCGATCGACTACGATCTCCGGTTCATACACATGTAATATCACAAAAACACATAAAAACATACTAAATAAAGAAGAATCAAAGACACCATTATCGGACTCTGGAGGTCGTGGAAACCCCCTCCAAGCACGTCAAAGAGACGGACCCGATCGACATTAATTTTTGGGTGAAGCTTAGGAAACGAGCCACTCATCCGTTCGCCAGATGTGGTAAGTCCTGGCAACACATAGACGTGTCGGACTGGGTTTTTTTGTAAGGTAATGTCGAAGAGGGCGAAAATCAGAAAAGAATAATTAACCAGATTGCTTCAGTTGCTCTTATTCCTGTTAATTTCAATTTACACAAAATAGAGCGCATGAGGTATGAACTTATCAGTTATCTAATAGTAATTTTTAAAAAAAATTATGGTTTCTATAATCAAGCCCCTAAAAACAAAATCTATTTAATGTACATAAATTGGTTGCTATTTTTTCCACGAAATTAAAAGGGTCTGCTTAAGAATGTTTTTTCTTTTAGGCTAAAAGCTGTGCTGTATTTAGCGGAAAAGTGTTGTTAAAATGTTTGTTATCATTGACTTTTAAATGACTACGTAAAAAATAATTATTGTATTATATTACGATATCATATTATAAGAAAATTAGTTATTTTTTATTAATCTGGAAATCTATAACGTACAATCCGTCGTATAATCCTCGGTTCACATAAACATATTTTGAACCAGAAATTTTATTCAATACAATGTTGCTTATTCTTATGTGATAGTACTTTCACTTACTCTATAAAATATATGGTTCTAAATATGCTTGTTTTAGAAGCACGTTATAAACTTGTATATATGATATAACGGATACAAACACTCATTTTTACAAAAAAAAAGAAATGAACGAAAAATCATTCATCACGCATTCATTATGAAATACGTTCCAACACTATATTATTAATACGAATATTATTAAATCAATTCTACTTTTAAGTATCATAACATTATTAAAATGCATAGCAAACGATTTTTACGCATACATTATACTGTAATTGGATTTGTGCGTTCATATTAACGAATTTTAAATGCTACAGATTCTATACTCCTGATAATGCATTTTTGTCCACTTCATTTATACATATATAATTCTTCATGTTTGAAGTATTGTAACATTAATTAAATGCATTGGAAACTGTTTTTCTCGATAGACCATAATTTTTAAAAAAAATTGTGTGTTTCTGTAAACGAATATTAAGCTCGATGTCGCTGCGGTCGTCCGATGGCCTCTCTGCATATTTTTTAATGGAATGGAATACTTTTGTACGTCCCTATTAACGAATTTTAAATGCTACTTATTCTATACTCTTGATAAAGCATTTTCTGTCCACTTCATTGATACATGTATAATTCATTATGTTTGAAGTATTGTAACATCAATAATATGCATAGGAAACAATTTTTCTCGATAGACCATAATCAAACGGAATTCTTTTGTGTGTTTCTGTAAACAAACATTAAGATTGAAGCCGCTGCGGCAGTCCGATGGCCTCAGAGCCCAGAGACCAACACTTCCCCACAATGGAACAATGGAACAATATAGGTAGCAGAATGGAATACCTAGTTGCTTACTAACTGAACTTCCAGGATAAATGTAAGCGACTTGCGAGGCAAATGGAGAGCCGTGAGAATTATAAAAAGTTAAGAGGAAAAAAAATATCTATAATAGAAATATAAGTTTAACAATAAAGAACTAAAATTTACCATTAAATCCAACATGACAGACGAAACCTACCAAAGGTCAAACCCATCTCAAAAAAGAAAAAAAAAGACTCTTTACAGATACCATACATTTAGTATAAAGTTACAAAATAATAAATTTTAGGAAAAGTAAAAGCCACTAGGCAGACTAAATAATGTATTATTATTATTATTATTATATACATACAAATACAAAAGACAAGAGAGTTAAGTTTAATAGAAGAAATAGAAAAACTCAATCTTCATCATCAATTAATAAAGCATGTTTAGGGCGTTTACACTTATATCAGATTGAAATTCATGCTAGTACCAGCGAGGAATAATAGGCTAGTTATTGCTATGCATTGCTTTGCATGCTAGATTTTCATGCTATTATATGCTTTATAATGCTAGCCAGTGTTGCTGGGTAATTCTGGTGAAACCAGGAAATGTTTTTGCTAGTACCAGCCACAAAAATAGGCTAGTTATTGCTATTATATGCATTATAATACCAGCCAGCATCAAGTGGGTCAATACGCTCCATGACTTGGTAGTAATTCTGGTGGAACCAGCAAATGTTTATGGTAGTTTGTGCTATTTTTTGCTGGGATTGTGGCTCGCGGAGGCGCGACCGTCCAAAGTCTGCGACCGAACGTCTGCGACCAAACGTCTTTGTCCAAAAGATGCAAATTTAATTCATCGAAAAGGAGTACAGCATTTAATGCTAGTCGAACAAATACTATCATGAATTTTGACTTGGGATTGGGGTCAGAGACCTCATAGACTGACATTTACGGTTATTGGGATCGGAGTCCTCCTAGTCTGGCAACTCTTCCTCCTTTTTTCGATACATTAAATTTGTGTAATTTACCATCTAAATGTGTTCGATTATGAGATTCGTTTTTTAAAGTGTCCGGTCAAGTGTGTCGGGAAAGGGCGTGACGTTGGACGGGTCGCTCGCGGAGGCGCGACCGTCCAAAGTCTGCGACCAAACGTCTTTGTCCAAAAGATGCAAATTTAATTCATCGAAAAGGGGGAAGGGTTGTGCTCGGAGCTCTGAGCCCATCGGACGACCGCAGCGGCTTCGAGCTTAATTTTCCTACTTAATATTATACACTTCATTTTCAATACCAAACATTCTATATTAAACATCAATGACATATAAAATTTTCATGGCAATCCAAATATTTGTTACGGGAGTTAAAGCACAAACAAACGTCAGATAGACAGATAAGACGAATTTATAAATGTTTTTAAACTATGATGGAAAATGCTAAAAACAAGAAATGCTCACGAAAATAGGGATAACAATTGTTTATGTAATACAGACTGAATTTTGCATTTTCTGATACAGAAGTGTTTTTATTAAATTCAATACCCTACGTTCGTATTAAAACATATCTGTAAATAAAATTTTATAAAAAATAATTAATATACATCATTCAACATGTAAAAAAATAATATTATGTTATATCTGTACAGAGATCTTACGACCTTTGCATTTTTAAATAACTAGTATAATAAACCACGAAACATTTTCATTAAGATAATACATTACAAATACTCTCTATACATTCCAACTTGATTAACATGTTTGTTATGCCCAAGTACTTTTCAATAGCGTGAAAACGAAGAAAGAGAAATTAACCTAGTTGTCGTAATTACTCTAACACTTCCTAACTACAATAAACACAAAAGAGAATGCATAATGAATGGTATCATCATTCCTCTAAGAACAACAGCTTTATAATTACTTATTCAAAAAAAAAACAATTATCATTGTCACAATGAAATATTCAAACAAGACATAGTTTGTAAATTGTTTTAAAATAATTCCCGATCTTCGGGATATTTGCATTATATAGTTATTGCGCCAATAAATCGGACATAATTCATCAAAAACAAATGTTTAAAAATATTGGTTATAATACATTGACAGTTTCTTAAGGAGTCCTTAATTACTTAAAAATATATTTCGGTATCTAACAGTGAGTAAATTACTTCATTTTTGCTATGTAATTAAAACATGTGTAAAGTTCAGATAAAAGTTTTTGAATGAACAAACTAGTAGGTTGTAGCCGTCACAAAACTTTCTTTTGTATTAATGTATAATAGCACAAACAATTATGAATATAAAGCAAATTCGTGACTTTGAATTTAACACAGAGTTACAGGAGTCAATAAAAAAGCGCAGAAAGATGCACTGCATGATATTAAAATGTAATAGTGGATCCATTTATATATATTCAATCATTATCCTCAAATATAAAATGTATTGCATTTCTACATAATAGAAATGATATGCTGAAACATTTCTAAAAAAAGCATAGGACAAATATTCCGTAACTGGCATCACAGCCAATGTTGCAAAAAATATGCGATCCTAGCAATAATGTGGTTGGAAAAAAATATGTGAATGTTAGCAGAATGAAGATAATTATACGGCAAAACACAGTCAATAACTTGCATGAATTTGTTTTATACCCGATTTTGAAACTTCCCCAAATGTAGTTTAGCAGCATCCCCTGTTGCAAGATTAGAGCTTAATCTGAATCTGTATCGATTTTCAGAAAAAGCATCATTCATATACACTGGCCTCCAAAAGTTAAGGTACAATCAGGTTTTTGACGCTGACTATTAAAAGAATGAAAATAAAGGTAAAACATTTGGTTTATATGAATGATCATAAGCAACTTCAATAAAATCTTATGAAAAAATTATACCCATCTCGATTATTTTAATGTATTGGATACTGATATGTTTGTCAGCAGGAACTGCGAATATCCCACTTTGGGAATTTGTATGAAATATTTTTTTATGGTTGATGATATTGAATTGTTGGTACTAAAATAGTGTTGTCCAAGTCTAGGAGATATCGTTTACTTGATTCGTTAAGATGGCGGGGAATCGGATGGATGGAAATGGGGTTATATCACAAGCTGGTGCTGCTAGACGTCTTAATATGTCTCGTAGTGTGGTCCAAAGGCTCTGAGATAAATTTGAATCCAAAAATTCAGTATCAAGAAGACTTGTTCCAGACCGCTTATGGGTTACAATCCCTGTACAAGATCGCTTTCTAGCTCTTTTGGTACGAAGGAGGAGCATCAATCACTACTGTGGCTCAGCTCATTTCAGATCATCGCAAATCAACAGGGATGACAACACCTGCGATTACGATGCATAGATGTCTTCACAATTAAGGACTGTACGAAAGGCTCTCCCGTTGTGTGTGACCCTCTTAATCGACAACACAGAAGTGTCGTTTATGTTGGCCAAGAGAGCACGTTACCTGGAACACACAACAATGGGTTTCCGTACTGTTCACTGATAAGTCCCGGTTTTCTTTGGAGAGTGATTCAGTTCATGCGCTAATCTGAAGAGAATAAGGCATCAGATTCTACCTAACATTGTTGAAAGATATAGTTATGGAGGAGGTGGAATCATGGTTTGGGCTGGAATCTCTATTTTGGTCACAGTAACTTCTATGTATACCATGGAATAATTCTGACTGTTGTGAAATATCGGGACGAGATCCTTGCTTTGTTTGTCACAATGGGCTTCCGTACTGTTCACAGATATTTGGAGAGTGATTCAGTTCGTGTGCTGATCTGGACAGAACAAGGCATCAGATTCTACCTAATATTGTTGAAACACACAGTTATAGAGGAGGTGGAATCATGGTTTGCGCTGGAATCTTTCTTTTGGTTACAGTAACTTCCATGCATGTCGTGAAATGCTGACTGCGTTCTGACTGCTGTGAAATATTGGGACGAGATCCTTGCTCCGTTTGTCACACCGTATGGTGGAGCTATTGGTGATGAATTAATCTGGATGGTTGATAATGCCCGATCGAATTGAGCTAGAGTCGTTGATGAATATATAGAGGATCAAGATTTGGAGCGAATGGAATGGCCAGCACAATCTTCGGACTTTAATCCTATATAGCATCTTTGGTACTATCTCAGCAGACAGGTGACTGCCATAAGTACTCCTCCAAAGTCATTAAATGAGCTGGAACAAGCATTGTTCCATATATAGGAGTTGTTTCCCTTTCCAGTGTCCGACAACTTAATTGAAAGTACGGAAAGTCAATGCCACACATTCATTACAAGTAGGGCTAGACACATGCCTTATTAAAATCCGTTTACTTAATTTTTTTTCACAAAAAGCTGCTATTTATTTTTTTATCAAACAGTGGACTTTTGCACAAAATGCAATTTTTTATTTGTAAATCATGCTTGATGTTAAAATTAAGTAAAATTCGATTCATAACTGTTTAAAGCACAATTCTTGTGTTTATCTTCATTTGTTTTCAACTTACACACAAAAGACTGGTTGCACCTTACCTTTTGGAGGTCAGTGTACATTGGAGCAATTGCATGCAACATATGCAAAAACATAACATCGCCCCATGAAAAATCTAATCAGCATGAAATTCTGACAAGCGTGTGTTTTAAGGGGATATTATGTTTGTTGAAATTCCGTGGATTTATTGTTGAGATAGATCTGACATAAAAATTGTATCACACTCAGGCAGATATATTTTCAGACAAACAATTTCCAATAATAATTACCCTATCTGTGTTCAGGACATTTCAGAATGTGTAAACACATTTTAAAAAAAGAAGTTGAACATTTTCCCGCATCCAATACTTTCCTCTTATATATGAAGAAGAAAGTATAAAATTAAAATGCATATGAATGCACCGATGAAGTAAACATTGTTTTCAGACAGGAGATATAAATGCATTTGTAAAACAAAAATATTGTCCTTTAAATCAACACCCACAAATCTTTTAAAAACATTTCCCTAAGCACAAATTTGTGCAAAGTAGTTGAAATACAGCTCTGAGGTTTTTTTTTCAATAGTATATTAAAATTTCGCAATCTTGAGATCTATATATTTTTAATTATTTAGTAGCTAATCTACGAAACATTAAAATAAATATAATCGATTAAAATAAAAATCTATTTAATTTAAAATGGTACACAGGTTTGTTATTCACAGGTAATTTAGATCGAGAAAGTGACGAAAGAATAAAATGAACCTAATTGTTCTAATTGTTCTATTTTGTTAATCACAGCATAGACAGAACTGATTACATTGGGTATGGTCTCATGTTTCATTTCATAACAACTTGTTTACCCTAGCTTTCCTAAAATCCAATTATCCTTTCCAAAATGAAATACTTAAAAGAGGATATATTTAGTATGGGAATTGTTTTTAAAAGTAAAGATATGTTTTCGAAATTCTGCTAAGGATACCTGTTTTAGAAAATTAATCTTTTGGTAAGATAGTTTTAATTATTAACCTGCTTCTTTTTTAAGATACGATGTTGTAGAATTTCTGTTGACTAAGAAAACATAAATTATTTTAAATATATATATATATATAATTATATTTTTTTATATTATTAGAGTATAATTAATGTTAAGACACATAACGTTTCTTCAATACTAAAATAATCTAAACATTGTGGCGCTACAATCCATTAAATAGCATTGCCTACATTGCCCAACACTGTTTAGTAGACCATGGACCATGAGGTGCTATGAAACGCATGTCCCTGTCAGGAAGCGCAACATGGAGTGACAAATACCAGCGACAAAAGTCGCAATGTGACGAAACCAATAAATGTAACAAATAACCAGCGAAAACATGGCAAGGGACTAACTCAAGAAAGGGACAAATATCACAAGCAACAAGCAAGTTCTAATTGACAACCAAACCAGAGACAAGACATAACTTACCAAGAGAATGTCAGAAACAACCCAATAGGGATGAGACCATAAAATCTGCAAAAATACCTAACAGAAAAAAATAAACACCAAAATGAGACGAGTACATAAAAGCGGCAATAAAAATTATAGTAACGAATCTCTATGACATAGACAAACTAACCCAATAGGTATGAGCCCATAAAAGCGGCGAAAAATCCTAACACAGGCAAACAAACACAACAAAGAGACCAGCCCATAATAGAGTCTACAAATATGGCAGCCACAAGCCACCACGAAAGAGTCAAACCCGCCAAGTGGAGCGGCTCTGTGCAACGAACATGTACGCTAATGGCGCCCGGTGAATGTAAAATCCATCGTGATGCAAATTCCTCCAAGTTCGCTGTGAATTATACCTCTGGAGGTGCCGAGTCAGGTGAAGGTCTCGTCACCTGATAAAAGTTCTAAATTATGAGAAAAACTCGCGTAGCAATGGCAGGGCGTATGGGTGAAATAAGTAAACACTCTAGCATATCACATCCGTCTAGCATGACTTCGATACACTGTTCAGTACTACGACTTATTTAAACATCAATTAGCAACCGGCCAACTAAGAAAAACAACTTAGACAACCAGATACACTGAAGCCACGTTGGTCTCTAGAGGCTTATCAAACAGATCTTCCCCATGCGGAGATGAGGCGAATCTTCGCTTTGTTGCCACGCATCAACCCGTTAAGCTAAGCAAAAGCCCATCAGGTATGGGTCTGGTCAGCAGTCTAAAAAAAATCACAACATCGAACCCTGAATGTTTACTTCCCAAGCGAGCTTGGAACTCATTTTAGCGATACCGAAGAGATGAAAGGCAAAGGCGGAATGAACGATTCCCAAATCGGAAGTCCAAATCTGTACATGTAGTGTAGTGGTGAGATGCGCTAACTAGTGAGCTATCGGGCTTCATGTTTCTCCATAAAAAAATTATGCGAAACTTAAAAATCGTTAGGGCATTTCTGCAGAATGTTTCTTTGGCTAGATCACGGAATTCCGCAGTTCTTTGAGTTGAGTTCAGAATGGTAATATTGGAATTATTTAATGACAGAAATCTTGTTATTAAATAAGGCGAAGATTACTAATTTGAAATTGTGGTATCAATTTTCAAGGACTACTTCCTAAAGAAACACTCTGTAGAAATATTCTCATTTGATTCAATACCTTGAATTATTTTAAAATTCGTAAACAGAAAATTTTGTTTATTTTTCAGTTTCGTTTTTCATTCTAAGAATATTTACGGTATCAATATCAGACAAATGATTTGAAAATTAAAACATTTGTCTAATTACACGATAAAAATGTGGTTTAAAATTAAAAGAAAATTGTTTTCCTGAATATAGAGAAAAAAAATCTGTTAGAAAATTATTTTCCTTTAATTAAATGCACTAATGTGCGATAAAAGTTTTCTCAAAAACAAAACATTGTCCAAAATGCAACTTTTAGAAATTAACTTTAAAATTGTACAAAGATTATTTTTTATTTTAAAAAATGTGTAAATACCATGAAACAAAGACAATGGATTCAAAATTCATCAATTCCAATCCAAAGTATTAAACAGGTTTGTTGTTCTCAGGTACTTTTGAAAAGCGTGAAAACGAAGAAAGACTAATTAACCTAATTGTCTAAATTTTTCTAATTCTTGTTAACTACAATATACACAAAACAGACTGCATAAGGAATGGTTTCATCATTCATTTCATAACAAGAGCTTTATAATTAACTTTTCGAAAATCTGAATTATCCTTTCCACAATGCAGTATTTAAAAGATAATTTATCTAGGGTGTAATTTGCTTTCCGAACATTTTTTCACGTAATTTTGTGAATGATATCTGCCTTAGAAAAATATTTTTATTTGGTACAGAACACTGCAGAATTTAGCCGAAAAATACTATTTTATAGGAAATATTCGGTGTTAGATACTTTCAGTTGTTGACTGAGAAAACCTCATTCACTAAAAAAATAAGAAATAAAATTGATAGAAAATTAGTTATTTATTGTTACAGAATTGTTTGTGTTAATTATGATTTATTTTATTGAAAATACATTGTTCAAACAAACATAATTTTTGTTCAGAAATCCAACATTCAAATCAAAAGAGACATATATAAAACCGGAAAGCCTGAAATATATGTAATTTGCATTTTTTTAACTTTAATATGCTCAAAAAGAAATCTTCTTGCTGCGTGTGTGATTCCTACAATCGATTTATCAATACGTTTGTCATTTACAGATTTCAGTCATAAGAATATTGTCTAAGAACTGTTTTATCTAAATATATTCGAAGCATATGCTTCCTCTGGTGTTGACAATAAATGGTAATAATTTTTTTCAGATATTTATGTAGACATTTTGAAAATCATCCTTACTACAGTGATTTCCACATTTGTTTTCAAAGATGTCCACCTTGGGAACATGCGTATGGTCGTCATTTGCACGTCATAAAAGTATTAACCTGATACATTGCTTATAATTGAAGTATATATTGTTAAAGATAAAGAAATAATCTTTCAGATAACGTATCATAACTCAAAGTTCTACGAATTTAAATACGTGTAAATTAAAATATCTTCTTACCTGGAGAATAGAACTACTTCCTCTCAAAAATGAAATCACTGCATAAAATGTCAGAGGATCAAGGTGATTTCTTTAAATTCAGCCACGTCTACTGCAGAAACATGATTGATAATGCAGTAGCATCATTTTACCGATATAAATTAAATTAATTCTACTTCTGAGGGGTGAGCTACCTCAGAAACACTGGCCACCTTTGGTTCTCTATCCTTAATAAAATACGATATACGTATGATTTCGACCAAATATATAATCCAATTCACGAGTTATAATGAAAGACTAATGCCAAAAAGATTAATTATAATTTCCGAGATGTGCTAGGAATCCATCATGTGAAAGAATTTAAAAATTTGAATGCAATCATTGTAATATATAATGCATTTTGTTTTGCATTATAGCAGTCTTAAAATTGTATATAAAAAGCGTTAATAATTAAGATAACCAGTCATTTTCAGTTATAATTCATGACTATTTTTAAACCTAAATTGACAGTTCTTCAATAAATTTCATTAAATGGAAAAAATAAAAATAAAAATACAATGCGTGCCGAAAACAAATGTTGACTCATTACATTCCGCTATTGCTTATAAATTATTTGATGTTTATATGTTATTATTATGTTTATATATTATAGCTATAAAAATTGAGCAGCTCTCGTCACGATGTAAAATATTATGTTAAATGCGTAACTATATATTTAACATAAGGTGTATCTCATCGAAATAAAGCCACCGTGATTGTGTGCTGTAACTGGACACGAAACAAATCAATGAAAATGAAACAAATATATTAAGAAAGTCTATATACAAGTACATATTTACAATGAGTAACCCACTCCCTGCCACACCTCGGCAGGAAAAAAATGAAAATATAAAAAAAGAGGGGGAAAAAATGTCCCGCTGAAATAAAGCCACCACCCCTATCAGCGTTTATGGGAACTCCCGACATTCGAGTTGCTACAGGTCAACAGGTTTATGACATCAGGAAATTGTCAAATACCTGTTCTATGCCAGTCGAACTTTGTGCAGACTTCTGAAGGTTGTATTTTCTATTTCTCCTGCGGTATTGCAATGGGAAAGAGAACCCAGCTATCAGAGTTCGAGAAAGGCCAGATAACAGCTTTTAAGGAAGTATATATTTTTCGGAAACAAATATCTAAGCTAATCAAATGATCTAAAACAGTAATAGACAATTTTGTGAATTTTTGCATTGCGTACGTGTATAAAAAGAGGAGGTTTACATGCAGAAAAATTACGTCCAGGCAGCAAAGCGATATTGTGCACCATCTTTCACGAGGTGGTATTTCTCTAAGACAATTGGTAAAAGAGGATAACATCCCTGTGAGAAAATTAACCCTGTCACGGTATGTAAAACGTACAAGCAAGTTTTTACATATCATTAATAAGTTTTCTCATACCGGAATATCGATTTTTAGAAAGAAATCAATTCCGAATTAAACTGAATTTATACATGAAAGATTTACTAAGTAATAGTAATTTAAAGTAAAAGATAATGCTGTGAATTTATCGTGTATGTTGAGCATGAAAATGTTTACTTGAAAATTAATGATATTCGAAAAACCGATATTCCGATTTCAGAAAACTGATTGATTCACTAGAAAAATTATTCGGAAACATTTACGAAAATCAGGCGCATATTAAATACTTTGTTTTTATATTTTGTTTTTATAAATTTGATAAATAACGTACCTATATTTCTTTCTAAGGTTTTTAAAGATAAAGAACGATTTTCAGAATCGCGGATAAGCAGAGGAGGTTATTGTCTTTTTACTTCCCCATCATACATAGTATAGGGTAAATCTTGTAATCGTTTTGAAAATCGAAAAAAAAATGACGGATTTACACGTTTCAGACACTGGAGATTCCAAAAAACATATTTACAGAAAAAAAATTGCCGTCTGTCTGTCTGCGTGTCTGTGTGTGTGTCTGTAAACGCTCTATCTCCCGAAAAAATTGGCATAGAGACTTGAAATTTGGTATGTACTTAGTATGGAATAATGGGAAAAAGCTTATTGATTTTCAGTAACCTCGATTATCCGAAACTATTTTTTTCGGACTCTCGAAATATTCGTTCTGATAAAATGTAAATAAACGTTTTCGAAATTGTTTATTTTTAGGAGTGAATATAAAAGTCAATAAAAAACATAAATTTTTCATAAAGAATGAATTCGATCAGATAATTAGGGTCAGAGATATTTGTAATCATATTTTACACACTTTTCGATTTTTCATAACCCTGCATTTCATTCAAATTTCAATTCAAAGATATAAATTAATTGCAAATGAGACGCTTAATCCGACGCAGTAAAACGTTAGTTAATATGATTATCAATTTTGGAGTTATAAGGATGTTTCTTTTACGCAATTCAGTAATAGAGCATTTAAAGTTTATGACATCATCAAGCCATGATTTTATTCGAATTGCAATGCATTTTATAAATAGTTTACACACGTTTCATTTTCATATTTTATATTACGCATATCCATGATGGGTAAGTATTACGGTGGCCCCCAACGACTAGTTTTTATTGTGGTTATGATACCTTTACCTATATTAAGAAGTATTTGTCTTTTATACAACGCAAAATTGGTTTTTATGGGAGAATCCTTTTTCATTAAAATTTCTAATAGTATATAATATATATTTTAATTTATTTTCAAATACTTAAGAGCAAATTAATTAAAGTGGGATATTTCTTTATTGGTAAGTTCAAACATGAAAAAGAGACAATAGTAGAAAAAAAAATATGAAAATACATTTACATTTATGTTAGTTAATTATAATAAGAAAATAAAAGAAATAAGTTTGAATTTTTTTTTTATCCTTTACCAATTTCAATATTAATAAATAAATTTCTTGCATCCGGAATAAAGCATTATACATAAGATTATTAAAAATTCATTTGAAGGTCAGGATTTCCTTTTTCATATCTGATATACATATATTTTCGGATTTTATAATTAAACAGGAAAACTGAAAATAGTTATATAAACTAAGTAACAGATATTTTAAATCAAAATGCTGAAGTGCAATTAGTAATTTTTGTGTGAGTATATGTGTTTAAAAAAATAATTGAAAGTCCCGAAAAATAGGAAAACATATGTCTAAAAAATGTCTTTCAGTTTTAAATTTAGTATGTGGTGCTGTATTTGTTACTTAGAAAAAGAAAAGTGAGAAATTCAGTTGTTTGAAAATAATTTAAATTGCAGCAAAATTCCTATTTCATTATTTAGCAATAATGCAAGCTTTATTCCAAGAGTTGTTTTTATAAAATTTTAATTCTTCACACACACGTTTATTTTTTTTTTTCGTTTTCACAAAAATAAACAGTGCTTTAATCAAACAACTGGGAATTAACCACAATCTATGTAATTTTTATATTGTATGTTGTGACTTGAGTTAATAATTGAACTGGAGCTTCATGCAGCATTATAAGTAACTATAAAAGACGATACTTGTTTCTACTTGCAACAAATATTTTGCATTTTATGTTATGTATCATTTGACATTTTATTTTAAAAATTCATTTTATTTTGCTTAAAACAGGACTTTTGAAACGGGATTGAAAATGATTTTTTAAATGATAATTGATGAAATAATTAAATTAAATTAGAGAAATTAAACATAAGATATTGTTACAACAGCAATTAAAAAATAACGTAACCCTTGTATACTTTATACTACTGTTTCTAAAAGTTCAGTTCTTTCTACCGACTATTCTAATAAATATTTTCCAAACAATTTTTGTATGTCTTACAGAAATGAACAATTAATAAAACTACCGTAAATATTACCGTAAGTCCGTAATTTTTGGTATCTCTGCGTTGGGAATCTTTTTAAAAAATGGTAAAAAAGAACATAATTAGAGATAATCAGATACCAGAGGATAAAAGAAACATTTTATTGTAAATTACAAAACAAAGAAATACAAAATAGTGTAGTTTACATGTTAAAAATCTATTTAAGTTACATTGTTCCTGTTATTGAAACCATAAAATTTTATTTCATTTTCAGATTTGCACTGTAAAAAATTAATGAAATTTCGAATTGCGTGCCAATACAAATAAAAATTACGTATATTATGCACTTGTTAGTAACCATAAAATAATCTTACAATACAAAATAACAAATCGAAAAACGCGGAGAACGCATAGAGAACACAATCTTACTAACAAAAACAAAGCCTTATCTATTTAAAAATGTTAAATATATTTAGTTTTCTCAGGTACTTTTAAAAAGTGTTAAAACAATGAAAGTGTAATTAACCTAATTGCTTTAATTCCTTTAACTCGTTTAAACTAGAAGAAATTGCATAAAAATGGTCTCATCTTTTATTTCAAAACATCTGTTTTATAATTAGATTTGCGTAAAGTCCAATTATCTTTCGCATAATGCAATATTTAACGAAAATAAATTTACAGTGTAAGATGGTTATGAAAAAAATCTTAAATTTCCAGAGAGAATATCTCTTTAAAGTCTTTAGGTCTAATGAATTTAAAATTATAGCCGAAGAGGATTGCTCATGTAAAAATAATTGTTTTTGCATATTTATTTTTAATTTTTGAAACGTAATTACATTGGAACATACAACGGCAAATAATATTAAAATAATAGTCCTAACGTAATATTTTTATCTATATTGATAAAACAAATGATGTGCATGTTTGTTTGTGTGTGCGAGAAGGATAAGAAAATACATTGCACTTTAAGGCCTGCAACTTTTGTTCCGGGGAGGTTCGAATGTTCCTGTAACTAAATATTTCATAATTAGTTGAGATATTAATTAAAAATACTCATCTAACGCTAATGAAATATTCTCAATATGTCCCAGTTTTTCGGAGTTATATCACTCCCACGCATGTCCGGAATTTTTAAAGTACTGAGCTCGAAGACGCAGGAAAAAATTTCGTTTTTAGTGCATTTTAAAAACGCAATCACCGAATCCGGAGGGACTTATAAAAAACTTTTAAGAAAGTATTTTCGTAGTACTTTCGTCGTAATATTTCATTTAAAAATATTTGAAATTTTATAATTTCTAAGAAAATTTCTAAAGGTCGTTTTCATATTTTGCATTTTGTGGATTTTAAAATCGCAATTGCGGCAGTCCGGATGGATTTAGAAAAATATACATCTATTTAGAAGTACTTTCATAATGAGGGTGTCTTTCATTAAAAAAAAAATGAATATTTACTATATCCAAAAATATCTTTTCTGGAAGTCGTTTCTATTTTTTTCTGCAGTTTTGAATTGTCATTCCCTTAGCTCACACGGAAACACAAAAAAATAATAATTAGCAACGGACAGAAGGTATTGTTTTTTTTGCTCTGAACGGTGATTTTTCTTAAAAAATAATTTTTTTTTATTCAAAAAAATATTTCTGGAGATCATTTTAAATTTTCATGGTTTTCTGCAGGTGAACATTGTCCTCCACGTTGGCCAAGTGGGACTACAAGAAAAAAAACAATATCAACGAAAAGACGGTACTTGGGCATGGGTGTCGCCGGGAATGTTTGCTAGTGTTTAATGTAAAATATATATTAAATACAAAAACATGTAGTTAAATTTAAGCAAAACTTGTTAAACAAACAACATTTTTCATTATGCTGTAAAGAAAATTTACCAGTAAAACGCCAATTAAATTGAAACACTTATTTTTTATTACTTACCCATCATACGTAGTATAGGGTAAACCTTGTAATCGTTTTAAAAATTGAAAAAAAAAAATTGACGGATTTGCATGTTTCGGACACAAAAGATTCCGAAAAACATATTTTTAGGAAAAAAAAATGCCTTCCGTCTGTCTGTGTGTCTGTAAACGCTCTTTCCCCTGAACAAATTGAGACAGAGATTTGAAATTTGGTATGTACTTAGTATGTAATAATGGGAAGAAGCTTATTGAATTTCAGTAACCTCGATTATCCGGAACTATTTTTTTCGGACTCTCGAAATATTCGTTTTGATAAAAGGTGTATACAAATTTTCGAAATTGTTTATTTTAAGGAGTGAACATAAAAGACAATAAAAAAACAAATTTGCTTAAAGAATGAAGTTGATCGGATAATGGTTGCCGAGATATTTGTAATTCTATTTACCACACTCTTCGAATTTTCATGATCCTGTATTTCACTCAAAATTCAATTCAAAGATATATTTTAATTGTAAATGAGGCGCTTAATCTGACGCAGTAAACCGTTAGTTAATATGATTATCAATTTTGGAGTTATAAGGATGTTTCTTTTACGCAATTCATTAATAGAGCATTTAAAGTTTATGACGTCATCAAACCACAATTCTATTTGAATTGCAATGCATTTTATAAATAGTTTACACATGTTTTATTTTCATATTTCTTATTATACATATTCATGATGGGTAAGTATTACGGTGACCCCCAACGACTAGTTTATATTATATACTGTTTTGTATTAGTGACTGTTAAAATTCGAATTTCGAACATGTTACAAATTATAATCTCTCTCATATGAAGTATTCCAAAGTTGTACTCACTCAAATAAATAAGTAAATCGTCAAAAAATTATAGCTGAAATATTTCACATCATCAAGGCAACAATCCTCCTATGCAATTGAATAAAGCGAAAGTAATAAAAATGATTTATTAGACTTTTCACCATCAACCTATAGAAATCAAAAGTGTTTCAAAGACGATTTTACTACAAAGACTTTCTTTTAAAAACTTTCTTAACAATCTACAAGCTCTATAAACTGTGTTACAATGATCCTGATTGCATTTTATTTCAGAAATAATGTGAAACATGTTTTTCCCGTAATCACTGGGGGCAGAGTTGCCAAGTCTCCGGATTTTTGCACACCAGTAATTTTATAGAGAAAATGTTGTTCTTTTAAATCGCAAAATGCTCCGATTAAATAAAACAAAATTTTCTGTACTAAATTACTGGTATCCAAAAAGCCGGAGACTTGGCAGGTCTGCTGGGGGTAGTGTGAAAAAATCGAAATTTCGATTTCCGATTCGCTATAGTGAGGTAAAATTGTCCATGACATTGATAATAAAGATCAGAAAATATTTTTGAAATCGTAAAATATCTTCCAATCGTGCAAATAGCCCATAATTTCCAAAAGCTGACGAATTTCAAGGATTTTTCTTATTAAAAAGTAAAAATATCATAAAGATATCATCTGTAATACTTCCACGCGCTATATAGTGTGGAAAAGTTGCTTATCACATTCATAAAGATATCAGATCGCAGATACCACCGGAAAATACCGAATTTCAAGGTTTTTTCGCATTAAAAATAAAATCATCCTAGTAATATTTTCACACGCTATAGCGTGAAAATATTGCGAATGACATTGATAAAAAATATAAAACTGATTTTTGGAAATCGGGTAAAATGCTAGTTAAATTGAAACACTTATTTTTTATTACTTACCCATCATACGTAGTATAGGGTAAATCTTGTAATCGGTTTAAAAATTGAAAAAAAAAATTGACGGATTTGCATGTTTCAGACACGAAAAACATATTTTTAGAAAAAAAAAATGCCTTCCTGTGTGTCTGTAAACCCTCTCTCCCCTGAACAAATTGAGACAGAGATTTGAAATTTGGTATATACTTAGTATGTACATACCAAACACGAATATACACGCGAATATACAGGGTGATTTTTTTTTAAAGTTGTGAAAGTAAAACCCTATAACAAAAGAACCACTGATCCAAATGACCTAAAATTTCACCAGTGTGCTCCCAAAGCAATGGGGATTTTTTAGGCGTGGTTAAAAAAAAAAACTTAAAATCGCACCGACAGATCGCGCTGTACATGCAGTAAAGTCGAGAGACGAACTTGCGCCCGGCACACGCACATTGGCGATAAAAACGTGAAGTACGCACATCTCGTGTTCATTATTCTACGGAAATCCTCGCAAGGACTGCGCCATTGACGAACCATGCGTTGTTAGTGAAACTGTATTATCAGAATAATGACAGCACAGCAAATTCTCTTAGGAGATTTAGGACACTTAAGAATTTATGAAAAGGTCCAATGACGACAGAGAGTCTATGCAAGATGGTTTCTCAAAGTACCATACATTGTTTTCCTCCCCCAGACGATATTCTTTGTTTCTGCTACCTTACAGCGCCATCTGTCGGTGCGATTTTAAGTTTTTTTTTAACCATGCCTAAAAAATTCCCATTGGTTTGGGAGCATATTGGTGAAATTTTAGGTCATTTGGATCAGTGGTTCATTTGTTATAGTGTTTTACTTTCACAACTTTAAAAAAACCACCCTGTACATTAATTTAAAAAAGAAATGTTTTTATTTTTTTATCTATAATCTATAATTTATTTAAAGCCCTGTTGTGGTTTTTAAAACATTAGAAAGTCCTTGAAGTTATTATAAGATACATAAACTTTTGTAATGATTCAATAATTATTTATTCATAGCTTTTAACGAATTACTTGGTGGCGGTAGTTCAAACGCCACTGAACACCTGACAATTCGTCGGTAGTGTCGAGCCGTAACAGAAACTTTGAAAGCCGTAACTGAAACTTTTTTGTCTCTCTCGTGAGTTCTGTGTTTAGAATATTTTAGTGATTTGTTTGCTTTTGATGAGTTCATAAACATCTTCGTTTCAGAAAGAGAAGCTTTATACAACAATGCCCATACTAGTTCCATGTAGTTATTTTTTACTAAAGACACTAATAATTCACCACGACATCTCATTTCTGTATCTAAGACTGATCTCCGATGTTTGTCAAATCCTTCCTTCATCCACATATGCGTAAAAAGCTTCAAAGCTTCACTTGTACAATTTTCCGAATATTCTAGTATTCCTAAACAATGCATCGCACTATAATACCTAGATTTTGAGATGTAGGTAGGATCCAAACAGTCAAACAACTTTTGAAAAAGACCTAAACTATCAAGATTTTTTTACATTCCCTTTTTATGAATTCTGGATACTTATTGAGACTTAATTGTCGATTGCAGTACTCAAATACTTCAGGATATTCACCACCATGAGATTATGCTGCACTCAATGCAGTGTTTATAATAATTTCGTCCTTCTGCTTATCACTTAATTCCTTTTCAGATAATGATCTTATTTTATTACAAAAAAATTCCACTGCTTCCACATACGGCACATATGCAACAAATACAAATTCAAGTCCATATTCAAGCAAATGCATGTCTTCCAAATGCATTTTTGAGGCACACCCACCCACTATATGTGACCAATATACCGTCAATGGCTCTGAAAGGCGGCTTCTGCTTAATTTATTTCCCACGAACTTATTCAGGGCAGCTGGCTAAAGGATTAGGTATGCCCAACCTGCTGTGGGACTGAACAATCTTTTTAGCTGCTATCCTCTTATTAAGGTTTACACGATGAGTTATATCAATTTCTTCCCATCACTACTCATCTGATAATACATCTAAAAAGAAGGGGATACGTTCTCTAAGAAACGGGTTTTGTTCTTCATCTTCCTGAATAAACAAAGTCAAACTGGGTGGGGAGGCCTACCTTTCGACTTAAACTCAACTATTCCCGCCCAGAAGGTTTGCTTACTATGCGGCAAAGCCTTACAAGATAATTATTAAAGTTGAGACAAGACAATAAATACAAAACAATACTAATAGCTTAGTTATTGAACGATAAACAATTAATAAATACGATAAAGGCAAATGAAATAATCTTAGAATAAACACAAATCAAATACCACCATGAGATTCGAAAAGTAGTACTGAAACACAAGTTCCAAAAATTCAAATTTTGATGATATAATAACTGGGATTTTTAGGAGGAGTGAATTTTGAAAATTTGCTAATTATACTGAGCAATACTAAATAATACTTTGTAATACTAAACAATAAATTATACTATGTAGTACTGAAATACGAATTCTGAAATTACAAAATTCCGAAAATACAATTTACCAATTATACTGAGTAGTACTAAATAACACTATAATACTATGTGATACAGCATTAATACTACCATGTAATAACACTGTATGATGCTGAAGTAGATAATAATATTGGACGGAAGTAAGTTCTAAACGAACAATAATAAAGGAAAAATACTACTAGAGTAAACAAACATAAAATATAAGCAAATTAAAATGTACAAGAAAATTCAATCCAGCTGGGACCATACTTAATGCTTAAAAGACATTAATATTAATAAGTGAACAAAGTTAAAACAAATTGGAGAAGATGCTAACTTAATATAAGAATTAAAGAAAATTATCTATGCTGTTGAAGGGCCCAGCTGGAAAGGTATGTAATGACAGAATAGCAAAAGGAAATATTTAAATGTAAACAAAATAGTTTCAATACAAAATAAATTTACAGAAAATTAAACTTATATAATAATAAATTATCAAATTGTATAAGTATTTTTAAACCTGTTACTGATTTTAAAGTTGAATTTAGTCCTACTAAATCTTTCTGAGTTCCTTATTCTGACAAATTTTATAGTCGGTTTAAGTTACAACTGACTTTAGTAAATTTTAGTAACTTATTTTTGAAGAATAACTCCTCACCCTGAAGATTTCATATTGAAATACTTCACAATTATTGCTGGATGCTGCATGAATGGTTGGAATTGGTGTAAAGTCTTTTTCATTTAAATGGTAACTGTTGTATCTTACCCAATTTATACATTTATGGCAATCAGAATTGTGTTGAATTATAATCGTCAATGGTGTTTAATTGAAGTTGCAATTTTCCATTCGTCAGTTTCCTGCCAGTACAATATTTCAGATCTTCCAATTCCAATAATTTCAATTTATTTATTGCTTCTTCTATTAGGATAATTGTTTTTTTTTCTTTTAGAAAGAAATTACAGAAAATGTCTGTGGTATTTTTATTATCATTTTGTCTTATATCCCTTATTTCTTGCTTCAAATTATCTAATTTTTCATTCATTTTGTCATATGTATTCCATATTCCATCTTCTGCTGATTGTTGTGTTAACAAAATATTAATAACTAATTGTTTTGGTGAATTTTCCTCTTCCAATTCTCTTGATTTATGTTCCATAAATTCAATTATATTTTCTTTTTTTTTCAGTGATTGAGTCAGTTCTATTACTGCTATTATTTTTTCATCTCTTAAGTCAGCCAATTCTTCATACTTTTCATCCAGTGCACTTTGTGTACAACCCTTCTTAAACCTACCGTCCGTCTTTCCTTAATGAACAACGAGAATAAAGCAAAATTGTTTTTATAAAATGAAGTTGTTTAGCAGTTCGATTGGAATTACTTTTATTAATGATGGAAAACGTTGCCGCCTGTAATTCATCTAAACCAGAAGGATCCGTGCGAAGCTTTCGCACTGCAAACTTTGAGATTATTTCCTGGTGCATTTTAGCATAAATTTTTAATTAACTAATTTTTTTTAAATCCAACAACACGTTTTAACGAAATGTGAGTGTACTATGTCAGAAGCCTGTTCAAAAACTTTTCGAATGATACCGCTTTCATCGTTGTGTGTTTTGTATGTGTATAGAAAAAGGGATGTTGACAACATAAATAAGATATGTGATCTGGATTGTTTTTTTCATAAATGAAATGAAAGCTTTTTTCAAATCAATGTTGCCACAAAAATACAATACCGCATTATATGATGCTCAACATTGATTATAAAAAATAATACATAGTACAAAACAGATAAAATGTGACTTTTCGCACGGATTATTTTATATTTATGATTAAAAACCAAAATTAAAATTAAAACGTTTAAAAGAAATTAAATATTATTGATTGATCGAAGCAGTGGTTTTTTACACGTGTAGCATAAAAGGTATGATTTGTTAAATTAGATTGAATTGTAATTTAAGTATAATTCAATTTATTTTTCTTCGTCCCGTATTTTCCCGAAGAAGAAGCCGTCATCTTCTAATGCATTTAAAATACAATTGTTATTTTTTTTTCCTCGCGCATGTCTTTTTCTATCTTCGATGGGATTTTATAGTTGGGAATAAATGAGATGATATTCTCGCTCGACTAATGTTGTTTGAAGATATTTTTATCCTTAATTTTTCTTTAGAAGTTTAAACCTGCATCTAAAAAATATTAGATATTTCTAAAAATTGTTAGACTGCAGTGCGAAATCCTCGCACAGGTCAACTGGTTAAATACATAACATTGTTAAAAATGATAAATAATGTAAAATAAATAAATAAATAAATAAAATATATTAAAGTATTGAACAAACCGGTAGGAAATTATAAAAGCATAAAAAGCTATACATATAATCACTGGCACCCAGCTAACCGAAAAGTACCATAAATAAACCACATACTTATCGAAAAATAAGGATTACTACAATTAATTAATTGGCGCCATGCTTGGCTCAATTGTATTTGAGCTTCCCGTATAATACGTAAGTACCCATTTTTTTATTATTATTATCATAAAACACACTGAATGATTATGTTATCATAAAACACACACAATGATCAATTTATTATAAAACATATAATATTTAATTGAATATAAACCACACACAATCTTCTCTACCGGGTTGCTATATGAAGCAAAATCTCGCCAAAATCGTCGTGTTGCCTAGGCATACAATCATTATTTTAGCGCCGAAAATATATCCCGGTGCGTCTGCGGCATCTGTACCAATATTATTTATATAGAATTTACTTCTGCTTGTACATTTCAATAAGGTACAGATGCCGCAGATGCACCGGGGTATCTTTTTGGCGCCAAAAGGGCGATTTTATGCCTAGGCAACCCGACGATTTTGGCGAGATTTTGCTTCGTATAGCACCCCGGTAAAGCAGACTGCGTGTGTTTTATATTAACTTAAACATTAGTATGTTATATAATATACGAGGGGCAGTCGGAAAATAAGTTTCCCTTGGCGATTGTGGACAGAGGTGTGTATGAAAGACAAAAAATGTAATGAGACATTAAAGATAAAACATAACTTTATTTTTCCACATAAGTACCAAGTACATTGAGACATTTGTCATACCGCTTTATAAGCTTCAAAAAGCCCTCCATGAAAAAATCAGGGCTTTGCATATGGACGAAGCGTGAACGGCTATGGGCGAAAGACGACACAGCAAGTGAACACGAACGTGCAAGACACCGATACCATTGGGTAGATGTCGACCACGATCAAGCAGATGGCGCTGTTGCGGTGACAATATAGTTGCAATCAACAGCGCCATCTGCGCAGGGAAAAAATTCTTGGGGAAAAAATTTAATTACACATGGTAATTTTTTAAATCGTTATAATTTTCATGTTTACAGTTTATATACAATTTTCAGAAACATGACAAAAATATATCTCTCTTTACGTTTGTCGCAAATTTTTTCAGGATTCTAAAAATATAAACACTTTGTTTCTGAATTATTTTACCATTTAACCTTAGTAAATTAAACTTAGGCAAAATATGAAAAAACTAATTTTCAGAAAAAAGGCGAATTATAAAATACTAGCAAGCTATTCCCGCTACGCTGGTCAATTTCTCTTAACGAACTTTTAATCAAACAAAATATTGACATTTCATAACTCACTCTTATATTTTAACAGAATAATAAGGCTACTATAATTTGTGACTCGTGCCAATATACACGTCAGGACACGTCGCCCTTATCATTATCTTTTAACGCATGAAGGTTTCGCAATAGTACTCCATTGTGGAATTTGGTAATTTTTTAAATTCAATATTTGAAAAACGGCATAATTATTAGATTTGAAATTTATATCAAGACAAATACAATTTTTTACCTTTCAAACGCAGTTTGTCTAATATTTTTCTGGCAAACACTTTTCGAGCTATTATTTTTTACAGTAACTTCAAATGTTTCATTTTCCGAGATTAAGCTGTGGCAACAATTACCGAAAAACCCAGTCGTCAGCAACGCAAAGCTTTTTATTAAAGAGGCTGTTGTCACCATCAGGAATTGTCACCATCAATTTGACAACATCACTTTTGAAATCGGTTCTGTAGTTCCAGAGATTCCATAGAAATTGTAATTTAGAATGATTTTAGAACGCTTTTCGGTCATTTCACCCTTTTAAATTTTGAATTTTTTTATTATTCTTAGAGAGCATTTATATCTTATAAGAAAGTACAATGCCAAATTTCAAATTTCTAGTTCTTTCAGTATAAAAAAGTTGGAATTTTCGAACATTTTTAGCTCCTGCAGCCCATTGGGATTAGTGGCACCGACATAAAATATAGCCTATGTTGGAGCAGGGATTGTTACCATCAATTTGCCACCATCACTTTTGAAATCGGTTCTGTAGTTCCAGAGATTCCATAGAAATTGTAATTTAGAATGTTTTTAGAACGCCTTTCGCTTATTTCACCCATTTCAATTTCGAATTTTTTTTTAATTTGTTCTTAGAGAGCATTTACATCTTATAAGTAGCGACAATGCAAAATTTCAAATTTCTAGCTAATTCAGTATAAAAAAGTCGCAATTTTAGAACATTTTTAGCTCCTGCACCCCATTGGGGTTAGTGGCACCGACATAAAATATAGCCTACGTTTGGAGTAGGGATTGTCACCATCAAATTGCCACCATTACTTTTGAAATCGGTTCTGTAGTTCCAGAGATTCCATAGAAATTGTAATTTAGAATGTTTTTAGAACGCTTTTCGCTTATTTCACCCTTTTAAATTTCGAATTTTGTTTTAATTTGTTCTTAGAGAGCATTTACATCTTATAAGTAGCTACAATGCCAAATTTCAAATTTCTAGCTCCTTCAGTATACAAAAAATCGCAATTTTAGAACGTTTTTTGCTCCTGCACCCCTCTTGGGTTTGTGGCACCAACATAAAATATAGCCTATGTTGGAGCAGGGGTTGTCACCATCAATTTGCCACCATCACTTTTGAAATTGGTTCGGTAGTTCTAAAGATTACCCCCTACAAACAAACAAACAAACAATCTTTACTCCTTTATAATATTAGTGTAGACAAAAGAAATTAGTAAAACAAAACTTACTTCCTGTTGAAACTATTTTTTTATATTAATTTCTTATATATCATGACTATTTTTTGTATTAAACACGATAAAAATTTTTTGCTGCCAATTTCGTTTTCGAAGAAAATTTTTCACTTTTACAAAAAATATATAAAAGTTTGTATTATTTGTATTATTTTTACTATTATGTATTCTTCTTTGATTAATGATACAAAAATTGAAATGTTATCAAATGTACCTAACTTTGTAACAGTGTAATATAAAAGCAAAGAAAGAAGTATGAGCTTTTTAAATGGCCGCTAGCCCTTTAAAACTCTGGTTAATACAATTGAAAAGCTCATTTACTACCTGTTATAAGTGTCCCCAAGTTCTGAAATTTTGCATCGATATTCGCAAATATGTATTTGTATAGTATTATCGTTTTCTGAGATAAAAAAGTTTTTTGAACTTTTGATGGATGATTTTTTGCTGAAAATGTGGTTCGGGTCTCCCTTAAGTTTCTTTTTAAAGAACTTCATTTTTTTTTTATTATTGAAACAACAGTTCTTTTCAGAACTATTTTAGTATGGTTAAAGATGTTAAAATATGTCATCATGTCTGCATACAAATCGGAATTTTAAAACTTTGATTTTTCGCTTTTCCTACAAAGTTGAAAAAGTAAACATATAGCATTTAAAAAAAAAAGATCATAATAAGATAGACGTTCAAGAGGAGAAATATTACGTCTATAAGACGTTTCTTCTCCCTTGTTACTACAGACGCTGCGTTCGGCTTCGCGTTACCATTACGCCAGGGCTGCACTCGATACCTCGCTTGCCATTCATTACCATGACGTCACAAATTGTGGCTGGCCGTGACGAAAGACGTACACGCGATTGGCATAAAACGATGGACGCGTCGCTTTGTACCAATCGTTGGTCGTGTCCAGCCACTATTCTTGACGTCATGAGAATGAATGATCAAGCCCGGTATCTAGTGTTTCCCTTGTATACCGTAGATCATATGATTAACATACAAGATAGGACAGTTACAGAAAAATCTGTAACGGCAGCAATAATAGCGTCACTAGTGACAAGTCGAGGCTAACAAAAAAGACAGGCTACCGCGGTTCATGCCACTTATCTTTTTTTACAGACCGCTAGAGTGACGTGATGCTCTTTTCGTACACCTGCATTGGTGCATTCGAGCATTACGTGACTCCCGCGGCCTGTAAAAAAGATACGTGTAAAACACCAAGGTAGCCTTTCTTTTTCGTTAGCTTCGTGACAAGTGTTGCCTTGATTACGCCTTATGATAGTGTCCTATCTTGTGTATTAATCTATGGTGCCAACTGCCGAGGCTAACGAAAAAGACACGCTACCGCGGTGCATTCCACTGATCTTTTTTTACAGACCGCTAGAGTGACGTGATGCTCTTTTCGTACATCTGCATTGGTGGATTCGAGCATCACGTGACTCCCGCGGTCTGTAAAAAAAGATACGCCTAAAGCACCGCGGTAGCTTTTCCTTTTCGGTAGCCTCGACCAATTGCCGTGTGACGTTTTAAACGTAATAAATCGACCGTGTATTTCATTGGTCGTGGTTGACCTTCTCATTAGGGTGCTTTTGTATGTAAGGTGAAACATACGTACGAAATGCATGATCAGACAGAACTTTTTGTTCAAAAAATGGGAAACCGAGCTTTAGAACTTGGCGACACCCACATGGACATGTTTGATTAGACGAGTGAAACAAGTTAACTAGCTTGACTCTGATGTCAGCCTCGCCAAAATGCTTGGCGATACGTTTGTATCCAAAATCGTCTCAACCAATTTAATTTTATATACTATATGTGGCAATTCTCATATAGAAGCACTCCAATCTCCCTTTTTAACTGAACTCGTCCAAACGAGTACCGCCAAGTCAGGAATATGGTTTACCATAATTTGGACAAAACTTTCATTCAGTCCGCGCATGCACTTTGTACGTATGTTGCCAATATCATATAGAGATTCCCCATTTTAGCTGGTTAATTGAGGCTTATTTACGCCAGTTCATAACAAGATGCCTCTGCTATGTAAATAAATTTGGCAGAGGTTTAGTCGTCAATAAATTTTTATCAATGTAGTTTTCGCAAAATGTATAGTGTCCTGCAGCGTTTCGTTCGCAAAGATGTATCTGCTGAGCCAACACTACCTACAGATAACTGCATTCCTTCACATTACCAATAGTTACGTTAATATTAGCAGGTTTAAACACGTTGCTGCATCCAAAAGTCTTTTAGTGACGTGAAGGAATACAGTTACTTAAATCTCTATTTTTAATATTTTACTATGAGCACAGCTTTGCAACACTTATTTTCACATATATTGTACATTTTGATGTATTTTATAATATATGTAGAGAAGAAAGTGTAGCACGATTGCGCTCATATAAATAATTGAGGTAAAATAAGGAAAAATTGCGTATTTTTCATCAAAAACTACGAATACGAAATTTGAGCTTGTTCAAGTCATAAATCCGAACAGAATGCAAAAACTATTGTTGAAATCGTACGGGATAAGCCTTCTAATATTAAAATGTGAAATAATTAAGTCATTATAAAAAAATCGAATTTTAGTCTTATTTCATGCGCCAAAAACACGACTTATGGACCGTGATCCTTTATCCATAATTTATTTTTTATGTGTGGCCCTGTAAAACTATAAACATTAAGCGCATTATTTTCCCATGGAAGGAATAGACAGTCACAATCTCGACAACATATGTCAAATTAGTTCTATTTGAAATAGCTAACACGGTTAAAACACAATTTAAAATATTATCGCTCGGCCATAATTCATAAAATTCGTTTGTGGCTGCTTGTAAATGAAACCATAAATGCTGCACATAATGTATTCAATGAAGAATTAGTAGCAAACCGAATGAGTCAGTTTTTTTTTCATTTGAAATATATTAACATAATTAAAATATATTAACATAATTAAAGCGCACATCAAATACCGCTTACTGACATTAACTTATCTGATTTTTTTTTGCAATTGCTTGTAAAAACAGATGCTACGAACAACATTTTTAATAGGAAACATACTATAATTATCCTTAGTAACATATTTAAATTTAATAGCAATTAAAGCAGAAAGTTAGAATGCGAACAGAAGGGCTGTCAGACTAACCAAAGCCAAACACATTTTAGCTATGTTAGAATATTTAAAAAAATTAAAAGTATTTGCTTATATATTTATTCTTAGGTTTAAATAAAATCTAGTTAAAAAAATTAGTACTTTAAACTGTATGGTGCATAATTAAAACTCAGAAAAATTGTAGATATCAATCTCCACAAAAAAGTACTTTTTTATATTTGCTTTCTTTAAATTGACAATGGAAAACAAATATTTAAATACATACGGACAGACGAGAAACATACTTGGATGGTGAGTATGCATGATAAAGATATTTTATAGAAATTTGGTCTAACCACCTGGGGAGGGCCATATATTCTGCCTCAGATATAGACAAATCAGGAATACTTTTTGTTTCGCCTTGAAAGCGTTACATTTATAATGCAATTTTGTTTATCAATCGAAACTTAAATCACTTTTATAAACGGGCATTTAAAAAAACAACTTTATACGAAGAATCGATTTAATGTTAGTGTAAAACAATAGCAAGTTACTTTCCTGTATTGAATTTTGGAGTCCAACACTTTAGACTATAAACAAAAAGAACAAAAAAATCATACATCTGGCATAGATTATGAAACACTTTCCAACACTAACTGAATATTGTTAAGAAATTTCATTTGTTTTTCCATACAGTGAAATAAGATATCAAAATAAGAAATTTAAATAACACATAAATCAGTAAGAGTCTTTTTTCAGTAATTGCTGTATATCAGGTAATATCTGCGAATTTTTCCAGGTAGCCATTTATGTGATAGAATTTATATACACTGTGTGTTATCGTGGCCACACACATATAATTAAACAAATCTGTTCGTATTAAACGAAAAAGTTTTATTTAAAAACAACAATTGTAATAAAAAAACATGATAGTAAAATTTTGGATGATATTTCAAGACGTTTTGTACATCCAAAGAACCCCTCAAAAAATGTCCGTCTCTTCCCAGTACACAGAAACAAGTCTGCCTGTTAATGGCGAAAAACACCATTTCCTTCCCCTCTGCATAATACCGCTGATCCTCCGCGATTGACACCCCCTTCTTCCATTCTCCTACCTCTTCTTATAACAAGGTTCTTCGAAATACATTTCTTTTGTCATGCTATTCGTACGAATACCTCCCTGAAACATTTTAAACTCCTTCAGATAATCTTCTTATAGAAGAAGTTCACAAACAAATTTATATGTACATATATAATTCTGCAGCATGTCATATATATAATTATGCAGCAAGGATTTACAAAACATGAATGTCTTTCATTCTTACTTGAAATGAACAAAGGATTTCTTCTCTGTAGGATAATCCTCCTACAATAGGTGCCAATCAAAACCTATCACTGCAATTTATTCTGGGATTATTTTAATCCTATCAGAAGGAAATATACTGATGGCCCCCAAGTCATCACAACACCACGTAATACATTGAAAATTTGAAAAAGTTTAAAAATTCATACCACATTTGAAAACGCACTTTCAGCAATTATCGATCATAGTGAATCCTGTAACGGAATTCTTCTATGAGTGTCTGTAAATGAACGATAGATGCTAAACACTCCATAATCGACAGAAATCATGTTGTACTATACCTCAGTGATCCATTTTAACCCATTTTCGGCCAAAGGTGCGTAAACGCACCATTTCAATAAATATATTTTTATTAACACTGTGAGGTATATTTTTCACTAATTATATTTTTCTGCTATTTTTAAGGGTTCTAGAGACATCTATAAAACATTAGTAATTCAATTGAAGTAATCACTTTCTGTTGAGAAATTTTCAAAATACGCTGGTTTTTTTACTTGAAACGGTTATTGCCAAATTCGACTTTTTGAAAATGTATAATTATTCCACTTGATATGAATCATATGTTTTTATATTGGAGTAAAGTTGCAAGTTCTGTAAATAAAATAAAAATAAAACTTAATTTTTTGTATTTAAATTTATTAAAAAAATATTAATTTTAAATTAATAATGGTAACGTCAAATTAAATAAAATATTATTTTTCATGCACGAAACTTTTTTGATTTCTTAATGAATGTAATTTAAGCAAATTTCAATGCAAATAATACCACATTTTATAAAATTTCTATGCTTGGCCTAAAATGGGTTAATTTCATTACATTTAAAGCACCATAATATCATTAAAATGCCTCGCAAACATTTTTCATATAGATCATAATGTAACGGAATTATTTTGTGCGCTCCTGTAAACAAACTATAAATGCTACCACTTCATTTTCAATACCGAACATTTTATAGTAAACCTCAATAACATAAAAATTAAATGGACTTCCAAGTTTATTTACGGGAGTTAGAGCACGGACAGATGGACAAACTGAATTAAAAAATACTTTTCAACTATGTTGGAAAGTGTTAAAAATGTGTCTTATAACTAACAACCCAGGTTCGAATTTGTCAACTATTTTATGTTTAAATTAAGATTAAGTTTGAATTTTGTATTAGATGTAAAAACTTATCAAGTTCTAATAAGAGTAGCTACATAGTAATCTAGTTATTTATGCATATTACATTACATGCTTAACCACAATACAAGGAAAGAACTTGCTATTATTTTAAGTTTCAAGTATACATCATTAACTAAGTATACATTTATGCATATTGCATTACATGTTTGATCGCAATTCAAGAAAAGAACTTGCTATTATTTTAGGTTTCAAGTATACATCATTAACCAAGTATACATTTATGCATATTGCATTACAGGTTTGACCGCAATACAAGAAAATAGCTTGCTATCATTTTAGGTTTCAAGTATACTTATCATTAAAGAAGTATACTCGTGTAAGAAATCAAAACACCAAGAGGAAATCGGAACTAAGGTGACATTTGCGTTTGTAAAACATAGTACTCATATACAAAATAAATTACATCCTTGTAACTAAAATATATTCAGAAAGTGGTGTATACAAACTCAATTTTCATTTACGGTTTTCCATGAGTGTAAGTTCTTAATTTGTTTGCGTTTGTAAAACATAGTACTCATATACAAAATAAATTACATCCTTGTAACTAAAATATATTCAGAAAGTGGTGTATACAAACTCAATTTTCATTTACGGTTTTCCATGAGTGTAAGTTCTTAATTAACTAAAGAGAACCATTCTCCCCCTTTGCATGATTCTAGCAAAAGTTTAGCACATTCATAGTGTTAGCATAAAACTAGTGTTTATTGCAGTCGTTATTATGATGACAAATAAAACAATTCAAAATTTTAAAATTTGCTAAATTTAATAGTTTTTGAGACAAGTACTAAAATTATGAAATACATAAAAATGATTAAAGCACATCATTGCATTACAATTAAAAATGAATTTTGATTAATGCTAAAAATTTCCAGTTTGTATTCGAAAAATGTTCTACATCTCATAAAGTACAATCAACTGGAAAAACACTTTCTTTCAATAAATTGATCAATGAATTAAGCATGAACATGTTTAAGATAACAACGTTGCCACCTTAACGTTTATAGATGATATCAGATGAATAATAATGATAGCATGAAAAAAGCGTGGATTTCAATGAATAAAAATCAATAAATAAAAATTAATACTTAAAATTGATTAATACTATATACCATTGCATTACAATTACAAATCAGTTTTGATTAATGCTGAACATTTCCACTTTGTATTCAAATAATGTTCATTTCAAGAAGGAAAATCATCTGTAAAAATTCTTCGTTCAGTAAATTAATCAATGAATTATGCGTAACAGAGTACAAAGTCCATTAAAAGAGTTTAATAAATAATGATGAAAAATGATTTTTATAAGCAGTATGGTTGCAGCAAATAATATATAATCAACAAGAACTCTAAGAAATGGGTATAATGTAAAAATTATTCTTCCACATGATATAAATCTATTATTTGTTAATCTCCAAACAAATATTTGGCTAAAACTGTTGTCACCACTTTCAAAAAGAATTGAAGATAAAGCAGTAGACTAAAACATCTAATATTTTCTGTAACATCGATTTTCCTAAACTGGTTTTTATTTTTGTAATTATCATCAAATTCACATCATGATGTTTAACTTCAGGAAATTTCTTAATGTGCTAAATTGTAAGTACTGCATCTTAAGCATGGAAACATTTTATTCAGTCCTTGGTTTTTTAGCTTCGGTCGGTGCACTTAAATCTATCAAAATAGGATTAGTAATTTGATTTTGAAACGCTTTTGATTTATACGATAAAAATTTGTTAAATGAATTTTCATCTCCTTTATTTTCTAATGCAGAGCATATATAAGCTGCTTTTGCAGAAACCATGAATACCTTAAGCTCACCTGGACTTGCTTTATCCAATACTGCCCATACTGGCTCCATGTAGTTTTTCTTTACAAAAGGAACCAGTAAAGTCCCTCTGTAACCGAAATCTATCATTTCTTTTTCTAACACATAAGCGCGATGCCGGTCAAACCCTTCCCTCTCCCATATATGCAGGAAAAGCATCGAAGCTTCCCTTACATAATAATCTGAATACGCTTCTACTTCTAAAAGTGTCAAATATCTATGATATCTCTCTTCTGATATATCCGTCGGCCAAAAGCAATCAAAAAACATTTGAAATATATCAAAACGGAGATTGTCTTGTAATGCGGCTAAACTACCAAAGTCACGATTTTCACGAATATCTCTTTTTAAGAGCTCTGGATAATTATCAGGAGTTATTTGACTGACACCAAACTCAAATATTTCAGGATGCTTAGTGAACTTAGTCTCTGCTGCACGAACTGTAGCATTCATAAATATATCGCATTTCTTCTGAACACTCATTTCATCTTCTGACAATGCTTTTATTTTATCATAGAACCATTCTATACCTTCCACATACCCTGTATACATATTTAATGCGTGGTCTAGTCCCTGTTCATATAAATGTTTGTCACCTGACCCCATCTCTGAAACGCAATCACCCACAATGTTTGACCAGTATCCCGTAAGTGGATCTGATAAGTTATCTTTATTTAGAAACGTTACCAATTTTCTCACTTCAGCTTTATTCTTAGCCCTCCTATGATTATGTAGTCGAAAGTAATCAAACAAAGTAACAATATCATCTTCTAAGCAGCACCAACATGCTACCTGATAACGTTCTAAATAGTCTAAGGGATTTTCTATACCCTTCGGACTCTCTGGTTGAACAATCTTTTTAGCTGTTATCCTCCTGTTAAGTTTTATACGGTGAATTGTGTCAGTTTCTTCCCAACATTCCCCATTTAATAATACGTCTAAAAAGAACGGGAGCCGCTTTATACCATCAGTGCCAAACAATAATAAAAACGCCATACACCAGTTTTTCAAATGGAGCTGTTTGGATGCTTTATAGGGATCATCTTTGTTAACGATATTAAATATTGCTTCTTTTAGTTCACTCATATCCATCTTCGTATCAGTGACGATATCCGTAGTATGTCACCTACTAAACACTTATAGAATTTTAATTAGATTTTTTATAAATATTTTTATAGAATTTTATAAACTTAGCAATATATAGAACTAAAATAATGCAACCATTTGGCTCTTAGAAAGTCAACATTGAGAGCAATTACTTTCGGTTTGCTGGTTGGTTGATTTTTTGTTTGTGGCTAACTTAGTATATGTTGTCGAAGCGTACTCTTTTCATCTCGTTAGCATTCGATATCATATGTGCCGTCAAAATGACGTAAAGAAACGAGATCAAGGTTGGTTTTCGTTCTTATCCACTTATCCACAGATGCGTTACGTCATATTGACATTCCACGAGGCTAAGACTCCTATAATACGAGCTGACGCATATCCATTTTGTTTCGGATTACTCGTGCTGAGTTCAGCATCAATCTACCGCAGACGGAGTTGGGGTTGCCTAAGACTCGGTTCTGATTGGCTAAACCGGTTCTGATTAGCTTGGTTTTTCGACTGAACTTCAATTTGAGACCCAAATCTGCGAGGATGCGTCAGCCTGTATTATAGGAGCTCTACACGAGGCTAACGAAAAAGACAGGCTGCCACGGTTCATTCCTCTTATCTTTTTTACAGACCGCTAAAGTGACGTGATGCTCTTTTCGTACACCTTCATTGGTGCATTCGAGCATCACGTGACTCCGGCGGTCTGTAAAAAAAGATACGCTTAAAGCACCGCGGTAGCCTTTCTTTTTCGTTAGCCTCGGACATCCCATACGACATCAAAATCATACCGAAATGAAAAAAAAGTATCCTTATGATGACATCTGCGCCATATGAATGAATACATTTCAAGAGGTGTTTATTTCAAATTTCCTGATTTTGAACGCTATCGGTACGGCTTCGATGTAGAAAAGTGGCGTTACTGTCAGAATCAACACTATAGAAAAGTATTGTTTCAAATGGAAACCTTCGATATCGAAATGATACTAATGATAAAAATGAAACATTAAAGGTTCATTAACATTATGGTGTTATCATCTTAGACCTTCCATACTCATTATAATGAAAACAATTATAAAATCTTGTACAAAAGAGCTAACGAAAAAACAGGATGCCGCGATGCATGTCTCTTTTTTCAGACTACTTGAGCGTGATCTACGGTCATAGATTAATACACAGTATAGGACACTATCAGAGGGCGTAATGGTAACGCGATGACGAACGCAGCGCCTGCAATGACAAGGGGGAAGAAACGTCTCATAGACGGAATATTTATCCTTATTATGATCTTATTATGATCTTTCCTTTTTAAATGCTACATGTTTACATTTTCAACTTTGTAGGAAAAGCGAAAAATGATAGTTTTAAAATTCCGATTTGTCTGCAGACATGATTCTACATGACATATTTTAACATCTTTAACCATACTAAAATAGTTCTGAAAAGAACTGTTGTTTCAATAATAAAATAAAATGAAATCCTTTAAAAAGAAGCTTAACACACCAGCGAGCAGCCAATTAGAAGAGCATCGTCTGCCTCGAAGCGAAAAGAATTGATATTAAAAACATAGAGCATATACATGGGCAAATTTCGGAAGTTTGTTAGTTTCCCCCCCCCCCTGTTACTAGTGACGCGATTATTGCTGCCATTACACATTTTAGTGTAACTGTCCTATCTTGTATGTTAATCTATGCCCTGGTTATCCGCGACCTACGTTATACACGCCCGGTGCATGACGTTTAAACCGTCACATGGAGTGGATCATTTTTGCACGGTGATTCGTGCAAAGCGTCGTGCCCACTGTTTTGCACCAATCACTGTGTAAAAATGATCCACTCCATGTGACGTTTTAAACGTCATGCATCGGCCGTGCGAGGCTAACGAAAAAGAAAGGCTACCACGGTGCTTTACTCGTATGTTTTTTTACAGACCGCGGGAGTCACGTGATGCTCGAATGCACCAATGCAGGTGTCCGAAAAGAGCAACACGTCACTCTAGCGGTCTGTAAAAAAAGATAAGTAGAATGTACCGCGGTAGCCTGTCTTTTTCGTTAGCCTCGCCAGCCGTGTATAACGTAGGTCGTGGGTTATCACGGCCGACTCATGACGTTTAAAATGTCACACCGAGGCTAACGAAAAAGACAGGCTACCGTGGTGCATTCCACTTATCTTCTTTTACAGACCGCTAGAGTGACGTGATGCTCTTTTCGTACACTTGCATTGGTGCATTCGAGCATCACGTGACTCTGGCGGTCTATGAAAAAAGATACGCGTAAAGCACCGCGGTAGCCTTTCTTTTTCGTTAGCCTCGTGTCACTCGGTATGGATAATCTTTATACGGCGATTGGTACCGAGACCTGCGCTATACACGGCCGGTGCATGACATTTAAAACGTCACATGAAGTGGATCATTTTTATACGGTGATTGGTGCAAAGCGGCGAGCCCTCCATTTTGCACCAATCGCAATGTAAAAATGATCCACTACGAGGTTAACGAAAAAGACAGGCTACCGCGGTGCATTCCACCTATCTTTTTTTACAGTCCTCTAGAGTGACGTATTGCTCTTTTCGTACATCTGTATTGGTGCATTCGAGCATCACGTGACTCCCGCGGTCTGTAAAAAAAGATTTGTGTAAAGCACCGCGGTAGCCTTTCTTTTTCGTTTAGCCTCGGTCCACTACGAGGCTAACGAAAAAGAAAGGCTACCGCGGTGCTTTACTTGTATCTTTTTTTACTGACCGCGGGAGTCACGTGATACTTTAATGCACCAATGAATGTATACGAAAAGAGCATAACGTCACTCTAGCGGTCTGTAAAAGAAGATATGTGGAATGCACCGCGGTAGCCTGTCTTTTTCGTTAGCCTCGGATCCACTACATGTGACGTTTCAAACGTCATGCACCGGCCGTGTATAACGTAGGTCGCGTTGGTACAAAGCATCGCGCCCTTCGTTTTGTGTCAATCGCCGTGTAAAGGTGATTCACTCCATGTGACGTTTTAAAAGTCATGAACCAACCGTGTATAACATAAATTGCGAATTAAGTCACCTGAAGCTCGAATACATGAATGCTAGAGCACGAAAAGAGCATCACGCGTGTTTAGTGGTCTAATAAGAAAAATAGTGCGACATCCTCTTCTAGACCAATCAAAGTTTATTGCCTGTTTATCGCCACTCTTTTAAAATAAAGCTCTCTAATATGAATTATAATTAATCCCCCGATGAAAAAATTAGGGCAAAAGAAAAATACAGAGCTAGACTCTAAACGTCGTCGTTATTCATTTCTATATCAATGAAGTATCGATGAAGTTGTTTTTTCTACGGCTATTTGTGTCCATTCAGTTCAGTGGTCAGAATACTGATTTTAAGCACGACCTACTTTATACACGGCCGGTACATGACGTTTAAAACGTCACATGGAGTGGATCATTTTTACACGGTGATTGGTGCAAAGCGGCTGCCCACTGCCCGTGCGAGGCTAACGAAAAAGACAGGCTACCGCGGTGTATTCCACTTATCTCTTTTTACAGACCGCTAGAGTGACGTGATGCTCTTTTCGTATATTTGCATTGGTGCATTCGAGCATCACGTGACTCCCGCGGTCTGTAAAAAAAGATACGCGTAAAGCACCGCGGTAGCCTTTTTTTCGTTAGCCTCGCCGGTCGTGTATAACGTAGGTCGCTTCTTAAGTGAGAAGTTTGGGACGACATCACGGCAACACTAAATACGGGTCTTGCTCATTCTTTGTCAGGAAGTCACAAATGTTGGCTGGCCGCGACCAAAGACATACAGCGATTGGCACAAAACGATAGGCGCGCCGCTTTATACTAATCACATGTCGTGGCCAGCCGCTATTTGTGACGTCATGAGAATGAATGAGCAAGCCCGGTATCTAGTGTTGCCCTGGACGACGTTCGCGTGTACAGTTAAAGCGCGGGCAGGATCGGGTAACTGTGCAAGGTTTTCGGGGTTTTACTTGTACGAGAACAATAATTCGGATCACTTCTACTTCAAAAGTTCGCCCTGAAGATAGAGTGCATTTATATGAGAGTGGCGGCATAGGCGCAAGGCTCATGCTCAGACTGAAGGTTTTGTCCAAGCTATGGCAAACCTACATTCCAGAATTTGGCGATACTTGCCCGGACAAGTTTGATTAGACCAGTTGAATATGTCAACAAACATTATCTTGATGTTATAGGCAGGTTCTTCAACATACTTGGAGATTTGTTTTGTAAAAAATTAATTTGACCAATAAATTTATACATCGCGTGGCATCGCCAGTCTTATATAGAGGCACTGAAGACATCCATCCTATAACAATATTGACCAAAACTGGTCGTGGATTAACAGAATATAAATCTATCCCTTTCATGGTAATGCTACTTTACTCTATTGTTGTGTATTTACTCTATTGTTGTTGACACCGAAGGGTATCGAAATAGTACCGGCAGTGCTCAGAATCGGGCCTTAAGTATATGAATCGAAAGTGAGTAAAACTATCAACCACTCAACCGAAACAATATTTTTTTTTACCAGCTTCTACTTTTATATGGTGGAATATATTCTGTTAAAATTTTAGTACTATATAATTGATTGAATAATGCTACTTCATAAATATATACATCTAAAAAATTCTATGCGAGATTTAATAAATTTTAAACAGATGAAACACTAGGAATATCGTTATGGGTACGCAATATGAATTTTACTCAACAAAAAACAGCAGTTTTTCTTTCATCCAGGATAATGATCCCTATAGCGAATCTAAAAAACTCCAACTAGAAAGCTGGTGGTATTTAGGGTTTCGATCATCTCACGAAACCTTATGTGTATCTTTTCCCTGTCTGTCTGTCACAGAGCCGGTTCTCGGAAACTATATAATTTACAGATTTGAAGTTTTGTGTATTTACAGTTGAATACCTTCTCTCACGCTGGAAATTATGCAATTTTGAAAATGTCTTCGTTAACGGAAAATATAAATTAAAACCTCAAGAACCCACTCATTAATGGATAAAAATATTCAACTAAGCGCAGCATTTATTTGAATTGTTGCCAATTTGTAAAATAGCGGACATAATAATATTCCCTTTCAATTAAAGAATTTATTTACACGTGACTAACAATAACAAAAAAATATATATAATTTAACAAATTATAATAACCATTGGGGAAAATGTTCCGAAAACTTAAAAAAAATCAAATTAATTACAAATATTAATTATTCAAAAATATTCATCGGAACCATCAACAAATAAACGCATTTTTCCATTACTACAGTTGAAGAGATCCTGGTATTCTCTGTCCTCACAAAAATATTCGTTTGAAAACGATTTTATGCATTTCTATTGCCTATTCAAAGAAAAAAACTTCTAAAATTATAGAATTTCGTTAAAAATTCTGCCAAAGGTACAGAATTTTGTTAAAAATTACTCTAAAGTTACAAATTTTCGCTAAAAGCGCTAGACAAAATAAAGTGATGACGTCAAGTGGTCCATTCTCGACCGAAAACAACAACTATTTTCCCAATTGTTAATAAAACTTTAAAAATATAATTAAATGAGTGTTAAAAGCAGTAATTGTAGAAAATTACATAATAAAAAATATACTTGTGCATGAATGTTAAAAAAAGAAATAATTGAATTATTACTCGTTCGAAGCAATAAATAGGGAAACTTGCGTCATATTTAAAATGCTCAAATAACAATATTCCCAAACAGTTTCAGTATAAAAATATATTTACACGCGATATTAATTTATTTAGACAAAACATTTTACTTATTATTGCGAATTTTAAAACAGCGTAAGAAATAATATTTACTTTAATTAAATATATTAAAGTTTAATAATAGGAGCAAAACTTTTTAAATTAGTTCATATGGGGAACGATACTTTTAAAACGTCTTACTGAAAACAATTTTCGGTACACACCGATTACACCGTTGCCAACTTTCAAGTAAAAAAAAAATAAATAGTAAAAACTAACGCCAAATTATTTGCCAAACTCTAATATCCAAAAAACCAATGGAAGAATGTTGCCATTGGAATCTAAATCCCCACTCCCTAAAGTGTCATCTATCAGTAACATTAAACTATAAAATTTATAATATACTAGGGGGCCTACCCCCTGCGAGCTACGCTCGCCAACCCCCGCTCAGACTTCAAGGCCTCTAAAAACATGACAGCGTGCTTTGTTTTAAAAACATTGGTAAATCTGTTATTGGGTTGCCATGCTTTTAACGTTTTAATGCGGCATTTTTTTTTTATTATCATGGCCTCATACACAGCTGTTGCGACAACTGACGACTGTTTTTGGGAGTGATAAGTAAAATCAATTACAACTTGAAAACCAGCTTGTATAAAATGGTTAGGTTTAAATTGTGGCTACCTCTCGGACTTTTATAACAACGATCTGTATTCTATTCTTTTATGTTTAAGGATGAGAAAAATTCCATCTGCTTGTGAATAGCATTAAGAACCACGGTATTGAAAAGTACTATGTTATAGACATTTTCAGTAACAGGTTTTAATTTTCTCTCTATTTTAGTGCACCATCATGCATATTTTCATGTTATTTTAAATATGTAAATTATTTATTTTAATTAATATGTATATACGAATTTTGTAATAATTATTTATCATACAAAATTAGTTAAATATTTTGTGCATGCATGCCTGCATTTATTCGGCATCAATTGATGAGATATTTAAACAAATTTGCTTTCCGCGATAATTTTACGCCATGTTATGTCACTTGAATATTGTCCATAAGAAAATCGGGTTCTTTTCCAGTATAGCATCCTTTGCTTTTAGGTTTGGCGTAATTCGAGCTTCAAAAAGGGATAGATTCGTTGCCAAAAGTTATGAAAACAATCCCAATGAACTTTTGGTGCTTTTCTATTATAGGGGTCTTGACGCTTTTTTTAAAAAGCTTGGCGCAATTCGGGCATCAGAAAGTGAGATTTGGTGCCAAATGACATAAACAGCCATGGAAACAAATTCGACGATTTTTTTTTGTTTATATGCGTATTTTAATTATACACATATTATTATTGTTTTTTTTTCTATACAAATTACTTCTGATTATATATAAAATAGGATAAATGACATTTTACGCTAAACAAATTGTATAAATATTGAAAAAAGGCTTCTGTACACAAAATGACAAAGTGAATAGGTTGACAGAAAGTATGTTGCCAAATTTCCTTTTCCGCCAAGGCTATTTTCCCTGTTTCGTCAAGGCCCCATATACTGGAAAAGCACCGAACGTTTAAGCTTGTTTATACATGTATTTATATGTATATATACAATTTATTTATAATTGTCGTTCAATTTACCTCTTTTTGTACATAAAAATAGATAAATGGCTTCTTTATATTAAATAAATTGTATAAACATAAATGACGTATTTACATAAATGACGTCATTTGGACGAATTTATTCAAAATGTTTTCAGTTTATAAATTAAATTAAATGCTGACAGACGATTGAATCCTGACGATAGAAATGTGATTTTTTTTCAAATTTTCCTGAAAAACATAATTTAATCACAATCTTGTCTTCATTATCGATTGAAATAAAAGATAAATTCAAATTCAATTTGAAAATGACGAATAAAAAGAAATGAAAAATCCCTATCGGGATCCTTTTCAATTTTTTTCCCTTTTTTGTCACAAAAAAAACTGAGTAATTAGTTGACATCATTACAGAAATATCATTAAAATTAGAAAAAAAATTAATATCTCGAAAACTAATTCCAGTTTCAAAATTCTATTACCAGTTTTGACATCCGCGGATTTTTATGGACAATTGGTATTAATTTCACCATCAAGCGTTTAATATTTTATTAAAAATAGCCCTGAAACATAATAAGTCGTTTAATCAGTCGCTTCATAAAATCGTTTCATAAAACCGTTTCATAAAATCGTTTCACAAATTCGTTTCATTAGGATTTTATATATATAGGGTAGACATAATTTAATCACAATCTTGTCTTCATTATCGATTGAAATAAAAGATAAATTCAAATTCAATTTGAAAATGACGAATAAAAAGAAATGAAAAATCCCTATCGGGATCCTTTTCAATTTTTTTCCCTTTTTTGTCACAAAAAAAAAACTGAGTAATTAGTTGCCATCATTACAGAAATATCATTAAAATTAGAAAAAAAATTAATATCTCGAAAACTAATTCCAATTTCAAAATTCTATTACCAGTTTTGACATCCGCGGATTTTTATGGACAATTGGTATTAATTTCACCATCAAACATTTAATATTTTATTAAAAATAGCCCTGAAACATAATCAGTCGTTTAATCAGTCGTTTCATAAAATCGTTTCATAAAATCGTTTCACAAATTCGTTTCATTAGGATTTTATATATATAGGGTAGATTAATGAAAAGAGAAGAAAAAGTAATCTTAAATATTTATTTACTAGCTGACGTGCCCGGCGTTGCCCGGGCCCGTGATAATAACCTTAAAAATACCTAAAATTAATGGTGAATGATTTTATATTTTTAAATGAAAATCTATCCAAACAAACTGAAGGACAGTCGTTATAGTTATTGCCGATTTAATGTCGATTTAATTTCTGACGTTTTGATATATTAAACTTTCAATTCTGAACAAAAGTTCCTGGGAAAACCTAAATAATACAAAGCGCTCCCTCACCTTTTCTCTTTTAAACTCAAAATAATATGCAGTTTTGGCCAATTTATTAATCCCATTCGAAAAAATGTTCCAGTTTCTAAGATTATTATATTAAAAGTAAATAAAAATAACGCACTCGTGGCATCATAATTCACTTTTGTATTTTAACAGAATAGTAAGGCTACTATAATTTGTGAATCGTGCTATATCCAGTATGCGTCAGGACACATGTACTCCATAGTGAAATTTGGTAATTTTTGAAATTAAATATTCGAAAAACGGCATAATCATTAGATTTGAAATTTAGATCAAGAAAAATACATTTTTTTAAAACTTTCTAACGAAGTTTGTCTAACAATTTTCTGACAAATACTTTTCGGGCTATTAATTTTTTCAGCAACTTCAAATGTTTCATTTTCCGAGATCAATCTGTGGCAACGATTATCGAAAATCCCAGTCGTCAGCAACGTATAGCTTTTTATTAAAGGGGATTTGCAATATTTTTCTTAATTATCCCCTTCGGCTGATGGATAAGTGTTTATGACGTCAGTTGAAACGGATCTGTTGTGCCTAACTATACATAGCAATATTTTTTCAACGTTTTTCCTCTTTTAATATCAAGCGCCCCGTGGGTAAAATATCATTAAAAATACAGTTAAATGTCAAATAAAAATATCTCGATGGCGTAACACACACGTGTAACGCATCTGATGTCAATTGAATGTAACGCCACTGTAGCGCTCTTTTTTTCCCTATATTTTGGCGACAGTTTTTTTTCTTTTTTGGATAGCGGTCGACGGGATAACGGATAAATACCCAATTTTTACAACATCATCATAAAATTCCCCGATGTAGCGACATTTTTTACTTAGCCATTTTACACAAGTTGATTTTCAAATGTTTAATTGATGTTATTTAATCTTTCACGAAAACAGTTGTCATCTCTTTCGAGAGCTGTTGATTCAGCCTTAAAATACGTCAGTGAAAGGAAAATGAATGGAAACCCGATTACAGCCTTTCATCGCTTATTGACACTGGTCACTTAATTATAAATAAATCTTCCGTAATCATTTCAGAGTTAATCAAATTAGCGTGTTTTTAGAGTTTGTGGTGTCAGAACAGGGGTTATCGAGCGTAGCTCGTAGGAGGCATAGCCCCCTAGTAGAAAATAGAAATAAAACGCTAATAGCAATGATGTAATTAATAATGCGAATAGGGATTGTTAATAAAGAAGGGGGGAGGGGGAAACTACTTTTTTTTAAATATCGCATTTAGTCTACACAACAGATATTAATTTGACAGATTCGCCCGCTATCTGGTCGGTTCAGATATTCGAAAAAACGAAAAAAAAATATACCGGTAAATTTTTACTTTATAAAAAACATGACTTTTTTTTTTTTGGAAAATGAAATTTATTTGGATTTATTATAGAAAGGATAAAGTGTTTTGAAATGAATATTAAACGAAACCCTTTGTGCGATCTTCGATCACACTTACCCACTTGTTACATGATCTTTTAGAAAATTCAACTAGAAATGCCAAAAAATTTGCAAAAGTCAAAAGTTGACATTTCATTGAGTACACTCTTTTATTTGGAGTAGGAGATTGAAAATTTGCCAGAATAATAGGATGGGCAGATGTAAAAGATTAGGGGGTGTCCTGGTCTGTATGAGAAAATTAATTTTTTTTTCAAGGTTTGTGACCCACCCTACTGTACCTGTGAGAAAGCAAAAAGTATTCCTGTTATTGAGCAACGATTTATCTATCTCCAAAGGATCCACGGATTAGGAAAAATCGGCGCACCATATAACCAAAATTTTTTTTAAAGAAAGTTTAAAAGAAACTTTAGCCTATCCCCAAAATGTGATATTTTAAAACCAGTTTCAACTCTTGACGCCTGTATGGAAACTGATTCTTCTTCAGAAGAATAATTAAATGATGGTAAATGTAAGCCACCTAACTCTGTGGCTTACATTCACCAAATCAACTACATGGCAGATGGGAATGAAATAAGAAGCAACAGCATTTCATAGCGACCATTACAATATTTTCGGAATGGACAACTGCTGCTATTGCATCAAGCATGCACGGCCATCACTATACCGAAGCTTTGTGCATACTCGAAATCATAAATATGACCGTAAATATGGGCAAATTATATATGATGGTATGGTTCATACACCGATCTAAATAACGGGTCTCTGTGTGCCTCGCGCCTCACAAATCATTCTAAGAACAATCTATAACGAGGCTCTATGAATTTTTCGCACATAAATTGTTAAAACGACAATAATTTAAATAGAGCCCCGTGGGTTTCAAATCCATGAACTGGTTATACGGCCATCACAATACCGAAGCTTTGTGCATACTCGAAATCATAAATATAGCTATCAGTATTTAAATCGTAAATATCTACTATAAAAAATATTTTTAAGAAGACATTAGAAATGCACTATAATTTGTATACAGATTAAAATCCAATCGCTAAAAAATGATTAGTGGAAGAACAATGTATAAAGTATCAATATTAAATAAAAGGCAAAACGAAACTTACCTTGGAAACATGTCTTGCACATAACATCTGAAAAAAATCAGCAATAGTTGTCTTTTTCGTCTAATCTCTCATAATAGGGATTATAGTTAAGGTCGACGACAAACATGGGTGATGCTGGCAACAATGTAGTTTCAATATTAAGAGAAATACAATTATTACGATAAAATTAGTTTTCACGTATTGAAAACTAAAACTAAAACTTCTTCTAATGGAATTCTGCAGCTGAATTTCATTGATCCTTTATAACGTGCATGTAGTTTCATTAGCAATTTTGGTACTTTCGTGTTATAGCGTCCCCCACAATTAGGATTATGCCAATATTGCAGCTATGAATTCCTTAAGATCATCGCAAATCTTATATATGCATCATATGTGCGCATATATATATATATATATATATATATATATATATATATATATATATATATATATATATATATATATATATATATATATATATATATGTATATAAATATATATATATATATATATATATATATATATATATATATATGTATATATATATATATATATATATATATATATATATGTATATATTCAAAATACTCATATATGCGCCATATACGTCATTATATAAACAATATTTACGTCTTATATGTCATATATATCATATATGTTTTATAGATATTTCATCTATATACATCATATATGCGTCATATTTGACTAAAACTTCGTCAGATTTGTCACGAAATAATAAATGTATTATGTACACTGGCCTCCAAAAGTTAAGGTACAACATGTTTTTCGTAGCTCACCAGACAAAAAGTGGCAGTCAGATTAAACTTCATAGTTTGTATGAATGAAAATAATAAGCTTTGATAAAACCTACGCAAAAATTACAGCTACCACTTTTATTTTATAGAAAAGAATAGGTATTTGTGAATGAGAGAAAAATATGCAATTACGAAGCTTTCGTAATTTCGCGTGTAAGTTTTGTTGTATTCGAACTATTGTTGTCAGTTTTGTTCACAACAGCCAGTAGAGTCTAGAAATGTCTAGAAGAAGTCGTTTGCCCGATTCATCAAGGTGGCGGGCGGTAGGATGGATGGAAATGATGTTGTCACAGGCCGATACTGCTAGACGGCTAAATGTGTTTCGCAGTGTAGTCCAATGACTCTGGGATCAGTATGAATCCGAAGATTCTGTGTCCAGAAGATATGTTCCAGGCCGCCCACGTGTTACAACTCCTGGTGAAGACCGGTTTCTAGCTCTTTCGGCCCGAAGGAGAAGACGCACTACTGTGCCGCAACTCATTGCAGACCACTTTGCAGCATCAGGAAGAAAAATCTCCGCTACTACGGTGCGAAGACGTCTTCACAATGCAGGTCTCTATGCAAGGCGACCGGTTGTGTGTGTCCCCCTCAACAGACGACAAAGAAGGGCCCGCTTATGTTGGGCAAGAGAACATGTTTCCTGGACCAGACAACAGTGGACTTCTGTACTCTTCACAGACGAGTCCAGATTCACGCTGGAGAGCGATTCAGGACGTCTTCTGATCTGGAGAGAACAATGCACTCGATACCATCAATCAAACACTATCGAAACATACAGGTACAGAAACGGTGGAATCATGGTTTGGGCAGGGATCTCACTCGGAGGCCACACTGACCTGCATGTGTTCCATGGAGGAACTGTGACTGGTGCGAGATATCGGGATAAGATCCTTCATTCATATGTGCGCCCATATACCGGTGCTATTGGAAATGGTTTCATTCTAATGGATGATAATGTGAGACTACATCGAGCTGTGGTTGTTGAGGATTATTTTGAAGATCACGGTTTGGAGAGAATGGGATGGCCAGCTCACTCTGCAGACTTGAATCCGATAGAACATCTTTGGGACTATTTTGCAAGACAGGTTGCGGCATTAAGTCCTCCTCCAAGGTCATTAAATGAGCTGGAACAATGCTTACTCCAAGTCTGTTCAGCGTTACCTATTTCGGTGTCCGACAATTTAATTGAGAGCATGGAAATAAGTCGATGCCGCCAATGCATTCAAGTCCGGGGTGGACATATTCCGTATTAGAACAAGTTTTTTAATGTTTCTGTCACATTTTACTGCATAATACTGCGATGTATTGATTTCTACAAGAATGGAATTTTCCACCATGGGTGCTTTTTTGTTGTAATTTCATTTATACGCTTAACTTAAGTAAATATCTATGTCGCATTTAATAAATAACAGTTTAGTGCACATTTCCTCCAAATTTATGTTTTCTATATTCATTCATTTGCAAATTAGACGCAAAAAACCGGTTGTACCTTAACTTTTGGAGGCCAGTATATTATTATAATGTCATCTATACTTTATAATTAGGCGATAAATCTTGGTCGCTTGGCAATTAATCGTTGCGTTGGGAGCTGTTATAACACGAAATTAACGCATTTATTTTTCAAAAATATGTTGAGTTTGCGTTTTAAGGTGGCCTTCCTTGTTACCACTGCAATAAACATTTATTTATTTATTTATTTATTTTTCTGAAAAAACAACGTCGCTACATGAACACTTAAAGATAATTGTAAAATTGACGAACGACGTCGCGCGTCTTTTTTTATTTTGCGATGCCCCATAATCTGTCATGCGATTGGGTATGACATCCAGTGTTAGAGTCAACAAAATTATATATGTGATTTAGTGTGACATGTTCTTAACCGGCATCTCACATACAAAAAACTGTATTTATGAATAGTTCCAAATCCCTGAAACAAATTTATTGCAGATTTCTCATGATCAGGAAACTTCTAAATGGTTAATCCATCTCAGCATTAATTAAATATGCAATTAATAACGTAAACAATATTTTCAATTCGATAAATAGCAAATTAAGATATTTTGCTTGGATGGAATTAAATATTAATAATATTAATAAAACAAAATACTTCATGTTCAATAAATACCGAGTCGCAATATTTTGCAACCTACTAAAACTAAAACAAATGTAATTGGTGCATAGGCGAATATCGTCAAAGGTCATTTCTGATTTTATTCTCTGCAGGCGAATGAAGTCTATATTTCCTCCGTGGCTTGAGAACGGCAAAAGTCACAATTATTTATTTATTTCTTTTTTTGAAGCGGCCAGTCCGTATTTGTTTTCTTCAGTAACATGATTTGCGTTATTATTATTATTACTATGGTCATGTTTTGACAATATTATGTGTATCGGTGTTAGATAAATATAAATTGAGGTTTACACTGAGTTTCAAAATGATATGAAAAACCTAGTTTTTCAAACCTAAAGAAGAAAATTTTACAAAACAAACTGAAGTCTAATCAATGTTAGAAATAGAACAAATCGTTTTATTTTATAACAAAATATAACTGAGACAGCGATTTAGACATAAAATAAACTGCATTTTTCCATTTTGAGGTGCTTCAGAATGATGTGAACATTGCCAAAAATATAGATTTATAGCCAGTGTATGCACCAGATCTTTAAATTAAGGAAAAAACGCGATCAGGCATGGAGTGGACCAAGCTTTTTAATATATTTTGATCGATTTCATTCCTGTGGAAGATGATAACAGCTTTTATATCTGAAATTGCGGTATATTGTTTTCCATTTGCATAAACAGCTCTGACCAGTAGGCTCCATACATTTTCCATTGGATTTAAATCAGGAGAAACAGAGGGCCATGGAATTACATGTACACCATTATTAAGAAACCATTCTCATGTGCTGTTTGCCATGTGGATGGATGCATAGTCTTGATGGAACATCCAGAAAGTTCCACCAATTTCCTCAGCAAATGGCAGCAAGTTTTCTTCATTGGTAGGTTAGTGCACTCATTCTGCCTGAGGGAAACGCAACTTTGATGTTACTATGAAACCCAAACGCAGCCCAAACCATGAGTGAACCTCCACCCTGCTGCCGTTTTTAAAACGTTTCTGGTTTCTTGCTCAGATCGTGCCAATAAGAAAAAAATGTCCGGACCATCCAAATTGATTTTTTTTAATTGGAAAATATTACTCTTTCATATTTTAACTTTCAAGACACGTGACCTTTTGCACAATCCAGGAGATTATGCTGATGCATTTTAGTCATACCTAGGTGGGACTTTCTTTTCTTGTACCCCATCATCTTAGAGCTCTTGACTACTCTGGACAAAGTACTTTTTAACGCTGCTATCAGTGGATCTCTTGAAAGTTTGCCTAAAGTTGTTTTCCCATTCAATAAAAAGTTAACATTTCAGTGCAAATTCACCTTGTTTAATAAATAAAATTCATAAAGATACAAATAAATGTAAATGTATTGCTTGCAGGTGCATCAAAACATACATAAAACATCTAACAGTACATATTACAGTTCTTTTAAAAAATTCAAAACGTTTTCAACCGAACTACTCGGTCATCATCAGTGAAAAACTAATTGTTGAGTTGAGTTGTTGTCTCTTCGCGTTTTCTTGCTTGCCAAATCCTTGAAATGAAATAGTTTATTCCGGGCTAGCAAGAAAACGCGAAGAGACAACAACTCAACTCAACTAGTTTTTCACTGATGATGACCGAGTGGTTCGGTTGAAAACGTTTTGAAATTTTTAAAAGAACTGTAATGTACTTTTAAATGTTTTATGTATGTTTTTATGCACCTCCAAGCAATATATTTACATTTATTTGTATCTTTGTGAATTTGAGTTGTTTTCTCATTGCTCATTCTTTTTAAAATGGCTTTTTTTCCCTTATGAACAGCTTTGCAGGACGTCCAGAAGACTTCTTTGCTCCATAATCCTCTTTTAATCGAAGAAAATTTACTATTACACCTGGAGATCTTTTCTATTTTTTTGCGAGAGCTCTGGCCGAAACTCCTTGATTCTTAAGAGTCACAATTTTCCCTTTTTCAAAACCACTTAAAGCGCATTTACTACCCATACATCTAGAACTCATTTTGCGATCAGGTTTGGAAATTTCCTAGTCTGCAAAGTATCTTTATATGCTAAACTAATTTGCATATTTCGGTTTCTTCTTCTCGGAGTGGCATTCAATATTCCTGTACAGTTTTCATTCTCGTTTAGTGATAATTTCGATTAATGTTCATATCATTTTGCAACACCATTTTTTTAAATAATTCATATTGTCAATGAATTTAAAGTTTGATATTTCCTTTACAGCTTTTATGTAAAATTACTGTATTTATCTCGAGAATGGAGTTTCTGATAATTATTTATAATTTTTTGCCAGGATATCACAAAAAATTACTAGGTTTACATATCATTATGAAACCCAGTGTATAAAATAAGTTTCAAAATTTTTAAGGTAAAATTTAAAGGCATGTTTATTTTATAACGAAATTGATCACACAGTTTGACGTTGCAGTCCCTTATTATCCAGTATTCCCTCTACCTCCAGTCCATAGCATTCATTTGAAACACTGTTAATCTATAAGACATAATATTTGGGGATTTAAGATCCTCCGCAAAAGAAATTGAGCCTAAAAAGGACTCCGCAAGACAAAATTTGCTTTTTTGAAAATTTATGAAAAACTAAATATGAAAATACCTACTATACAATATATTTCATTATATTACATTTTTTTTTTTTTTTTTTTTTTTTTTTTTTGCTGAAATGTCGGAGAAAGTCTCGTTGCACTAAAACAAAGCACAAAGAACAAATTGCATGCCACAATGAAGCATATTTTTTATTGTCATGTTAAAGGAATATGTTAATAATGTAATGTTATATTTATCATGAAAAAAATAAATACTGAAAAAAAATATTTCAAAAAATTAATAATCAAAGAGCAAAGAGTTAGCTTACTCTGAGGTATTCGTTTTGTATTAGGCTTAAAAATAATTAACCTTTTTTTAAAATTTATTTTGTAAATTAGAAATGTATATTTCTTATTGGAAACAAAATAATTAAAAAGAAAAGTATAGTGCTGATATTAACACAATTAGTTTTATGTGTTTTTTACAGTTTAAATTTAAGTTACTGGAAATAGCTTTCTAAAAAAAAAACGCAAGTATATATTATATTGTATCAAACTTTTTAAATTATCTTGTACTTTAAAAGACATTACTCACTATATACAGCTTAATTAAAATATAAATTATAAAATATCGTTGATTAGATATAAGTTTCATAAAAACAAACTTCAGTTTGATTAATATTTTAGTTAAAATAATTGTGTAAACGTAAACAAAAAAATAGACAATTGTTTATTTAAATGTTTCCATAAATATTTAGAGTTTTAAATATAAAAAAAATAATAATAATAATTTAACTGGATTAAAGTGTCATTTCGTATATAAAGGCTGCGTTAATAAATTATGTCGATAAATAAAAACGTAATGAGTCAAGAAAATAACATATGGTTAAGCAAGTAGAATCTTTTTCTCATATATTTATTGATCTGAAAGAAAATCTAAACACAATATTTTTACATCTGAATGAACATATTTTATAAAGTAATTCAAATACCATTTCCTGTAATTGGATTTCAAATATTCGATATTTGTTTCTTTACAAAATAAAATGTAAAAAAACCTTTTCTCAAATATTCTACACAAAAAATAAAAGTAAAAGAAATACAAACTTAATGCTCTAATGGAAAGCTAATGAAATATAAATGAGATAAGGCTTTCTGTAAAGAGATAAAATTTTATTTTACTTCTTCATTTTTTACACTTTATTTCGAGATAATGGAAATATTGCATAGTCGTGGAAAAAATGAATATACTCGCAATTACTCTGCTGTAAATCATCAAAAAATGTATCAATTGAGTAGTAAACAGATCTGCAATTAATGACATAACTTACATTTTGCATACGAGGTCGTCTACATAAAAAAATGTATCAAATGTAAGTATTTCATTCGTAAAACGTAATTTTGACATCCTTTTTCGATTCTTCCGTAAATTGTACCTACAGATATCAAACGGGAAGTCATTCGGTCAAGCTGTTTAGGATTTAAGCATGTTCAAAGTTTGGAAATCCTAATGTTAAATTCTTTTTCGATCGTGTGAAAACGCATTGCAATACGGGTGGTTTTTTAAGCGCAACTAAGCGCAAATATATACATTTTTAGGTGCGTTCGTAATTATAAAATGCGTAGCACCTATAGTCGTCGTCTGGTCCATCCGTCTGTCTGTCTGTCTGTCCGTCCGTCCGTCTGTCCGCATATAACAGCACAAAAACTACCCAACCGAATGTTTTGAAATTTATTATACATACCCGTTGCAGAATTTTGTCGAGTCATTTCAAATTTTATGAAAATCGAATAAAAACTTAAAAAGATAATAAAAGTTTTCTTTATTCTATTAAATCCTATCACACGTACTCTATACAATAAAAGCGCAGGTCAAATAAGTGAGGAAAACAAATACGGGCTAACCACACCTTTTTCCATATGCCAAGCGGCCATTTTTATAAAAAATTATTTTTTAGAATAAAATTGTATGCAAGTTACATTTTTAGAAAGATTGTTAAAAAAAATTGTTTGCTTGAGAGATGAGTTACATTAAAAAATGTTTAGATTCTGAGATAACTTCATTTAAAATTAGGTTAACAGCTGAATATCACAATCGATTAAAGTAAATAAACAAAATATTCATTCATTGTTAGCCATAGAAATATTAACCGTGGAGGTAATCATTCGCAAATCAAGATAGGCATAGTGAATTTACACAGTTGTCTGGTGTAGAAAAAAAATCGCATCTGTAAACATCGCATACGTAATAAGAAAAAAAAGGTATCATCATTTCATTCATAGCAGACGATATAAATTATTTCACTGAAATAATAACGATGATTTTTTTTACACTGTGAAACTAGTTACAGCACGAAACGAACGCACATCATTTGTCATGTTTAACGTACAATTTCCTACTTGTTTAATTAATTATCAAAAAAATTGTGAATTGCAACATATAAATTTTTAACAGAATCAATTTGTGGAAGCTTCATATATGCAAATTTTAAATTACAGATTATTCCGCCAAGTAGTGCTTGAGTTAAATTTAAAAAACTACCCGCATACAAATATGTTCTGCAACAAATAAAAATTAATTTGACATTAGGAATTTCAAAGCTTAAACCTGCATAATTCCTCAAACAATTGACCAAATGACTTCCCCAGGGTTCGTACGATTGTACCACAATTTTTAATAGAAAATTTTTATTTAATATTTGCATAACAGAAATTGTAGATTTTCGTTTAATTGAAGGGATTGTAATAATGTTATGTATTTAAATAAGGCGAAAATTTCTATTAAAACTTGTGTTAAAAGCATACGAACCCTGTTCCCGTTTCTTATCCAAAAATCCAATTTACGAAGAAATCCACAACTGATCTCAAAATTACATATACGTATCGAACATTTCAGAGTTTTGTACAGCATCTGTAAAATCCAGAAGGTATACCAAAATTAGGTGTTAGTATTCAGAAGTTTACATATTTTTACAATATCTGTATGTAAACGAACCTTAACCCCTCACCGCCGAGTAAAAGGGCAAAAGTGTAATGTTGTTTTTCTTTAATTTTTTTCAAATGTAAAAAAAAAAAAGATGATTTTCCCTATATGATGTAAAAAAACCTAATCGCATATATGAATATAGTCCCTCAGTTTTTTAAAACTGTATTATATTAATAGTATTGTATTAATTTAAATAATGCTTCTATTGCAACGAATCCTACAGCTTAGTGAACGGATATATCAGTTCGCGGCGGTCAGAGTAAAATTTAGGTATAGCATTAATCAGTATCGTTTTTGCTAATCAGTTGGTACCAGTCACATACTTTTATTATAATGTGCACCAGAGTTAAAGTAGGGGTGTAATTTGTCATGCTTTTTTCTATGTATATTGTTCAATCTTTTACATATTTTACACTAAACAATACATTATGTATATCCAGTTATGTATTTAATTGATAACAAATAAAAAGAGCATTTAAAGGGGAAAAATGAAAAAGAAAAATGTTATTCAAACTTGATTTATAGCAGCTAAAAATAATTTTTATTGACATGATATCTAATTGTTGCTGACTTGATATAAAATGATCTACAACTACTGCTGAAAACGATAAATCACAATACCTAGAGATAGTCCATCTTTTGTTCCAGAATTGAGTTATTTATGAATAGCAAGAAAAATGTTCACTTTAACTTACATTATCGGGTTTTCAAACTTATGATTTGATTGTAAAAAAGTTTTAATTATCATTATAGATAAACTATTATTACCAAGTAATATCCAGCAATTTATTAATCACATCAAAATCACTATTACCCAGTTCACGGATAAAAATGCTAAGTAAAATTTCAATAAATAAATTGTAAAAAATTACTCTACCCTTTTAAATCTTTGCATTTTTTTAATTATACTTAATATCTAAAATTGTCCTTTTAATAAATTCCGTCTTTGTACTGAATGATAATCTAATTTCTCATGTTCTTCATCAGAAACAATAATTAGAAACGTATTCCCAATTAAAAAAATATTTATCAATCTTTCCATACTAATTTTTACACATTTCGGACATTTACTGAACATTTTTCATAAACTGTTAAAATGTGCATAGCATATGCTATGACAAAATTATAATTTCACAACTGTAAAATTATGGCAATGCAAATCTTGGTTTGTTATTCGGCAATAATCTTATGTTTCACTGTTACTCTTTCAAAGACAAAAATGTATGGAAAAAATGTATCATACGTGAACGTTTTCTGATAATAATCCTGCTTAATATCATATTTAAAACTTCAAAAAGTCATAACCTTAACACTTCTAAATAAATATTATAAGACGAAATACAAGAATTTTGGGAATGTTTTATAATTAGTTTTTTTTTATTTCAAAAGTTTGCATGTCAAGAAACAGAACTGCTTAAGCGTTAACAAAATTTTCACTGCAAAGTTAATAATACTTTAATCGAAATTTAATTTTTAAACGGCAAAAAATACAATTATTTTCTGTTTTCAGGTCATAGCGCCAAGCACGCCGCCTAGCACTTTGCAGTATTCGGCATTAGAAACATCTGGTTAAGTGTGGGAAAATGTTGTAAAAATAGATAATGTATAATTATGTATTTAACTGATAACAAATAAAAGAGCATTTATCGGGGAAAAAATCAAAAAGAAAATTTTTTATTCAAACTTGATTTATAGCAGCTATTTTTTTTTCATGATATCTAATTGTTGCTAACTTAATAGAAAATTATATACAACCACTGCTGAAGACGATAAACTGAAATATAAATACCTGCATTATGCATATTCAGAAGCTTATTTAATTCCCAATACACATGTAACGATATATGTTGAAATTAATACGCATTTACATCTGTTAACATATATACATTTAATAACGACAAGTTACATACAAGCAAGAAAAATAGAAAACAGTTAAACAACAAGCACGAGCGGTTTAAAATAAATGTACGTTGTCATACATACAATTATGTTACATATCCCCTTTCAAAATCTTATTTAAGTTCTATTACAGATCAAGTCTCTTTATTGGTTTTACAACCCTTCCAGACCTGGTAACATAGGGTTTGTTGTCAGTTACGCTGGTGGCAGACACACTTAGATTTTTCTCCGGAGACACGTTGGAATTGTTATCAGCATTAGAAGGTTGATTGTCAATTTCTAACGGTAACTTCCTTTTCCTTTCAATTTAGAACTTCAACTTAGTTGGCTTGATTTGAATAGTGTTCCTTGTATATTCACCTTTATTAGTTATGACATTATATGATCTAGGAGCGGCTTGAGATGTTATTGTTGCTGGTATCCAATTCCTTGGTGCTTGTTTCAGCATCACATTTTGGTTTGGTTGTAATGGAACACTGAATGATGGTTTTGTATGTAGATCGTGGTAGTATTTTTGCTTTAATCTAGCATTTGTTAAATGTTCTGTAGTTTGGGTCATAACTTTCGGCTTTAGCAATTCTTATGCAATTGGAACTGTAGTTCGCATGCGTCTATTGAAGAGACGTTGAGCTGGTGATCCTAAGTTTTCTCTTGGCGTATTTCTAAAATTCAGTAATGCTAATTGTATATCTTGACCTGATATCTTACATTTTCTTAGCAAATTCTTTGCTGTCTGGACAGCTGTCTCTGCTAGACCATTGCCTTTTGGATATAGGGGACTTGAAGTTTGACGGGTAAATATCCATTCTTCAGCAAATTCCTTAAATTCAGTAGAATCATTATTTTTTGCATTGTCAGTTTCTAAAATTCTAGGAATTCCATGGACACTAAACCAATCTTTGAGGATTTGTATTGTAGACTTACTAGATAAATCTTTAAATGGTTTGAAATCAATGAAACCAGAGTATATCTGTAATAAGCAGATAATCCACATCATGATAGGTAAATACATCAGATGCAAGAATTTCCCATGGTAGTTTAGGGATCTCCTTAGGAATTAATGGTTGTTTCGAAGGAATCTTCTGAGTTTACTGACAAACTACACAATTATCTACACATTCCGGGCCAAAACATACACTCACGGGCTCTTCTAAGACAACTTGTAATGCCTAAATGACCTTTATGAAGATTCTCCAATGCACGTCGTCTGTATCTTTCGGGTATAATTATTGTTAATCCCTTTAAGATTAAATCTTTTTGAATAGATAGTTCATCCAAGAATGGTAAGTACTTCTTACACGAATCTGGAACTACATCTTTGTTTTTGGGCCAACCAGTAGAAATGAAATGTTTCAGTAGTATTAGATCTGGATCCGTATTTGTGAGATCCTGTAAAATTGTAAACCCTACGTTTGTGGTTGGAATTTAAAATAGAATTTGGTAGTTACTCTCCTGTAACAACTCTTCATTAAGACAGTCTTTGCTCAGCAAGTCAGCTACATACATTTCCTTACCACGCTTATAACAAACCCTTGGAGCATACTGCTGAACTTCTAAGAAGATTTTACCGAGTCATGGTGGAATTCGATCTTATTGTTTCTTAAAGAAAGATTCTAAAGGTTTGTGATCCGTCTCAATGGTTACTTCATTTCCATATATATATTGATGGATTTTTTGGCATCCGAATTTCATTGCCAGGGCTTCCTTTTCTATCTGGGGATAAGATGTTTGGGCGTCATTCATCGCTGTGCATGAGAATGCTATCGGTCTGCCTTCTTGGAGCAATACTGCATCTAATGCGAAGGATCTAGCATCCACTATAATTGTAATACTTTTGTTTAGATTATAGTATTTAAGTGACGGAGCTTCCTTCAATAATTTCTTGATTTCGGCTAATTCTCTATCTAATTCCTTATTCCAATTCCACTTTTCATTTTTCTTCAATAACAATCTCATTTTATGTGTTTTGTCTGAGAGATTAGGTTTGAACTTATGTAGATACTGAATCATACCAAGTAATCTTTGTAACTCTTTTTTGCTAGTTGGTGCTTTAATTCTACATATCGTTTCAACTTTCTCAGGGTCGATCATGATACCATCACTAGAGAGGATATGTCCTAAATATTTAACTTTCTGGACTTCGAATTGACATTTGTCTTTACTTAGGTTTGCTCCAGCATTTCTTATTGCTTGTAGGACTAATCAAGTATTTGATCGAAGAGTGTTAATGCCAGGCGCATAAATCAATATATCGTCCATTGAGTTTTCAACACCTGTATGCCTTGTATAATTTTCGCTATTACACTCTGAAAAATGTCTGGAGCCGTTTTTATACCGAATGGAACTCGAAGGAAGGAATATATTCCCCATGGAGTACTAAATCTTAAGAATGGCTGGGTATGAGGTGAAACTTTCAGCTGGCGAAATCCCTTTTTCAAATTTAACTTCGTGAAATACTTTGATCCATCTACATTAGCTATAACTTCTTCTAAAGTTTTTAACGGAAATTATTTTCGCAAGAGTATTTTGTTCAAATCAGAAGGATCAGTGCAAATTCTTTCACAATAACCAAATGGTTAGAAATTGGTGTAGCTTCATCTGTTTTCTTAATAATCCCGTCCTTAACCATTCTATTTAGCTCCTATTTGACGATATTTTTTATCTTAAACGGAACTCTTCTTGGTAGTTTGGTCTCTTTTTGAGTGCATTCTTCTGCAAAATCGGCTGTGTATTCGAAGTTTTTTATACACCCAAGTCCTTGAAACAGATCTTGAAATTCATCCTTCAGTAAATTAACTAATTCAATTCTTTGAATTAATCCGGCCTCCATACAGGATAATCGACCTAGGATTGGACTAATTCCTCCATGTGCAATTATTAATTTAAGCTGTATATGCTTATCTTTAATTTGACAGTGAACAAAATTCTCCTGCCACCTCAATAGCATAACCAGAATAGGAGAGAAGTTTACGAACATTTGTACGTTTTATTATTAAACGTAATTTTTCTGCTAAGCGAAATGGTATAACATTGCACTGGGCACCGGTATCAAGTTTCATTGGAATAGCTTTATTGTTAATTATAACGGTCTCATACCAATCTAATTTATTAGCTTCGAAACTTGCTATCAGAAAATTATCATCTTCCGTAACCGTATCAGCATTTTCAATATCCTGCACTCTGTATCTTTTCTGGGTTTTTTACCTACATTTCTTTGCAAAATGATTTTGTTTCTGGCAAATCTTACATTTCTTGCCAAAAGCAGGGCATTCATTGATTTTATGGGTACTACCACAGTTTCTACAATCGTTTATCATTTTAAAGAATTTGGTATTAGAATTAGGCTTATCTTTTGAAGAAACATGTTTATGCGACTGGGTGAATTTTTTAATATATTGTAGAAATTATGAGTTGTGATTTATTATCATCAGAAATATTTTTCAATTGCTGTGCATCACTTTCTGAAGCAACACAAATCTGCACAGTTCTATCTAAGTTTAACTCAGCATCGCTTAAAAGTTTTTCCCGAACGTCATTATTTTTAATTCCAACAACAATTCTATCACGAAGTAATTCCTCTTCCATAATCCCTAGCTTACATGTAGAAGCTTGTATTTTAAGCCTTGTTAAAAAATCTTTAAAAGCTTCACCGTGCTTTTGTTTAATTTGGTTGAATTTATAACGTTCAAAAGTATAATTGACTTTAGGAGTGAAATATTCTGTGAACTTACCTCTAATAACATTTCAATCTTGTTGTTGATCGGTACTTAAACTGAAGGTTTTATAAATTTGTTGACCTTCTCTAACAATAATTACCATAAATGTCGCTACTTGAACTTTTACGTAGCTTTCAATACAAAAAAGTATAAAGCTACCTATTGCAGCCGTTCGGAGGAAAGCAGTTCCGGAAAATTTCGATATATTTTCACCGATCATGACCCCCAGACCCCAAAACCACCCTCCGTTCAAATGTTGATTTATATATATATATATATATATATATATATATATATATATATATATATATATATATATATATATATATATATATGACCTATGTCATACGATAACGCTCGTATTTATGAATAGATTTTGATGAAACTAATTGTGTGTATTAAGCTAACCAATGTCTCGACCGAGTTCGTTGGCCAGCTTAGTCCGCCATTTTGTTTCAAGATGACGGCCATTTAAAAATTTAAAACTAAAATAAATATACAAAAAAATTAAAAATTCAAATTTAATTTTAAATTACGTTTTAGGCCTTGATACAAGGATTCCAGAGCATTTTTTGGTTTACCTCTATCTTAAAAAATGGCTGAGATAGAGCAGTTTGAAATTCTAGGGCACATTAACGCGATTACTCGCAAATTATTTTCTTTCATTGTTGTAATAATTTTCCCAATCATACGCATAAAACTATATATTCATATCAGTTAGCGCCAAAATTGGCGACATTGGCGACAAAATTGGCAAAATTGTCGACATTTGGCGAAATATCGCCAAATTTGGCGACCAAAATAAGTCTTCATAAATGAAGCAAATTTGGCTATTGCTCAATAATTTGGCGAATTTCTTATTCAAATTCAGTATTAACGAATCTTTTGTAAACGTTTCTTTGCATTTTAACTTGCTGTTTTCGTGTAACATTAGCTAAAATTTTAAAACGAAGATATAGGAAAGCTACCTTTTCCTCCCGGTACAGGCCGGAAGGACTTTTTTCTCTTTCTTGTCAAGTTGAACAGCAGCAGCATACCAATCAAAACTTTGACTCCAATCTTCCCATTGTTCTTTGGAATCCGCCGTAAGTAATGGTTTTGTAAGACTTATACCTTTTTCACCCATTTATATTTAATTCAGACTGTCGTTAACGAAATTTAAAGTAAATTTAAGTTACTTTTTGACACAACTTCTGACACCATGTAACGATATATGGTGAAATTAATACGCATTCACATTTGTTAACATATATACATTTAATAACGACAAGTTAAACACAAGCAAGAAAAATAGAAAACAGTTAAACAACAAGCACGAGCGGTTACAGTTAAATGTTTGTTGTCATAGATACAATTATGTTACAAAACAGAGAAGAAATATCATCTTTGTATCCACTGCTCCATTAATGTACATCAACATATATGTTTTATCCAAATAAAAATTTATGAAAAAAAATGCAAAAAGAAATTCCCCTCAATCATCTCTCCACCTTTATCAAAAGCACTTCAGAATATCTACATGTGGCAGTTATATAATTTTATGATTTGACCTTTTAGAAAAGCATTTTATATAAGTCAAGCGAAGACCATTTATAGAATCGTGAAACCTTTTGATGGACATTAAAAAAATAGAGCTTTTAGATTTGGTATTAAAGCAAAACGCGTTCGTAGTGTCGAAAAAAACTAAAAATTCATAAAACTCAAAGTATCATAAACAGAAAAATTCCGGCTGTAAAAAAATTGTTTTTTTTCTTCTTCTTATACGCAGAACAACATTTTCTTAGAAAAAGGGCGGCGTAAAAAAATTTAAATTCTTGTTTTATTATGAATAAAGCCTTTCAAAACAAATGTATTATCTAAAATCTACATTTGATTTGTATACATTTTGTATTTGAAAGTATGTTTCCATGATCAGCGTCTTAACACTAGTATTACGGAGTTTCCTCTTTACCTATAACTATGATCAGCGGTCACTTTGGCCGCTTGTCCCAAATAAATAAAAAGGCGTGTTTTTTGCTAATACTATACAAAGTTTAAGCCTATATATACACAACTTGCTTGTTATTTAGAAAACTATACACATTGCTTTTTTTAATGTAAACAAAGTAAACATATGTAAACAACCTATACAGGTACCGCAAATATATTTTCTACAGTTTTCACAAATATTCAAAGGTTTGTTCCCATTGCATGTATTTGTTTGACACTGTTTACGTTTACGGGAAGGGATGTGACAAGCATCAATTTTCAACTTGTTAAAAGCAGAAAGCGTGAAGTTTTTGGGTGAAATATATATCTTTCTGAGTTGCTCATGCTACATCCAAAATTAAATCACGGCTGGCTGTAGTTTTTAAATCCAGTTGTCTCTTTATAATATATAAATGCATTTATCGCAGCCAAATCAAGAATATTAAAAAACACTTGAACTGGCCAACGTCTGAATGAGGAGTCACTGAGGGGTTTCTAGACATCTGGTCTAAAACATCAACTCCATATTTGGTCGAATTGTAAATATTCACAACTTCAGGGGGTTCTTTTCTTTATTAGATGATATTTTAAAAGTTTGGTGTGAAGTACTCAGGAGCAAGACGTTTTTGTTCTTTTTCCCTTGATGAGATGTAACCGTTATATTGTTATACTTAGCAATCATACGAGATGACAGCACATCTCTTGTTTTCTTGAACAAATGAGGTATTTATCTCTTTTTAATTGTGCCAACACAACGCATTCCTGCATTTCTCATTTGTTTTACTAATTTCAGTAAAGAAATTATCCATTCTCAGGTTTCTTCCAGTGTTGTAGTATATTTAATCACGCAAAATGCTGCATGTTCATCTACACTTCTTCCATTTGGGCTTGTTTTATCCTCACTCAAATACAGATATCAGTTCAGAAAATATTCATTCTGACTGCAAATTAGTAGCAAGCAAAAATTTAAAGCCGAATTTATCTGGCTTTTTAGGCATATACTGAATAAATCGACTTCGAGTGTTCGTGGAAAACATATGTTCATCCACTACAATATTTTCACCCGGTTTATAATAAATCAAACAGTTTTCGATAAATGTAATCCAAATATCTGGAACAAGGGCAAAAGGATCAGTTTACAGCATTCGGGATGACTTCTAGTTGAATTCATGTCGAAGCGCAAATACTTCATAATTTACAAGAATCTATCCGTACCCATTATCTCAGTGAATAATGTCGGACCCCAGGGTTTTGACTATAAACTCAAAACAGAAAACCCTTTTATAGCCGAAATTGCACGAGCATACATAACTGATATAAAAGCGTCTAACTCATGACTAATCGAAATTTGAATTTTGGGATTTTTTACGCTCCTATTCTTCAGTGCACTGTTGAACGTGACGCAATATTTTTTCATTGATAAACAATCTTCATGCACTAATTGCGCTCTGATCAATTGTTTTTTCCTTTCCTGTTAAGTTGGTCCAAATACCTCTTGTAAGACGTTCTGCTGGGTACGTCTCTGTGTAACATTTGCCGTAATATTTCCTATTTTCCAAATTGAATCATCATTTGTTGTATCTTCTTCTTTTTGATTTTACTCATATTGGGAACGTCTTCCTCGTTCTCAAGTTCTGTTTCGTCGGCCTTGACTGCAAATTGTTCTAGCATCAGGAAATTAAATATTTTCTTGATTTAAATTTGTACTTTCATTTGGTGTTTCCTGAATAGACTCTCCATCAGATGAATTCACTTGGTTTTGAGGGAACAATCTTCGTCGGATAAATATGGATATAGTTCCGATATGAAATTCTTCATCAGGATCAATATCTGAATCATAATTATCATCAGAAATAGTTTCAAACTTTCAGAGAAAATTCTTTTGTTAGGTATTTTCGTCAAACACTGCTACGCCACATGGTACGCACATCACAAAATACGCAGATCAGGATACTGACATTTACCGAAACGAAATGGAGTTCGGTATATTTTTGTCCGTTGAAAGATAATATTTCTAGTGTGAGTTGCAGGACATAAGCAAAATTAAGACTTGATATGTAAGTGCCCAAAAAAAAAACACAAAATTGTAATAAATAAGTCTTGTGATTATGACGGCCTGGGTGCCTGTCGAGTAGGACGCCGCTACATACGGAAGGTAGCTAGGTGTCTTGTCATTGGTTTGAGACAACAGATACGAAGCCATGCACGGCTGCCGCTGCATGTAAAATATGTCGTAGGTGCAAAGTCCTCCAAGTGCCCTATGAATGATACCGCTGGAGGTCCTCAGTCAGCTGAATGTCTCGTCACCTGATCAAGGTTCTAAATTACGAGATCAATTCCTTTCTGTTCATTAAATTTTGTGTTTTTTTAAACCTGCCAATTCAACAAAGTTAAATAGAAACATTGACCCGGCAAACAAATAAACTGTAGCAAACCACTAGAGAGCACTGCAGCGATGCCAACATGGCTATTGTCAGGTGGATCACAGCTGTGATATTCTGTGATCAGGCGAATATCGCCCCACCTCCAGGGACTAACTTGTCAAGCTAGGCAATCATGACCGGCAGGTAGGGGCCCGATTTGCGGCATATAAAAACATTCCGAACACAAAAGAAATCCGCAGTCAGAAATCACGCTGAAATTCCAAACATGTTTTTTTTCTCTTCTTTCCTCTCTTCGCCTTCCATCTCACCTCACGTCCGCTTCTTTGAAATACACAATCCTTTTCACCACAATACACACCTGCATATCTATTAGAATAGTGGAAATAGCTAAAAAAGCGAAGAAAATAACTTGACACATATAATTTTCTAGATATGGTCAAAATGACCGGTAACCGTAATTCTAGGTAATACATAGTAATATTTGGAAAAAAATAATTATTTAAACTGAACAAAAAAGAAATTATGTAGTTTTCAGGAAAAATAAAAAGTTATCCAGATTATAAATAAGGAAGTAATAAAGCTACGTTCATTTAAATTGGATTTGCAGTTAAAATGACCTGTGTCGTAATTCTAGTGTTAAGAGTTTATAGCCATTACATATATTTTGAATTGCGTGGTTTATCCCTACACTGTTTCATCACTTCCATTTATTTCACTTACATCAGGCATTTAGTAGTTACTATCTTCCTTTTTCAGGTAATTGATATTAATATTTAAGTAGTAAAATATAGATTTAACTCTGGTTGTTAAATTTTCAAAATGCAAGGTATAGTATAATTTTTTTAGAATATCGTAATGAACAAAATATGGTTAATTAAAGAATTATCAAAACTTACATTTTCTTGAATATTTATGAAGAAGTTTGTCGACTTCTACTTTTTTGTTTTATTCGTATTATAACTGCACAAACCACGGACAAACAAAAATTTATATATGATTTATTCTAAACACAAAACTATTTTAAAGCAATAATTTCTTTTTCAAATATTTCATGAAAGTATACTTAGATGACTGTCATCTTTAAAACTGTCTTATGCTCATAACAGAAGTATAAATTGCCGAGAATAAACAATTATGTCTTTCTATTGTGAATAAACTTTACTTTGTTTTAATAGATTGAATAAATAGTTAATTTCTTCTAAAAATAAACGATAAAATTTATCAATTGAATCCATTTGGACACTACACTGTTAACTAGTATTTTAAAAACACAAATTGCACAAATTGTGCTTATTAGTTGCTAAAATCAGTGTAAAAATTGTTTTAAACTCATAAAAGAGCTAAAATCCTACATGTTTCGGCTTTAAACTTAAAGCCATCATCGGGGAAGAGGAACAACACAAACGACTACTGATCTTTTAATTTTCGACACGAGAAAATTGAAATCAACAGTATGGAAAAATTTAAATAAAATAAGCTGGCACTCTCTGTTGCCAAAGAGCGAAAAACAAAACAAGGAATTAACAAGGTGTTAAAAATGTATCCCATAAACTAGGTATGTTGAAAGAAAAGTTATCATTACAAATACAATCTTTTCTAATTTTAATTTTAATATTATATATAATAAACTATTAAACTATATTTATTGTTATAGTTTATTTATTGATGAATGAATTGAAGGCAGCAATCTTATAAGTGAAAGTTGTAGAGGCATTAAATGGGATTATTGTGTTACTTCTCATCGGTTTACGATAGACTTTACGTTTTAGGTTGTTGTCATCTTTAACATAATATAACCAATGGCTATAAACTATATAAACAACAGAAGATTTTATCCATAAAATAGAAAATATTCAGATTTCTAAAGGAACTATTCTAGCTAGTTTAGATATTGTGTCTCTTTACCCATCTATTGATACAAATGAAGTTGTACAAAATATTAATTTGGAAATTGATAAACAAAATAATTTAAGTGATAGCGTAAAAACATCTCTAAAGTCAGGACTTAACCTTATCATTAATAACAACGTTTTCATGTTTAATAAGAAATTTTACAGACAAAATAAAGGAGCACCTATGGGATCTCCTATTTCCGGTCTGTTGGCTGAATTTAAACTTAGACCGATGGAGGAATTTATTTTTAAAAGTTTGAATTTAACACTAGAAGTTTGGCTAAGATACGTTGATGATATCTTTATCACATGGAATCATGGAAAGCAAGAACTCCTATCTTTCCTCTCAAAAATAAACGAAATAGATGAAAATATTAAGTTTACGTTGGAAATAGAAGAAAATTCATCACTGCCGTTCCTGGATATTCAACTAATTAAACATGACAACAACCTAAAACGTAAAGTCTATCGTAAACCGATGAGAAGTAACACAATAATCCCATTTAATGCCTCTACAACTTTCACTTATAAGATTGCTGCCTTCAATTCATTCATCAAGCGTGCTTTTCTGGTTTGTTCAAGTGAATTCATCCAAGATGAACTTAATTTTATCAGAGATATCTCCAATGACCATGGTTTCCCCGCTCATCACGTACAGAAAATTATAGAAAAATTCAATGGCCATTTAATTCAGCATCCTGTCCCTAGCAATAATAAACCAAACTATCGTAAATTCCAATATATACCTATTATATTTGAAAGGATTAAAAGGGCCCTCCGTAAATACAATATTCATCTTATTGCTGTCCCTCCCAGAAAATTGGTTGACTTTGTTTCATGTAAATTAGATCCTATCCCCCCTGATCAATTCGCAGGTGTTTATGAAATCCCCATTAGATTAAATAATAATAGTATAACTTTTTACATTGGTATGACTAAAAGAAAGTTTTTGGAAAGGTTAAAAGAGCATAAAAACGACATAAAATTTGGAAAGTTATCCACTGCACTCTCCCGGTTTTACACTAAAAATAATGATACTGTAATTAATTTCGATAAAGCAAGAATTATCCATAAGTTCAATAACCAATTTAAAGCCGCCATTAGGGAATCATTGGAAATTAAAATTAGAAAAGATTGTATTTGTAATGATAACTTTTCTTTTAACATACCTAGTTTATGGGATGCATTTTTAACCCCTTGTTAATTCCTTGTTTTGTTTTTCGCTCTTTGGCAACAGAGAGCGCCCGCTTATTTTATTTAAATTTTTCCATACTGTTGATTTCAATTTTCTCGTGTCGAAAATTAAAAGATCAGTAGTCGTTTGTGTTGTTCCTCTTCCCCGATGATGGCTTTAAGTTTAAAGCCGAAACATGTAGGATTTTAGCTCTTTTATGAGTTTAAAACAATTTTTACACTGATTTTAGCAACTAATAAGCACAATTTGTGCAATTTGTGTTTTTAAAAGATAAAATTTATTTTAAAATTATATCAGAAAAACTGACTTATTATCATTAAAATATAATACATATACTTACAAAAAGTGATTACAGTAAATAAAGCTTGAAAAAGATTAGTTCTGTGCGCTCAATAACGGTGATATTCTCAAGATATGTAATAACAAATAAACTATTTTCTCCCTAATTTGATTTATGTAATTGGTAAACAAATGTCCCGAGTTAGCATTTAAAGTTATTCTGCTTTAAATAAAATTATGTTCAATGAATGTGATTTATTTTATATGCATTTTTTTAACTTATGCACTATCTATTGCAAAATTGCCGGAAGTTAAAAAAGGCCTAATCATTTCATATTCTTTTATTATGCATATAGATTTCGATTGACTCGTGGAAACTGGATGGTTAATACAATCTTGAAGCATAAATTACATTACTATTTTAAAAATTATTCTGGAAATATTCTATGTTATGTACTCTAAATTAAGCTGGATTTTCTTGTTGTACTAGGTATCTGCTATATGTAATTTCATCCATGTTTTAAACTTTCTATTCGTCACTCCGATTGACCATTTTTGTTAAAGCATCATAACTGCATATCATGTCCTGCTGTCTCATGATATTTGTTTATCAAGTACATAGTTCAAATTTTTAGCAAAATTTGTTAATTTATCATTACAGATCTTACGAATGTCACCATTACTGAGTATACAAAATTTATCCGTTATTTTATTCAAATATTTTTAAGCCTTTATGTTTGCTATAACAAAATTTAACATACATATGTATTTTTCCTTAAATAATTGTTCAAAAAATTTCCAATAATTCAAAAATTTTCATATTTGTGAAAATATTTATATTTAAATATTTTCTGTTTTCTATGATTTCTTTGATTTTAGTTAATATTTTAAATTTAAAATTTAGAAATAAAACAATATATATTTCATAGTTTCGGTGAACCATATTTTATTCAATTAATGTTATAAAAATTTCAAAAAAGTTTTTAAAAAAAGTTAAAAAAAAAAAACCGTTATGAAATAGTAGACGCCGGAAATGTAATCAAAACGTAAATTATCACACACAATTCTAAAAAATTTTTTGTTCTTCGCTTCTTGCAGAATAGTAAGTAGAAGCAAACATTCTCTAAAAATGGATTTTTGAAACTTCTTATATTAAAAATTTAATTGAAATTTCTTCTTCATAATTTAGTACGCTTTATTTTTATGAAAAAAAAGAATTTTTCAAAATGAATTTTAGTCTTCTTTTCAGATAATTTATTCAGTGGTAAATGAATGTACTAGTTAAAAAGAAACTATTACAAAAAACATATGAGAGATAAAATAGGGTTTAAGAAAACCAACTAGTCAAAGTATTATAAAATAAACCTTGTACAAAAAAAGAAATAATTTTATTTATTTTGTGCGTATGTGTAGAAAATAGGTTTAAATGAAAACAAACCTTAAAGTCTTAAGTATAAAATGCAGAATACGTTCATTAGAGAAGAACATTTCTTCTAAAATTTTGTAAATATATATATATATAATATGTAAATATATATATATATATATATATATATATATATATATATATATATATATATATATATATATATATATATATATATATATATATATATATAAATGAAATTAAAAGGGATGCTAAGGCACTAATTGCATTTGAATTTTGTATTAAACTGCATTCAAGTCGATTCTATTTGGATTTAAGCTTTTTATAAGTAGGCCGTTGGTTACTTTTAGCTGTAAAGAAAATATTAATAATAATTTAAATATGTTCTGCTAAGCATTTTCTTTTTTATTATAAAGAACTTTAAGTGAATATATAATTTTTAAATTTAAAATTTAAATGAGGCTGCTTTTTAAGTTTTAAGAACGTGTTTGATATGGCTTACATATTTGTATATGATTGTAAGATAATGTGCATACGCTAACAAAAAAATGATGTTTCAATTTTATGAATCAACACGGTGTTTTAAATGCTTTTGTTAAATTTATTCAAATAGTCCTTTTTGTAAAAATGTTTTCATTGGATGTACTAATCTGAAGAAAAAATAGTATACTATCACGGTAAAATTACGATAAGATAATGATAGCATAAATCAAAAATATATAAGTTATTATTTTATAAATTTATTTTTTTAGAATCTTTCCGATTAAAAAAAAAATAAAATAAAATAAAATAAAATTATAAATAAAGGGGATGAATCTTAAAGGGTTAAACCTATTCATAAATTTAGAAAATTTGATTTTTCGAGAATTACACTATTTGAGGCTTTATCAATTTACAAGAGATTATATTATGCGGCTGAAATAAATTATTCTATGTAAGTAAAAAATAATAATGTACTGGAATTTCAACATAAAATTTTAATTTTCTTTTTCACAAAAGTGCATTTTCCACACCTATGATCATGATTATTCAAGAACTACTGAATCAATTCACGTCTATTTATGTCAGCTCTTTTCTTATTTTATTTTGCACATAGCATTATTCCTTTTCTTTTATTTATCATCCCAAATTAGTAGTTTTTTTAGGATAAAAAATTTAATTTTCTCTTTCGACCGCTGCATTTGGAAACAGAAATCAGTTTTTTTTTGTTCATAATGCCTTCATCCAGTCTTTAGAAAACACCTTATTCAATTAATAACCGCTATTTTTTTAATTTAAGAATAGTTAATTTAAATTACAGTGGTCACCTCAAGCTATAAAAAATGCGTCAGAAAAGCGTCAATAATTTTGTTTTTAGGGGTTATCTTTCTTTTCTTTTTCTTTTCTTTCTTTAAAAAGAAATATTGTATGAAAATTATTTGTAAATATTGATTTATAAATTTAATAAAAAGTAAAAAGAATAATAAATGCTTAATGAAAAAATAAAAATAAATAAACAAAATAAAAATATTTTTTCATCCGCTTTAATGTGATCACGGTTACTGTTATCTATCGTTTAATATTGTCGAAATTAGCTGCGATAGACTGCTTATATTCAATTCTTCACTAAAATCAATCGGTATGTTTGACAAAAATTTTCATTTATTGTTAACACTTTTTCATCAGTTAAAAAAAGTGAGATATTGAAAGCAAATTTTGTTATAAAGTTCATTGAAAGCATAACTTCCAAGTAAAAACTAATATAACAGTGTATGAGGCATTGATAAAGCCTGAGTTTCTTTGACAACAATATTTCTATAGCTGCGAAGTTCATAAAAACTTGCCAAAAATTTGAGAGGAAATACAAAATATTGACGATGATCAAGAAGACGACATGATGAAATTTATTGAAAAAATAACTACAAATGCGTAAATAAATGTTAAAGTTTAATTTAACAAGTAATATAAAAAAATGTAAAGTCAATTCCTACTTAGGTCAAAAAGAATTTTTTTCCAGCGATCTACACGCTTCGCATCTGACGGTATTTATTCCTAAATTTATATCCTGCTAAATATCTTATATAAGAGAAATTTTTGAAATGTATTAAAATTTAAATAAAAAATAAATAGCTAGAAAAGAATATCTAACAAAATTGTTAGACAAACTGCGTTAGAAAGGTAAAAAATTATATTTTTCTGGATATAAATTTTAAATCTAATGATTATGTCGCTTTTCAAATATTGAATTTCAAAAACTACCACACTTCACAATGAAGTACCATAGCGAAACCTTCACGCGTAAAAGATAATGGGGCTGTTCAAGGACGAAATCAGGCGGCGCGCGGGGGAAGGAGACTATGGAGGGAGTCTATACTTTTTAACAGAAATGAAATATAAAACTAAAATTAATTAAATAAATTTAATTAATGAATTAATATTTGAAAAAACTGTATTAACATCAAATGTCATCCACTACAAGTTAAAAAAAATATTTGAACTTGAGTGGAGGAATAAAAAGTATTTTATTAACGATTGAAAATTTGAACAAGATATATAAATATATAGAGGGTGTGAGCTAATAGTAGGAATTGAAGAAAAAAACAGATACTATTTAAAAGTAATATTAAAGAGCGTGCTGAAACTTTTGATATGAGGTATAATACAAAATCGACCAGTAAATGCTCTAACATTTGAGTGGGTCAGGCTAAGAGTATTTTTATTTCTAACTCAAACACTACTCATCATATCGAGTTGAATTCTTATTGTTATCCTATTAGTTTTCTTAACATATTCCAAGGTTACAATTCAAATATTTTAAAATTAATTTCATAATTCAAATTACATATACACATTTTTTAAATGCCTCAAAATCGCATTATTATGTATAGGTTAGTTAATACTAACACTACAAAAATCAGCATAAAAATAATTGTTACAGGAGATATGAATGAAAATATTAATGAAATAATTATTATTCGGTCTTTAAAATTGTGCACCTTTATAATGTCTAAACTTCTTTTTCTAATGATTTACTGTTTGTTACCGAAATTTAAATTTTAATGTAGAATTGAAACTTGAAGTCTAATTTAGGTGGTAGAACTGAAAATTTTAATGCTGTTTGCTAATTAAATATTGAGAATAATTCCTAGGTTTATTTTTTTAAGAAATATTTTTAAATGGCATAATTTCGAACTGAATGACTATTTTCATTAAATTAATTTCCATTAATGCTTAAAGTGATAAAAAACATAACACAGAATATTTAAACTACTTTTTTTTTAATGTAGATAACATATGTTTCATTCACAATTATCGGTGACATCTTCAGATCTTAATGATAAATACAAAATTCTCGCATATTTGAAAATAGTAAAACATATACCACGAGATCGCATGTCCAAAGTTAGTAGGTGCTTAATTTGGCCAAAACTGGGGAATGAGAAAAATTACTATTTATTTTTATTTTTATTGCTTTTCCATTTATGGATCATCGCGTGCCAAATTTTAGCTAATTCAAAGGAAACGGTTTCGTTACAAATGCAATCTTTTCGCAAATATATTTCTATAGATTCACGGATAATGGATGGGAAATAAGCTTGAAAAATTATTTTACTATTATTGAAATCTAGCTGCAACTGTTTCTTACTATATTGTCTGGCTAAAGCGGTGGTTCTTCTGTCCTGTTTGATATCTGCCATATGTTCTTTTATTCTTGTTTTAAATTTTCTGTTTGTCATTACTATATAGTACTGTATTGTGTGCGATGATTGTATTGTATTATTTATAGACTATTTTCATTTTCTCTCCGATAAATGAGTGAATAAAATACATCGAGTGTTCACATTTTCTGTAGACAACTGTACATATAAAATACCTGAAATTGATTTTCATTTAAATAAAATTAATTTCAGTTACCAGATGCATACTCTCTAATTCAGCGGATATTTTTATTAACAAATTCCCAATTCGTCTACAAAATTCCAAATATAAATTTTCACTCTATTTAATCACGGAATGTCTATCATTAAATAACCCAAAAATCACTATAAAATTTCTGGTATTAACCGGAATTTCTGAATAAAAAAATCCGTTAACATGGCAACACTGATTAGATGCCAACGTGATTGCGACTATTTTACAATCGTGAAGCTCACTAGAGCTTCACAGTACACAATAAATCGTGACGCTTTGTTGACTGACAAAAATGTTATTTTTATTTGGTAGCAATTAGAACTATTTAAATAAGATGAAACAAAGTTGTAGCTTCGTAACATGAACAAAATAGAGTAAAAGTTTACACTTTTGTCATGCTCTTACTTTTCCATTAGCATGCATAGTCATAGTAAAAAAGGCATAGAGAAATACAGACTTCTTTAAATCTTTCTTATAAATTTATATTACATATGTTCTTACGATTTATGGATTTTATAAAACACAGTTATTGTACTAATTAAAAACATAAACAGCACCTTCTGTGCATATACTTTGCTAAAAGTAGTGTCAAATAAAAACATTAAAAGCTTTAAAAACATTTAAAACATGAAAATAAAAAATTTCCAACTATTTCGGCTTAACATCTATACCCATCGTCAGGGATATTCAAAGATATAAGTGGCGATATACTAAAAAATCAATTTTTATTTCGGTCTTGAATACACAAAAATTAATACAATAAACCGTGCAATAATAATGTGCGTATTCAAGTCTGAAATAAAAATTGTTCTTTACGTATACTTTTAATATAATAAGACATTAATTTCTGTGCTTTAATAAGTGGTGATGTTTGTAGCTTGGCGATGGGGAGGTGATAGGGGGTGGGTGGTGGTGGTGTGTGTGTGTGGGGGGGGGTACGATCTAAAAACCAAAAATTAAAAGAAGGAAAAAATACACATATGCTGGAGGTCATCTAACGATGAAAAAGTTATTCATTAGGAAACGTTTGTACATCAGAAACACGGTAAAACGATATACTGTTTTATTTAAACATTTTTGATATTTTGGTCGAAATTTTTTTCAGTTTATATAGCTAAAAGGCATCTAAATTATTAAATACAATGTAGCATGCTTTTATATAATTAAATACGTTTACTTCTACGTTAACATACTTGATGTAAAAATTATTGAATATATTATTATTAAGGTAAAGGCTCTTAAAAACAAAAGTCAAATTTGCCGATTTTTATATAAACGGAATTGGAAAGTCTAGACATATTACAATCGCACATGCAGATTCAAATTAATAGTAACTAGCAGAATATATCACATTCGCACTGTATAAAAATAGAAATGTTTCTGTATCTACTTTTGTAAACTTTACGAAATATAATAAAACATTTTTTCCTAGATAAAAGAACGTATTTCGAAATTGTGAATAACTCAGAAGAGATGCTGTTACATTTTTGTTTTCAAGTTTTGTTATTTCCAGAAACATTTCTCTTCTTTTTAGAGTGTAGTGTATCTAAAGTGACATATCGTTTCAGTATCTATATATTTATATAACGCTAAGTTACGTGAAGGTGAAAAAATGATTATTTCCCTTTCGCCGGTGGCAACGAGTGGTTTGTTTTCACAAATTTGCGAATATTAAGAAAAGTGGGGCGTGCCAATCCAGATGCATGTCTCTCATCTGGAATTGGTTCAAAATTAGGAGACCTGTTTCCATGTCAGCTATATACGGGCCAAAATGGCTAAGTAGAAAGCTGCAAAACAAACAAACAGAAAAGTATTTGAGGTATTGATTTAAAAATATTCACAGATATGTAGAAAAATTCTCTGCCTTCGAAAATCCAATTGTTGTAAAAATCGACGTCTTTTTGTCTAATTTTTTGTACAAAACTAACCGAGACTAAGAAAGAAAATAATGTGTAAAGTCAAATTAAAAAATACTTCATTTTTTGCCTGTTTCAAAAGTTACGGATATTTGTTAATGTTAAAGCTCCATGCATTTTAACCGCATTGTTGTCCGCATCGTTATGACGTCAACGTTACTAACGCATACATTTGTGATTTACAATATAGATTGACTTTTAAAAGTTTTACTTCTTCCATACATAACAACCACGTGTTTTTTGTGTTGGTATTTGTTTTTGAATATTTGAAAGTGGGAACTAATTAGTAATCAAATTATACCGTACACTCTTTAAAATATCATTTGTTAAGTTTTGATGGGGGATGGGGTCTGTCGTAATTTAATTATCCCGTTAATGTTAAAGGTATATAGGTCTGGCGCACTCTGGTGATGAAAAGTGCACCTAATTTATTTCTGCAGAGCTTTCGCAGCACGCCTGCTATACAGCAGCTATAGGCAGCAGGGACCAGTTCCGGAGTTTCGTTCGGAAAGAGGTTTGTTTAGAACAAAAGGAGTTCCCTGACGAGAGACCAGCGAAGCGACCGTAGCATGCTAGTTGAGGATAAAGGGAACGTTTTATTTATTTACGTTTTGTTCCATATGAATAAAAGAAAATAAAGTATACAGTATTATTATTCATAGTTTTCAAAAGATAATTTTTACACTCTATACATTTCAGAAGTAATTTTCATTGTTGCTCAAATTATTTTAGTTTATTCTAATCGAAAAAAAATAAGTTTTTCAGAATATCATAATTTTGTGCGTGTGGTATTTGTGGTAATCCTTTAGACAAGATTATAGAGTAAAAAAAGAAAAACGTTTCCCATTACAGGAGAGGTCCACAATTATTCTCATATATACTGAAAACACCAAATTTCTTCATATAATAAAAGAGGAAAGTATCACTTTTTTTTCATCTCAGGAATTTTCAAAGTATATACAATTATCTCAAATTATATACAATTATATAAAATATTCTTTAAAAAATTTTTTTATGATTCAGTATTTTTCACTTAAAATTCGGTAGCATTACATTTAGTTTATATATCTTGATTTTTGAATAAAAAAATTTATTGAAACACTAAAAGATTAATATAACATATATATGTTTTATAGAAATATATATTAATGTACAAATTCATATTTAAATAGCAAAAGTGTCAAGTTTGTCACTAAGCCTATTGTAAAGATCTAGTAAGTCCAATAAAAGCATTTCGAAGGAAATTATTTCAGAAAATACATCTTATTCAATTCTCTGTGGACATCGTATACATCATTAATTCTTCCCTCTCGTGTCGGTTGAGAAGAAACATCATCCCTAGAGTGCAAGTTAACGTTTCACTTTCTCTCCTTTTGTGTTTATTTCTTTTTCTGTAACGCCGGACAATTAACAAAGGCAATGATCCCGATTAAAGAAACGTGTAGATGTCAATTTTATGTTAGTTGCGCTAATGAAATCTGTAAAAATCAAAATATTAGTCCATCACAGTAAAAATAAATTTACATTTTTACAAAGTTTTTATATAAATAAAATTTAAAAATAATTGTAGGCATTTATAATATAAATTGTGTATTTTATTTAATTTTTGCTTAATCACAAAAACTCTTTCAATAAAGAATTCATTTCCACCTCTTACATTTGTAAAATAAAGGTGATATAGAATACAAAACTGCCTAAACAAATGGCCTTTTCACTTTTTTGACCTATTAAATAATGTAATTTTTTTAGAATGTAATTACTCGAACCGCATACAAATATGAGTATTAGATGAAAAAATATTTAACAATTTTTATGTTGTACACCTGTAGCTGTCGTGCTATCTTCCTGAATTTAAAACCACTTATTTAATTTTGTTATTACTATTTGTCATATTTATATTTATCTAAGTTTCTATAGAAGCTAAAGTTTTAAAATTTTGTGCAATGTTTTGTATATTGCTTTTGGGCGTTTTCGTTTTAAGTGAAAAACTTGAAAATATTATTGCTTTTTTAAAAATAAAGAACTCATATTTTTTTCCTCTAAGAATTATTAATAAAAAAAAATCCCGAAGACCACTTAATTAATATTTATTCTTTTCTATACTGAAAATTAAAAAAAACTAGCATAAAGAGCTATCCTGTAAGAAAATATAGCAAAATATAACAAGTGGGTAAGTGTGATCGAAGATCGCTCAAAGGGTTTCGTTTAATATTCCTTTCAAAACACTTTATCCTTTCTTTAATAAATTCAAACACATTTTATTTAGCAACAACAACAACAAAATGTCATGTTTTTATAAAGTAAAAATTTACCGGTCTATTTTTTCCTTTTTTCGAATATCTAAACCAGCCGGATAGCGGCCCAAGCCCGCTATTATATTCTGTCATAATAATATCCGTCATACGGACTAAATGCAATATTTAACAAAAATAATTTCAAATTAAACAAATTGTACACCTTCAAAATATTAAAATATGCGAATATTTCCATAATCGGATTTTTATCACGATTCAATATGTTTCTCAAACTCATATATTTACTATTCTCTATTATTTATATTGATACTCGCTTTGTATTATTCTCAAACATTTGAAAAATTCGTTAAACTTCCTATATGACGTCCGATTTTCTATTTAAATGACGTGATATTAATCTGCTTTTTCCACTTTCACATACTCATACTCCTTGTATTATTGAAAAATCTTAGACATTTTCCGTTTTAATACGACTATGACGTCAATCAATTTCATTTCATATTTATCTTTTTTTCAATTGGTGAAACTTTTTATTTCATTTTCATTTTTCACGTGAAAATCGTCTGATAGAAAATTAATTATTTTAGAAAGAATTTTATTGTGGATTTTTAGTTTTTGGCATCGGTTATAACTAAAAATGTTTCAATTTAATAGGAAAAGGCTGTTAGAATTTTGGTTTTTTTATCTCTATTTATTAAAATAATACGAATTTTTTAAATTTTAATATTTTGAACTCTTCACAGCTGCTATTCACATTTATACACTAAGTTTCAACTCTGTAAGTTACATACCTTTTGAGAATGGCTCTGTGACGGACAGACAACGGAGCGGGGGTAATAGGGTTTCGTGAGATGAACGAAACCCTAAAAAAAGAAAAGACTTACAAATGACTAAAATGAAAAAATTTGAATTTTTGAAAATTAAAATTATTTTGCATGTGTGTGCACTTATAAAAGTAAGAATTCAAAAATCTAAAAATGACTCATAAAAATTTTGTGTCCCGGAGCACTTTAACTAAAAAATTACCATAATTACTCGAATCTAAGACATGCATTTATTTTTCTAAACATTATTCAATTTAATCTGTGCTTCTTTTAATCGAGTACAACTTGCAATATTGTCAAACAGATGTATGTCTGTGTGTTATATACTAAAGAGTTTATTTATTCCTCAATACTCTCATACGGATATGTGCAATGGATGGGGGTGTGATGCATGAACGTTAGGATGGAGTGGAAAAAAATATAATGCCGGAATATAATAGTGATTAAAATTTGAATTTTCAAATTATTATTAAAGGGAAACAAATCAGGTCAATAGATTAATGTCTTAAATCCTATACCAGGCCTTAAAATTACAAAAAAATGACAGCAAATTGTGTTGTATCATTTTAAAATAAAGTTCATAATTTCAGAATCCAATTGCCATTAAAATATACTCTTTTACTTCCAATTTAACGGAGAAAATATGAAGTCAATTGATTACTGTATTGAGCCCTCTACCAGGCCCTGAAATTAGGATGATTATTGTATTTCGAAATTGTGAAATTAATTTTTATATATGTCTCAATTTTCGTAGTTTCAGGGCCTAGTAGAGTACTCAAAGTATTAATCGATTGATCTGATTTGTTTTCTGTTAAACAGTAAGTGGAAAGGCTCATTTTAATCTCTATTGTATTTCGAAATTGTAAACTTTATTTTATTCACTCCACCTTAATGGACATGAAAATACCTCTACTTTCGAACAATCCAACATTACATTGAAGATTACATATATGCGCAAATATATGTGTGTGTGCCCATTCGTAAATAATACTAAAACTATACACGGAAGTGAACTTAGATAAACGACTGAAAACGTAAACAAAATAGCATGTGTATAGTTTAATGATTAAATTTATTATACTTTTATATTCTCAAATGTAAACGGATTTTTAGAAGACCCGCTAAACACAAATCTTCCAATGAATAAATTTACGCATTTTTTCATTCTCCAACTTTTACAGTATTATCATTTATGGTAAGAGCTTTAAAAGTTAAAACATGTATTTAGTACATTTCTGCACATTCAATTTTGGTTACAAGTTACAACTTATAGAAAGTTTAATAAAATGTTTTCTACATATTTTTAATCATTAAACAAATTTAAAGTACTCTTTTAAAAACATAAAAGTCAAATATTTATAACTGCATTTTATGTGGTTTATTTTAAAATAATTAAAAAGATATTTTCATTTCACTTTATTTAGTGATCTATTAAGTATAATATAAACTATATAATTCTTTTCCCATTTAGAGATCTAAAAAAACTTTAAATATATAAGACGCCTTTTTTTCTAAAATATTATGGAATATTAGATAGAAAAAACTAAGTTGAATCTGACAGTTGATCTTTATTTGTTTGGAGTTTGTAAGTTTTCATTTTTATGTTTGAATCTAAAAGAAATATTTCAGTAAAAAGAAACTGATGAAGCGTCATTTATCATTCTTAAAACACTATTCATCTTCTGAGGTTTTTCAAATAGAAAATGACAAAACATTTAAATACAAATCGTAAAGTTATTTTTATTTAAGATTGATATATGAAATTGGTGCTTTTGATTTTCCAATTTAAAAATACTACCACACGCACACACGTATAATAAATACATACGTTAATATATACATATATATATATATATATATAATATTCTTTTCAATATTCTTTTCAACAATTAGCTAGTTAAAATATTGATTTTTATATGATACCATAATTTAGCCTAATTGGCTCACAAATCACTTTGATTAACTTCTGTTTGAAATACATAGTTATTATAGCTGCATTGCGCTTTTAATGGTGTATTTAATAATAATTTAATAATAATAATATTTTAGTATTACTATTATTTCCTGGTATCATTTGTTTATCTATTGAATTTTCAAGGGCATCTTTATAAAATCTTATTCAGGTTCTAATGATTTTTTTTTTTTTTTTTTTTTTTTACCAACATTAATTTTGTACTGACTTATGACTGCTAGGGGTTTTTATATTGTTGTCTTTTGATGTTAGTTTGCTTAATGGGACTTTATGTATATATGTAAATAGTTTTATTATATAGCTTTATTATATTTAATCAAGTATTAAACAGTCAATCTTAATATTTTTTTTTTTTATTTTTTTTTATTTTTTTTTTAATTTTTTTTTTTTATGGATATTCAAGTAATATTAAGATTGATTCATAACAATTTTTTTTTTTTTTTTAAATATGTTATAGATATATTTAATATGTATTTCTTGCAATTTTTATTGCTATCAAACAAATATGGCAGTTATTAGTAAAATGTTAGATACTGGCAATTTAGGCCTTGGTGGATCCAGGACTAATGCTCGGTACAGGAAGATTATTAGGGATCTTCCTGGATCGTTATCAGATAACCTATTCTATTGTCCCAAGCCTGTACTATGTTTTCGAGAGTGTGAATCTAAGCGTTGTCTTACATGTCCATTAGCTGATAAGTCACAGATTTCAAATAATAACAATCTTAATTTGGTAAAATTTTGCAAAGCATACAATGTAATCTATTCATTGAAATGCAATTCGTGTAACATGGAATATATTGGACAGTCTTGTCAAAAATTACATAAGCGGCTAAATTTACATCGTTCTCATATTGATAAATATAAAAATTCTAAATTTCAAACAACTCATAATATTGAATATACTCATTTCAAAAATCATGATTTTAAAAATATTACTATTAAAATACTTAAAATACAAAAAAATTTTATTGAACGACTTTTTCTAGAATCTAAATATATAAGACATTTTAATACTACATATCCTTATGGATTAAATCAATTAGTATACAAAAAATCACATCCTGTATTTTCAGATTTAACTAAATATGAAAATTATAAAAATCTTTATTCCGGATTAAATTTTTCAAACTTAAAAAAAAACTTCTAGATCTGGTAGAGGTAAACATAATAACAAAAAATTCACTGATGATATTGTGATTCAACAGGAGCTTGATAATCTTGAGGCACAATTTTGTAATGATTATTGTTGGCTTGCTATAAGAAAACATGTTTTTAGTATAAAAAAGAAATATATAAACCAATATTTCAAGGTATTTAAAAAGAATCAATATTCTCCACATTTTTGTGATATCTTTTATGATATTCTACATTATAGAGCAAACCTATTAAATACAAGTCTTTCTAATAAACCTAAATATAAAACTAATAATACACAATTAATTATAAATTTTTCCAATCATGTATTTAATAATATAAATTTACACAATATAATAAACAACATTAATAATAATTTTCCAATAAAAAATTTTACCATTCACAAGACATATAAATATAATCGCACACTTGGACGTAAAATTTTTAATTACAATTCTTTTGCAAAAAATTTGGTCTCTTCAAAGAATTACCCATGTTATTGTAATGACCCAAAATATCAAAAGTATATAAATACAACACATGGTCATATCATTACTGGTGATCTTAATATTGTAGAACAACCTATTTTACAAAACTTAATGCATAATGGCACAAAATTTCGTCTTCCATATAAGTGTAATATCAAATCCATAATATTGCAGTTTATTCAAGATATTGATTTGTTTATATATAAAATTGCTGTTGATTACAATAAACCAATCGAATATTTCAGTGAATGGAGATTTTCTGTAATTGATAAATTAAAAAATGAAATTATAAAAAATTATCATCATATTACACATGCAGCTTTTAAAAACATAAATAAACATATATCAGAATTACAAAACAAATTTATAATTACTTATGTAGATAAATCTCCAAATAATTATGCTATCATTTGTAAAGAATACTATAAAGTGTTAATTCACAATGCAATCAACACAAGTAATATTTTTAATAAAACTAAATTAAATATTGAAATAAATAACAGAAAATTATTAAATTATCACAAATTACTAAAAATCAAATGTAATAATTTTAATTATCCTTATCTTGTTATAATTCCAAAATTTCATAAAAATCCTATTAAATTTCGCACTGTTACCATCGGTTGTAACACATATAATAAAAATGCAAGCAATTTACTACTTAATATTTTAAAGCAGATATATGATATAACGCTAAAACATAATAACCAACATTGCCTAAAAAATAGTTTTCAACTCATTAATAAAATACATAATATCAATCCGGTAAAATTCATAAAAACATTGGATTTTAATGATTTATTTAATAACATTGATATATAAGACTTACATAAAACAATGTGTATATTATTTAAAGAATTTAAATCTCAATTAAAATTAAAAGAACATATTTCAGTAAATTTTTTTAAAACTTTACTAAATTTTACATTGCATAATAATTACATTATATATGACAATATTATCTATAAACAATGCCAGGGAATTCCGCAGGGCGGAACCGCATCTAGTATTCTCTCTGACCTTTACTTATATTATTATGAAAGAAATATAAGTCCGAACAATGATTATGTATTTTATCGCTATATTGATGACATTATCATATTTTATTTCAATGAAAAAAATTGCACATCACCACTCAATTTTTATCCTTCTCAGCTTAAATTAAGCGAAAATGATTTAATTAATAATAATATAAACTTTCTTGACTTAAAAATTAATATTACTAATAATTATAAATTAATTTTTGATATTTATGATAAGAGATTTGATTTCCCATTTAAAGTAAATATTTTTACCAATTATGCTTCATGTTTACATAAATCTGTTTATAAAAATATAATTATCAATTATCTACATCGTATAAAATACTTATGCTCAGATATAAATAAAAACAAAAATATTAGATATATTCGAGATCAAGCAAAAATATATGGATATCCTATTTTTATGATAAATTCAATCATCAACTCTTTTAAATAACATTTATTATATAATTTAAATATAAACATGGTATGTAATAAATTATTGTTTTAGTGTGCGATAACATATAACAAAAGATATAGAAAATAATAATTATATCATACATTATTACAATTATAACATATTAGGAAATTTAATATTCAATATTTGTTTGAACATTATATACACTTTATGTAGAAAATTACAAATATAACATACATAATTACAATTATAACATATTAGGAAATTTAATATTTGATTGAACATTATTTATACTTTGTATAGTTGTGATTGTGCGTTGCCGATCACCTCTGTTTAAGGTATTATTGATGTGCAGTTTTCATACATTTATAAATTAACTTATACAATAACAAATTAAATTATACAATGATAACATTGGTGATTATAACTCATATATATATATCTATTTGCAATATATATAAAAATAAATATATATAGTTTTTATTTTTGTCTATGAATAATTAAAATTAATAAGTATTTTAATTACTGCATTGCATTAATTTGATTGAAAAACAGTAGTAATACTATTAATTATCAACATTATAAATTTTGAGATATTTTGAATTGTTTATGAATTATTTAATTAGATATTTAAATTAATCTATAAATATAAAATATATTTACAATGTAGTATAAATTAAACATTAATTATTTAAAAACAAGTCTAATATATATTTAAGTAGTAGTAAAAATAAAACATTAATTATTTAATAAATGTCTATAATATCAGTGGATTAACACAGCTGGCAGCAAAAATAATTTGAATTAAAATAATATCTCTTTTACATAATATATTCTTGTTAAGAATATCTGAAATGCTGTGCAAGTTGAATTAATTCTGTGTAGAATTATTCATATAGTAGTATTATATTTTATTTGAATTTTAAGTAAAACTACAAGTTAGTATTGTTTTTTAAAGTTTATTTATATAAATAAATCTAATGAAGTGAGTATGTAACTAATAAAGTGGATATTTAACTAAATATTAATTATGAACTATTATAATACCAATAGATGGCGACACTTTACCTTTCAGGTAGTTGTAGATAATATTGTTAATATTATATTTAATTTAACTATAGAGGGAGCTATTGATTGTATATTAATTTTACTTTCAGGAATTAAAATTTGATGGAGTAATATATATTCACGGATATAAATTAGTTATAAGTGTATGAAAACCAGAATTATTTTGAGTGTTTTTGAATCATTTTGTGATTGGGTGTCATTTATGGGGTTGTGTTTTAAAAAAAGTGTGCTCTCAACTTGTCTTACAAATCATTTCTCTCAACTCGACATAGTTAACATGTATGATGCATTGCCATGTGGATGTGAATATTATGTAGACGTTGTGACATTTTAAGGATTCTGTATAATTATTGTGAGTAATATATTTTATCTACACTTTACGCGTTCATATTTCCAATTTTATTATTTCAAAACTGTTATCTCGTGGTAATTTAGTGAGGTGTTAATTACAGCTTTTTGGATAATCGATGTGAGTGAAATATATTGTATTTTCTTAATGGTTTTTTATTTCCTATTTAAATATTTCCAAATTTTAATATTTCCAATTGTTGTCTGGTAATAATTCAGTGTACCTGGATGATTCTACTGATCTTAGCATTATGCCAGTAGAATTATGAAACACTGAATTATTATTTAAAACACATGTGGGTGCATCCAGGCTGATGAGTACATGTGCATGTGTTTTTCCATGTCCAATTCATATTTAATTCTCATGTGGTCCAATTTTCCATTGTGTATGGTTCATATTTAATTTGTTAATCCATTTGTGTTTACTTAATTGCAACTCCAATTTATAATTTTTTTTTTCCCCTTTCTCTCTATTTCTTTTTTCAATATTCTTTTGGTATGAGTAAAATTTGGCCAATTACCATTGAAGCATCAGCTATGGTAATATTATGTTTGCACATGTTAATTATTAGCTATGTGGTATTCTGTATACACAGTATCATTGATTATCTCTTTGGAGATTTAAGTAGAATAGAACTTGATATGTTTTTTGAAATTCATAGATATTATAATTATATATATATATATATATATATATATAAAACTGGTAATATACAGCGTTATGACTTTTTTATATGTACTGTAATCACTCTTAGCATATATATGGATTCGACTTTTAATGATAATAAGTGATTCTTTCTGGATTGTAAAAATTGCATTTCTCTGTGAAAATTTTGACATTTAATATTAGGTACACCAGCACCCAGAAAAAGGATTTGATTAAAACAACAAAACCCGTTTTGTTGAGTACATTTTGGTTGTTTTAGTCAAATTTTTAGTTCAAGTAAAAAAATTGGTTTTGTTGCTTGGACAAAAAAATATTGTTAACACTCGTACAAAATTTTAACAAAATTTCACCAATTTTACTTGAACTAACAAAATTTGTTTCTTTTAATTTTACAATATTTTTATAATTCCAGCAAAATTTGGTTATTTTTGAAAAATTTAAATTCTTGTGTAGTAGCCATATCTCTCTTACGTAACTTGATTTATTTGACTTATATAGCTATATAATTACATGATTAACATAATTTTGGGGTAATTAAAACTTTTTTTTTCACTGGGACGGACAAAGGTAGTGTTAAAAATCCCCCTGTCCCATTTATTACCGTCTTCTATCTTTGCAAGAAGAAAGAATTGGATTCATGAATATTTTCGATTTCCGGTTGTCCTGAACGCGATTTCGCTGTTTTTATCTCAAGAACTAATGCACGGAATTTAATAAAACCTTTTATTCAGCTACTTTCTGATATAAATTGTTGCTGATTACTTTTTGCTTTAAATCGCGCAACAGGTGGCGCTGCTATGTTGCATTTTTCGTGATTTCTGCAATAGCTCTATCTCATTTTCAGCAGTCAAATACGCCTGTAATCTTTGAATAATAACAAGGAAATTTTTATCCTGCTTTTTACAGGCGTAATTCACTGCTGAAAATGAATAAAAAATTAACTATGTGTTGCCGTATGCTGTGCTTTGTACTGTCGTCTCATGTTTGCCGCAGAAATTTGCGTGCTCCTTATGACATTCCATCTTGTGCTGCGATTGCAGCCGTTCCGACATATATAAGAGTGAGAAATGCCGAACTCAGATATCGTTCCTGGTAGCGCAGTGGTAAAGCGTCAGGATGCTGTTCTGAGGACACGGGATCGACTCCCGGCATGGGCAATTTTCATTCTCTCGGTTTGCGCTTGAAAAAAAGCCCGGTAAAATTCACTTGTTATTGTTCAAGGTTTACAAGCGTAATTCACTGTTGAAAATGAATTAAAAAATAGTTAAAATTGCATATGTAGATTGGTTTATTTAACAAATGTTTTTGTAGTATAAACAAAACAAGTTCGTAATATAGCATATTTTATTGATTAAACAAACAAAATATAGTTTGTTGAAAAAAGAAAATAGATTGTTAAAATAATACATAGCATATATCTATGTAACAAAAATAATTTTGTTAATTCAAGTAAAATTGAACCATTTTACTTGAATTAACAAAACATTTTTTTGCTGACGATACAATTTTTTTTTTTTTTTGGAATTGCAAAAAAAATCAACAATATTTTTTTGTTGATTCAAACGAAATTTCCATTGACCCATATTTAAACAAAAAGTTTCGTTGGGGCAAACAAATTTTTGTTGATTCAACAAAACTTTTTTCTGTGTGAGGGGAAGTGTATAATACACCATGCCTAGCTCCTAGATCTTTTTCAAAAAGAAAAAAAAAATGATAAAGAAGGACACTCTTATCGACAAGTATTTGTGTTAGTAAGCCTTTACAACCGTCAAGAAGTACTAACCCGTTCAGCACAAGACGTACACTGCGTACGTCGTGATTTCATTGTACACTTCTACCAGATGTACTACCTATACGTTATGTATAATATTGAAGTGTGTAGTGTTGTTTTATTTTATGGTAAATAGCTGCCGTCTCTAAAGTGATTCACAATAGGGTTTGGAAACTTCGAAGCATAAATTCGAAAGCATAAATTATATATCGTGCCAATAATGTGGTGCTAAAGGGGTTAATTCGTAATCTATTATAGTGTTTTCTGAAATGCACTTCTTTGAAAACGATAGGAATTTACTCGATAGTCGAGTTAGACAACCAATAATCGTCAAGATGTTCCTAAGATAGTTTTCTCCAAAATTTATTTCACCTTTAAAGTTCAATGACGTATAGAACTCGTATTATACTAGGTACAGTTTAGAGTGATGTCACTTGTGTTCAATTGTTTCTGCATGTAACAAGCTGGAGTTATGTTAGTGTACACAAAATAACTGGGTAAGTGTATAAGGAAAAGCTAGGAGACTCTGCGCACAATTCAATAGAATAATAATAAAAAATATAAATGTTAATTTTTTGCTAAACTATCCATGAATAATCTTGACTTCGTTTGTTTTTTATGCATTTCCATTGATATTTTGTTGTTATGCTGCTAATTTAATAGAACAGTTGTAATAAAATCAAGAAAGCTGTTTTGCGCAATCAATCCTTACAGGGTTGGTGTGATTGCGCGCATGGGTAGGAGAGATTGTTATTAATGATAACTACAATTAAATTGTTAACAAGAATAATTACACTTATATGACATTGCTGTAAGGATTTTACGAAGAAATATTATTGTATTAGGAGTGAATATTTCAGTCTAATGATTAATGAATCAGAAAAAGGAAAGAATTTTAGGAAAAATTTAAGATTTTTAATTAAAGAAAAAAAATTTAAGAATAAGAAAAAGCAAGCCTAGGAAAGATTACAAAGTAACATTAAGTTACATGATAACACATTTAACTTAAAATTAGTGCATTTTCGTTTTTACAATTCCATGTTTTCTTGTTTGCAGACCGAAGTTGTCGTCATCCATAATCGATGCACTTATTGTTGTAAATGGCGCAGCTTTCGTGCAACTACCCGCAAGAAATAATACATTGAATACAGTCACTGATCAAAGTTGTATCCTGTTACATTTCTCGACATTGAGAGCAATCATTAGGGTGGGCTGAAAAAATTCAAAAATTGTTTTTCAAGTCGTAATAGCGAGAAAAAGTTACGAATTGGGGAGACTAAAAATTGGTAAAAAAAAAAGAAAATCTGTTTATCTTTTCCGATCGCGCATGTGCTGTAAAGTTTGTAAAATGGGGAAAAAGTGACATTTTACAATTTTTTTTTTAAATTTTTGAATTAGCCTCTTCATGAATGTAATAGCTTAAATTCTTTTCTATTATACTGACAAAACATAATATTTAAATATTATTTAAATCCATTAACATCTACAGATCGCGCATGTTCTCTAAAATTTGCCGAAATTTGGCAAATATTCACATTTTTACAAGAAAAAATTAATTTTTAAATTGCTTCTTCATGAATGTAATAGCTGAAATTATTATGTATTAGAAAAAGATAATGTATAAATATTACTTAAACCCTTAAATTCGTCAACATATTCTAGTCGCGAATTGCATTAATGAAATTTTGAAAAAAATAATTACAAATAACGGTAAATCACAATTAAAGGGGAAAATATCCAAAACTTACCTTTCTTTGTTGGTTTCTTTTATTGAAACCAAGTTTAAATGTTTAAAACAAATTATATTAGACCATTAGACACATTTTCTTATTGGAATAACTAAGCTTTATGTGAAAATAGTCATAAGTCCACGAAACTCATATTGAACAATTGAACATCACCGTTTTCAATCATTCTTAGATGAAGGTACTTTGAAATCAGATTTATGTGCGAAGTTAGGCTTGGTTGACCTTGACAGAATTGTTGTTCTGATAAAATCATCACTAGACTCATCCCCACAAAGTTTTACTGAGGCTTCTGTTACGAGTTTCAAACATCGTTCAAATGCTTGAGTATGGACTGGGAAATTCGGGAATGTTATATCCCAATTAGGAACTGGGCCACTTTGAATATGTGAGTTAATCTCATCGCACTGATATCGTTTAATATCGGGGGAGAAGATAAATCACAGTCCATCCAGTTATTTATATACGAGTAGTCTTGAGAATTGAAATTGAGTTTTGGAGGCATTGAGGTTCTGATAGTTGTTCTCTTTTGATCTAACTGTCTTGACTTTAGAATTCGTCGAAGTCCGAGCTTTCTTATGTTTTTGGAAGTATCTTGTGTATGGCTAACATGAAATGTTCTGGATGAGCGAAAAATCCATTTCGTTCGATCACAGTTTCGACGATATTACGTAAATCGTTAGGTAGGTACCTTGAGGATTGTATTGCTTGGTACACACGTTTTGGACCGTCTGTAAAGTATTTATATATTTTAATACTAAACCACATTGGCATGTATGATTTTAGAATAAATACAACTATTTCTTGAAGTTGAGATGTCGGGCTTTCTTCACTTATGTACAATCTGAGAGTTCGATTGGCTGTTGGCAACCACCTCGAGTGTGACAGGGGACCAGGATTTCGTACAGCCAAATCCTCTTTACAGTTTCCCGACTTTATTGCCATTGAAATATCGAGTAGATGTTGCTGATCTTTACTTAATATACTTCTATCTATTATGGGGATCTGGCAGTCAATAATCTCGAAACTAATCACTGGACGCTTTTCTCAGCCACTTAGCTTTTCATCGATTGGCCCTCTCAAAGATTTTTAAAACGTTGATTTACCGTCAACGTGTTGAAACAGATGTCTGAATGGCAGTTCATTAATATGAAGAAGGAAAACTGCTCATTGTAAGAGTTTCTCCAATTGCACTTCCATTCGGCGAATCAGACCGTTTTACAAATTTGTGTTAACATTAGTGCCATCACATCCTATGACAACTAATTTTTCAAGAGAAATGCCACTACCAGACAGTTAAGAAATAACAGAAGTGACATTATGTTCAGAATTTCCAGAAGTTGGAGTTACATGGCCGATGTAGACTGAGCCAGGTTCTTGAATTAGCGAGTAAAATGCTCTTCCTTTTTTACTCTTCGGAACCTTTTTGAATAAGCTACATCCACCACTAACGTGTTGTTTTTCCTCCCATCCAAATAGAGAACTTGTAGTGTAAAATCTTCAGATTTATTTCACACTTCAGCCCTAATATTTTGTTTCTGTCTTCTCATTTTGTTTTTGTCTATATCATGGTAGACGTCAGAATCGGTAATTAATCCTTGAGCCGAGCCAATTACAACACGTGCGTGAATTTCTTAGATTTGACTACTGTTGCGCTATCGGATTACCTTAAGAGACTTGAACAATTTTTTTTTTTTTTTACAAATTTTTAATTTTCTAAAGTGTTATTGTTTCGAAAAAGAGTTGCTAAGAGCTATTATATTTAAATATTGACAAGCTAAGTAAGATAAAAGATTATCGTAAAAATGTGATTTTTGCCAAATTTCGGCAACCTTTAGTGCACATGCGCGATCGGAAGATGTTGATGGAATTATGTTTTGTTAGTGTAATAGATAAGAATTTCAGCTATTACATTCGTAAAGAGGCTAATATAATTTTTTTTTTAATTTTTGTAAAAATGTCAATTTTTCCACATTTTAGCAAATTTTACAGCACATGCGCGATCGGAAGATAGAACAGATTTTATTTCTTTTTGTACCCATTTTTAGTCTCTCCGATTCGCAAATTTTCCGCGGTATTACGACTTGAAAAACAATTTTTGAATTTTTTCGGTCCACCCTAGCAATCATCCTTATGGTCCTTCGTTTTCTTTGCTTCATCTTTTTTTTTTTTTTTTTTTTTTTGAAGAAGAAGAATCTTATCTTCAGCTGTTTGCTTTTTTTTGTAGCTGATTTCTTCTTAAGTCTTTTTTCATGTATATTTTGTGGATCGGTAAGATCCGTTGCACTCTGTTTCCTTTTTGATTCCGATGTCATTAAACTACTTTGAATAGTAGATGAAAGCTTTTCCAAAAATGTCATAGGTGTATTTCTGAGAGTAACATTATACTCCCCAGAAGTCAATGGTTAACAAATGCATGTAGCTGGTGCAATGGGATGCGAGGATAGGTCTAGAATATGAGAAGTTTTGGTTTCAGTGTTTGTAATGAGTACATATGTTGAAATTGATTGGTGTGGATTCTGATGATAACTTTACACTTTCAGAGACAGCATGATTCATGCCCTGATCACAGCCTAGCAAATATGCGTATTCTAGAATCTCTTCAATATTTAAAGGGTAAATTCCAGGTTTCAATAATTATGTGTTTTTCGAAAATTATTTCAAAATTGATTCATTCATATGTTTTACATGTAATTTTTGCAATTCATGCAAATTTACCAATAGGCTGCGCAATCTCTCCTAGCATTGAAACTAATGGGAACTATGCGCCATCTCTCCTAAGTAGCAGATGCGCAAGCGCTCCAATTTCGGTAGGAGAGATTTCGCGGACTTTTATTTAAATATGACAGCTTTTAAATCTAACAATTGGTGTTCGCACCGTTAGTCTATACTCCGTTCGCTGAAACGAGATAACGAAAGTAAACAAATGTGCATGCGAAATTGGCGATGATTAAACCTGGCGCTGTGCTAGAAGCGCCAAACTGACTGCCTGAATTGTTTGAGCTTCTGCTTTTTTTTCCAAACGGCTGTTTGTTTCTTGTCTTTCACTTTTAAAATTGACGATTTTTTCGATTGATTTGGTATTTTATATACACAAATGGAGTGTGAAAATTCTTCTTTGAGCCCGCCTAAGAAGAGAGTAAAAATAAAAGCTTTCTGTAAGGTGGAGAAAGATATGATTTTAAATGTATATAAAACGGAACTTGAATCGAATCCTGAACTTCCGATTTCTCATATAGGAGATAATGCTTTTCGTATAACAGGCGTAGGTATCTTCTGTTTTTCGAGTGTTAAGAGAGTATAAAAAATGTGGTGTGTTAAACTCGCCGAAGAAAATAAAATTACGTAAACGTGTTTTAAAAAATATAGATGATTTTGATAGGAATGCTATTAGGAGAAAAATCCACGAGTTCTTTTTGAGGAATGAATTGCCCACTATAAATAAAGTTTTGGAAGTTGTAAATGATGACCCTGATTTGCCAACCTTTAAAAGGACAACATTTTATCATCTCCTGAAAGAATTAAACTTTAGATATTCACGGAGAGGACGAGACAGTACTCTCATTGATAAAAATGAAATAATTGTGTGGCGAAGAAAATATTTAAGGCAAATCGAATCTTTCAGAGAAGAAGGGCGCAAAATATATTACATGGATGAAACTTGGTTGAATGCAGGTCATACAGTTAGTAAAGTTTGGAAAGATACCTCAGTAAAATCATCAAAACAAGCATTTTTGTCTGGTCTTTCTTCCGGAATAAAATCTCCTTCCGGAAAAGGAAAACGGATGATAATTACCCATATTGGTAGCGATTCTGGTTTCGTGGATGGAGGGCTTGACTTATTCGAATCAAATAAAAATAAAGATTGTCACGAAGACATGAATTCAGAACGTTTTGGAAAGTGGTTTGGTGATATCTTATTTCGACTGGAAGATAACTGTGTGATAGTAATGGACAATGCTCCTTATCATTCCCGAAAATCAGAAAAAATACCGAATACTTCGTGGAGAAAACAAAAAATTGCTGATTGGCTTTTAACAAAAAATATCCCTTTTGAGGACGGAATGTTAAAAGCGGAACTGTTGAAGTTAGTGAAGCAAAATAAAAATAAATATGACAAGTACGCTGTCGATGAAATGGCAAAAGCACAAAATAAAACTGTCTTACGATTACCCTCCTATCATTGCTAGCTTAATCCTATTGAACTCATTTGGGCACAAATAAAGAACTTCGTTGCAAAAGAAAACAAAACATTCAAAATGCCTCATGGAAAAGATATATTCTCTCAAAGTATCAGTAAAATTGGCACTGAAGAATGGAAAAGATGCATTCAACATGTAACAAATACAGTGGAAAAACAAATGAAAGATTTAGATAATGCTATAGATAATATAGTAGATTCCATGGTAATCAATCTAGATTCTAATAGTTCCGATACTTCAACTTCATCTTCTGAATGATTTATGAGGTAAGTGGGCTTCAATAATGTAAGATATAAATAGTTTCGTACTATTTTGTATTTAACAAAATTAACTCATGATGATGGTTTATAACAATGTTGAATTCAGAAGGTTTGCCCCGGGAGGAAATTCCATTCGCGCATTAAAATGTCTCCTCCCGGAATATTTCAGATTTTATACTTTTAATGGTCAAAATGTATAATCCCCCCAACCCCGAAACTATATAATGTCTCGCTTGGAGGCACAAAATTCCCACAAGGAAAAAATATGTCTGAATTCAACGCTGTTTAAAATAAATAGAGAATAATTTATATTTTGACGTCTTAAACTTTTACATTTTTGTTTAAAAACTCGATGTAAGTCAGTTAGCAACTTGTGTTGTTTTCATATAGTTATCAAAATAAATGTTTAAAAAATTAACAAATCGAAATAAAAAATAAAATTCGCCAACCTAGGGATTTGTGCCAAATGTGTGGCTCCTTGGCGATTTTTCTGCAACCCGTTTGTTTACTTTCGTTATCTCCTTTCCCTGAACAGACTATAGGTTAGTAGCTTATGAGAAATCGTTTAAGTTTAAAACCTTTTGTATTACGGACATTCTATAGAAATTCTGACGAATAGTTATGAAAATTTAAGCACTTACCTTGGGAAAATAAAACAAATAGTAATGATTTATCCTAGACGCTTAAAACAATCTACGTGCACATTCAAGTAGACACTCCAGTACTGCTATTGTGCAACTACCTTGAGTCGCTGCGCTCGAACTCTATCCCTTCCCCCTTAACCTCTTTGTGCGCAATCTCTCCGACCGCACCATCTCTCCTGGTTTTACCTTACATGTAGATTGAATTGCACCAAATATTTTTACAAGCACTATACTATGTCGTCTCTTTATTAATAATCATTGTATGAATCTGAAAATCAATTTAAAAAACTGCTGGTATGCTTGGCTGTATTTTTAAAATTTTTGAACAAATTTCAAGCTATATGTATTTATACTCGAACTCCTGGGAAAATATCGTGTTTATTACAAAGGCGCAAACAAATGTAAAACATATCTGTCTCATAGTCTGTATCATAGTGTGTAATAGGGTATCATAGTGTAATCATAGTCTGTTTTAGGTGAAATGGCGTATGTTTAATTAAATATACTGAAGGTGTCTTAAAAATCTTCCAACAGTAATGTAAATAAATCAAGAGTACATTTTCGTCTCCCGAGAAAGGCTAAAAATGAACGCCAAATAAAATCGGAAACAACTTCAAGGAATGGTGACAACAGCGCAGAAGAAACTGGATGTTCTTCATCGGAAAAGTCTTTTGAAAAAATAATGCTCACACAAGTTACCTTTGTCTAAATAATACAAAAAGCATGAAAGTTTGTTCGGACGCTAATCTAATAACGACGCTTCAAATAGCCAAAATTTTACGAAAAAAATTTCGGGTAAAGAGAAGAAGATGAAGCCTAGATAAGCAGTGAAAGATATAGCAAATGTTTTCTGAGCAAGGAACTTAAATGTAAAGTATCCAAAAAGTGAAGGAATTAAAAATAAGATTCAATTTAATTGCGAAATATTTTACCAGGTTAGGTTTAAGTGCTTTATAAATGATTTAATTTACTGATCAAAGAAGTGTCTATCGTTTTTTCACCTGTATATTAGGCTTAAAATAGTTCGAAAAGTGTATTAAATCGAAAAAAATTGAATGTTTCAAGAATGGGTGTTTTAAGTATCGACGACGAAAAATTCTTTATAATACGACTCAAAACTACCTTATCTAGTCTAGTCTAATGCTGCGTGAATGAATTGAAAAATCTTAGCACAGATTTCCAAGTACTATATCACGCCGTCTGTTTATTAATAATCGTTAAATGTTTTATGAAAATTATTTTATAAACGGAAGGCATATATAAATGTGTTTATATAAATATTTGAAGAAATTTTATAGTTCTAAAAATGTATTTATACTTGATTTATTGCAGAAATTTCATATTTATATCAAAGTTGCAAAGAAATGTAGACTGTTCTAAGTACAATACTGTATATGTAACTATAGTCCAAGAATGCAAAAAAAAAAGATTCCAACTACTATGGAAATATATCAAGAGTACACCTTTGTGTCCGAGAAAGGCCAAGACTATCCGGAAGATAATCAAAAACAACATCAAGGGACGACGACAACAACATAAAAGAAACTTAATGTTCTTTAACGGAAAATTATTTTGAAGAAATACTCACCCAAGTCACCTTCCTCTCAATTTACAAAAAGTATGAAAGTTTGTTTGAGCGTTAATTTAATAGAATCGTATTAAATAGCCATATTTGTGCGCTATAAGCAAAATTTGAAAAATAAAACAAGTAACATAAACATGCAGCGAAAGTTCAGTAAAGAAAAAACAAAACAAATACTAAGTGCCCAAAACGGAGAAAGCATTAGAAACAAGATTGCCTTTTTTGCGTATATTTCAATGATTAGGGAAACTCTACTAAATCTCCATAAAGGCGCAACGGTACACATTCACATGAAATCAAATGTTAGAGTTATTTTCAAAGATGTATCACCCTGAACATGACAATTGGCGAAGGCGGGTTAAGGTAAAAAATTATTTTAGTATAAAATTATAATTATAATAACACATATGCCTTCTATGAAATTCTTGATGGATTATTATTTAATGTTTTAAAAAGTACTGTTTGTAATGTAATGTATTATAAAATGTTAAAAGGCACCATGGTACACATTCGTTTAAAATCAAAGCCGAGAGGTCTTTTCAAAGATGTGGTACACTGTACATGAAAATTGGAGTTGTCGGGTTAAGGTAATAAATTATTTATCGTAAAATTATAATAATAATAAAACATAGAACTTCTTTTAAGGAAATTCTTAATGGACTATTATTTAATGTTTTATAAAGTAATGTTTGTAATCTAATGTTTTAGAAAATGTTAAAAAGGCACCATGGTATACATTCATTTAAAACCAAAGCCTAGAGGTCTTTTCAAAGATGCGTTACCCTGAACATGACAATTGGCGTTGGCGGGTTAAGGTATCAAATTATTTATCATTATAATTATAATTATAATACTTCTTTTTAGAAAATTCTTGATGGACTATTATTTAATGTTTTCTAAAGTAATGTTTGTAATGTAATGTTTTATAAAATGTTAAAAAGGCACCATGGTATACATTCATTTAAAATCAAAGTGTAGAGGTCTTTCAAAGATGTGTTACCCTGAACATGACAATTGGCGTTGGCGTATTAAGGTAAAAAAAATATCAAAAACTATAATTATAATAATAAGTAGGGCTTCTTTTTTGGAAATTCTTGATTGACTATGACATTTCAGTTATTCAATGTTCAATATATGTTTTTTGTTTGTTTTCAGATGACAACTCTTCTGTTTCCCAAAATGATTTTCTACTTCGAATATTGAAAGAAAAACATATATACGTTTCAATTGATCATTATTTTATTTCAATTTCATTTCTTTAAAATATTGTTTTGTTTCAATTTATTTTTTATTGCTCAGTAATAATCTTATGTAAGATACGAAGATGTAACTGTAAAAAGTTAATAACAGATGATAGTATATTATTCCCTTTGTTTAAAATTGAATAATTAAAAATCAAGTTTGCATATTTTACTAAGATCTTAAATGTGAAATTGTTAAGTGTTCCCTTAGACATTCAAATACTTCCAGTTTTGTTTTTTAAATGCATTAAAATTGTGCTGTTCTTAAAGATTTTATATTTTATTTAAATTTAAATTTAATGTTTTACAGAAAAAGGCTCAGGTATACATTTTTAAACCCCAAAAAAAGTACCTCAATTTCAGTATGAAAAATCATTATATATATATATTTCTTTTACGAATATTGTTAAGACGCGTTAGAAAAAATCAATCTAATAAATATATTCTGTCTTTTAAAAAATCCCTTGAAAGTATCTGGTTTCGTTCTAGAAATAATATCTAAAATACTGCTTCGAGCTTATCTGAGTTGTTCTTAAAACATCACATTAAAGCTAAATTATCAAACAGAATTTACTCTTGTGGTTTTCGTCAAATTATTCCCGTACATTTTCCCAAAAAGCTTTCCCGTAAAAAAACCATTCATCTTTGTCAAGTAGTGAAAGATTTACGAAGAATACTATTGTATGCACTGTACAAAGAAAGTTTTTTTTTGTGATGAAGAATTTACAAAAAAAAATATATACTGAAAAGATCATTTTGTTAAAAAATCAATACCGACAATAAAAGGTAATTCACGTTAGAAAAAAAATATATCTAAGAAAAGGATAGAGATTTGTTGAAAAACTTAAAAAAAAAAACTTTTTTTAATTTTTTATTTTACTTTTGAATATTTTACTTCTTTTAATTGTTTTATTTTTCAAGTTTACATTAACTGATTTCTAACTTTTGTAATAATGGTTTAAACCAAGTAAGGAAATTTATATAAAAGCGAAATGCATGATATATAAAATATAACTTCAGTGTTTAAGATATTAGTAAAATTGTGGTAAAGCGATTATAAATTCGTTTCCGCATTAAACCCCTAATTAATTTGTTAAGAATTATTTCAAAAAGGTCCCCCAATACGTAAAAATAGCCAATTGTAGGCAAATATCTAAATGTATATTATTTTATTTGAAATATTGTATAAATAGCTATAAAACAATTTTCAATTTCTTTGTATAATCACTGGAAGTGTTATTATAGCTATTTGTGTTTTAGCTCTCAAACCAGTAGAGTTTATTTAAATAATTAAAAGGATTTTAAAAAACAAAATAACTTTTAATATTAAGATTAAAGAAATTACAGCATGAAAAAAGGAGAATATTAATAAATTTAAGTGAATATGTCTACGAGATTTTCCAAAATATAAACTTTTATTGCGTTTTCATAAAAACAATATTTTCATAAGCAATCGGTTACAAAAAACTTCTATTTTAAAAATGTTCGTTATATTTAATTCAACTAATGAGACTACATTTATGTGATATTGTAAGTGTAATGAACTATAGGTTTAAATATATCAGTATTTCCTGAAATTTTATTGCTTTTACTCTAAATTAAAATGCAGAAAATATAAACAAAATAACAAAATGTGATAATTTCAATGAGTATGGATGAGTATTTTATAATTAGATTGTAGTTCATTACATTCTTAATAATTCAAATTGTATATTTTTAAAAAGAAAATCGTAACCTATCATTATATTTGTTGTGAGAGCAGTTTCCGTAAATTTCAAATATTTCGTTTTTTATCCCTTAAATTTTAAAGCTTAAAAAGAAATTGAATCAAGAAATTATTTTGCGAGTGAATTTATCCTTTAATTTACTAATTTATTTGAAGCAGTCGCTTTTAAACTCAATGCTTTAAAAGGAATTGGTGACGAATGCAGTGGGCAACCTTAAGAAAATGTAAACCAAAAGAAAAGTATATAAAGCAGTTTCCTGTGACTGTTACTTACAAATTTATTATTATAGATATCTAATCAAATATCTTGATTTTATTAAGCAAATTAAATTTCCCAATTAAACCTACACAAATGACTATTTACTTATTAGAAGTATTTAATGATATGCTAGATTCGTAACGTAAATTCCTTGATTCAATATTTTAAAGGGATGGTATTTATTATTATAGATTTTACACAAGTCATGACGCCTTCATTTTTTTATCTAAAAAACATAATCACTACAAAATATTCATCTGTACAAAATGAAGAGTTCCGACATTTAATTAAAAATATATATTTTTTAAAATTATAAGAAGAAAATAAACTATTTTTAATTAAAATCATTTTTCTTAAAGAAATTATTTAATCTATAAAAAATGGTGTAGAAAAATTCTTAAATAAATAAAAAAAAATTACAGAATATGAATTACTCTTAAACTGAAAATAAGTGTTTAAAGTATTATTATTTTTTTTTCATTATATGCCCTATCTCATTTGACACTTCATGTCTGAATATTATGAAACTATAAACGCATAAAGTAATAGAACGTATTATTAAAAATAATTCTTTTAACTTGTTTTCATTTGAGAATAAAAATGTTTTACTAAAAATAAAAGTGTCAAGTAATCAATGAATAATATGAAAATGCATTTTGAATCCTAGCAGCAATTTTACTTAATCTTCAAAACTTTATTTAAATAATCCTGCTGAATATTCTCTAAATTGTTGTAGAAAAGAAATTATTGATGGAATCTCTTAAGGTGAGAAAAAAAGTTTTTTTTTTTTTTTTTACATTTGCTATTTTTATATGCTTTTGATTAATATTGCACACCGTATCATCAAATCAAGCATTTGAGGGATAGGTTTAACTGCAAGGATGCTGATTGCATGTTGGCGGGATATTGTATTTTTGAATTGATTCAAGGATAAAACATGCATCATGAATAATACATAGACCTAAAAAGTATGAGAGTAGTAACAGTTAAAAACTATTTGTAAGTTATTTGCTTCAAATTGAGAAGTTATAAAGTTACTTCGTACATTTTGAAAAAAAAAAAAAAAAACATATTCGATGGATTAAAAATTCCTTTATGAAACTACTTAGTATGGATTTAATTAACTCGTTAAATTTTTGAAGTCATTGATAAACTATAGTACAATTTAATATCTTAAATTTAATATTTTACAATTTAATTACAATTTAATATATCAAATTTAATATATTACAATTTAATTACAATTTAATATATTAAATAGAAGACTGGAATGGTATATATTTGTAAAAGGGTCATTCCATGCAAATGAGCAAATATTTTAAAAAGTAGTGGCCACATAGTAACCCATTTTAATAAAATTTGGTACACAGATTCAATTCATATTTAAATAGAGCTATTCAAAATATATTGACAAAAAATAAAATATTTTGGCAGTTCTGGACATTTACAAAACTTGTGACATAGAATGGCTTGTATGGAATCGTTCAAAGTTGCAAGTTTAAAGTTCCATATCTTGAAAACTATTTAACATAAATGAAATTTTTTCATAATATTGTAACCCGTGGACAGTTATTATCACATTTATTTAGCAATAATAATTTCGTAACACCATGGTTAACCTTAAATTGGTTGCAAAAATTGAAAAATTAAAAATTTTTAGAAAATTAAAAGCGCTATAAAAATCAAAGGAATTTAAAAACATATGTGAACTTGATGTATGATGTAATGTTACATATGAAAACCTGGAAAATTGGAAGTTGCCATTTATTTTCTTCATCTTCAAAATAGCTTAGAACCTTAAAAAAAAATTACAAAATCCCAATTTTTTCTCTTATGTATACTTAAAAAATCAAATGAAGGAAAAACTTGACATTAACAATATTGCATAAGCATAAAGTTCAAAAAGCCCATGATATGCTGAAAAAAAATTCAAGATTGCCTTTTGGTTCCTAACATAACAGAAATTAGTTAAAGAAGGTAATATTTTTTACGTTCTGTGGGCTATTTCACTTCAAATTTGTGCGCGTTAGGCCAACTTGCAAAAAAAATGTGGTGCAGCCATCTATAGGGAGCTTTCATTACTATATAATTGTTTGTTAAACCTTGCCCCGTTTAGATCAATAATTTATTCTACCCTAATTTAAAATATTGTTGAGGAAAATTAACTGAAGGCATGAATGAAAGTGTCTATATTTAAAATATACACCTTTATCTATAACGTCAAATAATTTAAAATTTTTAAGATGTTTCCTTCAAGTTAAAACAAGTAATAGAAATATTGAATTTTTCCCTCAAAATTTTTCATTATTTATTTTTTTCTCATTAAGGAATAAAAAGGCAAGAATGATAGTTTCTACATTTAAAATATATACTTTTATCTATAACGTCAAACAATTTTAAAATTTTAAGACCTTTCCTTCATGTTCAAACGAGAAATAGAAATATTGCATTTCCCTCTCAAAAATTTTCATTATTTACTTTTTTTCTCATTATATTTTTAATTACTAAATCCCTCCAATCTGTTACTTATTAATCATTCTTAATTATAAATAATTTTTGATAAAGCCTTTCCACTCCTGCGGCTAAAAATGAAAATTGAAATTTCACGCATGTAGACAAAACCTCGATCGTATATCAACTTTTAATGTAAGTTTTAATACTTAAATAAACAATACTGAAATCTATTATTTTACAGTTACTCATAAATAAATATGATCTACTTACGTATATGCTGATTTTCATGAAAATCTATGACATGTCAGTCACAGCTGATTTGCTCATTTTGCATGGAATGACCCAAAAGGGAAATTATATATCGCAATAACACATTCGGAAATATCATTTACTTAAACTACATTTCCTTTTCATTTTTTTTATTAAGAAACCAGTAAAAATGTATCTAAAACATATGTTATTGCGTCCATAAAAAAATACTGAACAAATTCAGGTACAAAAACAAAAATCCTTAAACCATGCTGAGTTTATTTCAGTTGTTTGTTAGTCCTGACATTGAAAGAGATTTAGCGAACAGTACTTCCGCATGTGGATTTTGTCAAATTATTTCAGTAGATTTTTTTTTTCGTAAGTTTGAAATGCTTTTCCTCAGACGCCGTTCATCTTAACCAAACAGTGAAAGATTTATGAAGAAAAGTATTTTTGTGCATACGGGAGAATGAAAAGATACTTTGCCACGAAATTTTCATGAATATACATAACGAAAAGAATATATCTTAAAGAATAAATATGGACAAAAAAAATCTACAGAAATTTTTAAAAAGCAAAAATTTCACCCTCTCTCCTTGAAAAAAAAAAGAGAAACACATTGACTGAAATACATTATAAAAATCTAAGTAAAATTGGTTTGTTATGTTTTATTTATTATTATTTTTTAAAGAAGAAATATTCTTTCTTTGGTGTGTTTATCTATAATGTAGTTACAGATCTTTATTTTTTGTAAAAAGGGTTAACTTTAATAACAGTAAAATTTAAGTATAAACATATGTAGTATGCCATGTGAAATGTGCCATCCCATGCTAAAAATGATTTTTAATTCGACCTGACGATTTAATTTGTTGTCCTTTGGTAGAATTATTTCTATGAAAATTTTTGAATCTAATCGTTGTTTGAAAGAAAATGCCTGTAAATATTACGTAGAGTTTTATTTGAAATAATATTTGTATAGTTTTAGAACTTAATAGAAAAGCTTCTGGAAATTAGGGTGATTATTATTGAACTTTTTGGCAACAATGGAACTATTTTTTCAATTAATATTAGACAATCGTAACATTATTTGTATGCGGAAATTTCAAGTTTTGGGCTGACGCGACGTTGCCTTCCCCCTCCCTTAGGAATAGAATTTAAAAAAATCAATTTCCAATTCATATATTGCCGTCAGGAATACATATGTTACGGTCAATATGATTAATCCTGTCATTATTAATAATAACCGGTTATTATTAATAATGACCGCGATTATTATTAATAACAATCACCATGTCGAAGGAATACGAAGTTAAAACAACCATCAATCTCAAATCAATCTGGCAGATCAAAGCTAAGATTCAAATATATAATTTGTTAAACTATTTTTTTTTTAAATATTTTCTGTTATTTTTAAGTTTATCTTCAATTTTCAAAATCTGTTCAAAAAATAATACCAATTTACGCATATTTCAGAAAGTGGAAAACGGTGCAAATTATGATATCGCTACCCAAACAAGGAAAATCACAAGGTAGAAAAGATGAAATTTGTTGAAAAAAGGTACAAATTGTCCATCCTGATGTCGGTAAACAGGGAAGAATAAAAAAAGGTACGAAAAGGGCAAATGTTTGGAAAACGGTACAGATCGTTGATCCTCATGCCGCTACACATTCAACGAAAAAGTTCAAGGTACAAAAGAATTGCACAATTCTAGATACTGATACTTGAAAACACTAGATATATTCTTTCTGATGGGATGAAATTAGGATCAGCATCTTGTGCATTTTTCACGTTGTAAAATGTACGTAAATTGATGTTATGGAAGATAGCAATTTTCTTAGCAGTTATCCTAGCACGAATTCTACACTTGATCCAATTTTGTATTCTTTCGATTATTGTTAACAGCATTCAACACTTTTCTCTGAAAAGAAAATGTTCATCATTATCTTAGAAAATAATTAATCAAATTTAAGAATAAACATCTTAAATAAGGTGATTCAAAGTTACTGCCAATTGATCTTGTATAGAGTGTCAACTACACGAATATGTATTAGTCACATAAAACATAAATTTGTTTGGAAAAGTATTATTTTATATATAGCTATGCTGTGACGAATGTTCATACGAAATTATAAGCATTGTTCTCTTTTTGCACACCCAGAAAAAGGAATTGATTAAAACAACAAAACATGTTTTGTTGAGTATATTTTGGTTGTTTTAGCAAAATTGGTATTGGTAAACAAGTAAAAAAATTGGTTTTGTTGCTTGGACAAAAAATATTGTTAACACTCGTACAAAATTATAACAAAATTTCATCAATTTTATTTGAATTAACAAAATTTGTTTTTTTAATTTTACAATAATTTTGTAATTCCAGCAAAATTTTGTTGTTTTTGAAAAATTTAAATTGTTGTGTAGTAGCCATATCTCTCTTACATAACTTGATTTATTTGACTTATATAGCTATATAATTACATGATTAACATAACTTTGGGGTAATTAAAACTTTTTTCATTGGGACGGACCAAAATAGTTTTAAAAATCCCCATTTCCCATTTATTACTTTCTTCTATATCTACAAGAAGAAAGTATTGGAGTCATGAAAATTTTCAACTTCTGGTTTTCGACAGATTTTAGAAGGTCCTGAACACGATTTGACTGTTTTTAGAAAATGACTGTCTATTACTCTGTCTGTCTTCTATCTTTGAAATAAGAAACTATTGGATTCATGAAAATTTTCGATTTCCTGTTTCCGACGGATTTTAGAACGTCTTGAACACGATTTGACTGTTTTTATCTCAACAACTAATGCACGGAATTTAATAAAACATTTTATTCAGTTACTTCCTGAAATAAATTGTTGCTGATTAGTTTTTGCTGTAAATCGCGGAACAGGTGGCGCTGCTATGTTGCATTTTTCGTGATTTCTGCAATAGCTCTATCTCATTTTCAGAAGTAAATTACACCTGTAGTCTTTGAATAATAACAAGTGAATTTTTATTCTGCTTTTTGCAGGCGTAATTCACTGCTGAAAATGAATTAAAAATTAACTATGTGTTGCCGTATGCTGGGCTTTTTATTGCCGTCTCATGTTTGCCGCAGAAATTTGCGTGGTCAGATGACTTTTCTATCTTGTGTTGCGGTTGCAGCCGTTCCTACATATATAAGAGTCATAAATGCCGAACTCAGACATCGTTCCTTGTAGCTCCGTGGTAGAGCCTCGGCGCGCTGTTCTGAGGACACAGGATCGACTCCCAGCTTGGGCAGTTTTCACTCGCTCGGTTTGAGCTTGAAAATAAGCAGGATAAAAATTTACTTGTTATTATTCAAGGTTTACAGGCGTAATTGACTGCTGAAAATGAATTAAAAAATAGTTAAAATCGCATGTTTCGATTGGTTCATTTAACAAATGTTTTTGTTGTATAAACAAAACAAGTTCGTAATATAACATATTTTATTATTTAAACAAACAAAATATATTTTGTTGAAAAAAAAATTGTTAAAATAACACATAGTATATATCTATGTAACAAAAATAATTTTGTTAATTCAAGTAAAATTGAGCCATTTTACTTGGAGTAACAAATCATTTTTTTTGCTCACGATACAACATTTTTTTTGGAATAGCAAAAAAATCAACAATATTTTTTTTGTTGATTCAAACAAAATTTCCATTGACCCATATTTAAACGAAAAGTTTTGTTGGGTCAACCAAATTTTTGTTGATTCAACAAAACTTTTTTCTGAGTGCATTTTAAGATTATTTCAAAATCTTCCTTGTCGACGATGTTACCACTGATGGCAACACATGCAATTTTGCAGTATATAATATAAAATCAAAACTTAATTAAGAAAAACACTTTCGGAAAATAACAAATAAAAAAACCTTTTATGCACTAGTGATTATGTAAGTCAATTTTAAATAGGAAAAGCGTAAATTCATTCTTGTTTCTTATATATGGATTTCCAAATTAAGAAACAATCAGTTAAGTTATACTGCAAAAAGACTTTGTTTCGAAATAACAAATAATGACTTTTAAATAATGTAAAGACAATCTTTATTATCGACATCGATCATACTGTCAGTTTTGAAGTAGTTTTTTTATACTAAAAGAAAAAATCATATTTGCATTCTATAACAGGAAATTTATCTCATTTAATACAAAAAAACGTAAAGGGTAAAATTTAATTAAGAAAAAAAAAATGTGAACTTTTATTACATATAAATGCAGGGGGAAGAGCCCAATGCATAATACTATATGACTTTAAAAACATTAAATTTGAAAGTCTTCCGAAATATTTTGTTTGTAAAAGGCTTTGTGTATGTGTGTAATGAAGTTGGAAATGTATTACTGACAGTTGACATACATTGTTTTTAATTAAAAATAATTTTAAATTACATTCACAAACGCCATTCCCTTTTCTTATTAATATCAAAAATCATTTGAAAAATATAAAACATCACATAAATATAACCATCATATTTCCGTCACTAAAAAACATGTTTTCTATTTTTAATTCCAGGGAGCGTTGGAAATTCGTAAAATGCCACGTATTCTAACTCAGTAACGTTTTGTGATAGAATAATGGATATTTTAGTCTTTTACTTGATAGAACATAATGAATTTTTAAACTTTTCATGAAAGAAAAAAACTACTTTGACGTAAATGTATTTTTATATGAACAATTTTTGAACAAAATTGCAATTAGAGCTATACCTCTACAAGTTACCATTTAGGAATCAGCTATGGTATGCGTATATAGTTTATAACTCACTTTTAAAAAGTATTATTTATAAATTTTATAATTCGCAAATCATTTTTCCCATGTGTTGTAATTTGTTTCAGATATTTAGAATAATCAATTTATCTGAATTTTTTATCATGCTCTAAATCTATTGCCACTATTATTTAACGAAAGCATTTTCACATTATATTTTATTACATTCAGAATCGTTTCAAACATATAGCAAGTAAAATGCGATAATTCTAGCTTAGGTACTTCTTGCGTGACAGATAAATAAATATAGCTCTGCACTAGTTTACTTGCCATAGATAAGTTAGTGACTTGAGGGTAGATTTGTATGGCTAATAGTGACGCTATAATCAATATTAGAATATCTGCTGTAGCATTTGAAATTAAAATCTTTTGTGTGCTATAATAACAATAATAATACACACGAAATTGATCCATGATTGGGCTACAAATAACACCTTTTCGTAATGCTAGATTTCCAGTTTCTCGACAGTTTTTCATATTTAGAATTGTGTTGCTGAGAGTGTAACTTTACATTATTTGTAGCAAATAAAACTCTAATGTTATGCTATAAATCGATAAATAAAAATTTTAAATTCTTGAATACTATTTGAAAAATCCTACAAAATCTGTAAATTAAGTTACAATTTTTAATCAAAATGTATTTAAAAATGTACATATTGTTTATATTCGACGGAATAAGTATTTCACTTATGTTACATTTAGAAGCGAGCATATATGCAATCAAAACGAAAGTGCATTTCGTGACCACTAGTGTTAAATTTTGTTTAGCTTTAATGACGGATACGTTTGTACTTCATAATGGGAATTCATCTACACTAAATATTATTTCAAAATGTTGGTGAATTTTTTTACATAAAAGATATCTTTTTATATGGAATTTTCATTAGGGATTTTGAAATTATTCTTTAGTACTGTGATTTTTTTTTATTTATTTAGAGATCGTCACAATTGCAGCAATTATCACGTGTTGCTGTAAATGCCAGAAATAAGACATTCGTGTCAAAAAAGATTAACAGAAAATAAATGTAAGAAGATGATATGTAAACATTTGATTTACTGGAATTATATGAACAACTAGACGTTGAATAACGAAATATAAACTTTAATACAGTCCTAGAAAGATAATTCTACAATACTTTACTAATAATTTCTTCACAGCTAATACACTTCTCGATCAACATATACAATATATTTATTTTCCAAAAGTCCAACTAGGCCTAACAGCGCCTTTACTGGCTATTTCCCATTTCGACGTTTGCTTCACCATAAAAATTAGAAGACTGGCTCTTTTTCCAATTTTGAAGATGTTTAAATCTTGATCTCGCGATCCGAAATATTTATAACTCGTGCATTTAAATCATGGATAATAATAGTACTAGAGCCTTAGTTAATTTGATGATCATGCAAGTCATAAAGGAAATGAAGTGTTTAAACTGAATTCCTTCATAAATAAACAAATAAATAAAATAACATAACAACATCTTTTCTGCAGGATTCTATTAGCTAGTTGAATTAGATGCAATGTTTTTGAATAGATTACAAAAAAAATAGTTACAAATTTTTGAATCGGAAATAATTAGGCAAATGATTTACACACTCAATTTACTTAACGAATATTAGCGTAAGTTTTGTATTTAGATTATGCGCTTTTGTGTATTTCCATTCTTTACATGGCTAATATTAAAAATAGAACCAGCATATCAAATGTATTGTTACATTATTTTATTTATTACCTCTTTCAAATAACCAAATTTCATCTAGATGTATGCGTTTCAAAATAAATAAATAAAATAAAATTTTGTTGACTTGTACACTGTAAAATGCATTCAGTATATCTCTATACTTCAATAATAATAAGAAACATAGAATGCCTCTGATTATTTACATTTACCAAATGTAAGAGACGTTGATTTATATATTCAGTGAAAAATAAATAGAAATATTTTTACTCTCATGTTACATTTCATGTTTCACGCATATTACATTGTAATATCTCTTGAATATACCATAATAAAATTAAAGGAAGATGGGAAATGTAAACTTAGTATGTATATTTTACTTAAACTTCAATAAGAGAACCAGGGATTTTGAATTTATTACCGCAGATATTCATATCCAAATATTATTTTAGCTAGTAGCAGAAGGGGAAGAATTGTCAGATGTGTACTACGTATGATTAGTATATTTTACCCAAAAGTATTAGGCAAGAGGTAATGTGCTGCTGTAGAATTTTAACGTAAGTATCACAAAGCCACTTCATATAATTACATTTTTTTAAAGTGCACATACCATGTTTGTAGTTATGAGTTATGAATACTTTTCTGGAATTAAAAATATTTGCTTTTATATCTTTAAATTTTAAGCCAATTTATAGTACTACATCTAAATTAGGACAATATATATATGTAAGAATATGATATGTAAACAGTTAATTTACTGGAATTATTTGAACAACTAGACGTTGAATAACAAAATATAAATTTTAATACAGTCCTAGAACGATAATTCTACAATACTTTACTAGTAATTCCTTCACAGCTAATACACTTCTCACCCAACATATACAATATATTTATTTTCCAAATGTCCAACTAGGCCTAACAACGCTTTTATTGGCTATTTCCCATTTCGACGCTTGCCCCAAAATAAAAATTAGAAGCCCGGCTCTTTTTCCAATTTTGAAGATGTTCAAATCTTGATCTGGCGATCCGAAATATTTATAATTCGTGTATTTAAATCATGGATAATAATAGTACTAGAGCGTCAGTTAATTTGATGATCATGCACGTCATAAAGGAAATGAAGTGTTTAAATGGAAATCCTACATATATATATATTTCAAGTATTTTACCCAAAGGTATAATTCAAGAAACTATGTGTTACTAAAGAATTTTAAAATATGTAACATAAAGCAACTTCATATAATTTAAATTTTTAAAGTACATATACCAAGTTTGTAGCTATGACGTTATGAGGAATAGCATATTTTTCCCGAATTTAAAATACCCGCTTTTATAATTTGAAAAAAATCCATACTATTACACATAAATTAACGTAAAATATATTTTTAAAATATTTTTTATTATAAATTCGTTAGCGGTATCACGTATTATAATTACTCTAGAAACCTTAATTTTCTGATTTTAAATGCCTTCATTTATGTAATAAAAATATAAGTTCATAAATAAAAAGTATAATATATGAAAGTTTATATTATAAAATATATAATGCTGTAAAATATGGAAAGCTGGTATGCTTATATATAAACTGAAACGGCAAACATATTTCCATTTGTGAGAAGATTAAAAAGAGAACTTTCTACTTAGGTTCATAGTAAGTTAGAGACAAATTTTATCCATAAAAAAATTATAAAAGAAAGCTACACGCTTATTTATCCTTAAATGTTTTCTTTTATATATTATGTGTTACGTATAAAATGCTTTTATGTATTTATTTCTTTTGCTTTGATATACAAACGATAAAACACGTTGTTTATTTGACTATTGCGTTTTATTTTTACTTTCTTCTATCTTTACAAGAAGAAAGTATTGGATTCATGAAAATTTTCGACTTCAGTTTTCGACGGATTTATACGTTTTAGAAGGTCCAGAACATGATTTGACTGTTTTGAGAAAATGTCTGTCTGTGAGTCTGTCTGTCTGTCCGTCTGTCTGTCTGTCTGTCTGTCTGTATGTGACAAAAATTTTGTGGGTGCTCTATCACAAGAACTAATGCACGAAGCTTAATAAAACTTTATATTCAGTTAGTCACTGATATAAGTTAGTGCTGATTAGTGTTTGGTGAAAATCGCCTTACAGGTGGCACTGCTATGCTGCATTTTTTTCGCGATTTTTGCAATAGCTGTATCTCAAGAACTAATGCACTCATTTTCGTCAAACTTCAAATTAAATTAGACCTTGACATAAATAGACGCTGATTATGTTTTGGTGTAGATATCCCAACAGGTGGCGCTGCTATACCACTTTTTTCGTGATTTTTACGATAGCTATATTTCAAGAACGAATGCACGGAATTTCATCAAACTTCAGATTCTGTTAGACCGTTGCATAAACAGAGGCTGCTTACGTTTTGGTGTAAATACCACAACAGGTGGCGCTGCTATGCTACTTTTTTCGTTATTAAGACGATAACTATAAATCAAGAACTAATGCACGGATTTTCATCAAACTTCAAATTCAGTTAGACGTTCACATAAGTTGTTGATGATGAGGTTTTAGTGTAAATTTCCCAACAGGTGGCGCTGCCATAATATATTTTGCAGGATTTACATGATTTTAGCAATAGTCATGTCTCAAGAACTAATGCACGGAATTTAATAAAACTTCAGTTAGACCTTGATTGGTGCCGATTCGTCTTTAGTGTATGCGAAACCTGTTTGAGGTAGAAGAAAGTTTTGGGATTGGCATATCCGACTAGTTTATTTTGTTTTAGTTTGCAATTTTGCATGAATAATAAGGCAATAAAAAGTTATTAGTCTAAATGCACGTAGTAATACTTTATTAAAACTTTAAATGACTTTTGATAAGAAAAATATTAAGTGTGTTATGTTACATGATTAATAATTAATTTTAAGAATTAAGATTTGATACGCCAGGCTAAAACGTGTATTGAAATGAGTAAAAAATGAAACAGAAAAATAGCACAAATAAACAAAAATCATTATTATGTTTCATAGTTACATACTTATTCAATTTAAATAAGTTTTCCCGTTTGGATTACCTTTTAGGATATTTATTTTAGCATCGAAGCAAAACTTGAAGCTATTTAGCAAACATGACACGTAACAAGATTATCTAAATATAAGTAGTAGCGTTGTATAAGGTAAAGCTAGGAGAGCCTGTGCAAAATTCAAAAGAATAATAATAAAAATTCTAAATATGAATTTTTTGCTAAACTATCCATGAATAATTTTTACTTCATTTGTTTTTTCTGCATTTTTATTGCTATTTTGTTGTTATGTTGTAATTTAATAGAACAGTTGTAATAAATCCAAGAAAGTTGTTTTGCGCAATCTGTCCTTACAGGATTGGTGTGATTGCGCACATGGGTAGGAGAGATTGTTACTAATAATAACTACAATTAAATTGTTAACAATAATAATTACACTTAAATGACATTGTCGTAAGGTTTTTGTGAACAAATATTATTGTATTAGGAGTGAATATTTCAACCTAACTATTAAAGAATTAGAAAAAGGAAATAATTTTAAAAACGATTAAGAAATTTTAATTAAAGTGGAAAATATCAAATAATCAGAAAAAGCAAGTCCAGATAAGATTACAAAATAACATTAAGTTACTTGAAAACACGTTTAACTTAAAACTAGTCCATTTTAATTTTTCATTTTTTTAGGCAAATTTACCAATAAGCTGCGTAATCTCTCCTAGCATAGAAACTAATGGAGACAATGCGCCATCTCTCCTAAGTAGCAGATGCGCAAACTCTCCGATTTCGGTACGAGAGATTGCGCAGCCTTTTATATAAACATGGCCGCTACTAAAACGAACCGTTGATCTTCACATTGTTAGTCTAGATTACTAGCTTATGAGAAATCGTTTAAGTTTAAAATATTTTGTACTACTGACATTGCATAGAAATTCTGACGAATAGCTATGAAAATTCAAGCACTGACTTTGGGAAATCAAAACAAAATAGCAATGTTTTTTCTTAGACGCTCAAAACAATCAACGTTCACTTTCAAGTAGACACTCCACTACTGCTGTTGTACAACTACCTGGAGTCGCTGCACTCTACTCCTTCCCCCTGAACTTCTATATGCGCAATCTCACCGACCACGCAATCTCTCCTGGCTTTACCTTATATACTTCTGCACGATACATGTAAGTTTTACAGAGCAGCCATAATTAACTAACTATGGAAGATTTACCATTAAAATCAAAATTCAGGAAAACCTGCTTACTAAATTTAGCACTACATTTTCTCTTGGTTGGGTGTAATCTCAAAAATATTTGCAGGGGAAGTCACTATATTCCCTGATCCCTCTTGTAATAAAAATGCATGGAAACATTACTAATTTTAAAACAAAGCATATTATTAATTGGATTTTTATTTCTAAAAAAAGACAACCAACATGAAACAGTGAAAACGGCGTTAAGATAACCTTCAAAGGCTATGCAGCGATGGACAACACTGCTGTAGATAACGCGGTTTTCTTCCTAATGAATTTTCTGAAAATCATATTAAGCAAAAATATTTATATCTTCCGTTTAGATGCGTACACGGGTTTCATAACTATCTGAAAATACTTTGAGTTCAAATCCAAAGCACACATAAATTTTCTACTCGTAATATTTGTTAAAACGTCATCAATAACAAGAAATAGAAATTAGAAATATTGAATAATCGTATTCAACTTCCAATAATCTATTGCGATCTTACAATTTGCTAGATCACCTGAACACTTACCAATATTTTTCCTACGTAAAACCACGGCGACGCAAGTGGAGAATCAGTTGGCATGATATCTTGGGATATCATTTCTTGAATGTGATAGACAATAATTGCTTGATTAATTATATCATACGTATATCGCTTGCTCGCCAGCCACAGAATGACACATATTAATCTCATGCCAGACACAAAATGACCGAGCATGGCTTATCATAATAAACATCACCGAATTCATTTAAAAATTCCTTAAACTTTACTTTGTCACTCACAAAAAGACTCGACTCTCTAAATAAACAGACACGAATGACGACTCGACGTTTGAAGTATGGTCATCAGGATTAAACGCCAGCGTCTTCTGAAAATATTTTAAACTAATCCCTCTGTCTGACATATAATTAACACCAACCATAAAATACGTGCTTAAACATTCAGTAACACGAATATGCCAAACAGTTTTAACTTAACGAATTTCAACATGTCAATCCATAACTCCTTTACTCACGCATACTGAACCCTGACATAATGAACTACAAGATTCGAATATCCCAACTTCTTATAAATAAATTCTTATTGAAAATAGAATACGAAATGAAACACCGCTCAGACCCCACATCAGATAAACTACTAACTACAATTCCATCTAATAGATTAGTCATTCGAGAAGTTCAAATGAATTTTCTGCCACAATATTTAATCCCACAGAAGGCTTTTTTCTGCTTAACTTGTAACTGTACACATTCTGATCTACAGACACTTACCCGTTTAACTTACCCCAAAGTTAACTGTCTTTAACGAGAAGGAGGGGTAGCGGTTCCTATCCTGAACTGCAGCTCTCCGTCATGACCAATTCTTCCTCTATTACCACCATTACATCTAAAATTATCAAATTTACCACCACACCTATAATTACCAACATTATAATTTCCATAAAATATATCCTCATTTCTATTTCCATATCTAACTTCTTAATTTCACCATCTAAAATCATTTGTATCACCCTAACGTGAAAACCGCTTAATATCGTCACCTCTCTGGCTTGGGCTACCCAATTCTTCACAACGATCGGTGTCATGTCGACCCTCATATTTCAATAATACTTCATATAACTTAGCAGTGTTCTTGGGTGCTCTTATCTCAGTCAGGTAAAGCTAGGAGAATCTGTGCACAATTCAAAAGAATAACAATAAAAATTCTAAATATTAATTTTTGCTAAACTATCCATGAATAATTTTTACTTTATTTGTTTTTTATGCATTTCCAATGCTATTTTGTTGTTATGTTGCAATTTAATAGAACAATTGTAATAAAACAAAGAAAGTTATTTTGCGCAATCTGTCCTTACAGGGTTGGTGTGATTGCGCACATGGGTAAGATAGATTGTTACTAATAATAACTACAATTAAATTGTTAACAATAACAATTATGCCCAAATCCTGACATTTGCTGGGTTTTTTGTAGTTGCTTCAATGCAATCAGGATGAAGTGCTTCTCCCACTCTACGTCTCACATATTTTATACCATCACTACCAAAGAGTGATATTTTACTCTCATCGCTCCAGATTACTTGCTTCCATTGATTTTCTGACCATTTAATGTGTTCTTTTGCCCACTTAAGTCGTTTTTCGCGTTGCTTTTGATTTAAATATGGTTTTTTCCTTGGGATTCTGGCTTGTAGTCCAAATCCTGATAACCTGCTTCTTATTGTTCTTGAACTTACTGCAATACACGCTGCATTCATTTTACATCTAATGGCATCTGATGAAAATTTTCTATCTTGAAGGCATAGCCGTTTAATTTTTCTATCGGCAGTAGCACTTGTGCATTTTTTTCGGCCTGATTTCGTTTTTTCATAACGTAAACAGAACTTTCGTACACCAGAACAAGTCACTGAACCACCAACTTGTCTTGCAATTTCAGTATAAGAGAGGCCATTTTTTCTCAATATGACAATTCGGCTTCTTTTTGTAGATGTCCAATTAGTTCTTCTTGTTGATGACATTGTTTAAAATTAGTTTAATTAAAAAAAGGACTTTAAATATTCAAAAACAGCAATACTCTATTTAATTGTACTAGTATGCATCATTCCGCAAATTATTTCCACAACAATAACTCTTTTACCATCCACATAACCTAAAATATAGTTACAGACATTTGTTCTCAGAACAGTGTTTGTGATTGGCAAGTACGCTTTTATTACAAAACACGTCCTTATTCAAAACGATTTGTGTTTGTTTGTTCTACTAAAATGAGCATAACGTTGTTTTGTATTACACATAATGTAATACTGTTTTTATTATTAAATTTTACATTAAATTACCTTCAATTTGATATATAAACGTTATATATATATATATATATATATATATATATAATTTGAAAGCTGTTCATTTGTAGATGAGCATGCACTATCTATTTTTTAAAATATTTCCATTTAATATTTTATAGTTAACTTCATAAAATTTTAATGGGATTTCTTTAAAATTGTAGTAATTGTGTTACTTCCATTGTTACAGCGAAAAGGGAAATAATGCCAATTACTATATTTTAATTGATGCCATTTTCACATTATAATTAAAAATATTTTTTCAAAAAATTGAACATAAAAAGACTTCAAGTTTAAAAAAAACGCACATTTCATTATTTTTTTTTTCATTCCGCTGATACTGAGTATGAGACTAATCTTAGAAGGAGGCCTAATGCTTCAGTGAATGAAAACGACGTTATATTTAAAAGGAAACGATCTTCTTCTTTCATAAAACTACATATTTTACTACGAACGTGTGTAAAAGACATATATTTTTGAACTTTTTACTTGCCGGTACTGATATTAGAATTTCACGTCAAGAGTACGAATGTACACATGCAAGAGTTTAGCTGGCAAACGTGATGCCAAGTTTGAAAAATAAATTATTAATATCCTATTTCACATGTTTTTTTTGTTTGTTTTTTATGTTTAGTTTTAAAAAGTGAATATTAATTTAAGGAGTACTGTGGTGGTTAGACGATAAGTTCTCATTTTTCATATAGTGGAATCTTGTTAATATTCCAAATAATATATATTTGGGCTTGTGATCAAAAGAATATAGTGAGTACATATATTGTTATGGCCGCAAAAGACCACTTCGACATGACATTAATTATTAAATAAAGATTCGCTAAATAAATTATTCATGCAAATTTATAATCAAGAACAATGAAGATACCTGCAGTCATCTAAAAGAAATAAGACAAAAAGCAAGTGAAAGAATTTGCACTGCAAATTGTCATCTTTGAATAAAATCTTTATTTATAAAGAATCTGGAAAAAGGAGTATTTCTGAGGGAATCTCTTCTGTATAGATTCACCTCTATTTCTTAAATTATAAGTACACAACTGACGTTTTAAATAAACACCATCATAAAGGAATTAATGACATTTTTTCTCTTGGGAAACTCGGATATGTTGATTTAAAAAAAAAATAAAACATACAACTTTATCAAGCAATTTGTAGAACAAAAAAATGTATCACCACTCGAATGACAATAAGCCATTTTCGCCATATATGCCAGATTCCAGTGAGCTACCATCACAAACAACCGTCCTTTTTTTTACGCTGGTGGAGAAGATTTTTATTGTTGCCGTACTCAGAGTAAACTAATAAGGAGGTCAAATTCATCATAATTTCTTTTAAAAAAGAAATATTTTTTTCATATCGTAGCTTTAGACGCATAACATTTTTTTACAGCCAGGCAAGTCATCACGTTACACTCTAGCAGCCAACATCTCTGTGTGTGAGTCGAAAGCGTGCAGCATCCGCGCTGACAGGGCATGGAGGGGAGGGGGTGCCAAAAATTGAAAAACGCCAATCGGCAGAGATAATAAAAATAGTGATTAAAAATATTTGAATTTGATTGGCGAGGGGCGGAGCTTAGAACAGGAAGTGAGCATAGGCAAAGAATGTTATCGAAGCTTCTAGTAAAAATCCAATACCGGAAGTACAAAGGTAACAAAAAAGATTCCTATCATTTTTAAAAAGCGAAATGTTATGAAAGAAAGAAAAGTTTACAGGGGAAGATTAAAAAAGGAAATAAAATAATTTTGAATGTGAATTTTAAAATTAAATGAATAAGGACTAATAAAATATTTCTTAAATTGAATTAAAATATGGCAGTGGTTGAGAAACCACAACAAGTACTCATTTAAATTTTGCAATGGTGAAAATTTATTTTATGTGTAGATTTCATTGAAACAAAATACATATCTATAATTCTGTCAAAATGACGTAATTCTTGTTGATTTTTTATTCTGTAATACCAAGATCTGAGCCTCAATTAAAAACATCATCATAATAACTCATATTAATTACGTGTTACTGATTACTTATATGAGCAAATTTTAATTTTCGTGTATTTTGGTAGAATATAATAGTATTTCATTGACATTAGTTTAACATTTAATAAGTGTTTACTATGTGTTTTAAGTGTTAAACTAGCCAAGATAAGCTTGAAATTTTTAATGTAATTATTTTTGTAAGTTTATTATACAATCAACCTAATAGTTGTTTTTTAAACATGTAACGTATCCGCCAAGTGCTCTACTTTGAAGTTTACTCATGACAAGAATTTATAGGTAAAATCTTTTTATTTAAATATAAACGGGCAAGCGACGTGATTGAGTCTTTTTGCAATTTTACCTATGCTATGCGGCGATTATCAGAAATCAGCATTTAACACAATACGCACAATTCTTACATTAAACGTAAGATTTACTAAATTTCAAACATCACCTATGTACAGAACTATGTAGGCTCTAATCTCTATCAAGTCCAGGAGCTAGCAAGGTTTTGGCTGCAGGATAAACGTTAGCTCACAACTGTCAATACTGTTTGAAATATCACTAAAACTAGCAACCCGTCCGTGGTTGAAGAGAAAGTTTGTTTGACTATAAGTTAAATGCACTCTCATCCAACTTTCAGACTTCACTCAGTTAGATCCTGCTTTTTTCAAACGTCTATGCACGTTCTGAAACAATCTTTTCAATATTAGACGCTGGTTGGGCATACCAAAACGGCACGGCTGGGCACAAATCGGCCGATACAAATTTTTTCTTCTCCATTTATACCCTGCAGATTAACCAACGAAGCCTAATTTGTATAAACTCACAGCGAAAAGAAATAACCGCAAATCCCGAGAGCTGCAAACACACTTCCAAAAATTAAAGTAAAAGAAAGTACAGATGTCGCTGTTACGCACACAGGGTAATGTTGACAAAATGTTCACATTCAAAAAACTAGAATCCTTTTCTTAGAGAGTTGCTAGTTAACTACAAAAAAAATTTTTCATCAAAATTTCACCTCGCATGTTTTTTTTTAATTTTCATTGAAACATTTTATTCATTTTAAATTAATAAAAGTCGAAATATAATGCTTAATATAAAAGAAATAAGTACAGTTTGTTTAATCATAGTTTAAATTATTCCGAGAAATTAAAAAATATATATATTTGATTATAGTAGAATCAAAGAAGTAAGTAGAATCCGAAGTAAGCGGATTTACCAAAAAATGGAGTTTCGAAACTTCTTAAATTAAAATCTTAATTGGAATTTATTTTACATAATTATGGAGACCGCTTCTAATAAAAGTGAGAAAAGTAAAAGTAAATTTTCCTAAAGAGCTTCAACTGTTATATGGAAACATTTTATTCAGAGACAAATGGATAGAATAGTGGGAAAAAAAAAAAAAAAAAAAAAAAGATAAAGCATAGTTCAGAATAAGGTTTGTTAAAATGTTAAGAGATAATAGAGGAAGGTTTATTTCCGGAAAGAATAAAAAATTGATTTTTTCTGCAATATATGTAAGAAACATATTAAAGTGAAAGTATACTTTACATTTTAAAATATGAATGATATTTATTTGTTCAAATTAAGAAAATATCATTTATAATACCTTTTCCCAAAGGTCAGTATTAAAGAAATGATAAAATATGCTCAGTCATTTATGATATTTCAATATACCCGTCAGAAATTATATTTGGTTATTTACTTTAGTATTTTATGAAATAAGATTCTACTGGAGTTATTTAGTAAGTTTCCGTTACACTGTGTTAAAACTGATATTTTTTTGTTAATACTGATTTGACTTTATTTTACAATATATTTCATTAGACATATACTTGCAAAATGTTTATACATATTTGATGGACATTATGTTGATATGAGTCCATAGTATTCGAATGTTTCAATCAGAAACGTATTTTCTTTACTAAACTGTATTAAACCAGATAGGAATATTTTGTAATCTATAGTTTTTGAAATATATTTGAAATAAACATATGTCATGTGTGAATTGGTTATTACCTCGATGTGTGGATCAATTAAATCATCCCAACAACCGTAATAGCAAAACAATATTGGGGTATTGTTGAATATATTGACTATATCAATATAGGCTATATATGGTGTATAATGTAGCCATTTTTTGAAATACTTCGCCGTATGAGTCCCGATATTTCTAGTTGTAAAACAAACATTTTAGCAAAATTACTGTTTCATAGCAATATTTATAGTATTTGCTTATATTCAGGACAAACAAATAATGTAAAACCAATGTAGATTTCTAATAGTGACATTTTATTGCAAATATTTCCCATTCAAATTGAAAATTTATTAAATATTGGCATTCCATTACATGTATTTTAGATTTACGTAGCATTGGCAAAATATTGGAAATTGACATTACCAATGTTTTTTTTTAAATTATTATTCGGAATTTTTCAACGCTATGTATAACTTAGCGAAATATAAAAAAAATGAACAATTTTATAATTTCTCTAATTAGGTAATTATTTATGAAAAAGTTTCCTGAAAGTCTAATTTGCATAAATAAAAAAAAACTAAATATAGAAAACTGCAAGTGATAATTTAACCTATGATTACCAAATCTTTTTGGTTTTAGCAGAGAAAATATGGAGTTTTTTTTAACAGTGCTATTCCCAATATCAATGTCTGTAGACATGCGTAGTAGTGGATCCTGTAGTATTCAACTAATATTAGGAAACGAAAGTGTTATTCTAATTAATAAACTTTTTGATAAATTTCTGCAAATTCATTCAAAAACCATCTAAACGATTAAAGATTTTATACATATATTTTCTATATCTTACGAGAAACGAGAGGGAACCGTGACTACCTCTGTAGGTTTTCACACCCTTCGAGTTGTGGTAGAGCAAGTACGGGTAGGAACATCCCAACTTAAGGCCTAGGGCCTGGTTCCCTTTTGGGTTTCCAGCTCCGAAGCTGTTGGGGGACGCCGGCCCGTCTCCAAGTGTCTTGCGGTGACTCTCCGTGGTTTCACCGCGTATCGCAACGGCCTACGTCGTCGACACGAGAGTTCAAGGTTAGAGGGTCCGTAGGTGACGGTCCTCTGACCGGCCGAAGCGCCGCAGGGAAAAAAACCTGCTGGCGCGATATAAGTCCCTCAGGACTTGGGTTCGGTTGTCGTCTGACGCGCAGGGCGCAGCTTACTTTTATGTCTTACGAGAATAAACAGTTGTTTAGATCGTAATAACTAATTATGTATTTATCCACCTATAATATCGCTTTTTCTAGGGTTCATTATGCTTTCATATGTGTGCCGTTCCAAACGTATATTTATACGTTTACAACTATTTTGGTGTATAATTTTTATTGCTAAAAATGTTTACTATTTTAAAACATTTTGTTCCTCGTGCATAACTTTGTATTCTTTTAAGTTTTCTTTTGAAAATTTACAACGATACTTTAAATGTCATTACATTTAAAACTTATTGAATAAAATATAACGTATTTTTCATACTCAGACATCAGGAAGTAACATCAATTAATATTACTACATGAAACTTTAAAATATTATTAATGAAAATTCTCTTAATATTAGATATTTTACGAAATTTGAAAATTTAAGAAATGTATTTTCTTTCAAATACAAGATAATATATTTTTATAAAATAAAAAATGTATTTTCTCAAGTACATATAGCATCCTTTGAAGGAAATTGTCAAAATATTTATTACTGATTAACAGTAGTCTCGTTTTGTGTTGTAGGATTGTGTTGTTGATTTTTTTACAGATATTTTAATTTATAGTTATTTAAAAAGATAACACTTTCCGTAGGAGGCTATTCATTCAGAGCAAAATCTTTCTTGATATTTGATTGGCTACATATTTTTAATTACATGTTTCAATGAATTTTTGTACCTCGGTACTACAAAGCTGAAATATGAGTTGAACTACTTTCTAACTTGTGCATGTATGCATCACTATATCAAAAAATATAGATAAAATAGGTCATATCTTTCATTATTTCCTTTCAACTAACACTGTACTCTTCGGTATACGCTGAATTTAATATCATCATGTTTTGCGGCGGACATTTGTATGTGACTAATTTGATAAATATAATTATATAACGTTTTTTTATACAAGTTTCGTCGTTAAGATTTATTTTCTGAAACCCTGTGTTGATTTATGAGCAAACAAAATGTCTTATGAAAAAAAAAATTTCTTGGAGTTAAAATACACATAAATATAAATTTAAAAAATTTTCAAATAAATGTTAAACAATATCAAAATTTAAATCTATTATTTTGAATAATTAGCATACGAATAAACTTATTTCATTATGTTATACATTAATTTTGTTGCGGCAGAAAATCCCAAGTGACACTATTTTAAATGTCTTTTTCCGTTTCGGTTATTAGTGGGTTTCTGAAATGGAGAACTGAGATATGTTAATGACATCTTTTTAAATGGATTCCACTTCTACCCAATTGCCAAATATATTTTTATTAACAATGAGATTCATTTTTAGTAATTAAATATTTAAAGATTATCAATCGTAGGTGAATAATGTAAAGATATATATTTCTACAGATAAAAAGAAGATTGTAGAAAACGTATTACACTCAGAGTCTTGTGGACTGCCAATAGTTCATTACTTCTTCCAATTCTTGTTCACAAAGTATAAACACTATCCCAAGAGTGTAGCTAATTGTTCTACTTTCTCTTGTTATGTGCTAACCTTTTTCCTACAACATTACACTAATTAAAAGATGAAAGAATGAAATGCAAGAATGAGTAGTATCATTCTTTAAGTGTGTATCAAAGATACTGTTTCAGCCTTACAAATGAAATAAGGCACAATAAAAATTGTTCATATCAATTAAAGTAAGATTGTCAAAATTATGTTAACAAAACATCTAATAAAAATAAACACAGTAGTTTTCTATTCTAGTTATTGTTAGTTTTTATCATGAAGCCTCTTTCAGAGGCATATTCTTTCCTCTATGAAGGAAAAAACTCAAGCAGAAAAGGAAATTGCTAACAGAATAGAGTTACAAAGTTTCGTTATCATACCGTAATGTGATTAGAATGATTTGTTTAAGCATAATACGGATTCGTGCATCATATCACGGTGCTTTCTTAGAGAGATACGTCGTACAGATCCTAAATGGGGTTTCTCCTACATATTAATGAGTAGATCTGTATGTATACAGCATAACAATATAACACTTGGATATATATTTATTTGTTTATTTACTTATTTACTTATTTATTTATCCGTTTTATTTCCGATAAAACATGTCTGGAGAAAAAAATAATAGGAATATTCAATATCTGTTTTCTGGAAATTTCCTTTTTATCTTTATTATGTATAAGATTAAATTTAAAAATGTTAATGTTGGTGATAAGATCTTGTCTTTTAAATTAATATTAAAAAATGTTAAAAACACCATTTTTTTCACTATTGAGAAAACGCAATTATACAACTATGATACGTGTGAAAAGAATAGTCTTAAAAAAAACAGTTCCAGTTTTTACCAAATATGTGATGTTACATTGTAAAAATGTTTTTTTTTAGATCCACGATTTCCATTACACGAAACAATAACATTTTAAGTAGTGGATTATTGTGCAAAGAGCAAATAATATAACATGCCTATCCGAGGTATGAGAAAATACTCTACGGACAAGGACAGATGATTGATTAAATTCATCTGAAATTCTGAATAAGTTTTTTTTTAAGAACTGGGAATAATACCAATTAGTCAATAAAACGTGAGTTATTTTTTCATTGACAATTAAATTTGAATTGTGTAGGGAAGGTAATACAGATGAAAAGCACTTAAACGACTTTTAAAAAAAGTAATATTAACCTTCAGATTACGGGCCAGATCTGGTGACTATTTTTATATTCAATTGTACCACAACATACCAAAATTTTTCTTTCTGGTAGTTATCGCTTGAAATTATCCCAGTATAAGTAAGTGTATGACAGACATTATTTTTCGAAAAGTGGTATGGGTAGAATAATATCATAGTCGAACGTATGAAGTTCTAACCTGGAAATAAAAAGATTAATGTATCTTGTGCAATTTGGGAAATCAAGTTTCCTTACCATTTGTGTAAGCTGGTTAGCGATATCACACTATTACAACTGTAAGCTTATATCCTGGCATTACGTGGTGTACATAATTTAATTAACATCTGAACCTAAGTTCTTCCTATACTTATATTAGAAATTTTAAAGGCGGTTTTCACAGAGATCAACGATCCCTTGGATATTGATTGAGCTTGTAGTTCATTCCAAACAATAATATGTATAAATATGTAATTTACCAAAAGAAGTAATTCTAATTTTAAGCCTTTTAATTCGTTTCTATCTAATTACTCAGAACAAATTATTTATTCAAAGAAATTATGTTAATACATCCTGAATTTCTGCCTGAAAACTAATTAAAAGGTCTATGATTCCAGATGTTTCTGAACATTTTATTATTAAACATTATCTTATGCAAAATAGAGTGTTGAAACCTGTTTTTCGCATTAAATTCTGAGCTAGCAGAGAAACAAAAAATGTAGATTTCAAAATTCAGAAAAAGAAAAAAAAAAAAAACTTTATTTTCGTCTGCTGGAAGAAAGCGAGGGTAAGCTGCGATGATAACCGATGCAAGACACAAATGGTGACCTGATGGAAGTTAGGTTTTTTGCGATGTTTATTACTAGTTTTATTTAATATATCTGCTAAATACCTAATAATACAAAAACTGGCTTCGAGTGGTATACGTCAGACGTGCAGGTACATCCTGCCAAATCTTGTAGCTATGCATGCAGCAAACTCTTCACAAAACTCTGGAAATACAGACAGAATATACAGACATACACACGATACTTATTTGTTTGTATATATATTTGTGTGTATTTATTACTATAGATTTACCAAACATCACAAATTTTAGTATGGTGTTGAGACAAATAGTACTACTTTGCGTTTTAAAATAGTTGTCTAACATGTATACATTTTAATCAGTGATACATAAAATGAAATAAAATATCATCGTTTTCTAAAAATCAAATTCACTGATATTCGCAAGAAATGAAAAAAAAATGGTGGTGATAAGATTTTGTCTTGCAACGGATCTGGCAAATTAATTTTTTAAATAAAACCATTTTCATTCATAAAATTTATTTGATTCATCCAGTTATTTTTATAAAATTATTTTCATTCATAAACTCATGGTGATAAAACTTAGAAAACGTCTATACAGCGAATAGATCTATCTACCTACAAAGGAGGAACTACCTACTTACGGGATGCACTTTCGTGCCAAACAATTTTTAGAAATATTGAGTGCATGTTTATAAGTGTCCTCTAGGCATGTTGTAGGGATACACACAATATCTTACACAGACCACCTTTAAGTCAAGTAACTTTAAATTCAAAAACCCAGTATTTTATTTCATTTTAAGATGTTTTAAATATTTATGCAATTTGTTATATTATATTGATTATTTTTCTAGCTTAGTCTTATTATCAGTAGCAAAATTATAATTCATGTGATATATTTCCTATTATATAAAATTGCAAATATATCATAATACGGTGTGTGCGCGATAAATAGAAGTAACTGTGCATCGTGTTATTTCATGTGTTCCATACAAATTTTGAAAAATTATGTTTTAACGATTTATTAATTTACGATTGAGATATAACCGTCCAATGCAGTCATAATATCGCAGTCATTATATAGTGTAGCACAATTATAATTCATGTAATATATTTCCTATTGCATAAAATTTCAAACATATTATGCGCGATAAACTGTGCATCGCATTATTTCACGTATTCTATAATAATTTTGAAAAGTTATTGTTTTATGATAAATTAAATTATGATTAAGATATAACTGTCAAATGCAGTCATTATATAGCAGTCATTATACAGAATGATTCGGAATTCCTTGGTAAAACGTTAAGGGGTAATAGAGTAGGCCAAGTTTAAAACACCATACAATGGTAATTCAAGAAGTGAAACGCTGCAAGGCACTTTCTGATTGTAGAGAGAACCTTATTTTCTACTCTAAATCTAACAAATGATTGCTGATTTTATTTTTGCAGAATAGTGTTACTAACTAGTATGCTAATATGGATGAAAATTAGGAGAAAAAATATTGTTTGGAAATATTGAATATATTGAGAAATATTGAAATTGGAAAATAAGTAGCTCAAGTAAGTGTGTGTGTGTGTGTGTGGGGGGGGGTTGTAGGCTGTACCTTAAAAAATTCAACCAAATTTTCTTCAGAGATGTGGGGGGTACATCAGAATTTATGGCCAAAACTTTAAGGGTTAATACAACACATCTAAATAAGCAATTTTTTTCATACAATGCATAGGCATATCGAAGAGGCGAAGCGCTAGATTGTTCTTTTATTAAACACACAAAGCGTTGTTTTTACACACACTGTAATTTCTACTGTGGATTGGAAAACAGATGGCTGGATTTACTAATCTGGAAAAGATTGACATGCATTTCAAGCATTGCGCTGCGGTTGTGAATCTGGAAATCCTAACTGTGTAGTAAACAGGGTTCATCATGCCTTGTACAGTATTTTGAACTTGTATAGGTGCGTTCTAGCATCCTATAATGTTTAGTCCAGGTGAAAAAAGTGATAAGAAATAAAAACAATGATAATTTCTGAAATGCGTGCATACGAAACTGTTGATGAAATCGCCAACTTCAGTAACATTATTTTACGTACATCTTATAAATTTAAGAGCATGTACGATGTTACTCCTGATGTCGTTAAACCAACAAGAAAAATGTAAAGTACGCAAAGTTTGCACAAAGGTTGCACAATATTTAAAATTTTGCTATCCTTTTATATCTTATATTTTTATTCTTGCTGGTGTGGCGGCATCAGGATCAGATGGACACTTTTGACTCTGTAAATTATAAGTCAGAGTATGTTATTGGTCTGTTATTTCCTTAGCTGTTTGTTCTGCATGCAGTTTGAAATTGAGGTTGCCCTAACTTATTACCCCTGCTTTATGTTGACTGCTATCAGCATTTAAATATTGTATAAGAATCAAAGAATGATAATCATAACCCTAGAAACACAGTTTTTCAAAATTAAATAAAAATACATGACGACGGAAAATGCTTATTTATTGTAAATTTATCGCTCGCACTTTGTATAACAGTGTTATTTATACATAAATGTTCAATGTTGTTACTAAGGGAAAAATATATTGTAAATATTATTTTTTTATTATTTCAATTCAAACTGTTTACTGTATTATCTAGAAAAGTACTCTAGACATTTTTATAGTTTAATTTGGTTGTGGACGATTTTCACATAATTGTGACTTTTAAGTCCCTTTATAATAATTTTCATTTTGGTACATATTCTTGGGTTTATTTTTTTTATACAATCTAAAAAATGGCGTTGCAAGATTGCATAACCATATTAACGAGATAAATAAGTTTTGGACGATTTTGGGGAGTAAAATGTAGCATTAAATTCTTTACTGTCCGTTGTCCCTGATGCTGAATTTTAACTTTTATGTTGTGACAAGAAATTTTCTGCAGAATTTAAATCAGCATGTAAATATCAATTTAAAGCATTGTCGATTTATTTGTAGTCTTTCCGTCGCCAATATTTATTCCTGTACTTTTGGAGATGAATTATTTATATAATTTTGTTATTTAGTTCAAAGTAAATAACGGTTGATAAAAATCAATGAATGTTGTGGCTACCGCTCAGGCATAACAGGACTTGCCTAAAAACATGTGTTAATTTTTCTTACCGTCCCTATTATTTTTCACTATTAAATGAATGGTAAGGGTCTCACAGGGATACTACAGTATTAAACATTATTGCAGAACAATAACATGTAAAATTATAGCAACAAGAACAAGAAGATTTAAAACTGGAAGTTTAAAAAGGCTATTTTATTATGTTGAATTTCAACAAATTCTTATTCTTGAAAGTTAAAATTATGCGAGAATGCTTCTTATACTAGGTGAACAGATATCACTATATAGCAATGGACACAAATTTGTGTTGTTTATTTTTATTTTCTTCTATCTTTACAAGAAGAAAGTATTGGATTCATGAAAATTTTCGACTTCCGGTTTTCAACAGATTTATACGTATTAGAAGTTCCTGAACACGATTTGACTGTTTTTAAAAAATGTCTGTATGTGAGTCTGTTACTCTGTCTGTCTGTCTATCTGTAGGTCTGTATGTGACAAAAAAATGTGTGCGCTCTATGTCAAGAACTAATTCACGAAATTTAATAAAACGTTTCAATCAGTTAGTCCGTGATATAAGTTGGTACTGATTAGGTTTTGGAGAAAATCACCCAATATAGTGAGGCTGCTATGCTGCATTTTTCGAGATTTTACGCAATAGTTACATATCAATAACTAATGCAGTTATTTTCATCAAACTTCAGATTCAGTTAGACTTTGACATAAATAGACGCTGATTACGTTTTAATGTAGATATCCCAACAGGTGGCGCTGCTGTACCACTTTGTATGATTTTTACGATAGATATATCTCAAGAACTAATGCACATAATTTCATCAAACTTCAGATTCTGTTAGACCTTAACATAAATAGATGCTGCTTACGTTTTGATTTAAATAGCCTTACAGGTGGCGCGGTTATGTTACATGTTTCATTATTAACACGATAACTATATCTCAAGAACTAATGCACGGATTTTCATCAAACTTCAGATTCAGTTAGACGTTGACATAAGTTGTTTTTGATTAGGTTTTGGTCGAAATCTCCCGACAGGTGGCACTGCTATGCTACATTTTGCAGGATTTACACAATTTCAGCAACAGTCATACCTCAAGAACTAATGCACGGAATTTAATAAAACTTTAGATTTAGTTAGAACTTGACATAAATTGATGCTAATTATTTTTAGTGTGAGATAGAAGAAAGTTTTGGGTTTGGCACATCCGATATGGTTAACATAAAAATCAAAATTATTTATTTATTTATTTTTAGTAAATTAGACACCACTTTGTAACAATGCCAATATAACAATGTATCTTTATTCGTACATGCTTGAAGAAATTTCAAGAATAATGTTACATTTTATTTAAATTAACTAAATGTTACAATATCTTTTTTTCAATGAGAAAAAAAATATATTTAGTGAACATCACAAGAAGCGATAAATACGTCTGGGTATGGAAATTTCCTTCTGTTTCCTGATAACACTCTTTGCACTGAACGTGATAAAAAAAAGTTTCAAACATAACAATCTAATTTATTTTCTATTTATCTTTCAAACAGATAGTTCTGCATATTTTCAGGTATAGTTAGAACACTATATATAAACTAATGTTATTTATTTGATAAAATTCGCTTCACTGTGTGTGCTTATTTAATCAGCAGCTAACCTTTTCTGCTAGGCATTATCGTTTAAAGATAGTTTTCAGATTCCAAAAAGGATCGTTTCTTTTATGATATAGAAAAATCCCTGTCTAAAACTCGTATAACAATATTTTTATTCGTATAATTGTTTTCGTACCTTAAAAAAATTGAGACATTGAGTTTAGTACAAATATTTTACCTGATTCAATTATCATACACAGGTCATGTGTGAAACCCATTTAGAAGATTTTTGCCGTGATATAATTGAAGTTTAACAAAAATCTATTATTCAATAGCAATTATTTATGAATATTGAAAGTAGTTGCGTTTAATAAAAACACAAGTAACATCGTTATCATGAAATACAAGGTGGCCATAATTAAACTGACGGTACTCAGAGTGTTCTGTAGCGCGATCTCATTGCCAGAATTGCGCTAAATTTTGTAGGAAGATTAAACAAGACGGGGGACGAATGATACCGCGAAAAAAAAATTAATTCCAAAAGTCACCGCCAGAGGAATATGTGGCGCTGTGTATTCGAAAAAGAGAGTTTCAAAAAAGAAGAATCAATTCTGAAATAAAATTACCGTTCATTTAGCACATCCAACTCAGGTTCGATGTGGCCGCCGTTTTTGTGGACCATATATTGCATTCTGTGAACAGCATTTACAACGGCAGAGAATAACATATCTGCAGGAATCTCCCGTACAGTTCAAGATATGTTATCCTTCAACGTAGCCAGGTCCTGGACACCTCCGTAATAGACCTTGGACTTTAGGTAACCCCATACCTAAAAGTCGCAGGATGTAAGATCAGGGGACCGAGATGGCCATGCAGTTGGAAAACAACGGCTAATGACTCTTTCTGTTGTGAATTTATGTCGTAGCTGCTGCTGTACCAGCAAAGCAAATGTGGAAGAGCTCCATCTTGCATGAAAATGATTTTCTCCATGCACTGTCTTTGTGAAGTGCCGGAATAATAAAGTTGTTTAGCATTTGGCGATAATTGTCTCCGGTAACAGAACAAGTTACAGGTCCTGTCGGAGTAATGTTCTCATAGAAGAATGGACCTATGATCATATCTGCTGTGAAACCACACCGAACAGTTATCTTTGGTGAATGCAAAGGAATTTCCTTGAATGCTCTTGGTGACTTGTTATCCCAAATTCGGCAGTTCTTGATATTTTCAGTTCCATTCAGGTAAAAGTGGGCCTCGTCTACCCATAAGATTTTCCAGGGGCAAGCATCATCCAACTCCATTCTGGCAAGAAAAGTGAGAGCAAAAGTCAATCGCTTATTATGGTCGGTGTGACGTAACTCTTGTACACGGTTGACCTTGTATGGATAGAAGTGGATAATCTTTCGTAGGATTTTCCATACCGTACAATAAGGCATATCCAGATTCCGAGCTATCCCACGAGCGCTGGAAGTGGCAGCAATATTGTCTGGTGCTCTGTCGACAATCGCCGTTGCCACTTCTTCGATTGTATCCTGTGATACGGGTTTTCGTCTTCTGCCTCAGTGAACATTTACAGAACCTGTTTTCTCAAACTTCTCAACCATTGCTTTTAAACCATTAACTGACAATTGGCCGTTACCTTTACACATTTTTTGTGGTTTCTAAAGCACGAAGAGTGGCTGGCGCATTGCACTGGTTGAGGTAAAAGAATTTGATTAGTAGAGCTCGCTCGACTAAAGAAAGAGGCATTATGAAAGATAACTTTCAATGAAATTGCTTCTAACAGTAGCACATTACCTTTTAAAGCCGAACAAGCTGGCACTGGGCCAAAAGATATAACGTGAAATTTGAATAAAGAACTTCTTATTTTGCTGTTGCTTTCTTTGGGGCTCGATAAGTGAAATTGCAGATAAAGAAACTTTAGCATTGTTTATGTAAATTTTTAGTTTTTATAAACTGTTACCATTTTGAGCTTGGTTTAAATTGCTAAATTCGTTAAATAAACGGAAATTTTATTTCAGTATTGATTATTTCTTTTTTGAAACTCTCTTTTTCGAATACACAGCGCCACACATTCCCTTGGCGGTGACTTTTGGAACTAATTTTTTTTCTCGCGGAATCCTTCGTCCCCCGTCTTGTTTAATTTTCTTTCAAAATTTGGCGCCATTCTCGCAATTAGATCGCGCTACAGAACACTCTGAATACCGTCAGTTTAATTATGGCCACCTTGTATCTACTCAGTTATTTGTGCATTAAAAAAAATCAGAATATAAATGTAGTTTAATGTACAATATATATATATATTATTTTAGTTCACATAAAATATTCAGTTCGTAAATATAGAAAACCCATGAAAAGGATATAATGTTGATGAAATGTGCCTTTATAAAATCAAAATGCATATTCAAGTTCTAACGTTTATTTTCTCTATGTACGTATTTTTTTTTAATGATAAGAAGTATTCCAATTACATCTCAACTACTTATATATTTTGTTGAATAATAACAGGTTATTACCATTATTAACAGAGATAACATATACAGGGGGATTTAATATATATTGGAAAAAATAAAAGAGGTTTTAGGTCACATTAAAACATTTTTATAAGGTTCCAGCGTCTCTTTTGATTGAAAAGTACTCGTGCAAACCGAACGCGGAATTTCGTTCATATTTTTAACAGTGAAGAATATATTGTAATGATATTTTGAATACATTTAAATTATGATCTATGAAATGCAGTGGTGTCATGGGAAGTATGAGAAATAAACCGTAATTTAGTGAGTGACACTGCGTAAAGTGTCAGCTGCATTAAGAAGTGTGATACGTCTTAGTAAATCTTTTTACGTTGGTGAAAGTCATTTTAAGACGTTTTTGTGATGTTATGAATTTTAACACAAAGCAAAAATTTTGTTTCAAAATTCTCGATAAAATATATTTATTATTGTGAGTTACGAACGTATATCTGTGTTTCGGTTTCCAGCGAGATGTCCTGTACTTTAGATTAAAAAAGTGCATTGTGCCCATGTTTCTGAAACGAAAATTATTTAATTTAGTGTTACCTACCAACTTGTTAAATTTTTTCAAAGGGTTTTGCAATACACCTTTATATTAAAACTTCAATATATAATTTTAAATCTAAAATAAATGTCAAACGAATAAATGAAAACTTTGATTTCAGTAAATATAACAGTTAATTAACATACGTTTCTTTAAACTATGACTATTTAATCTTCTTCGTAAACATGTGGAAGAATGCTATTATCAAAATGACGAAAATATTATCAAATTAATTATGCACCATTACCAAAATATAACTCTTATTGTCTTCATTGTTGTCATGTGACGTGATAGATGAGTCTTATACATGTCACTTGATAATCGATATGTCTTATTTTCTGACAAGTTGTAAATTATAAAAAAAAAGATGTGATGATGACATCAATAGGAAATCTCGAATTAACAATCATTTGGTACATAATGTGATGATTTACATAAGTCACATTTTGGACACCATCGTAATTGTTTCACAATTTTTGATGTTGTAGTGTTTTCAGATTTACTAGCTGAGCAATTAGGGAAGTAATTTGAGGCAAATTTATAAACATATAATCGCATATTAATCTTTTTATGAATGTGAAATTCATAGTTAAAAAAAATATCTTGAAAGAAATTAGTTCATAATGAACAGAAGAAAGTATGTTCAACTAAGTAAATTTTATCCAATGGTTGGAGTATCATAGTTGAGATTCATTCCACCAGAGCGAAAAATTTCGGGCCCAGGTCTTGAACCTGGGCACTTTGGCTTGTCGTGCCAACTCTCTTCCTAACGAGCTATCCCAACGATATCCTGGCTGGCATATTTAACTCTTATTTGTCGTAAAGGTTACAAATTGCAGCGCTAATTTCATTCATCCGAGCTATAACTATAGCATTTTTTCCTGATGAATCTGAAATAACAAGGGATGGATTAATAGGAAGAGCGTTGGCACGGCAAACCAAAGTACCCAGGTTCGATTCCTGGTCCTGGCATTTTTCGCTCTGTTGGAATAAATCACAATTATGATTCTCCAACAATTGAACAGAAAAAGTTGTTGTTGAAATTGTTCCTGTTTTTTCATGCAATCACACGATTCCTTTTAAATAAAAAAAATAATGTTATGAAAGAAAGAAAAACTCGTAACGGACACAAAATATGAAAAAAAAATAAAATCTGAATATTATATGGATAATGTAAAATGTTTGCTAATTTGTAGATTTAACTTTTTTATTATTTTAAATTAAAAGAACTTTTATTTTAGAGGTATTAGAAAAATATATGTATTTAGTTTTCTTTTGGTCGACATAATATTATTAGGGTGTATGAAAAATGAGTACATACTTTAATGAATTGAAAATGCAGAACTTAGATTAAGAACACAAAGAATATTAACTATATTAAAAGAACGTTATAATATAGTTATAAAATTAAATTTTAAGAGTTTTCTACGTTGGCTGAAATTTTATCTTTATTTTTATATGTTATTTACTCTTTCACTAGCTATTTCACACATTAACTCGATAAAAACTGGTATAAAATAAAAATTTTGTATGCTACTTAAATATGTACAAGTAAACTAATTTTATTTTTGAAGTAAACAAAAAGATTACGTCTGAATAGATTTATATTTATATTAAAATCATTAAAATTACAGACATTACATTACAATTACATAAAAGATTAAAACACATTAAAATTGGACGTTTCGGATTTACATGATAATCCCTCATCAGCAAACATTTTCTTAACGTAAGTCACAGTTAAAAAATATCAACACATAGAAAATGCAACGTATCAAAATGTCGAGGCCAAAGTTATGACAGGTCGAACACTTTAGATAGGACTAAAGGAGCACAGATGTGCATTTCAAAATAAAAATTTGAATTCCAAAATAGTGGATCATGCAATAAAAGCTGACCATTTTCCAGATTTTGCTAAATATTTTGTAATCAGATCGAGGTGCAGCGACTACATAACTCGTACTTTCTTAGAAGCATGGTATACTAAAATTACAGATTTCCCTCTTAATGAAGTAAGTGGAATCCCGAATGAATACTCCGTGTTATTATAACTGTAACTTTGGCCTCGACATTTTGATACGTTGCATTTTCTATGTGTTGATATTTTTGAACTGTGAGTTACGTTAAGAAAAATGTTTGTTGATGAGGGATTTTCATGTAAATCCGAAACGTCCAATTTTAATATGTTTCTAATGTTTTATGTAATTGTAATGTAATGTCTGTAATTTTAATGATTTTAATATAAAACTAATTTTAGATAAAATCTTTCTTATTAGCTGTAATATAAACTTTTCAAATATAAAATAATAATATTATATTTCATTACATGATATATAATTTCTGCATTTTCAGTTCTTTAACGTATATACACTTCTTACATACACTTCATAATTTAGACAAAAATATAATTCCTATAATTATTTGTGAGTATAAGATACTATATATAGAATATCCATACAAGATTAGTTATACCAATTTACATTTGCTCAAACATTATAACATTCGTACTGAGATAAAGGCATTAAAATTTGGTAGAAGGCACAGTAATCGCGTGCAATTTCAACAAAGTGTGGTTTACGTCATTTTATCCTAAATGCTCTTGAATATTTCTTAAGATAAAAAAGTTAGAAAAGTGCTTTTATCGATTTTTTCCCTCCAGAACAATATTAAAGGGTAACTCAACTAGACTCTATAGTAAGCACTATAATATAATGCAAGCTAGTTAATCACACTGTTCAATATTCAACTTTTAATTTTTCCAACCAAAAACAATAAAATTTAGATTAACATATTTAGTTCTAGTTTTCAAAAATATTCCCCAGGTATTTTCGAAACAAATGGTATTATTTACATATATATATCGTGGAAGAAATTACGAATTCTAGGTTTCAGTTTAGCGAAAAAACAAAATATGAAAAATGTTCTGCAGAAAAAAGTAATTTATCTATAGTAATTGCTCTCACATAATGCCAAATATACGGCAGAAAAATAATTTAATATTTTCTACAAATTTGATCCAAATCAATCTCTTGAGCATTTGTAAAACTAGCAATCTCATTTTCATAAACAAATACATTAACCTTTTAATCTGATATATTGCAACGGAAATCCTTTCTGTCTCTGTATAGAGCATTTTTCAGAAGGGAAAGAAATTACCAGTAGTCAAATATGGCATAAAAATACATAAAGAAACCAAGAATAACAAAATATAATTGAGTTTATTTTTTTAAACAAAAGTTTAAATCGAATGAGATATATATTTTTAACATTTAGAGTTTTGCTGTCAGCATAGTTGTTGCTCTCGCCATCTACTTTATCCCAGATAACTTTGCTCTTTAATATCGCAAAACCATGGTTTTCACTCCAACAACTAAAGCATAACATGCACGTATAATCAAATAAATTTCAATTCAAAACTTTCTCATAATTTATGTTATACTAAATATAAAGAGCCATGGAAATAAGTCGCCTCAGCTAAACGATATATGATGGCAGATTTATGACCATAGACTCGCTGTCTACAATTATAAGCCATAAAAGTCAAGTAATGAAGGATTTTGATTTAAGTCAGTCTGGGAGATAAAATCAAAGAGCACACACGAAGTTCCGAGAAAGACAACAACGATACAAAAACAACTGATTCATAGACATTGGTTAGGCAGGTAAAGAGGAGGGTGAACTTACCCTCTGTTATGTAAATTTCAGATAAGACGGGAGGTCAACTAGCGAATGAAGTTAAAGAAGGCTAGACTTGGGCTGGACTTGCAGTACTATCATGCAAATTTTGGGTAGAACGAAGGACTGCCTACCGTTGTGATGAAAAGGAAGTCTAGGAAAAGTCTCAGAGCTGAGAGCATCTCGATCTTAGAAGTCAAAGTAGGAGGTTGACTAAAATGATTCGGTGATTTTTATTCAGAGGTCAGTGGACAGAAAGAAGTCCGAAAGAAGATAAATAGAGTGTGTGGTGATTCGATTGTAAGTGAACAACTAATACGCAAAAATAATGTAGAGTGGTGAATTTAATTTAAGTTTTCTAAAACGAACAATTAACTAAGTGATGAGCTAGTTGGCTAGACGAAAGATTGCTCTTGTACGAAAAAAACCCCTTCTTCAACCAATGCGAGGAGGTATCTTTCCAAAGTTGTTCCCAAGTTCTTTTTATTTTCTCAAAGATATTAGGAGATAAGCTGGTAGTGTGACCTTAATTAAAATGGAAGCCATAATTTTTATTTCAAACAAACTATGTTGTCAGAATTCAATTTAAATGTTAAGAAATTAAATATAAATATCCTTTGCAAGGATAAGAGTGCTAATTCAAATATTGGTGGATAAATTATGTTAGCAAGTCGAGTCAGATATATTCTGACTATTCTTTTGTTCTTTCTTTAAATTTTTGTAAATAGAATGTAAATAAATATTTGTTTAATTTACGTATGAAGAATTCATCTTTCTTTAGAAATATACTATTTTAATGACTAAATTTTCTATTTCAGCATTAGATAAGAGTGATTATTCTCAAACGGGTCAATGGTTACAACGAAATCACACAGCACAATAGTAATAGTTAATTTAATTTTTAATTGGGGCAGCATTTTTAATATTTAACTTTGCTAACATGATGTTTGACCAACTAACCTGCCCTAGAGAATTTAAAAATTTAACTTACAGAAGACTATGAATATTTTAATCGTCTTATCTATGCATGAGAATTTTGGGGGTATTGTAGATATTAACGAACTAGTAATTTAATAAGTTGGTTGCATTAATGAGTCGTGCAATTATCTCTTCAACAATATTACTTCTTGAATTAGTGCTGCCACAATATTTGTGTACGGCAATATTCAACAGACATATGTCAATGAGAAAGACAGACAATTCACAAAATTAAAAAAATCAGAATATAAATGTACTTTAATGTACAATATATATATATATATATATATATTATTTTAGTTCACATAAAATAGTCAATTTGTAAATACAGAAAACCCATGGAAAGGATATAATGTTGATGAAATGTGCCTTTATAAAATCAAAATGCATATGCAAGTTTTAACGTTTATTTTCTCTATGTACGTATTTCTTTAAAAATTGTTTTTATTATTTCCAATTATATCTCAAATACTTATATATTAGGTTAACAGGATGAATTATGCCCTCCAGATTCGACCGGGATAGCTCAGTTGGTAGATAATGGGAGCTTCTTCCAAGATATCCCAGGTTCGAATCCTGGCCCGACATTTTTCGTCCAGTTAAAAAATTACAACTCATATGATTTCTTTACCAATTTGAATAATTGTGTTAAAATTAATCCAGCTAAATCTGGTTTAGAGCATTTGTATTCATTCTTTTAAGATGGTTTGTATCACATAATTTTGATTTTATTCATAAATATTTTGCGCTCAATTTTATTTTTTTTAAATTATTTTCATTTGTATATTTCTTTTTAAATATATATTCTTTAAAAAATATATAATAATTCATCAATAAGGATTTTTTTAGTTTTAAATGTGATTAATTTTTTTTTACATCTTCTGAAAAAAAAAATTCTCCCTATTTTTTTTTTTTCATTTTTAGTGCATAAAAATATAGCATTAAATTTACTTTGTGATTTAAATAAATAGATATTTTAAAAAACTTAGTAATTTGTAAAAGAAAAAAATGTCTTTTCCATGCGGACATTTTACTTCGAGAATCGTAGAATAGTCATATCATATTCAGAAAATCTAAACTAATTCAAACATTTTCACGAATTCACTACGTCTTCTTATGAACAGAGAAAACAATAAAATCGCCTTGTACAAAAGTCAAAAGTAAGGCTTATATATGGGACATTTGAAATATATATAGATATGCGTTCGCTGTTTAATTTATTTTATGATTCAGTATTCTTTTTACGCTGTTACATTTAAATATTTCTTTACTATTTAAAAAAGGCAAAAAAGTAAATAATATTCTCTTACATAATTGAGAAAGCGAAAATGTATTTTTTTATTGCATATATATTTTAAGATATGCTAAATCTAAATAATGGAAGCTCTTATCAAAAGATGCATGAATAATTTATATATTTCACTTATCAAAATTTCGAAGATTTTATAGTAAAATTTATTGTTTTTCGTGGAAAGCAAATTCAAATAAATTGTTACATGACAATGAATTTGAATAAAGTTTTTGTGATTTACATGTAAAATCGGTACAATATACAAATAAACTGGAAGCGTTGTGTGCGTTCACGTAATACATCAAAGAGTAAAATCTTTGCGAAAAATGATCAAAGTTGATTTTCATCACAAGAATTTCCTTTTCACTTCAACGGAAATTCTTTGTAGTAGTAAAAATGTGAAAGCTAAAATACTTTTCCTTAGTTACAATTGATACTACGATTCATTTGATATTTGATTGCGTGCATAAAAATACAACGCATTTTAATTTTTATTTGTTTATAGAGCGTTATTATAAACCATAATGATGTTGCAATATTTTTATATTAAGAAAGGTAATATGTTTATGATGAATTCACTTTTTAAATAAATAAAAGAAAAACTAAGCGTATATTTATATGACATGTTTTCTCTAGCGTCTTTCCATGGGCAGTGTGCCATAAATTCGATATGGTCCATACTCGACCCTCTTATACCTTTATGCAATTGCTAGAGGACATACATATAAGTCTTATATAGACATCTGCAAAAAGTCAGAGCCATATCTCGGTGCTGCACCATGTTTGTTTCTATAAATTTTACATTCTCAACACCACAACAGACATCAATATATCACCAAATTTGACATCTCACTGCTTGTGTTACAAGAACTAAAGTAGGATAAAAATAATTGTAGAATAAAATATAAAATATCACACCACTTGGCTTCCAACTAAGCCATACATTTTGTCAGGATGACATTTTCTCTCTCTTTAACAAGTTCTAACTACTGAACGAAAGACTTTAAAAGTATATTACTTCACTGATGGATGAGCCTATGGACATGCCATAGAGAAAAAACTGAAGTCATATTTTGCCTATATAAATATAATTTTTTATTTATTCATTTTTGAAATCCCCTCAAAAATTAAATTTAAAATTAAACCCGATTTTAAAATGACAATATTTAAAAATTTGCCCTTCTCGTGTGATTTCCGTGAGAGATTATCTTAATTGAAGAGAAAACTTTCTTTTCAATTTGTTGCTTTTTCATATAAGTTAAGAAAGCAATATTCAAAACATCTGTTTTGCATGAGATTTCCAAGTTTATACGGGTGTAAAGTAAATTCTGGATACATTTACTAATTGGCCCTTAAACGGATAAATCTAGAACTGTAAAACAACGGTTAACCTTTAGTAAAATGCTTGTGTAGTATCATGTGAGAGATTTTGCAGCACTACCTAGTGGGAAAATTTGGTAGTTACCGAATTTATCTCGAAATGTGTGACAGATAGCAAAAAAAAAAACTAAAAACAAATTAAAATAAAAACAAATTGTTGCGTCTTCGATTTAATATGAAATGACGCAGAACATGTAGAAATAACATAATTCGGAGCACTTAAATTGTGATTTTTCGGTACATCTCTATTATCCCGTCGACCACTTTTCAATACAAAGAACTATCGCCAAACTATAGGAGTTAACGCCGAAAATGCATCATCGTGGCGTCACATTCACTTGATGTCAGATGCGTTACACGTGTTTGTTATGTCATCAAGTGGTTTTTAATTCGACATTTAACTGTATTTTTTACTTATTTATTAGTTATTTCGTTAAATAAAATAACAATTGCATTATTAAATGGCGGTGTCATGATATTAAAAGAGAAAAAGCATTGAAAATATGTTGCCATGCATAGTTACAATCCCTACATCAGTTTCAGCTGACGTCAGAAAGTTTTATACACAAGCCAAGAGGAATAATCGAGAAAAATTATGTAAAAAAATAAATAAGAGAGATTTTTTTTTCTGTTTTTATTAATATATTGTAAATTTTATTATTTAAACGTAGTGATAGTTGACACTTTCATGAGTGGAGCTTTTCCAATTTTTTTTCCCTGAGATTCTAATGGCAATACTCTTCCATTTGTTTATTTGGCGTTACAGTTTGGCGATAGTTTTTGTTATGAAAAGTGATCGACGAGATAATGGAAAAGTACCGATTTATCTATAACTAATTGCCGGATTAATTGCATCATGTAGAAGTGTGGCATTATATACAGATGCGTATTTAGTAATAAAACTGATATGTGTAAGCAAGTTACAATTTATTTGAATAAGTAAATAAAGTTAAATATATGAGTTCGTGTATCATCTGCAGTCACTTATATGTATACATTCAAGTGCATATGTATTTCTCCCTATATCCACTCTGAACATATTCTACTTTAATTTATTTTAAAAATAAGTTATATCATGCATTCATCTATAACTTGTAGTAGTAAATGTACTACATCTGCCTTATAATGCTAATCTTCTGTAAGCTATTTATTACGTATATTTAAGTCAGTTATTTGTTAACGAAAACGTAACATTTCCTCGCTTCTAATTATGTTATTCCAACAAGTAAATCGTCACTTCATGCTAAATTGAGGACTGTCTACACTTTTGTAATTAATGTTTTTTTTTATCTATTTCTCATACATTTTGAGATAAGGTCGATAACGTTGAAATGATACATTAAAGGGCCGCAGCAGGCACTCTCAAATGATAGCGCGTAATCCTTTACTATAGGTTTATTTGTTCCAAGATTCTATCTTCATCCGTTTAAAAGGTAAATGAGTGTAACCAGACTTTACTTTGCACCTGTATATACTTGTGAATAGTATCCAAAATAGATGTTTTTAACCTTGCTTTTTCACAAAAAGCGCCAAAATGAAGCTAAAGTTTCCTTGTAAAGTACGATGTGCTGTTCCAGTGGTACAAGCAATAATCATATCAGAATTGTCAATTATGAGATATACGTATCTACAAATTGGACTGAATTTAGGAATTTATTTGTTGAGGGGCCGTCAAGAGATTCATAAATATGAAACTATATAAACGCAGGTAGAAGATGGTTTCAATAGCTCGATGACATGCCCATACATATTTCGTTGGAGTCGTAACATACTTTCAAATTCTTTTGTTCAGTCGTTACAGCTTTTTCAAAAGGGTAAATTTTCATCGTGACAACATAAATGACATAGTTTATGGCCAGCTCTCTCTATAATGTTTAATACTTCAATTATATTCTTCAGTACAAAAGAGTTCATCATGTTTTCAACATGTAAGGTTTCATGTATGACGAGCGGTGAGACATCAAACTTGATGATTTATTTGCGTTTGCTGTAGCATTAAAAAAGTTAGCTTTATAGAAGCACGCCCAGTGTTACAATCATACAATATATGGCTGGAATATTTTGTCTTACACAATTATATCTTACACCAATATGTAGTTTCTTTGGAGGTTATATAAAAATTGAAGCGGGTGGACCAGGAATGTTTACCCAATCGTACATGAAACGACACTCAATTAAACATTTGTGGGAATATGACGAAATCCGAATGTGATCTAAATAAATCATTGATTGAATTAAATCACGTTATCTATTATAATGCAAAATATTGGAGAGAAGTTTTGATATATCCTTGTTTTAAGGCCACGACATTCGTACACATAAAAATTACTTTTACCGTTAAAACATTTGATTGTGATGCAATTAGGAGTGTAATGCTTCATATTTTTCAAAACTCTTGATCGTGGACGAATCTTCAACAATGCTTCTGATTTTTAACGATAGTTATACATAACAGTTAATCGAAACAAATAGTTTTTAAAACTTTCAAAATATTTCTTTGCAACAGATGATATGACTGATTGTTTAGTCGTTAGAACGTTGGCGTCAGATTCGAATCACGGTTCAAGCACAAATGTCCATACTGTTTCGAATTCCAATCGGTTGTACTGATCAGATTAACAATTACTTGCATAGTGTCACATTATAGTTAACTATTTTACTATTTTAATGTTTTAACAGTTCATGATTTGATTTGCAAAAATACATTGGTAAACCATTGCATCAAATGATCGAATAATGTTTCATCATTAATATTGTCTCATCTTATGATGGTGCCATGTTTGTGATGAATTCTGGTACCATGTTTTTGTTAAATAATGAACCAATATCCAATACATTCAAATTTGTTTTCAAGAAAAAAATCGTATTTAGTGGATATGTTTAATGACTTGAAATATTTAATATTAAAGTATTAAAATCGAACTTGTCATTAATACTTACACAAGATAATTACTTTTGAATCCCTAATTTTTATTTATTTTTTTTTATTTTTATTTTATTTTTTACACCCAAAAGCAATTTTTTGAAAACAGATGAAAATGTAAGGTTTCAATAATTTTTGGGTCCGAAGTTAGATATACTGAGGGGTGCCATTTAGGAAAGTCTAAGGGGGTGAGAACCCCCAAAGGAATTATATATTTCAAATTATATCTGTCATCCTGTGACAGTAAAAAAATCAGAAACACCACAAAAGCTAAGCTAACTTGTCAGATTTGACTGAAATAGAAATGTTGTCATTAAACACTTTAAGCACTGAAATGAGAAATTATCAGTCTGAAGTCTTTGTGTTACAAGTTTTTAAAAGTGAGAACAATTTATTATTAATGAGTACTTTGGTACTTGAAAATTTATATCTGAGAATAAAACCCGGGCCACCGCACTTGCTTATAATTGGGCACCGATATAACGTCAAATTTCATGTTTTAAATAACAGAATTGTTTTATGTAATAAAATTATATAACGCAAGTTTTTGTGATTTTTGACTATCTATATTATAAAGGACAAACGTGTCCGTGCGTAACGCTGACGTCATTTTGAGAATGGCAACACTTGACGATGAAATTTCGGTTTTGCGATTTTTGCTACTGCATTTTTTTTTATTTCTAAACATCGCATATTTTTAATTTTATACCGTTATCTCGGGAAAAAAATCTACTTTCAAATGCAATTTGTTTGAAAACTGTATCTAAATTGACTGATTTATTATGACTTTTAAAGTAATTTTCATGTATGGTTTTTTTTCCCCATTGTGTTGAATGTTGCCATAATAAATTTTTTAACTGTTACAGATAGTAAAAATAATGAATTTTGAGAAAGAAAAAGTCACAAGAATAGGGTGTCTTTATATGAGAGTAGCTATGTTACCAGATACAAAATTTTATTCGTTCATACGATTTTGGACAAAAGGATGCTTTGTAATAATTTAAGAATTTCTAAGAATAATTATTTAATTAGACTATAAACAAACATCGGATATTTTAACAGATAATATAAACAGAAGATATTTTTTTAGATATTGTATTTATGAATAAAATATAAAAAATTATTTCACAAATGTAATAAGATGCATATAAAAAAATTAATATGAGTAGTAAGAAACAATGTTTTAATTCACATTTCATCAATATTACAAGAAATGTTAACGATCATTGCGAAGTTGAATAAACGAATATACATGAAATTCGTTAATATAGCATGCATAAAATGATGAATAATGAAAATAATGCAAAGAAATCAAAGAAAACATCACTGGATTTTACTACATTGGTAATAAAAAAAAATACATGAAATTCATTAATGTGGCAATCACTATATCGCATATGTAAAGGCTTAGTACAAAAAAAATAGCTGGATGAATAACTATACTGCATGTATGAGCACTTCATGCCCAAGAAAGGCAAACAACAACAACAAAAAATCACTAAATGCAGCAACCTTGACAAATAAAAATATGAAAAATGTATAAGAATTTTAAAAAAATGGTTTTAGCCTCTGTTCTGTAAGCCGGGAAGCCCGAGTTCAATTCTCTATTTTTTAATAATAACTAATTTAATAACTAGTTTTAATGTTACTTTCTAAAGTAACCTATGTGTTAAGCTCATCAGACTTATGATAAACACATAGGAACCAGAAATTAATCCCGGGCACCGCACTTCTCGAGATCAATTGTTAGAACACTCTTCAGGATAAGGCTCCAAGTGAAAATTTTGTTTATTTACAAATTGAAAATGGCCGAAGAAACTTGCTCTTTGAAAGACAAAAATGTAGTTTAGGTTTCCTAAAATATTTTTTTCAATATCTTCAAAATATCTTTTCAAAATCAGTATTAAAGGGAGTTGAATTGTAATTGATGTAATATAGTGATAAATGTTCTGATTCTGAAACGTTTGCACGGTCAGAGTTAGTAACATAATAAAGTCTTGTCTATATTCGCTTTATGTTTGAGGTCATTGTCCAGAATTACTGTTAAATATTACTCATGTCTTTCAGTCATAGCTGTGCAAAGGTAATTAAAAATAAAAACAATTGTGACTTTTGTAGATTTCTGCCAGTGGTTGGAAATAAATATCAAATTTGCTATTTTAAACAGATTTCCATGGACATGAAAATCACGAAACGTAATCTATAGATAATAAAAAAGACTAATAATCATTTCAATGCAAGAAGATATTTTTAAATAAGAAATTTCATCTTGAAACAATTAAAAAATACGTTTCTATTTATTTTCTGCTATGTGCTATCGGGCTGAGAGAAACTAAGGCTCTGGTGACACAAAATGTTATGGGCTCGGGCTGTGAAAAAAGAGCCCGAACTCATACCTAACAGAAACACCGCAGAACTTCCTTGAGGTTGTTGACTTGCAAAGAAAATTTGATTCATTAATCCAAGAACAACTTCTAAAAATCAAAAATATGGGAATACACGAACATTACTTTTAAAAACGAATCCAAAATGAACTATATAATATAGTATAATTGATCAAATTGTTCTACAATAAAGCATTTTGAGTATCAAGGATGTTAAGTATTTTACAGAAATTCTTGAATGTATTTCCAGCATCAGTCACCAGGGTAAAATGACAATTGTCGAAAGATATGTAGCTGATGGTGTATAATCAAATGCTTCTTTACCCGAGAGAGATCGCGCGGGGCACAGAGTCACCCCATTCTTAGAAATTTATTTCCACAATTAAATTCTATTTTTTTCCTAAACAAAAATAATTTGATATTTTTAATAAATTATTTTCTTTACCCGAGAGAGATCGCGCGGGGCACAGAGTCACCCCATTTTTAGGAATTTATTTCCACAATTAAATTCTATTTTTTTCCTAAACAAAAATAATTTGATATTTTTAATAAATTATTTTGCAGTCAGTTGAACAAGTTGTATCAAAACTACGTAACTTACAGAAGGGGTATAAGAATTTTGCTCGCTATTTATAGGATCACTTACATGCAAATTTTTATTAAGATGCAAGTTACACCCGTTTGATCTGTCAGCGTACACGTAATTTGCAAGCGCACATTTTAATTGCCTTTCCATTCTTCCACACAGAAATATTCTATAATGAGTATACATTTTAAATTTTATTATTATACTGACATTGTTGTATATGGGCCGTTGACCTCATGGTAACTAGAAGTGTTTAATTTTGAGTATCACAAAGTGTTTTGAGTTTCTGGTTAGTAATCTTAGCAAAATTTTCCAATTGAATAAGATGAAGATTGCTATTTGAATAAACTACCTCCAAAACACCTCTGCAAACCTGGATATGGGCCGACCAAAATCGTTCCCAATAGGGACCCACCTCTTCTAAGGTCGTCGCTCAATAAAACTATTAATTGCTTCTCAGATATTCAGAACAAGATAAAATGAATTTTTTGCTGACTCAAATTTATCCACCTCTTGCCCTCTAAAAAAGCTCTTAAATTGCGCCCTGGAAAATACACATGGTTTCATTCTTTATTTATATAATTTAGGATGTTAATGACAAATGCTTTAGCCTTACAATCAAGAACAAGTAGTCTCTAGAAAAAGGCATTTAACGTCAAAGTAGAGAATAAAATTTTAAATAATAGGGACCCCCAATAGGGACCCACCTCTTCTAAGGTCGTCGCTCAATAAAACTATTAATTGCTTCTCAGATATTCAGAACAAGATAAAATGAATTTTTTGCTGACTCAAATTTATCCACCTCTTGCCCTCTAAAAAAGCTCTTAAATTGCGCCCTGGAAAATACACATGGTTTCATTCTTTATTTATATAATTTAGGATGTTAATGACAAATGCTTTAGCCTTACAATCAAGAACAAGTAGTCTCTAGAAAAAGGCATTTAACGTCAAAGTAGAGAATAAAATTTTAAATAATAGGGACCCCCAATAGGGACCCACCTCTTCTAAGGTCGTCGCTCAATAAAACTATTAATTGCTTCTCAGATATTCAGAACAAGATAAAATGAATTTTTTGCTGACTCAAATTTATCCACCTCTTGCCCTCTAAAAAAGCTCTTAAATTGCGCCCTGGAAAATACACATGGTTTCATTCTTTATTTATATAATTTAGGATGTTAATGACAAATGCTTTAGCCTTACAATCAAGAACAAGTAGTCTCTAGAAAAAGGCATTTAACGTCAAAGTAGAGAATAAAATTTTAAATAATAGGGACCCCCAATAGGGACCCACCTCTTCTAAGGTCGTCGCTCAATAAAACTATTAATTGCTTCTCAGATATTCAGAACAAGATAAAATGAATTTTTTGCTGACTCAAATTTATCCACCTCTTGCCCTCTAAAAAAGCTCTTAAATTGCGCCCTGGAAAATACACATGGTTTCATTCTTTATTTATATAATTTAGGATGTTAATGACAAATGCTTTAGCCTTACAATCAAGAACAAGTAGTCTCTAGAAAAAGGCATTTAACGTCAAAGTAGAGAATAAAATTTTAAATAATAGGGACCCCCAATAGGGACCCACCTCTTCTAAGGTCGTCGCTCAATAAAACTATTAATTGCTTCTCAGATATTCAGAACAAGATAAAATGAATTTTTTGCTGACTCAAATTTATCCACCTCTTGCCCTCTAAAAAAGCTCTTAAATTGCGCCCTGGAAAATACACATGGTTTCATTCTTTATTTATATAATTTAGGATGTTAATGACAAATGCTTTAGCCTTACAATCAAGAACAAGTAGTCTCTAGAAAAAGGCATTTAACGTCAAAGTAGAGAATAAAATTTTAAATAAATATACCTGTAAAAAACATATTTATAGAATAAAAATGTATAAATCAAATTAAATTTTTTATTAATGTAAAATATAACTTTTTGGAACTTTTTTTTTAATTAAAAAAATGCAACATTAAATTAATAATAATTTGCTTCTTTTAATTAAAAAAATTTCACGAATATTAAGTGAAGCTTAATAAAGACGCTTGTTATTAGATGTGTGCTTTTCAAAGAAATAATAGTAATGCTCCAAATGACATTGTCTAGAATAGCTATCACCAGACGGAAAAAAACAACTATGAAAATCTATTAATAACTCGGTAGACACAATATCAATTTTTAACACGTTTTTAAAATCCTTTTAAAGACGTGTACACAGCATAGGTGTTGAACCGAGAAGAAAACATACATATATGAGTAGTTTTCAAATAATAATTAGTAATGTTACCTTTCATTTACAACATATAAATGAATAATAAAAATTAGTAAGCTTAATTTTGTAATTAGTAAGCTGAACAATTCTGACATGTGTGAGAATTCATATTTTATTAATAACTCTGCTCTAATTATCCAGCCCATGCTTATCTTAAACTGAATGATGATAGTATCTAATACGCTTCTAAAGTAATTTTTAAAATTTCTATCAACAGATTAGTATTATTAAAATTCATACTGCCTAATTTACGAAAAACAATTGTAATCCATGTTTCATTTACAGATATTATATTTTATATTCATCAGCTGAGATAATCTTTTTATATGAAATAATTTATAAATTATATGAGTTGTAATTTTCCAACGTGGACGAAAAATGTCCGAGCTAGGATTCGAACATGGTTTGTTGAGCTGATTCAGATATCAGACCAAATGCTACGATCAGTAAGGTTAACCAGATGAATTAGGTCCTCCAGATTCGACCGGGATGGCACAGTTGGTAGAACATGGCAGCTTCAAACAAGAGATCCCTGGTTCGAATCCTGGCCCGGACGTTTTTCGACCATTTCAAAAATTACAACTTGCATGATTTCTTTACCAATTTGAATAATTTTGTTAAAATTAATCTCGTGTATTCATAAGTTATACTAAATATATTCATTCTCATACTGTCTGGCTGCGGTATAATTAATAAATCTAATAACTCTAATTCCATTTAACCACTTACTAGTCGTCAGGCCCGCGATAGAGTAGTTTTTGTTTTGGGAAAATTGTTTCACCTGTAGTTTTACTGACGCATGCGCAAAATTTTAGCAAAGCTATCATAACTTCCTAAATCTCCTATGTTTTTTTTACGCAAAATCCAGGTTCAGAAAAAACGGAAAATTAACAAGTTAATGATACTTTTAGTAATTAAAATAGCCTGTTTAGTCATAAAAATAAGACTATTAAATTGATAATAGCTTTCTTAGATTTTAAGGAGTTAATTGTTATTTTCAACTTTTAATTTAAAGAACTTTTAATTTTATTTTATTTAAAATGAAACTAAGATATCATTATATAATCGTATATATTTAGTCTAAATTTTTACTTTGAGATAATCTGTTATTAAAAATAAATGTACAACGTTAAAATAGCACAAATTAAAATCATTTATATTGGCAAACAGTTGTTTCAAAGCCTTTAAGCTCCATCTTCAGTGCCAATTCAAAAGGTAAAACGAATTAAAAACTCCTAAGCCATGTCCGCTTGCCTGCCATCTCTCGCCCGCGCCCAGATGAAATGGCCACAAATTGGCACTGAAGATGGAGCTTAAGGGCTTTGAAACAGCTGTTTGCCAATATAAATGATTTTAATTTGTGCTATTTTAACGTTGTACATTTATTTTTAATATATCGGCACAAAGTTTTAATCCACCTTTTAGATAATCTTTTATATTACGGAGGAACAAATTGAAGCGGCAAATGTTCTTATTAAAACGCATGGAAATTTACATCATTCATTTTTAATAAAATCATAAAATCCGCAACTTGGAGTAATTAATTATAACAAATGAATTGATGTTTCTTGAATCAGTATTTGAAACATGCTTTTTGCGAATGAATTATATTATTTAATCCCACTTTTTCTCAACGAAATTTCTATTTCTCAAATTGTAATCAGTATAATGTTATTTTTTCACTTGTAATAATAACTCGGAAAATAATTATCGAACCATCAAAGTACGGTATCAATCATTAGAATACTGCCAATATACACCAAATCCAAAAATAACATTATGTTAATGTTGCGTAAAATTAATTTTAAAACTTTTTTATGTTAAAAAATGCCTTCGGCACACAAAAGGTTAAAGTGCCTTTGCATTTATTCAGTTCAACAATTCATCATATATATAGTGATGACATTAAAAACTGCTTACAAGATCAATAACTAAAGGCTGAAATATATTACAATAAAGCCAAATGGCTTTAATTTCATAGTCTCAGTGTTTTATATGTTATAAATTGTAATATAACATTTAAAAGCAAAATCTATTTTTTTTAAATAATTTCAAAAGATTAATAGAATGATCGTATAACCTTTACCTGATATTTAATCATGACATAATCTCTATTATTAGGGATATGTATCTTGAAACAGCATATATTCTTATTACATATTGAGAAAATTAAATTTCCATTTTTAATGAGATTATTCTAATTCGTATAACAAGGTTCTGTTAACTTATTTTTCAAATCAATATTTGAAGTATACTCCATGCGCATGAATTATTTTATTTAATCCTATCATTTCTTTATAGAATTGTTTCACATTTTAAACAGCATAATGTTGTTTGCTCACTTTTGAATGTCTTAATAACGCTGCAAAAATTATCAAACCACTAAAATAAGCTGTATAAGAAGAATTAAAGACCAAACTAGAATTAACATTAGGATAACTGCAGTTTTCTTGAAAAGACAAGTTAATTCCATTAATAATATTTAAGTTGGTATGCCGTCTCTATGGTAATCATTTACTCTCCTAATGCAGCTTTGAAAACGTCATAATCTTATAAAAATATACTTATTAAATTAAGGATGGAATTCAATAAATCTGACTGCAAAATTTAAAGTAATGTTATGAAGTGAAAGAAAAATTTTTCAATAATTTGCTGTTTTTATATATTTCAGAAATGCGCAGGTATTGTGAACAAAGTGATTTTCTTTGTTTTTAATATCTTATCTTCCAACGAAATATATTTCTATTAATATTTTGGAAATGACTTAGACAAAATATATAAGGCTGGTTAGCGAGTTTTCACAATCTTAAAATATACAAACAAATATTATATTATAATTCATTTTCAAAAATAAGAACACTATGAATATTTATAAATTAAAAAATATATATATTTATAATTTGTTTGTGCGAAATTGTTGAACGCATCAATCAAATTAAAATGCTACATCATGAAAGAAGTAATTATCAGAGAGTGAATATTTATTACAAACCTAGTCTCCAGAAAGTATTTTTAAATAAGCTCAATCTGATGCTTTAAAAAACTTCGTTTAATTCGCTTTATTCCACTTTTTTGAGCATCTGGGTAATTTTATTTTATTAAAATTCAGTTGTAAATTATTTTAAAGTAATGTTTAACATCCTTGAATCTGAAATTATTAATAACTATTTTTTCTTATATTAAAACTAACATTCATATTTTAATTATTATAGATTAAGTTAAATTTCCGTAAAGAAATGAAAATTTGAAAATATAAACAAGTCTTTTTAAAAACCTTTTTAATGTTTAATACAGCAAGCCCTTTTATATGTTTTATTATTGTATAAATGAATTTTATACTTAAATAATTACTTATATGGATATATGTCTAGCATTTACTTTGATTTGATCTAAACAATTAAATAACAAAAAAGTGCACAGAATGTGAAAAAAAAATAATTTTTTTTTTGTTAAACTATGCAGACAATAGAATTGTACGAGAATAATCAATTCACCCTGCCTACAGATTGTCTTTTATTTATAAAGCAGAAATTTGGTTATATTTCCCTTTCATTTTAAAACTTATTTTCTGCAATAATCCCCCAAGTGGCAAGATAATATTTAGTCAGTTTTTTTATATTGGCACAGATTAGGACTCGTTCCGGAAAAAGGCGCAAACTTGTAATTTTAGAGGGCGTAAATGTTTTGACGAATTCATGTCATTTTACCTATTTGTATATTTTCTAATATTACAAGATTTAATAAATTCACCTAATGCAAAATATGAAAATGTCTTGGTATTATATTTCTGATTCTGAACAGGAAACTCCACCACATTTTTGGAGCCTGTCCATTTACTTCAAAATGTGTATTCAGAAACTCCATCGATTAATTGAACAGATATTGTACTGTTCTCTAAAAAACCCTACTTTTTGAAAATTTCTCTATATATAGTCTAATAAAGAATGCAAAAAATAATAAACATTACTAAATTTTTACAGATTGTTCTGACTAAGATGTTAATCGTGAGCATTTTTCATTTTATCACTTTCTTATCATTTTACAAAGTGGCAGCCAACTAAGCGAGAGTTTGAAAAAAAAAAACATTTTTCCAAAATAATAATCCATTTTACCTGAAAAAACCCTACAACTAACATAATCAGCTGAAAATGAAACATTTCATTACATTTTAATAGTTTAACATAAAAACAATTAAAAATTTATGTAGATAATTCTAAAATTCTGTTATAACAAGAAAATCTGTAAAAATTAAACTCACGTTTTTTTTCAGAATTCTGCAATTGTTAGTTTAAATTATTTTAAAACTAAATAAGCACTCCTTAGGTACTTTTAACAATTTTTATTATTCTAAATGGTGTATAAAAACAGAACTAAACAAAAAAAAACTGTCTTTAGTGAAATATTTAATGAAGTACTACTGTGGGATTTTTAGGAAACATGTCACCCTGGGTTTTTAGAGGACAGTACAATAATATTTTGTATTAGTTTGAGAGTTACGAATGCAAGTATTTCCTATTTTACTTCTTTTACTTCCTTCTACGTATAATAGAATAAAGTATTGTAATCGATTTTTTTTTCAACTTCTGGTTTTGGACGGATTAACACGTTTTAGGGATCACTGATTCCGAAAAACAAACTTTTACAAACTGTTTATCTTTCCGTGTGTCCGTATGTCTGCGTGCCCTCTTTGTAGCATAAAAAATGTATGAAGTTATGCACAGAATAGAAACAAACTTCATTTATATATTTTTTGGCTATAGTCAGAAAGTCCCAGTTGAAATTATGGATATTAAGCAGGAAAGGGGGCTCTGTGATAGATTTTTTTCCCCATTTTCTTTATTTTATAATCGGAAAATGTACGAAGTTGTGTATAAAATTGAACCGAACATCATATATATATATATATTTGACTTTGGACATCAGGTCACAGTTCATATTGGAGATATTATTCCTGAAGGGGAAGCCGTGGTAGCGATTTTTGTGTGATTTTTCTTTTGTACCAACGGACAGTGTAGGAAGTTATGAACAGAATTGAACCAAACTTCTATAAATGAGGGGGTTAGAATGACAGTGGGGTAAGTCAAAAATTTGAAAAATCTAGATAACAATATTTTCACTGAACATATATTAATTTATGTTCAGTGTGACCGTCAATTAAGTCACAGTTCACATAGGGAGTCGCTAGAGGGCGAAACAAGTTGAACCACTTAATGCAACGGCACAGCGCACAAATTTCACAAAACCCTTCATTTCTCAAAGTACTAGATATTGACTTACTTAACTGTCATTCTAACCCCCTCATATATTGTTTTTTACTATGGACGTTAGGTCCATGAAATGGGAATATTTCCCCGAAAAGGGGGTGTTGTGGTAGCGACTTTTGGTAGTTTGTCAACAAGTTATGAATATTTTTCGATTAAATGTTATATTTAGATGTAATACCATAGGCGGAGGTTTGGATAAACAATTGGAGAAATTTAGCCGGAAGGTGGCGTTGTGATGGGGAATTTGTTTTATTTTTAAGACGGACGTGGTATCTGTCGAAAAAAATATCGTGTTCAATCACTTAATTGTCTAATATAGGTTTCGTTTCCAGATTTATAAAAATCAAATATTTTAAAATTTTTTAATATATTACCAGCTGATTTTTTTTCTTCCCCATCCGCTGACGGTTAAAAAGCATTATTCACAGTAAAATTTAATTGTAATAAATAAATAAATAAATAAATAAATAAATAAATAAATAAATAAATAAAACAGATACGTTTATTCATTTTCTGCGTTTTTTCGTATACATTTTGTAACAATTTAACATTTTTTTCAGTGCTGTCTTCCCCTGCCCTTGTTCGGGTTAAAAATTTCTCAAAAAAATAAATAAATAAATAAATAAATTGACTACGTATTTGTTAGACGTAGTTGTACTAGACGTTTTAAAAATGCATAATTAAAAAAATTACGCTTTTTGAAGTATTAACATGTATAAGATAGAAGTAAATTTTGGGATTCGCAGATCTGACTAGTTTCTGTATATTCATTAGTGCATTAGCACATTGAACATAACTTGATCCAATTATCTTTGTTCTCATTAAGGCAGAAAAAAATTGCATACTCTACTTCAATAGCTATTTCAGCCTGGATTTCATTATTGGCAATATTTAAGATTTTTTTAACCGTCTTCTTGCTGTGATATACGACTTGACAGACTCTTCGTATATTTTCATACATCTCATTATTTATTAAAAGCAGATTCTCAAGCAGCACAAAGCTCTTGCTATATTGATGGTTTATTCTCATCTAGCTTCGGTGACTAAATGTTGTGTTTGCTATCTCGCCTACTTTGGTATAACAGCGGGTTGTTGTGTGGGCCAATGACTAGCTCACGAATTAGAAGATTCAAGGGATTAAAGCGGTTTAATTCCCGGAACTTTGGTAAAGTAATGGTTGTCACAGCATTTAATTTTATTAAATAAGGCCAATATTACTTTACGAAATTCCTGTATTCTGACTTTGAGGAGGACCCTGTTGCATCTCAGCCAGCTGAGGGGTTGGCTCATTCTTGGACTAAGAATCTGGGATAAATTGTAGTAAATAATGACTCGGTAGACCTTTTTTTTAATAAAATGAATGAAAAATTGTTTTAATATCCTTGCTGGATGCATAAATTTTCCGTTACATAATGGTTGAGAGTTTGGCTCTGAGTGAAACAGCTATAAAGTTTTTCGCTACAAGAGGGGTACTGCTGAAGGAATGGGGAAACGTAACACACTCCCTTCCCTCCCTTGAAATTGGGAAATTTCACAATATTTAATATTTGCATATTGGTTCTATACAGTTACAAATTAATATTATGCGATAAACTAAATGTATAAACAATGTTGCATAAACCATACATTCATAATGAAAGTCCACATTACACAAAAACCTTATCTACAAACCATTCAACATAATTATATACCTTATATATATATATACATATATATATGTATGTATGTATGTACAGACTTGACTTACAATTTCCTTACACAATCTCAATTATCGCATGAAGCAATTGTTTGACATATGACTGTAAAGAATTAGATACTAAATATTTCATTATCAAATTGGTTTTAATTTCACTAATGAATTTAAAGTCTCCACATTGCAAGTTTTGATTAACAATTTAAAAACTCTTTTTTTTCTGCTGTAAGGCTTATAAATAAATAAATTACACTTGAATATTGAAAGAACACAAATATCAAAAGTAAATTTATGAAAAATTATAACATCCATTGCATTTTAAATGAAGTAAACTGCTAGACTAATCAAACCACTGTTGAAATATGAAAATACATAAGGTTAGGTAGTAAGGTTAGATAGTAAGTGAAACATCAAGTCTTTAATTGCAATATTAATTAACTCAAAAATTTACCTTTGTAAAATGATTTAGGAAACACTTAGTAAGAATATGCACTCAAATAATATTTTTTCAAGATTAAAATTCTACAAGTAATTATTTCTTCTGCTTTTTTTCAAAAACTATTTTAGATATCGGAGTGCGATAAACTGAAGATTGTAACCGGAGAAATTGTCTATATTTTCCTTATAAGTTTAGTTTTGTTATGCAATAGTTTCTGGGTCTATATCGATGAAACAGACAACCCGACAGACAAACATCTTTAAATGTTATTTTTGACTATACGTCACATAAATAGTTGAATGTACTTAGAAAAACGTATTTTTGAGAAAATCACAAACAGACACTCCAAAATTGAAATGACTGTTTAGGATTTTCAGAGGAATACCTATTTCAACGTTCATTCGAAAATTTAACGAGTAAAAAGAGTAGTAAAATTTTATACATTATAGTAAGAAAAATAACAATATACATATATATATTTAAAAAATGAAATATTTATGCCCATACTAGTCGCAAATATCATTTATTTATGATATATTTCTTTTTAAATTTTATTAAGCAACTTTTGGAAATGCATCTAATAAATAGGTTATTGCGTTTAAAAAAATTACTTTACAAATTCGGTTAAAAAATAAAAAGAAAAGAAAACTGCCCAATTAAACTGACGGCATTGAGCTCACAGACTTTTCACACTAACTGTAAAATATATTCTTATTTCAAACAATTTGAAATAAGCCCTCGAAAAATGAAGAAATTGACAATATATTAAGGGGGGGGGGACCATCCCCGCGTTTCTCCTTCTTATAATTAACCAATGAACCGCTAAAACTAATCAGAGAAGCGCCTTACCACAATGAACATACATATAAAATTTGAAGAAAATCGGATAATTCTGCTTGAAAAACCCATTTATCTATTTTAAGGGGGGTTAGTCCCCCCGTTCCCCCCTTTATACTTAACCAGTGAACCTCCAAAACTAATCAAGTAACTGCCTTACTACAATGAGCCTATATACAAAATTTGAAGTAAATTGGATAATTCTGCATGAAAAACCCATTTATCAAAATTAAGGGGGGGGGGTTAGCCCCCGTTTCCCTCCTTTACACTTCACCAATGAACCCCCAAAACTAATCAGAGAAGCCCCTTGCCACAATGAGCCCGTATACAAAATTTGAAGAAAATCGGATAACTCTTCATGAAAAATTCATTTATCTAAATTAAGGGGGGAGGAATAACCCCCCCCGTTAGCCCCTTTTTATTTAAACAATGAACCCACAAAACTAATCAGGAAAAAATCTTATCACAATGAACCTATATATAAAATTTGAAGAAAATTGGATAATTGCGCATGAAATATCTATTTATCTAAATTAAGGGGGGTTAGACCCCGTTCCCCCCTTTATAGTTAAGCAATCAATCCCCAAAACTAATCAGGGAAGCGCCTTATCACAAGGAACCTATAAACAAAATTGGAAGCAAAGCGGTTATTTCTGTCAAGAGTTATCGCGTTACGTACATACATACGTACATACATACATACATACAGAACGGGCGGGCACATTAGCTCTCAGGCTTTGATAGCCTGGGAGCTAATAATAATGTTAAAGCTGCATTTACTTTCCTTTTGTTGCTAAAACACATCATATTAAAAATAATTTAACGAACTCAATTCACTCTTGTGGTTTTCGTCAAAATATTTCAGTATATATAGATATTTTCAGTTTTTGAAATATTTTTCATCAATAGCCATTCATCTTAGTCAAAGATTTATGAAGAAAAATACTTTTGTACGAATTGGAGAAAAAAAATACAGTGAAAATTTAATAATGATAATAATACACAGTAAAAGCATTTTCTGTGAAAGAATCAATGTCGACAACTGTGTTTAAAATTTGTATATAAAAAAAAAAAATCATCGCCGTTTGAAATATTATCATTGAAAGTAACAAAATAAATATATTGAAAAATCTAATACAATAAATTTTTCTTAATATACTCGTATAATGTGTTTTTTAAATATTTGCATACTTATTTAAAATATATAATAAGTGTAAAGAAAAATATATAATAAGTGTAAGAAAAGCGTACTTTTAGGAAATCAGATATCTCAGTTGTTTGACAGATATGTCGTATTAAGTACATGACCTCACACATAGAATTCAGAAAATCACTTGACATACAAAAATTTCTTTGTTAGCAGCAAAAAATGAGATGAAATCAGCTGGATTAAATTGCATTTACGTAAAATGCTTTATTGTCAGAGGAACTCATCAAAATAAGACGAATGCAAAGAACCTGACCGACTCCATTTTAGTTTTTTAAAACTTATTACCTCCAGGGTAACACCAGGCTGTCTGATACACATGAAATAGAAACATCCAAGTTCAATTGAATAGACAAATCTATAAAAATAAATAATGTAATGTATAATAATCTTATACAAAAAATATATCTTATATAATTTTATGGAGAAATCAATTTTAATTCAAATAGACATTGCTTTTCCTTCTGTACAAAATGTTTAGCAAAGTTATGACTATTATGAAAAGCATTAAAGTTAAAATTCATTGAAAATTTTCATTGTTTGCAAACGGAAGGCATAATGCAGTGAAGTTAAAAATATTCAAGATTGTGTAAGTTACAGATATTAGGCAACTTCAGGTCAAATTTCAAAATAAACTTTTAATTAACATTTTGGAACGTTATTCCATTTTTGTCCAAAATATAAATATTAAAAATGTTATATAAGTATGTGCATAAGATTTTCTGCTCATTTTTCTTTAAAATATGATTTTTAAATTTAATTAGTTTCGAAATTTTTTTTTATTGTGTTTTAATTTCGTTTAGGTTCTGGGAATAATTCCATTTCTGGGAATAATTTTCCATGCACTCTATCTGGATCTCTTTTTAAAGAATATTTTGTACATTAAATAATGTTACATTTATAATAGACTGGATTACATAAATGAATGAAGAAAAATTAAGAAATCAAATTTAGTTAGATAATGATTTCCAGCTGAATAGCCGTACTTATCACTTCTTTTATTGTCATAGGTAAAAGACTGATTTCAGAGTCAATTTATATGACCGATTCTGGAGCTACAATTAATCTTACAACATTGTCTTTTGCATTCGAAAACGAAACCTCTCATGTTATAATAAAAAATATCGGAAAAATGTGCTTTCGCAAGTCTTGAGTTACAAATATTTAATACTTCCAATTTCTCCTTATTTTTGTATATTTGCTTTATATTTACGCTTCTCAAAACAATTAAAGGGTATTGTAAGTCTTATATAAAATACCGGTATAAGCGATTTTTTTTTTGCAGAAAATGGAAGAAGAGAGTCACAATTTCAAATTTTTCTCATTTTCAAACTTTAGAGTACTCAAATTTTGAGTTTGACGTTAAAAACGACGCTTTAGCGACATAGAATGAAATTTGGCTTTCAACTTTCTGAAAGACAAACCGAAAAACAATGATCGACATTCTGTAAGTGCTTTGTTTCGGTGAGTGCGATGTAATTTAACCAAATCAAAAGCTTGGAGAGTTGTTGATCGGTTAGAAGGGTGCTCACCAGAAGCCGTAGTGGCCGAAGCCCCTGGAGTTTCACAAAATGTGACTTCCAGGATCTGGAACCTTTTTTTTTGGTGACTGGAAATGCAGGCCAATGACCAGGACAAGGTCGTAGACATGCAACAACGTCAAATGAAGATCGATATTCAACGCTAACGTCTCGGAGATACCGACATATGAATGCCAACATCACCTTCGCTAAGCTACTGGCACCACAGTTTTTAATCAAACTATCCAAAACCGGATTCGCGCTGTAGCTCTATATGCTCGCAGTACAATGGTATGTGTTACTTTAAGAGCACGGCGCCGTGGCGCCCGCAGGGAGTGAGCAACACAGCATGTGAGCTAAAGTATAAATTAATGGAGCAATATTATTTTCTGTGACGAGTTCCGTTTTCTGTTCATCCTGATAATAGGCGTATTTTTATGTGGAGGAAAACTAGAAACAATCCTGCGTTCGTGCAAGGAAGTGTCAGATTTGGCGGTGGGGGAGTGATGGTCTATGCTGGCATCTTCGTTGATGAACGCACCGACCTCCATATCATTCGAAATGGAGCTCTGATCAATCAGTGATATCGAGATGAGATCCTCAGACCTATTGTAGTCCCTTACGCTGCAGCAATAGGAGATGACTTCATGATAATGGACGAAAATTGCAGGCCACATCGTGCTCACTTGGTGGATGATTTCCTTTTCGAGGAAGGAATAATACGAATGGAATAGCCAGCGTGCTCTCCGGACATGAACCCAATATGTTTGGGAAATTCTAGGGAGACGAGTTGCTGTCCCTTTACCATCTCCACAAACTTTCCAAGAACTGGTAAGAACTCTTTTGGAGGAGTGACAAAGAATACCCCAACTCCTCATTAATAGCCTCATTGACCCCATGATTCAAAGGTGTTCAACGTTGCTGGACGTCCGAGGAAAACATACCGCCTACTAAAAATTATTTTCTTTGAAGGAAACACCTTTTTTATTCGTTTTTTTATATGCAAAAAACGTGTTTTTTCCCTTTTGCACTCAAATGTTCAATCAATGCTTTAATTTCTGCCAAATATTTTGTAATTATTTTCTCATATATCCTACCACGTCTGTAGATCATGTATCAATCTTCTATGCAATTCCCCATCTGCAAGATTCATCCATAATCGAAATTTACTTTAATTGTTTAGAGCAGTGTATTTAGGTGATTAAAAATGTAGCTTTAGATTTTTGTAGCAAATACATCTCAATGTGTATGACATATGTTGATAGATTAGAAAATGATATGCTTCAAAATTATATCAAAGAATCATATAAAATTGGTAAATTTAGTCGCAATTTGCAAATAAAATGTCTTAAAAATGCATTTTGGAAATTCAGTTATTTTATTTGAAACCCAAATGTATTCAGAAATGTGGTTTTAGTCTGGTTGATTTGCATATTAAGTTCTATTTAATAATGTTTTCCTTAAAATATTTTTATGAATGATTTCCAGTCCTCTTATTGAAAAATAATTATATATTTTATTTATAACTTGAATCGTTAATATGTAATTTGAGGGTATGCACAAAAAAAAAAAAAAAAAAAAAAAAAAAAAAAAAAAACTGTACGTTGCAAATAATGTTTGTATAATTGTATATATAACATACTTTTAACTATTAGTGTGGAATAAAATATAATTTAAAAAGTTGTACATAAAGGAAATTACACAGGAATTCTTCTGTAAAAGTACTTGCATACATATTTTTGAAAAATTGAATTAATTTCATAAATTATTTCTTTGAGTTTCTGACATAATTTACTCTTTTGAAAAAATTTAAAGTACTAATATTTTTCTTTTTTCTTTATTTTTATCCCTTCTAAATTATGAATATGTATACCAAACATTAAGTTATTTTCAAATAATCATTGGTTTACCATAGAGAGGAAAAAAGCTGTTCAATACAAACAAAAAGTAATTCTTAAGTAAAATTCTTAAGTAAGTATATTACTTATTAAGTAATAAATTGATTGTTTTCAAACAATCTTAAGTTAATTTTTTCTATTACTATAAAAATTATTGATTTTTATAGACAATTGTAAAATATATCAGAATTATATTACTCTTAATATGATAATTATACAATTTTAGTCTATAGCTTAATTAAGCTTCATTCTAACGTAATGTAAATGTATTCCACTTTTTTTTCATACTTAACATTTGAAATTTTAATAGGCATCTTAATATTATTAAAAGGTCTAACTAAAGTCTAAAAACATAAATAGTGTAAAAATGAAATTTGTTTTAAATTTGAAAACGTTTGAAAGGTTTTAATGGGAAATATAGATTAAAGAAGAAATGTAGAAATTTTCTACAATATAATTATACAAAATTCATTTTTTAATTATAAAATTCACAGATAATGTAGAAAACCATAATGCAATCATTTCAAAATATTTTAAGGAAATCTTGGAAAAATATAAATGTTTTTGAACCATTCAGTGTAACATTACTTTTTTAGTATGTTGTACCTGCCGTTTGTAAATGATAATATAACTATATTACAGTTAATAAAACAGACATTCATTGAAACTTATATTTAATATTTTATGAAAGAAATATATCTTAATAGGAAGATCAAAGTTTTTATTCGCGCATTTTGAAATAAATGTGTTAAAATCCGAAGTAAAGTACTAAAAAAACATTGTGGATTGAGTTTTATATTAATATTACATATCCTAAACTAAAGTTTCGAAAACTGTATCGTAAAATCTTTAGACAGTGATTTCTGGATACATGTAACAAACAGTTACGTGCATGGAAGTATATATTTTATTCATTTGTTTATTTATTTATTTTTTTGCTGTCCAAAGTATTCCTCTAAAGGTATATTCTTTTTTTTCGTTTTTTTATACAATTTGGAAAAGTAATTGCATAAAATATACATTTATTTAATTTTACTTAAACTGTATTTATTCAATTAACGCTTCCAATATTAATGAAATGAGGAAAATAATGTTTTAAGTAAAAAAAAAACATAAATAAATGAACACAGAGTATTTAATCATAGCATAAATTGTCCCACAAGATCAAATAACATTTTATTTGCTTCTAGTACAATACTGAAATGTAACCCAGTCACTCTAAAAAATGGAGTTTTGAAACTTCTGAAATTAAAATCTTAATTGAAATTTCTTCTGCATAATTATGGGGACCGCTTCTAAGAAAAGTGAGAAACGGAAAAGTAAATTTTCCAAAAGAACTCCAACCGTTCTGTAGAAGTAATTTATTCAGTTCCAAATTTGTAGAATAGTCTAAAAGAAAGTATTAAAAAACGAATTAAAGGTAAAGTATATTTCAAAACAATGTTTGTAAAGGTGTTTAGTGATGATCGGAAAAAGTTCTATTCTAAAAGAAATTTTTGATTTTTTTTTTTTTTTTTTTAGTGTGCGTAAAAAATATTTTAAAATGAAAATATACTTTAATTTCCAAAATATTAAGTTTATTTTATTTCTTTTAGAAAAGAAAATTTCATTTATAAAATTTCGTAGAAAAAACTCGTTATAAAATAATTAAAAAATATATATTGGGTCATTCGTGATATTTGAATATATTATCGTAAATTATATGTGGTTACATATTTTTGTAGATTATGTCTGTGTTTCATTCCACTGAAGGAATTTTAAATACTTTCAGTGTATTTTGTTAAAAATTATCTTTATATTTATACTCATTTTACTTTATTTTTTTAATCTAATTCTATAGAAACGTACTTTAAACAATGTTGTTTCATGTATGATTTGGTAATTATCTCTGTGCGATCCCAGAAGATATAGATATTTTATTAAAGCTCGTGTTCGTCAACTGCCTCAGCTGAAGATTACTTGCAAAAGTCTCGTTCGAACGCCCTTGTCGTGTTTACCGTTAACCTGATTCGACACGATTGTGGCCGAAATCCATTCATGTAAAGGATAAACACCAGTTAATTATCCGACCGAGCTTTTTGCCTTTGTATGGCAGGTGGGTTAGGGTTAGATGGTGAATACGGGCGTCACAAACGTATCCTTAGAATCAAAAGTTAATCGACTATTCATGTTTATATTGCCTTTATACTGCCAATATTGACCGTACATTGTCTATATCTCGAATGTTATTTACAATACCGGAATGAAAAATTTTCGATATAATAATTTCAAAATTTCTATAATAAAGAAATGTTTCATGTACCATTGTTGTATCGTAGGAAATGTTTGTAATGTATCTTCTAACAATCCACTCAGGGTATTTATTTTCAACAGAGAACATGAATAACTTAACAACGAAATAACAGTTATAAATCCACTTTAATAGAAGAATCAATGGAGTGAATTTATTTAAAGTGTAATCAAGAAAATGTAAAAGGGCAGATAACGTTTCCCAATGGACTTTACCCACAAATGACAATAGCCGATCCTCTGCGGGATTTTAACCTCCAAAAACGACTATTGGTTTGTTCTTAAAGTTCTTTCCGTTTGAGATGTTGGTTCGTACCTGAAAATTCTATCATTTAATTACTAGGCAATAATTCTGATAGCTAATGTTTTATAATTGACGGGAAGAATTTTCCAGTACAAATTGTTTTTCCCAAACGAAGGGAAATTTCCGAACAACCCAATTCTTATTGAGGGACAGAGAAGCAGTGTTAGAACATACTTCACGCCTATTTGTAATTATATACCCGCAGCTAACGTGACACGGATAAACTCAATTTCTTCACTAAATTTACAATGAATCTGGCATCCTTGCAGTCTTTTCGATTTCCATTCGCTAAAGCTCAAGAACATCAGTAAATTTACAATGTTCCAAAAGAACTCTCCTTTCTAGAAGCACGATTCTCACTTAATGTTACATAACTAAATAAACTCCGTCAGCCTAAATACTACTTTATTGTTAGTAGATGAAAACACAGCTTCTTATCCACCCAGGCAGGTTTGCAGTATTTTCGATTTCCACGTGTCAAGTAAAAACGATATATTATAAGATGATGAAAAGGCTTCCTCCCGACACAGGTTTAATTGAATTTAGAGTATCCTTTACAGCTAGATCCTTTGAAATTTTTCTTGGTAACACCTCACTATTTTTTCCATTTCACAATCACATTCACTTAAGTAATATATTTTTATAAAATATCCACGACAACCAATTCCGAGATCCACTCGAATTATATAAAAGTTAAGAAAGTTAAGAAAGGAAGAATAGATTTCTTATTCAGCAACAATGTTAATAACGCAGTTCTCTGGGATCGCAAGCGAACCTCACTCGAGTTTCCATCAGTAAAGAGTAGCCAGACTTACATGATCCATTTCTGGAAGGAAAAACGTATCGGAGTAAACCTGTCTGACATATATATATATAAATTTAGACTTAAAAAAACAAAAGCAAATAGATGGATTATCAATTAAAATTTTTGTTTCAAATTCAATTTTTAAGTTTACTTATCACCCACAATGTGGTTATAAGTTATGCATTCTACTTCCTTAATAGTTTAAACTCTAAACTGCTCAAACTATAAAATCTCACCCCTCAAAGTTTTTTTTTAACTGTTATTTTATTTTTTCTGGTGAATAACATATCTCTGAATTGGAAAACTGATAAATATCAATCATTATTTTATGAAAAAGGTATATATTTTTTAATCATTTTTAATAAGATTTTTTATAACATTGGGAGTCATTTTTACGCTCTTTTATATAGCTTAACTCATGTTTATAATATAAAGTTTATGTATATAAAGTTCATGTATGTAAAGATCGGATTTTGTGAAATCAAATTTTTACTAATATTCTAGAATTATCAAAAATATGTACAAAGTTGTGTATCCCGTTACAATACAAGGTTCTGATATTTTAAAAATTAATTGTAAATTAATAAATTTTTTGAGACATTTTTTATTATCCGTGCGCAGGTGATAAATCTCAAAATGTTCTGTATGTCTACAAATGTATATGAGTTACAACAGCAATAGTATTAATGATGCGTCAAATAACGCTTGCTAAAACATGCCAACTGGCGGTGAAACTGTAACAAAGAAATATATTGAAACTTAAAAGTAGAAAATAAAATATAACTAAAAAATAAAGAGTGTAATAAATAAAAAATGAACTTTTATTTTTATTACTCTTTTTATTTCCACTTTCTTGGTTTTTGTATCTGAAGATGGAATACTGTAATCGATGTTTTACTCACTTCCTGACTAGTAAGAATTATAAAATTTATGTACACAGGTGTGTTATTGATGAGAATATTAAAATAAAATTCTAACCTAATTATAAATTAATGAAATGATTTTAGAGCATATTTCCTCTAGCCGACCGCAGGGGATAAATTGACAAATGCAATTTATGTTTACAACTGTTTAAGGTTAACAAAAATAACGAAGTTAACTATCTTCAAAATTACTGTCTCTCGCCTAAATATGCCAAGAGACTGTCAAGCCGCAACAACAAAATATTTTAAACTCTAAAATGTAGCAAATGTAAATAAAAAAAAAAGAGTGTAATAATATTGAAATTTAATTTTGCATTTTATAGAAATTTTAATTTGTAAAAATTATTAAAACACATATTGTATATCTATAAAGTGAAATGCAACATTTCTACAGGAAAAATAATTCTAGAAAATTTATTCTTAGTAATTCCTCATGGACTTCCCGTAGCTCATTACATCTTTTCCATCTTCTCTGCCCAGTACAAACACCTTCCCAAGAGTGCAGCTAAATGTTCTGCTTTCGTTCGTTCAGTGCCGACTTTTTTTCTGAAGCATTTGACTGTGTAAGAAAATATACTATCATTATTAATTTGCGTGTAAATGATACTTTTGTTTTATCTTTGCAAATAAGATAAAGCACAAGAAACAATTTCATAATAAATAAAGTCTAACTATAAAAATTATAAGCTAAGAAAATTTGTGTATACTTACGACCAAAAGGCCGAAGTGAAACGTCTACGGTGTTTGGAATTGATTAGGAGTAATGTTTATATTATATAAGGTATGCTAGTTCAACTTTTTGTTTCCATTTATTGTCTAATTGGATTTTTTTTATCTATCTTCGTTTTTCTATTCTATAGAAGGCAGTATTCAAAAATGTATAGACGTATATCTATGCATATATTACGTACGATAGTACACACATTTAATATTAAATTCTAATTCTAAAACATATTGATTAGTTATATTGAAACTTAAATATAAGTATTTTAAAAGATGTAATCTAAATTATGATTCATATAAGATGGGGATTTTTCACCAACTTTCACCTTCGTAAGAAGAATGCGGTTAATTTTGTAACAAAACAAGGCATCTAAAATGAGTTACTTTGACATGGACCCTAATTATAAAAATATATTAGTTATGGGGAAATAGAATTTGAATGAGAATTTGGCCAGTTTTGGGAAATTTGGACTTGTTTATGACAGCTAATTTTTGTCTTTAAACTAAATATTGTCATGCTCGCAGACATTTTGTAAAACGAGGGCAATTGGGCGTATTTGTATGTGAATATGTGCCAATACATGGTATTAGTGTACATAAATAAAAATGAGTGATTTTGACGTCGACTCCAATTGTAAAATATGCTTTCTTATGGTCAAAATCGCATTTGAATGAGCATATCGCCAAACTGGCTAGTTATCAGCACATTTATAGCACGTTATTTTGTCGCCAAATTTGGTGGTATTTCCCTAAAAATGCAAGCTTATATACTGTAGAATTGATTTATCAAGACAAAAAAAACGTTGAATGTGTTGACCGTTATTGTCATGTACCGTTTGAATCGCAAGATAGCATGTTCAACTGTCAACATTTAACTGAAAAACAATTCAAAAATGGCCACCAGAGCACGTATTATTGATTTTAATTGAATAAATTAACAAAATACAAGCATAAACTTTGTAGAAATGATTTATCAAGACAGAAAGTGTTGAATGTGATTCAACACTTCTAATCTTCTGTTCGCGCTTCCAAGAATCGCGAAGCAAATTCTTGGAAATGTTGGATGATATCGAGAAACGTTGTCGTTGAGTTCTGGAAATATTCCGGTTACAGACATTTCACTGCTGCGATTTCTTTAAAAGGTGTAAACCTCCGCAGATAATCTGTTGCAGAATCTCCATTCACTTAATAAAGTTTCACAAGTAAAGCACGATCTTCTAAACTGCACAACATTTTCCGTGAAAAAGGCATGAGACTGAAAAGTGATTCATTACTTCTTTTTATTTAACATTTTCATTGTGCACGAGCAGATATACATCATGTGGTTCTAAAATTTCTATATATGCCGAAATTTTATCCGAAATTGCTCTCTGGTCGTCGTTTTTCAAATTACTAATATTTTGATTCACCAAATGTCTTTTGCATTCCTTCATTTAGACTGATTCCAAATTTTCCTTTTTTTTATGATGAATAGTTTCGACTATGCATAAGTATTTCTGATAAAATCTGCGAAAATAGACGAGTTTACTTGGCGTCATGGACTCTGTTACAAAAATTGGCGTATTACTTCCAAGTGTGATGAGAAAGCCTTTTACACAGTTCAGAAAAAATATGTTATTGCCCATCTTCCTCTTGTTCCATAAATAAATATTTTCCTCACAAACGTAGCTCGTGAGTCTTATTAACTGTCAGGTAAAAGGGTATATTGCACATGTAGCATTTTTTGCTTTAAAAGAAAACACCTTTGTTTTGTTAACATTTAGCAGAAAAACACTCATTTCAAAATTGTATTTTTCCTTTACCAACAAAATAAACAATAAAAAAAAATCATGGACGGTTGAACAGAATTCTTTTACAAACATTAGCGTGCATTAACATGATTGATTCTAATGATTTTTTACAAAAATATAGGTGTTTTGGTTTGGAATACTACCCGTTTATTTAAACGGTATGTCGTACTGAAACTGAATGTCGTTTACTCAAAAATATGATAAAGATATTATTGAGTAGAAACCAGACTAAACTAAATTTCAATATTTATGTAGTTTACATTTTTATAGGTGTGCGTACAATTTTGTTTTGCAGAAATATTCAGTTTACCCTAAACAATCTATCACACACGTGCCTAGTAATACAGTTAAGATTGATGAGCAGAAAAAAATACTTTCATGGAACTTATTTTAGAGATATTACACTAGACAACCGAAATGAAATTTTCTCATCGTAGAGAGACACAAATAAATAAATTAATAATAAACAAATAATGTTAAATATTTTATGCAAACTGTCCAGTCATTCGACCGTTTTTTATAGAACACTGTAACATAACCTTAATTTAACTCTATACAGACCATATTATTGCCCATTCTGTGGCCAGAATAGGTTAGATTATGGTTATGCGACTATTTTACATAACAACGATCGAATAACTGGACAGTAAGGGTGGGTCGAAAAAACCGAAATTTAAATAATCGAAATGCAATAGTGCGGAAAAGTTGCCATTGGTAATAAGGAATAAATTCGCAAAATATTACACTAAATGGTTAATATATTTTACCGCCGCAAGGGAAGCAAAGTTTCGAAAAATCGCAAAAAAAATTGTTTAAAAAAAAATACCCAACCATACCAATACAATTTCTAACAGAATGCAACAGCTACATCAAAATGTTAGTAATGTTCCAGTAAAATTTCATTATGGTGAAATCATTTCTTTTACCGCCGCAGTGGCGGTCAAAATTTTGAAATAAACGGCAAAAATTTCAATTTTCCGTTTTTTCTAATTTTTTTAATTTTTATTATATGTTTACAATTAAATAAATTTACATTATAGCTAGTAATAACTTATAAATGTCTAGTAATTTTGATCATGGGCATTGCCATCTAAGGGCGAACCCTCCCCCCCCCTAAATTTGAGAGAAAGGGGCTTTTTGAAGGGATTTGGGGGATTTTCCGGATATTTTTGTAGGAATGGGGACAAAAAGTGAAAAAAAGGGGAAATTATGTAAAAGGCCCCCTACCAAAAAAAAAAAAAAAAAAAAAAAAAAAAAACACCAAAATTTACCGGAAAATCCCAAAAATGTCTTAAAAAAGCCCCTTTTTCTCAAATTTAGGAGGAGCGGGCCCCTCTCACCCTTGGTTGGAAATCCCCATGATCAAAATTACTAGAGATTTATAAGTTACTAGCTGTTACCCGTGACTTCGTTCACGTAACATTAAAAAAAGAATAAATGCATTAATTTAGCAAAACATTTCACTTGATAATTAACAACATATATAATTAACCAAAGCTTTATCACATTTTATAGGAGACCATATGGTATTTCTTTGCTATAGGGGCCTTGACATAACCCAGTCTTAAAAAAGTGAAATTTCATGCCAAATAATATATACAATCGAGAAAATGAAACTGCAACTAATGAAAAAAGGAGGACCAAGTAAAATCGTGAAAATCGAGGAATTCCTCTTCGTAAAACGAAAAACAGCACTGGTATACACTCTATACAACAGTGCATTTTAGATGGTATTTGGTGTACAATTTGTATATAAGCGCATTGCTAAATGGGCATTATTATATTGTTTATTTGCATAGACATATGTTATATATTTCTTACTACATTGCCTTGTTTATGTATACATTAAATTAAGTGCTTCACGCTAAGTGGTGTAAATAGTGAACAAACTGCTTGTGGATTTTATACATTGATAGATATTTCACAAAGATATAACAATCTGATGCGATTCTAAAATGTAAATAAAGGTTGCTGGAAAGTACTTTAAATTTTGCCCAATTTAACCTCGATATTTTCTCTATCGCGTCAAGAACACTATAAGCAAATAAATACCGACGACACAAATCTGATGATCTAAATTTACATATTTTTGTTAGTATATATAAGATTATTTTAATTTATTTCATGCGCTTGAAATTTTTTACGCTTTCTCTAGGGTTAGGTGTCGAATAAATGTACTTTCTTGTTATTTTATTTTGCCATTTCTATTTATTCTATTTTCCATTCATTCCATTTATGGATATTGATTTAATTTACATATTCGTGTCAAAGAATATTCTTTAAAGTTATTATCAGGATTAGGATAGGATACGATTAGGGTTAGGATTAGGAATAAAAATTGAACGACAATGGCATAACCGATTCAGGTTTAAAGTATGAAACAGGATGTCTATTTACATCATGAAGCAATAAGAAAATTAGAAAATTATCGGCTAATATTTTTTAATATGTTTTACAGTCATAGTTGACATCAAAGGTGAGCGGAGAAATGATCATCTAAAATACCATTAAGTGTTTACCACGCAAAAAACAAATCTGGTTACAACAATGTATTTAATTTTGCGCCAAATTTCACTTGATAAAAAAAAAAGCAAATTGGCTATGGACCTAATTTTAGACCCCTAACCTTCCTATTCTCGGAAATTACCTACTTATATATTTTTTAAAAATTCTACTATATAGAACGCGCTTTCACGTTTATAATGTTATGAATTGGCACGATCGGCTTGTTCAAGTTTACAGAATTGGGCTGGAAGAAAAGATTCATTACTTTTTTATTTCTTCTTTGCTTTTGCATTACGCGAATTTGTTGGTAAAATCGATTTTCTTTTCGATAACATTGTTGTTTTTTAAGTTTAAAAAATGTTGTAATTTTACTTAAACATTGCTTTAAAATCTATGCAATTTTTCTTATCCTACAAGACTTTACAAAAATCTATTATGAAACAACTTTTAAAAAAAATTTTTGAAAACGACAACAAAGTTTTTCCTATTTTAAAACTAAAAGAAATGTAATATTAAATTCCGGTTCGAAACGACGATTTACAAATGTGTTTCGATTGTGGGAAATTGATAAAGGAAAAATGCTGTTACTTCGACATAATCATATTAAATCTTTAGCTTTTATGAGAAAAGCAACTTTCTTTTTAAAATTATAGTTATTTTTATTAAGATTTTCTGATTTTCGATACGGATAATTTAGCTATGCATATCATTGACATTTGCCATCCAATATTTATTTATTTATTATTATTTTTTTTTTTTTTTTACTTTTTAAAATTTAAATTAAAAAATATGGTAACTTTATGTTAGCCGTGTGCAGACGATAAATCGCCAACCTATCCCATCATTTGTATTGAATTAATTAAAAATAAAAATCTTTCACTTATTTCATTTAAAACACAGAACTTTAATTTACAACACATCCATTTAAAATACATATATTACGTACATTTAAAATAATTCCTTTCATGTGAAAAAGAAAAAGAAAAAAATAAGAGAAATTAATCACAAATAATTTGATAACCCAAGATCATTTTATTTTAACATCAAAACAAATCTGTTTTATTTTTCTATATATGACATAATATTCGCTTCTTTTCCATACTTACTGGTATTTATGCACTTTGTATTATTATCCAATATTTGAAAACGCACGTTTTATTTCCAATATGATCATTTCATATTCTGTTTAATTCTTAAATAATTCATTTCCTTTTCCACATGGATATTTTTCACGTGAAAATAAATTGTTGATTAAAAATTATTACTCAGGGGTTTTATTTCATATTGGCAACGATAAAGTATTAGCAACGGTAAAATAAATTTAACCATTTTAAAAAAAGCTGCACAACCGGGCCCTTTGGGCCAAACTAAGCAAACCAACCAACCATTTTAAAATATACGAAAAAATGTCCATTTATTCTCTATGAAAATAATGAAATTTTGAATTATTAAGAAAAATATTGAAATAAAATGAACAAAAACCAGCCTATGTTCATATGAGGGTTATAATCAACTTATATTCAAAGATACAGGATAATTAAATGCTTCATTTTGACGCTGGCTTCAGCCTAACATTTGCACACAATCAGATTTATAATATTATTAGGATTACTAGATATAATGTAATTTTTTTAATAGTAGACATATAATAAAAATTAGAAAAATTTTAAAAAACATAAAATTTAAAATTTTGCCGTTTTTTTCAAAATTTTGGCCGTTTCTGTGGCGGTAATAGAAATGATTTCACCATAATGAAATTTTATTGGAACATTACTAAAATCTTGATTTAGCTTGAAATTGTATTGGTATGGTTGGATAATTATTATTATTATTATTATTTGACAAAAATATTTTTTTGCGATTTTTTGAAACTTTGGCCCCCCTGCGGCGGTAAAAGATATTAACCCTTTGGTGTAATATTTTGCGAATTTATTCATTATTACCAATGGCAAATTCTCCGTACTATTATGTTTCCATCATATAAATTTCGGTTTTTTCGACTCACCCTACTGGACAGTTTGCTGGAAATCTTTAACAGTGTAGTACGTTGTACAGGTTGCATATTGACATGCAGTTTGAAATTAAAATACATGCGCTCATTTGCTGATCTCTGTTTACAAAACAATTGTAAGGAAAGAGAGCTCTGTACATCTTATTAATATTCCATAAAAAATACATCTATGCTATACACAAAACATATAAAAATGACAAATCAGGGAAAATAGAAAAATTGGTGTTGCATCCTGAGAGTTTGAGTTTTGCTGATATATAACGCTAAACTTGAAAGATATAGTGATTTTTAGTAACATTTTTCCTCTAGAACGAAAACGATGTTATGCTGTAACTAGAGTATTTTGACTGCAAAAAGATATGCAAAGAGCACGTTTCGTACTACATATTTTATGAAATCTTGATCACCAGATTAAAGTGTCATTATCGCATGGTAGTACGATACAAACAACACTTTTCATTGTATCGCAATAGAGGAATTTTAAATTTTACAACACAGTGTTTTTTTTTCATAAGTACAGTTTTTTGAATAATGTAGTACTCTGGAAAATTATGTTGAAAATTTTTCTCTCTATTATTTTTAATTAGCAGCATAATTATAAAGTATGTGAAATTGTTCATATTATGTAAAATTTGAAATATAATACGTTTAAATGTAAAATATTGTTACTCATGGAAAAATATATTTAACACATTATTTTCATTAATATGTTTATCTTTTACTGTATTATTTCGAAAAGTGCAATAGAAAACTTGAAATTTTTATTTGTAAAGATGTAACTATGGCATTACTAACATTAATTCCGTCTATAGTTTTTTTTTCTTTGAACGTATAGATGAAAATAAAGCATATATATTATTTTAATGAAATAGAATTCAGTTTTTAACAACGAAAGTATATCTCTGTGTCTTTCATTCTGCACTCAGAAAGAAATTTTCAAAATCAATTTAATTTTTATCGGAATCAAGTAAATAATACATCATCGTGTTTTTTAGGAAAAAATATAGATCTGGAGAACATCACAAGAAAGAAAACAGAAATCCGTTTATGAAAATTGCCTTTCGTTGTTTGATAACACTTTTTGCACTTAAAGTAATGAAAAATAAATGCAAAAGGCTTCAAACATAACAATCTAATTCAGTTTCTATTTATCTTTCAAACAGACAGTTGTGCATATTTTTAGATATATGTAGAAGATTATGCATAAACAGACGTTAAATTTCATAAAATCGCTGCACTTTATGCTTATTTAATCGGTAGAGGAGCATATTTTCTTCCAAGTGTTATCGTTTGTAGATAGTTCTCAGAATTTAACAAAGATGGTTTCTTTTAAGATAAAAACATTCATGCGTAAAACTTGCATAAAATGATATTTTTATTAGTCTAAATTGTTTATCATAATATTTCTTTTAAAAGTAATATAGTTGTTGAAATTAAGTTATTATATTATTTTATCATACAAAGGTCATATGGGTTGAGCAATTAGAAGATGCATGTCATGAAATACTCTACATTCAATGAACATCTATAAAAGTTTAAGAGTATTTAATTGACTCACACAAATGAAAGTAACCGCATTTAAGCAAAATACTAATAATAGCGTTTCAATTACATCTAAACCATCTATACATTTCCATGGAGTATTACGAGATCATTTTTTTTAAAGAGAAGAGTAATACATATATAATGAAAATTAAATGTATATTTCTAGATCCTGATTGAATGCCAAATCCTTATTGATAGCTTGATTCAATGCTATTTATGAATTCGTTATTTGAAATATTTGTAGAGAATCTGAAATATTTCAGATATTTAAGATTTAAAATATACATTTACTTTTATTATTCTATTTCACATAAAATTCGATTTTTGAGTAAACAAATCTATGATAATTAAATAGATTTATGTTGTGCTTAAAAAAATAACATTCCGGTTTAAGTTTAAAAATTTAATATTTCTGAGCACATATTATTCACAAACACATATAAAAAATTTTAGTGGCTTTTCAATTACATCTAAACTTACTTTAAATTTCTATGGACTAGTAAGAGATCATCTCTTTTAGGGGAGGTGTATTTCCTGATTTAATGCCAGACGTATAAAAGAAAGCTTACTTCGATTTTAATTAATATAAAAAAAATAGTTAACATAAAATCTATTGAAATACATTTTAGTCTTTATTGTAAACTTGTGGAAGAATCCTAACAGCACGGTGACCCAAATAAGACCAAAATGTGAAAGAACAATTACAAAAATGCAAATCTTACTGTCTTCAATTTAACTATTTCACCATGATGATAAGCCATATTCACGTCGCTGCGTAACTTAATATATCTCGTTCTTTGACGTGTTGGAAATGACGAAAAAATCGGTTACGTTTACTTTATAGTAATGTCTCAATGTGATGTTCACCTAAGACAAAATGTCACTTAAAAAATGACTAATAAAGAAGTCTTTTTAGCCCTGTTTCAGAATTTACCACGTCGCGTCGTAAATATTTCATATTGACTAACTGATCTGTTAAATATGTAATTTGAAGAAAATGTATAAGAAATCGTAGCTTATTTTTGTATTAATAATTGTATTAAATATTATTGTAATGACGGATTAGTTTTCAAAGAAAAATAACCAGAAATATTATTAATGAATTTGTCTCTAACAGCAAATGTGCCTGTTTACTCATGCAATCACACTATTTATTTTTTTTATACAAAATTAAATTAAAAAAGAACGGATGCTCCATATAAAAATTAAAATATCCAGAAAATACAAAATCTTATTGTTCGATAAAAACCACTGTTTAATGCAACATGTTTTGTAATTTATTGAATTACATTATTTAATTTTTAACTTGAAATTTATGTTTAGCTTGCAAGAAAAAAGGTAAAATAAATACATAAATATTTTCATGGACAAATTTTACAGTATAATTATTATTTTAATTCTTAAAGGATTTTAAAATTATCTCAAAAACTATATTCACTTTTGTACATTATTTTTTATCTATCAACTGTGGTTGGCATTTCTCGTCCTTAACTCCAATAAAACTGCTCTAAATTAAAGATATGGTGAATTAGTTACATTTTTACAAGTAATGTAATTAACATTATTATTTATCATTCAGCGTAATATAATTTAAAATTATATCTGATAATAATGTCACATTTTATTACATTACACCTACTGTTCTGCATTTCCTTAATTAATGTCTATCCCCATCTATAAGACTGAGTATAATTTAGAATGTAAAGTAATTTATATATGCATTTGCTAGATAGTATATCAAATAATATGATACTGTGCTGTTGATGTAAAAGTTTAATTAGTTATCTTAGATACGATGCAGCGATGTTCTGTATTCTGTTCGTGATAAACATAGGTAGAATAATTAGGAAGACACTATCAATTAAAGCAAATTCCGAATGATTTTATCTATCAAAATTCTTGCTTTTAATTTCTAATTTAAGAAAAATGAATTTGAAACTGTGGCGGATAATAAATCAGAAATTTTCTTCTACCATGTTCATTGTTTTATGACGCATGTCATTTTTTGATTATATGTTTCGATTTTTAATGAAAACGGAACATATCTGTTTATTTATTACGAATGCATTTATTTAGAGGATTGATTTATTATGAAATGCTAATATGCTTTCGTCATAATTCTAATGTTATGACTAGATATATTCAGAAAACATATTATTAAGACTATATAAAAAGCGTGTGAAAAATTTGTATTTTCTAATTCACATTTATTATCCGATTTCATATTGTTCTTTGATTACAGTGATAACTGCTCAACAAAATCCGTTTTGAAATATTAGTAATCTTGTTTTTAAAGTGATCTGGGTCACAACATTTTTACTAACTATATTATGAAATCATTATTTTAAGACAATTTAAAAAGTGTGTGAAAAATTTAATTTAAAAATTCTTAATTATTATCCGACTTCAAACTTTTTCATTACGTCCAGTGATAATTGTCCAGCCAAATCCATTCTAAAATATTAGTAATCTTGGTTTTAAAGTGATCTGGGTCACAACATTCATACTCTTTTTATTTCTGGCTTATTTTTTCCTTGAAATGTATATTAATATTTTTTCCAGATGTATATTCTTAAAAGACAATTTAAAAACTAATTGATAAGAGTAAAACAAAATAATTTATCTATGTTTAAAATTTGATCATCTTCTTTTCCCATACTTTCTAAATTTTTAATGCATCAGCAATTGTTTCTTCGAAACAATTCAAAAGTATGTATTTAAAAGACAAAAATTTTAATAAGAAATGCATATTTATAAAGAATACCAAAATAAAATATATTATACACAGGGATATCAGATGTTTCCCGAACATGGAGAAATTTATAATTCAATGTTCAGTCAAGAGAACAAATAAAAATTACTAATAATAAGCAAGTAAAAAGTAATTAATCTACGGTAGTCGCTTACAAATTACATTAAAAGTAGGGCAATGTATAAAAGTTTGCACTTTTATAGAAATTTATTGATATAAATTTGTCTTGCAATCGAAAATAGTAAAAGGAAAAGTCTTTCTCTCTTTGAACAGAGATGGGAGGAATAAAATACTAGTTAAGAAATTTGGCACAACAAACACATAAACAAGTATCCAGCCAAATCTCAGAATGAGTTTTTATTTTTAAAATAAAAATTAAATAAAAATATTTTTTTTTATTTAAACTTGAGAAATTTTTAAATTGTATTTTTACTTTGGTCATCTTTTTGATTGAAGGCGACCTCACTTTAGATATGACAGAATCACAGTTTAAGCTCTATCACACAAAACATAATATATATATATATATATATATATATATATATATATATATATATATATAAAGTGAAAAATTTTCATAAATCCATTACTTTTTCTTTTCAACACAGAAGAAAAAAGCTTTATAAAAATAAATAACAAGCAGTTCCAAATACAGAATATTTGAAATGTATAAAATTTTGCACGGCGCTATTAAAAAACTTTTATGATAAATTTTTTTGTTTTGTGAATTTAGATTTAAATATTATTAATATTATTGCATTGTTTCTGAAATAGTACGGAAGTAAACAAAAGTCCTTCCGGCCTGTACCGGGAAGAAAAGGTAGCTTTCCTATATCTTCGTTTTAAAATTTTAGCTAATGTTACACGAAAACAGCAAGTTAAAATGCAAAGAAACGTTTACAAAAGATTCGTTAATACTGAATTTGATAAATAAATTCGCCAAATTATTGAGCAATAGCCAAATTGGCTTCATTTATGAAGACTTATTTTGGTCGCCAAATTTGGCGATATTTCGCCAAATGTCGCCAATGTCGCCAATTTTGGCGCTAATGGATATGAATATATAGTTTTATGCGTATGATTGGGAAAATTATTACAACAATGAAAGAAAATAATTTGCGAGTAATCGCGTTAATGTACTGTTTTGTTTCAAAATGTCAGCCACCCTAGAATTTCAAACTGCTCTATCTCAGCCATTTTTTAAGATAGGGGTAAACCAAAAAGTGCTCTGGAATCCTTCTATCAAGGCCTAAAACGTAATTAAAAAAATTTTTTTGTATATTTATTTTAGTTTTAAATTTTTAAATGGCCACCATCTTGAAACAAAAGGGCGGACCAAGCTGGCCAACGAACTCGGTCGAGACATTGGTTAGCTTAATACACACAATTAGTTTAATCAAAATTGATTTTTAAAAACGAGCATTATCGTATGACATAGGTCAGATATATATATATATATATATATATATATAAATCAACATTTGAACGGAGGGTGGTTTTGCGGACCAAGCTGGCCAACGAACTCGGTCGAGACATTGGTTATATTAATACACACAATTAGTTTCATCAAAATTGATTTGTAAATACGAGCGTTATCGTATGACATTGGTCAGATATATATATATGGCTATATCTATATATATAAATCAACATTTGAACGGAGGGTGGTTTTGGGGTCTGGGGATCATGATCGGTGAAAATATATCGAAATTTTCCGGAACTGCTTTTCTCCGAACGGCTGCAATAGGTAGCTTTATACTTTTTTGTATTGAAAGCTACCTAATATCCTCCCACAAAATTGATAGAACAAAAAAAAATATTTTTTTGATTTGCATATATGTTTTAAAAGCTTTGAAATGTAAACAATGTAGGCTTTTATGAAAAGAAGTATGAATAATTTATATATTTCTTGTATCGAAATTTCAAATATTTTATAGTATTTTTTTTTTTTTTTTTTTTCACTGAGTGGAAATTCAAATTTATTTCTACATAACAATGAATTTGACTAATGTTTTTAAGCATTATATTAAAAAAATGGTGTACTATACAAATGAACTAGATGCATTTTGCTCATTCACATAATATATCAAAGCGTAAAATCTTTTTACAAAAGGATCAAAGTTGATTTTCATCACAGATGTTTTCTTTTCACTTCAACGGAAATTCTTTGTCGTATTTAAAATGTGAAAGGTAAAATATATTTCTTTAATTTCAATGGGTACTAAGATTAGTTTGATGTTTGATTGTGTGGTATAAAAAAATACAAATCATATTAAATTTCGATTGATTACTTTAAAATATAATTTTATAGTAAACTGATTGATATTTTAAAGAATTGTATGTTTATGAAGCATTTGCATTTTAATATATATATCTACACTCACTGCCAAAAGCACGCAACGGATGCAAAAAAGTCGACAAGTACTGCTTAGATTGACACGAAATGCGGCAGGAAAGTAGCAAATATGTTTATGCATGGAACAAAACAAAGAATTACATACAAATATGTAAACAATATCAAATTTTCATAAGTTATAAGATGAAATCCTATTAGAGACATTAACAAAAACATGTTTAAAGACAAAACAAAGAAACTAAATCCACATGAATAGGGTATTTGAGCACCCCTCACATGTATACAAAGTTTATAGCGTGTGACCCTGCTTTCTATGATGTGATCAACCAATGCACAGTCAAGTAATCGCCATTCCTCCTGTAGAACAATTTGCAACACTATGAGAACGGCTGAGGATGGGAAACATGTACACACAGCACGCCGAGGGCATCCCAAAGATGTTTAATGGGATTACGGTCTGGCAAATAAGCCTACCACTGCATACGCGCAATCCCTTCACTCTCCAGATAGTCTTCGACTAGCACAGCTCTATGTGGACGCGAATTATCATCCATTAAAACGAAAGCAGGGCCAACATCTGAGTCGTTTAATCTCACAGTGGGGTCTAGGACTTCATCCCGATACCGGACAGCCGTCATAGAACCCCGTCTAAAAATGTGCAGGTCAGTGCAATGTCCCAATGATATCCTTGCCCAAATCATGGTGCTTGCACCTCGGATTCCCAAACCATGATGCTTCCACCCTCATGTACAAAGTTTCAGCATTTTATCATAAAAAGTCGCAGAGATATGTTTAAACAAAGTTTGGAGTAAATATTTACAGCTAGAGTGCAGATTACGAGACTCAGAAACTCGCCATAAGCAAATAAAATATGGCTCTTATATTTAGTTTTATTTACAAATTTACAAAATTGTACATTTTTAAAATAACACAATTAGCAAAAGAACTTAATCGACTGCACAGAAGTGTTATCAGTCGAATGGGGCTCTGTATGCAAAAGATTTTGAACAAGCTTTGTAATCTTTGAATAAAGTTATTATTTCTACACAGTTTAAATACTTTTGTATCAATAAATAGCACAATTATTATTTATTTATGCAATCATTGTTTTCTTTCGTAATTTGTGTACGATCCCTGAAATGCGATCATCCGACATGATTTTCCCCATTTATGAACTCTTATCCCGGCATCGTAATGTAGTTTAAATCAGCATTAATGTATTTCCATATTTCTGCGACTTTTTATGATAAAATGCTAAAATTTTGTACATGAGCTTATTAGTGTATGGGCCCATTTATTCATTGGGAAATCGTTTGAACGGGGTTATATAAAAATTAAAATTTTGTATTTCTTCAAATTTAATCCCCTGAAAATTTTAATCGATTTCATAAAATTGACTACTATATTTTTTTAACTTATAATATAGATATATGATCAATATTTAAGCAGTAAAAGCATAGATTATTATTTTTGAGACACCCTGTATATGCATGTGTATAATTTTGGTATTGGCCGATTGCTTTATTTATTTTTTTATTTTTATACACATACGTGGAGGGTTTGTATAAAAAGTAATTGGGCCAAATTAGGGGAAAAAAGTATTGAAGATATTGATACAAACAATTAAAATTCTTCCAAGTAAGACCCCTTGGCGTCAACAAACTTCTGGCAACGAGTGGTGCAAGCTTGGAAAGCACTCTACAAATCCTTTTCCGGAACGTCCTGCAAGCAGCGCTTCGCAGAAACTTTGACCACTGCTACGGACATATGGTGGTGTCCTTTGAGAACTGTTTTCACTGAGGGAACAGGAAAATTCTGTCATGGCCAGATAAGAACTGTAGAGAGGCTAGAGAAGCGTTGCGATGTCGTTTCGAACCAGGTATTTGTTGACTGTGAAGTTTGCCTCCGGAATTGCACTACAACTCTAAAGCGAACGCTGGATTCTCGGAGTGGTCATCTCTGCTCATGTCTTTCTATTGACTAAGAAGCAGGTGTAGCTTGGTGCATTGTTATGTTGCAGCTTTCATTGCCTGGCCTTACTCGATTCACCCTTCCCGTCAACCCTTTCAGCACTTTCATGTAGAAAGCACGTGTGACACCCACCCTCATCAACCGAACCTAGGGGCAAGGGTACACTAAAAGCACGATAGGAACCGTTCGGATGCTCGTAGGCGACTGACGCTTGGCGCGTGTTGAAGATGACTTCTGCCCGCATAGAACCTACCTGAAGCATTCCTGCTGCGACGTACAGTCGCGTCATAAAGAAATAAGTCTGATTACGTTTTTTATATATTCTGTATATATTTCTTGAAGACAGAAACTTAAAAAAAAATTAGTAAGTTTTATTAATGTTATTTCTAAAATGCTAGATTTTACAAAATAACAATAAAATATAAATAGGTATGCATGAAAATAAGCCATTAACAACGTAATTAATATATAATAACATTTTGGAAACTTAAAGGGAACATTTTAATTTCTTCAGATCAAACTTCACTAACGAAGCTTCACTGTGCCTTGAATTTACATATGTTTTCTTGTTAAATATCCATAAAATTTACATTTTATTTTTAATAAAATCTATTTAAGTTCAGATTCAAATTTATTTAATTTTTATCACATGTATTGGTTAACGCATTTTTCGAATCAATATCTGAAGTCTATTCTATGCGCATGAGTTATTTTATTTAATCCTATTATCAGACTGCAGCATTGTTTCACATTTTAATTAGTATAATATTATTTTCTTCACTTTAGATTGCCATACAAACGCTGAGAATTATTATCAAACCACTAGAAAACAAGTAACATTATTAGTATAATTACAGTTCAATTCAGCATGAATATTAAAATGATTAGAGTTTTGGTGAAATGACAAGTTAATTCCATTAACGATACTTATGCTGATACGCAATCTCTATGGTAATCAATTACTTCTTTAATGCAGAAATGGAAACTGTATAATTCAATAAAAACCATAATCATTGTATTAGGATTTGAGAATGTGATAAATCAGAATACAAAGTGTAAGATAATGTTGTGAAGTAATTTAAAATCAGTCAATAAAATTTGAATTTACTATTATTAGCATACTTAGAAAATTTATAGCTACTGTAAACATGTTGTTTTTCTTCATTTTATACGTATAAGCGAAGTATATTTATTGTTTGTTTATTACTTTCTAATAAAAAAAATTAATATGTCGTAAAATATTGTAAGATTATTTGCCATTTTTACTAGATTGTAATTAAGTTTTAAATATTACATGTATATATTATTGAAACTATAGCAATTATATGCATTATTATACTTTTCACTGCATTTGATATTTACAAGCTACACTGTTAAAAATAAATCCGTTAATTCACGGTAAAACTACTGGCAGCAAAGTTGCCGGGCCCTTTCCGATTTCCGTTAATACATTTTCTGTTTTGAAAGATAAAGAAAGAGAAACTCCGTTTGAAGAATCGGTAAGTTTCTGTTATAAATAAAGTCGGTTAAAAAAAAATGTCATCTCTATTTGTGCTGCCATCTATTGATTATTACGGGAGTATGTAATATTTGATATAATGCAAGAACATTATCTGCCAGACCTGAGGATTGAACTAGGGACGTTAGTGGTTTAAGCCTAGTGCTTTACCGTAAGACCAGCGCGTCCTTGCTAGAGTAAGAGTAGGAAACGATGATACGGGATGTCTTCAAATCGGAACTTGGGACTTAAACAATTTGGGGTTTAGAAAACTGGTAATTTTGAAGTTAATTGCGGGGATATTTCATAATGAGATGATTGTTGAAAACTATAGTATTAATAGAGGATAAAAACATGAATTATATATATTCTTAATTTGACTGTTAGATGTAAAATATAAATATTATACTTTGAATTAAATTCGATAATTTTTTTTTTGCTTTTTTGCGAAAATCGATATTTAATGAACTATTATGTATTTTTTAAACGTGTTCGTTTAGAATATATTTTCAGTGTGAGTGTTTTTTATAACTTTAAAAAATAAATTGCGAATAATTTTAAAGGAAATGAGTTTAATTCGAAAGCATTATTTTTGTTTGTTGCTTTTTTAAACAGAAACGATTTATTTTTCACTTAATTTAGCTATTTTATATATATATTAATCTGTTTGTTTAGAGTATATTTTAAGCGCGAATACTTTTTTATAACTTTAAAAAATGAATTGCAAAATGTATTAAAAGAATTTAAAAAATTAATTTTTGCTCTTTTAAATTCTCAAGCATTATTTTCTTGTTGGTGTTTTAAATAAATTTGAAATTTTAATTTATTGAATTTTTAGTTTTTCTGGGCAGCAACATGTCAGTTTTTGAAACATTGAAAATAAACATGCAGCAGATAACGGAATATCTCCGTTGGCTGCTTTTTTCTCCGTCCGTTCCGTTGATTTCAGGAAATATGAGGAAATTTTCTGCTTTTGACTGAAAAAGGCCCTTTTGTCATGAAAAGGGACATTTTCTGTGAAATTCAGGAAAAAAATACCCGTGAATTTCAGATTATTTTTAACAGTATACTGTAAAAACAACTCAGTCAATTTACGGAAAACGACTGGCAGCAGAGTTGCAGGAATGTTTCCGTTTTTTGAGGAATGTTCCGTCTTTGTAGTCCATAAATGGCGCGATACAGTCGCGAAGGAGATGAAGCGCATGTGCGGCGATCAAAAATACTGCAATCTCATTGGATGATAGATTTTTACGTTAATAATTACGTTTTTGAAACTCTGTAATCTTAAAAGTCTAAAAATTGTACAATTTAGGAATACAGTTTATGGACTTTTTGTGCACAGTTGAGTTTGCAGATTTTATGCATAAGTTGAGGTGCCAAATACACTCGGATTTTGTGCGCTTTTTTGCAAACTTTTTCTAGCTGGGTAGCAACAGATATATGGGATAGATTCCATTTTTCTAACAAAACGGAAACTTTCTGATCAAAATTCACGGAAGACAATATGTCAATAAACGAAATTTTTTAACAGTGTACACTAGCCTCCAAAAGTTAAGGTACAACCGGGTTTTTGCGTCTAATTTGCAAATGAATGAATATAGAAACAATAAACTTGGAAGAAATGTGCGCTAAACTGTTATTTATTAAATGCGACATCGAAATTTACTTAAGTTAAACGTATAAATGAAATTACAACAAAAAAGAACTCATGGTGTAAAATTCCATTCTTGGAGAAATCAGTACATCGCAGTATTATGCAGTAAAATGTGACAGAAACATTCAAAAACCGGTTCTAATACGGAATATGTCCACCCCGGACTTGAATGCATTGGTGTCATCGACTTTCCATGCTCTCAATTAAATTCTCGGACACCGAAATAGATAACGCAGACCAGACTTGGAGTAAGCCTTGTTCCAACTCATTTAATGACCTTGGAGGAGGAATTAAAGCCGCAACCTGTCTTCCAAGGTAGTCCCAAAGATGTTCTATCGAATTCATGTCTGGAGAGTGAGCTGGCCATTCCATTCTCTCCAAACCGTGATCCTCAAGATAATCCTCAACAACCACAGCTCGGTGTGGTCTCGCATTATCATCCATTAGAATGAAACCATTGCCAATAGCACCGGCATATGGGCGCACATATAAATCAAGGATCTCATCCCGATATCTCGCACCAGTCACAGTTCCTCCATGGAACACATGCAGGTCAGTGTGGTCTCCGAGTGAGATCCCTGCCCAAACCATGATTCCACCGTTTCTGTACCTGTGTGTTTCGACAGTGTTTGATTGATGGTATCGAATGCATTGTTCTCTCCAGATCAGAAGACGTCCTGAATAGCTGTCCAGTGTGAATCTGGTATCATTTGTGAAGAGTACAGAAGCCCACTGTTGTCTGGTCCAGGAAACATGTCCTCTTGCCCAACATAAGCGGGCCCTTCTCTGTCGAAGGGGACACACACAACTGGTCGCCTTGCATAGAGACCTGAATTGTGAAGACGTCTTCGCTCCGTAGTAGCGGAGATTCTTCTCCCTGATGTTGCAAAGTGGTCTGCAATGAGTTGCGGCACAGTAGTGCGTCTTCTTCTTCAGACCGACAGAGCTTGAAACCGGTCTTCTGCAGGTGTCGTAACACGTGGGTGGCCTGAAACATGTCTTCTGGACACAGAATCTTCGGATTCATACTGATCCCAGAGTCGTTGGACTACACTGCGAGACACATTGAGCCGTCTAGCAGTATCGGCCTGTGACAACCCCATTTGCATCCTTCCTACCGTTCGCCATCTTAATGAATCGGGCAAACGACTTCTACTAGACATTTCTAGACTCTACTGGCTGTTGTGAACAAAACTGACAAGAATAGTTTGAATACAACAAAACTTACACGCGAAATTTCGAAAGCTTCGTAATTGCATATTTTTCTCTCATTCACAAATACGTATTATTTTCTAAAAAATAAAAGTGCTGGCTGTAATTTTTGCGTAAGTGTTTTTAAAGCTTATTATTGTCATTCATATAAACTATGAAGTTTAATCTGACTGCCATTTTTTGTCTGGTGAGCTTCGAAAAACATGTTATACCTTAACTTTAAGGCCAGGGTACGTAAATGACCATTTATATTTATGTGTATACAATTGCTGTAGAAGAAGGAGTCCGAAACCGTGCTAAAATTAACCCTCACTAATTAACAAAAGACAAATATTTAGTACAAAACTAAATGCACTAAAATATTTTATTCGCTAACAATAAAACTGAATCGTGTGGATTTAAAACCACACTAATTTCAGCAATTTACTATAACAGATTTCATACCTTTTAAAATTCATAAATGTTGCTACACATTTTCACAAGTAAAAAAAGTCAAAATATAAAATTTACATAACAAATGTTAATTGAATTTTAAACATAACACACTAGCTATATTGATCAACCCACAGGATTTATTTTTGGTGCACTGCCAGTTTAATATTTGCCACATTAAACAATATCTTCAATCATAAATGTGAAAATTATAACACACGTAACTTATTTACTGCTTTATCGCAAATATATATATTTTTTAATAAAATCAGTCAGAGAATAGTTTTTTAATTACATTCTTTTACCTACACTAATAAATATAATGCTTATAAGAATATTATATGAAATATGATTTCTAAACAAGATTTTTATTAAAATTGAAGCTAATATTAATACCAACGGTTAAGCATCCACAGCAAATCAACACTATCTCCAGATTGGAAAATCTACACAAATCTAAGCTACACATATACATAAAATAGGAAGAAGCAGCATATTTCTGATCTAAACAAAATAAGCAACATTATCTATATAAAAGCAATTTAAATCTTTACCTGATACTGAGAGTGATGTAAAGTTTTATCTCAACTCTAATAAAAATTATTGCTACTTCTGCTGTAGCAATTGAATTTATTGTGACATTTTCACTTTCTTGTCTTAAACTGCAAAAACTATTGCATTCTTATTTTATGACAAATTTTTCGACAAATTGCATTCTTATTTTATGCAAACTAACGACCATTCCTTTGGCATCCACTAGTTTGGTTGGCATTGACTATGGTCAAAACATTGCAAAATCTGCTAATTTACACTTGCTGTTATTTATTTGTTTTCTCTGTTATTTTTCAATAGATTATAGGCATGGGTTTTTATTCAAATTACTTATAAGGCGTGAAACCAACAGAGTGAAAAAAATGTCTAAGCCAGGATTCGTACCTGGGCTTTTGCCTTTGCGTGTCAATGCTACCAAATGAGCTACCTGGACGATATCCAGCCTGTCACTCTTTACTCGTATACAGGGTTATTCTAAATGATGGACCCATTTTCAAAAAATAGTATTTATTAAAGTACAAATCCAAAATAAACAATCTTTATACCAATGAAAAGAGGAAGTTTCAAGTTTTTTAAGACATTATAAATGTTCAATGTGTCCAGCGTTTGTTAACTTCTTGCGAACTCAAGAACGCAGAAAACCTTGTTCTCCACAGTAACTATCTCACACACAACTGACAGACCTATTGCCGTGCAACCTCTACCAGCCGCCTCTGGAAACATCACCGCTTTGAAAGCAGATACGCTTTCTCGTGTGTGGGACGAGTTTGGCTATCGCGTAGATGTTTGACGTGCAGTAAACGGTGGACACATTGAACATTTATAATGTCTTAAAAAAAAAGCTTTAAAACTTCCTCTTTTCATTGATATAAAGATTGTTCATTTTGGATTTGTACTTTAATAAATACAATTTTGTGAAAATGGGTCCATCATTTAGAATAACCTTATATGTTGGCAATGTGTTCATCCTGCAGTGTAAGATAGGAATTTGAATTTTTGTACATTCTATGCTTTTTGTAAATTCCATAAATATAGAAAATTTTTAAATTGTTTAAGATATAATAGGAAGAAATAAATAAAATGATAGTTTTCAAAATAAATAACAAACACAGACAATAAAAAAGTGGCACCGTAAACAGGTTTAACTTTGCCACTTTCCCAAAAATCTGTTTTTGGCGTTCTAAGAATTTTCACATCTAATTAAAATCTGTGCTAGTGTATTCATTTCACAAAAATACATTGTGTGACACTATTCCTTTGCGTTTCCCGTCTTATTAGTTGTTTTATGGCCGTTATTAGAGAAAATATTTTGCAACTGAGAAACAGGCAATTTTGGACGTCTAAAAATGTATTCCGTTTCAACTTTTTAATCCAAACGTAGGTAAAGACTGCCTATTTCGTCTGATAAAGTATATAATAAGCTTTCGGAATCGGTTTTGGAACTTTACCTAATGTTATTTTTATGGTTGAAAATATTAGTTGCCAAAGTTGCACCAGGAATCTTGGGAAGAGTGGGACCTCTTTGCCAACTTAGAATTTTGTCATTTCCTTAGATTCTTTCACATATTTTGATAAATCAGATTGCGCGTTTTCCTTGCATGACAAATCGTAATTAGAATCCGAGCAATATGTAGTACCAGAGGAAGAAGCAGAACCCGAACAAGATGCAGAACAAAAGAAACATGAAGAAGCCAGTGAAGAGTTAGTGCGGGACATTGTTCCTCAAGATGATGAACAGTCATCAATGACTGACGACATAAATTTAGCCCAAGATGGTAAGAACTTCATACCATTGAATGTTGGCATATTTGTGATCGTTAAGTTCTTGGCGAAAAAAAGTGTGGAACATCATGCTGCAAAAATCACCCATTCTTATGGACATGAAGACTTTGAGGTGTCATACCTTAGAACGAAATGCAATGGGTGGAGTTTCCATTACTGTTCCGGATGAGGCGTCCATCAAGTAGCCGATGGTGTGTATATTGTGGAACCTCCTTACATAGAAAAAAGGAACATTTTCCTCTTTTGAGAAGAATGTTCGATTTTTTTTCTAACTGCTCTTCTATTTCGTTTCTTTTTTTTAATGTATATGCCATGATTTAAATAAACTATTTAACTTTAAAATCCAATTTCCCTGTGTTTTTATTATTATTATTATTATTATTATTATTATCACTGGTTTCTAGACAGTTGCCAAAGTTGCCCCGTTTCCTATGTAATTTTGCTAACACGGTTTTACGTGCAAATAATATATAAATGGTTACTTAAGTTAACATGGTACCACATATTCTTAAACTAGAGTTCAAGACTAATGGTTTAAAACAATTTTAAAGCATTATTGACAATTATGAGTAAACAAAAGATGGTTGAGAAAAAATGTGGAAAAGTTGTACCGGTTTACGGTAGTATATTGTTTATTGGTTCTTAGCATGCTAATAAAAATATTTCTTTATTGTAAACATGTACATATGAATTTAACTTCGTGTTTTAAAATTAAATTTTATGAAAATAGATTTTTATTTCAAAATTTCTCAAAAACATATACCAGTTCATCACTTAATAAAAGTAGAGAAGAATACACACGTTATGTATTTTTAAAAAAATGTTTTGAAACCAAAAAGTATAAATCTCAATATTAATAATGATGAAAAAAAAAGAAATGATATTTCCTTTTATAAATAGTATACTTTTTTAAATTGTATATATATACAGGTTATTAAATTGTTTAAGTAATATTATCTGGAAATGTATTAAAATTTTTTTAGGAAAATATACAACATATATAAAAGAAAAAAGTACTTTTTTTCAAAAGATTTGACATGTTACCTATTGATTGTATTATATATCGACAGAAAACATTCAAAGGATTGCATAAATGATAATAAAAGCTTGTGCCATGAATTACATTAATCATTATAATAACTCTATTATCTGAAGTTTATTTCTTAACTCTCCCCTAAATTATGTTTAAGATTTTAATTGGTAAAAACATACTCAAAATTAAAATTTAACAATACAAAAATATGTTATTAAAATCATTTAAAATTGACACATTTATCAGTAAAATTATAATATGTGTTTAGATAGTATGTTATCTGAATATAATTAAATTTTCTGAACTCGTCCTTCAAATCAATATAAGATGAACATGAAAATCTCTCATATAATCTATATTGTACATCCCGTTAACCTTCTCCATCTACGATAATTTTACATAAAACAATCTTAAGGACTAAAGTTAGAGGAAATTGAGTAACTACAAGCTTTGAGGTTTATTTATTTGTTACTTAACACTTCCTAAACTAATTATGTTAGCAAACAAACATGGAGATAAATATGTCAAAAGATATAAAGAAATTTTAATTAGGTGGATCATTTAATTTCAGATAGTTTTGGAAAACTTCCCCTTTTAATTAAAACTTTATTAGTGTTTGTAAACGGATATCTCTAAAAATCTGCACTTTTAAATTGATAATTAATTGTTTAGAATTTCAAAGAATCTATAACCTAAATTGGTAATATTTGAAGTATACTTTATGAGTAAAAAAAGTAAATTATGTATCGATTATAGTAACATACGCATGCTTTTTAAAAAATATATTATATAGGTATATGTGATTTGGTAGAAAAACTGTTGCTTGAACAAATTATATTTTTTGAATAAAAATCGATACAAAATACCGCTCAATCTCGCTCTTAATTCCCATAACCATTTTCTCTAAAATTCAATGATTTTATACTTTCGTAAAGTTATATACAGTTATTACGTCTTAAATCTACGTATGCAGTGTAAACATCTCATGGTTGCTTAAATAAATATCTTTAAAACGATTTAATGGAAACCAATACTGTTTTTATTACATTTATATGTTTTCCATTGTTTTAAAAATCGGAAGTTGGAAGTAATTAACATTTATCAAAAACAAAGACAGCATCCAAATTAAACACTATCTGAATATTTAGCAGTAAATGACTGCGTACATTAATTGAGTGGGTTGGGGCAAGAGAGTGCTAAGCCACATTTTTGAACTTCTGAGATATTTCAATTTGAAAATTTGATCAAGTGCTCAAATCAAAATATATAACATAAAGTTTTTTCACCAGTGTCTTAGTAACATTTGAGATATTCTGAGTAACAATATGGCATTTTTTTAATGATATTACTACTATTACCTTTTTTGCAAATTAGCTATCATCATTGGGGGCATAATCATCTGGAGCATAAACGAAACCTGAGACATATGCTGCCACCAAGCGACATTATAAACAAATTATATGTAGGATATTATAATATACAATATTAAGCAACAGATTACAGTGTTAGTTCTATTTCACCAAAAATGTGGCTTGGCACTTTCTTGCCCCCACCACCTCAATTTATATCAAAATGATCTCAAATCGATTTGATAATAACTTATTGAGTATATAAAAATAACTTTAATAATATGTTTTGTATAGAGTTGAATACTTTTGATGTGCCCCAGTATTTTACATTATTTTACTCTTTTCTCATCATTGTATTCAGCCTATTTTGCAAAGTTATATTGTGTTGGTAGATTACACAATGAAGTAAATTAAATTAATGTTTCATGAAATTCAAACCAAGTGATAAGACAATTTTATGGAGATGTGTTACTTATATTTTCAAGCAGCCTGACTATATAATTCTAGCAGATTGTTCGGTGTGGTTGTTATTCTGAAAATAATAACTGTGCCTTGTCCCAAGCGATTCAATGTCCTGAAATAAATTTAACTTCAAAATCTTTAACTATTTTATTTTATGTGGACTTTAACTATTTCATTTCATTGTGGATTCAATACTTTTCATTTATCAGACACCAGTGATTTCTATACACACTCTAATCATTATGTCACCATCACCATGACTTTCATTTAGGCTGAAACCATTCTAAAATCACTCTTCATCTATTCAATGATATTCTTTTCACCAAGTTCATCAACATATTTTTTTTAGAAGACGACGAACTTTAGCTTTGAACGCGATGCTTTGTGTGACTGCAGTTAACCCAATAGTGGACACATCCGATCACTAAATTTAATAGTAAATTTACAAATGTGAGTGTTAAAATCTAACACCCATACGAGTGAATTTTGAGGTACTGAAAAGCATGGAATTTTCAAAATGCAATGGAAATAACTATTAGAGAGTTTCCAATACAAAAAGCATATTATATTGCAGCTGTCCGGATGAAAGCAATTCCGAACATTTTTGGTATATTTTCACCGATCATGACTCCCAGACTCCAAAACAACCCTCGTTCAAATGTTTAAATATATACATATATATATATATATCCATATATCCATGTATATATATGTATTTAATTTTGTTGTGTCATGTTGTAACTCTCGTATTTATGAACCAATTTGGATGTGACTTAGCATGCGTACAATATAAACCAAGGTCTCGACAAGTTATATACCAAGTTCATTGGGCAGATTCATATGCCACCTTGTTTCAAAATGGCAGCTACTTGATATTTTTAATTTTTTCAAATTTTTATAAAAGTTAAAAATTGTAGAAATTGAAATTTTTTTTCAGAAATTTTGTAATTGAAAGATGTTTTCCATTTTTTAGTAAATGCAGAAGATCTTTCAGAAAATACTGTCAAAGTCGACGTTTTAAACCAAATTCCTTCCACTACCAGTGGAAAAAACGTGTCGTCACGTGACACGAATTGCTTATAATTCGATATGTAATTTATTTATCAAACACTAGAAAAATCATATCGATTCCAAATCACTTAAATTACCCGGTCTGCCAAATTTATGCCTTTGCGTTTCAGAATGTGACAGAAAGTTTCACGTTGTTGAGCACGTTATTTGGGAAACACCTTAAAGAAAAACAATATGCAAGCAGTGGTATAAGTGTTCAAATAGATATCGAACATTGGTTACTTTTTCTAAAATATTTCTAATTTGAACAACTATACTTAAAGTAAGCTGTGTGAGCAAATAGGTATAAAACATTGATTCGTTACTTTCTACATCTGTTTGTAATATTTAAATCGCTGATACCGTATCCTTTATATTTCGAAATTAGCAATTTGTTTGTTCCCACACACTGGTAGTTATCGCGATATATCACAAATATCAATATAAACACGTTGATATATTGCGATATTAAATTTCTGATACAGTCCAACCTTATTAATTACACACATTTCCATATAAGAAATTAGAATTTTTTTTATTCCCACAGACTGGTAGTTATCGCGATATATCACAAATATCAATATTAACACGTTGATATATTGCGATATTAATTTTCTGATACCGTCCAACCTTATTAATTACACACATTTCCATATAAAAAATTTAGATACATTGCCTTCAAAAGGCGTACACAACTTGGAGTAAACGCTAATGGCATTGTTAAATTCCAAACAAATTGCATTGATATGCGTCATCTATGATCAAATTATAACATCATTAACATGGAAAGTTTTGTCTCTAATATCTTTAACTCTAAATCATCATCTTATATAAGATCCGAAAACAGAAATCTCTATGATCAGTTTCTTCCCTTTATCTGCTGTCACCCCCCCAATTTTTTTTTTCATATGTGTTATTTATTTTTTGTGTCATTTATTTAGATCTTGTTATAAAATGCAGTTCACATTTGTTCTTGTGACCATTATATATTTTTTTATATATCAAAGATTGCTATATCAAGAATTTTTTCTCTTTTTTACAGTATATAGATGTACAGATGTCTTAAAATGTCTTACTAACGATTTTTAAAATTGGATAATTTGTAAAATGACGAGTGCTACGGAAGTTATCCATGTTGGTTTTTAATGCGTCAAATTTCGCTCTTCAATCTGTTTAGCAGTTGAGACGACAAAAAACGATTTACTTTTTTTTAATTAGAAGGATATATTGAGAATTACTACAGTCTGATACAGCGTAGCGACAGCTGTTTGTAATATTTAGAACTAAAACAAAGTTACGTATTAAAGAAGATTTTTACTTTACACATTACTGTACTACAAGAAAACACTGAGTCACTTCTTATATTTTACAGAATTTGGAAATACCATCAGAATATTTTAGAACATCGCGTAACCGCAGATACCTTAACGCCTGCTTAAATCAATAACTGGTTAACTCTTCAACCACATTAAATAATATAGCATTCAGATCAAAACGGAAATTATAATGCTTCTTTTGATATGTATTGGTATCACTTTCATGACTGATTAAAGATCTGAGGCTAAATGTTAATTCACATTGGAGCGGTTGCTATTACTTTTTATTTTTCCCCATATAAACTGAGGAAATCATGTATGTGATTAGGCGCAGAAGTATTTGTGAAAAAGGAAGGCCTTATAATTTAATCGTACCATAAAAAGTGTATTTAGATATATTCCCTTCTTATAAATTTAAGAAATGTAATATTATTTTCATTTTGAACGTTTGTGTAAAACTCATTCTGAATATCAAACATTCTGTGTTTAAATTAGTAACATTTTGCTATATTCTATTGCTTGATTTCCCACAAAAATAGATAGTCAATTGGAAGCATAAAACTTCAATGAATTTTGAAGCGAAACATTGGCTTACTTTGGTTTCTGCCTGCAGTACACTGAAACGGGATATATGTTATTACTTTCGAAAGTGCTTACTTCAAAATTGCCTAAATGGCTATTTTAGTAGAAGTACATTTACATGTTTCTTATTGATATTTAAAATATAGTAGTTTATGATGATACTTTTACTGGTATATATTTTCGTATATTTCGTAGGTAGTTATTTAAATATCCCAGAAAAACCATTATCAAAATGTATTAACAATAAAAAATGGATATATTTGAAAAATAAACTGAAATAAATTTATTTAATGTAAGAACTATATTTTAGAAATGAATAAAGATTTTCCATTTCAGAATTTTTTTTTATATGATGTGTTTCATATATTTTCGGGAATTTAAATGTCGATATGAATGTAAAAATTCAATAATTTTATTGAGAATTCTTATGTACAAAAATAAAATAAAAAAATATTATTTATATTTCCAAATTCATTTAAGCTTTTTAAAAATTTCAGAAGTATAATAAATTATTAATCTTTTTATTTTAAACTTGTTTAGAGATGTTTACTTACAATAATAAAAATTTTAAAGCATAGTTATTTATATTTATACATATAATTATCTCTCAATACATATTAGTATGTGCATGTTTTTTTTTTTTTTTTTTTTTTTTTTTTATAAACACAAACACAAGCACATATTAATAAGTTTGAAGTTGAAGTAGTTAATGAGCTAAAAACAATAATAAAACATTGGAAAACATTATTTATTCCAAATACTAGAATTAATATTCTTTAATTTTTTTAGAGTACAATATAAAAAACACATATCTTAGTTTTGAAAACAAAATTCAAATAAAATTGTTCACACACACACACACACACACACACACACACACACACACACACACACACACACACACACACACACATATATATATATATATATATATATATATATATATATATTAGTATAGATATATAAATCTCATTAAAATCAACAATGTAAACCAAAATTATTATAATACAATACAAATTTATATATCCTAGAATACAAAATTCACAAATTAAAATAAATCGAAAAATAAATAAAAGTACGTGAAGAAAAAATCCTTCGAGTAGAATCGGAAAATCAATTACAAGGAAACATTATTAAATAAACACAAACTATTGTAATGAAAATATGATAAAGAATAAAAAACTATAGAAGTTTCCTGTACCAATTCAATGATAACATCACAGCGAGCCAATAGCCATATTATCCATATATTCCATTAAGCATATGGAAAAATGTATAATTACAATTACGGTGAAGCAAATCAGTTTTTTTTAACAAATTAAAAAATAGCCAAAAAATTATCAACATTTAAAAAAAATATTTTAAATACTAATAAGAAAATTATCACCTATGAAATTAACCCAATTATGAACAAAAAGGAGGATAATAAATAAGAATATTATTTTAATTTCGAAAAACCATGGATAATATTCCCTCTATGCTGCCCTCTATGAGCGAAAGTGACGCTAAAAACACTCAAGAGCCTACGCTAGTCACGCGAAGAAACGCTCCAGCTAGTGTTAAGTCTATGCGAAGTTTATCGCACGATTTCTCGCTCGAATTTAAATATTTTTAAATGATTCTTTTTGCATAGGATAGCTGAGATCGATCTCTAATGTTGTTAGTTTTTACTTTTTCGATTTTGGTTCCAGTTTCTTTATATAAAGGTAATTTCACTTTCAGAACCGGTTCCAACCGGTTCCAAAATTGAAAATGTCCGCTTACAAAAAAACCGTAAAACCGTCTGCAGAAACGTGTGTGTATGCAAGAAAATGCATGTCTGATGCTGACTCAAGACGTGTAATTCCGCAAAAATCGGAAATCAAAAATTTTCACGATTCTAACATATTTTTCTAAATTATATGCAAGACAGTTGCAACGTGTTTTAAGTTATTTTCGAAATTCATTATTTCTGTGTCCATAAATTTGCCTTCTTTACTTTACTTTTTTTTTTTTTGGCAATATATGGAATTAAATTAGGAAATATTTGCGAGCAACTTTTGGAATTTTGTTTAAATGTGCCATATACAAAATAATGAATTATCATTTTGAGTTTAAAAATCAATCCAATATATTTTAAAATGTCAACGGAAACATCTAATTATGTTTCTATGTCAGTTTATCACATTCACCATCTGTCGTCAATTCCTATCTCTTGGATATGTGAAATTCCACTACCAGGCGTTATTTAAGAGTATTATATATTACATTATTTCTAATAAACGTACACAATAATCGTAATTTCACAACCAATGTACTATGCATAAAATTAGATCGATTAGAAATAATCTCATTATCATATATATCCGATTGTTATATAAAAGCGAATACAGAAAATATGTTTTATTGCGTAAATTTGCATGCAAATGCAACACCCACTGGTAACACTGCAAATAGAGGCGTCTTAAATTTGGACACATATGTGCCTGAAATAGCAATTCAGACATTTAAGTGTCTGAATGTGAAATTTAAGACATCATGGATGTCAAATGACCTGCTCAACAACACGGAAATTTCTGACTCATTTTTAAGCGCAAAGACATAACATTGGCAGGCCTGACTAAGGAAGCGATTTGGAATCAAGGATGGAGTTTTCAATTTTTTGATAAATAAATTACTTATCGAGTTATAAGCGATTCTGGTCACGTGAGGACACGTTTTTCGCGTTTCTGGGACTGCTGCTTCAGGAACTATATTCAAAAAGACAACCTTGACGATCCTTTCTAAAAAATCTTCTACCTTCACCAAAAAATCGAAAACGTGTTTCGGTTACATAGTTTCTGAATAAAAACACCGGCAAATTTAATGCATTTGCGAACAAAAATGATTTTAAAAATGTGTCAGAAAGTAGCCTGTTTGGATTTGAGAAGAGCTTTAAAATACTTTCCCATCCAATTAAACTCATTTAAAACAAATTCATGCAAAACTTTGTAACTGATGGCGCCCCATGTTATTAGAAATGAATAAGTCTTTAACGAGAGACAAGGCAATGAAATGGGTAGTACAAGTCGTTATTATGAACTAATCTATTTATGTTATAGTAAGTAAGAAAACAATAGCTGTTTAGAAAATATAAAGTCCTTCAGAAATCACTTGCCCTCATAGGCAGGGAAATGCTCAACATTTCTATTTCATTTATTTGTGAAAGCAAATAAATTGTATATCCCCGCCGGGTAACGGCGACTGAATTCAAAACTGTCTTCAAACACCTGTTTGAAATAATTTTTTAACTCATAAACATAAGGGAAAAAAACAGAACTAAAAAAAATAATTTTTATGGTAGATTTACGGATGAAATGTCCCCCTTCCCCCCCATTTAAGTTATTCGAAAAAAAATAATAATTTTACTGTTTTTTTAAATAGGTCAAAAAGAAAATTTAGTTATTTAAATTTCATTATCCAGGGGTCTCTTTTTCTTTTAACAATCGAATTGAAAATATGTATAATTATATCTATTCCACCCAGGGCCAGTGCACTGTCGTGCAGGGTCATGACATATAACTTAGCGAGGTCCAATGTCTCTGATTGCAGTACTCGACTAATAAAAATTGTTTTTAAGAATTGTACACATCATAGAAAATTTATAATATAGTGTAAAATGTATGAAAAATAGCATGCAAATTCTTTCACATGTAAAGTATGTAATTATTTTTTATTTTTTAAAATCTTCTATCCTTTAGAATACTTTTAATGTCTATTTTTTGCGTTTACGGTTGCTTTCAGAATCCTCATATTGATACATTCCCCGACAATTATATCAACTTTCGCTGTAAGAAATAAAGTTAATACTAACTTTTTTTTTCTCGAGAAAAATATTTTAAATGAAATTTAGAGCGATAATATAATTATTTTACACAGTATGCCGTTATTTCGAATTGTACAGAGGCACTTACGGCCCCTAACAAGCCTCCAACGGGCGCGGGACCCCGTTTGCCCGATGGTTGCGCCGGCCGTACCTCCACCCACATAAATAATAAAATTTTGCAATCTTAACAACCATTTCAAATTGACCATATCTCCCCAAAATCCTCTTCAAAATTTCCAATTTTCTCAGCAACAAATGACTAAAACAATATTCTAACAACTTGTTAAGCAAAGAAAATTTATCTAATAAATTATATTAGCCAAATGACATTTTAAATATTCATTAATCATAGAAAAAAAGTAGCAATAAATTAACCTCAATAATTAAAATTAGTAATACAACGACGATAAATTATAATCTTTCCTATAAGAATATCAACACACAGCCCAATCATTACATTACTTGCATTTAAAATGAAACCTTCACGTGGTACCGATGGCACAATGGATAAAGGCGTTAAGGTTCTAATCCTCGGGTCCGATGCTCACTTAGAGGAAAAAGTATTTCTCCCTTATCATAAAATCAAAATGTTTCCAAACATGGCAGCACTGGCGTAAAACTATTTTTGTAACTTTAATACCTGTTTGCCCGGGTAAAAAAAAATGGCGATATTTCAGACATTCCATGTATCTTAAATTCAGACGCAAACAAGCGTCTGAAAAATTAAGACACATAATATTGTATGTTTTTTGAATCATCCATTTCAGTCACTTAAGTGTCTGAATTTCAGACATTTCAGTTGAAAGTGAAGTCATGCTTCTAAAGTTGCGAAAACAAGCAGTCGCAGATATGTTATCTATATGTTATCTTAGAAATGTATCCCGAAGTATTTACTTTAGCGTCACCCTGTATTGTGTAGATATGAAAATTCATTAAATTATTTTCATATACGACTGCTTTAAGTGTTTCGTTTTGAAATTTATAGTTAAGGAATTTTAAATAATGTGTGATAAGTGTTTCTCAGAAAATATGTAATTTTTTTTACACAAAACAATATTTCATATTATCGTTTCAATACAACATATATACAACAAGTTACTATTTTTAAGGAGACTCTGAATCCTTTGAGATATTTTACTTTTATTTGAGTATTTTGCAATAACTTTTTAGCATATTATTGAATGTTTTTCAAGAAAAATGATTTAATGAAAAATAAAGTAATTCTTATGGTAAATTATGTATATATATATATATATGAAGTTTTAAATGCACACTTCTTCTTCAATGAAGAACATTTTGCAAAATTTACTTTCATACTTTCTTACAGGTGTGTTCTATAACTGCAAGGACCAGATTATCAAAAAATTAAGTAGATAAAAAATAAAAAAATAACTATTTGCTTAACATTCTGTTTTATTCGCTCTGTTGGAATAAATTTCTACTGTGATACTCCAGCCATTGAATATAATTGACCTAGTTTTCCTCTGTTCATTATGACCTAATGACATAGAATAAAGGAGTTTCCGTGTTATTTCAGATTCATCATGTAAAGTGCTATAGTTATAGCTCGGATGAATGAAATTATCACTGCAGTTCGCAGACATGTCCAACAAATAAGAGTGAAATACGCCAGCCAGGATATCGTTGGGATAGCTCAGTAGGGAGAGCGTTGGCACGGCAAGTCAAAGTGCGCCGGTTCGAGTCCTGGACTCGGCATTTTTGCTCTGTTTTATCAAATATCAACTGTGGTACTCTAAACATTAAATATAATTTACCTAATTGAAAATACATTCCGCTGTTCATGATTTACTTAACATTTTACATTTTCAAAAAATAAACTATTAAATTATACAATATCCTACCCCTTATTTTAAAAAGTACGTCTTAATAATCTTACATCAACAAAATGGAGTAAATTGAAAAATATGTTTTTGAGTTTTAGAATTTTAATCGTACTGTTATATCGAAAAAGAACAAACTTATAAAAATGAATACAGAAGTTCCAATTCTGAATAATTTAGAAGAAATGGATGCAGTAAAAAGCTTTTTCGCATATTTTTAATTACCGAATCACTACTAAATACGGCTGTCAGAAAATACTACACATGTCTAGAACCATTTTAAGCAGAAAATTGGAAAATTGATATTTTCATAATTTTATGCAAAATAAAGAGTTTCAAGTCCTTTTATATGGGGGAATAAGACCCATGCATATCTAACAATGGGTATTCCGTCGGTGGCATTTGAACCCCCCCCCCCCCTCCATATTATTTGTTATACGAGAGATCAGCGAAATATGACTGTCTGCCAGTGTTTGTGTCAAACAAACTTATAATGAACTAGAAAATGTATTTTTTAAAATGTGTCTAGTTTCTATTCACATATTTGATTTCATTTATTAGGAAATATTTCTGATTCAAAATATAACTTTTGAAAGGTGTACTATTTAGTAAATTTTTCTCTGTAGATATGGTAAAGATCTTCTTTAGATAAAAAAAATATATATATCAAGTAAAAAGGAAAAAGCCACTCTTTACAAAAGATTTTCGCCACATCAACTTAAATGCCTGCGAAGTGAATTTGCCCCTTACGTGCAAATAAAATCCTGGAACTGTTCGTGACCAACGGTAACATTTTATTCAAATTCTCTGGATGTGATATATGTATGCTTTGTCACGTAACGTTAAGGTACTGTAGCAAACACAGTAGTGTAATTTTATTTTGCTGTCTTAGGTGCATTATATGAGTGCATTATGCACAAGTGTTGGCAAGTTTTTTTTTTATAATCATGTTGTATTTTATTTAGTTATAATACGAAATAAATATTGTTTAATAATTTTAGATTTATTAATGTCTTAACTGTACGTGAGTTGTACATTTCCAACTGGGTGTGCAGGGCAGGATTCGAACCAGGCACTTATGGTATAAGCTGTCAATGTTATGCCAACTGAGCTATCCTGGTAAAATCCGACACAATTTATCTAGAGAATCTTATTTATTATAACACCTGGTTTGATATCTGAATCAGCTCAACATAACAAATCGTTGGTAATGGAGCACCAAGAAACGTTGGATACCTAATTACACTACAATAATTTTAACACAATTACTTTTAATTGATAATTAATCACATGAGTTGTAATTTTCCAATTGCGTGAAAAAAGTGTCCAGGCATTTTTTACCCCGTTGGAATATTACAACTCATATTATTTTTGTACCAATTAGAATAATTGTGTTAAAATTAATATAGTTTGATTGTATGTATTAAATTTTAACTGTCACTGTTGCAATAAAGCGTCTTGAACTTTCCATAATTTGAATGCTTATTTCAACATGTTATTTGGAATGTGAGTACAGTTCGTTTTTTTTTTTAAATTCTTGGATTCCTAATTATTTATTCTTTAAATGCATTATATTGGCAAGTAATGGTCATTCTAAGCTTTTTGCTGTTCTATTCCATGAAATAATGCATTTACAGGATTTTTGAGAGTTTTTTTCCAACTGATGATTAAACACTTATTTGTCCTTTTATTTTTATTTTCATTTTCATTTTCATTTTCTTTAATAAATAATTTTCTTTTGACTAAATACTTTTTATTATTATTTTTTTTGGCATAACTATCTTTAAAATGATTATGATCCCTAATACTGAGATTTCATGGTAGGATAGTTTTATTATGATGTTTACCATCTATTTAATTTTTACTTACCCATCATACGTAGTATAGGGTAAGTCTTGTAATCGTTTTGAAAATCGAAAAAAAAAATTGACGGATTTACACGTTTGAGACACTGGGGATTCCGAAAAACATATTTTTAGAAAAAAAAATTTGCCGTCCGTCAGTGTGTGTGTCTTTGTGTCTGTAAACGCTCTATCTCCCGAAAACATTGAGATAGAAACTTGCAATTTGGTATGTACTTAGTATGTAATAATGGGAAGAAGCCTATTGAATTTCAATAACATCGATTAACCGGAACTATTTTTTTCGGACTCTCGAAATATTCGTTCTGATAAAAGGTAAATAAAAATTTTCGAAATTGTTTATTTTAAGAAATGAATATAAAAGACAATAAAAAACATAAATTTTGAATAAAGCATGAAGTCAATCGGATAATTAGTTGCCGAGATATTTGGAATCCTATTTTTCACACTCTTCGATTTTTCATGACCCTGTATTTAATCCAAATTTTACTTCAAAGATATATTTTAATTGGAAATTTGATGCTTAATCAGATGCAATAAACGGCTAGTTAATAGGATTATTATTTTTGGAGTTATAAGGATGTTTCTTTCAAGCAATTCAGTAATCGAGCCTTTAAAGTTTATGACGTCATCAAGCAACGATTTTATTTGAATTCCAATGCATTTTATAAGTAGTTTACACATTTTTATTTTAATATTTTACATTATGCATATCCATGATCGGTAAGTATTACGGTGGCCCCCAACGACTAGTTTACTATAACAATCAGAGTACAAAATTATACGTCATCTTTAAATTAGAGATATGGTCAGATTATTTTATATGAACTTGTTTGTTGTCTTTTGATTTCAAGGGTTAATATTTAATTATGTATTGTTTTCTTGTCCTTAAGATTAAATGTAATTACAATAGAAACATTCTGTCAAGCGTTACATTAAACAAAAATTTAGGTATTTTGTTAAAACGTAAAAAAGATAAAAAATGTAACATTAAAAATGTAATATAATGCACATTAGTAATGTAATAATATAAGTTAATAGTAATAATGCACGTTACAAGTATAAAATTAAATCCTTTTAATGGATTTAAACATTGAATATTACATTTAAAATTCTGGGGTGTGTTTTAGGTATATCTGTGTTTGTATAGTAAAATATTTTAAGGAACGTACTTTTAAAATTATGATATGAAAATTTAAAGAAACAAAAAAAAAAGTATAGGGAATATTTTTCTATCTATAATTTGTAATTCTGATTCCAAGAACATTTACTCTGTGTATTGCTAAATATAAAACATTAAAGTGCAAATATTATTATATTTACTAATTCAAAAATAATAAAATATATACACATTTATACGTATTTCAGTAACTTAGCATAAAGATATATATGTACGAGAGCAATTTATTCTATGACGATATGAGCAACAAATCTCAAAATAAAAATCAAAGAGTTAGGTTGTATGTTTCTAAAATGTCTGTTGTATTCTAAAAAGCGAATGAAATTTATAATAATATGCTTAGAATAAAAAAAAAACATGTAGCTAAAATTTCCATAATGTGGTAATATATTTTAATGATGTAGTTTTATATTTAATATTAACTTTGATAGTAATGCATGCAAATATTTATATTGCTTCAAAATGTTGATGATAGAATATGGATATACACTGAGAAAAATGACACTTTCAAATCTGAGTAAATCAATGTTTTCATTTTGTTATGAAACTTTTTGCTTCAAACATGACGACCGAACGCTTTCAATTCTGAAATACCAGAAATACTCAGAATATTGAAACATGGAGATGCTCAAAACTGGGCACACAGATGTCAGTTCATACTCATTTTTGAAGCGTGGACATACTCAAAAATGATTAGAATTAATTCAAACTCATCTTTGAAACATGGGCATTCTCAAAAATAATTAGAATCAATTCAAACTAATTTTTGAAACATGGAAAAACTCAAAAATGAGCGCATAGAAGTCAGCTCATACTCATTTTTGAAACATGAACATACTCAAATATGAGCACATGATGTTTTATTCTTGAGAGTGCATGTTTTCAGAAATGAGTATATACCTGTTTCAAACTTGAGTAATTCTGATTCGAAGCAATTTTGACTATGCGATATACTCAAATTTGAGTATATTTTGCTACTTTTTGAAAATAGCGTTTTATAGTGTAGCAATGTATTTGCTATCGTACACAATTTAAATTTGTGATAGATTTATTAATATTTTTCAATATATACCACAGGAAAAAAAAAGCAAAACTTACTATAGTACGTTAAATTTAACCAGTTGTGCACATACTCCTAACCTTGAAATCATTACATTTCAGTTTTAAATCATAAATAACATTAATGACTACAGATAGTTAAAAATTTATATAGTGCTTGCTATATTGAACTCGTGTAGTTAAAAAATATATACTAAAGATTTTCTTAATTTGTACAGTAAAAATGATTTAATTTTGATCCAGAATTCATTATTAACTTACATTATTTATATTATAAAGCAATGTCCTTTTCAAGCCCAATCATATTCAGATTTATTCTATTCTTCTTCTCTAAATTACATGTCATTAATATCTTAAGTCTGTCTTCTCCATTTTACTGAGCTAAGAAAACTTCTCAATAATAAAACTGATAATAAATGAATCCGGCTGCATTTGGATTAGAGCATTATTAAGGGTTAAAAGTATTATTCAGTTTTAAAAATTCATTTCATATGACAATTAACTAAATTTATTTGGATAAAGTGCATGCGAGGGTAAAGGGCTGGAATTTCTTAGGATGTGTTATTCCATAATCTAGACCTGTATGCGTATAATATTAAATTTCTTATTTCGTTAGTTTTCTTAATCTATATTTTAGAAATATCGTTATTTAAAAAAAATGGTACAAGATTATATAAATGCATGAATACTAACAAGAAATATTCTAATGCAGAATTCTTTATTAAATGACACGGTTTACTTAAAGAAAGCTATGTTCATTCCAGACTGAGTCAAATTCAGATTTATTCTATTTTTCTTTAAATTATATATGATTAATCAAGTTATAATTGCAAAAAATAAAAATGATTAAGAGAAAATGACGATGAAAATTAAGGAAGAATATGAGAAATGGGGACTCTACATGAACGTTAGTAAGACCAAATACCTATGTGTAGGAGGAAATAAGACAGAACAGAATTTAAATAATAACATAAAAATAGAAAGCTGTGAGTATTATAGGTACCTTGGTGTAGACATTAATAAAGAAGGCACAGATTCACAGGAAATGAAATACAGAATCGGCCAAGGAACAAAGGCTGTTAAACTTTTAAACTCTATTTGGTGGAGTGAGGAGATCTCCGGGTAAAGAAAATATAATATAAATAATTCTATAGTAAAGTTAATTTTGTTATATGGAGCAGAGGGATGGAGAATTATGGAGACTGAAAGAAAGAAATTAGCAGCAGTGGAAATGGATGCCCTAAGAAGATCATGCAGGATATCAAGAATAGAGAGAATAAGAAATGAAAGAATAAAAGAAATGATGAAAATAAAGGGAACCATATTAGATTATCCCAAAAAGAAACAATTAATCTGGTATGACCATGTTAAAAGAATGAGTGACGAGAGACTACCCAAAATCGCATCTAATTACAGAACAAACCAAATGTGGAAACGTGGAAGACCACGAAAGACCTGGATGGATGATATAAAAAAAGCCAAGAGGGAAAGGGGTCTGGAAGAAGAATGGACCCTTGACCGGAAGAAGTGGCGTGGTCTCTTGTAGATTTTTTGGATGGCGGCACCTGAAGCCACAAACCGAGTTTATATATATATATATATATATATATATATATATATATATACATGATTAATGTCTTAATTCTACTTCATTTCACTCAGAACTGAACAAACTTCACTGAACAAATTTCTCGATTTCAAAATATCTCATTGAATTTCATTTAGAGCATTAATAAGGAATAATGTAGTAATCAGTCTAGAAAACTCATTTCTTATAACGACTCTTAAAATATATTTGGAGTTATATTACACCCTATAAAAACGACATTTTCAAAACTGAGCAAAAAATACCGAAATCTGAGTATGTCGCATAGTCAAAATAGCTCCCAATCAAAATTACTCATGTTTCATACATGTATACATGTATGTCATTACTGAAAACATGTAACACACTCCATAATAAAACATCATGTGCTCATATTTGAGTATGTCCACGTTTAAAAAATGAGTATGAACTGACTTCTATATGCTCATTTTTGAGTATTTCCATGTTTCAAAAATGAGTTTGAACTGATTCTAATCATTTTTTAGTATATCCATGCTTCAAAAATGATTATGAACTGACTCCTATGTGCTCAGTTTTGCGTATATCCATGTTTGAATATTCTGAGTATTTCTGGTATTTCAGAATTAAAAGCATTGTGTTGTCATATTTGAAAAAAAATTTTCATAGCAAAATGAAAAATCGATTTACTCAGAATTGAAAGTGTCATTTTTCTTAGTGCATACGTAAATAAATATATATTATGATGTAGAACATATTGCTTATCTGATATATAATATATTATATACATAAATATATTCTGACATAGAATTTATTAGTATATTACATTGTATAGACTATAAGAGCAATGTTCTTTTCAGACTGAAGCTGATTCAGATTTATTCTATTATCTTTTATAAATTACATATAGGGTTATTGTGCCTAAATCCGACGCAATTTCCTATAGTTTAGTCGGATTTAGTGTAGATTTGGAATTTTATTACATAAATATAGATTTTTTAAAGCAGAAAATGAATAAATACTGCGCTTTTTATTCAAAACTAACTTATTTTGTAGAAATAGGATAATTATCTGTAATCTATGCAAACAATATACGACTGTCGCATCTCGGTAATTTTTCTCGCATTTATAGTAGTTAAAACCTAAATGATAGGTGCAAAGTCTTAAATGTGACATTTCATTTTATACATGTCAGTTCACCTTAACATATTCAGTTAATTACAGAAAAAAAACCTTTTAATTACTTAATAAAGATTTGAAATAAATAAAATTAAAAGTTGAATAGCTGATTATTGAAACTACTTAATATACTAATAAATTTATTAAATAATAACTTGAATAATACAAAAATTAACAAAATTTAAAGAACATCAACTATATACAGGGTGATTATAATTAATGTTGCACTTTCAGAAGGCTGTAAAAAAAGAACCAAATATAATTATAATCACCCTGTATTCAAAAACAAGAAAACAACAAATCCTTAATTGCAAAACATTGCACGGAGATGTATCATACTTTTGACTTTAATTCGTCTAAAACATTTTCTAAACTAATTCTATACAGGAACTTAACATTCTTGAAGCATTTCATATTCATAAAATCGTTAGTAATATTGTTAATTTTGAATTCGCTATTCCCTAATTATCTGATTGTTGCAAACATTAAATAAAAAACCCTTTTCTTAGTTTTTTCAGCATTTTCCATTTTTTCAGTTCCATTCCCTATGCTGTTTTCCTAATGTATGTTTACCCAGAATCTCCTGTTTTCCTATTTGTTAATAAATCTTTCACTTGAATCCGTTCCCTTTACTGTTTTCCTGTTGGCTGTTGCCCGGAGTCTCCTGTTTTGCGATTTGTCAGTAAACCTTTCTCTTGAATCCCCACCTCTCCTATATATCTGATCAAATTTCGCCACTTTTTGCACTGAGGATGGTATGATTAATGCTACCGAATCTATTGTGAAATGAAATTGAAATTTCTGGTGCTGTTAACGTTGCTCTTTGTTCCATTTCTATAATATTGCACCATATGCTGTCTTAATAATTCAATTTATATGTATTTAAAACTATTATATATTTTTATTAACATTCAGCGTAAAAAATGAAATAAAACTTTTAACTTGAATTACTGATAGGAATTTTTTTTCTTTATACTACGATAAAGGTGTTTGCAAAAGACGGTAAGCAAAGTATTACTTCACTTTATTAATTAAAGATTCATATTTACAAATATTATGCGGAAACATGTATGGTATATTGATTTTGAAAGTACTATTAAAATGCATTTTCATTGAAAAGTACTCCAAATTTTGTTCTTTTTTATTTGTTACATCTAAATTTATTTAATTGTCGAACATTTTTATATAATATCTTCTTTCATAGAAAATTACTATTTACCTTTAAAAAATACATCAGACATAATATATAAAATGCAACAGAAGATTCGAATACTTTCATTTCTAATAAGCATAGAATTATTCAATAAATTAAATTATAATCTTCTTTATTTATTAAAATATTGAAAATTTTCAGATGAAATAAAATGTATTGCTTGACAAAAAATATGTCCTTGTATTTTCGTACCTTTAAATAAATTGTTACAGATACTAATAACAATACTTCTTTTAAGCAAGCTTTGAAAAAGAAATTATCATTTGCTTCAATAAAATCATTGTTTTGTATATTTTAAATCTTTAATAACCGATATTTTTTTTTGTAGTAATAAATCTTGAGGGATTTGCAACTTTTGTAACGTAGAATAATATATGATACATTATTTAAAAAGTATTGTATCAAAATTTATACAACAAACTTATATCTATATAACTTTATTATATTTTATTTACTATGCATTCAGCGTAATAAATGAATTTAAACCAGATTTTTTTCATTTTTATTTTTACATCATAATTTAATTATTTCTTGAATAATATTTGTTTTTACTTTATTAAAAAATATTAATCTCTCTTTTAAAAACATATCAGACAAAATATATTTAAAATTGAAGATATTTAATTATCTTTTTGAAAATAGCGTTTTATAGTGTAGCAATGTATTTGCTATCGTACACAATTTAAATTTGTGATAGATTTATTAATATTTTTCAATATATACCACAGGAAAAAAAAAGCAAAACTTACTATAGTACGTTAAATTTAACCAGTTGTGCACATACTCCTAACCTTGAAATCATTACATTTCAGTTTTAAATCATAAATAACATTAATGACTACAGATAGTTAAAAATTTATATAGTGCTTGCTATATTGAACTCGTGTAGTTAAAAAATATATACTAAAGATTTTCTTAATTTGTACAGTAAAAATGATTTAATTTTGATCCAGAATTCATTATTAACTTACATTATTTATATTATAAAGCAATGTCCTTTTCAAGCCCAATCATATTCAGATTTATTCTATTCTTCTTCTCTAAATTACATGTCATTAATATCTTAAGTCTGTCTTCTCCATTTTACTGAGCTAAGAAAACTTCTCAATAATAAAACTGATAATAAATGAATCCGGCTGCATTTGGATTAGAGCATTATTAAGGGTTAAAAGTATTATTCAGTTTTAAAAATTCATTTCATATGACAATTAACTAAATTTATTTGGATAAAGTGCATGCGAGGGTAAAGGGCTGGAATTTCTTAGGATGTGTTATTCCATAATCTAGACCTGTATGCGTATAATATTAAATTTCTTATTTCGTTAGTTTTCTTAATCTATATTTTAGAAATATCGTTATTTAAAAAAAATGGTACAAGATTATATAAATGCATGAATACAAACAAGAAATATTCTAATGCAGAATTCTTTATTAAATGACACGGTTTACTTAAAGAAAGCTATGTTCATTCCAGACTGAGTCAAATTCAGATTTATTCTATTTTTCTTTAAATTATATATGATTAATCAAGTTATAATTGCAAAAAATAAAAATGATTAAGAGAAAATGACGATGAAAATTAAGGAAGAATATGAGAAATGGGGACTCTACATGAACGTTAGTAAGACCAAATACCTATGTGTAGGAGGAAATAAGACAGAACAGAATTTAAATAATAACATAAAAATAGAAAGCTGTGAGTATTATAGGTACCTTGGTGTAGACATTAATAAAGAAGGCACAGATTCACAGGAAATGAAATACAGAATCGGCCAAGGAACAAAGGCTGTTAAACTTTTAAACTCTATTTGGTGGAGTGAGGAGATCTCCGGGTAAAGAAAATATAATATAAACAATTCTATAGTAAAGATAATTTTGTTATATGGAGCAGAGGGATGGAGAATTATGGAGACTGAAAGAAAGAAATTAGCAGCAGTGGAAATGGATGCCCTAAGAAGATCATGCAGGATATCAAGAATAGAGAGAATAAGAAATGAAAGAATAAAAGAAATGATGAAAATAAAGGGAACCATATTAGATTATCCCAAAAAGAAACAATTAATCTGGTATGGCCATGTTAAAAGAATGAGTGACGAGAGACTACCCAAAATCGCATCTAATTACAGAACAAACCAAATGTGGAAACGTGGAAGACCGCGAAAGACCTGGATGGATGATATAAAAAAAGCCAAGAGGGAAAGGGGTCTGGAAGAAGAATGGACCCTTGACCGGAAGAAGTGGCGTGGTCTCTTGTAGATTTTTTGGATGGCGGCACCTGAAGCCACAAACCGAGTTTATATATATATATATATATATATATATACATGATTAATGTCTTAATTCTACTTCATTTCACTCAGAACTGAACAAACTTCACTGAACAAATTTCTCGATTTCAAAATATCTCATTGAATTTCATTTAGAGCATTAATAAGGAATAATGTAGTAATCAGTCTAGAAAACTCATTTCTTATAACGACTCTTAAAATATATTTGGAGTTATATTACACCCTATAAAAACGACATTTTCAAAACTGAGCAAAAAATACCGAAATCTGAGTATGTCGCATAGTCAAAATAGCTCCCAATCAAAATTACTCATGTTTCATACATGTATACATGTATGTCATTACTGAAAACATGTAACACACTCCATAATAAAACATCATGTGCTCATATTTGAGTATGTCCACGTTTAAAAAATGAGTATGAACTGACTTCTATATGCTCATTTTTGAGTATTTCCATGTTTCAAAAATGAGTTTGAACTGATTCTAATCATTTTTTAGTATATCCATGCTTCAAAAATGATTATGAACTGACTCCTATGTGCTCAGTTTTGCGTATATCCATGTTTGAATATTCTGAGTATTTCTGGTATTTCAGAATTAAAAGCATTGTGTTGTCATATTTGAAAAAAAATTTTCATAGCAAAATGAAAAATCGATTTACTCAGAATTGAAAGTGTCATTTTTCTTAGTGCATACGTAAATAAATATATATTATGATGTAGAACATATTGCTTATCTGATATATAATATATTATATACATAAATATATTCTGACATAGAATTTATTAGTATATTACATTGTATAGACTATAAGAGCAATGTTCTTTTCAGACTGAAGCTGATTCAGATTTATTCTATTATCTTTTATAAATTACATATAGGGTTATTGTGCTTAAATCCGACGCAATTTCCTATAGTTTAGTCGGATTTAGTGTAGATTTGGAATTTTATTACATAAATATAGATTTTTTAAAGCAGAAAATGAATAAATACTGCGCTTTTTATTCAAAACTAACTTATTTTGTAGAAATAGGATAATTATCTGTAATCTATGCAAACAATATACGACTGTCGCATCTCGGTAATTTTTCTCGCATTTATAGTAGTTAAAACCTAAATGATAGGTGCAAAGTCTTAAATGTGACATTTCATTTTATACATGTCAGTTCACCTTAACATATTCAGTTAATTACAGAAAAAAAAACCTTTTAATTACTTAATAAAGATTTGAAATAAATAAAATTAAAAGTTGAATAGCTGATTATTGAAACTACTTAATATACTAATAAATTTATTAAATAATAACTTGAATAATACAAAAATTAACAAAATTTAAAGAACATCAACTATATACAGGGTGATTATAATTAATGTTGCACTTTCAGAAGGCTGTAAAAAAAGAACCAAATATAATTATAATCACCCTGTATTCAAAAACAAGAAAACAACAAATCCTTAATTGCAAAACATTGCACGGAGATGTATCATACTTTTGACTTTAATTCGTCTAAAACATTTTCTAAACTAATTCTATACAGGAACTTAACATTCTTGAAGCATTTCATATTCATAAAATCGTTAGTAATATTGTTAATTTTGAATTCGCTATTCCCTAATTATCTGATTGTTGCAAACATTAAATAAAAAACCCTTTTCTTAGTTTTTTCAGCATTTTCCATTTTTTCAGTTCCATTCCCTATGCTGTTTTCCTAATGTATGTTTACCCAGAATCTCCTGTTTTCCTATTTGTTAATAAATCTTTCACTTGAATCCGTTCCCTTTACTGTTTTCCTGTTGGCTGTTGCCCGGAGTCTCCTGTTTTGCGATTTGTCAGTAAACCTTTCTCTTGAATCCCCACCTCTCCTATATATCTGATCAAATTTCGCCACTTTTTGCACTGAGGATGGTATGATTAATGCTACCGAATCTATTGTGAAATGAAATTGAAATTTCTGGTGCTGTTAACGTTGCTCTTTGTTCCATTTCTATAATATTGCACCATATGCTGCCTTAATAATTCAATTTATATGTATTTAAAACTATTATATATTTTTATTAACATTCAGCGTAAAAAATGAAATAAAACTTTTAACTTGAATTACTGATAGGAATTTTTTTTCTTTATACTACGATAAAGGTGTTTGCAAAAGACGGTAAGCAAAGTATTACTTCACTTTATTAATTAAAGATTCATATTTACAAATATTATGCGGAAACATGTATGGTATATTGATTTTGAAAGTACTATTAAAATGCATTTTCATTGAAAAGTACTCCAAATTTTGTTCTTTTTTATTTGTTACATCTAAATTTATTTAATTGTCGAACATTTTTATATAATATCTTCTTTCATAGAAAATTACTATTTACCTTTAAAAAATACATCAGACATAATATATAAAATGCAACAGAAGATTCGAATACTTTCATTTCTAATAAGCATAGAATTATTCAATAAATTAAATTATAATCTTCTTTATTTATTAAAATATTGAAAATTTTCAGATGAAATAAAATGTATTGCTTGACAAAAAATATGTCCTTGTATTTTCGTACCTTTAAATAAATTGTTACAGATACTAATAACAATACTTCTTTTAAGCAAGCTTTGAAAAAGAAATTATCATTTGCTTCAATAAAATCATTGTTTTGTATATTTTAAATCTTTAATAACCGATATTTTTTTTTGTAGTAATAAATCTTGAGGGATTTGCAACTTTTGTAACGTAGAATAATATATGATACATTATTTAAAAAGTATTGTATCAAAATTTATACAACAAACTTATATCTATATAACTTTATTATATTTTATTTACTATGCATTCAGCGTAATAAATGAATTTAAACCAGATTTTTTTCATTTTTATTTTTACATCATAATTTAATTATTTCTTGAATAATATTTGTTTTTACTTTATTAAAAAATATTAATCTCTCTTTTAAAAACATATCAGACAAAATATATTTAAAATTGAAGATATTTAATTATTTTTAAATAGCACTTCTACTTTCTATTCATTAATCTAAAACTTTAATTGTTAAAATATTAAAAGTTTTCAACTGAAAAGGAAACATGCATCATTTGTCAAAATAAATATCATATATTTTCTTCCCTATAAATAAAGTTCTACTGATGCAAATAGCAATACTTCTTTTAAGTAAGATATTAAAAAATAATAGAAATAGCTTTAATAATATATTTGTTTGATATAATTTAATTGTTTAATAAACAGTAAAAACTAATTTTAGTTATAGTATAACTTGAGAGCATTCATTAAAACAGGTGAATTGATATTTTATTTAATCACATATAACATTGTATATTTTGGTACAGATAAAAATATTTATTAAGACTTCTTACAATTTCCTATGGGTACAGCGTGTAATGTACTCGAACTCATTTTACTTACTCATCATACGTAGTAAAGGGTATGTTTTGTAATTGTTTTGAAAATCGAAAAAAAAAAACATTTTGATGGAATTAAACGTTTCAGACACTGAAGATTCCGAAAAAGATATTTTTAGAAAAAACATTTTGCCGTCTGTCTGTCTGTGTCTGTGTGTCTGTAAACGCTCCATCTCCCAAACAAATTGAGATAGAGACTTGAAATTTGGTATGTACTTAGTATGTAATAATTAAAAGATGCTTTTGAATTTCAGTAACCTCGATTATCCGGAACTTTTTTTTGGACTCTCAAAATATTCGTTCTGATAAAAGTTATATAAAAATTTTCGAATATGTTTATTCTAAGGAGTGAATATAAAATACAATAAAAAAACATAAATTTTGCATAAAGAATGAAGTCGATCGGATAATTAGTTGCCGAGATATTTGTATTACCCGACGTAGATATTTGTATTACCCGTTGCCGAGATATTTGTATTACCCGTTGCCGAGATATTTGTATTACTCGTATATTTGTATAAGCCGACGCAGTAAACCGTTAGTTAATATGTTATCAGTTTTGGAATTATAAGGATGTTTATTTTAAGCAATTCAGTAATAGACCATTTAAAGTTTATGACGTCATCGAGCCACGATTTTATTCGAATTGCAATGCATGTATGGAAAAAATATCGAAAATCGATAAAATAGAGTGATTATTGCAGCATATAAATACGTAAAGTAAGTGCGGTTACATATGTTGTTATGTAATTAATATGGTTTTATCCATATTAATTTAATCGTAACAAAACAAAGTAGAATTTCGTGGAATTTAAAAATTAACCATTAAAATTCACATGAATGTTTAACCGAATAAGCTTAACCTTATCAACAATCCTGAACCACATGATCACATTGAAAATCTCATTCGGTTAAAAAAAAAAACATAATACAGTAGAACCCCGGTTATCCAATAATCGGGTTAACCGAAAGATCTTAAAACTCTTTTTTTTAAATATGAAAAATTTTATTCTTAACAAACATATTGTTTATGAAATAAATAAATACTTATTTGGACCATTGCGTAAGTGCAGGAACTTTATTACATAGACACAAACAGCACTTCATTTCCTTACAAAATATGTTGCAATTTTTTTTTGTTTTTCACTTTCTCATTGCTTCAATGCTGCTTTATCAAGCCATCTTTTAAACAACAACGCATCTGACGCTGTTGCACCTAATTGAACTTCAATATATCTACGTGTCTGATCTAGGGTCTTAGTAGTTTCATGGTGTGTAATCCTGGCATTCCCAATCTCTTCAGTATATTTTTCTTGAGCATTAATATCTCATTGATTCACCGCAGACACTGAGAGCTGCTTGAATAAGTCGAAAAACACTTCGGTGTTAGTATCGGCATCATTTCTGTCTGCAATTTCAATAACATCATTTTCCGATGACTCCAACTCTGTGTTAAAGACTAGCTACTCAAACTTAGGCCATAACTTATGCCAAGATTTCACTAACATTTTACTTTGAACTTCATCCCATGAAGAAGGTACACAGTAGCCAACATTCTTCATATCTACAAGTTTCAAATGTTGAACAACTTCTGCTTCATCAATCAGTTCTTCTATCAAAAACCGTATGACCTTTTCCTACAATGCCTCTTAATGTTCGCAATAACTCCTTGGTCGATAATTGGTTGTTTTAGAGAAGGCAAGAAAATAGCTCTAATCCCACCCTTTAAAAACTTCACCTGGAAAAATTTACTTGCGAAGAATATGAGGAAGGTTCTTCACCACAAATACAGATGTGACGAACGCCGTGCCGTCTCTTCGATGGAGCTAACCACACCAATCTGGCTGAAAATTTTATATCTCCGGCCATTTAATGGTTTAAATCTTTCGCCTTTTCTTGAAGAACAGACCCCCTTAGTGGCGACCCTTTATCGCGTACTTGGGTGAACCATAAAAAAGAAAAACCTCGTCCAGTTTCACATTTTCACTCAGTTATATCGTTCTTCTGCTAGTTAATCCTGCATTTGTTGCCATCCTCGCACACCATTGCTCAATATTGTCACAATTTTTACGTCAGTCCGCAATTGTAGACAAATATTCTTCAGTGGCTCTATATTATCAACATGTTTCAACGCGTTGAGCTTGTCCTTCTGGCTTATTGTGACCAGTTGGACCTTCAAAGTATCATTTGTTGAAGAAATCATTCGTGGAAGAAATTAAAACATGTGTTAAAAGGGAAGGAAAGATGCATAGAATATGAACACTTGCTACACCTGCATGCACGAACGCGTTGTATGATTGTGGGGGAGGGCGAAGGGTGCATAGTAATATCTAGTAGAATAAATAAAGGAAGAGTCCGGGTTATCCGAAAATTCCTATGGAACCCCGGTCAACCGAAAATGCTTTGGTCCCATATTTTTCGGATAACCGGGGTTTTACTGTATAGTTATCACTGTAAAGCAAGTGACTGCACAGAAATAAAGTAAGATGTATTTAATTGAAACTATACCTTGTAAAAAGGCACTTCTTTGATGTTGGATATATTTAATAACAATCAATGTTAGAAAAATCTACTCTTTAATTACTAGAACACTCACAATTCATAAGAACATTTATTAACAATTTATTAACAATTCATAAGAAATGATTTTTTTCAAAAAATTTCATACTAACTGATGTTTACTGTATAATATAATAAAGGAGTTTTCATATGACGTTTAGCTAAAGGTAATATTACTTTATTATTAAAAAATGGAATTTTTAAACATGTGTTACAGGATTATAGATATTTTAATTTTACTCATTTTGACAGAGCTAATACTATGGATTTTCATTGAAATATGCGATGAATTTTGTTCACTTTCATTTTTATATGCAAATTTAGTTAAACTTATAATATTATTTATTTAATATTTTCCTTTGTGGAAAAAAACTAATCTGTCTTAAAAATATGTCAGATATGATTTTATAAAAATAGAAAATATTTAAATACCTCAATTTCTAACAAAGTTTCTATATACCATTAATATATTTATATTTTTTAAATTGTTAAAATACTCAAATTTTCCAAATAAAGAAAAACCTGCGTCCTTTTAAAAATATATATATATCATATGAATTCGTTCCTTTAAATATTTTTTATTGATACACGTAATATACTTATTTTAAGTAAGCTATTAAAAACTAATTAGCAATAGCTTCAATAAAATATTTGTTTCGTGTACTCTTTAATGGGCAATAAAATTCTTCTTAGAAATAATTTATGTTTAGTCGTTTCATTTAAGAAAAGTTATTAATATTTTATTAAAATACATATTGATTTTTACAAGGATAAAAAACATTGTATATCTTGGCACAAAAATGGAATATTATTATTATTGTAATTAAAGTTTTTATGTTTTTTTTAACTATATTCTTTATCGTCATTATTACTAGAACTATTCTTATTCTTATTCTTATTCTTATTATTTTTATATCCAAAATATTAAAAATAACTAAAACGAATTTTTTTATGGAATAAATCGTTCTTTATAAAGAATACGTTTAACACATGAAAACATCGCATTATAGAAAAACATAACAAGTTAGTTGGTAAACCAAACCATACAAATTTCTTTCTATTATGTTTACAATTTTACATCTACTTTATTTTAATTCACAAAAATACTTAAATATTATTTCTATTGTAAGTATCCTTAAGCATATAAGAGATAGATATGTATACTACCATAATTAATGGTTTCTGTAATAATGTAACATTCAACTTCTATTAATTAGCCAACATGTTAAAATCCAACACTGATTAAATATTCATCATCATCCATAAGAATTTCGACAAAACAGTGTGCTTCCTCGACCCATAAAGTATTTTGAGACTTCTGCTCTATTTTTCTCTGTTCATTCGAGATACGTCACTTAACTTATAAACTTTCAATGAATCATAATGAATAGAGGAAAGTATATTCAACTAGGTAAATTATATCCAATGGTTTGAGTATCATAGTTGAGTCCTGGTCCAGGCATATTTTCTCTCTGTTGGGAAAAAATCTCAACTATGATACTCCAACCATTGAATATTTCAATGAATGTTGAATAGAATTTTTCCAAGTCATTTTTGGTCTGTCCCTTCTTCGTCTCCTTTTCGGACCCCATTCTAAAAAGATTTTTGGAAGGAGCTCTCCTTTCATTTTGCTAACATGTCCATACTATCTAAGCACATTACGTTCAATTGTAAATACAACATCCTGTTTCGCTTGCATGATATCAGATATTCTCGAATAATTTTTAACTTTTCCCAGCCTTGAAATCCTCGCTGATCTTCGCTAAAAGTCCATCCCAGAGGAGTCCATTAGAGAGGATTAGAGAATTTAAGTCCATGGTTCCGCACCATACAGTAAAATGCTTTGCACGATTGCACTATAAATTAATCGTTTATGTTTTGGGAGAATATTACTATTCCAGAGAACAGAATTCAACATTGTAATTGCTTTGCTGTATTCATCAATTCTCTTTTCAGTATCTCTTTAGCATGAACCCTCTTGATGAATAATAGATCCAATGTATTTGAATTCCTCAAAACATTATATATTTAGAGCATTCCATAAAATATGAGTTATCCGAGTTATTGTTAAGTTCTCAGTTTTACTCATATTTATCTTTAATCTCCATTCATCACATATATCCTTTCATTTACGAAACATGGTCTGGGCGTCTTCTTCATTTTCTGCTATAATGACTTGATCATCCGCGAATACTAAATGATGGATATATTTACTATCATTAAGTTTGAAATCTATTTTATGATATTTCCTCGTCGGAACTCTGAGACAAACATATATATTTTAAAGAAAGTTAGTGAAAGACATCAACTTTTTAGAAGGCCTTCACTAGGGGTGAAAAGTTCAGACAACTTATTTCAAGCTTAACTCTACCGCCGATTCTATAATAAATTGCTTTAATAATATTGATAAGCATTTCATCTCTATTTGCTATTTTAAGTACTTTCGAAAATGGACTTCTCGGTACATTGTCATAAGCTTTGTCAAGATACACAAATATAAGTTATATTGTTTTTCCTTGGTCTCTGAAGTTTTTTCAAAACTTCTCTTAGGGCAAAATGTGGTCGACGCAAGATATATCTGCTGAAAAGTCACTTTGTGCTTCGATTCCCTCATATTGGGATTCCCCCATAATTTTATTATTGGACTTGTAACACATATTTCTCTGTAGTTGTTGAAGTTTTTAGTCACCTTTCTTAAACATTGTTATTAAATATATTACCTTTAATTCTTGTGGTATTGGATCTCCTGCTAAGATCTTACTGTATAATTGCATTAATATCCTTACAATGTTTTTACCACCATATTTTAGCAGTTCATGATTTATTCCACCAGGTCCAGCTGATCTACCATTTTTGCCCTCGCTGTGTGATTTTTCGACCTCTGCACTTGTATTTTTAAATCCAACATTTTGGTGTTCAAAATTGTTATTATAATTTTAATTTCAAGAATAGACCATTTTATAAAATAAATATAAAACTATAAAAAATATATCAGTTGAGTTTATTCATAAGTGTTCTGATTTCATAGTTCCACCAACAGCAACGGAAGCTGAAAGTTCATAAAGTTTATACAAACGTAAAGAAAATATGAACTAAATTAAAATTATTTTAATGTTAAAAGCGCACTCATTTCCTTAATGAAAATTGAAATATTTTCAATTTTTAGATCAAACATCGCTAACAGTCCAGATCATTAACTCAACATGTTTAATGCTATAGAATTAAAATGAAATAAAACAACATGCTAGCACGTCGGTTATACAGTAGCTTAAATTTAATGCTGACTTTATGAAATATTTTAAATGTGAAAGACTAGTTTCCGCTCTTTCAACATTGTTTTGAAATTATTGCCCGATTAACGCAGTCATCATTTTGTAAAAATTTTTAGAATAACCTTTATTTTTTTTAGTATTTTAGTACTTTTATTATAACATGTTTTCTCATCACGTTTATAGAATTTCCCCTTTAATTGACGTTTTTTTAAACTGAAAAAAAAACTGAATAAAATATCATATATAAAATTATTTTTAATAATTATTTCTTAGTTCGAACTTCTCTTTCTAAATCATTATAAATGATGTAATAAAATCTTTGGAATGAAAGAATTTAGAATAATTTATTCTGCCATCGGAACTTTGAAATTTGTTAACACATGTTACATATCAATGAATTTGAATAATCCTTTTGATACTTAATGAATGAAAAGTAAAATTATTACATGCAAATGGATTTAAAATGCTTCAATTTATTCATATACGCTACTAAAGTTATAAAATATTTATATAAAACGATCAAAAGTTTTTTTTCTAAAATGGAATATTCTTATTGAAACCTTTATGCTTTCACTAACTCGTTAAGAACTTTCGCACACTTATTATGTATATTTGAATTTTGTTTTGTTAAAATAACTTGTTTCATTCAGAGTAATTGTATTGTAATAATCTTGTAAAAGTTTTATTTTGGAAGAAAATGTATGTTTTCAAAATATTCTTTTAATCTTCAGAATAAAATAACTTAAAAAGTTATGACCCGGACCTTTGATATTTGGCTATAATTATACTTCGAAACAACTGAGAAAAATGTATATATCTCGCATACTTACTCGAATTGATTATATATTTTTATCTAGTAAATTTAAATTACATTAAAGACTTTTAGGTATAGAAAGTTACTTTAAAAGAACATGTTTGGCGGGATGCATTTTTGTTAAAAACCATAGACAAATAAAAGCTCACAAACAAAAATTACATATTTTTTTAAATCATGCAATGGAATATTTTTATTTGTTATATTAATTTAAACTCTGAAGTATTGCACTCACATGGTGATTATTATTTTTAGAGCATTGATCATAAGTATTGATCCTAGCATCTTCAATAAGGTTAACCGGATTAATTAGGTCCTCCAGATACGACCGGGATGTCTCAGTTGGTAGAGCATGGTAGATTCAGCCAAGAGATCCCAGGTTCGAATCCTGTCCCGGACATTTTTCATTCAGTTGGAAAATTACAACTCATATGATTTCTTTACCAATTTGAATAATTGTGTCAAAATTAATCTAGTGCCAACACTATGGATCCGATACATGGGCAATATATTCACAATTTTCGGCCCTCATATCCAATCCTTAAATGATTTTTTGAAGAAAGTTAAAGAAATCGACTAGAGAATTAAATTCACGTTAGTGTTGGAGAATGAAATGAGTTTACCATATCTGCATATTGAACTAATCAAAAACATAGATAAAGGAACAATAAAGAGAAGAATATACCAAAAACAGTGTAGATCGAATACCGCTTTCGCTTATAACAGCAATTCTCCATTTAAATATAAAATTGCAGCCTATATATATTATATGAAACGTGCCTTTGATATTTGCACTGGAAAGGACCTACAAAACGAATTGAATAAAATTAGACAAATTTCAATAGAAAACGGATTTCCCCCAACACATAAATAGATTCATTTATGAAATAGAACAGAAAAATCCAAAGAATATGGTAAATAGGAATGATTTTAAAATTATGCTGCTTCGATTAAGTACCAAAAATATATGAAAGACCAAGATAACCCTTAAAGAAATTCGATATCAACTTAATAGCTAAACCACCAACAAAATTCAAGGATATCATTCACAGAAAAATCGATCCGATACCCAACAATGAAATCGCAGGAATCTATTCTATCTCGTTTTGTACAGAAATGCAAAATGATTTATCCTATATATGCATGATTACTCGTAAGTTTAAAGAAAGATTTACAGAACACATTTCTGACATCAAATTCAACCGACCGTCCACAACATTATCAAGTTTATATAAGCGACAGAATATAAAAATGTATTTTTAAAACGCAAAAATTAATGTACCTACAACGAACTATTATACTGCTAAAATCAGAGAATCATTAGAAATTTTGTGTAAAGGAAATAATAAGTATTTTATCTGTTCAAAACAAATATATTTTGTATAGAAAACCATGGCCGTAATCCACTTTTTGCAAATCCAAAAATACTATATGTCAAACTCCAATCTGAATATAAGTATATATATATTTTTAATTGAACTATAATAAATATATTTAAAAATAATTTTCAACAAGCTTACCTTACTTTGTGTGAATTACAATGATATCATAAAATATATGGAAAGTGTACAGGATTTTTGTAAGTGAAACAATATGAACTACCAATTACATTAGGAAATATTGAGCACCTAGTTCAGAGCTATTTGGATAGGGGTGGTAGGTATTTATACCATTTCTCATGATTTAATTATATTTCATACAAATAAATGTGAGTTCATTTAAAATTTTGTTAAAATATTTGGATCTTGGTTTAAATTATGAACAAAAATCTGAATCCGTATTCGAGTGCAGTGTCCTGTATTTTTATCCGAATAAATATTGCGATCTTAGGTTTCTATACAAAAAAAATGCTTGTTAAATCAACAACAAAGCCATTTCCCCAACGTCGGCTTGACTTTAATTTTTGAATTAGGGTGAAGTAAGGCTGAGATTTTATTCGTAAGTTAAATGGCACGACGTTTCTCTAGCCATTCAAAATAATAAGAAATTATATCGCTTAAAACTACAATTAATGAATTAAAAACTTAAAGCTCCAGAAATAAAATTTTGTAGAAATGAGAACAAAATAAAATGTAAACAAAAATTATAACTAAGACATTTTATATTTCATTACTCAGTGCGACATACTGAATAGTTTCCAGATCTTCAAAATATTCTCCATAACCAGGCATATCCCTGAACAACGATAGGTATTTTTGAACACAAGCGAAAGTTTTAATCATCAACAGACTGCTGAATCCTTTAAAAAAATTTTAATCGCATGATAAATACATTTAGAGACTCTTCATATAAAGTTTAAAAGATACAAGTTACATTTAAGATGTAGTTTGATACGTCAAAAATCAGGAAGTGTTTTTAAAAATTTGAACTTTAATGCAGATTCTGCATGTAAAATGGATTTAATGACAATCTTTTTCATTGTAAATTGAAATTAAGTTCCGAGAAATTAGTGGAGATAATTTTTTTTCTTAGTTAATTTTTTGACGTTTTCTTATTTATTCATGTTTCTCTCTCTCTCTCTCTCTTTTTATGTAACAAATAGTTATCAAAAATGTATTTATGACAGGCAAAAGTGATTATTAAAGTGAACTTTCTATAAATGAATGTTATTCGTATTACATTTTAAACTATTATTTTCTATAGTATAATTTTCATCAAATTAAACAACTTGTATTAATACGTGTGGAAAAGGTCTATACAAGTTTTTAAAAGTTATTATTCAAAAAAGTCAATCATACTAAATCTAAAAGTTTTTGATTCCTTCGAAAAATACTTCAAAGGAGAAAATATAGCAGGATAAAATACTTTGTATAAAAATAACAAATTCAGATAAAATTAACATATCATGAAATCTGTTAGATTGTTCAAAGAACATTCAGGGCAACATCAAATTTTAGTAATTGTATTTTGCAGTTTTCAACAGCTACCGCAAGAAATGTCTCCAACTCAGTGACTACTGTACATAAAAGAGTTCAAGGTTTCATCGATCTTCAGATATCGGATGATATTTAGAGATAGAAAAAAAAAGAAATTTTCACATGAAATGTACTTTATCGAAAACTACACCGCCAACCGGGGTGACTTTGTCTACCCGAGGTGGGGTTGTTCCTCTCTGCGAATAAAGACAAAAGTATAATAAATATTTTTTATAATAAAAATGCTTAGTACGGTCGCATTCTGATGGATTGCAGAAGTAGCTTAAACATAAATTATTTTATTAAGCATTTTAATTGATTTTGGAATCACTTCTGTTGTGGTTTTGCATAATTTTCTGAGGAGAAGTTTGGATTAAAAAACTATTTATACTTGCGTCTGTAACGTGGTACGGACATTTGTTTTTATTTCTTGATATGTTTTCTTTAGAAATCAATGAAATTTACTATATTAATTTGATGTATTAGATTTTACATTGACTTCATTTACAATTGGCATTTTGAATGCCAATTTGTGGGGATATTGTCTCGGGGCAAAATCGCCACAAATTCAGTTTATTTATTATATTTAATTTTTGTGAAAATATAAACATAAAAGCAGACATTTAATGTAAATATAAACGTTGTACTAGTACACATTTATTATTTTTGTACAAGTGCTGATGTTATGTCTCGAATGTATCCAGTAGGTAATTATAAAATTCATACTGATGAAACGCCGCAGAAAGCGGTAGATATTGTTCTGCAACATGTATTAAACTAAAATAAAAAAAAATGAATAATATTCATTTCCAATAACTACTTTATCAAATAAGATTAAAAGTCCTGAAAAACGTAACCCTACAAGACCTATTTCTTCTGAAAGGAATGTTTTTTACGTGCCTGAAATAAGTGAATATATTTAATATGTATATTTAAAAAAAAAAAAAAAAAAAAAAAAAAAAAAAAAAAAAAAAAAAAAAACGTTAACATTTCCATGTCTTAATTGTTAATTATTTTACATGTCTTGCATAATGCTAATTTTTAATAAAATTTCGTTTTTTGTTAATTTTTATACAAAATGTGTGTTTTGTTTTAATGACGAAAAAACATATTTTTTATTATGCTTTATTACTATATCATAATAGTGGGCTTGCATTGTATTACAATGTTTTTAAAGCTTATTCAATGATTTTTATTTTATTTTTATTTATTTATTTATTTATTTTATTTTATTTTATTATTTTTTTTTTTTTGGGGGGGGGGGTTATGAGACAAAGTCACCCCAAGCCAAGATGACTTTGTCCCACTTAAAAATAATAATAAAACTATTTTAAAAAATACTAAATGTAAATTTTTAAATTTCTAATTGATATATTGGAACGAGGAAAAAAGAATCAGAATATGTTTAAATAAAAATTTCAATAATTTTTTGGATTTTTAAAGACGACAACAGCCAAAAACTAGGACAAAATTACCACGGTTTATGGTACATTAACATTCAAATCTTTTATATCCATATGCATAGTTGCTAATTCTCTGTTGCCACTGTTACCACTGTCACCTGCTGTTTTTCTGTTACCACTAAAATTTAATAAAAATTTTCGTCTTTTTCAATCACAGATTTTGGACATATATTTTGATTCACAGACTAAATTCAATATTCGATATTAGTGCTAAGGAAAAACCGTAAAGGTTGGTAGCTTTGGTAGCATTGAATATGGCATACATAGGTTTCTACTAAATAATTTAATAAATATAGAAAATGTGAATTTAGAAAATACTAAATTCACATTATTCTTGGAAAATAATTTCAGATAAATGTCACTTTGGGTAGTTTAATGTAGTTTCAGTTTTACAGATTTTTTACTTAATTAGCGATGTATTTTATTTGTTTATTGTTACAGTTCAAACAATACTGACTTGCATTAATTCATAACTGAATTAATTTCGTTCATTTTAATATGTATATCATGATTTCATTGAACAAATTTGACTTATTGCTTTTTTGTGTAAATTTTCAGTAATCAGATCTTAATAAGCTTCTCAGACATGATCGATTTGATACAGTCAACATTCAAACATTTTAATTTCTCATGATCATATACTCATATACATATTCCATCAAATAATCTATAATTTTCATTAATATCAAAGTATAAAAAACGCATCAGTTTGAAAAAATATATAATAATTCCATATTTTCAAAGAGATAGTTATTGATAAATGTAACATTTAAAAATAAATAAAACTTTTATAAACTAATTAGCAATAGCTTCAATAAAATCTTTGTTTCGTATATTTTGTTACATGAATGCGCGCTGAAAAGTTTTTTTTTATTTATCTCTCTGAAATAAATATTTAAAAGTTTATATGTAAAACATATGTGTTATTATATTTTAATACATATTGACATTTTAGATTCATATTCCAAACTACTTTGGTTATTTAATATACCGTACATTTATTCCTTAAGCATATATTAATAACAACATATTTATAAATGAAATTTGTAACTTTATTGTTAATTACATTGTAAAAAAGACAGATATTTCTTAATCTAGGAAAATATATTGTAACCACGAAATAAATTATACTTCAGAGTTACGGATGAATCCGAAACGTTATTACTAGAAACTTTAGAAAACAATGTATTTTCGATATTTTAAAAAACGTGGTTTAAACAAAGTTTTTTTTCTCTTTTACTGATTTTCTGAAACACTCCCGAGTAGTTTTTGCAGTGTAATTAATCAGTTTTCTCAAACTGGAATTAAGATTTTTTGGAAGCTATTAATTCTCAATTAAACATTTTTAGCTGCGTAATTCAATTTATACGTTCGAGAGTAATGAAATTTTATTAATTTTAATGCTAATATTAATACTGTTAATTGATCATTAAATTTAAAATGTTTGTCCTTAAGATTTTTTTTTTTTTTTTTTTTACAAATACTTTTTTAAATATCGGAATTATATTGATTTCTGCTGCTTTTAAAGACAAATAACGCTTTTCGGAGTCGTTAGACCCTTGGAAGTGGTTATGGTATATTTTCGTTCGTGGTCATATTATATATTCTTAGATTACGAAACATTTTTCATTTTTTTACATTGTATTCTGAATAAATATAAAATCCTGTTTATTTAATCAGCGTTTTCTTAAATACTTCCGATTTCGTCTAAACAATTAACTTTGTTAAATTTATATTTTTGGAACACAATTATATTTATATATATTTGAATGTAACAGGTTTATTGCTTTAGTTCAACCTGAAAGTATCTCTTGAAATAATACGTATGATTAAAGAATGTCTCTAAAGAAGCATGTACTATTTTAAAAATGTTATATTAATGCCCAAAGGTATATATAACCAACTTTTTATTATACTTAGATCCATTATACAAATCTTTTCACTATTCATTATAATTTATTTATGGCAAGAGGGCTATATGATAACCAATATTTAGGATCAATATGTAAAATATGGTCTTTACGCATAAGTTATTTCATCTTATTTATTCTTTCAAACAGTAAAATTGTTATGATGCTATTTTCTTCACTTTCTATTGCCATAATAACACTACAAATAGTTTATAAAGTCTCTATAAACCGAGTAACATTGTTAGAAATGTTAAAACTGAACCCTGTTGTACCATTAGGATGATTAGATGTTCCAAAGAATGACAAGTTAATTCCATTAAAGTTTCGTTGTCTATATTCAGGCCGTTAGCTAATAAGTTAATCCTATAAGACATCATTGAAATCTGTATAATTGAATCAAAACGAAGCTTATTATATAGATTAAAGGTATAAATGAATCTCAATGCAAACTCTAAAATTCCGTAAGTAATTAATAATCGATCTGTAAAATTTTCGATTAGTTGTTGTAATGTTTTGAAAATGCTTATTAAAAGACATTTTTATTACATTTATCTTTCGTTGTTCTTTATTTGATTTTCATGTTACTTCGGAATAATAATTTATATTACTGTTTTTTTTTAAATAGATAAATTGTTTATTTGTTTATTATACATTTTTAGAAAATTATATATTTAAAAATGTATAAAATATTTAAGAAGTTTTCTTTGCGTTATGCATCTACAGGTATTTGATTTCAACGTATCAAAGAAATTCTGCAATTTTAACTTAGTCTGTATCAAATTCACAAGTCACAAAATTAATTAATAGTCATTAATTGATAATCATTATCACAAATGAATCTGGAAAATCTGCTGCAGATGATCCAGTTATTCTCCTTGATATTTAGAATAAATAATTCAAATAATAAGTGTAAAAATATACAATTTGAGTGAATTAACTTCTAGTTTTTGTAGTTTTTAGAATGAGTATACAGGCAGTATAACTTTAAATGAAATGGTTTCAATTTAAAAATCGTACGGACCATAATTTTGAGAACCATTGTTTCTGAATTGTAATCGTTGCTTTATTTAATCACAAAATTTTTAGTATATTTATGAGTACGAAGGATGTGAATTATCACTTATTACACAGTATGCAACCAATAGAGTGAAAAATAAGGTCCGGACCGGAATTCGAACCAGGAACCCGCACCAATACTCTATCATTAATATTTCAGCAGATCTGAAATGAAGCTGGAATTTAATGAATATAAAGGATGTGAATTATCCCTTAAAACACAGAGTAGAACTATTTAAGTAGCATTAATTTCCAGTGTAATTTTAGCTCTACTGAAAATTTAATTAGATATATAAATATTCACCGATACTGGGTTTAATTTGTCTTACGCATGCCACTGAAGTTGTGCTCGTGATTGACATTCCATCTTGTGCTACAAAGTTATAACTCTGGCATACAAGATTGAGAGAATGCTAAACTGGATGTCGTCCGGATAGCTCAAATTGGTTGAGCATTGGTGCATACCAACGGTTTCGGGTTCGATTCCCGGTCTGGACATTTTTCACTCTATTGGTTGTACGCTGTGTAGAATATGATATTTCACATCATTTGCATTCATTAATTCCCAGTGTAATTTCAGCTCTGATTAAATTTTAATGAGATATATTTATAAAATTAAATAAAACTAAAGGTATTATTCGTAAGTAGTGGTACTGAAACATAAGCATCCTACGAACCTGTGGTTAAAATATTTTATTAAGAAAGATCACTCTGAGATATTCTTTTGTATTTGAGTAAAGCGCATTTTTTCAAACAAACACATTTTATGTCGACCAAGAGAGGCGTAAAATGTGCAAAACAAAAAATTCAGTTTTGGGTAGGATTTTCCATGACTTATTATACATATCAGCTACAAAAAAGACTTTTATAGGGATTTATTTTTCCAACATCCTTTTATGTAGACGGCACTGAAAGGTAAATCAAATTATGAATTTCTCTTTTATTTATCTTCATCTACTATATACAATACTAAACATATACACAATACTAAACATTCTGCAGTACAAAAAATACGAAAATACTGCCATATTTTTTCTGGAGATCTTTAACCTCTCCCGTTCTTTTTCACAGACTTTTGAACTTTGATCGCAGTGGACGGCATTCTCAGGAGTATCACATTTTCAGCTTTTTAAGATCTTAAGGTAGTGTTTTGACAAAAAGCTAAAGAAAAATAATATAATGCTTAGTTTTACATGGTCGTTGAATGTTTTGAATAAATACATTTAGTTTTTTTTAATGTAAAGTTGTTATAACAAGTTTCTGTGTTGCCAGTCCGCTACGTTTTTCTTCCAAATTGCTCGATCGTTAGAACTTTTTACTTTCTTCTATCTATAATAGAAGAAAGTATTGTAATCGAAATTTTTTCTAACTTCCGGTTTTCGACGGATTTACACGTTTTAGGGGTCAGAGATTCCAAAAAACATGTTTTTACAAAATGTCTGTCTGTCCTCATTGTATCATCGAAACGTGTATGAATTTATGCTTCAAATTAAACCAAATTATTTTTCTATGTTTATAGTTATGGGCAGCAGGTTCCAATTGAATTTGGGGATATTTCGAAGAAAGGTGGCTCTGTGATCACGATTTTTGTTCCGTTTTCCCTATTGTGCCATCAAAAAGTGTATGAAGTTATGCAGATAACTGAACCGAATTTTTTGTTTAAGTTTGCTAAAGCCTGCAGGTCCCAGTGGAATTTGGGGATATTGCACTTGGAGGGGGCACTTTGATACCAATTTAAAGATTTCAATTTAAAAAAATGTACAAAATACTTAGAAATCCTAAACAAAAATTGCGTTAAATAGTCGGTCTTGATGCAAGAATTCTAGAACATTTTTTGTTTTGACTCTCGTAATTTGACATATCTTAAAATTTGGTTGAGATATAGCAATTTGAAAGTACAGGGTGGCTGACATTTTGAAACAATACAGCAGGATTTCTCCATAAACGGGTTTAATTTATGAGTTTTTAGTGAACATGGTTGCGCCAAATTTTCTTTCATTGTTGTAACCATCGTTTGAACACTTACATGCTTAACACTAAATATTTACATTCGCCAACGTAAAATTCTCACCAAGCTTGGCGACAATTGTTGAAATATCTCCAAATTTGGCGACAAAAATAACGTTTTCATATACGAACCCAACTTGGCTATGTCTGTCTAATTTGGCGATATTCTCATTCAAATTCAATATTGACGAGAACTGGGGAAGACTCTTCTGTAATCGGGCACCGCGCATTTTAGCTTCGTGTATTTAAAAAGAATTAGCTAAAATCTAAAAAAAAAGCAATAGAGAGACTATATTTTTCTGATGGTACAGGCCAGGAGGACTTTTCGCAGTTTAGTATAGTACATCGGTTGCTCGCATCCAGGTAACCCGACGATTCTCAAGCAGTTGACGGAGTGTGATAGCGTATTTTGAAGCAATAGCATGTATGAGATAGAAGAAAGTTTTGGGATTGGCATATCCGACTAGTTTGAAATAGTAATATTCGCCTTCCTGACATTCGCCTGACATTCACAATAGTAACATTCGCCTACAGGAACATTTCAATATTTCGAATTAATATGAAAAATACGGTCTTGACACAAAAGTTATTTTATCTTATTTTATCTTATTTATTATCAAACAGAATATTGCCATACACACTGTTAAAAATTTGCATCAAACTGTCGAGTCATTTGACCGTTTTTATAGAAAATGGTCACATAACCATAATATAATTGTATTCTGACCATATTATTTCCCATATTATGGTTAGTATAGAGTTAAATTACGGTTATGTAACCATTTTCTATTAAAACGGTCAAATGACTGGACAGTTTGATGCAAATTTTTAACAGTGTAATAACACTATAAGTAGTTTATGAAGTCTCTATAAACCGATGAAAATTGTTAGAATTGTTAAAACTGAATCCTCTTCTACCATTAGGGTGATTAGATGTTCCAAAGACTGACAAGTTAATTCTATTAAAGTTCCCTTGTTTATACACAAGACGTAGGGATTTCAATCCAAACTGTAAAATTTCGCAAGTAATTAATAATCGATCTATAAAATTTTCAATTAGTTGTTGTAATGTTTTGAAAACACTTATTAAGTGAATTTTTTATTGAATTTGTCTTTCATTGTTCTTTGTTCAATATTCGGTCTGATTACGAATAATAATTTATATATATATTTTTTTGATGAAAATAGATAATTGATAATTTGTTTATTATACATTTGTATAAATTATGTAATTATTAATTTATAAATTATTTACTATGTTTTCGTTGCATTATGCATCCACAGATAAAATTATTTTCAACATTTCAAAGAAATTTTACCATTTCATCTTAGGCGATATCAAATTAACAAGTCACAAAGCTAATTAATGTATGTCAATTCATTATCACCACTTAGTCTGGAAATTCTGTTACATATTTTCCTAGATATTTAGCATACATATTTAAAAAAATAAGAGTAATATATAGGTTTTTATTTCATTAAATTCTGAATTTTTGTAATTTTTAGACAGATGTCACATAGTATCCCTTTAAATAAAATGGTTTGTTGGAATAATACAGTATACAAATGTCTGCCATTTTGACAAAAAACATTAAAAAAATAAATCTTGGTATAAGCTCCAGAGAGTTTAATGCTCTTTCAAAACATTTCAACCAAATTTATGTCCGATGCTTCTGACCGGAGAAAATTGATTGACCTGATTGGAAGTTCAGCGCACACTTCCCTTGTACAAGAGTAATATTAATTTTTTACACACAAAAATTTTAATCTATTATTGAAATGTAAATAAATATAAATAAAAAAGTCGCAAGGTGATAGCTCTTTGTAACCGAGCAAAAAATCTTATGTTAAATTTGGAGAATCTTCTCTTAAACGACTTCCAGTCAAGGAATTGATAATGTTTAGCATAGTCGTAAATTAATAAATTTTCTTTCTTTTACCGAATGACCAATATGCACTTTTGATGAATGTTATAAGCATTTATGAATTTAAGTACACTTATTAGCAATTATATGCATTTATAGTAAATATAGGTAGAATGCAAATGCATATTCTCATATGCAAGTGCAATTAATAGGACTTGTAAATATTACTATTTACACTGTGCGTTTATAAGACCCATACTGATTTTTTGGATATTGAAATAAATATTATTCAGAGTGTAATAATTAGAAAATTATCACATTAAGAACTACAAATATTTTGCTTTTCACTCACAACATAGTCTGTTTCAACAATGTCACCATTGTTACATTTTTGAATCCCATTTCTGCTACATATTTCAATTAATAAAACTGTGTATAAGTTAAAGTCTTATCATCATAAGCAAAAAAGAAATGCCTGTTACAGTTTAAATGTGAAGACAAAATATTTCTTTTTAAATATAGTACTGCAAATTGTACCAACAATCAGCAATCTGAATCAAATCAGGATTTTTGTTTTTAGGTGCGTTCGTAATTATATAAATACGTAGCATCTATAGTCGTCGTTTGGTCCGTCCGTCTGTCCGTCCGTCTGTCTGTCTGTCTGTCTGTCCGTCTGTCTGTCTGTCCACATATAACACATATAACAACGCAAAAACTACCCAACCAAATGGTTTGCAATTTAAAATATATTATCTTTGCAGAATTTTGTCGAGACATTTCAAATTTTATTAAAATCGAATCAAAACTTTAGGAGATATTAATAAAAATATTTATTAAGAAATTTGAATTTTTTTTTTTAAATCGGTGCTTTTTTGTTATAGGAGCTTCCGATGGATGTTAAATCGTCAAGCGACCGAGATGCTTATTTTATTACAGAAATTAATCTGCAGACGATATAATTCATTTCACAGAATTAAAAATCATCAAGATCTGAATATTTATATAACTAGCTGATACATATATATCTGAATATTTATATAACTAGTTAAGATATTTGTATGAACAGTGTCATAAAATATATACTTAACTAGCTGTTTAACCCGTTCTACGCACGGGATATCATGAATTTAATTCTAAAACGTGCGTACGAACGCACCTCGTTTGTAACGTTTGACGTACAATTTCCAACTTGTTGTTTTTGCTAGTATTAGTAATATTTAAAATATAATAATGAACACTATAGAGAATCCTTTTCGGACATTCACATACTTTTTTTTATTTTATTCTCACCGGACAAGAGAGGACTGTTTAAATGCGACTAAATGACTGTTCTCTACTTTAGAATAGTACTCATGAGGATCATTATTGTGAAGCGATCATTGCTTCTTTATATACAAAATAAAAGTATTGTTTCTAAAAATCTATGCTACACATTTAGAACATTTAGATTTTTTCATTGGAATTAGAATTGTGGATTTTCGAGATTCGAACTAATAGTATATGTACGCATGCAAATATCTACAATTACATTTTAATGCGTATTTATTGCTTTCAAAATAATGTGAAAGAGAACTACACCGTATTTGTTTTTTTTTCTAATATTTTATTATAAAGTACGATATCACAGAAATGTAATTTTTTAAGTCATATAAACTTGGTTTTTTTTTTTTTTGTAATTTCATCCTTTTCTAGTTATCAGATATTCTGTCGCATAACGTGCACTACTGAAACAAGAAAAGTGATCGACATTTGAAATGAAAGGTTAAAAATAAAGAAAGAAATTAGGAATACAGAAGTTAAAATCTTAACAAGTACCCACATAAAATATAGCCTATTTTGGAACAGAAGTGATCACCAACATTTTGATACAATTATTTTTTGAATCGTTTCTGTAGTTACAGAGATTACCGCCTACAATTGAAGAAACTAAAGAAAACGTTTCTAATGTATAATGTAAGGTATATTCGTATTAGTAAAAATAAAAGGATTGCAAAACCAATTTCACTTGCGCATTTCGAAAGTTTCTAACATCACATAGGGAGAAATCATCTCTGAATAATTTTTATACCGTCTTTATTATTGCATTTATCAATTTCGTTGCGATTTTAGCTGCACTTACTTAGCACTTACTGCATCATGCTGTCTTTTGTAACGAAGTGTAGAAATGATTGATTTTTATAGAAATAAAATGACTCCGCTTGTGTAGTGGTCTTTAAAATATACGAGTTGTTGCTATTAAATAACGAGACTGGTGTGAGAAATGATATTTATTCCAAATAAATTTACATTTAACTTTTATCCTCTTCAACATACATTTCTCCTCTATCTATACACAGCTGGATAAGTGTCTTCCATTGTTCAAAACAATTCTACAGCTCATCTGTTGTAAGCCTCTTCAACAACTCTGCCGTTTTTGCTTTTACTAGTTCAATAGACTGGAGTGGAAATGTTCCAAAATCACCAAAGGAATGTTTACAATTGTTGGAGGTGGTGTTTGGTGATAATGTTATGTCACGTCAGCAAGTGTTTGAATGGACAAGCAGTCTTCTGAAGGTTGGGAATAGGTCAAAGATGATGATCTGCCTGGTCGACCTGTGATTGCAAGAGTTGAAAGAAACGTTCAGAAAACTAATGAAACTGTACGGAAAGACCGACATCTAAACATTCGGATGATCGATAAAGAAGTGCCAATCAAGATAACAGAAAGAGTAAGGAAGAAAATACTGGATTTAAGGAATGGATTCTGCACCCGAGAACGCGCCAGCTCACATCTGTGAAGCGGTTTTCAGAGGATAAGCGCATTCCTGTGCGGGATCGTCCTCCGTATTTGACACCGTGTGACTGTGACTTCTACCTGTTCCCAAAAGTAAAAAGGCGACACAGGGGAAAGAAAGCAGTTGAAAGGAACACATTTCCAGTCAGTTGAATAAGTGAAAGGAAAACAGAAGAGTTGTTGAAGAGGCTAACAGTTGATATGTTGCAGCATTGTTTGAACAATGGAAGACACTTATGCAGCTGAATATAGACAATGAAGGAGTATATGTTGAGGGGGCTAAAAGTTAAATATAAATTTATTTGGAATAAATATCATTTATCACATCAGTTTCGTTATTTAACAGCCACACCTCGTACACACACACACATATATATATTACATATTTCTTAGAAAATATTTTAGACTGGTTAAAGTTCACCCTGTAATAGACTGAGATGGATATTTCGTAATGATTCACATGATTGTATTCCAAATTTGGAAATATTTCCTTAGTCGTCAATTGAAATAGCTGCGGGTGCATTCAAGAATGAAAAGTGCATCTGGAGGCGATTTAATTACTTTTTGGTTGGTAAGTTTGCTTAGTTAATTGATATCTTATAGGGAAAAGTACCAGGGACTTTAAATAAAAATTTAACAAAATTATACAAATAGTTTAAATATAAAATAAACTAATTTTTTTTTTGTTAAAAATTTCATTAATACTTTCTGGTTATTAAATATCTACATATAAACAAATGAAGTTTGAATCCATATATAAGAAAGTCGTACCAGAGCATTTTAATGAAACTAATAAATATATGATAATAATAATGATTATAAAATAATTTTATATAATATTTAAAACACACATAGATACTCATCAGCGTATAAATGCATGAAATCAAAATTTAAATTTAAAAACACATTTAAAATGGACCCTACGTTTCGGTCTCTGTATCCAAAGCCATCTTCAGGGGTTTCTTGACATTCTTTGTGTGTTTTAAATATCAAATTTGACAACGTAAGTCCAAATTTGTATTGTACATTTAATATATTTTGTATTTATACCATTTATATAATTTTTTGTTAAATTTATTTTAAAAAATTTAATCGTAAAATTTTAATTGGAACGTTTTCCCACATTTGAATAAATAATTATAGGAATGTACTATAAGACATGTTTTGACAAGGCTGGTTATTTGTAAGTAAACTTTTAATGTACGTCACAATTTATGCATTTAAAAAAATTTATTTATAGATTTCATAGCTTAAAATATGTTTTTGAATCAAAAAATATTTAGATTATGTTTGAATCATGTGCGGTGATAGATAAACTAGGTTTGGACATTATTCAAATTATTCAGCATAGAAAATTGCTATCAAAACTAATTATAGGAATGGACTGTAAATTGACATAACCATACTTTTGTCGACATTAGATTCTTTTTAACACTTTCCAACATAACTAAAAGTTGTTCGATTTGACTGTATGTCTGTCTGTCTGGCCATCTGCCCGTCTGTCTGTCTGCCCATATTTTAACTATCGTAAATATACTCGGATTGCCCTGTAACTTATATACGTTACTGAAATTTAACATGGCATGTTCTGCAAAGAAAATAAAGTATACAGAATTTATAGTTTGTTTACCGGGATACTAAAAATATTCAGTTTCAATATGGTGTATAGGTTGAAAAACCATTTTCAGTGTATTCAAATGCCCTTACACGATTTTAAGCATATTGAAAGTGATATACATCACTGAAGTGCACTGCATGACGCTTACTATAAAATATGGTATGAGTAATACTTATAGTTAGTTTACAGGGGCATTTAAAATAATTCCGTAATAGTATGGTCTATGAGGGAAAATCATTTGCAGTGTATTTCTTTCATGTTACACTATTAAAAACATAATGAAATTTATATGAATTTTTGAGGCCCACTAAAGCATAATTTCTGTAAAATATGGAGTGTAAAGCATTTATCATTCATTTACAAGGCCATACAAAAGCGATCGGTTGCATAATGTTCTTAAGAGAAGAACTGTTTGTAGCGTATTTTAATTTTGCTAGAATATTTCAAATATATTGAAATAGATATACATTACTGAGGTTTAGTACAAAGTACTTACTGTAGATTGACCATAGCATTTATCGTTCAGTTACAGGGATACAAAAAATACGTATTATGAAGTACTCCATCCGTCCAGCGATAATTGCTGGAATTGCGATTTCAGTAATATAAACATTTTTAAGTTTAAATTTTTTTTGAAAACTACATATTTCTATAAATAAATGCTATATATCGTATACAGGGCTGCACAAAATAATTCGCAAACATTACTGAGTATCACTTTAATTGAGCGTGAATTGATTAAAGGTGGTTTTTAATTCAGTTATGCATTTTCAAACTGACTTATATTTAGTATACTAAGAGATGTTTCTGTAAATCATATATTGTGCCACGCAAAGAACTGTATACATGGCCGCCTAGCGATGAAAAGTATTCTGGAAGTGTGATTTCAGTAGATTGAAGCGTGTTTTTGTCTAAATTACAATTCAGTTTTATATGGGGCGTGTATAGAAATCTGCAGGAAATATATATGGCTGTAAAAAAGAAATCAACTATGTTTTCGTTTATTGGCAGACATTAATGAAAGGGAATTTTCAAATGTGCTATGCGCTTTGTTACTAAACTAAATTTTAGCAGACTATGTCGAATATATACAAGTTTATACATCATATTAGGAATATTAAACAGCGGAATTTTGTTAAACTATTCTGAAAGTGTTGCGATGTGTTTTCATAATCTATTTTGACGCAGGTATTTTCTTTGCATGTAATCTAAAATTTCAAGTAGGCCCAAATTTTTACCACTTTTTAATATCCATTTATTGAATATATCATGGTTTTTATAGTTGAAATAGGATTTTGAATAATACAATGTCTAGATTATGTTTCGCTCTATTGAATGTATCTCATTAAAAAGTAACATTTCAATCAAATAAATTTTACGAAAATATAAATTAAAGTTTACAATGTGGATTTAACATTAGCATTTCAAATTTCCAACTATCCCAATTATATGAAGATTTTAGAAAAAAAATACAGAGTGATTATAAAAAAACTATCCCGACATTTGGGCCCTAACTATCATACCATTCACAGAAACGGAATGAAATTTTGGCAAAAGGTATTTTGAGGTATGCGCTCAAGAATGATATGGAATACAACAGTGTCAGTAAAACAGTTACGGTTACAGTGAGAAAATTTTAAAAAAAATCAAATGGCAACACGCAGTTTTTTATATTGGAATATGATCTCCATTGTGTAAAACCCTAAATAGCGTTGGAACGGCAACTGTAGCAAGAAAATCACCGGCGGTACATAGGCTAAAAGTGAGGACAACCAATAAGGATAGAGAAGCAGCATAAAATAAAGCATTTTATTGTGTTTCACAAATTTTCCACATAACCTCCTTCACACACGATAAACACTTTGCATGCGGCTGATGGTGGATAGCACTACAGCACGTATCATGGCAATAGGAATCTCTTGAATCGCAGTTCTGATGGCATCTTTCAAATCAGATGCAGTTTGAGGACGAAACTGATACACTTTGGATTTCAGATATCCCCACAGCCAGAAATCCATTGGTGTCAGATCAGGAGACCTTGGTGGCCACGGAAACGGGAAATGACGATAGATGACTCTGTCACCAAACTGTTGAGTTAAGACACGTTTGACTGAAGACCCGACATGTGGAGGAGCGCCATCTTGCATCCACACAAGTTCCGATGGAGCATTTTACCGTTGCAATGCGGGAATCGCGTAATGAGTTAACATGTCCAGATAGCGAGCACTCGTTACTGTACACGTTTGCAGATCACCGGCAGTAACCTCTTCAAAAAAGTAAGGGCCGAGGATGAACGTACTCGTTATACCACACCGCACAGTCACTTTTTCCTAGTGTAATGGACGTGCATGCACATCATGTGGATTATTCTCTGCCCAGTGCACACAATTTTTCGAATTCACGTTACCAGTTAACGAGAAAAGCACCTCATCTGTCCACAGAATGCTTAAAGGCCACCTGCTATCTTCATCGTACCGGATAAGGAATTGATTTGGAAAATCCAGCCGTAATTGATAGTCTCCCGATTCCAACATCTGGATACGCTAGAATCGAACTGGGAAACATGTTTAGAACAGAACGCAGAATCTTGCGTACAGTTGAATTCGGCAGATCCAGAACACGTGAAACACCGCGTGCAGTTGTGGCACGAACTCTGCTTATCGTCTGATGGACTTCTGCAACAGCTTCTACAGGAACGGAAGGTCGTCCAGACCGAGGTCGATCGCATGTGCAACCAGGTTCTTCAAATTTATGAATCAAGTCCCGTACAGCTTTGACAGTGCACGGGCCTCGCCGTAATCCATGGTTTCTGGGGTAAACACGCAATGTCTCTGCGGAATTTTGTCCATTCAGGTAATAAATCTTTACGATTTCTCCACGTTATGTCCCTGAAAGCAGCATCTTGTTCAGAATGGCAGAAAGGAGCATACGCGGCTCGCATTTCGCAGTGCCTTTTCTTTCACCTAGCGTGACGACGTCAGTCATGACTGTGTCTTACATAGAACCCGAAATTTGCGTTTCTTGGTTTCTTCTTCTCGTTTTGTGGAGAACTAATCAGGCTGGTATATCAGCCAAAGAAACGGTGTGACGTGTGATGTAAATGAAACGAAAATTAATGCTCTGGTGCACGGCATAGTCCTTTTTACTTTTCCCTTGCCTAGTTTCGGTGATTTTCATGCTACAGTTTCCGTTCCAACGCTATTTAGGGTTTTGCACAATAACGATCACATTCCAATACAAAAAACTGGGTGTTGCCATTTGATTTTTTCAAAATTTTCTGACTGTAACCGTAACTGTTTGAGTGACACTGTTGTTTTCCATATCATTCTCGAGCGCATACTTCAAAATACCTTTTGCCAAAATTTCATTCAGTTTCTGTGAATGTTATGAGAGTTAGGAGCCCAAATGTCGGTATAGTTTTTTTATAATCACCCTGTACATGCAATATATGATTTATATGCAATACGACATGCACAAGGTATGCGCTGTAAAAAAAATTCGTTAAAATCGAAGATGCGCTTTTTGAGTTATAACAAAAATAATGTTAACAACATGTTAGACTTTTCCTATCTTTTCCTGTTTGAATTTCTACAATTACGCGCGCATTACTGTTACTGCAAAACAAATACAGTAAGTGGGTTGAAAGTACATACGTAATAGTCTGTAAATAATTAGATATCTTGCTCGTTTAATAGAAAATGACATAACTCAATAATAAAAAATAATGCCAGTCAAGCTGTTTAATTTTTTTTTAAAACAATCTTTTGTTCATTAATAAATGATTCTTAAATGTACTTTTTTTCTTGTGATTTTTTTAATGTTAATAGATTTATTTAGGTTATTCCAGTAGCAATAACAATTCAAAAGTCTCACTTTAAACAAACAATAATGTAAATACGTTGGAAAAGCATAGTAACACTTTTGCTCTTAGACGGCATAATAGAACAACAGCCACTGTGCCGTTTTTCCAGATAAAAATACCAGTGCTTAGGACTTAAAAACTGTCTTTATCTGAAAAATGGGGATTTTAAGTTTTGTCACTTTTCTATTAAAGGAGCGATGTTTAGATGCCCTTTTTTTAACAATGGATTAAACATTACAATATTAACTTTCTAGTTCTTCTTTAACTTGTATAAAACAAGTATGAATCCACTAAAAATATATGAAACAATGAAATAACACATTAATATTATACCTAAGAGATATATTTTATTGTGTTATTTAATGATATATAATAGTATGCATTAAATAACGGGATGCTGTAAAACATTTTTAATAATTTGTTTTTCCTTATGAAACCAATTCAGAGTGGCAAGCATACATACGGTAAATATTTCAATAATGTGTACTTGCCATATTCTGCTAGAAAAGCAAAGGCTGGAAAAAAATTGGGTTGAAACCATGGAATAATAAGGGGTTTGGGAGGGGGAGTTATAAACCCTGCATATTTAGAATGAAACTAAAACTAAATTTTTGTGAAACTGTACAGTTGCTTGTGCCAGTCCTTGATAGTTCTGATCTCTATCTTCAAACGTAAAAATATCGAAAACATATTTATTTCTAATTGCCTATTTCAGCGCACCTGAAGACAATAATTGAGATAGAGGATATATGAGTACGATATTGTTATAGTTAATGATATTTCAAACAAAGACGCTTTGTTACACTTTAGAAGGTAACTTGCGTATTCTATGTTTACTGTAGAATATGGGGTGCATAGCACCCACAAAATAATTAAGTTACAGTACCAGGTCAGTGTCCAGTGATAATTCCTGGGAGTCCGTTTACATTTGTGGTATGCATTATTCAATTTAACAAATTTTCTACATATTACTTAGTTTGTATAAAAATTATAAATCGTATACAGGGCTGCAGAAAAATATTCGTGTACAGTTTCTTTTATTTGCGAAAACTGCTGAAAGATAATTTTGAATTCTGTAATTTATTCGTAACTGAACTACACTTTAGCCTATTACGTAGCATACTTAGAAATCGGTTGATCATATATCTATATATGTCTTTACAAAATATTTCAGATACATTTCTGGCTGTTGATGATAATTGATAAAATTAGATTTTAAAATGCATTATACTTTTCCAACTGATTTACTTAGATATCATCTTTCACCTGTTTAAACGGTGAAGTTCTTATTACATAATTTTGAGTGTGTTGGAAAGTGTTTCATAATCTATGCTTGACGTAAGTGTTTTATGTCTTGTAATTCTTTTTTTTTCTCACCCTCTCTTTTTATATAAAATTTTGTCAGTGGTTAAAATATTTTATCATATATTCTACTACGAGCAAATCTTGTGGGTGTTTATATATATATATATATATATATATATATATATGCAAAAATTATCTTAAAAACGGCTATAACGATTTTGACGAAATTTCGTATCCTACCGTTTTGGGGCACCAGAAAACCATTGGGCTAGGTCACATGCTCGAGAAAATTCGATTAGTGGGTCGTTTTGGGTCATTTTGGGTCACGGTCTAGCTAATTGTATCTAAAAAACGGTTCAAACGATTTTGACGAAATTTGGTATCAGACCATTTTCGGGCATGAGAAGTCAATTGGGCTGGGTCACATGTTCGAGAACTTTCGATTAGTGGGTCATTTTTGGGTCAACGCGGGTCAAATTCATTTTATCTAAAAAACGGCTCTAACGATTTTGATTAAATTTTGTGTCCTACGAGTTTCGAGCACGATAAAAGCATTGGGCTAGGTCGCATGTCCGAGAAAATTCGATTAGTGGGTCATTTCGGGGTCATTGTGGGTCAAGATCTAAAAAGCGGCTCAATTTACACTAAATTTTGCATCCAATGGTTTTCGGGCACGAGAAGACTGTTGGGCTAGGTCACATGTTCGAGAAAATTCAATTAGTGGGTCATTTTGGATCATTTTGGGTTATGGTCAAGCTAATTGTATCTAAAAAACGGTTCAAACGATTTTGACGAAATTTTGTATCCGACCATTTTCGGGCATGAGAAGTCAATTGGGCTGGGTCACATGTTTGAGAACTTTTGATTAATGGGTTATTTTTGGGTCAACGCGGGTCAAATTAGTTTTATCTAAAAAACGGCTCTAACGATTTTGATTAAATTTTGTGTCCTACGAGTTTCGAGCACGATAAAAGCATTGGGCTAGGTCGCATGTCCGAGAAAATTCGATTAGTGGGTCATTTCTGGGTCATTGTGGGTCAAGATCTAAAAAGCGGCTCAATTTACACTAAATTTTGCATCCAATGGTTTCTGGGCACGAGAAGACTGTTGGGCTAGGTCACATGTTCGAGAAAATTCAATTAGTGGGTCATTTTGGGTCATTTTGGGTCATGGTCAAGCTAATTGTATCTAAAAACGGTCCAAACGATTTTGACGAAATTTTGTATCCGACTATTTTCGGGCACGAGAAGACTATTGGGCTGGGTCACATGTTCGAGAACTTTCGATTAGGGGGTCATTTTTGGGTCAAAGCGGGTCAAATTAATTTTATCTGAAAAACGGCTCTAACGATTTTGATTATATTGTGTCCTACGAGTTTCGAGCACGATAAAAGCATTGGGTTAGGTCGCATGTCCGAGAAAATTCGATTAGTGGGTCATTTCTGGGTCAAGATCTAAAAAGCGGCTCAATTTACACTAAATTTTGCATCCAATGGTTTCTGGGCACGAGAAGACTGTTGGGCTAGGTCACATGTTCGAGAAAATTCAATTAGTGGGTCATTTTGGGTCATTTTGGGTCATGGTCAAGCTAATTGTATCTAAAAACGGTCCAAACGATTTTGACGAAATTTGGTATCCGACTATTTTCGGGCACGAGAAGACTATTGGGCTGGGTCACATGTTCGAGAACTTTCAATTAGGGGTCATTTTTGGGTCAAAGCGGGTCAAATTAATTTTATCTAAAAAACGGCTCTAACGATTTTTATTAAATTTTGTATTTTACGAGTTTCGGGCACGCGAAAATCATTAGACTAGGTCACATGTTCGAGAAAATTCGATTAGTGGGTCATTTCTGGGTCATTGTGGGTCAATATCTAAAAAGCGGCTCAATTTACACTGAATTTTGCATCCTATGGTTTTCCGGCACAAGAAAACTGTTGGGCTAAGTCACATGTTCGAGAAAATTCAATTTGTGGGTCATTTTGGTCATGGGTCATGATATATGAACTCAAATTTAATTTTGACCGAGCATAGCTCGGTCTTCCATGCTCGTGATGTTGTTACACTACACAGTACTATTATCCTGTTCGTTTTTTAAATATATTTGATATTTATATAGTTTTCTTCCGGAGATACACCAAAAAAAACCCATTAATATACCATCTTCAAATACGTTTCAAAATGAGCAAAATCGGAAACAATGTGATCAGAAATTAATATGGCTAACTCTAAAAGGTTATCACAAAACAAAGTCTTTGGCTTTAAACCATTCTCAGTAAAATACGTCATCTGAGGTAAACAAATATATATATACCTACGTATAATCACTTGATGTCTTTATTTTTTTTAGATACTTGCACGTGACTTTTTTTAATGTTAGCTGAAAAAATGCATGTTCCGGTACATGCCCAAATTTGTCGGTCAACAATGCTCTGTTACTTTACAAATACCACTGTACTGTACAAAATTTGAATAGAAGGCACATATGGCAAAATTGCGCGAGGAAGATTTAGTGTACCAAGAACGTTGGCATGGTAACCGTTTGCATCATTCGGCGTGTATAGACATAGATACGAATTTTTTGTGTCGAGATTTTGCTTTTATAAATATGCAATATAAGAGGAGTGTTCAAGTAATATATTTTGTACAAAACTGTAAAAGTATGCTTCTTTTTTTTAAGATTTTGCATGTAGTTGTTGAAAACGATATATTATACCTAAAAGTTTAGAATTAAAATACTAATGCAGTTTTCAATTGTCGTAAAAATATAATGCGAATTTTAAATAAATGTTCTACAAAGAATTAAAAAATTAAAAATAATTGTACTAAAAGAAAGAACATCGCCCCACTTAATTCAAAATGATAAATGGATTTATTCTTTTCAAGTACTTTTAAAGAAGACAAAAACAATGAACGCATAATTAACCATATTGTTCTATATTCTCTAGATTTTTTAATTAGAATATACATAAAGCAGATTTCACAAAGAATGATCTCATTATTTTGTTTCAGCAACTATTATATAATTAGCTTTTCCACTGTATAAAATACAATTGTCGTGTCCTTAATTTCCAATAGTTAAATAAAAATGTGTTTATAGACCTTTTTATGAAATTGCCTTTTTACGAAATTACAAGAACATTTTCAAGGGGTTTGAATCTTTAACTTCCGCTTTTTTCTTTCAGAAAGGATTGGTTATTGCGTTTTGTATGAAAATATGATAATACATTTCATATATTTCACAATTTTCTATTTTAAATATAAACGTGTTTGCCATATAAGTTGATAAAGAAAAATATTTCTCATAAGAATCTAGTGAAAACGTATTATTTAGAGGATTAAAATCTCATTAATATATATATATATATCATTAATATATATATATCATTCATATAATATATATATATATATATATATAATATATATATATATATATATATATATATATATATATATATATATATATATAATATTAATATCTTATAATAAAATATAATGTGTATTTATAAAACATGATGATAAAATAAATACAGCTTTAGACGAAAGAAGATTGTTTTTATTGATGAGAAAGATTTGTTCGTCCCTATTTATGTTAGACTATGTGAAACAATTAAATTGAACATGGATGCATTGTATAAAACAGTAAATAGATATTTATTAAACATGATTATGTTTCCTAAATATAATCATGAAAACTATATTTACTGCTTTATCTCTTCCTTATTTGTTACAGCTTAAATGTCCATTGTATGGCGCATCGACATTAATCTACATCTACATGTTACTTTTAATTCATTTTTTTACATTTTTGCAAGCACAAAAGCATATTAAAATAATTCTTCCGTATACATAGGCGTCTCTTTTCATATGGTGATCGTAATAAAACGGACTAAGGTAAAGCTAGAAGAGTCTACGCACAATTCAAAAGAATAACAATAAAATATCTAAATATTAATTTTTTGCTAAACTATCCATGAATAATTTTTACTTAACTTGTTTTTTATGTATTCCCATTGCTATTTTGTTGTTATGTTGCAATTTAATGGAACAGTTGTAATAAAACCAAGAAAGTTATTTTGCGCAATCTGTCCTTACAGGGTTGGTGTGATTGCGCACATGGGTAGGAGAGATTGTTACTAATAATAACTACAATTAAATTGTTAACAATAATAATTATACTTAAATTACATTGTTGTATGTTTTTTGTGAACCAATATTATTATATTAGGAGAGAATATTTTAACCTAATGATTAAAGAATCAGAAAAAGGAAATCTTTTTAAAAATGATTAAAAAATTTTAATTAACGGGAAAAAAAATTAAAGAATCAGAAAAAGCAAGTCCAGATACGATTACAAAATACCATTAAGTTACTTGATAACACGTTTAGCTTAAATTTAGTCCATTTTAATTTTTCATTTTTTTATGCAAATTTACCAATAAGCTGCGTAATCTCTCCTAGCATGGAAACTAATGGGAACAACGCGCCATCTCTCCTAAGTAGCAGATGCGCAAAATCTCCAATTTCCGTAGGAGAGATTGCGCAGCCTTTTATTTAAACATGGCTGCTACTAAAACGAACCGTTGATGTTCACATTGTTAGTCTAGATTAGTAGCTTATGAGAAACCGTTTAAGTTTAAAATATTTTGTATTGTTGACATTGTACAGAAATTCTGAGGAATAGCTATGAAATTTCAAGCACTTACTTTGGGAAAACAAAACAGAGTAGCAATGCTTTATCTTAGACGCTCAAAACAATCAACGTGCACTTTCATGTAGACACTCCACTACTAATGTTGTACAACTACCTGCAGTCACTGCGCGCTCACTCTACTTCTTCCCTCCGAACCTCTATGTGCGTAATCTCTCCGACCGCGCCATCTCTCCTGGCTTTACCTTAATAATAATCAAGAATGGTCATTACTCAAGTGTAGGAATGTCCATGGAGTTTACGATGCAGTTAAACAGAGAAAGCATAAAAAAGATTAACCTACAAAACACACAGTCTTATGGACACACATAAAGTTGACTCATATGTAGGTCGCCAAGCCGTTTTTATGAACTATACCACATTCTGAGGCATTTGCAGTAGTTATGAATAGTGACAGATTTTCACACGGCACTCACACGAGATATCACTTCTTTTTATGCCTGTCGTTTTAAGACTAGGATTTGGCGGGATGATTTACAACGAGTTCTTTTTTGATGAGATATACATTTATGAAACATTATGATAAATTAAACCACATACAATTATAATGAATTTTGAAACAATTAATTAAAATTAAAGTTATAGTTGTTATTTGGATTTTTTCCAGCGCATAAAATAGTTGAATGTAAATATGTTGTACACTTATAATATGTTTAATTATAGCACAGTCATAATTTATATATTTCTTTCGATTTGCAAAAGAATATATTTCATTTTGCTCTTTACCAATGTCATAAATAATCCCTATTTTTCCACACCACTTTTCATTTAATATAAAATTCACAGTTGTTATATGGCGGTTATAAAACAGAAAGTTTATTCTTATAGCATACATTTCAAAAAACTCTATTCAACAATTTCTTTAAAAAAATCGACATTATAAACCATCTTTTTTTCATAAATATGTATAAAATTATTTCAGACGAATGAAATTGCAACAAATTACGTTTCAATGCTTTCTCTTTCATTTAATTCAGTACACGCCTTTAATATATGTCGCATATATAGGTTCATGAATATGATTGTAATGACTTTTAATGTAATAAAATAAATATATATGAATATTCATATCTTTCATAAAAAAATATTTTTTTATTATATGGTAATTTTATTCTTGAATTTTAAGAAATTTAAATATCAGTTAACTTTTTTTAGAAATTGCAATAAAATAAAATATATACTATAGCATGTTCAAATAATTCACCATTTATTATTATTAGAAAAATAATAATGGTCTAGAGTTTTCTTACAAAATTCTGTTTATGAAATATGAGAATAACTCCGAATAAATCTGGATTTAGAAAGGAATTTGAATATTCAAATATGAAAAACTCATTTTACACAAATGGATCAAAATTTTTCTATACCTCTCAATTTATATCTTCGTATACAAATATATATTTATGATTTAACGTTGAAGTAAATCGGCGTTTTTACGAGCTTTATATTCAGACATTGCAGTTTCATCTAACAGAAACAGGCAATTTTATTTGGAGCTATCGTATTTATTTTTTTATGAGAATCAGTTTTGCTAACGAAATCTTTGGGATTTAAACTCTTTCTTGAATTTTCAGCTCATATGTCAACATTTCTATTTTTAAAAATATAATGTTGTTGTGTCGTATAGTTTAAATGTATTATATTTGTTAAAATTTAGTTTTAAAGATTTTTAAAAAAATGCTGGCATTTTTATGTTTAAATTATGAAACAATATATAAGTTACAAAATATTATAAATATTATTTCTACAAGAAAAAGCGCATTATGTAATGAAATTCTTGTACATATTTTTCTTTATACTGATTGAATAAGAAAAAAAAATCCGGATTTTTTTTAAAAAACTTAATAGCAAAACTTTCAATTTTATGACTAATGTTTTCATTTACAATTTTATCATGTATTTTCCATTTTTATTTAAACGTGCACTGTAATATGATAATGCTTTCACACCCGCTCAGAAATAGAAGAACTTATATAAAACAAATGAATAATAATACAATTAAATACAAGCTCTTATGCTATGTCAAATTCAAGGCAAAAAAGAAACAATACGCCAAAAATTGCCATATATCTAATTCTATTTAACACAAGACTGAAAGAAAAATTATCTTTTTAATTTCTGCAAAACTCGTTATATTTGTTTGTGCTTTATTTTGCCTAAAAGAATCGACTGCGTATTAAATTTGCAGCTACTTCTATTTTTAAAAAGGCAATACTCACTTTTGACACTTTACTTGAGTTTCTTAGATTGAAGTAGCCCGGAAAAGTATACAGTTTATTCACTTTTCATTAAGTGTTTGTATTACCCAGTCTGAGGTCGGACTCTAATCCACATTGATGTTAAATCACATTGTTGCCGATATCGAGTGGTAGACGTCGATGTAGTAAAATTTTTGAATCAGAACTTTAAAAGGTCTGTATACCATTTGACGACTATTTTGATATGTAAAGTGCATACCTTAAGTGTGTACTTTAGGTAAGGTACTATGTACCTTAACATTATATTCAAAATTTTTGAGGATCGGTCAATTGTTACAAAATTAAATAGACCGGGAGGAGGCAGCACAGATAATCAATTCATGGCTGAAATTCCAGAATTAGTTAAAACTCGATTCGCATATTAAAACGCAATCGGTCTGCCAAGTCATATCTTGCTGGAAAACACGTGAAAACCCAATTTTAGTGGTTGACTCGTAGGTTTACCATTGTGTTTTCCTGTACCCAAAAGTATTAAAACATGGAGAACTGGGTGCAGGACTACACAATGGTAAACCTACGAGTCAACCGCTAAATCGGGTTTTCACGTGTTTCCCACCAAGATATGACTTGGCAGACCGATTGCGTTTTAATAGGCGAATCGAGTTTTAACTAATTCTGGAATTTCAGCCGTGAACTCGATGAGGTGAATGTCTGTGCTGCCGCCTCCCGGTCTAAAAGCTTATAAAGTAAACCGCATCAAAAGCTGTGATTTTATTCATACAAAATGCAATAAAATTATACAAAAACTATTTTTATTTTCCTTAGTGGGAAAAATGGAAAACAAATTCTGTATCATTAATATCTTACGTATGTATTTCTCTTTATCATATATATGTAATGAGGAATAAACGGCAAGACAGGAAATTATTATTGGGTACTTGTTACGAGGTATATGTCTCTTGATAAAATTCCTTTGTGATAAGAAAATTTCTAATTATATTTGTGTTATCACAAATGTCTAGTAAAAATTTGCTGCTCTGGATTTTATTCCTCAATATATATGTATGTTGAAGGTGGCGGTGATGTTAGTTATGGCTGATTATTTGCATGAATCATATAGGCCGAGGGGTAAACTGTCGTAGGTGATATAATCTTTCTAAAGGACCATAAAACGTATTTTAACAGCGGTGCGCAGGTTTAAAGAAAACTATGGAAAAATTTGAATGGTTAGACAGACGAGTGAAACTTGGGTTCGAACCGAGCAACATTTATTATGCAGTATAATTACATGGAAATTATTAATGGTAGAGAAAATTTTCAACTTTTGTAAATAGTCGGTAAAAATTTTTAATTTTAGTGTGCTTGTAAATTTATTTTTATTTCCAATATTTTGTTCTTTTTAGTTTTGAATGAGAATAGAAGTCATATGTTCTGGGTATTCTCTACTTGATTGTTTTTTTAACTCTATCACCTACACAAAATATTCATTGTTCAATTTAGTACTATGTAAAAGCCTAATGACCTCATTTGTATTTTTTTTAAATAAACTTGCCAAGCAGGGCTTGTAGAGCTTAAGCCGTATGAAATCTGATTGTTTTTTAATCATATAAATAAAGTGAAAAATGTCATTATATTTGTATCGATAAGTTTAATTTGTAAAAAAAAAAAAAAAATAGTATTTACATTTTAACTCATTTTAGATTTACTATATATATATATATATATATATATATATATATATATATATACCTGTTTTCATGTTATAAAAGTTCCATTTTAGAAAATATTAAAAAATATATATATGTGAAAGAAAGAAAAAAATTCTAGCTTCTTCTTAAGGTAAATCGCAACTCGATACGTTTTCTTCAAAATGCATGCTATGTGTAGATTAAATTATGTACGTTAATATCATAAAAGTAAATACAACTACATTCGTTAAAATTATTTGTATTGCAATATAATAGTGATTAAGATAAGTTAAAATGTGGTTCTGTTGAACTTTATTTAACCCAGGTTCGAATTTTCTTACGGAATATCCCCCAAAATAACTTTCAACAGATTAATTACCATTTTTCCTAACATGATGTGATGTAAACATACATAAAGTTGTGTTGAAACTGTTCTACCTATTTTTAACTTGCGTACGGCTGCCATACAATAAAATAAAATCAATATTATTTAAATTTAGTTACTTTCTTTCTTTCTTATAGGCGTTGATTAAAGTTGAGATAAATTTATCCTTCCTAGTTTTAACTTGGTGTGTGATAGAAAAAAATATATCTAAAAAAATAATTTCAGCTACGAAATTTCCCACCAGAGGTGACACTAACATAAAACATCTACCAAGCGGGAATTTTTAGTAAAACATAAATCGGGCCATTACAGAATGTTATCATGAAAACTTGTCCGAAATTTATTCGTAGGAAATGAGTTTAAATTGCAAAATTATCCAATACGCAACTAGCGATGCTAATACTATAAAACAAAAATCTATCATGCAAACTTTTTTACCCAAACATAAACTTTACCCAGACGGAAACTTATTCTGAAGATCCAAAAGAAAGACTCCATTACGCTTCTGCTTCTCGAACTCTTTTACAAATACAATTGACATTCCAGTATGTGAGAAATGTTCGTTATTTCAAAAATTCTACATTTTGTTTAGCAGTCTTAAAACATTTTACCCAGTGTGAAAAACTTAATTTTACATGATATATGATACGGAATTTTTTTAAATAATTATTTTAGCGAGTCAATGGTAATATGATCAAATAAACATACGAAATTCCGTAATTTCATACAAAGTTTTCTGCTGAATGATTATATGACAATTATAAAATAAAACACGTTTTTCAATGGCTGTAGCTGACTTTTATTATTTGAGTATGTTTATTACTATTTATTCTTTCAAAAGAAACGTATCTCGTTTTAACAAATAATATGAAGTATTAAAAAAAAAACTATATGTATATTTTCAAAATGAAAGAGCAAATGCTTTACTGTATTTCAATACTTAGAAAATTAGCCGTAGCGGTTAGTCGAAACCGTGATTATTGTAACATGTCAATAATTTCCCTGATAACAAGGCATCATTGATCGATGAATATGACAGAGAAAATATCTAGCTTAAAAAAAATAAACGCTTAAAGCTATAGTTTATTATGAGTAATAAAAATAAACATAAACCTGTGGGTAAAGACATTTTTTTCTCTTTCGGCGAAACTATATTAATGTTCAAACTATTTATTAAAGAATGTTTTTAATTACTTTGTTTACTTATTGTGTAAGTAAATTTTAAATGATACTTTCAGGATTTTGTGATGCCAATCACAATTCTGGCCCAATAAGCTACACGTAGTAAGCTTCGTAAGCTTAGTAGTTCATCATTCATCATCATTCATCATCATTAAACGTAGTAAACTGAATATATCAAAAATCGTAGTAACCCGGATTTTAGTAGTCGCTTAAAATTTATATTATTATTATTATTATTATTAATATTATTATTGTCATTATTGGTAGAAAAAAAGAGGAAATTTATTTTTGAAAATAATTAATATCACCTACACAATTCCTAAATGACAATGTCTTTGGTATTAACTTCTTTTTAGAGAAATGTATTCCATCAAAAACATCACATGTAAAAAATGTAGCCAAGTCTTGTGAGTTTTTTTCCGTAAAATTTCCGAGATGAAGTCGAGTCAAGTTTAGCTATCTTATTAACAATTTTATTCACAAATCACATCTAGTCTCTACATCTTTAGATATTGATTATTTTGTGACTTGGCAATTACGCAGCACAGGAATGTGACGTATGTGTATAATTAAACTTAATCAAATAATCCCATCCCATCCCACAACATAGTAAGGTGTAGTAAATTCTCTGTGCTGCGTAATTTCCAAGTGATTTGTGAATCACAATTTCAAAGTTAATAAGACTTGGTTCTACATGATCCCAGAATTTTTTAAGGTAAAAGAGTCGCGACACTTCGCAACTTTCTTATGTGTGACGTTTCTGATGGTATTTCACTATATTTGTAAGTTACGTTATCCTCCTTTTCTTAACTTTGGGCTCTTTTTGGACATCATCGACTGGCTTTTGAAAAGGCCACACTCTGTCTTTATTATATGAAGGTAACAAAAATTTGGAGCTTTAGTTCCGTTTGAAAAGTTTCAGGTTTCTAAGCAATCACTGCTGATGAGAAAAGGGCGCGTTTTGGATTCTTAAAGGCACTTTTCAGATTTTAAAGGCACTTTTTAAATTTTTAATTCATTATTTTGATTTTTAAAGGCATTAATTTTTAAAGGTTTTATATTGATTTTTAAAGACATTATTTTGATTTTTAAAGGCATTATTTTGATTTTTAAAGACGTTATTTTTATTTTTAAAGCTACTATTAATATTTAAAAGCCAGGGAACTCTGTTAAAGACAGCATTGAGTCAGTTTTTACTATGCAAGCATATTATTTAATCAAAAAAGAGGAAGAGCACTTTTTTAATTTTTTGGGCAAGAAGGGTGTTAATTTTTTGGATGAGGGCAAGAAGGGTGCTTTTTTGTAAACCAAAGGTCAAGCAGGGTGTAGAACCCTGCTGAAATTGTTTAGAAGAAATTCTGATACATATACAGTGTGGTCAATAAAAAAAATCTTGCCGCTATATGAATTCCTAATGGCCGCTCCGTTGAAGCAACCGAAATAATATGTGAGATAGATTTACTTAAAGGTAAACTCTGGAGATTGTGGTAAAAAAAAATAGAGCCTGCATAGTTACGGTTAGAGAGAAACAAATTCCAAATTTTCAACTATCAATACCCATTTTCCCCATTCCAAAATAATCAGCGAATTGAAAAACCGTAAATATTGTTGGGACAGTAGATGCAGCAGGAATAATGGTGATGCTGACCAGATGCAAAGGACAGAGACGGGGCGCACAGTTACCAATAAAAAAAAGCCATGGGCAAACTCTTGTTCTCTCAGTAAAACATTTTATTTTCCTCTAGTTTGTTGCTATTGCTTGTTTTTATTGCGGTTATTCGTATGCGTTCTACATCGCTGTTTTTGTACTACATATAGCGTTCTAACGCCATTTATAGTTTTACAAGGTGCTGATCATTTTGGGAAGTTAAAAAGTAGTTGTTGCCATTCGAAAAAAATTACATTTTTTCGTTGCAACCGTAACCGTTCAGGTTCCATTGTTCTTGTTCATCACAATCTCCAGCGCATGCCTTCAAATAACTATGTATCATATTTCATTTGGTTTGTTGAACGGAGTGGTCGCTATGTATTCATATATCACCAAAATTTCTTTATAACCACCCTGTATAAATTATTGATTCTAAAGCACATTATTTCCAAATCTGGGACACGTAACGTAACAACTGAGATAGGCACATAGGTGAGGCTTTGGTTTAACGGGCTCACACTCAGTCCCAGATATGAATCATACTCAATTGAATATATAAAACACAAGTTGCATAAAAAAAAAAGATATTGCAAACTTTATGGTTGTTGTTAATTGCTTTTATTTTTTGTGAATTTCATTTTACATTTTGTATTGAATAGTTATTATTTTCATTAAGCTAGTTTATACCCTTCTTTATTCTATACTAGTTGAACCGCCCGGCGTTGCCCGAGCCCTTGTAATATTTTGGACATTGACCACATAGTACGTATAATATTCGCAACATTGATTAAAACTATTAGATTAAATACAGAGAGAAATAAAAACTTGTTAAAAACTTGTTAAAAACTTGTTTTATGGAATATTATTTTACTAGCAATAGTGGCTAAGATTAATAAATACGCAACACAAGGAAATAGCGAATAATTTAAATAAATGCAATTAAACTTTTTTTTTAGAAAGATATGTTTTGTATCTGTTCATGCATATAGTAGGTATGTACATAAGGATTTTTTTAAATGATTTCAATTGGCGATTTATTTTTTTCCACGATCGGTTTTTTTTTATCCTATGGATTTGCAAGCAAAATGCATTTTTTCAATACAAAAAGAAAAATAATTATGATGTAATTACTAGAAAAGTATTATATATCTTAAGTGAAAGCACTTTTTTGAAAGGTAATATGAAAGTATGCGTACATTCTCTCTCTCTTGTACCTGTCATGTTAAATATCATAATGAAACATAGACATATTTTACAACTAGCTGACCCGCCCGGCGTTGCCCGAGCCCTTGTAATAAACTTAAATCTCTTAAAAAACGGAACTCTGGCCACGGTCTACGATAGCTTCGGAACCGTATACCCTGCATGCTCGTACGCTCTAGAAAATCTTTTATTTCCCCCTACCACCGCCAGGGGAGCATTCTCTTCTAAACAAACCTCTTTCCGAACGAACTTTTGAGACAGGTCCCCGCTGCCTATGTTACTGTATAGTAGGCGCACTACAAAATTGAGCTGGTTTCGAGAAGATTGGAACATTATTAGCCCAGTTATTGCAATAAGGCACAGTTAGAGAAAATAACCTTGAGTGAGGTGTCGAAGAGAGGAGGTGTTCGAGTGTCCTTCAGAAAATGACTAATTAGGAGGCCCACTATGCATGCATAAATATCCGTTCGTTTTGTTAAGCTAGGAACTTAATTACAAAGTTGGCTTAAACTCTTATTTGTAAATAGTGGTAACCGCTACTCATAAATTTATATTAATGTTATAAAGGGTGACTATTAAGTTAAATATAATGTTTGGAATCACTTGCGTTGAAATCGGAAAGATAGTTGCTGATATATAGAAACGGGGCATAGTTAGAGAAAAACCTTGAATGAGGGGCCGGGGGGGGAGGGTTGTTCAAGTACCCTTCAGCAAATGACTAATTAAGAGGAGCACTATGCATCTTTCGAAATTCGATCGTTTGCTTAAGCTAGGAACTTAATTACAAATTTGGCTTACCCAATTAATCGGAAATAGTGGTAACCGCTACTCACAAATTTAGTTTAATGTTATAAAGAGTGACATTTAAGTTAATTATAATGTTTGGAATCACTTGTGTTGAAATCGGAAAACCAGTTTCTGAGATATGAAAACGGAGCATAGTTAGAGAAAAAAACCTTGAAAGGAGTGTCGGGGGGGAGGGGCTGTTCAACTGTCCTTCAGCAAATGACTAATTAGGAGGACCACTATGCATCTTTCAAAATTCGTTCGTTTGCTTAAGCTTTGAACTTAATTGCAAATTTGGCTTAAGCTATTTTTCGTAAATAGCGGTAACCGCTACTCATAATTTTAGTTTAATGTTATAAAGAGTGACAATTAAGTTAATTATAATGTTTGGAATCACTTGTGTTGAAATCGGATAGATAGTTGCTGAGATATGGAAATGGAGCAGAGTTAGAGAAAAAACCTTGAAGGACGGGCCGGGGGGGGGAGGGGTTGTTCAAGTGTCCTTCGGCAAATGACTAATTAGAAGGACCAATGTGCATCTTTCAAAATTCGTTCGTTTGCTTAAGCTAGGAACGTAATTACAAATTTGGCTTAAACTATTATTCGGAAATAGTGGTAACCGCTACTCATAAATTTAGTTTAATGTTATAAAGAGTGACTATTAAGTTAATTATAATGTTTGGAACCACTTGCGTTGAAATCGGAAAGATAGTTGCTGAGATATGGAAACGGAGCAGACTTAGAGAAAAAACCTTGAAGGACGGGCCGGGAGGAGGGGGTGGGGGGTTGTTCAAGTGGCCTTCAGCAAATAACTAATTAGGAGGATCACAATACATCTTTAATGATTGATTCATTTGGTTAAGCTAGGAATTTAATTTGAAATTTGGCTGACACTATTATACGGAAATTCTGGTAACTGCTTTCTAGAAATACACCTTGAAGCTTAAATGTAATTAGACCCTTGCCCCTCTTCATTCCCGCAAATATAAAAAAACAATCTGTTAAATAAAGTTTTAATCTCCATCATAATGATAAATGTCATGTAAAAAAGAAAAAAAAAATAAACCCGACTAATTGTCATGAAGAAAAATATGCCTGCAAAATATTTCAATCAGTGGGACGTATGTGTAATTTGTCATGCACAGGTGGCGCGACAATCGCATGGCTTCTCTACGTTGATAACTTCAATCCATGTTCACACTATTTAGTTAGAAATCCTTATTTATGCATCGCTACTCTGGTTTATTTAATTACTTCTGTGAAGAATCGATGCAACCAACCAGTGAACCAACCAACCCAAGAGAATAAAAGCGTATTTTTAATGAGAGTTCTTTGTGCATTTTAATTAATATTTCAGAAAGTAATTAAAATATTAAAATTCTGAAGTAATGTTGCAACAGGAGAGTGTTTGGACTACATAAATCTAAATTTCCAGCCTTCTAGGTGGGCCAGATTTTCCTAGCCATCGCCAAAAGACACACACACACACCGACACACAGACACACAGACACACAGAGCGAAACTTTCTTTTATTAGTTTAGATTTATACTATTCTATATCATCATATCATTTTTATTTGTTATGAGCTTCTGTGTAAAACTTACAATATGTATACGCTTGGTCCGATGTGACAAAAAACTTGATTAAAATATGTTTAATTTAAAATCATAAAAGTAATAATAAATAAGTAAATAGTACTTCATAAAATTTTCAATATTCAATAATAGAAAATTTTAATATTCTATAAAATAGACGAATTACTTAAAAAAATTTAACCATTAGCTTGAATGTATTAACTATATTAAATTGATAAGTAATGTCATCTCTGAATTACGTATCTATTTTTTTATAATCATCTTATATGTATATATATTCTATACGGGAAGAAGTGCATCGAATCTGCATCAAACAGATCTGGCGATGAACGATATTTTACGATGACCTCTTTTGCAAACAATAATTTATCAAAGAATAGTCAAAGCAGGTGCCAAGATCAGGAATTCCTTCTTAGGGCTTCCCATTCCGAAACAATGGGATTAAAAGAGTTTCGTATTTAAAAATGATAACGCTCGCAAAAAAATAGCAAATATTTATACAAAGGAAAGATTTCTTTATAAACTCTGTATCATTCAAAATTTTATATTTTCAGAGAAAGAATCATTAGCTTTTAACGATTTCATTCGTGATTTTTTTCATTTCTTTGTATACTTTTTTAAAGTCATATAAAAAAAAACAAAAAAAAAACAGAATTTTAAATATGTTAAAATTATTTTTTCTTAAATAAATAATATTCTAAGCATAAAATATAGATATCAAATTTATTTTGAAATTTTGTAATTTATATAAAATGTTACTTTTTTCTATATGCATAAATAGAAAGTATTGACTTCGTACAATTTTTCATGGTTTTCATATTTAATGATGTATTGAATAGGACTTGACTAGTTTTGGAAAATGTCTTTCTATATGTTTGTGAAACATTCTGAGTTGATGGAATTAAAAAAATCAATAGATAAGTTGCTTTTCTGGAAAGCTATATTGACTCAAGTTTGGCTTTGATTAACGGGGGATTCTACTATCATATGCTTAGAGGAATTTCGCGATCTGGTTCACAGCCACTTAGTGCAATTTAAACAGTGTTGTTTGCTGTATAACTAATCGTTTGTAAAACTTATTTCCAAATCTCGTAGACTTACAACTTTATTGTTGCTAGAATCGCTCTTTCGATGTAATGTTTAATAAAATTTTGCAGAACAATCTCAGTCTATTATATCAAGAATATCTGTAATTTCTCAGTAAAAAAAGGTCACGGATAATTAAACTTTTCTGGCACGAGGTTGCATAGTTGCAACATACCCAAAACTCTGTATTCCTTCTACAGTACACTATATAAGACGATTTCATTTATTTTTTAATGCCAAAGTTTTAGTTAGCATTTGAGCCGTTTTACAACGTTTTTGTTAAAATGAACTTCGTAAATATTGTCAAATTACAATTTCTGGAGATGTCCAAAAATAGATTTTTTGCAAAGATAATTTCGTATACATTAGAATTTTGTAATATTTTGTAATTGACAATATTATGTGAAGTATGTAATTTTCAGGTTAATGCAAATATGAAAAAGTTATTTTTAGTCAATATATTTTTATTTTTATGTACTACATTGTTAAAATTATTTTTTACATCTTTAAAAAATGATGTATTCTAACATCAGAGTGAATATTTTTCAAATCTGAGTTGTGGAGACACAAAGGGTTAAAGGTTATGTTTAAGGCTTTTCGAGATTGTTCTTTAAGAAATGCAAACTTTTTATAATAATCCAATAATACTTACTCTTTATACGCATTTTAATATTACAGAAAGTTTTTAGTTGATATATTAAAAAATAATCGCTAAATCACTTCATGATCACTTATAATCTCTTCGGAAAAGGAGCGTCAAACAACGGGCAAGAACATTTATCCTAGTTAAATCCTAGTTATCCTAGTACGAGGCTTGACTTCCTAAAACAACGAAACAAAAAATATTAGTCCAAAATATTTTGAAATACATAGTCCATCTGACAGCCGAACAAAAGAGCAAAATTTTAATGAACCTGATATAAAAAACAGAATTAAGTATATGAATATAATCCTTGTGAGTATTAATCTTAACTTAGTGGTTTAAAACTGCATTATACCGGGTGTCCTAAAGTGAACTGGCTGATTTTAAAATTCATTAACTTCCAAATGATGACATATATTTAAAAAAAAAATTCTTGCAGGAGACTACTACATTATGTCAGGAGTTTTTTTTTACTGCAATTCCTGATTTTTGTTCGAAGTACCAGCAATAGACGGTGCTGCGAGCAATAGGTGTGCAATCGATTCCAAATCTAAAATCACCCAGCATTGATGCGATGGAAGGAGAATCAACACACGGAGTGTGTCACATTCACTAATAATAATCTAGTTGTTAATGCCCGAATCTGAATAAAATTTTATTGATGAATGCAACCCACTCCGTGTATTGAACCCCCTTCCTTCGTGTCAAAGCTGGGTGATATCGGCTATTGTCTGGATTAGATAGCTATTGCTCGCATAGCCATCTACTGCTGATAATTCGAACTAAAATCTGAAATCGCAGTAAAAAAACTCCTGACATCATACATTACTATCCCGCAATAATTTTTTTAATATCTGTCACCGTTTGTAAGTTATTGAATTTTTAATTCAGTCAGTCAATTTTAGGACACCCGGTATCTGTAGAATTATATTAATTTAAATAGTGCTTCTATTGTAAATGAAAGCTACAGCATAGTAAACGGATATGTCCATTCACAGCGTTGAGAAGGTGAAGAAAAGCATTTTTACCGAAATAGCATCGAATTGATGTAAATTGTAAAATTTTAAATGGTTTTGAAAGTTTTGAAAAAAAAATCATTACAAAAATATGACTATTAATTTTCAATGGAGCTAAAATATCCATCGATTTTAAAATGCTGCTCTGAGATAAAAGTGCTTGACAGTTTTCGTTATTATTTTGCTACTGTCGCGCACTATACTTCTGTAGATATGTCCTTTCGATATTTTAACTTTTGATATTTGTTTCTAATTAAACTATAATTTTCGCTTGCATTAAATGTACTTTCAACAAAATAATCATTTCAAAATTTGAAACCGGTCAAAGTGGTGTGATCTCTTATGTATGGTTATTATGTGATTGGGAGCTTATGAATTTGTAATTTAATGAAATTGTATGTTATTCAATGTTTGAATATCTTATTGAAATGGTTTATTTAGGATCGAGAGTTATTCGTTTAACAAAAAGTAAAACTACAACCATCATACCTACAAAATGACAGATTGGAGTAATTTTTCTGTATATATATCAAAATCATTTTTAACATTACCATATGAAATCGGGCTGATTTATAATAAAGTGGGAGAAGTATCATAAATTCCTCTTGTTACATGGTAATTTTCTGTAAATAGGTCCACCTTCAAAAGTTGGCGAGGGATATGAGAAATATTGATTCAGATAAAATTTAGCACGTTTAACAGAGCTCGATTCTCTCGACGCATTTATGAAATGTCGTGTGAATCGAATTTGATTCATACAGTGGTCAACGTGTTAACATTAATAACTAACGACGTATAAGTAAAAAAGTGCACATAAAGTCGCTATGTTTGAAGAAATTTAAAAGCTGGCTAAGACAACCATTCTACAACAAAGATTTGACAATAGAGATGTTGAAAAAACCTAGTTTTAAACTAATATTTTTATTCTAAAAGGTGGCAGCAAAAATGTTTCACAAGGTCTTTAAAATTAAAGTGGTATAGATAATAAAAATGGCATTGATTTAAAGCATTTAATCTAATTAATGAAAAATAATTATTTTTGAATAACTTCGTCAAAATGCTGTCAATTTTAATCTACCAGTTCCGGAAATAGAAGCCAAATCTCGAAAGAACATAAAGCTTTTGACAAATTCCTTTATAATGTCCCTTTTTATTGAGAAACATTTTATCCACAGTTAAAATATGATTTTTTTCTTGAAATTTCGTATGTAATAAAAGTGTATTAGGAATATTTTCTGAAAATACAAATATATATATATATTTATTTATTTATTTTTCCCACGAGACAAACGAAACCTTTCGTGCAATATTAATGGAACACAAGCTGAAATAATTTATACTGGGTGTTCATAAAAATAGCTAGTGAAATTTTAAATAATTCATAAGATACGAGGACAAAGACTTTCGAGAAGTTTTTTATACTTGTAGTCTGTCATCTTAGCATCTAAATATGCATAGCTATCTTAGTTCAAAATAATATTTAGAAGCGCGGACGAGTGTGGTGCGTCAACATGGTATTATTTGCAGAGGAGTATTCTTTCAAATTTTATTTTTACAAATAGAAATCGAGACTATGAGTGACAGTAATAAAAAAAAACTGTTTCACGTGAATGTTTTCAGATGAACAGTAAGCGTTATCCTACTCAAGAATTAACCGAATAATGCAGAGGTTTTGTAATGATCGTACAATACCCTAAAATGCTGAAACGAATCTTCTTGAAGTTGATTAAGCATGTGCATGCCTGTCTAGAAGTTGGAAGAAGTTCAATTTGAAAATCGATTGTAGATTAAAACAAATGAATAACTTTTTGAGACTTCTTTGTATTTCTTTTTTGAAATTTCACAAAAGTGTTTTTCGTAGGACGCCCGATATGAAATCATGGGATTTCGTAGCTAATGATGCATAATATTTTACATATTTAAATATTATTATCCCAATTAGAAGCTCCTAAATTATTTCTCAATTTTCTTGCTTTATTTTTTTCTTAAGTGCTGTAATTTCTCAGATGCGTGATCAATAAAAGTGTAAAGCATTATATTTCGTTACATTTTCATAGCATGATCTTTGAGAAGTTTTCGTTTGTCACCATTTAGTTAAGAAGACATCGGGTGCTAAGAACGGCTTGCAGTTTTTTTTTTTAATTGAAGGGAAAAATTATATTTCGTGTAATAAGAACGGAAAAACTGTAAAAAATTTTTACTTCTCGATTTATAGATCAAAATATTATATTTTCGGCTTTACTTAAAGATATTTATTTTTTATAGTGGAAAATAAAGAAATATTACAATAAAATATAATATTGAAAACGCTTTATTATAAACCTTTGTTTAAGGTAATTTATTATAGTTAATTTTATTAAATCCTTAGCTTAAATAGTTAAGGGGAAGAATAAAAATATCTACAATTAATACATACAATTTATGTTTTGTCTTAAAAGATAAATTTTTCGGCGTATAGTAGGAAGATGAAACCTGTATATAAAGCAGTTTTTTGATGTTTTCACTTGGAAAACTATTTAAATTTTTGTCAGTCCCTTTACAGTAATTAGAGTACTTGTTATTTTTTTACGATCACGGCTGCATTATAAAATGTAGAATGCATCTTCAATCAACTCCGTCACATGCAAACTGCATCAATAAAAAAAAAAAATGAAAATTCTTTTTTTACGTGATTATAAAAAAATATTATTTATCTTAAATGAAATTCTTACTTTTGACAAGTTTACTAAAACTACAGGTATATTAATTTCTGGTATAAATTCTTATATTCTGGTATCTGTTTTGCTAACAAATATAAATATTATAAATTATATATTTCGTGGATTAAATTATACAAACAAAATATTATTTTGCTATTTAAAACTCAATTTTCCGAATTTCTATTCGGACTCTCTTTAAACGTATATCTCCTAAAACATATTTCCATTTTCTTGCTTCATTCTTTTACAAGTGTATAGCATTCCTATTTGCGTCGATTGATAAAGGTGTCAATAAGTCGTGATAGTGCATTATATTTTCACAATATCCTGCTTTAAGAAGTCCTCGTTTGTCATCGTTTAGATGAGGAACATGTCAGATACATAAGAACCACCCGCGATTTTATTAATTGAAGTAAAATATTTTGGGGTAAAGTTCATGATGACCCATCTAAATAACAGATCAAAATTATAATTAGATAAAATGTAATAAGATAAAATATAAACTTTAATGCATTCCTTTTTACAAAGGTTTTGTTTTTCTCTTTTTTTATTCATATTTGCTATTCTATTTCGTATAAAAGAAAAAAAATTTGTTTTCGATTCGGATCTTTGTTTATTGTGACACAAAGCATAAAACAATGAAAAAATCTATATAAAACGGGATAATGTAACGAAATTTTTATTTTCTTTCTTGATCGTACAATGTATTAACAAATAAAACCCCCTAAAAATCAACGGTTTTATAAAATCTTGTCAATAATATGTGAAGTATTAAATACTGTAAGCCATTGGTACATTAAATGCTCTTACATATTATGTTAAATAATTTAGACAGAAATAAAAAATATTTCATAATAAATCAGCATTCTTTAAGACTTTTATTGGTTAAACAGAAAATCAATAACATATTTCTTTCGGTCTAATTTTACCGATTAGAAGCTACTAAATTATGTGTCCACATTCTAGCCTCATTCTTTCTGGTGTCTTACTTTCTGAAATTGGTGAACAAGGTGTCTATAATGCATTTTTTTAATTACATTTTCACAGTGTCACAGTTTCACTTTGTTAAATCGTCTTTTGCTTCCGTTTAGATGAGGAAGATGTTAGCAACTTAAAAACCGACGCAATTTTATTAACTGAATAGGAAGATACTCATAGGATATTTTGAGATATAAGAATAGAACAATTGTTTTGTATGATTAGTTGATTGAAAATACATAATGTATACAAATATTAATGGGCACTTTCGATGTTTCACGTTTTATCAAAAATCTTCATAAATATTTCACAAAATCTTCTGGTCCTTCAGGATCACAAAGAACTAATTTCAACCCATATTTTTCATTGAATATTTGATCACGAGAGCAATTAGGAGACATATAACAAAATAAAAGAAACAAATAATATATGAAATCACACTTTTAAAGAAAACACTCTAAATGATCTGTAGCTGTAAAAGATCACTAAATGGACCTTTACAACGTTAAGGTTTATTTGTATAAGTATAGTATCTATAAGTATTCATGGAGATATAAAAATGTTTTTTACGAAAATCGAGATATGTTTGCAAAGTTTTTTTTGTTTGTTTTTTTATAGCATGCAGGATTTTCAAACATATTGAACGTAACATTTAGGAAACTTGCCAAAGTACAGTAAAAACAACATACAATAGTTCGAATATAATTTTTTTATGAAATGTAATTTTTACATACTTTTTACAGGCGCATACTAAAAGAATCCCTATAATTGTGTATAGTTTTGTTATTAGTCAACTGTATAGAGCAAGTCATATAAAAATGATTGTAGGAAAACTAGATACAGACAGATATCGGTGATATAGTCAGCTGAATTTCCGTTTCTTTCTGACAGTAGCTGTATGATAAGGGAATTTGCACCAATTGTCATTTTTAATAATTATTATTTCAATATTTTGTTAATGCTTTAGTTCTCCTTGGAAGAACAATCAGAACAATCTGATTCTAATAAAATTAACTTTCAAAATCGAAGTATTCTTTCAAAAGCTACACTGGACATAAGTTAAATACTAACTCTTTGTTGAAAATCAGTTTTTGAAAATGACAAGTTGTTGAAATTCATTTATAATCCATCTACTTTTAGAAAGCAACTGAAATTCAGCTCACTATATCGCCGATATATTTGGAATTTTCATGATATTCGACTGTACTGCTATATTGTACAAAACATTTTTGTTACCTTCAGTGAATGAACAGTTAAAATTTCTATCATACAAATGCTTATATTTCAGTAAATATTTAATGTATTAATATTCTAATTATAATATGTTGTTTTTAATGTACATTTTTGAGATTGCTGAAAGCGGCGTAAATTGGTGGGAACGAATGATATAAACAAAACAAAATTCATGAATGTGTTTAAAATTCTTTATATCTCCATGAATATAAATGTTACTCCTAAAAAAGGAACAAAAATATTATACAAGACCCACATATCCATAAGCTGCGTTTAAAGATTACTTTAAACGTATTGCTGTAAACGGAATCAGTATTTTATTTTAGATGGTGTTTGCGATTTTTTTTTAAATCTTCAATTTGTTCTTAGTCAACGAATTTCCCTCATGACTAAACTTTCCCTGATAAATATTTGGTCAAACATAGCCTTTACATTCTTAAGTTCCATTGTTTCTCTGGATATTCGTCTAAAGTCAAATGTGTTCAGTTGACAGATGACATTTGACCATATAGTATCCGTAATATTCGCAGCATTGATTAAAAATATTTTATTAAATATAGAGAGAAATAAAAACTTGTTGAGAACTTCTTTTATGGAATATTTTTTACAGGCAATAGCGGCTAAGAATAATAAATACTCAACACCAGCCGGCAGCGACTAATTTAAATAAATTCAATTTAACTTTTTTCTGAAATATATGTTTTGTATCTGTTCATGCATATAGTAGGCATGTACATAAGAGGTTGTTTCAATGATTTCAATTGACGCTTTATTTTATTTCCATGATCGGGGTTTTTTAAATGTTATCGAGTGGCAAGCAAAATGCATTTCTTCAATACAAAAATAAAAATAATTAGGATGTAATTACAAGAAAAGTGTTATATATCTTAAGTGAAAGCACTAGTTTGACAGCTAATATAAAAGTATACGTACATACTAGTACCTGTCATGCTAAATATCATAATGAAATATAGAAATATTTTACAATTAAGTCACTTATACCTAAATAAGGAAAACAATAATTTCTTTATTAAATTAGAATATCAATAACAATATTCTTTTAATCTCACTCTCTAGAATAGAAACTCCTAAATTAGGTGCTCATTATTCTTTCCAAAGTTTCTTACTTTCCGTAAATACGTGAACGAAGGTGCCCGCGAGGATTGATATTTATACTAAAAATATCAACGTTTGACACACAATAACATCGTGTAATAAACAGACGCACGTTTCATGAGTATCCTGGACTCATTTCCTCAGTGTAACTAAACTTAAACCCTATTGCATCCCCCCAAAGACATGAAAATGAATCTAAAAACCCAAATGAAAAACAACAACACACCGAGAAACTCATCCAATCTGATTAAGTCGGTTGGTTGGTTGTAGAGGATTCACTATGACAAAGTAACTCAACCCAGAAAGGTGAGATGTACGGTACACTTGAAAAATCATTAACCAGGGAGTTACTTAGACTACTATTGATATTTCATTACATTTTCATAATATATTGTTTACGAAGTCATAATTCAGATAAGGAAGATGTCAGGTTCAAAAGTAAAGCCCACAGTTTTATTAATTAAAGGAAATAAATATAAGCAATGTGTTCTAATAAATGTAAGCAATGTGCTTTATAGTAATGGAACGATTTTTATATGGGATTGATTGAACTAAAATGCACTTAAAATTCTTTAAAGATATAATGTTATAGGTATAAAAAATAAATTTGCTAGCGACAAATCTGTAAAAAATAGTTAAAATCTAATACAAATAGCTGTTTTCTTACGAGTTTTTTTAGGGGTAACTGTGGATATGTTTAGTTTAATATATACTAGTACAAGCAAATAGAGATTATATTCTTTAAGACTGTTGGGTAGCGAAATTTTATGCAAAATATTTTCATGTTTAAGTATGTTAGTTAATTTAACTATATAATAACAGCTGTTTCTTAATAGAATGGTATGGAATGTTCATGTAATTACGTCATAATGCTATTTTTTTATTTTTGTTTTGAAAGGGAATTTTTAGAATGTCACTTATAGTTAGTTATATTCTATAATTAACAAATATTAATTAATGTTTGTTCTAAAAGATATATTTTTCGTGCATCTATTCGTGTTAAATAAAATGTATAAGTAAAGAATATATTTAAAGATCTAAACTCACTGCTTTAACTTTTGTTAGTTTCCTTTTACCTTAATTGGGAAACCTGTCCCTTAGACATGAATTCTTTACTTTCGGGTGAAATGGCATTCAGAATACTAGCTGACACGCCCGGCGTTGCCCGGGCAGACAGTCATTGAAAAATATAGCAATAAATTAAATCTGAGCTAAAATTTCAAAAGTATAACAGTTACGTTTATAAAATGAAACGGTCATTGAAAATTATTACACTTACTTTTAAAGAATGAAAATGTCAGGGAAGTTCTTACGGTTGAACATAAATGGCATATCGGTATAAGATCGAGGCTTGATATATGAAAAATTAAGATTTGTGAAATACTAATGTGATGCATTTTGTAAAACTGCATTCTTGGAATTAAACGATTACCAAATAATCGTGATTTGTGTAAGAAAAGTCTTGGCAGAAATTGCACGTTTCACTCATTAAAAATTCAAAAATCCTGGAGGGATAAATTTGCTATATTAGGCCGCTGTTGAAAATTTGCTTTTGAAACCGGATTCCTTATTTTAAATAACATGTATTTCAAAAAATGTCAGAGAGATGGCGCCACATGCCCTAACAACGATCTCCAAACGAACCTGTCGCTTGAATCTCACCAACAAATTCGTTTATTCTGAATGAAAGTGATAGAAGCCATTATAGTATAGTCATTATTTATATATATATATATATCTATAAATATGTTGAAAATAATAAAACTAAATCCGTGGCAAATTTTGTATTCCAAAGTGTCTTAATCTAAAAAGAATTCACCTCGGCCTAAATCCTGTCAAAGGACTTTTTACAATAACCAATGAGGTGTGTTTCATTCGGGAGTTGCCATTAAATAATTAACAAATAATCGCGATTTATGTGCCACGTATTATAGCGTAATATATATATATAGCTGCCTTTCAAAATGAAAATTAACCCTTTGTATCACAATGTTGCATATCTGCAACATACCTAAAAGTCAATGTCACTTATACAGTGGGCTTTAAAAAAAGATTTTATTTTTTGCTGTTATCTTTCAGCACAACATTTAATTTTTCCTAAAATTCTCAGAAGACTGCGATATTGATTTAATATTTCATGCTAAAATTTTATTTATAAGTAGCTGACCCGCCCGGAATTGGTCGAGTCCGTCAAAAAATCGCACAAAACGCAAAAATACTGTAAACATTGCGAAATTTCAAATATCACTGTACGAATATCGAAAAAACGATTATTGAAAAGAGGACAAAATTTACTATATTAAGCTAAAAGTTTAAAAGCAAATTCCGTTTACACATGTCAAAAAATCGCCGCAAAACGCGATCAAACGCTGAAACTCGCATTAAGAATAGCTGAAAAATAAAAAATGGAGAGCAAATCTATACTCATAACGGAGTAACTTGATTGTCTCATAATCAACGCCGAGCCTTAACCGTTTGTCCTAGAACAGTGAAATTTGGAAGACATGTTCTTTACACTGTGTAGCCACGTACTAAGAAGAAAATTCACATAATAAGGGGGTCAAATGGGGGGGGGGGTTGAATGCTTTAGATAATTTCGTCTTTCAGGCATATCTTAGCAGGAGTTTTAAGTAGGAAAATGAAATTTGGGATAACAATTCTATTAAAGAATAGTTAAACATGTATTTCAGGCAATTTTAGAAATTCAACCACTAAGTGGGTTAAATGGGGAGTCTAAAATTTTGGTGATTTCACATTTTCATCATATCTCATCAGCAGTTTTAGGTAAGAGCGTGAGCTTCAAGATAACAAATCTACTAAAAAAATTAAACACTTATTTCAGCGATTTTAGAAATTCAACCACTAAGGGGGTTAAATGGAGGGGGTCTAAAGTTTTAGGTCATTTTGCCTTTTCACCATATCTCAACAACAGTTTTAGTTAAAAGCGCGAAATTCAAGATAACAAATGTACTAAAAGTTAGTTAAACACATATTTCAGCGATTTTAAAAATTCAACCACTAAAGGGGTTAAATGGGTGTCGAAAGTTTTGAGTCATTTCACGTTTTCGTCATATTTTAGCAGCAGTTTTAGATAGGAACGTGAAATTCCGGATAACAAATCTACAAAAAAATAATTAAACACATATTTCAGCGATTTTAGAAATTCATCAAAAAAGGGGGTTAAATGGGGGGTCGAACATTTTAGGTCATTTTGCCTGTTCGCTACATCTCAGCAACATTTTTAGTTAGGAGCTCGAAATTCGAGATAACAAATCTATAAAAAATATAGATAAACATATATTTCAGCAATTTTAGAAATTCAGCAACTAAGGGTGGTTAAATAGGAAGTAAAATATTTTAGGTCATTTTGCCATATCTTAGTAGAAATTATAGTTGGAATCATGAAACTCAGGATAATAAATCTACTGAAAAAATAGTTAAACATATATTTCAGCGATTTTTGAAATTCAGACACTGAGGGGGGTTAAATGTGGGTCGAATGTTTTACGCAATTTTGCCATATCTCAGTAGAAGTTATGGTTAGGAGCGTGAATTTCGGGATAACAGATTTACTAAAGACTAGTTAAACACGCATTTTAGGCAATTTTAGAAGTTCAACTACTGAGGGAGTTAAATGGGAGGGGGGTCAAAAATGTTCGTTGATTTCACCTTTTCACCATATCTCATAAGTAGTTTTGGATAAGAACGTGAAATTCAGGATAACAAATCTGCTATAAAAATAATTAAACATATTTCAGCGATTTTAGAAATTCACCCATTAAGGGGGGGGGGCTAAATTGTGGTCGAAAATTTTAGGTCATTTCGAATGTTCGCAGCATTTTTAGTTATGAGCTTGAATTCTCAGATTCAGGATAACAAATCTACTAAAAAATAGTTAAACATGTATTTCCGCGATTTTAGAAATTTAGCCACTAAAGAGGGTTAAATGGGGGTCGGATTTCTTATGTTATTTTGCGATATCTCAGTAATAGGATAACAAATTTAGGATAACAAATATACTAGAAAATAGGTAACTATGTATTTTAGCAATTTTAGATAATAATTCATCGAAAATTTTAGGTGTGCCATATCTCAGCAGCAGTTTTAAGTAAGAATGTGAAACTCTGCTTTACAAGTCTACAAAAAAAGTAGTTAATCATGTATTTCAGCGAGTTTGTGGGCAACATCGGCTATGAACCCGATTGCGGAATATTAGACAAAAACAGAACTGTTGCTAATTTTTTATCGGTCGCTTCCGAGTGGGGCCCAGATACATAGTACCACTTGAGCCCCACCCCTAGATAATCACGGTTAGGGCCCAGTAGTATTTTGTCAGAAGGCTCATGAAAAAAAAATATATATGTCGCGAAATCTTTATTTAAGTTCTTTTTTATATTATTATTAGTTATTTTCGTATACTTTTAATTTAAAGTATTTTATTTATATTTTTCTGGTTGCAAATAAAATGCACTTTCTTGGCCCCAAGTAAAATCAGGGCGGTACGCTGGACTATGTATCTGGTTCCCCACTCGGAAACAAACGGCTAGACGGACGAAGACCGGCTAGTTTACTATAACAGAGGACAAAATTTATATACTTAGCTGAAAGTTTAAAACCGAATTCCTTTTATGAATGTCAAAAAATCACCACGAAATGCAGAAAAACGCAAAAAATTGCATTAAAAATCGCTAAAAAGACAAAAATACCGGAGGGCAAAATATACTATATTAAGCGGAAAGTTTGAAACGGAATTATGTTTGCAAATGTCAAAAAATAATCCCGAAACACGAAAAAATGCAAAAAATTGCAAAAAATTGCATACAAATCGCCACAATTTGCAGAAAATTCAAAGATCGCGGAAGACAAAATTTACTATATTAGGTTAAAAGTTTGAAACCGAATTACTTTTACGAATGACAAAAAATTGAGGTAGAATGCGAAAAAAAACTGTAAAAATGGCTTAAAAATTTTGTGAACAAAAATCGCTCTACGAATTTCTGATAAACTTTATTGAAAGTAAAACAAAAATTTGCTACATTGGGCCATAATAATTAAACCTTGATTGTTTTTACTAATACGGAAAAATTGCCGCCAAACGTTTGAATACGCTAAAAATCGCTATAAAATCGCATAATAACAAATTTAATCAGAAAATCAAAAATCGGGCTTCGAGGTGGATAACTACAGATAGAGAGGTACATATAGAATTCATACTTGTGCTTGAAGCGGTCCCTTCAGATCACAGGGGACAGATACTCAGACACACAGACACAGAATCTGTTTTCTTTATTATTATAGATTTGAGCAGTTTCACATCTTTATTGCTGAAATAAAATTCATAAATTTTGTAAAATTAAAAAGGCTAGAGACATCTAAAAATATTTTTTTTTACAAACGTAAGTTCGTATACTTTCCAGTTTTGTATCAGAAAATTTAAACTATTTATGAGAAATATGAATAATTTCGGTTCTTTGCAGATATGAAAAAATAACCTTTCAGACAAATATTATTATAATTTTTATATTCTAATTTCTTTAAATAATTTTTATATGCTTAAAAAATTATTTTTTTTAACATGTGAGGAAATAATTTTTAAATCGGAGTTGTTGAGCTATAAATGTTTAATGAATGTCATTAAGACGTAATTACAAGGAAAATATTATACCGTTCAGTTTACTAACAGTAATTATTATACAATAAAAATATCCAATAAAAAGTATATATAACAAAAAGTATAAAAATAAAAATATATACTATAATAAAAAGTAGACATATTTTGCATAAAATTATAGCCACCTGACTGCTATATATATATTTCATTTATTAAATTAAAAAATCTATAACTCGTTTATTTAAACCTAAATCTTTGGATTAGAAACTGTTAAATTATGTGCCCATTTTCTATCCTCATTCATTTCGAAGTGTCTTTCTTTCCCACATGCGTGGATCGATCAAAATGTCACTGAGACGTGATATTTCATTACATTTTCAAATATATTCTTTAAGAAGTTATCGTTTGTCATAGTTTAGATTAGGAAGATGTCAGGTATATATGAACCGCCCGCAGTTTTATTAATTGAAAGAAATATAAGATATCAATAATACATTTTCTGTAATAGGAAAATTTACACTTTTAAAATTTAAACAGATGATTTTAATGTGGGGTTTGGTTTAGTTTGTTAGGAGCGCTACAGCCAGCTTTTGAACACCAAGGTTAAACAGGCCAGGAATATCGTTGCAAGAACTACAAACATTCATGCCTGAGTCAGGATTTGAACAGGCACCCTTTGCTAAGTAACCAGTGCCCTAACCAATAGACAAACAAGTGGATTTTAATGTGGAACTTATCTAAGCATCATTTTTTTTTCTTTGTTAATGCCATTACATTGTACATATATAAAAATACAAATTTAATAGAGGAAAATATCTTATGATAAATAACCTGCCCGATTATATGCTCTTCTGAAGAGCGGCAATTAAAATGCACGTTTAAAACAAAAATAATTTATGATCTACTTTGGAAGATGCGTAATATATCTTAAATTAAGTTATTTCGGCAGTTAAACTTATGTGTACATTAAATTCTGATACCTATTGTGTTAAGAGGTTGTTTGGTGTAGAATTTTAATAGAATCGATTTTTTAATAGCTTTAGAAATATAATTTCAACGTATTTTCAACATAAAACAATAAAGCTAACGAATTCTCAGCTAGATACATAAAGTTGCTATAATATTCAACAACTTTTCAAGCAATTTCTAAGCCAACCTTTTAACCTTATGTGTGACTTTCTCGAAGCAGTATGTTTTGTAATTGGTAGTGTAATTATCTCTAAAACCAATTGATCGATTTCCATATGTAGTTTTTATTTGCTTTGTGAATGCCATTATACATAGATGAAAATAATGTAATTGAGGAAAATACCTTAATGTAATAAATGTAATAGAGGAAAATACCTTATGATAAAGAACTCGCCCGTTTCTAAAATTATACTTACAGACAAATGTGGTTAAAATTACTAAGTACCCAGTTTAGATAGTGAAATAATTAAATGCTATTTAATGTTTTTCCTGAAAGGTCTTTTTTCCACAGACTTGTCAGTAAATAAAATCAGTGAGTTTTTATTGTTTTCAAATGACAATCTGCTGTTCTGAAGAGCGGCAGTTAAAATGCGCGTTTAAAACAAAAATAATTTATTATGTTATTGAGAAAGGTGTCATATATCTTAAATTATGTATTTTGGCAGTTAAACTTATGTGTACATTAAATTCTGATGCGATACCTATTGTGTTAAGTAGTTGTTTAGTTTAAAATAATGGATTTTTTAATAGATTTAGAAATGTACTTTCAATGTATTTTTAACATAAAGCAATAAGCTAACGAGTTCCACGTAAAGTCGCTATATTGTGCAATAACTTTTAAAGCAATTTCTAAGCCAATCATTTAACCTTAAACGTGATTTTCTCGAAACAGTATTTTTTAATTGGTATGCCAATTACCTAAATGACTCATTTTAATATGCACTTTTTATTAAATTAAATATCAATTATTTTAGAAGGCAGAGGACCTTTTATATATTTCGTTTACACAAACATATTAATACTTAACCATTCTAGACCTGCAAATAATTACATAGAAAATAATATTTAATTTCAAAATGTTACGAAAATTTTTAATTAATATATTTTTTTAACTTTTTCGGTTCGCTGCTTTAGCAATTTAATACAGTTTTGTTATTATATATCTTTTTAAGATTAAGAGTATTAATTGGTGAGTACACTGTAAAAAAAACTGAGGTTACTAATTTTTTTTTAGTAAATTTGTATTCCACAGAATTTTTTAGTAACCGGTATTATGAACCGGAATCGTTGCTAGATGATTTCTAGTAATTCTTACAGATTTTCTTGTGACTGAATAAGAATACAAATTTTTTTTAGTATTTGCAAGGATCAGTGAGAAAACTAAAATATTTTTAGTAGATCGACCCTTTTTTTTTACAGTGTAGCTAGACATCCAACCGTCTGAAGTGATTTCCTCTATGACTGCTAAAATGAAGAATTATCATAGCTTAAATGTATAACAGTATTAAAAAATTGCATCACTTTTATAAATTTTATATTTTTAAAATAAAATTAAAAAATCTCAGACTGTGAGAGTATTTAGTATTTTTATAAAAACAAACATTAAAAGTGTCTTAAAAAAATGTCCTATTATTTACTTATGTTCAACAGAACCTCCCCTTAAATAACCTAAAATTATAAATAAAAAATAAATAAATAAATAAATAATAAAAAGTTTATTGATTAAACTATAAAACTAATACAATTTTCTTTCGATCTTATTTTCGTGATTTAGAAGTTCTTAAATTATATACCCATTTTCTTGCATCATTCTTTTCAGGCCGTCTTTCTTTCCCATTTTTAAAAATGGGAAAATCGATAAATTAATCGATAAATGTGTTAATCGATAAATGTGTCAGTGAGGCATGATATTTCATTACATTTTCACAATATCGTCTTAGAGAAATCATCGTTTGTCAATGTTTGGGTGAGGAAGATATCAAGTACATAAGAAGCGCCCGCGGTTTTATTAATTGAAGGAAATAAAATATCTAAAATATTTTGCGTAATAATGTAGAAATGCTTATAAAAATAAACTCTGAGCTATTTCAATGTAGCATTTATAGATTCAAATACTATAATAGCTGCTTTGATTAAAAGCATAGACAAATATATATATATAAGAGTAAATATCAGTGTGGAAAAAAAGCTTTATTAGTGGAATTTGTATTCGGGAAATAATTGTTAAAATTAAAAAAAAATAGTAACTTAAATATATTAAGACAAGCTTAATAAATGCTAACTATTATAAATATTAATTTTTCCTAAAAGATATATATTTTGAACCCATCTGTGAGTAAATAAAATCTGTGTATGGGGTCATTTTCATGCTTTGTGTTAACAGGTTGTTTTAACTTTTGGTAGTCCTACTACTGTAATTGGAATACCTGTCCTGTTTTCCCGAACAAAGTCCCATAAGATACTAAAGCGGGGTGCGAAAAATGTGTCTTTCAAAACAGAAATTGAAAATAATATCATTAAACCAATCCGCAGATTTTGATCGATTTGAAAAAAGAAAAAAAAAACTTTATATAAAGTAGTATGAGAACTCGAATCTCCTTTACAAACTACCCAGTCCATTATTTACCCTTTCTTTTTTTCAACAATATGCCATATTTTATTATTCTACAAATCTACTTTAAAAAAAAAATTAATACACTTTTTACTTCCTTCTTTCAATACCCTTAAAAAACGGTTAACGAATAAAAACGAATGATAAGACTAGCATATTGTTTTAATTAAGCTACTGAAAATTCAGATTCACTGGCTATATTTTTGCATACGCAATTGGAGCCATTTTAATCAGATAATGGCTTTCGTTGAGCAGACAATGCATTCAATTGAGAAATTTAGCAGATAATGCATTTTTAGCACATAAAATTAAAATAAATTACCATAAGAAGGTGGAAAAACCTAGTAACTTCATTTAAATTCAATTGGAGTTAAAATATTTTCTATTTAAAAAAAAAAAAAAAAAAAAAAAAAAAAAAAAAAAAAAACATTTCAATTTTTTGAAAAATATTCAGAGAAAAAAATAAATAAATAAAAAATTATACCCTAAATATAAGGTCAAGTTCTATGAAACAATTTAAGTGTGACATTAAATAGATTCTAAACAAACGGTTTCTATACCTTATTTTCTATTTTGTTTGTTTACTACAGTTATATATTATGCCTATACCTTACATTTAAGTGCTTTAATATTTAAGATTCAAAGCTAACATTTTCTATGATTTATATTAAATAGAAAATGAAACACAGCAACTTTTCATTAGAATTGGTTCTTTCTCTTTTCAAACAAAACTTCATGACTGACCGTATGACTAAAAGCGTCTAAAACATAATGTCATTTTCAGGTACTCATTGTGTATTGAGTTTTAGTGAATGGAAATGGAAATTTTCATTTAAAGATATTACTATACGAAATAGTATTACAATAGATGCTACGCCATAGGGTTGAATTTTCTGTATTTTTTCTATATTGTCAGAAAAAATCATTTATTTTTCTGTTACACATGTCAAAGAAAATTTGCATTCTCATTTAAAAGCCTGATTTTTTTTTTTACAATGATTGCGTCAAACGTCATTCAATCTGGTTGTCTTCTTAGGTGCGTTCGTAATTATATAAATACGTAGCACCTACAGTCGTCGTTTGGTCTGTCCGTCTGTCCGTCCGTCTGTCTGTCTGTCTGTCTGTCCGTCTGTCTGTCTGTCCGCATATAACAACGCAAAAACTATCCAACCAAATGGTTTGCAATTTAAAATATATTATCTTTGCAGAATTTTGTCGAGACATTTCAAATTTTATTAAAATCGAATCAAAACTTTAGGAGATATTAATAAAAATATTTATTAAGAAATTTGAATTTTTTTTTTAAATCGGTGCTTTTTTGTTATAGGAGCTTCCGATGGATGTTAAATCGTCAAGCGACCGAGATACTTATTTTATGACAGAAATTAATCTGCAGACGATATAATTCATTTCACAGAATTAAAAATCATCAAGATCTGAATATTTATATAACTAGCTGATACATATATATCTGAATATTTATATAACTAGTTAAGATATTTGTATGAACAGTGTCATAAAATATATACTTAACTAGCTGTTTAACCCGTTCTACGCACGGGATATCATGAATTTAATTCTAAAACGTGCGTACGAACGCACCTCGTTTGTAACGTTTGACGTACAATTTCCAACTTGTTAAAGATTTGTGGGCCAGAATGCACAGAGCTCTGTTATAGCAATCGCCATATTATTGCATTTGTATTTATTTTACCCGGAAGGGCCCCTGGTTAACACGGACACAGCCTGGTACTTCTAGTGCCTTAATGGAAAGGACTAATTTCGTTTTGTATTATAAAAATTTGTGCACAATTGGCCAAAAAAGAGATCATTTCATAAATTTTAATTTCCAAACTGTCATAGAAAATATAGGCAAACAACATTAGATTGGAAATTATGTTTTTATTTCCATTTATGTTTTAAAAAATAAGCTCAGAAACCCATATTTTTAAGGAAATTGTACCAAACTCTAAAATTTTCACAACGTACCTCTAAGTTTGTTATTTTATTTGGCATTTTAGGTATTTTTTTGCATTGAGATACCAAACGGGAATGTTCAGAAACTATTAAAGTTTAAAATTTGGAACTCATAATTTTAAACTATTTTGGAATCGCTTCAACACAAATTGCAATTAGGATACTTTTTTATGAATAATTCGAAAGCTACTTAGTGGAGCTGTACTTTTACATTTCCGTATTCGAAGATTTCAGAATTCCGTTTATGTTAAAATGTTTACAGTTTACATTCCACATCTCTTTCGAAAAGTAATTAAAAAAATTTATTTTTTTTTTCGAAATATTTAAGAATTGAAACCTACGATTTTTTTACACAGAAATCAATTTCTAAAAGCTTAAAATATTAATTTTCAAAAGGACAGCTCACTCCGCCAAGATGTACTTGAATTATTCTTAAAAAAACTATCTGTATTGCAATCGGAGTTGGCTTTAACATTAGAATTTCCAAGATATAGACGATCATAATTCCTAAAGTACTGGACTGAATGATTTTTCTTATTGTATTCTAATGTAAAATTTACTAAAATAGTCAAAGTTGAAGTCCAAATTAGGTGAACGTAATGAAGATTTCAGAGTTTGGTACAAATACAGAATGAAGACAACCCTTTAAGCTTATTTTTAAACAAAACGTAATTAGAAGACACAATTTTCTGTCAATTACTATTTCCGTTTTCTTTGTGACAATTTTTTGATTAAAATGGATGGTGTGTTGACCTTATTTTAGCCGACTCTACATTGTAGTACAAATTGTGTTAAATAGCAAACTGAAACATCGAAATATTTCATGTTAAAATATCCGTACGTAAACATTATATAAATTGTTTCATCTATTAAATTATAAAAATAATACAAATTTTCTGCAATCATTTTTTGTATTAAAAACTCCTAAATTAAATGCCTATTCTTGCTTGCCCCATTCGTTCGGAAGTGTCTTACTTTCCCAGATGCGTGAATCGATAAAGGTGCCAGTGAAGCGTGATATTTCATTACATTTTCACAATATATATATTCTTTAAGAAGTCATCGTTTGTCACAGTTTAGATGAGGAAGATGTCAGGTACATATGAACCGCCCGCGGTGTTAGTAATTAACGAAAAAAAATATTTTCCTTAATATTAACGGAATAGTTAAAAAAAAATCTCTTTTATATGGGATTTAGAAATTCAAAATCTTATATTTTCTGCCGTGAGTGAAGCTATTATGTTATAAATAGAGGAAGAAGAATTTATTAGAGTAAAATAGAGTAAAACATACAAAACTGCTTTATTAGCGGGAATTTTTAAGCGGAATTATTGCTAAGATTAATAAATAAAAATATTAAATAAGGCTTAAGCAGATAAAAACAGAATAAATAGTAATAGTAATAAATAGTATTTAATTTTTGCTCGTGCATAAATAAGATATGCACTAAGGCAGTTTTTTAAAGTTATTAATTTATAATATGTTTTAATCTTTGTTAGATTCTTTGCTCTAATCAGGGTACCTGCCTTTTTTTCTCGATCGGAGTTTCTTAATGTCCTATGATGCTGCATGCAGTATGCTTTTTTCAAAGCGAAAGTAAAAAATAGTCAGATGTGCCAATCACAAAACTTCCTTATACATATCATACATGTTAAAATATCAAAAAGCGTATTTTCTTTTCTTTTACACTTCAAGTTTTTTATCAATAAATGTTTCAAAACCTTGTTATGGGAGAATCTTAATGAAGTGTAATCAACGGGTAATAAATAAAAGAAGATTAAAACATTGCTTATTACAAATAGGTAAATTTAACCTAGATTTACAATTGGGTTATTCATTATGATTGTTTTTCAACAGCTACTGCGCCCGTCCCGAAAATTGAACAAAATTCGCCATTTCCTCCAAACTTTTATACAAACTTTGGTCTATTACATTACAACTGAATATCAAATTTCGTCGAAAAATATTCATAAATGCTTCACTTAAAAAAAAAAAATCGAGATAATAGTACAAAAATTCTCTATCACAGCGCCTCTTTTTGGGGGAAATACCTCTTTGCAACTGTGGTTTCACGTCCATGGTCAAAAACATACATATGAAATTTGATTAAATTATATCAATAACTTCATACTCTCTCCGGGTATAGAAAAGAAAAATTGCACAAGCATCGCTATTACAGAGCTCCCTTCCGCGACCGTAGTTTCAAATGGGACCTTACGGCCATAGTCAAAATCATATATATGAAGTTTGGTTCATTTCTATGCATAACTTCGTACACTCTTCGATGATACAATGAGGACGCACAGACACATGGACACACAGAAATCTTGTAAAAACACGTTTTTTGAGATCCCTGAATTACGTGTAAATAATTCAATAACTGGAAGTCGAAAAATGTTTCGATTACAATACTTTCTTGTATTATAGACAGAAGAAATTAATAAATCATTATGACATAACAAGTAAGATATATTATATATCATAAGTGAACACACTTATCGCCATGATAATAAAACAAGTGCGGAAGTGTGATCGAAGATCGCACAAAGGGTTTTCCATAATATTCCTTTCAAAACACTTTATCATTTCTGAAAAAAATCCAAATAAATTTCATTTTCCAAAAAAGAAAAAAAAAAGAGTAATGTTTTCTATAGAGCAAAACTTTATCGGTCTATTTTTCTCGTTTTTTCGAATATCTGGACCGGTCAGATAGCAGGCGAAGCCCGCTATTATACTCTGTCATAAAAATATTGGACTAATATGACTATTTGGCATTTGGACTAAATTTGGCATTTGGACTTGGCATTTGGACGCATTTGGACTAAATACGATATTAAAAAAAAGCAATTTCAAGATTAAACATGTTGTATAGAGCTTGTATAGAGATAATCTTCAAAATCTTAAAACATGCCAATATTTCCATAATCGGGTTTTTATTATGATTCAATACGTTCCTCAAACTCATATGACGTTATAATCCCTGGCTAACGTCATATCTACTTGCTTTCTGTATTACTTATATTGATATTCTCTTTGTATTATTCTAAAACATTTGAAAAAGCTTGTTAAACTTCCAATATTATGTCAGATTAATTTTTTTTTCATTCTCTAATGACGTCATATTAAACTGCTTTCTGTACTTACACATACTCATACTCCTTGTATTATTGAGAAAAGTTTGAAAATGTCTGTTATATTACCAATATGACGTCATATTAATATTTTTTTTCAATTTGTGAAACCTTTTATTTCATTTTCATTTTTCCCGTGGAAATCTTTCAATAGAACATTAATTATTGTAGAAAGAATTTCATTGTAGTTTTTTAATTGTTGGCAACTGCTATAACAAAAATAATTTTAATTTAATAGGAAAAGGCTATTAGATTTTTGGGGTTTTATCTCTCTATATTAAAATAATACGATTTTTTTATTTTATAATTTTCAGCGTGACAGTAGGTATTCAGCTGTAAGTACACAAAATTGCAAGTTTGTAAGTTATACTTTTTTGAGAACTGGCTCTGTGACGGACAGACAGAGAAACGGGACGAATAGGGTTTCGGGAGCTGAACGAACCACTAAAGACTATGTGCATATTAAATTCTGGTACTTGCTGCTCTATCTAACATCCTGAAACGTATAAATTTCTTCAATTTGCGTACATTCCTTGGAATTTACAGGGCATATGGCACGACTACTTTTGATTAAAAAAGTTCTATTTAATATTTTCACCGCAGATTTCGTAATCGCATCGCTTGATAGCAGAATTGTAAATATATTTCCGTGATTAAATAAGGCGAACATTTATGTTAACATATTGTGGTAAAATTGCACGCACTTTTCATTACTTATCATTACCTAAATATTATTTTTAAATATTTCATTGATTACATAATAAAAAAAATTCTTTATAATGTCATTCTTCCGATTAGAAGCTCTTAAATTATATGTCTATTTTCTTGTCTCATTCTTCTCGAAGTATCTTGCTTTCCCAGATGCGTGAATCGATAAAGGTGCCAGTGAAGCGCGATATTTCATTACATTTTCACAATGTATTTATTCTTTAAGAAGTCATCGTATGTCACAGTTTAGATGAGGAAGATGTCAGGTACATATGAAACGGCCGAGGTGTTATTTAATTAAAGAAAACAAAACAAAACAAAAGAATATATTTTTTAATATTAACGGAATACTTATAAAAATGACTATAAGTGATTTTTATATGGGAATTAGTGGTTCGAAATCTTATATTTTCTGTCTTGATTGAAGCGGTTATGTTATAGATAGATAAAATAAAATTTATTACTGTGAAATGCAATAATTAAAACCTAACTGCCTTATTAGCAGAAATTATTTTCGGGCAATTATTGCTAATATTAATACATAATAATGTTATATAAAGCTTAAGCATATACAACGAGAATAAATAGTAATAAATACTTTTTAAGTTTTGTCCTAAAATAGCTACTTCTATGATACTCGTGAATAAATAAGATTTGCACAAGAGGCAGTTAAAGTTATCAATTTACACTGCTCAAAACAATTAAAGGATATTGCAGTTTTAGGTGGATTTTGTATCTGGGAAACTTTTTAGCTGATTGATACATGGTCGACAGACATAGTAGGTTATATGAGAATAAATTACACATGTTTGGCAGAAAAAATGCATTTTATTGCGCATTTGTGTACAAAAGGAAAAAAACACAATTTGTGCATATGAGAAAAAAAGAATAAGAAAAGGTGTTTTCTTCAAAGAAAATCATTTTCAGTAGGGGGTATGGTTTCCACGGGTGGCCAGCAACGTTGAACACCTTTGAGGCATGGACTCAATGAGGCTATTAATGACGAGTTGGGGTATTCTGCCCCACTCTTATAGAAGAGCTTTTTCCAGTTCTTGGAGAGTTTGTGGGGGTTGTTGGCGGCCAGAAACTCGTCTTCCTAGAGCGTCCCAAACGTGCTCGATTGGATTCATGTCTGGAGAACACGCTGGCCATTCCATTCGAACGATTCCTTCCTCGAAAAGGAAATCCTCCACCAGGTTTGCATGATGTGGCCTGCAGTTATCGTCCATTAAAATGAAGTTATCCCCGATTGCTGCAGCGTAAGGGACTACAATAGGTCTGAGGATCTCATCCCTATATCGGCGACCAGTCAGAGCTCCATCTCGAATGCTGTAGAGGTCAGTGCGCCCATCAATGGAGATGCCACCATACACCAACACTCCTCCACCGCCAAATCTGACACTTTCGTGCACGAACGCAGGATTATTCCTACTGCCACGGTCCCTCCAGATGAAAATACGCCTATTATCCAGATGCACAGAAAAACGGGACTCGTCAGAAAACAGAATATTGCTCCATTCATTTCTCCTCCAGTTGACATGCTCGGTTGCACACTCCCTGCGGTCGCGACGATGCTTTGATGTTAATTTAACTCATACCATCGGTCGGCGAGCATACAGACCTACAGCATGGAGCCGGTTTCGGACAGTGTGAGTTGAAATCGTGGTGCCTGTAGCCGAGCAAAGGTGTTGTTGGAGAAGAGTAGCTTTCATGTTTCGGTGTCTCCGAGCTGTTAACGCTAAATACCGATCTTTATTGGGCGTTGTTGCCCGTCTACGACCTTGCCCTGGTCTTCGGCTTGCACATACACTCTCCAAAAAACGGTTCCAGATCCTGGAAATGACACTTTGTGACACTCCAATGGCTTGCGCTACTTCGGCTTGAGTTTGGCCCCCTTCTAACCTACCAACAATTCTCCAAGCTTCTGAATCTGTCAAATGACTTCGCTGAGACATCGTACTCATCGAAACAAAGCAATCACTGAATGCCGATCACCCTTGTCTTCATTCTCTTTTATTCAGTTGAAAGTCAAATTTCATTCGCTGCCGCTGAAGCGACGTTTTTGACGTCGAACTCAAAATTTGCATACTCCACAGTTTGAAAACCAGAAAAATTTGCATTTGTGATTCTCTTCTTCTATTTTCGGCAAAAAAAATTTCCTTTATATCTTTATTTTATATAAAACTTCAAATATCCTTTAATTGTTTTGAGCAGTGTATAATACACTGTTAAAATTTGCAGCAATCTGTCCAGTCATTTGACCGTTTTTATAGAAAATGGTTACATAACCATAATTGAACTCTATTCTGACAATAATTTTGGTAATAATATGGTCAAGACAGAGTTAAATTATGGTTATGTAACCGTTTTCTATAAAAACGGTCAAATCAGTGGACAGTTTGCTGCAAAATTTTAACTTATGTTAGACTCTTTACCGTATAATGGATACCTATCTTTTATTCCTCGATTGGGGTTCCTTAATATCCCATAATGTGGGACGCAAAATGCTTCTGCCAAAACGAAATTAAAAGAAATCCTTATGCAGTAATAACAAGGAGGTATATCATATAAAATGAAGTCAGATATTGCGATAGGAATAATAAAACTATATGTATATTAAATTACAGTACCTGCTGCTCTATTTAATATACTGAAAAGTATAAATTTCTTCAAGGTCCGTACATTCTTTGGAGTTTCCCCGGTATCTAAAACCACTAGTTTAGATTACAAAAGTTCTATTTAATATTTAAACAGCAGATTTCGTAATCCGTTCGCTTGATACCAGAAATTAAAATATTTATTTGAAATATGTATTTATATACATAAGGGGGGAAATTTCATTAAAGTATTGGGGAAAAACTGCACACAACTTTCAATATGTTATCATTACCTAAATACCACTAAACAATATTTCATTGATTAAATAATAATAAAAAAAAGAAATTTCCTTTTAATGTCATTCTTCCGATTAGAAGCTCTTAAATTATATATATCCATTTTCTTTCCTCATTCTTCTCGCAATATCTTACTTTCCCAGATGCTTGGATCGATAAAGGTGTCTGTGAGGCGTGATATTTCATTACATTTTCACAATAATTTCTTTTAGAAATCATCGTTTGTCACCATTTAGATGAGGAAGATGTCAGGTACATACGAACTACGAGCGGATTTATTAATTGAAGGAAAAAATGAATTCAGTAAGTTAGTTTACGTACTTGCAGTACTCTTATAAATATTGCACTCTAGGTTGTTTTGTGGGATTATTTTTTATTTATAATATTGTATTCGCTGCTGTCATAGAATTTAATATTTTATGTGTATTAAATTTAATAATAAATAAAAAAAATAAAATATGAAAACAGATTATATAACATAGTTTAAAATAAGGTTTTACATCAGTACAGAATGGTCTAGTTTAATTAAAAGTTTTATAATTTTTGTTTCATGATATACATTTCGTACCCACTGGAATAAATTAATAGCCGTCAATGAAATTTTTAATGTTTACAATTAATAATATATTACATTAAAGTATTGAATAAACTGGTGTGATACTATAAAATCATTAAAAAAGTCTTAATTACACCATAAAATAAGGAATTCTCTAAACCTTTCGAAAGAACTTTGTCTTTCTTCGTCAGGTGCAAAGAAGACGTGAAACCACTTTGAAATCTTGCTCCTGCCTTCAGAGTGGTTGTATGTATTATTTGCGCCTGACGAAGAAAGACAACGTTCTTTCTAAAGGCCTAGCGCATTCCCTATTTTATGGTGTTAATAAGAATTTTTTATGCTTTTCTAATAATATCTTCACTTTATTCCCTAACCATAATAGAGGATCCCTCCAGACTTTAAAATGAGATAAATTAAAAAAGCATGTTTAAAAAACGTTTTCCAGTAGTTAAAAAAGCTTTATTCATTAATTTTAAAATTCGATCTTTATTTGCTAATTGTATTTCTTTTTCATATAAATCTAATAATTACATGTTCATAATTCTAGAAAACTCATTGTAACAAAAGTGTGCGGGGTTTCAGAGAGTCTGCTATAAAAATATTTCTAGTAGAAAAAAAAATAAATGAAAGCATATACAGCCTATAAATTGAAATTGAAATTTTCCGAAAAAATGCAGGGTGATAAATTTATTTTATAATAACATGCATAATTATAAATATATATATATATATATACAGATGGGTGACAAAATAATACGAACACCCATGAAAAAGAGTGCAATGGCAATATCTAGAAAAATATATAAAGAATTATCTGGAAACTTCAGGTATGTAAACAGCACTGTTGTTGTCATATATTTCCGTGAACATTTTTCCCAAAAACCCCATTGGGGACCGTCAACAAATTGAAGAAAAACGAATCTATTTTGAATAACCCTGGAAAAAGTAATGTCCCTTAAGCATTGAAACTATAGCACATGATTAAGAGGCGCGCTTATTGTAATAAACTGTGTCCATTTTTATGAGTACAACATATATACCCATAGATAAATTAAGGTTTTTATAAAAACAATCCCAAATTTCCTCTACGCGATCACTTACTAGGTAACTGCTAGAAGTGATAGTCACCGATTTTGACAAGGGTGGTATCGTTACAAAGATCTTGTCGCTGTAGGTAATAAGCTCACTGGAACTACCCATTGGAAATGAGAAGTTTTCGAGATATCTGAATTTAATAAGGTGTATCAGGATTCATCGTTCAATTTTGGTGGGGAGGTTGAAAATAGTAAAAGAAAGCAAGCTCACATTGGAAAATATGGGTGCAAGCGAACGCATGACGCTGTAGAGGGCGCTATGACGGTTCATGTACGAAACACTTAGTCCTCATTCTGTGTGATATTTTGAAAGTTTTTCTGTAGTTGCTCCAACAGTATTTTTGAGTCACATTTAAATATATGCTTTCCAATTTTGAAAGTAGTACAGCTTAGTACACCGTCCTCTGTTACTGATAAGGTATTTAGCCTTTCCTTGATTTCTAAGGGATTTATTTTGTCTTTGTATTGTGAGATTTATGTAAGACTGGTAAGACTATTTGACTGGTAGTGGTGGGATTGCTACCAATTTCGAGTGTGACAAATCGTCAAATAATACGATAATATTCAATGTCGTCACTTTAGATTTAGTGAGAGAATTATACAGGATGTATCAGGAATCATGTTTCAAATTAGGTGGGGAGGTATAAAATAGCAAATGAAGACAATCTCACATTGGAAAGTATGGGGGCAAAGGAACGCGGGATCTTGCAGAGGGCGGTGTGTATACACAACCTGTGATCACGCGTACAGCTCTCTGATAAGTCCAGTCGCTCGTCATCCAACAAGCTGACTTTGCAGGAGTAATATGAATACTTATACGTTTAAAGTATATGCAGATATGTATCTAACTTATTGTGCGTCGAAGAGCTGCTCAAACGTATGCAGAATGCTTCCTCAACCGGCGCAAACCACAGAATCAAATGTTTGCAATTAGATCGGTTACCAGTACCTTTAATGTTATAGGAAGCAACCGATCAACATAGACAGTTTCAGGTACAGGGTGTTATTTAGGTTTTTAGGTTTGTGCTGGTTGGGTTAGCTTTCTGCATACATTGGTGCACTCTTCGACCACTTTTTCCCTGCCGTTACCAGAAGTTAGTTGCACATCTGCATATTCAACAAACGTTTACCGATTCATGTTAATTCTGGAATGTCACCTTGTCGAATGACGACCAGCTGGAATTGTTAGAGAGCTTAACGCGTGATCAAAAGTTGGAGATACACAGCGCCCTCTACAACGTCATGCATTCGTTTGCGCCCATACTTTCCAATGTGAAATTGTCTTATTTTGCTATTTTCTACCTCCCAACAAAAAACAATCCTAGTACAACCTGTATAGTGCTTTCATCGGCACTTTTCGAATGTTTAGAAATCAACTAAGTTATTATTAAAGCTTTCATTTTATTTTTTTAGCGGCTCATTCTCCCTTTTTAGCTCTTCCAATTCTTGGTTTATCATGGTTTTTTTTGTAATTTTCCTGATCTTTTACTTCATAGAGAAGATTAATTTTTTGCAAGATAATTGAAAGTTTAAAATACTCTTTTTGTCTTCTTAAACTGTAAAAGCGGTTCATCAATAATTTGTGCCAAGGAATTTAGCTTTTCATTTCTAATTTTATAAGATCTTGGTTCTTTTTCCTTCACCAGTTTTTCAATCTCTGTAATGAGACATTTGCCATTGGTTAATACTATTCCATAATTATCATCATTGGAACTTGATATGTTTGATGTATTAGCAACGATATCACATACATTCGCTGCGAGTTCATCTCTTGTGTTTCATTTATCTGAGTTAAATTGTTACATTTTGAATATTTTTACTAAATGGACTAGTAAATGGGTAATTTTTATAATCACAGTTTTTTTTAATTAAAAACACTCCTGTCTCCCTCTAATCCCATTCGTGCAAACCGTATTTTTTTAGCATCATCTGCTCTTTTTAAATGTGTTTTTAAAGTTTTAACGAATTTATGGCGCACCCAGTATATGTTTTTAATTTATTGTAATTTTCCAGTTTCTTCTTTAAGGAACCGATTCAGTGTTAAAGAAAGAAAATACTGTACAGTCGTCTGGCATGAGCAGCCGCGTTCCTTGACGGACACGCGAAATTATTTATTTCTGCAGAAAAATTCAATTTTTTAGCTGTCAGTGTAGAGGATTTTGAAACGACGTTGATGAAAAGCCACTTTTCATCTTTTTTGAAAATAAGTAAAGTTGACATTTTTTATTAAATGAGATTTTTGTACATGTCATAACTATGTAATGTATTTTTACAATAAGTGACATAATTGATGTTTCTTAATTCACATTTCAATTAAACATTGTTAGGTTGCATTATAAAAAGGATAAAGAAAATTGCTAATTTTGCTGATACTGAAGTGCAATTTTCCAATTTTATGATAATACTAAATCGTAATTTTTATATTTTGTAAAAGAAAATTAGTAGATATATGCAAATTAATTGAATTTTAAAATGTTTTATATTGAAATTAATCTTCATTTATCCTCATTCACTGATTAAACAATACAATTATATTTTCCAGAGAAGTTAATAATTAAAGTTTTTCTGATAATAGTTGCCGAAACGTCAGTTGAAGCTCATTGTGGAGACGCGAAAAGTTTTTGGTTTCTGTCTGTCTGTTTGTCTGTCTGATAACTGCCATAAAAATCGTCCTATTAGGTTTATTTTTGGTGGGTATGTTGGTGACGTAACCGGAACTAGCTGTATAGTTTTTAAGTTACATTTGGTTCACTCGCTCGAAAAATATAGAATATTTCTTTTTAGGTCATAATACTTTCCTATGGGAATGCAGACGATTTTCAAATTTCATCTTTCACTGAATTGAAAATTGGATATTTGAATAGTGGATTTAAACATAAATTTATTAATGATAAATTTTCGATATGGCGGTTTTAAATATATCCAATAGCTTTGAAAATTTGCTGATACATTCATTAGAATTTAGAAATTAATTGTTTAAATTATTGAAATTTTTTTTGAATCAGTTCGGGAAATATAAAACAATTTATTTTCTTATTCTTTCCAAATTTTAAAATGCATTTCTTTTTACTTTGCTCTTTAATTTATTAGTTGCTTAGCAAGAATATTTCAAAGAATATCAAAATAATAAAATTCAAGTGACTCGCACTATTTGCTGCAATATTTTTTATGAAAATAAATTATATTTTAATAATTCGCGAAATACACATAGGTATTGAAAACGGAAAAATACCTGTTAAATATACTTAAAAAATCTATTCTCCTCACGTTGAAATCTTGAATGAAATCTTCCATTTGTTGTTGACGATTTGAATTCTACGGGAAAAAATACATAACATTTGTTTTAATTTTTTTCTTCGGATTATCGTAGATGGTGATGTAATCGAGTATAATTCGGTGTTAAACAGCACCACGAATCGTGAGAGGCAAGATAACTTACATTAATGAGACTCCCCGAAGAGAACAGGAAGCTACTATGACTAAGATGATGTTCGTGGGTTATTCTTATAGTAGTGCATTCATTTAGAATTTAAGCAGTAGCCACTTTTCTATTTACGATGTAGAGAGGAAGGCAGCATTTTTCTGTTTAGTTTTTATTTTTTCACATTTTAAAATCACATCAGTGGAAAATAGAATTTCCTGCTCACAAATGAATCTGACAGCATTTTTCTCGATTACAGTGTCATCTACAATGATCCGAGAAAAATGTTAAAGAGAAAATTTAGATATTTTCCCCTAGAATCCGAATGTGCAATAAAAAAACGAGGTTTCAAGAGGTCAAGATTGGGCCCCCTCGGTTGAATCCTCAAACAAGGGCGATGCTTGGCGGCGTCGAAGTTTGTGAAGCGATAAATGAGTTTTTCTTGCTACCAGTTCGTTTGTTATGTTTCTTCCACGCCTACTGTGGTTGATTGGTTGGTTTATTGTTGTTTGTTCTGGAGATTGGATTGGATTCTGAGCTCAATGCAAAGATGTAAGAAGGTTATGATTGGATTATTGGGTGTCGGATTTCTTGAATTACGTTTGTGGAATGTATTTTTTTTTTAAGTTTAATGATTTTACATTTTGTGGTATGTTATAGAAGGATAATTCCTGTGAAATAATTAAGAAAAAAACGAAAGATGAGAAGTATGGGTGTTATATATATATTATTGTAGTGGTAACACTATTTTTCTATAGACGTTTTGGCAACAAGACAGTTTATTTTTGTATTCGATACATGCCGGCACGTTTGCTTGTATATGTTTATTAATGCTAATTAAAAGATGTATTAAATACAAACAAAAGGTAAGTGAATTTTTGTTGATTTTATTAAAGTATGAGTTTCGTATATTCTAGAACCGCTGCACGTTGAGGTGCGTGCATCCAGAGGTGTTTTATTTTTCGGAAAATGTACGCGCAGCGTTCATATATAAGTTATTAATCGCTGCTTGTATGAGTTTCGTATATTCTAGAACCGCTGTACCTTGAGGTGCGTGCATCCAGAGGGGTTTTTTTTTTCGGAAAATGTACGCGCAGCGTTCATATATAAGTTACTAATCGCTCTTTGTATGAGTTTTGTATATTCTAGAAACCGCTGCACGTTGAGTTCCATACATCCAGATGGTTTTTTTTTTCGGAAAATGTACGCGTAGCGTACATATGTAAGTTAATAACCGCATGTTTGTAAAAATTAAAATATCCGGAGGAAATATTGCTAAAAGTTTGTAAAAATAGAAAAATACTGAGAAAAATATTGCTAAAATGTAAAAATACAAAAATACAGAGGAAAATATTTCTAAATGCTTGTAAAAATCGAAATATCCGGAAGAAATATTGCTAAAAGTTTGTAAAAATATAAAAATACGCAGGTAAATATTGCTAAAAGTTTGTAAAAATCGAAAAATCGTGAAGAAAATGTTACTAAAACTTTGTAAATAGTCGAAAAAATGAATAAAATCGATGTTTACTTTGTGAAGAATCTTGCCGTAGGAAGCATACGTTCTGACTGGGTAGAATTTGGAGGTTGCCGAGTTTGGCGCGCGTCAGTGCTTGGCGTGCGTCAAAAAGATCGCCAAATCGGGGGTCGCCCTTGTTTGAGGATTTTGCCGTATTGTTAGAAAGAAAGAAATATACACAGAGATATCTCGTGAAAACCAAAATAAATAAAATTGATATTTCCGGAAATACTTAAAATGTGAGAACATTCAAAATATAAATTCATATTTCTGTTTATTATGATAAGTTGCACATTTGCAAATTGAATATCAAACGTTAAACCAGACGATGCATTGATAAATAAACATTGTTGAATAGAAAAATACATAAGGATTAATGCGGAAACCAAGATAAATGAAAATTATAGAGTGTCCAGAATTGAAAAACCTTTACTCGGACGTCTCTATATATTGAACTGCTCAGGGTATAAGCTTCAAATTTTGTACACATGCTATTAAAGATATGGAAAAACGTATTACGCGGAAAAGGTGTATAGATGACACTGTACCGATAGATGACACTGTACAAGAACATTTCCCGAAAACACACAAAAACCCATTTTAAACACATTTTATCTGAACGTGCCAAACTTTCATACGACAAATACTTTATTAAACAAGGAATGCTGCCCAATATGTTTCCCTTTTGAAGTTTTGAAATCTACACTCTGTGAGCAGTTTGTTCAACTGCGGAACGTAACTGGTTGACTGAAATGTTTCTCACATGCAGAGAGACACTTTCTTTAAAGTATTCCAATTTTACGAGGCGTCCTCGATAAACAAGATATTTTAAGTGTACTCACAGCCAAAAAACACTCGGATTATAATTATAACGGCTGATTACTCTATAATTAGTGAACGTTGGCGAAGAAAGTGTTGTACACAGAGTTCAATATGTGGAGACGCTCCATCTTGCATAAAAATTGTTGAGTCAAGACATTGCCGCTGTTTGAAACAGGGTACAACAAAAGTTTCGAACATCTTTTTGTACCTGTTGGCTGTCACAATGCATGTCACAGGGCTATAGCGAATTGCCTGTTCAAAAACGAAAGATCCAAGAATGAATGTGGATGTGAATACATATCAGACTGTCTGTCACTTTAGGTGAGTGGAGTAGAATCTCTTGCAAGGTACCGGGGTTTTCATTTTTCCAAATGCGATATCCATAGGTGTTCTTTCTTCTACTGAGATCGAAATGGGCCTTAATGCTCCACAGAATCTTCAATGACCATGATGTAATCCACTTTAACTCTTCAAGTTGTCGTTTTTTCATATTTTCTGTTGTACAGCGCCATTTATGGGTTGCCACTGTACAGAATCATCTATTGGATTTTTTTTCGCGTAATCTGTTTCCCCATATCATGAATAGCACGTATTCGAAATATGAAGTATTTACACTGAGTGGTTTGGTATATAGGGAGGTCAGAGTAGGGGTGTTTCAATTCTGTCCACCCGGTATTTCCAGAAGCAGAAAAAAGGGTGAGATGATTTCCAGTCGTACGTTTTTTTGTATCTGTTATTTGTGGTAAATTGCATATTTGCGAACTGAACCCTTTTTTATCCTTTCTCATGCTCGATTTTGTCATATGACCCTGTCGATAAAATCAGCAAAAAGATAACACTGTAAAACCTGTTAATAACGTACATGTCGGTAACGCAGAAATTCGTCCGCTATAATGAAATAAAAATGTAAAAATATACAGGTGTTGGGGGAATCGAAAAAAGTGTCCGCTAAACAGAAATTTCCGTGATTCGGGAGGGCCCGCTACGGAAGCTTTACTGTATTCGCTTGCATATACTTGGGTCTCCCAACTGTCATAGAACTCTCACGGCTTGTGAAGAAGAAAAATTATTACGAATATGTCTTAAATATTGCTTAAAAAGCGTCAACGAAATGGAGATAAATGTGAAATCTATGAATGTGGTCTAAATTAAATTACTGAAAATGATCACAACATTAACATGATTAACAATGTTAATGTCGTATTCTAAAATAGCTTGACTTAAAATTATGTCTCTTGGACATGAATTGATTTATTGCCAAATGCTCTCCTATAGTACCCATTTCACTACGGGTAGGGACATATACGTCCCACACGAATATTGTTTTTGTTTTATTCGTACCACTTTTTGAAGAAAATTTATCTGTCATGCAGTTATACTACGATACTTTTAAGAAAAAACAATTACACTTTCCTTCTATTGATTACATTATTATTGTAAAGGCCAATCAGCAATCATCTGGGCGAAAGGTTAATGTCAACTAAGTAGCCATTTGAATTTGCCTCACACTGTTTGGCACTGTTAAAGGGAAATCTACTACAAATGCATTTTTTTTAAATTGTGATATAAAAAAAAATAGTTTTTATCCTGCCAAGTAATCAAAGGGTTAATTGTAAGATTGTGGATACTTGATTTGTAAACCAAAGTTTCTTAGATTTCTTATTTGTATATATATATGATAATGAAAAACTTCGATTGATTATTTAGAAAATAAATATTTTCAAAAAATTTCTTTTTCATTTATGAGAACGATTTATATGGTTTATTTCTCTGTCTTCGTTTGATATAAATGAATTAAATGAATTATTCAGTACTTGTTTCTAAATTTATGGTTCAATGATTTTTCGGTTAATAATATAAAATTACAATCTTACATACATTCCATATGGAAAATTACAAATTACCTTTAGACTCAAATTTCAAATGCATAGAGTTTATATATTCCTCATTTGAAATTGTTAAGTGTCATATTTATCAAATTTTGAGTTTTAATTGGTATCTATTGCAATTTTGTTATCAATTACACATAATGCAAAACGCCCTTTGGCCATCTTAAAAGCACTATGTATGAACCATCCATATTATATTTTAGTTAATGATTGAAATATTCATAAAGCAGCCGGCACCTTCTAATCAATGATTATATTCAGGTTTATTCATAGAATATGCTTCCGTAGAAATAGTCTTGAATGATATTAGATCGAACTGAAAGCATAATAATTTCACAATAAATTTCAATTACTTAAACTTTATAAATTATTCGTGCCTTAAAAATTAGTTTATTTATAATACATATCTCCATCTTTCATAATCGGCATTATTACAAATATTTGTACATAATTTTATTCAGACTAATTAAACTGCGGAGTTGGGGTAAACATGCCAATTTCTTTTTAGTTTCGCATTTTTACTTACGAATGATACTGAAAATGTTACTTTAATATAATAAGAAAATAGTTCTATTAAATTATTTTTCATACCTTGGAGTAATGTTTGAATTTTTTATAGATATTTTTCTGTGCAGGGAGACGCGTGTCTGTGTTGTTTTAAGAGGATAATTTCTAATATTATATTTTTCTGTCTCTCTGTCTCATTCTGCCAGAATGGTCAGCAAAATGATTTTTGCATTATTTTTACAATTTTTTGTAGTTCCTATAGATAAAGAACACATAGTTAAAATAGTTATATCTGCGAATAATACCACATGTTTTCGTGTATGTCGTGCGGTGTTTTATTCAAAAAGTTTTTTTAAAGTTCAGGTACGCATAATACACGAGGATTTGTGATTTGATAACCCACTAATCATTCATGTTTCCTAGAGCAGCAAAACATCGGTATACGGAAATGCATCGCAAGTATGTTTCACATAACAACGCTGACGGGAAGAATGAAAAAAAAAATCTGAAATTCTTATCATTTAGGAATAAAATTTATTCATGTCCGCTAATATAAGATATAATGTGAAGCTTCTGCTAAAATGTGGGAAATCGAACCAAGTTTTTTTGCTGTTGAAGGTTTCCGTAACGTAGCTGTAGTGTAACTGTGCTATTGTCCAAGAATCTGAACCACGTAGTGAAAACTGTTCGACCATCGACATCAACTGAAAGGGTAGAAGAAGTGAGATAGTCCTCTGTGCGAAGTCCGAAAGAATCAGCGTCGTGCACAACCAATTTAAGACCGCTTGAGCACGGTGGCAAGGTGTATTGTCCTGCTGAAAGTGACCATCTCCATAAGGAAACATTATAGCCATAAACGAGTGCACGTGATCGGCAATGATGTTGAGGTAAGCTGTGCTGCTCAGAGTTGTGTCCACAGATATCAAGATATCCAGTGTACTCCAGAAAAAGATTCCCCACACCATAATTCCACCGCCACTAACCTAAACAGTTGTCATTTGTCAGGAGGGCTCCATGAATTCGTGCTGTTTGTGCCATATTCTATCCTGTTATTTGCAAGATGGAGTAGGAAATGAGACTCATCAGACCAGGGTGATATTTTCCAATCCTGAAGTGACCAATTTCGTCGTTCCTTCGCACAGAAAAGGCGCCTTTTCTTATTTTTCTGCGATACCAAAGGCACTCTTGATAGTCTCCTGTTGCTGAAGTTCAGTCTTGTTGTGCGTGGGGATATGCTTTGTGATGCACTTGCATTGATTTCAGCTGTAATTTACAGTGTTGTTGCCCTTCTGTTGCTGCGGACTATGCGTGCTACTCGCCTTTTTTAGGCTCTTTCGTTCACCAGCCTTTTTCGTCCAGAATGGTCCTTATAGCTTGAAGCTTTTTTTCTCAACTGCCACACTCTAAACACCCGAGATACTGTTGAGGGAGAAAATACTAAAAGGGTCGTCGTTTCAGAGATGTTGGCACCAGCTCTTCTTGCACCGACGGTCATACCTTGTTCAAAGTCACTTAACTTTTTCGTCTTACCCATTTTTACAGTAACTTCCGTGCTAACTACGTCATACGAAGCTGAGAGTGCCTTATATAAAAAACTCTGTGTTGTTACGTCATTTTACGTACACACATTAACCTCAAAATTTTCAATGAAAGTTTCAATGAAAGTTTTATCACTAAGGTAATTGAGGTTCCAATAACGAATTCAATACAGAGCAACTCACATAAAAAAGAATATTTTTAAAATTGTAACAGAAATCGGCTATAGTATGATGAAGCAGTCAAGCAACTCCTCTAAACTTTTAGTGAAGACAGTACAGTATTATACACATAAGTTCTTGGCATCTCCGGCCTACCAAATTGAATACTTGCAATTGCTGGTTGCCAGAATATCTAAAAAATTGTATGTAGAAAGAGAAATGTAGTTCTGTGATTGAGTTCAAAGCTAATATAATTAGGTATATCTTGAATATTTAGTCCGAAACGTTAAATGCTACAGAGAATCACATTTATTTCTGCCTGCAGCATTTAATGGCACTTGAAAGCCCACATAACATATATTGTAAGAATTTTTGGCATTTTCTAATAAAAAAAACTTTAAAAATATGATCTATTGATTTAAAAGGAGTTATTTTTGTTAACATTACTAATAAATTTTTTTAACAATTAAGCGTCATCTATCGGTAAAATTTTTAACTAAATATTTTCCCCATATATTACCCATTTCTTTAAAAATAATGTACATTGTAGAGCCTTCAAAAACTTTCAGTTTAATTATGACCACCCTATATTTCTCTAGATAATCCACAAAACGTCTAAAATCGAAAGTGTCTGGTGACTTTTGGCCATATTGTGTAGATGTGATTTCAAAATATATATTTTACTTTTAGTCATTTTATTTTGTATATTTTTGCATACCTTATTGGCCGCTAAGAGTAAATGTCTTTCTATTTTTCTAAATATTATTTTGTGTTTTATTTTGTATGCAAAACATGAAGTATTTTTTGTGCATGCAGAGTTATTTAAATAATTTATATAAGATTTTAATAGTATAAATCTGTGAGTTTTTTTAAAATTAAATCTTAAGAAAGACTGTTTCCGTGTAAAATGGCGACACGGGATACACGGAAAAAAAAATTCGGGCACCAATCACTCGGTTTGTTTGGAAAGATTTTCGTTTAAAAATATAAAAACTTACAAATCAAATTCGAGATTTGATTGATTTCAAAAATAGTAAAATAATTTTACAATCAAGAACTGATTTCCCATCCATTATCCGTGAATCAATAGAAATACATTTGCAAAAATATAACATTTGCAACGAAGCCGCTTCTTTTGAATTACCTAAAATTTGGCACGCGATGATTTACAGATTGAAAAAGCAATAAAAATAAAAATAAATAATAATTTTCACGTTTTCCAGTTTGACCACATTAAGCACCTGTTGCCTCGTACATGCGATGTCGGGGTGTTAAGAAAAAACTATGTAAGAATATTTTATTTATCATTTAGATCTGAAGATGTCGCCGGTAGAGTGAATGAAACATATATAATCTATATTAAAAGGTGTTTTTAAACATTTCGTGTTATGTTTTTTATCAATTTAAGCATTAATTAGACTTTAATATAAAGTTAACAAGTGATTTTATTATATTATTGTTATTTTTTCTGTTTAGAAATATATTTATATTGTTTATTTTCCTGCTTCATTTTAAAATAAATAATAGATTTAAATAAATAATACAATATATGTTTATAATCTTACATTTCAATAATTTTACAGCTAATCACATGTTATTATAAATTCATCGTATATAAATTTTATATTCATAATTAGAAATCATCTTATAATGTAAATCTGAAATGCATATTTCTATAGTACGAGAAAACTCATGTTGTTCTAGCAACTTTTCAGCTTTAATTGATATCTAGTACAATTCACGTTTATCAATTACACATAATTTGAAACGTCCTTTGGCCTTCTTAACAACAATATGAATAAACAATCCGCATTATATTTCAGTTAAGGTATGAAATATTCATAAAGCATTTGCCACTTTCTAATCAATAATTCAGTTCAGATTATTGGCAGAACATGCGTTCGTATAAACAGTTTTTAATCAAATTCCCTCGAATTGAAACCACACTAACTGTCTTAAAAATTAAATTATTTATAATATATATACATTCATCAGCAACATTAGATATTATTAAAATCATTTGTTTCGAGTTTTCATAAGCCAAATTAGACTCATTTCTACTATTAATAAATCTGTAACTTTATTTATGCTTGTATTTTCCTATTACGGAAGATAAAAAATTGATAATATAGATATTTGGAAATATCACTGATTTTATCTTGATGTGTATCCTTCGAGCTCTTCCACTAAATAACTAGCTATAACACTGAAATAACAATAAAAACTGTTTATTTAAATTCCAAGATAGATGAAGTTGGTAGTGGAGTAAGGTAAAAAGTTAAAAATGATTAAATTTAAAGCTCAAATTGGTCAACAAAAGTGGGAAGAAGTTGATCACAAAATTTTAGCTAGATTCTATCACTAACTCTATTAAAGAGGGCTCTTGACTCTAATTCTGACATATATATATATATATGTATATATGTATATATATATACAGGGTGTTTAAAAAATGACCGATATATTTGAAAAATCAATAAAAACTAAACGGGCAGCGATAGAAATACACCGTTTGTTGCAATATGCTTGGGACAACAGTAAATTTTCAGGCAGACAAACTTTCGAAATTAGTTACAATTTTCAACAACAGATGGCGCTGCAGTATATAAAAAATATATCAGACAATATTTGCCGTTACTAGTTGGCACGTGGCAAAATACAAACTCCAAGTTTCGAAGCGGTGAAGTTCCTGCTTAATATTTCATAAATGGCGTGACACGACCTAATCCTAGACACTTCTACCAGCGTATCCATACAAGCCAGTCAACCACAGTCACCTAATTAACATATCACTACTTAAAATAATCGCGACGATCAGTTTAAGAACATAATAGGTAGTTTTTTACGTAGAAGTTTAAGAATTCGGTCAACACGCTCACAAACAAAACTCAACATTCCTTTTAGTTCTAGACTACTTTCATAAGCAGGATAGTGAAACACTACGCTACAGATCAAACAGAAAACTTTTTAATAGCTTATTTCGAAGCTGAATTACATGAAAATTTTGAAGTATTTATTATTATAACTCTGCTTTATTTCTACTTAAAGATACTAATTAAGCGTATTTTTTTTTTATCATCATTAAGAGAATACTTTACTTTTTTTTTAAATCTTAATCATTGTGTATTTTTCCTTATATTAATGCATCAACATTTAGGAACTGACATTTACATTTCGTTTTAAATTTTAACTATTTTTAATTTTCCGTTTTTAAAAATGTTATTTTTCTCTTCACAAGTGTTGGGCAAACAGTCAGACGAGAACTGATATTCTGTATCTTTTCCCACATGTATGTTGTATTTAACCACAACTTCAGTTTGATTTACTCTAACGTGTTTTGCTCTCATACACAGTATAGCTAATTGTGGAATTGTGTATGTCCAGAAAATAGAAAGAAAATATATCCGAGACACATATAGTATAACCTGAGGTTTTAAAACCTGAGGTTTAAAGTAAATGTCTTTTCCTCCGCTTTAAATGTCAGATTGTACGCATTTTTTCGCCTCTTTGTAAATAACCCCAGTACAGGCTTCGTGCTCTACCAAAATTAATGTAACCCTATTGACTAGTTACAAAGGTATTTAGTAATAATTGTTTCAAACGGGATGCATTCGGCATCTCAGAATGAAACTAAAACTTTGATTCGAACATTTTGTTATAATTTGTAGATAGTACACAAAAATGAACGAACATAAATTAGCATGTCGAGCCGTTGTGCAAAGCTACAAATTAAATTTTAATTATTTGTTCTTGGAATGAAAACCTGCAAAAAAAAAAAAAAAAAAAAAAAAAAAAATTAGAAAATTTCGAATGACGAACAGCTTGAAGAAAGTCTAAAACTTTAAATTATTCTAGAGCTAATAGTAAAATTCGAATAACGAAACTGCAAAAAATTGTAAAGGAAAAGTCTGCGTCAGCGGACATATATAAAACAAAAAGAAAGTTAGATTGCGCTGCTGAAATTGCTACTAAAATAGACCATGTCAGATATTAATTATTTGAAGGAGAGCAACTTGCGGAAAATGAATTCGTATTTGGATTTTACGGATTTTACGGATTTTTTGGATTTTACGAGTTAAAAGAAATAAAGATAAGCATACAGAAAATTGTATTTGTATTTGGAGATTCTTCACAATTTAATATTGCTAATAAAAATTATGTTATTTCTGTAAAACTTCCGGATATTAGCTTATCTGAATTTTATGGTCATGTTGATAGTTGGAAGCTGAATGAAGCTGAATGGTCCTGTTGATATTGAAAATACGAAAGATACATTTGTTCGTTCATTATGAATATATTAACTGATAGATAATTTTCAGAAAAAAATCGTTTAATTGTAATTACGGATATTTTAACTATTTTGAATATCGATTAGCTTAATGTGGGAATCATCTGAACATTGATAAAATCTTGTCGATGTAATAAATTATAAAATGATGGGTTTGAAATTTATTCAACTCGAAACCAATGAACTAAGAGAAGTATTTTTATTAAACATTGTTTTTCAAAAATTATATAAAGATACACGTAAGCTGTTTGAAATGAGTTTAACGTCACTGAATTACCTATCTGGACCAAATTTATTAAATTCCTAGAAAGCATCCTCAAGTGTTAAAAAATTTGCAAGGGGCTTAATTAACTTTACTGAAATCGAAGGTTAATCAAAATAAAACAAGATATTTTGTGAATAATATAAACAGTGCAACATGTAAACAGTTAATATTCCTCTTCAGTGTCTAACAATAATCAGCAACAATCCTAGCATTCTATTGCCCTTGGTACATGATTTGCATAGCTGACATGTCACACTCATTTTCAGCGCTAAGATTGTCGCAGAAGACATTCAGATGAGAGTCTAAGAAATGATTCTCGTGTGATATTTTATAGAACCCCATGTTATAATTTCCTAAAACACTTCGAATACAACTTTTCAATGACTGCCATGATTATCTTTTACTACGCTTAATACATCTTCGAATTTCCGATGGTTAATCAAAGATACTGTTTGAGGATATAAAACAACTATTTCCTTCAAATAAACATCATTTATATGTGCGAATTATCTTTCAGATAATTAAACGCAGCAACAATTTTATTTTTTGCCTTAAACATTTTGTGAAAAGTTCTAACTTTACATGAAGAAGAGGTAGAATATTGTCAGAATTGTCTGAGAGAGATTGTTGTGCAATATTCGTCGCTCCAGGTTAATGATTCAAGTATCTGTCATTTATTTTATATAATTATTTTTGTTGTACCAAGTACCACATTAAAAACAAAACCCTATTTGATATAACCAAGTTGTAAACCCATTAACAATGCAACTTCTTTTAAATCACAACATATGTCATAACATTATGTGATATACTAAAATTTTTCGAACGGGTTTTTTAAATTTTCATAGGTTTTCTTCATATTAGATCCAAAAGCTAGTGTAAGAGAATTCTTGTTGGAGGTTACGAAAGGCATTCACCTTAGTATCATTCTGAAAGCGATTCCAGCTTTTCAAAATAAAACCCAAAAGTCCATGTTGTTTTTTTGGATAAATTCAAATCCCGAATGTTGTCATTCAAATTTCTCTTGCGTTAATAAATCATGTTCACAGGAACAGATATTTGTTTAAAATTTAGAATTATGTTTTTTCTTATTTTGTACTATAATTGACTGCCTTTTAAAATTATCTTCTACAACCAGACGTGTAGGAAGATGCGATATAAGTAGCTTCTCAGTGGCATTCATAGTTGACGTAAATCGGATCAGTTTACATTGAGCTATTATTGTTTTATTACTGCTGAATTTTACCTTTGTAATACAAAAATAGATGAAAGAAACTGCGTATCACGTCAGAATATGGAAAAGTTAATGTATTGGGATTCATTCGTCCGTTCTGTTAGATGTTTAATACAAGATAACCAGCTAATACGAGGTTCCCAGTTTTTATCACTACCTGCTACTTTACAAAAAATACATACTTTATTTTTATCTAGAATACCCGTCATCCCGCTGCCACATACATAACAGAATTTATCAGTCTAATTTAGAGGATTTCAGGGTATATTTGCTTACAATTTAATACAAATAATGTAAACACTAATGATATTAAGAAAACAAATTCGACTCAAACCTTACTGGATGAATGCCTGTGGAATGGTGATTTTTGTTAACGATTCACATTCTGTAGGCGTAACAGACATGCTGTCTGGGGCTATGTCAGAATAGATAGTTGCACGATTTGATCTTATCTTTCATATTATGTTATTAGAGTACATAGCCAATGGAATCATAACAGTAAATTATTTGGGTTTATTTCTAAATATTGTTTTGCATACAAAATCTATCATTAATTAAATGTAAAATTTTTTAAATATACTTTCATTAAAATTTACAAAAATTGTACTTATAAAATACAAATATGTGCGTCGCACAATGCTGACGTCATAATGATGCGGGCAACAATATGGCAAAAATGGATGAATGTTGCAACAATGGAGTTATATTTTCAATTAAACAATTGTAACGTTATTTCTGCGGGGAAATGCAACTTTTGGGCTGACGTTTATCCCCCTTGACTCCCCACTTAGGGATCGAATTTTTAAAGCATAATGTCGAATTCATGTATTTCCCTCAAGAATACAGATATATTCCAAATTTCAAAGCTCTACGTCAACAGACAGTGGGTGAAAAATGAGTCACAAGATTTGACGGCCACATACATATAGAAATGTAAGTTAAATGAAAGTATGTAAAAGAAAAACTAAGAAAAAAAATCCATACCTACAAGAAAAAAGTCATTGGTCAAAAACTGTCGGTGATGAACATTTTTCATCACACATTTGAATTTAATTTAAACTACTTCGTCAGAATCAAAGCGAATATTTCATGTGGCAAAAATTTTGTTTCTATGTATTTTGTAAGACTGAAACTAATTGCAAGTTTTATGTGAGGGTTTTTAAAACACATTCAAAAAGTTATTTGAATTTGAAGATAGGATTTTATCAAATGCATATAGACGAAACATTGCAAATTGATGAGACATTTCATTTATATACTAATACTTATATCATGATTGTGTTAAACTGAACATATTGTTTACAACTGATAAACTAGAGAAATTTCCTAAATATATTGTTTTGTTTTTCTTCTGTATTTTTTTCTTATCGAATGGCGCAACTAAGATAACTCTTCGGTATTTTTAGAAAAAATAACATTATTTAAACAGTATATTTAGTTGCAAACGTCGTTCGGTAAACAAGACATGCATTGTTTTCTCAGAATGATAGTGGGTTTGAACAAACAATACGTGTACGCAAAACATTAAAAGATAAATATCTCTTTTTAAAAAGTATAAGTTTCATTTAAATTGAAAGATTGTAAAAAAGTTAGTTTTCTCGCAAAATGCTTCATTTTAAGACAATTTCCTTGGAAGAACTTTTGTAAGGATTTAAAAACTATAAAAATATAAAGAAAATAAATAATCTTACTACATAAATGTTTTAAAATACAATGTTACTTTACTATTAATTATTAAATTAAATTAGTTGTATATATATATATATATATATATATATATATATATTTATACACTTACAATTAATTAATTTCATAAATTTGAATCTGTATCTGTCGTGAGTTGCATTGAAGATATCGTAAGAGGTAATATAGTAGAGCACCATTTATATCTTTATCATTTATACGTCATTTCTGTTTAGTTTAATGAAAGCTAAACATTTTACCAATTTCAATCGTTTCAAATATCAATGAAATACCTTAACGCTAAAAATGTAGTTACCTCATGGTAAATGTTTAAAATACGGAGAAGATATTTTTAAAAATGGGCCCTTTCCTCTGGTGAATTTAGCGCGATTTGTTCACTGTTAACAAGATTATACAAATTTTTGCGAGAACTTTTGAATGCTGATCTTGAAATTTCATGTGCTCTCCATAAGTTGAAAAAATGTTCCATTGAATTGCAAAAAAGAATATAGAATTTCAGAAATCGTTGAGGAAAATCGTTTGCGGAAGTCTAATCAACAAAAGAGAGAACAGATGGAGAATTTTTTTTATTATTAAATTGTCACCTCTCATTCAATAAATGATGAAATATTTTGGACTTAAAAAATAAATAATAGAACTAACAGTTTTATAAGAAGAGTTATAAATTCTGAAATATATTAATATGGTTTAATTTACCTAAGATATGTGTGCCACAATGATAGTGAAAATACGTATATAATGATATAAAGCAAAAAATTCGGTTATAAATGACTTCATTTATACGTCATTTGAAAACGTTTCCTTGAGACACATATAAGCGATGCTTTACTTAGAAATGTATATTATCATTTATATTCGGCCTTGTGTTTAAGTTTTAAAATATAAAAAAAAAATATTTTTTTTTATTTAAAAAGTGTTTTACAAAATATTTCTTTATTATAAATAAGAATGTATTCATAAAAACACTTAAACTCGCTAAATGATACACGAAACAAGAACCTCTATGAACTTATGTAAATAAATATGATGATAAAAACAAAATATGTACGTTTCGAATTGCTTCCGCAGTCTTCTTCATGATAAAATATTATGTTGAAGTGATCTAAAAGTATAGAAACTAAAACATCTTGTGTGAGAGACAATTTGAGTGCACCAGAGAATACACCGGAAAAAATTAAAACGAAACAAAGTAGGAAATAAATCGAAAGTTCGATTGAAGATCATCAATTGTCACAGTCTATGAATAGGGAAACGGATTATATCCAAACAAGTTCATAATGAAAGAAGGATTGCAGATAGATATTGAGATATTGCAGATAGATAAAAAATAAGAATTTTCTAAATGTTACGACAGATTTTTGGGATGCGATAAGATAAATTATCGTTGGAGGCATAACTATTGGATGTTTACAAGGTATGCTGCAGTGTTTTTTTTATGAGTAGATTAAACCTTTGTAAGTTCATGTAAAATCATTAATCAGTTTTTGATTTATGTGAAATGAAGTATTTGATTGCCATACTTACTATAGAGCAAAAAAAGTACTAAATAGCCTAACTCCTATCAAAATGGTCACCTATATATGATATTAAGATATGTTACTGCAGTTGACATCTGTAAGCTTTCTGTAGTGAAAGGAAATGTAGCATTTGCGGTTAGTTTACAATGTTACTCAAAAGCACCCAACAGCCTATGGATATTTACTGTGTGAAGTATATTTTAATGACATTATACTATTGCAATCGATGGAAAGTATTATTGTATTAATTGAAAAGTTTATCAGTCTTATAGTTTAATAGATTGAGTTAGTAATCCTTTTTGTTTAGAGAGTGGTCGTTTCGTACGTGGTTCCGTATAAATATCCTCAGATTTTTAAAATGATATATTTGTCTGGCTGTCTTTTTTGTCTAATTTATAGGCTTTAAATTTATTCAAAATTGTGTATATCTACGAAATTTTTCATTTGTTGTTAAATTATACAATACTAAAATATTTACCAATACTCATCGTATATTGTATGTATATTTTTTTATTTATAAATATTAATAATTTCAATATATGATTCCCAGTTGCATGTCTAAATGAGCGATATTGACCGCAATGGTATTAAAAATGAATGCAGACTATAATAAAATCTTGCCACAGTTAACAACTTCGTTCTGCCTAAGCACTCCAGATAAATGTACCAACTGGCGTAGAATAGGCATATATAAATATAATAAATTAAACACCAATCACTTGAATTCAAGAATTTTTTTTCTAAATAATTACTTTTTTTCTATTTATTTTAGGAGTCGTTATTTTTCACCATGCCAATTTAAATTTTTAGAAGACGTTTGTGTTATGTAAGGCGAATCATAGTGATAAATAATCAACGTTGTTCATTCCAATTGAAGTCATTTATAAAAGGCAATTATTGAAAAACAATTCACAGAATAATTCCAACACTTTAGTAGTCAGTAGTTTTGAGACGAAAATCGCTTATAACTCAATATGTAATTCATTTATACTGAAAAAAACTTTTTGATTACAAATCACTTCAGTAATAATGCCTGCAAGTATCATGCTTCAAGTTTTAAAATGTGTCAGAAAGTTTTGCGTTGCTCACAGTAATTTTTTTTAATCGCCTTAAGATTGGCTACTGTTCCGTCAAATGTGATTGACAGGTGACCTATCGTTAGCAACGATTTTTCATAATGTTGCAGTTATAAATAAATGCATTGTACAGAAACCGTTGTGCGCGACCGAATCTCGTACCTGACCAATTATTTAAATCAAAACGTGATGTTTCAAATCGCTCCTACAAGGACACATATGTGATGGCGCACTGTCAATCAATCAATGTTTCCTTATTTAATTAATGGAGTAATTTTGTTATAATTCAGTGTCGTTGGTCATCTCTTTTACTTTAATTTAGAGTTTTGAAAAAAATTATTCTTACAAAATCCTGTAATTTTATAATTTTTACAATCCAGAAACAGTCGCAAAAATTTCGCAGTCCATTATATTAACATAGTTTATTAATAAATTGCAGTTAAATAATGTAATGAATAAACATATATTTATTCTTACATAATATTTATTAATACTAAGAATATATTATTTTATTTATTATGCAAATAAACGTACTTGTTGTTGAAAGATTCACTTAGATATTCAGTGCAAAATGAATATTAATATTTCAATTCATGTATCAATAAATTATGTTTCATGTTTCAGCTTTTCGGTATCATTAAGTATGACAGTTAATATGTGAAATGAAGTTAATGAACAGTCTTAACATAAACTTCTATCAAATTTATGTATGTTTCTCTGAAATTGAAATAAATGGACAAAGGATGTTTATGTTATCCCGGCAGATAATAATGCAAATAAAATATACTTGAGCTAATATAGAAAACTAACGACACATTCAATTTGCATTTGGAGTATAGAATCTAAATATTTTACTGGAAGATAACTTAGAATATAAAGCAGACGTTATAACTGAGTTTTATATGTAATATTCGCATACAATATAGTAACAAATAATTTGGATAACAGAATAATTTAAATTGACAACAATACGAACGTAATCGCTAGTAAAACACATTTAATTAATGTACCATTTTAATGAAACACTTTGAAACACAAAATTATGAAGCACTTTCCAACACATTCAGAATACTATAACATAAATCCACCGTTAAATAAGGTGAAACAAATAAACAATTTGGAAAACGCATAGCCTATTTGAAAAACCAATTTCAGCAATTACCGTTTACAGCAATTCCTATAATTTTATAGTCCGAAAAATATCCAAATTATTTTATGCAGCCCTACATGTGATCTATAGTTTTGTATAAGGTAAAGCTATGAGAGTCTGCGCACAATTCAAAAGAATAACAATAAAAATCTAAATATTAATTGTTTACTAAACTATCCATGAATAGTTTTTACTTCATTTGTTTTTTATGCATTTCCATCGCTGTTTTATTGTTATGTTGTAATTCAATAGAACAGTTGTAATAAAACCAAGAAAGTTATTTTGCGCAATCTGTCCTTACAGGGTTGGTGTGATTGCGGACATGGGTAGGAGAGATTGTTACTAATAATAACTACAATTAAATTGTTAACAATAATAACACTTAATTGGCATTGTTGTAAGGTTTTTGTGAACAAATATTATTGTATTAGGAGTGAATATTTCAACCTAATGATTAAAGAATCAGAAAAGGAAATAATTTTAAAAACGATTAAAATAATTTAATTAAAGGGGAAAAAATTAAAGAATAAAAAAAAGCAAGTCCAAATAAAATTACAAAATAACATTAAGTTACTTGATAACACGTTTAACTTAAAATTAGTCCATTTTCATTTTTCATTTTTTTATGCAAATTTACCAATAAGCTGCGTAATCATACTCCTAGCATTCAAACTAATGGGATCTATGCGCCATCTCTCCTAAGTAGCAGATGCGCAAACTATCCAATTTCGGTAGGAGATATTGCGCGGCCTTTTATATAAATACCGCCTCTACTAAAATGAACCGTTGATGTTCACATTGTTAGTCTAGATTAGTAGCTAATGAGAAATCGTTTAAGTTTAAAATATTTTGTACTACTGATATTGTATAGAAATTCTGATGAATAGCTATGAAAATTCAAGCACTTACTTTGGGAAAACAAAACAAAATAGCAATGCTTTATCTTAGACGCTCAAAACAATCAATGTGCACTTTCAAGTAGACACTCCACTACTGCTGTTGAACAACTACCTGAAGTCGCTGAGCGCTCACTCTACTCCTTCCCCCCGAATCTCTATGTGCGCAATCTTTCCCACCGCTCCATCTCTCCTGGCTTTACCTTATATACTACTTTAAGCAAAAATTTAGTTCACTTAGGAATCGCATACGAAGTTTAAAATTGCCATTTAGCAATTTTCCTCCAAAAAAGGAAATCTATTCGACTTTTTTGTGAAACCCTTCATAAGATTTAGAGCATAAACACATACCACGTAATTTTAAAAAAAATATATTGAATTTAAAATGAATACCACAACTGAAACCGCACTTCCAAACATTTTTCCTCGTAGAGAATACTGTAACTAAATTCTTTGGTGTATACCTGTAAATGAACAATAATTACTACGTGCACAATATTCTATAGTAATCATTTTTAGAGCAACACAGTGATGTACAGAGTGGTTATAATATAAGTATCTCTATTTGTAGCTGTATGTAGTTTGAAGAAATAACCCGAATGAAACCAAAATCGGTACACTTACTTTTCGAGAAGGGGGAAGAAAAATGGAACAGTAAAAGAAATAGTTGCAATAATCTCCTACAGATGCCGCTACGGGGTCTGTCGGTGTAAAAGCCGTTGTGTACCGTGGATGTGTCGAAAACCTCAATGACTTAAAATATCGCATATCACAACATGTGGGAAACATCACTCCTGATGCGTTTCATTCCGCAGTTGAGCACGTCGTGCACCGCTTGGATTGTATGCTCCAGTACACTGGCAATGCGGAACCTAAACTTGATCGACACCGCCATGCGAAAGCGTAACCACATTCACTGTGACATTTTCCAATAAATTAGGTATGCCATCCGGTTTTACAACTTAAGAGCCTACGCTAGTCACGCGAAGAAACGCTCAAGCTAATGTTAAGTCTATGGGAAGGCTCTTGCGCGATTTCTCGCTCGCATTTTAATATTTTAAATGATTTTTTTTTGCATAGGATAGCTGAGGCCGATCGTTAACGTTGTTAGTTTTTACTTCTTCGATTTTGGTTCCAGTTTTTTATATAAGGATACTTTCACTTTCAAAACAGGTTCAAATCGGTTCCGAAATTAGAAATGTCCGCTTATAAAAAAACTGTAACTAAAATCAAAAATGTAAAAACTAACAACGTTAGGGATCGGCCTCAGCTATCCTAAGCAAAAAAAAAAATCCTTTAAAAATACTAAAATGCGAGCGATAAATCGCGCAAGAACCTTCCCATAGACTTAGCATTATCTTGCGCGTTTTTTCGCGTGACAGATGCAGGCTCTTAATTCTCTGTTCTTTTATTACACATTACATTTCACATTCAAAAGTGCCATCTGTCGGCGATAATTGCAATGTTTTTTATTGTTCCATTCTTCTTCCCCCTTCTCGAACTGTAAGTGTACCGATTTTGGTTGCATTAGGATTATTCTTTCAAACTACAGACAGCTCCAAACAGAGATACTTATATTATAATCACCTTTTATATCAAATTCAATGAGTTTGAAATTTTGTAGCATCATTGATATTCAGTGCAAATGACTTTTCCCCATTTTACGTAATGTAACGGAATTTATATTTTCTATAGGAACAAGTTAGGAAAATGTTAAAAAAATAGATTTTTTTTATTTGCATGGATCTCTAACTACTGTAATTTTATTCTTTGTTCCTTACCCAACGATCAATATTTAATTCAGCTAACAGCCAAAATTATTTTAAAAACACTTAAATCCCACTATTTTGCGAGTAAATTGTCTATACATGTCACATATGTAACATGTGATTTCAAAACTAAGCATAATTTGCTGTGTCAAAATAGTGCGTAAATATAAAAAAAATCTATTTTATTATTCTCTAACAGTTCACTTACAAGTCTTGCTGCAAATGATAGATATCATACAAATTAAAGATTAAAGAATAACATTGTAGCACCAAATACTATTGCATATTTTTACATAACACATCGCCTACAGTGTATGAGATTGATACTATGAGTGTGACTATCGGTATAAATTACTGACATACTACTGACATTTTACATATTTGCTTATGTTTAAATTAACGTACAGAAAATATATTAGACATCTTTGTAGTGATATTTTGAATGCAGAAATTTTTTAATTTTTGTTTTATGTCATGGATTGCAGTTCATTACATTTCTAAAATCACTCAAATTACATATTTTTTTGAAAGAAATTAGAAAACTGACCTTATCTTAATCGTTAGGATATTATTAGTAAGTTTCAAATATTGCATTTTATTTCCTTAAAATTGCAATCTTTGAAACGGAATTGCAGCAAGATATTTTATTTATGAAATGATATTGTGTTTTAACTTACTTTTTACAGTATTGAAAGAAATTGATTAAATTCATTTTTATTTTATTTAAAGTATAGTTATCAAACATAGTGGTATGAAGCACGTGTTTAACAGTAAGATTGCAGTTCACTTACCTGGTACAGAAATATTGAGTTTTCCTTTTGAATCACTGAATAAACTTTATCGCAAGTTAATTAAATTTTAATACTATAATCAAAGCACTATCGTGGTTGCATTCCTTTCAAACATAAATTTGTGCTTGAAAAAACTCCAAAATCCCGATCTATACATCTAAATAAAATAAAAAATAATTACTTGAGTCAAACTTTACTAACTTTCAAAATCTTCTAGTAACTTTTGGATTACTCTGGAAAGTTAATTAAAAAAAGTCACTTCTTAATAACAGTATTTCAAATGAAATAAATACATATCTTCGTTGAGTCATATTTGCTTTTACTCCAAGTTAGAAAAAACATTTTGAGAAAAGAAAGAAAATACTTTAAATGAAAAAGTAGACACTGTAAATGTACTAAAAAAAATAAATTATCACACTATATTCTTTCGAAATATTTTATTTGCTTTCAGTAGAAAACGAAAAGTGTACTTTTGTTTAAAAATAGAGTTTTGAAACTTCTTAAATTTAAAAATTTTAAATGAAGTTTCTTCTGTATATTTATGAAGACCACTTCTAAGAGATGTGCGAAATGTAAACATTATTTTTTTAAATAACTTTTACCTGGCTAAGCAAGTAATATATTCAGTGTCAAATGGGTAGAATAAACCAAAATAACATAGTAAAAATTAAAAGTGAAACACATTTCAGAATAAGAATTGTAAAACGTCCAGAAGTAAGAAAAGTTCGTTTTCAAAAAGAGAAAATTTTTATTAATTTTATGCGTATGCCGGGAAATATGCTAAAATATTTGTACTTATGTTCTAAAATTTAAAAAAAATGCAGAACATTGTGATTACAAAAAACAAAAATCAAGTTCTGAATTTTATGTAGAAACATTAGTTTATCAGTTGTTTTCAAATGAATCCATAGGCTTTTATGATATATTATTAAGACATATGTAACACATATGATACTTTCAATAAAGAAATTCGACAGTTACCTTCCAATAACTGGTACCCTAAATGGTAGTTATTTAGATAACATTTACTATATTTTATAAAAGCTTTTAATTTATAAATAATATTTTAAAGTTATTCTTCATATCCAACCTTCTTTATTTGATAATATTCTTGCACTAAGAAAATTTACTTTACTTAGACTTTGGTAATTCCTTCAAATTTAGTAGCAAAATATTTTATCGATATGAGTTTTTTTTTCAACACTTTAACACTTTGAAAGGCGGTGGTAAATTATATATACCACTTAACCCCTTGAAGGGCGCCGGTATATTATATATACCACTTAATTTTAATCCCAAAATGCCACAATGCCACCAGAATTTTAGCTTTTACTTATTTTAAAATAAATTTGTTTGTGAATCTTGGTGTCAATCAATCATTTCAATATTTTATCTCCCAGAGTACTTTGCCCCTGAAGGGGTTAAATTTAATCTCAAATGCCCACAGTGGCACCAGATTTAATAATCTTTTTCTTTAAAATACATAAAATGATTGGTTATCTGCACACTTCGCAGCAGTGGGTAGATAGACCCTTAAAAATCAACACGTTCGTGATCGAAAAATATCGGGGTTGAAGTATGTAAATAACATCTTTTACGTATAGTTTTAAATAAATTTTGGGCACATTTTAGTAACTTATATAAGTATTTTATCTAAAGAATGTTAATTTATTAGTACCCATTTAATGTGGCTCAGATGTATTTTAATACGAGGAATGTTCACCAGGACATCTTTGCCAGGACCCAAGCATCACAAAATAGTTATATAGTTTTATTTGAAAAACTGTACAAATAGTTATCTCAAAGAGTTTTTGTTTTCTTCGTCGGATCATTGGAAACGTAGTTATGTTTTTTTTTTTTTTTTTTTTTTTTTTTCAGTTCTCAAATGAGAAGTATATATTTAAATAACTGGAAACTGCTGTTTAAAGGGTCCGATGAAAAGAAAAGGTCTTCTGATAATAAGATTAAGCAACGCACAATATATAAATTTCAAGAAATTTAATACCTCGTGGTGATTAATAACTCGAAATTTATTAATTTATTAAATGCAATACATTTAAAAAAGCACGTTTTTTTTTTTTTTACGAAAAGATTTTCGAATAACGTTGTAGGACCGTGTGCTATAGCATATTTATATATAACTGATCGCCTATAATGTACGTGATATTGTGAGTGTGACTATTGGTTTAAACATCTGAGATATTCCTGAAATTTTACAGATTTGTTTCTGTTAAAATTAACATACAGAAAATATATAAGAAATCATGATAGTGATAATTTGAACGGATTTATTTTTGTAATTTTTGTTTTATGACATAGATTTTAGTTCATTACATTTCAAAAGTCACTCAAATTACATATTTTTTGAAAGAAATTAGAAAACTATCTTTATCATATTCGTTAGGATATTATTAGTAAGTTTCAAATATTGCATTTTGGTTCCTTAAAATTGCAAGCATTGAAACGGAATTGCATCAAAATAATTTATTTAACAAATTATATTTTGTTTTATTGTACTTTTTACAGTATTGAAACAAATTAATTAAATTCCTTTTTGTTTTATTTAAAAAATAGTTATCAAACATAGTGGTATGAAGCACGTGTTTAACAGTAAGATTGCAGTTTACTTACCTGGTACAGAAATATTGAGTTTTCCTTTTGAATCACTGAATAAACTTTATCGCAAGTTAATTAAATTTTAATACTAGAATCAAAGCACTATCGTGGTTGCATTCCTTTCAAACAAATTTGTGCTTGAAAAAACTCCAAAATCCCGATCTATACAGCTAAATAAAATAAAAAATAATTACTTGAGTCAAACTTTACTAACTTTTAAATTCTTCTAGTAACTTTTGGATTACTCTGGAAAGTTAATTAAAAAAATTCACTTCTTAATAAGAGTATTTCAAATGAAATAAATACATATCTTCGTTGAGTCATATTTGTTTTTACTCCAAGTTAGAAAAACATTTTGAGAAAAGAAAGAAAATACTTTAAATTAAAAACTAGACACTGAAAATGTACTAAAAAATAAATTATCACACTATATTCTTTCGAAATATTTTATTTGCTTTCAGTAGAAAACGAAAAGTGTACTTTTGTTTAAAAATAGATTTTTGAAACTTCTTAAATTTAAATTTTAAATCAAGTTTCTTCTGTATATTTATGAAGACCACTTCTAAGAGATGTGCGAAATGTAAACATTATTTTTTTAAATAACTTTTACCTGGCTAAGCAAGTAATATATTCAGTGTCAAATGGGTAGAATAAACCAAAATAACATAATAAAAATTAAAAGTGAAACACATTTCAGAATAAGAATTGTAAAACGTCCAGAAGTAAGAAAAGTTCGTTTTCAAAAAGAGAAAATTTTTATTAATTTTATGCGTATGCCGGGAAATATGCTAAAATATTTGTACTTATGTTCTAAAATTTAAAAAAAAATGCAGAACATTGTGATTACAAAAAACAAAAATCAAGTTCTGAATTTTATGTAGAAACATTAGTTTATCAGTTGTTTTCAAATGAATCCATGGGCTTTTATGATATATTATTAAGACATATGTAACACATATGATACTTTCAATAAAGAAATTCGACAGTTACCTTCCAATAACTGGTACCCTAAATGGTAGTTATTTAGATAACATTTACTATATTTTATAAAAGCTTTTAATTTATAAATAATATTTTAAAGTTATTCTTCATATCCAACCTTCTTTATTTGATAATATTCTTGCACTAAGAAAATTTACTTTACTTAGACTTTGGTAATTCCTTCAAATTTAGTAGCAAAATATTTTATCGATATGAGTTTTTTTTTTCAACCCTTTAACACTTTGAAAGGCGGTGGTAAATTATATATACCACTTAACCCCTTGAAGGGCGCCGGTATATTATATATACCACTTAATTTTAATCCCAAAATGCCACAATGCCACCAGAATTTTAGCTTTTACTTATTTTAAAATAAATTTGTTTGTGAATCTTGGTGTCAATCAATCATTTCAATATTTTATCTCCCAGAGTACTTTGCCCCTGAAGGGGTTAAATTTAATCTCAAATGCCCACAGTGGCACCAGATTTAATAATCTTTTTCTTTAAAATACATAAAATGATTGGTTATCTGCACACTTCGCAGCAGTGGGTAGATAGACCCTTAAAAATCAACACGTTCGTGATCGAAAAATATCGGGGTTGAAGTATGTAAATAACATCTTTTACGTATAGTTTTAAATAAATTTTGGGCACATTTTAGTAACTTATATAAGTATTTTATCTAAAGAATGTTAATTTATTAGTACCCATTTAATGTGGCTCAGATGTATTTTAATACGAGGAATGTTCACCAGGACATCTTTGCCAGGACCCAAGCATCACAAAATAGTTATATAGTTTTATTTGAAAAACTGTACAATTAGTTATCTCAAAGAGTTTTTGTTTTCTTCGTCGGATCATTGGAAACGTAGTTATGTTTTTTTTTTTTTTTTTTTTTTTTTCAGTTCTCAAATGAGAAGTATATATTTAAATAACTGGAAACTGCTGTTTAAAGGGTCCGATGAAAAGAAAAGGTCTTCTGATAATAAGATTAAGCAACACACAATATATAAATTTCAAGAAATTTAATACCTCGTGGTGATTAATAACTCGAAATTTATTAATTTATTAAATGCAATACATTTAAAAAAGCACGTTTTTTTTTTTTTTTTTTTTTTTTTTTTTTTACGAAAAGATTTTCGAATAACGTTGTAGGACCGTGTGCTATAGCATATTTATATATAACTGATCGCCTATAATGTACGTGATATTGTGAGTGTGACTATTGGTTTAAATATCTGAGATATTCCTGAAATTTTATAGATTTGTTTCTGTTAAAATTAACATACAGAAAATATATAAGAAATCATGATAGTGATAATTTGAACGGATTTATTTTTGTAATTTTTGTTTTTTTTTGTTTTATGACATAGATTTTAGTTCATTACATTTCAAAAGTCACTCAAATTACATATTTTTTGAAAGAAATTAGAAAACTATCTTTATCATATTCGTTAGGATATTATTAGTAAGTTTCAAATATTGCATTTTGGTTCCTTAAAATTGCAAGCATTGAAACGGAATTGCATCAAAATAATTTATTTAACAAATTATATTTTGTTTTATTGTACTTTTTACAGTATTGAAACAAATTAATTAAATTCATTTTTGTTTTATTTAAAAAATAGTTATCAAACATAGTGGTATGAAGCACGTGTTTAACAGTAAGATTGCAGTTTACTTACCTGGTACAGAAATATTGAGTTTTCCTTTTGAATCACTGAATAAACTTTATCGCAAGTTAATTAAATTTTAATACTAGAATCAAAGTACTATCGTGGTTGCATTCCTTTCAAACATAAATTTGTGCTTGAAAAAACTCCAAAATCCCGATCTATACATCTAAATAAAATAAAAAATAATTACTTGAGTCAAACTTTACTAACTTTCAAAATCTTCTAGTAACTTTTGAATTACTCTGGAAAGTTAATTAAAAAAATTCACTTCTTAATAACAGTATTTCAAATGAAATAAATACATATCTCCGTTGAGTCATATTTGTTTTTACTTCAAGTTAGGAAAACATTTTGAGAAAAGAAAGAAAATACTTTAGATTAAAAACTAGACACTGAAAATGTACTAAAAAATAAATTATCACACTATATTCTTTCGAAATATTTTATTTGCTTTCAGTACAAAACTGAAAAGTGTACTTTTTTTTATAAAGTTTGGAAGCTTCTTAAATTTAAATTTTAAATGAAGTTTCTTCTGTATATTTATGAAGACCACTTCTAAGAGATATGCGAAATGTAAACATTATTTTTTAAAATAACTTTTACCTGGCTAAGCAAGTAATGTATTCAGTGTCAAATGGGTAGAATAAACCAAAATAACATAAAAAAATAAAAGCGAAACACATTTCAGAATAAGAATTGTAAAAATATCCAGAAAAAAGAAAAGTTTGTTTTCTAAAAAGAGAAAATTTTGATTAATTTTGTGCGTATGCAGGGAAATATTCTAAAATATTTGTACTTATTTTCTAAAATTAAAAAAAATGCAGCACATTTTGATTACTAAAAACAAAAATCAAGTTCTGAATTTAATCTAGAAACATTATTTTATCTGTTGCTTTCAAATGAATCTGTTATGGTATATTATTAAGACAAATGTAATACATATGATACTTTCAATAAAGAAATTCTACAATTACCTTCCAATAACTGCTACCCTAAATGGTAGATATTTAGATAACATTTAGCATATTTTATAAAAGCTTTTGATTTATAAATAATATTTGAAATTTATTCTTCATATCGAATTTCTTTATTTGATAAAATTCTTGCACTAAGATAATATAGTTTAATTAGACTTTGGTAATTCCTTCAAATTCATTAGTGAAATATTCAGGTATTTTATCGATGGTATCTTTTTTTCAACCCTATAACACTTCAAAAGGCGGTGGTATAGTATATATACCACTTAAATTTAAACCTGAAATGCCATAATGACACCAGAATTTTGTAAAAAATCTTGCTTATATAATGTCGATGAAAAAAATCTTTAACATATTTAAAAAAAATAAAAATAAAAATGTTCGTAAATCCTGATTTCAGTCCACAATTTCAATATTTGAACAATAGGGGTATTATGCCCCTGAACGTTTTAATTTAATAATAATAATAATAATAATAATAATAATAAAATAATAAATTCAAATAACATTCTACTATTTTATTTAATGAAATATTTGACTCCAAGTCATGTAAGATTTCCAAATTTCTTTTATATATAATTCTGAAATATAGAAATTTCTGAAAATTTCTTTTTTCAGAAATCTAAATTTTCTTACACATACACATGTCGAATTGTAAAAAAGGAAAATTTCCGAAAGAATAACATTTCGCTAAATATTCATTACTTGATAAATATTATACATACAGATACATGAATGAAACAATTTTAAATGCCTTTCCTGATAATATTGTTTTGATAAATTAATAAATATTTTTGTATGAATCTAAGAAAGTTGCTTCGTGTCAGAAAGTGGCATAAATTTTTGATTGAATAAAGTGAAGATTACTATTCAAAAATAGTAATGTCCAAATTCCCTAATCCGTAGCAATGTTACCTAAGTATGTGCTTTCTACCTTTCATCTTCTGAATACGAGGGCTGTTCAATAAAGAATAATCAAATATTTTGATTCGAATTATTTATTGTACACAAATTTAATTTCCTGTTGTATTGTCAGATTAGTCTGTAATCAACATTTGAAAGTTGTTTCATTACTTTAATTTCAGTAGTAAGGCAGTGGCAGCCGTCTAAGTTCAAATACAGTCAGAACCACCTACGGGAACGATGAATGCAACATGTGATGTGACATCTGAAATCTTGCTTCCGCTTGTGTATATCATCAGCGAAAGCCATTAACATTCTTATTTTAATTTAAATTATTTAGACTAATGTAATTATTTAGACGTAACTCAATATTAAAAATAAAAAATTCTGCAATGTTTACATTTTTTTTAAAGTATTTTTTTTTAACTTACATTTCTGTATGTATGTGGCAGTCAAACATTGTGACTCCTTTTTCACCCACTTCCTGTTGACGTAGATCTTTCAAATTTGGAACATATATTTATTCTTGGAGGGAATATATGAATGGGACAATATTTGTGTAAACTTCGATTCCTAAGGGGGGGGGGGGAGGGTCAACGTCGGCCCAAAATTTGCATTTTTCCCATAGAGATAATGCTACGATTGTTTAATTGAAAAAATAGCCCCATTGCTGCAACGCTTATCCATTTTCATCACATTGTCGCCCGCATCATTATGACGTGTCAGCATTGAGCGACGCGCACATTTGTGCTTTATCACATCAGTTGACGTTTTGTGAATTTTAATGAAAGTATGTTTTTTTTATTTTTTCTATTACATTTAATTATTAAGTACAATGTCCGATTATTAAGAGTTCATTTCCAATTTATTAAATTAGGCTATATCATAATAACTAATGTATTTAAAGATACAAAACAAGGATTTTTAGAATGAGAAATGTCTGTTGAACAAAATGATTGAATAAAAGACATTTTGAATTTTTACTTGGAAATTGTAATTTAAACACTTTAATCAGAGATATCACGTAAATTTTCTTTTCTACGACACACGTAAATTTTCTTTATGAAAATATCATATTGAGTCATTTATTGTATTCAGTGATTGTATTCATTTAATGTATTAAGAAAGTACAATAAACGATTGTTATAATTTTAAGATATTTTGAAATGCAGCAACAATGCGTCATTTTAATAAAAATGTCTGATATTAATTCTAAACTTATAATGTAGTTCACTTCCAACTTTCACAAGAATTAGATTTCAGTATGCAACAATGCAGGAATATTGCACTGTTATTTATCCTCTATTCTGAAAAAAAAATCCCAGAATCCATTTACATTTTATCGGACTAAAGTGAATATTATATTATCCTGTTTTTTCCAGAAAAAATGTCTGGGGAACATCAAAAGAAATGATAAATAATTCTGCTTATGAAAATTGCCTTTCTTTCGATGATAAGAGTTTTTGCACTTAACATAATGAAAAACAAATGCAAAAGCTTTAAAACAAAAGATTTTCTATTCCGTTGCTATTTATCTTCAACACAGACGCTTGTGCATATTTTCAGATAAATTTAGAAAAATTCTGATAAACAGAAATTATTCTTTCGAAAAAAATATCTATATTTTGTTTACTTATTAGAATTTCACTTTCTTCCACCCGGGTGTTATCTTCAATTCGTAGATGATTCTAGTAGACACGAAAACGATTTCATTTGTTTATTTATTTATTTATGTCTTAACCAAATAAAAACTAAGTTTTTTCTTTTCTTTTTTTTTTTTGCCTAAACAGCGTTTTTAAAATACATTAAAAACATATTTTATGAATATGTTGAATTAAAGTAATATGTTGATATAGAAAGATCATGTGTAAAGATCAGTTAAAAAATTGAGGTTTAAATTTACCTTATTTAAAAATATATTAAAACTTAGAAACAAAAAATAAATATTTAAACAAAATACTGCTAATAATTCCCCCATAAATATCTTGAGTATGTGCTTGTGTATTAAAAAAAACTCCTTGTATTATATTATTGTATATAATATATTCGAATTTTTTACTTTACAAAATGCTACTATAATACTATAAAAATTTGTTTAATGTTTGTCATGTCATAGATGTATTCCACGCTTGATAGGTGTTTAGTAACATACATATTTTTCACTATTTAATATATCTTTATAAAAAAATATTAGCAAATTTCAGAAAACCTTCTGGTGAATTACTTTTAAACTGCAATTGTCTTAATCTACTCTGCCATGTTTGCTAAGAATAGTCAGATCATTTAAAAATCACAAACCTATTCTTAAAATGGATTCACTTTAAATGGATGAACGAAATGTTGTATTCTGACATAAAGAATTCAAATTTAGTATACCAAATAACAAATACATGTGCAGTGATTTCAGTCTTCGAAAATCTAAAAGTTTAAGTGGTGTAGACTGAAAAAAAAATACATATTCAAAATTCTTCCTAGCCATCCCGCAAAGACAAATACAAACACACACATCTTTCTTCTATTAGTATAAATTTGCCGGTATTTATTTTCTATATTAATTATATTAACTTAAGTATATTACTATATTAAGTATATTAGCTTCTTTTGCTAATGTCAAGAGTCGACCTACTTACTTAAAAGAAGCTTCCTCATATCCTATGCAATATATGTTATATTTACCCTTTATTGATGCAATATTTTTCTTATTGCAGAATTTTATCTGTATTTTAAAAAGAGATGAAAATTTTTGCTTATTTAGTTATGTTGTACTACGCAGAAACAAACAAAGTATAGCTTTTGTAGAAATCAAAGGCTTTACTGTTGCCCTCGACCAATAAAAAAAATAATAATGGTTTTTAACCTTTATATTATTGATCGGTTAACTAGGTACCTTTCGCTCTTTTCATCACGATTTCAGAGGGTTAATATCATAAGAAACTAAAATGTATATTGATTCCCATTATTTGTAGTATTAAATAATCATTAGTGAAATCAATTTAAATTTTCGAAAATATTTTATTATTATTTAATAGCATTAAATATTTTTATGTCTTTCATCAATGACCAAGGTTCACGGGTACCCACGTGAATTTTCTGCGGAAAAATGCAAAAATTGATAGACTATCTAGATTTAGATCAATAAAACATGGAATTAGTTTGAAAACAAGAGTTATAGATATGTTTCATAAGTTAAAGAATATTTTATCTACCTGAAAATTTGCCTGGTTAGGACAAGCTTTACAATCTCAAAAACGGTAAGGCTGTACATCACATACAGTCTTTCCACATTTTTCATATGATTTCCTGGTTTTCCCTGCACCGTTTCAGAGGCTCTAACAAGCGCATCTGGCAAGCACTAACTACTTTTATCTTTCCTGTTCCATCGCGTCTTATGCTTTTTGGGCTGGGTTCTGAACCTGTGACAGATTAAAATATTGATAAAGATCTTTTCAGTATACTTCCAACTCCCGATTTGGTTGAAAAATGTCTCATACTCTGTACGTTTTGCGATCCATCATGAATTGCTGGAAGGTTAAAGCTCTCACCTAATTCCCGCAAAAACGGGCGACGATTGTCTGTTTTATGGCTAACCTTATCATTACTTGCATATATTCACAATATTAAAAAGTAATGCGAGTGGCCATCTGCTTGTACATCTTTGTGTTTTATACCGTCCGAATAATTTATCCCTAATATCCACTCCAGATTTTTTTATTATAAAACTGAATCACTTCAGGTTTCTCTTTCGTTCCCGTAATGGTTTTATCATGACGCATAGTCGAAATTAGAATGACAGCTTTGTCCCTTTACGGGACATACAAACATATACTTACGTCATTATGAAATTAAAATTCTATGAATGAACGCGATTTCCATCGCATTATTTCTCGGGGAATATCAGTTTTGTTTCTTTTCAAAGTGCCAACTATTGTGAGTTTCTGGGATAATAAATGCTTCGCAAAGAAAGAGAAGAACAAAAGTTGTCCATGATGATTCTTCCATTTGAATCCTTGAATAAGACGACCAAGTCAACCTTGGTGTATTTCATGGTGTGCCACTGTTTTTCCGGTGTATAAAAATAACAAAATAACAAAAGTTGAAATAATCACAAACAATCTGAAATTACGCTGGAAATTAATTAGCATAACAAAGGAATTGAATTATCACATACTATACAGGTTACAACCAACAGAGTAAAGAAATGTACATACCGGGGATCGAACCCGGAACTCTTGGTATCATGCACCAATGCTCTACCTTTTGAACTTTCCGGACGACATCCAGGCTAGCATTTATCACTCTGTTTGGTTTTACACTGTGTAGTATGTGATAATTCAGATACTTTGTGATATTCATTAATTTCCAGCGCATTATCAGTTCTGCTGAAAGAATTAATTAGATAAATCTATATTCACCGATACTGGTATTTAATTCGTCTCATGTAGGCCACGGAAGATGTGTGCACATGACTTGCTTTCCATCTTGTGCTTCAAAGTTGCAGCCTTGCCAACATATATGAGAGACAAATGATACATTGGATGTCGTCCAGATAGCTAAAATTTTAGAGCATTGGTGCGTTATACCACGGGTTCCAGGACTAATCCCTGGTTTGAATTTTTTTTTACCCTGTTGGTTGTACACTGTGTAGTAAATGGTAATTCACATCCTTATATTAATTAGTTTCTGCACCATTCAATAATGTCAATGAATAAATAAAAAAATAAAATATATAACTAATATTATTGCGAGGGGGGGGGGGGGCACTAGCAAATAAATAGAATTTTGCTATTCTACGTGTATTCAAGTAACACAGTGGAGTAGCAAGATATTTTTTTAGTGTGTGGGGCGAGGGGCAAAATTTCTGCCAAATTCATTTTTTCAGAACATAAGACAGCTGTTTAGAAACAATTGTACTGCAAAATTCATATTAAAATGCACATTGTTTCGTACTTTATGATTATCAAAATTATGCGATTTTTAAAAGAGACTGTATGAACGTCAAAAGTGAAAGTAATAGTGCAGTCCGTTGCCACCAAAATTAACGTTGTGTGTTTAATATAGCTGTCATAATCATTCTGTGTAGAATGGATACCCTGCTATTAAGCGATAACATTTTTGAAAAGTAGTGTGTATTATATAAGAGTAAACATGTTATTTTTTACATTATCTCTTTTTTTTTTACTTTAGCTTTCAACATTCGCAATATTGCGTAATTTGGAGTCATGAAATTGCAAGCTACTGTAGCATGTACCTATTTTAAGTAATTGTAGTACCTCACAACCATATTACAAATTAACTTCTTCCAAATTGCTTTGCAAGACAACCGAATATCAGAGCGATTGATGTTTCTGAAAACTGCAATGACTAATTTATAATATAGTTGGTGTGGCTGAATAATATTAATGAATTAATTTTGCGACAGAAATTCTAAACGTATCAACAGAATATGGTGTCATTTCAAAATAGACATGAATACAAATAAATGCGATACAAACAAGCGAATAAATTCTTTTGATATCAGACTATTTTTAAAATTTAATGAAATGGAAAATTCTTATTTTATTTAATCGTACTCATTATTCGAAAGAAAACGTGTTATTTAGTCTGATAAAAGCTGTCGAAGCCCATCTAAGTGTTAAGAAATTTCCAACACTTTCATAAAAATTCTCATAAATTTAATAAAAATAATATATATATTGTTAAATTCTCACGCGGTTTGCAGCCAAAGTATATTAAAACAAATTTGTGTTAAAGAAATTTTGTAAACACATTAAATATTATATTCTTGGACCGTTTGTCCTTGAAAACAAAAACAAAAATTCCTTTATTTTTTATTTTTTTTTTTTGTCTACAGCTAATTTAATTTGTTTTTGAAAAGCTAAAGAACATAGGACATCTGTTTAGAAACACTTGTACTTTAAAATTAATCATTATTAATTAAATATTAAAATTGTTATTAATTATTATTATTAATTAATTATTAATTAATTATTAAAATGCACATTGTTTCGCACTTGATGATGTAGAAATCGAAATTATACTATTTTTAAAAGTGACTCTATACGAGCGACAAAAGTGAAAGTAATAGCGCAGTCCGTTACCACCATCATAATTCCAATATCTAAAATCCATGCACAATTGAATTTGTTTATGTCGTATAAAAGACTTAAAAGTATGTAAGATTTATCGAAGATTCAGGTAATTTAAATTTAAGGATTTTCATGTTAAACACGATTTCACGTGATAATGTTCTTGGACTACTTGTCCTTATAAAATATTTTTACTGTAAAAAGTGCTTATTTTCAGGTTGGCTGAACACATCTAAAATCCCTTTTGACTAATTCATTTTTACATTCGTTTTTTGAAATATATGTGCTATTTCAGGAATTCATTATATCTATAGGTGCATTATGCATTGTGATGTTATTAACATAAGTGTCTCTAATGATATTTACCTACGCTGACGTACCAAACACAAAACCTCAGAGCTATTGCAGAAATTGAATAAAATCTCATTTAACGAAGATCCATATGCAAAATGAAGCATTGTGTAAACTACTCGTACAAATCTTAAATCTAATTTATGTTTTTAATATCAATTTAAAAGTTTACACACTTTAATTTTTGGTGATCATAATACTTAATGGAAAATGGATTCATGAAAATGATATAATGAAAATGATAAATTAAAAAGGAACGGAAATGAATGAATGAAAATGAATTTATGAATAAATGAAAATAAATAAATAAATGAATGAATGAAAGAGTTATTAACTAAATAAAATCTTTGTCAATACCGATAAAAAAACATACTGAAATCACCCCAACATAATTTTTTTTTACATAATAATATTGCAAATTTAGTTTACTTGTATTAAAATGGCGTGTTTATAATTGTTATGCATAATCTGTTTCATTTATGTTATATGAATGTGCTGCAATTGTTTTTCATATAAGGTAAAGCTAGGATAGTCTGCGCACAATTCAAAAGAATAGGAATAAAAAATCTAAATATTAATTTTTTGCTAAACAATCGATGAATAATTTTTACTTCATTTGTTTTTTATGTATTTCCATTGCTATTTTGTTGTTATATTGCAATTTAATGGAACAGTTGTAATAAAACTAAGAAAGTTATTTTGCGCAATCTCTCCTTACAGGGTTGGTGTGATTGCGCACATGGGTAGGAGAGATTGTTACTAATAATAACTACAATTAAATTGTTAGGAATAATAATTACACTTAAATGACATTGCTGTAAGGTTTTTGTGAACAAATTTTATTGTATTGGGAGTGAATATTTCAACCTAATGCTTGAAGAATCAGAAAAAGGAAATAATTTTAAAACGATTAAAAAATTTTTAATTAAAGGAAAAAAAAATAAAGAGTCAGAAGAAGCAAGTCCAGATAAGATTACAAAATAAAATTATGTAACTTACTAACACGTTTAACTTAAAATTAGTCCATTTTCATTTTTTATGCAAATTTACCAATAAGCTGCGTAATCTCTCCTAGCATTGAAGCTAATAGGAACAATGCGCCATCTCTCCTAAGTAGCAGATGCGCAAACTCTCCAATTTCGGCAGGAGAGATTGCGCGGCTTTTTATTTAAACATGGGCGCTAATAAAACGAACCGTTGATGTTCACATCGTTAGTCTAGATTAGTAGATTATAAGAAATCGTTTAAGTTTAAAATATTTTGTACTGCTGACATTGTATAGAAATTCTGATGAATAGCTATGAAAATTCAAGCACTTACTTTGGGAAAACAAAACAAAATAGCAATGTTTTATCTTTGATGCTCAAAACAATCAACGTGCACTTTCAAGTAGACACTCCACTACTGCTGTTGTAGAACTACCTGAAGTCGCTGCGTGCGCACTCTACTCGTTCTCCCCGAATCTCTATTTGCGTAATCTCTCCGACCGCGTCATCTCTCCTGGCTTTACCTTATTTACCGGAAATTTCTATGGAAAATAATAACCAATTAAGCCATATATATATATTTTTTGTAAACATTAGAATGTTGATGGCAACAGTATTATCAGGTAAAGCTAGGATTGTCTGCGCACAATTCAAAAGAATAGCAATAAAAAATCTAAATATTATTTTTTTGCTAAACTATTCATGAATAATTTTTACCTCATTTGTTTTTTATGCATTTCCATTGCTATTTTGTTGTTATGTTGCAAATTAATAGAACAGTTGTAATAAAACCAAGAAAGTTATTTTGCGCAATCTGTTCTTACAGGATTGGTGTGATTTCGCACATGGGTAGGAGAGATTGTTACTAATAATAACTACAATTAAATTGTTAACAATAATAATTACACTTAAATGGCATTGCTCTAAGGTTTTTGTGAACAAATATTATTGTATTAGGAGTGAATATTTCAACCTAATGATTGAAGAATCAGAAAAAGGAAATAATTTTAAAAACGATTAAAAAAATTTAATTAAAGGAAAAAAAAATTAAAGAATCAGAAAAAGCAAGTCCAAATAAGATTACAAAATAAAATTATGTTACTTAATAACACGTTTAACTTAAAATTAGTCTATTTTCATTTTTCATTTTTTTATGCAAATTTACCAATAAGCTGCGTAATCTCTCCTAGCATGGAAACTAATGGAAACTCTCCAATTTCGGTAGGAGAGACTGCGCGGCCTTTTATTTAAATATGACCTCTTCTAAAACGAACCGTTGATGTTCACATTGTTAGTCTAGATTAGTAGCTTATGAGAAATCGTTTAAGTTTAAAATATTTTGTACTATTGACATTTTATAAAAATTCTGATGAATATCTATGAAAATTCAAGCACTTACTTTGGGAAAACAAAACAAAATAGCAATACTTTATCTTAAACGCTCAAAGCAATCAACGTGCACTTTCAAGTAGGCACTCCACTACTGTTGTTGTACAACTACCTGGAGTCGCTCAGCGCTCACTCTACTCCTTCCCCCCCGAACCTCTATGTGCGCAATCTCTCCGACTGCGTCATCTCTCCTGGCTTTAGCTTACTTAAAAAGATGCAAAATTTGCTAATTCAATTATTAATTTCAGTTTCTATGGTAGCTTATTAATTTTATTTTAAGAAAACATTCCTTTTTTTTAAATAATTTACTATTTTTAACAGAATAAATGGAACACAAATTAATGAAATCACAAAACAAACAAAAAAAATTATTATGCTATTTTATTTGATAAATTAAATATATTATATATATAAATATTTATATTTATTTGACTCTGAGAATAAAATATTGTCTTTCTTAAGAATAAAATATTGCCTTATCTTTTCTTTAATACCCTGTGAAATAGTTGCTAGGCAACTGCTACATGGAAAAAAAAAAGTAACAAAAATAACGTATGAACATAATAATACATAGAATTTTATTTATTTTCAAAACAGATTAAAAAAATTTCACTAAACATCGCGCAGTTTTTTCCAATGTCTGAGAAATATATTGACAAATTTCCAAACCAATAGGTTTAATTTAAAGCCTGCTGAGGGGAATTAGCATTCATAATTTAACATTTAAATGGGTTATCCAAACGTGACTTTATTCTTACAGTGAATAATAAACCTATTAAATCATTTGAATGCCTTCAGTAAAAACATTATGCCATAAAGTGAAATAATTAGTATCTTTTGATTGACTCAACCAAATTAAACTAAAAACTAACCATCTAAATCGCGATACCTCATGAACATATCTGCCGACATAAGTAATCGGATTAATTTTACGAATGTTATCGCGAGAAAGACTGACGTACAAGCAGCCTCTTTTTACGTATGTTATTGCGAGGCAGACTGACATAAGGACAGCCAGAATTGAAAATTTTAACGCTCTACTCAGTCAGGTCTGAACCAGTGGTTCGTCAATAAAGTTTTAAAAGTATTAGCTAGCTACCTTTCCGTTTTACGAAAATTATGTGTATCATAGAGGCCCTCTGTCGTCTTTATGCGCCAAATCCCGGACATTTCTTTTTCTACCCGTCTATATGTTTGTCTCTATGTCTGTATGCCCGATTGCCTGCCTTTTTTTCTTTCTGTCTATACTATTTCTACTATGTATGTAAGTATCTCTATCTATCCATCTGTCTGTACGTCTCTCTGTCTGCTTGTCTATCATTCATTCACTGATTTTCTTCCATTCATTCATTCATTTATTTATTTATATTCATTTATTTATAAATTCATTTTCATTCATTCATTTTCGTTCCTTTTTAATTTATCATTTTAATTGTATCATTTTCATGAATTCATTTTCATTATATCATTTTCATGAATCCATTTTCATTCATTAATTCATTCATTTTCATTCATCCATTTATCTTCATTCATTTATTCATTGATTCTGCGATTTCCATTAATTAATTAATTCATTCTTTCATTTTATTAATTCATTCGTTTAATTCATTTATTCGTTTCCTTTAATTTAATCATTCATTTCCATTCTATTGTTTATTTTCTGTCATTGATTTTCATTCATACATTTTCTTTCATTCATTCATTCTTTCATTCATTTGTTCATACATTGTTCCATTAATTGATTTCCAACCATTCATTCATGCAGTTATTTACTATTTTTAGTTCATTGTCATCCATTTGCATTCTTTCATGTCCATTTAACAACTTCATATATTTTATTTCAGTTTTCATTCGTGCATTCATTAATTTTCATTCATGTATTCATTCAATTTTATTCATTTCTTCATTTTTATTTACTCATCCATACATATTCATTTATCAATTCATTTACTCATCCGTACATATTCATTTATCATTTTCATTTCTTCATTTTCATTCATTCATTTTCATTCATTCATTTTCATTCTTTCATTTTAATTTATTCATTTTCATTTATTCCTCCATTCGTCTTAACTCATTCACCCATTCACTGATTCTCTGAAATGATTCATTCCATCACTTTAGTGAATTGGCAAATTTAATATCATTGTTATAAATCTCATACAATTAAAACAAATATTATTTCTAAGCAAGTTTGACTAAAAATTTATTTTATTTTTCTAACAACCATTGTAACTTTCACACAGTTAAAATTTTATATATATATATATATTGGCGCTATTCGTGACTTGGATGCGATTAAAGAAAATTAGCCAATTTACCTAAACAAAGAATTGTATCACATAATAAATTGTTTCACCTATATACTTTATTTCAAATTTTTACACTTTCCGTATATTTCTTATTCTTTCCGAAACATTTTCAGTCGCACGTCATTTTATCAGCATATGAAAACCTCACAAATCACTTTCTATACCTCGAAAAGTTCGGAAACAATCGTTTTCATGAAACTTACTAGAAACGTTTTCGAGAACCTCAAAACATATAGATAAATAAACAAATATACAAGAATTGCGACGTTTATGTTATAAAACAAGACAAAGATATCTCTTATTTGGCTTCCCATGGCTGCATATCTTTATGTTTCCAATATGCCACTTAATTTATTATAAACTAATTAATAACTATTAATCATGGAATTGTTCGGAGAAAATATTTAGCGATTTATCAATTACGCTCATACAATATAAATTGACAATATTTATTGCTTTTGTATAAAAACACTTTACATATTTTTAGAGTAAAGCGATTGCAGTATTAAACGAAATCACTTAAACATAGAAACAAGAAAATTGAATTTACCATTAACGCTTTTAATTGCTTTCTTTATAAAATAAAGCAGAAAAAAATTAATCACATACATAGCTTACGCACCTTTATCTGATTATAGAATTATTTGTGGAAATGCGAAGCAATCCAAGTTACATAATGTATTTCCTTTTCTCTCTTTTTTTTTAAACAAACATCTTAAATATATATTTTTTTAAATATCTGCAGACTGAAGAAATATTGTCAGTCTGAAAACAATAATTATTTGCATTACATGAAACATTAATGTGTTTCTCCTGACTATCTGGAAAAATAGTCTACGTCTATATAATTGTAATATCAAGTTATTTTATTATCACTAATGGTATTTGTTTCTACTGTAAGAAATGCGAAAAGAGAATATATATATTATTTTGAATGATATTTTCAGAAAGCGTGTGAGTTAAAAACACGTACAGTGCTTTATTTGGTATGGATATAATTTGATAAATCTACCTTGCGGATTAAGGGAAAAAATCTATGGATGAATAATTATTAATAAAAAAGAAAACTGCCCAGTTAAACTGACGGCATTGAGCTCACAGGCTATTCACACTAACTGTAAATTATATTCTTATTTCAAAGAATTTGAAATAAGCCCTCGAAAAATGAAGAAATCGACAATATATTAAGAGGGAGGAACCATCCCCCGTTTCTCCTTCTTATAATTAGCCAATGAACCCATAAAACTAATCAGAGAAGCGCCTTACCACAATGAACCTATATACAAAATTTGAAAAAATCGGATAATTCTGCATGAAAAATCCATTAATCTAAATTAAGGGGGGGGGTTAGCACCCCGTCCCCCCTTTATACTTAACCAAAGAACCCCCAAAACTAATCAGAGAAGCGCCTTATCACAATGAACATATATATAAAATTTGAAGAAAATCGGATAATTCTGCTTAACAAACCCATTTATCTATATCAAATGGGGTTAGTCACCCCCGTTGCCCCCTTTATACTTTACCAGTGAACCCCCAAAACTAATCAGGGAAGTGCCTTACCACAATGAGCTTATATACAAAATTTGGAGTAAATTGGATAATTCTGCATGAAAAACCCATTTATAAAAATTAAGGGGGGGGGGGGGGTAGCCCCCGTTTCCCTCCTTTACACTTCACCAATGAACCCCCAAAAATAATCAGGGAAGCCCCTTACCACAATGAGCCCATATAGAAAGTTTGAAGAAAATCGGATAACTCTGCATGAAAAAAATCATTTATCTAAAATAAGGGGGGATGATTAACCCCCCCGTTACCCCCTTTATACTTAACCTATGAACCCCTAAAACTAATCAGGAAAGAACCTTATCACAATGAACCTATATACAAAATTTGAAGAAAATTGGATAATTCTGCATGAAAAAACCATTTATCCAAATTAAGGGGGGCTAGTCCCCCGTTCCCCCCCCCCTTTATAGTTAACCAATCAATCCCGAAAACTAATCAGGGAAGCGCCTTATCACAAGGAACCTATAAACAAAAGTGGAAGAAAATCGGATAACTCTGCATGAAAAATTCATTTATCTAAATTAAGGGGGGGGATTCCCACCCCCGTTAGCCCCTTTATACTTAACCTATGAACCCCCAAAACTAATCAGGAAAGAACCTTATCACAATGAACCTATATACAAAATTTGAAGAAAATTGGACAATTCTGCATGAAAAAACCATTTATCTTAATTAAGGGGGTTAGCCCCCCGTTCGCCCCTTTATAGTTAAGCAATCAATCCCCAAAACGAATCAGGGAAGCGCCTTATCACAAGGAACCTATAAACAAAATTGGAAGCAAAACGGTTATTTCTGTCAAGAGTTATCGCGTTACGTACGTACATACGTACATACATACATACAGAACGGGCGGGCACATAACGAATAAAAGAAAACTGCCCAGTTAAACTGACGGCATTGAGCTCACAGGCTATTCACACTAACTGTAAATTATATTCTTATTTCAAAGAATTTGAAATAAGCCCTCGAAAAATGAAGAAATCGACAATATATTAAGAGGGGGGAACCAACACCCGTTTCTCCTTCTTATAATTAACCAATGAACCCATAAAACTAATCAGAGAAGCGCCTTACCACAATGAACCTATATACAAAATTTGAAAAAATCGGATAATTCTGCATGAAAAATCCATTTATCTAAATTAAGGGGGGGGGGGGGTTAGCCCCCTTTCCCCCTTTATACTTAACCAATGAACACCCAAAATTATTGACAGAAGCGCATTATCACAATGAACCTATATACAAAATTTGAAGAAAATCGAATAATTCTGCATAAAAAAACATTTATCTAAATTAGGGGGGGTTACCCCCCTTTCCCCCTTTATACTTAACCAATGAACACCCAAAATTATTGACAGAAGCGCATTATCAAAATGAACCTATATACAAAATGTGAAGAAAATGGGATAATTCTGCATGAAAAACCTATTTATCTAAATTATGGGGGGTTAGCCCCCCATTTCCCCCCTTTATGCTTAACCAATGAACCTCCAAAACTAATCAGGGAAGCGCCTTATCACAAGGGACCTATAAACAAAATTTAAAGTAAAACGGTTAGTTCTATCAAGAGTTATCGCGTTACGTACATACATACATACGTACGTACATACAGAACCGGCGGGCACATAAGCTCTCAGGCTTTGATAGCCTGTGAGCTAATAATAATAAAAACGAATGCTTATGATTAATAGAATAATAGTAATATAAGTAGTTAAAACGGTATTTTTATTTAATAAAAAAGAAATTGAATTGTTATAAATTAATCGATAAATACTCCTTACGAAAATTGTCAGAGAAGATATGTACCGATTTGTCAATCGCATTATATACAGCCATGTTTTAGGAAAATACATATATATATTATTTATTGCTTTTATAGAAAAGAACTTTAAATATTTTAGGAGTAGAGAAAATGCAGTCTTAAATGAAATCAATTTAACATAAGTGCAGTAAAATTTCCAACTTCACATTCGCGCTTTTAAATTTTCTTATATTTTTAAGTAAGATTGCAGGAAAAAAATCAAACAAAATGGAACTTGTAGGTTCATGATTTGATTATAAATTTTTCCGTGAACTTACAAGAAAGTCCAAATTACATTACTTCCTTCCTTTGAGAGTGTTTTAAACAAATTTCTTAAGTAAAGTGTATTTCTGAAAAAAATATACAGTAAGATAGAAATTATTTTTATTTTTATTTTTATTTTTATCTATTTTTTTGCGCAACAATACGACTTAATTTTTCTTTCATCTAATGAGATCTATATTTTTGAAGTATCTAACTTATTCTAATTGTTAACTTAAAAGTTTAAGGAACTAACTGTAGATACAATATATGAAATTAAATATTAATTTTAGCTTTGGGATGTTGCGTATCTACACAGATTATTGTCTATTTAACTGTTTACAACATACTCCTTATTTTATCAGTAAACGTCTCATTGTATAAGAATCGGCCTATTGCATGAGTAAATTATCTATTCTACATAAAATCTCAATTTCTTTCACTAACTAATATACAATTTTCAGTAATACAATTTCAGCTAATACAGTTTTCATACAGTTAGTGTTTAAGTCAGTGATACTTCGAATTTGAGAATTTGATATATGTAAACATATAAAAGAGAAATCTATAGATTCACTATGCTCAACATCCTTCTTATTTTATCAGTAAGCTTATCATTCTATAAGAATATTCCTATTACATCCGTAAACTAAATATTCTGGACAAAATCTCATTATTTTTCTGTAATACACGTTTCACATATTTTTTTAATTTTTCTGCCAATTAGTTAATGTTAAAATCAATAATATCTTAAATTCCAAACCTATAAAAGATGCTTGAATGAAATTTGAGTTTAGGGTGCTGTATGTTTAAACAGTTACCAAATATCACTTAACTGAAATTTGTGATATCGATATTAATATTACTCCAACTTTCGTTTTTTTTTTCATATTTAACATTTGTGTATTAAAAAAATTATTTAACTTTTACTATACGAATGAATATATTCAAAGGATGAATGCAATATAAACTAAACGTTTGTTTACTTCAGGAATTAAAGTTCCTTTTCAGACTGAATGAATTTGAAATATATTCAGTACTCATTCTAGAACAAAAATAAAATTAACATCTTGGTTCTTTGCCATTTAACTCTTTTGAACAAACTTCTCGAATTCATTGAATCCCAGTGAAATATATTTAGTTAATCATTGCGGATCAAATACATAATTCAATTAAGAAATTTCTTTCTGCATGACGAGACACCAAAATTAATTCGAAATAAAAATAACATATTTCATAACTTCATAGAATTATATCTATTGTTTTTACTCTTTTATAAAGTCTATAGCGGAGTGTAAAAGAATATTTTACAGTAAAGATCTGTTATAGAATAGACAAGAACTGAAATATATATGTTAGTAAATTTGCATATATATATTTTTTTAATTTTATAGATTTTTCTTGTTATAAATTTGTATATAATTGGTCATTTATTTACCACAATATATTTAATAAAATAATTGAAAAATCCGATGATGTGCTTACAACATGTGTATACTTTACTGTTTCTGTCTCAATACTCGAATTTTTTTAATCCGAGCGTAACGTGTTTACTAGTACACCATTTTTACTGGTTAGTCAATCATTATTTTCCAATATCAGGCTTTATTCCACTTAGGATAACAAAAGTATACATATCTGATCGTAACTCGTAAAAATAATGCTGTAAATGAAATACAGTTTCAGAAACATCTGTTTTGTGATTTATTTCTCACCAATTTAATGTGGAAAATAAAATCGTTATTCAATGTACTTTTCCCAATAAACTAAAAAGTTACAGCTACTTTCAAATGTGTTCATATTTATGAATTTTAATATTAAGTTTCAAGTAAACAAAAATATTATAAAATAAAACCAACTGAAAATACTTTCCAACTGAAAATATTCACAAATACTGGCATGAAGACACTGTGAATGCAACTTTTTCTAAATTCCTTGGTATTCCGATCACTACGCGCTAGAGTGTTGCTCAAATCGTGTTAGAACTATAATCTTTGGCTTCACTTGACTCTACCTTATTTGTGTTATTTTCAACAATACGCAAATCAGTTTGTAATAATTCACAGTAAAACTGTTTTACTGAATTGTATAGAATTGAAATGTAGTCGACGTTTGTTTAACAAACATTTGTTTTGCGAATTCCTTTAGTCTACGTATTTTTCCTGAAATTGTTCTAGGGAACAACATTTTACTCACTTCGTATTGATTGCTGCGTATTGATTTTGGGAGAAGACCTTTCGATTCATTGTTGTCTTTGTCTACCTTATATATCATTTTACGAAAATATATCATATATATTCGATAGGATTTATTCAATTATCGATACTGGATTTCCCTTGGTTTCGTGTTTGCCCCAGGGTTGGAGACTCACGGAAAATAATCCATCTTGTGCTGCGTTTGTAGCCTTGCCATCATGTTATAGTGAGATAGTGCCAGGCTGAGTATCGTCCCCAAGTGGTTCAATTGGTAGAATGTCAGTGCACTATACTGATGACCCAGGTTCGAGTCCCGGCATGGGTACATGTGCACTATCTTTGCTATAGACCTTTTAAGCATTAAAATTTAAAATACTTGGTTTTTTATTAAATTTTAAATTGTGTCAAAAACTTTTGGCACAACCTGTATGTTTTAATAATATGATTAAAATAATCTTAACTTTTAGCATATTAATAAATATATTCTAGAATATTATATCACCTTTCATTTGTTTACTTTTGGACTGCACTGTTCCTTTCAAATTGAATCAGATTGAAATTTATTCAATTTTCGTTCTCTGAATTAAAGATAATTAACAACTTTATTCTGCCCAATTTAACAATTTTGAGAAAACTTCTCGACTCTATCGAATCCCAGTGAAATGTAATTAGTTTATTATGGATCAAATACGCTACTTAATCAAAATAATTCCGTTCGCATGACAACACACTAAAATTATTTCAAAAATGGAATTAGATGCAGATCAGTGTAAAGTATTTTATAGTAAAAATTGTGAGATATCTACAGAAGAGAAGAATACTCCCAATGAGACTAAATATGATGACACATAAATGCGAAATATTTCTTGTTCCTAAAATATAAATGCAATAATCGTATATAAACATGACATAAACAACCCTCAGCAGTTCAGGAACATAATACGAAATATGTTACTGCATTTAAACCGTTTCTTCTAGGGAAAGTTCTCATTGTACTACACATCGTTAATTATTAAAAATCAACAACATCACCTAAATGTGGGGAATAGTTCTGAAATGCAGTTCAATATTTCGTTTTTTATCTTTGAATGTAAAATAACCACTTTGACATCAGTGAAAGAAAAGTCTGCTTCATCTACTTGAATATAAAGTGGTAAATAAAGACTCATTTTAATATAGAGTTGCTCTAAAGTACTCGTAACGCTTTGGTAGATTTATTGGCGATGAAATAGATCTGTCAAACATTAGATCCGGAGACGTTTTCAGCACATATACTAAGGTAACGTTTAATATATTAAATTCAATTAATTTTATCGCATCTATTGTTATTAACACTCACTAAACCTACAGTAAGCTAATATGTTATTTTTACATATTAAAATAAAATTATGTTTAAAAGCGGAAATTGTAATTAATTGAATCTTGTTGAATTAATATCAGCTCAGGTACCTCAACGCAGATACCTCACCAAGAAAAAAATTGAAGAAAGAAATAATACCCGCTCCATGGCAGAGTAGTTAAGCGCGACCTACGTTATACATGACCGGTGCATGACGTTTAAAACGTCACATGGAGTGGATCATTTTTGCACGACGATTGGTACAAAACGGGGGGTGCGCCGCTTTGCACCAATCGCCGTGCAAAAATGATCCACTGCATGTGACGTTTTAAACGTCATGCACCGGCCGTGTATAACGTAGGTCACGGGTTAAGGCACCACTTCGCTAATATATTGAGAGCATAGGAGAAGGCGTCGGGTTCGACCCTCGAGGATTCCGTTACACTCTCCTTGTGTAGTTCCGGTTGTATTCTTCACTGATGCCTATTTTCTCGAGTCTATCCAGTTCTCATTTCGACGAAGACTCATAAGCGAGCATTGGTGTCAAGCAAACAAGTCTGATGCATGTTTTGAATTAAATTAAATAGAAAAAATACTGAAACTCGAAAAAGAATTACTGACATAAAAAAATAAAAGATTGAAACATACATGGAAATTAAAAGCAAAAGAAGGAGAAACAGAAATAGGTATTCTTGAGGGTGCTTTATATTTTTCACACCAATGGCTCTAATTTTCACTAGAAATAGTTTTTCTGTTGGGATCAGTTACTCTAGTTAATGTTATAAAATGCTAACTGAAGAGTTTAATGATAATATTAAGGTTACCAGTTATATAATCAATGTGTATTTAGCTGGAAATTGTCCATGAATTATTATTAGTAATTAGAGTAATAAAGTAGCAGTAGTAAGCGCAATAGAAATTAGGTGTCCAAAAGTAGGAAGTGGCTAGAACGGCGCAATAAAATATTTTATGAATTGTTTAACATGAAAGCAGTTATCAATTTACCACATTTTATTTAAACTCAAGAAAAGTCTAAGATCGTTAAGTTTTACAGAAAATGCTCAGTATCGAAATTTTCTTCGCAAAATAATGAGTAATGGATAACATATTGTACTGGTTATTAATTAGTTACTTCTAGTTTATTAATTAGTCTAAATGTTTCAAGTATAAATGTGAAATGATATATTTTTAAATAGTTGTCGCACCATTTTCCGCTCGCATTAAAATTAATTTTTAATATCATTTTTTATGAAATCGTTTTAAACATATAACGTAAAGACAATGTTACATTACAGTGGAAGTTTTTGATTCCTTAATTAATAAACACAGTCTGAGAATCTTTCGTAAAATATCTTTTTAGAAACTTATCTCAAGATCCCTGCCCCCATGTGATTTTTTTTAAGGTTGCTATCCCAGCTCCCCCAGCTCCCCCCTCGTGGTCCCTTCCTTGTATATTTTTTAACATGTGGCCTGCTTTTAATTGATTGAACACATATAAGTACGTGCATTAGGACAAAGTTCCGTTTCCCTTTTCCAAACACATTTTCCACACCATTTTTTTGTTCCAACAATCTGTTACAACAATTTAGAGGTTGCACTGCCCAAAATTGCTGCAACAGCAAAAAACTTCCAAAATCGCGATTTCTGTGATAATATTGTAGGTAGTAATCTGAAATTTGACATAGGGGTAACAAACCGTTTTGGCGAATTGTATGTTGAATTTTTGGCGATTTATTGTTGTTTGACACTAAGATATTTTCCTTAGAATTATTGACCGGTTCGTTGGTTACCTCCATTACTGCCTCTGTTATGCTCAAAATAAAAAAAATTCCCTTCTTTTAGCTTGGAGAGAGTTGATCATTCTTAAAGATAAAATATATTTTAAAAGGAAAGGGCGAGTTATTAATCATCCCGATTTGAATTTTTTGATTAGATTTTTTAAATTTAATTTTTTATGCGTTTTTTAAAGTTTTTCAGCGAATTTTGTTTCAAATGTCGTCACAAATCGACCATTGAAAGTGAAACACCGTTGGAGGGCAGTTGTGTTTGGTAGCTGAGAGGATTGTAGGCGCAGCTAAATGTCAAGCGGGGAAGGTCATCATCTTAATGCAATATCCCTATAGTAAATTTTGTCCTCTTTTCATTAAATTTCTATATTCGAACACCGATTTGTGAATTTTTCATGATTTGTTTTAATCGATTTTTAGGTTTATTTTAAGTACCTGACGTCATTTATATGTTTGATTTCAGAAATTGGCAACGACAACTAACCGTAATAGTATGTAAAAAAAAAAGTTAATAAAGAGCGTCATTTTGTTTCTCTTTCAAAAGTTAACTATAATTCCTAATGTAGGGTAATGTAATGAGAGGGTAGTTGGTTCAATTTTGAGGAGAAAGAGAGTGTCCGGCCGTAATTTAAATATCGCGTTAATGCTCTGAACGATATTCCCTACTTCTTTCCTGCCTCTCAAATAAGAACTTTTATATTTTTGGTCAGATTCAAGTGAATCATTTTCTAAAATTCTTCTCAAGTCCCAAAGGTACTAAATAAACTTTCGTATAATTTTTTCAGCCTTTTGTTACATCTATTTCTCAACATTAACCACGGGGGGGGGGGGGGGGGTTGATTCATCATAACACGAACTAATGAAGATATAGATAACTAATTAAGATACAGAATTCGTGCCGTCCAGGGCGTAGAAAAGTGAAACAAAAAAATTTTGCAGTGCGGGTGCTGCACGCATACGATACCCTGTCGTGGGCAGGTGGGACACGTGCCGGAGTTTCGATCTGAAAGAGTTATATTTAGAACAAAGTGGCGCCTGCTGGACAGAAAAACTAAAATTGGTCCGATTGAAACAAACTATTTTTTTTTTGCATTCTTCCCTGGTGTCCCAAGTACAAAATAAACTTTTTATCATTTTTTCAGCACTTGGTTACCACCATTTATAAATGTTAATCGACAGGAGGGGAATTTATTTTATCCGGTTCTATGAGCCCGATTTCGTAGAGAATTGATTTATTCAACTTACCATGAACTAATTAACATAGATAACTAATCAAGACATACATATCGTGCCCCCTGGTGATGGAAAGTGGAACTAAAAGATTTTTGGCGCCAAAAATGGATCTTTGTTATCTAAACCGCAAAAGATAATTACAGATTTGATAATCCCAGACAACGAAGTATTTTCACTTTCACTCATCCTCGAGTATTAAGAAAACTACTGGAAGTATCGATTCTAATCTCATAGTATGTACGTAGATTGTTTTACTGATTCCGAAAATGCAAATTTTGTGAAAATCGGACTGTAACTATTTTTAATGTTGACCAAAAACTGACCCGCCTCGAATCAGATGACTCTAACATTTGAGTGGTATTAAATTTACCTCCTATTCGGGATCCGTCTCTCTATTTAATTTTCGAAAGACGAATGGGTTACCCGAGGAACGGTTTCGTGCAGCAATTTTTAGAGTGATTTCGCGTTTCGTATTTTTTTTTAAGGTACCTGGCAACGCCAGGAGGATCAGCTAGTTTTGAATAATATAATAAATTTTCAAATTGTAAATCAACACATTGTTACTGATTTTTATTTATATTTTCAATTATTTTTAAATTTTATTAACAATATGATCCATTACATTATGTATTATTTTCTACATTTTCAGTTAATTAACTAATATAGACATCTTTCAGAATCTCCATAATTTGCAATACACGGTTATCTTTATATGTATTCGTAAGATCTTTTATCTGATAATATGATAGATGCTATGCTGTTGATTGAAAACCTTAATTATTGATCGTAAGGACAAAGCAGATATATTCTGCATTCATTTAGGATAAACATATGTTGAATAATGAGAACTCCACTGCCAATTAAAACTGAGAAAGTGTAACATCGAGATTCTTTCATTATATAAAATTATTAAATTTATATAAGTTAATAATCCAATAAAGTTTTCGCATTTATTAATATTGTTTAAGAGAAACACCATATAATGCACTTACTTTTCATTCATATAAATCCTCAGTGTGTAAAATTAGTATAAAATGCAAGTGGAATTTTATATATTTAAACAGAAATATATTTATACATTTAATATTATTATTATTATTATTATTTAATATTATATTTTATATATTAAAACACACACACACACACACACATATATACTATGTAGGGACTCAAGTCAGCAAGGCACATTAGGTCAGTGTTGCATCACAATTTATGTAACAGTAATTCTGTGTTTAGTTAATCCCAGTATTTTGCAATTAAAAAGATTAATATCTGACAAGATTAATAATATTTAGAAAGATTAAAATTTGAGATATTAAAAAATAATTGAATGTGCAACATTGGCTTATTATGATTTTCTCAAAACTGCCAACCCCTTTCTCTCTCTCTCTCTCTCTCTCTACATATATATATATATATGTGTGTGTGTGTGTGTGTGTGTGTGTGTATTTACAGAAACATTTGAGTATGTATATATATATATATATATATATAATCATGGTATTTTATAATGAATGACTTAATTTAATATCCCATATTACATTAACGAGGATAAATATAAATATAATATATGGCAGGTGATTATCAAATATCAGAAAATTTGAAAATCATGTATCAGAAAATTTATTTAAAAAAAAAATCCCTCTTTTTTTGCGACTTGGTGATAAAACACGTTAAAAACTGCGAGACTTTTCATGCAGGTTTCCTCATAAGTTTGAGCATTGTGCATTTACACTTCGAAAATGCGCAGCACCCTCTTTTAACGACATTTTGTTTTGACATGTTTAAAGTGTAGTATAAGAGATATTATCAAGTCTCATAAATATTTCTTTATATAATCTTGATAGGTATATATATATAAAAGGAAATTACAACAGTCCAATATAGTTTGAACATGAAATTTTGCTCTTGTATCAGAGAAACGATTTTGGAAAACCTTTTTTTTTTTTTTTTTAATTTGTTTTCTTTCCTTTTCTTATACCTTGCACAGAGGCTGAGCAAAAAAATAATAAAATAAATTAATAAATTAATTAATTTAATTTAATTTAAAATCCGAATCCGTCAAATATCTGGTGTTTAGGACTTATCTATACTATATTGCAAAAACATATACGTGAATAACGCTGACTTCATAACGACAATAGCAATGATATGACCAATAAATTTATATATTTTTTAATCTTTATTACTTTCTAAATATTGTTCGATTTCAGTTTTACACCGTCGAATAGGCAAACATATGTACTTTCAACTGCAATTGAAAACTGTATATAATTTACTGATTTTTATAGTTTTTTAAAATAGTTTTTAAACATGCTTCTTTTTCCAATCTGGTTATATCGCGAGCAGCAAGATTACAGAAGATTAACCTCTTTACAAAAAAAAATATATTACATTACATGAATGGTTTAGAGTTTTTTTAAGGCTAATATCTCATTGCGAGATAAAAACTTCGGCAAAATAAATTAATTAATTAAGAAAACACAAGTTTAGCATATAAAGAAAAACACCAATCCCTCAAACAATGTAATAATCAAAATGAAAAAAGCTACATTAAATAACGAATGTTTGGCAATTTTTTCAGTTAATACGAAAGTACTGATTTTAATAAATTGCAAGAACTTTATTTGAATATTTATTTCATAATTTTTAAATAATATTGTTTATTGGTAATGTTAGTGTCCAATCTAAAATAATATGTTAAATGTAAAATATCTGAACACACAGAGCAGCGTGTTCTGTAACTCTGAAATTCCATATCTTGGTTTATAGAATTAGCATGTGAATTTATGGTAAACAGTTTTAAACGGGAGTATATTATATTTATAAGCCAAAAGAAATTCAAATTTCTAATCACTTTAACGTTATGAGAATATTGTTCATTATGTAGCGTCTAACGCAGAGATATTTCGACATAAATAGTAGATATTTAGAGTTTTCTGCGATATCATCAAATATTACAAAAATGAAAGAAAGTTTTTTGAAAAGATATTTACCATATTTTCATCATTATTATGAATTACCGCTTTATACGACGTGACACATGAGGAATAGTTTATTTTTAAAATTTCATCTAAAAAAAAAAAAAAAGAATTCGTAATTAAAATTTGTTTGAAAATATTTATTATGTCAAACTTTATCATTTTTAGTGTTTTTTATTTTATTTTGTTTAATTAAAACTCAAACTATCGGCTTTGGAGCTGCCAAATATGTAGCCTCTTAGGCTTGCAACACAGATACATTATCATACGACCTTGCAAAATATTTTTTTCTGTAAATCTACATCAAATTTGCAACAGAAGTGCGCATAATCATTAAAAAATATTGCTATTTGTAAAAATGGCAAATATGCAAAGAATACATTTTTTTTCTCATACAAAATTGACTTTGTGCATTGTTTAATTATTAAAATATTTATTAAGCCATAATAAACTTATATTTCTGTAAATACGACGTTAAAATTATCAGGCGATCAAATGAAAATTGTTAAAGTTATGCTGCAAGTCTGGTGCAAATACAAGTTTCAAAGGTGGACAAAGCTTCATGAAATTGCCTCTAAAGAAAAAAAAAATATTTTTACATATATTAATAATATTAAATATCTCTCTCTATATATAACAAAAAGTAACCACCGCCGCTGCAGTCAATGAAGATTTTGTGCTTTGAAGTCTTTCTGGATTAATATCCAGAAAACAGAAAACCAGCAGACAGGTTTTAAATCGAAGAATTCTTTTAAGAGTTATTTAATATAATGTTGGTCAAAATAGTTCTCTTAAAAAATATTTATAGGAACGAAAACCATGCACATGTATTTCACCACAATTTATAAGGATATGTTGACAAGCTTGCGGTGTGCAGACTGCAAATATATTTTTTTTTAATTTTAGTAATTTTTTAAGGTTATATTTCAAATTTTTATTCAAAAATTTCATTATTTAAGAAGATTTATTTCATATTTGATAAAATACATTATTTGAATTGTTGCCAATTTGTAAAATAGCGCACATAATAATATTCCCTTTCAATTAAGAAATGTATTTACACGTGACTATTAAAAAGAGAAATAAAACTTTAAAATAATTATTAAATAAACATGCGTTAAAAGCAGTAAATGTAGAAAATTACTTAATAAAAAATGTACTTGTGCGTGAATATTAAAAAGAAAAATAATTAAATTATTACGCATTTTTAAAGCATTAAGTAGGGAAACTTACGTCATATTTAAAATGCTCAAATAACAATATTTCCAAACAGTTTCAATTAAAAAATATATTTACGCGAGAGATTAATTTATTTTGACAAATCTTTTACGTATTATTGCAAATTTTAAAACAGCGTAAATAATAATATTTCCTTGCAATTAAATACTATATTTTTACGTTTAATTTTTACCTTTAAAATACCGAAATAAATAATAAATTGTTAAAATATCATTAATAATATGGTACTTCTCCATCATCCCCTCGACCACTTTTCATAACTAAAAACGATCGCCAAACTATAGGGTTTAACACCAAAAATACATGACGTCATGATCGGCATTACATGGCATCATGTGTTTGTTATGGAATCAAGTGGTTTTTAATATGACATAGACATATTTTTTCATTATGTTTTGCTGATTTTTTTTAATAATTTCACTAATTAAAATAACAATTGCATCCTTAAAAGGAAGTGCTATGATATTAAAAAAGAAAAGGATTAGTCAGAAAGAAAAAATTATAAAAAGAAAACATTTATTCACCTGCCGAGAGGGATAATTAAGAAAAATAATGCAAATAAATCTCCAAGATTCTTTTTGTTCTGTTTTCATCAATATATTCTAAATTTTATTGTTTAATCTTACTAATAGTTGACACTTTGGTGAGTGGGGTTTTTCCGAATTTCTTGTATTTTATTTATTTGTTCATTTATTTATTTAGTTTTTTTTATTATTATTCCAATAGCAAAATTCTTCTGCTTGTTTATTTGGCGTTACAATATGGCGAAAGTTTTATTTTTATTTATTCTTTTTTAATTAATCGACGGGATAATGGAGAAGTACCAAAAATACAAATAAACGTTGAATTAAAAATCCCTCAATGAAATAACTAATACGTGTAACGCATCTGATATCAACTGAATGCGACGCGGCGCCACTATCACGCACTTTCGGCGTTATATCATATATTTTGGCGAAAGTTCTTTTCTTTTATAGAAAGTAGTCGACGGGATAATGGAGAAGTAACTAATTTTCTATAGCATCGTTATAAAATGCTGCGATTCAGCGACATTCTTTACTTAACTATTTTACGCAAGTTGATTTTTAAATGTTTAATTGATCTTATTTGATCAATCGGTAAAACGATGTTAGCTGTTTCGACAGCAGTTGATTCGACCTTAAAATACCTCAGTCAAATGAAAATGAATGGAAAACCGGTTACCCCAGTGCACCACTGGTGGTTTAATTATAATACAATATTCAGTAATCCTTTTAGAGTTGATCAAATCAGAGCATTTTAAAGTTTGCGGTGTCAGAACAGGGATTGGCGAGCGTAGCTCATAGGGGCCACAGCCCACTAGTCGATACAAAAGATAGCATTAAATCAAATTTAGTTCCGATGTATAGGCTTCACAAAAAGTTAAATAAATAAATAAATCAGATTTTTTTTTCAATCGTTCTAAGTAGTGTTACACATTAGAATGAGTTTCGAATACCCCCTGTATTTTTGCACAGTTTTATTTAACTTAATTTGTTTTATGTAAAGGTGGAATTTTATGATAGATTTTACTCGTACTTATTCATATGCTAGAATTATAAAAAGTATGTACACAGATGTGTTTTAATTTACAATACAACAGTTTAATATTTTTAGAACATAATTTTAAATAAATAATTATTTTTAAGGCATTTTCCCGTTATCCGACTACAGGAGATAATAAGGGCTATATTTTTTATGGTTAGAATTAATTACAAGTTACAAAACAATGGAATTAATTATTTGCTAAAACAGGCTAGTCTAAATATGTCAATTAACTGTGAAACTGCAACAACAAGATACTTCAAACACCAAAAAGTAGAAAATATAAATAAAATATAAAGAGAGTAATACATATTTTAAACACTCTTTATTCAATTTATAGTTTAATATTAATTAAATACTGATTATAAATTGAGAAAATAATTTAGAAATCTTTATCAGATGGTTTCAATAATTTATTTTTTCCCTGTTACCACACCTAGAAAAATAAATAAATCATAAATGACTTTTTTAATTAAATTCACCTGTTCGCGCTGTTTACTAAATCATAGCGGTGAATTTTCTTTAATCGGAGTTCATGATAAATTCACACAATGTAATAATTTTATTTATTTATTTATTTATTTATTTATTTGCAACTATTGTAATTTCAGTCGTGTTTTTAAGATAAACATTGAATGCTTCTAAAAGAGTGTCTTTAAAAAACTAATTTCCCTTTTATACTTATTAAAATTATTTTCTGATATGGTACATATTTTAAAAATTATTTAATTTACGGATTTTTAATTAGATTACATTCTATTAGATTATTCTAGATCGTTTAGCTTATTTAGATCTATTATATTCTATTAGATATACATTTTATTGGATTATATTAGATTTAATTAGATTATGTAAATTCACACAATGTAATGAAATTGTTTTTGGAACAGCTTGGATTTAAGAAATGAAATTAGTCGTCTTTTTAAGATAAACATTGAATGCTTCTAAAAGAGTGTCTTAAAAAAGCTACTTTTACTTTTATACTTATTAAAAATATTTTCTACCAAGGTACATATTTTGAATAATTTTAAAGTTAAGGATTTTCAATAAGATTATCTCATAATTGTAATCTGAAATTCATTTGTAAAATATTTTGCTTAATTAAGAAAATTCACTGTAAAGCATAGTTTATCTGTTATTAAATTCTGACTATATTGTCATCTAGTTCAGATTAACAACCTTTCATTTAAATTAAATCCATTAGGCTCAATTCATTTTAATGCTATTACACCAAGAGGGCTTTCTGATAAGCCATTTTTCGAATCAATAGCTTAAGTGCACTTGCTACATTTAAATTATTGTATTTAATACCATTATAAATTGATAGTACTGCTTCATTTTCTAATCAGTATAATGCTATTTTCTTCACTTTCTGATGGAATGCTACAGAGTGAGCATTTGAATTTAAGTCTGACTGCATAGGATTTACCACTATATTGCTGTTTATTGATTAATATGAGTATTTTAAATTATCCGAGACGTATAGTATTTATTTTGCACCTATGACTCTAAGGATCTGATATGATAATTTATACTTAGAGAATTTTATTAGACAAATTATCAATGAATTATAGAAAATAAAAAGTTGCGTTGTGAATTATTTTTGAAGTTCGGATCCTCTTTGAGCCAATTACAATCATCAAAGGTTACCTGCAGAGAGTTATGTAACATTAAATAAATAATGGCTTATTTTAAAACCTAGATTGTAATATTAAAGGAAACATTTCCTAAAATAAAAGACTTAATATTAATTCAATAAATTAAGTAAACAAAATGAAAACTGACTAAAATTAATTGAATATAAAATTGAGTTTATTTACAAGGTAATTATAATCATGTAATTAAAAACAAACATAAATGTTTTAAAAAAAAAGATATTCAATCCTAGTTGAGAACTGTATTCTCAACATTTATTTTCTGAGAATTACAGTTTATCTTACTGAATTAACAAATTCGATTTTGAAAGGCAGAGTTCCATACCCTAGAAGTATTTATTTGATTAGCCTTTTTATGTTTAGATCGGGGTAGGATCTTCATACACACGTAAATTTGTATTATTAAAAGAATATAGCTTAATTAAATAAAATGGAACAATGGTGAAGGAAGATTGTTTGTTACCTTATATTACTAGATAACGTTGACAGCAGGAGGTAATGGCTGACGCTTTTTCGCTTTTTCTTAGCGCGTACATTTCCATCTATTGGCACACACACTCAAAATCTGTTTTTTAGTTAGAGAGCAGTCAACCTTCTACTTTTCCATCTTTTTTTGAATCTCTACTCTCAAGAAAAATCACATTCTTTTCGTGGAGCAAAAAAAAAGGGATGGAACCATTTTTCCCTTTTCACATAAAATTAAGGCCTTATACGTTTTAACTTTTTGAAAATTTGCATGTTTCGGCCATACCTCTGATTTTAGAGAGATGACCATTGGCAGGCGGGAGAAATTTGGTACTCCCCTTGAGTGTTTCATAGGTCCGTCGGTACAATATCGATTCCTCTTGACGCCGTGCTGTGTCTGGGAGGTAAAGATGCTTTTACTTGGGATGTCTTCGTGCCTATTTAAGCTCTCATAAATAAATGTGTCATATTATTGTTCTGACAATTTTCTCCATGACATTTTTATTAGGTGTAGTTAAATCATTCGTGGGAACGGAAAACCAAATATTTCCTTGACTGCCGTGGTTCACTTTGTTCCATAATTATCTATCTGTATGCGCTGATCCTAAAATTGATCATTAATTTGTATTGTTCACTGTTCACTGATTAAAATGATACCAAATACTCTGTTAATATGCAGAAAAAAAACCAAATACTTTTTTTTTATAGTGTGTGCTAGTTTAGATCTAGATGGTGGTATTTCTCACCATCATCTCTTCCCCCGACATTAGAAAAAAAAAGGTCAACAGTATCTTTTTTTTATATATATATGTAGCCACAAAGTACTCGATGAAATTCCATCGTCGTATTATATTGAAGATCAAAACTGAAAATGTTCACATGGAAAAGTCTAGGAACTTGGGATAAGCTGGAGTGTCACTAGGTTTGGAGTGTAAGTAGGTTTGCAACACCAGAAAAAAGTTTTACACATTGGTGAAATAAAGCGTAATCAAAAGTTCACTGTTGAAAAATCTGATGAAAGACATGACTTCTTCAGCAAGTTATCATGTGTAGTTGGTTTCAATTTCCATTGTTCCAAAAACATTTATTAAAATTTTGAGTTTTAATAGGTCCAAATCCAAATAAAGCAGGAAAATTTGAATAAGCCAAATAATAAAATAAAATGCCCGAGAGAAGAAAGAAAAAAAAATTAATTTTCTTTTCCACTCTTATATTTTTAGTTATTACATACATATAAATTGGCAAATCTTTTATTTTAATTATTACAGGCTAATTAGGTACCCATGAATGGAAACACAATATACAGAATCATTTAAAACAAATACTCAATATAATCAGTAAGCTGTATGCATTGATAATGAATACCATACAATTAAAAAAAAATTATATAATATATGAAAAACATTGAGAGAAAACACATCTATATAATCACATGTCTGTTGTACTACAATCTTTATTATAAACATTATAATATAATTCTCACATGAATTATTTTCTCTTGAGCAGAAAGGAAAACTTCTTTATTTTTTTTATATATATAAAGAAAATGTTATGTTAAAAAAAAAAATCTTATCATTCTTACTAAAACAATTGTTTTGGAATATGTGAAAAGGCTACTTTTCTGAATGAAAGATATTCTCAATAATAATATTTTTTCATAAAGGAAACAGATCGAAAAAATGAATTTTTTTTTTTCGATACCAAAAATTTAAATATCCATCGATAAAGTCAAACACAATACCCTTTTAAACTGTCTGCCTTGGAATGAACGGGGTTGGGAAAAAAAAAGCAGAAGAAGAAAAAGAAAAAAAACAGTAATCTTTTCTCCCTCTAATCCATCACTGCTAAGCGGAAGGATAGAGAATGACAGCTAGATGACCCTACCTGTGGACAATGACCCATCTCCCTACATTCGGATTCAGTTGTACACGGGGGACGATTTGCGAAATGATAAGCCGTGTATTAGGTATCTTTCCTCACCTGTGGGTAACGTTTACTATACTCCTGGATTACTGACAGTGGAAAAAAAAATCAGTGAAACGATTTGATTGCACGTGTGTCTGTGAAAAGGATTACTCGCAAAAATCCAGCTATCTGTTTTTTATTGTTGAAATAAGATTAAATGTGTGATTAAAATAAAAAAAAAGTCGTGTATACCCGGCTTGGATTTAAAAAAAATGGGGTATGTAATTAAATCTGTATATCTGCTTAATTACAGAAAATATTTTCTATAAAAAAAAATCGGTACACGTGTAACGTGGTCAAATCCGTTTGCATCGCACTATCTTCTCGTCAATTTATATATTTACTTATTTATTTATATTGTGTATAAAAACGTAATGTATTATAATATATATATTTTTTTAATATAATATTGATTTTCTAGTTACAATTTAAGTTAGCGAGAACAAGCGAGCGTTGCTTTGCACAAACGAAAATGTGCATGCAATTGTAAAATGTTTATTTAATTATTTATTCTTCTTATTATTATTATTTTAAAATATATTAACGTGTAAATATACATATTTAAGGAATGGAAAGCGAGCGTTCGCTTTTCTTTTCTCTTATTTTTTTTTTTTGTTTTATAAAATATTACATATAATAGTTAGAGAAAAAAAAAGATTAAACAAATTCTTTTTTTTTTTTGTAAAGTTTGGAAATTTAGTTAATTAGAAATATCTCAGCTAAATGCATTATTGGATGCTCTGCGCAGATAGTCTCAATTTCGCCTGCAAAAACGAGACTTTAACATCCAATAAATTGCTGAAATGGTCATTGACATGTATCTAACACCTTGTATTATTATTATTTTTTAAGTATGAAATAATTTACCTAAATATTTAAGGTATAAATTAAACATCCAATTTATGTTTTGTAATAATTGAAACGTTCAATGGTATTTTTTTATTTTTATTCTTTTTTTGTAATTAAATTATCTGAAATGTTAATCCTTAGGGACAACTAATGATTTTTTTTTTTTACTTGTTTGTTTTATAATATGAAATCGTACGATTATTCTAAAATTAAAATTGAAACGCGTTGTTCTAACCAAGTTATAGATTATATCATAAATATTAAACTAAAATAATTTTGTAAAATCTGACCGATTTTTTTTTTGTTATAATAATTCAAGTGGATTCGTCAATCCGTGGCTTTAAGCAAAGGATGAATTATTATAAATATTGGTCAATATAAAATGTTGTATTATTATTATTTATATTTGTGTCGCCGAGTGAATAGATGTTGACTTGTAATTTTAAATCGATTAGTTATATGTTTTGTGCTACATATAAAGACTTTTATTTTCACTTTTAGTAGAGGGGGTAAGGTTATATATTAATTTTTTTTTGTTTTGTTATATAAATTAGTATAAAATGGGTTTGAAAGGGTGATACCCTGGCAAGGCTGCCTCTGTTTTTATTTTTACCGTAATTATTATTATTTTTTTATTGAACGTGCATGTTTGTTCATAACTCCCTCTGACGAGCCAAATCCCTCAGTAGTACACTGTGTAGCAAAGAAAAAAAAACTTGCAGTATCCTCCCTAAATGATCTTTTTTTTTTTTTTTTTTTTTTTTAATAGTAACCTGTCCTCAATGTACTGTAAATAAACAATAATGGAAAATTATAAAATGTGTACTAAACTAAAGAAAAATAAGACATCTATAAACAATAAAAAATTAAAATAAATATATACATATTGCCTCGACAGCAATAAAAGAGAAAAACAATTTCTCGCTTCCCTATCTAGGAATTTATGTGTATAGTCTGTGATTCCACTTTCGTTGGTGAGAATAATTTATTTATGTGGCGTTTAATAGTCGCTTTATCTGGGAATGCAATTTCCTTTAATAGGTAATTGTTATTCCTAAGCTTCCTTACCACCTCGAATGGTCCCAAGAATTTTGGCTGAAGTACGCCTGGTTTACCCACGACTTTTAAGTAGCATTCTTGTCCCGTTTGTAGAAATTTTACTTTTTGGACTGGGGTACTGTCGATGTACTCCGCCATCATTTTTTTTTTTGGTTTTGTAAGGCTAATTTCTTTATTTCCTCAATATGTTGGACTCTATTTTTAACGTAGGTTTTGACAATTATGTCTTGGTCAGGCAAGTGTATGGAAAAAGGGGTTCTTACTTCCCTACCGAAAAATAGAAGTGCCGGAGAAAATCCCGTAGCTCTATGCGGTGTACTGTTATAATTAATTTTAAAAAAATCAATTCTGGTATCCCATTCCAGAGAGTTTTTACACATGGCAACAATTGAATTTTTTAATATTTTATTAGATATCTCACAGAGCCCATTACTGCGTGGATTATTCACGGACGTAAAATCTAGGTCTATGTTAAGAGAATCCATGTATTCTTTGAATAAATCGGAGTGAAAATACCGGCCATTATCCAATTTTATGGATCGCGCCAATCCGAAATTACTAAAATAACGATTCAATACATTTAGAAGTGTTTGTGATTCACAATTGCGAACCGGTACAGCCTCCAAGAATCTTGATGTGGAATCAATAATCATAAATACAAATTTATTTTTGCGTAGCGTCATTGGAAGCAAACCAATTAAATCTATATGCAAAACTGATCCGATTTCTTTATCTTTGATTATTTTTTGTGTGGGAACTTTAATAGTTTGATGTTGTTTAGTCGTGTTACATGGTATACATTTAGTACAATAATTCTTTACATCCCTGTACATCCCGTACCAGTAGAATCTAGCTTTTATTATTTGATAAGTTTTAAAATATCCGAAATGTGGTTTATGAGCTTCCTGTATTATTTCAGCTTTAAGTTTATCCGGAGCAATTAACAGTTCATTTGTATCAGAGCCTGGCTTTAATATTAATATTTCTTTTTGATTGAGAGTGAATTTTTTGTGGTTTTGTTTTGTTTGTCAGTTTTAATTTTGTTTATTATTTTATTCAATTTTTCGTCTTCTAATTGTTGTAGTTTAATGTTTTCATCTGATAGAGCTTTGTTTACCGTAAACAATGAATTTTGCAATTTTTCTCTTGAAATTATATTATTAATGTTCCTCGAAACATAATCAGCAGGATTTTTAGATCCCTCGATATGCTGAAAAGAGTAGTTAAAAGGGACAAATTGTCCAACCACCTTGCTACAATGTCTGGTTGCTTTTCCAAATTTAAAAAATACGTTAGCGCTTTGGAGTCTGTATAAATATTAAATTTTCTCCCTGCGAGAATATGCTTGAAATACATCACCGCTTCATGAACCGCCAGTAGTTCGAGTTTGAAACTGGGGTAGTTCTTTTCGGGATCCCTTAATTTTCGCCCAAAATGTTCAATTGGCAGCTGTTCTCCGTCGTAATCTTGTGCTAAAATTCCAGAAATAGCTGTTTTAGAAGCGTCTGTGATTAATATGAAATCTTTTGAGAAATCCGGGGGTTTTAATGTGGGATTTTTAACTATCGCTGCTTGGATTTCTTTGAAAGCATTTTCTTCTATGTCAGACCATTTAAATTTCACTTTGTCTTTAGTAAGATTAATTAATGGGTCAACTATTTTAGAATAGTCTTTAATAAGCGATCTAAAATAATTCGAAAGACCAAGTAGAGATTTAACTCCCTTCTTATTTTTAGGTTTAACTAAATTTTGAATTTTATCTATGTTTCTTTTTGAAGGAGAGTATCCTTCGCTGTTTAGGGTGAAACCGAGAAATTCGATTTCTGACATACAGACTTGTATTTTAGTAGGCTCAATAGTTACATTATTTTCAATAAAAGCTTTAAGGACTTTGTCTAACAGATCTAACATTTCTTCGAGTGAGTCGGCTGCTAGGATCACATCGTCAATAAAATAAGCGACTTGATCTTCATTAAAGTGGCCCAACACCTTATCAATTAATTCTGCAAACACCGCAGTACTGAGGCGCGTTCCGAAAGGCAATCTTTAAAAAGAGAATTTACCGTGCTCCGTTATGAAAGCTAATTTTTCAGTGTCTTCTTCACGTAAATTTATTTGGAAAAACGCACTGTGTAGATCCAGTACTGTATAATATTTTTTTCCACTCATTCTCCGCAGAATCTCTTTAATTTCGGGTATGGGGTACGCATAATTTTGAAGTATTTCATTTAAAAGTCTATAATCGACCGCCATACGATATTTAACTTCATTAGCCTGTTCGTTTTTCTGCAAAGATTTTTTTTAACGAAAATAACAGGGAAAGCGTAATCAGAGTTGGATTTACGAATGATATTTGCTCTCAAAAGTTTTTCAATTTCTTTTTTAGCATACTCCTTAACATTGTATGCAGTTTTGTATGGTTTAGTATGCAGAGGATAATTATGTATTAAATTAAATCTTGGGACGACTAATGAAGATTGTCCGAGTGTATCGTAATTCTTAGAAAAGGCATGTGCATTATTTAGAAGTATTTTTTTTAATTTTTCTGCTGTGTCCGAGTCTAAATGTTTTAAATTAAAGTCGTCTGATCTAAGTTCTGCTTTTCTCCGTTCACGAACTTGCTCTAAATTCAGATTATTAATGTGCACTACCTGCTTCGTTACTTCTTGACCCTCAGTGTCAACTGATTTTATTTCAAAATGTTTAGAAATTTTGCCAATGTTCATTCCCTCTGTTAAGATTAATTTTTGTTGTGATTTGTTAGTGATTATTATATGAATTTTATTATCCTTGGCAATTTCGTGAATTGATGTTTTATAATAAATTTTCATATTATGTTTAATCGGTTCCAAGAGTATTGTATTTGTAGTTGCGAATTTATCTGGATCTAATAGTAATGCAACAATTTTTTTTTCGCCTGGTAGTAACTCCGTTGTCTGTGTTAGTTTTGCTGTAACAAAATTTTTGTGCGAGATACGTTTTTTTTCTTTTTGCGTATTGTTTCTTTATTTTGATTCTCATTAGAGTTAGCAGTTAAGTTACTTATCAGACTTTGAGGCTCTTTTTGTAGAAATTGAAGTGCAATGTTTTTGTTTTTTAATTTCATGGTTTTATCTTCAAAATCTAGGATAATATTATTTGTTTTGAGGAAATCGAATCCCAATAGCATATTGTAGTTCCGACCAAAATCTTGAGTTGTAACATAGAATGCCCCCGATACAAAAACGTTTTCCAATTTGAAAGTTAATTTAATGCATTGCTTAAAAGAGATTGTCGAATTTGTTAATGTTTGAATTTTTACCTGGTTACAGAGATTTTTATATTTTACGTGTGCATTCTTTAATTGTTCGAACAATATAGGTGATGCCAAAGTTACTGCCGCCCCACTGTCTGTCAAAGCATTAATCTTAACACCATTAATTTCAAAAGTAATAATCGGAAGTTGAGAATTGTCATTACTTTTGACACTAGCAATAATTTTGTTATTTTTTTTAGACCCGCAGTGAGACTTACGCGGGTGCCTTGTATTTGAGAATGTAAGTCCCGACTTTAGTTTCCCTTATTGTTACTAGAATTCTGATCATGATCTTTATCTTGTTTATTGTTTTCAAATGTCTGCTGTGAATTATTTTTTTTGTATAATCATGTTTTTTATAATTATTTTGCTTGTAGCCCCCTCTATGCCCTCTAAAATTTCTTCGCTGGTCATATGATCTCTGTTCGTTGAAATTGCCTCCATAATTTCCGAAACTGGGATATGATATCGGCATAAATTGTTGGTGGGGTGGGGGTGGTGCATAGTACATGTACTGAGGAGCAGAATATTGCATAGGGTTGAAGTTTTGGTGCGTGTAATTTGGGGTTTGCTGAAAGTTTCCCTGAGCTTGTTGGTTTCCCCCTTGATAAAAATTTGGTTTTCCGATTTGAATATTCTCAGGAATTTTTTTATTTTCGTCCACGTAATTACTGCTGTTTTGTTCGTTGCCCTTGTAAAACCAACAATGTGGGTTCGTATGGGATGTGGATTTACAGTACTTGCAAAACCTAGTTGTATCATTGTTAGTGGCATTTACCTTTAATTTTATGTTATTTAATTCCGCGGTTAATAATTTTATATTCTCTGCACTTTCTACATTGAGTTTAAGCAGTTCATTTAACAAATCAGAATCTTTAGTTTTGGAAATGTTGTTGATGTCCTTTAAATTGACATGTGAATAAGCCTCCTCTAATTTTAAAGCTATGTTGCACGCTGTTTTAAAGTCCGGCGGAGAGTTTTTTCTTACTTCCAGACTTAAATCACTACGAATTGATTCCAAAAACTGAGATAATTTGATCATTTCCATGAATGTAGAGCTGTTGTTAGCTCCTATATCTTGCCCACTTTTTTTAGATAAAGGTCTGCTGCCGCATTAAATTCTAATATAAATTCGTTCATGTTTTGTTCCGGTTTTTGTTTGAGATTGCAAAATTTCTTTTGCGCTTCTTGAAATGTGGTTTTGGGTTCGAATAATTGTTTTAACTTTGTTTTAAAGGTTTCTAAGTTCTGTTCCACGAACAAATTTTGATCCCTCATCAATTTATCTTTAGCAGGTCCTACAATTTTCGCCTTTAATATAGTTAATTTAGAATCATTATTCAATTCAGTTTTATTGATGAGATTGTCAAATTGTAAGAAAAAATGGTTAATATTTGCTTCCTTTTTTCCATAATAGTATGGAATCAGATTAATTAGGCTATCTGCATTTGGGGTGTCCATTGTAGTAATTTTAGGAGTAGCTTTTTCAGAATTTATAATTTTCTTCTCTTTCTTTTTTTTCTTCTTATTATTATTACTATTATTACAAATAATATTAGTGTCTACAGTTTGATTATTTAATTCGCGTAATTGTTGTCTAGTTTTGACACCAGTATCTATTCTACTAATTCTTTGACTTTTACGCTTATTCATCCAACTAAAGTACAAAAATCATAAAATAGAGAGAGAGCAAAAAAAAAATTGTTTAACATAAAATAAAAGATACCCAATGGTGAATTGTTATGCACTGTTCGAGAAATTAATTATATATAATATATATCATTTCAATATTTGAGCATTATTATGTATTTATTTTATATTTGCTGCTGTTGCAGTATATGTAACACAAGTCATATTTTCAATTCTTTGTTAATACAAATCAATCCAATAACACTTATTATTATTTAATATATCATTATATATTTAGTGAGGTACCCAAAAAGAGTTGCCAAGTATATGCATGTTACAGAGTGTGTATGAAGATTCCCCAGTGAATGCTTAAATTTTTTTTATTAGTTGTTGAAAAGAGGCAAAACAAATTTTTTTTAAAGAATTTTAAAATTAAGAAATTTTTTTTTTTGCAGTCTTAATATTGCATATATATTTTTATATTTAAAAAAAAATTATACAATAACCTAAAGTTCTATTTCTAAAATTAAATTAATATATTAAAATAATTTAGAAAGAGGTAACGGTACCACATCTAATTCGGTAAACCCTAACATGGAATGCTACAGAGTGAGCATTTGAATTTAAGTCTGACTGCATAGGATTTACCACTATATTGCTGTTTATTGATTAATATGAGTATTTTAAATTATCCGAGACGTATAGTATTTATTTTGCACCTATGACTCTAAGGATCTGATATGATAATTTATACTTAGAGAATTTTATTAGACAAATTATCAATTAATTATAGAAAAGAAAAAGTTGCGTTGTGAATTATTTTTGAAGTTCGGATCCTCTTTGAGCCAATTACAATCATCAAAGGTTACCTACAGAGAGTTATGTAACATTAAATAAATAATGGCTTATTTTAAAACCTAGATTGTAATATTAAAGAAAACATTTCCTAAAATAAAAGACTTAATATTAATTCAATAAATTAAGTAAACAAAATGAAAACTGACTAAAATTAATTGAATATAAAATTGAGTTTATTTACAAGGTAATTATAATCATGTAATTAAAAACAAACATAAATGTTTTAAAAAAAATATTCAATCCTAGTTGAGAACTGTATTCTCAACATTTATTTTCTGAGAATTACAGTTTATCTTACTGAATTAACAAATTCGATTTTGAAAGGCAGAGTTCCATACCCTAGAAGTATTTATTTGATTAGCCTTTTTATGTTTAGATCGGGGTAGGATCTTCATACACACGTAAATTTGTATTATTAAAAGAATATAGCTTAATTAAATAAAATGGAACAATGGTGAAGGAAGATTGTTTGTTACCTTATATTACTAGATAACGTTGACAGCAGGAGGTAATGGCTGACGCTTTTTCGCTTTTTCTTAGCGCGTACATTTCCATCTATTGGCACACACACTCAAAATCTGTTTTTTAGTTAGAGAGCAGTCAACCTTCTACTTTTCCATCTTTTTTTTGAATCTCTACTCTCAAGAAAAATCACATTCTTTTCGTGGAGCAAAAAAAAAGGGATGGAACCATTTTTCCCTTTTCACATAAAATTAAGGCCTTATACGTTTTAACTTCTTGAAAATTTGCATGTTTCGACCATACCTCTGATTTTAGAGAGATGACCATTGGCAGGCGGGAGAAATTTGGTACTCCCCTTGAGTGTTTCATAGGTCCGTCGGTACAATAGCGATTCCTCTTGACGCCGTGCTGTGTCTGGGAGGTAAAGATGCTTTTACTTGGGAGGTCTTCGTGCCTATTTAAGCTCTCATAAATAAATGTGTCATATTATTGTTCTGACAATTTTCTCCATGACATTTTTATTAGGTGTAGTTAAATCATTCGTGGGAACGGAAAACCAAATATTTCCTTGACTGCCGTGGTTCACTTTGTTCCATAATTATCTATCTGTATGCGCTGATCCTAACATGGATCATTAATTTGTATTGTTCACTGTTCACTGATTAAAATGATACCAAATACTCTGTTAATATGCAGAAAAAAAACCAAATACTTTTTTTTATAGTGTGTGCTAGTTTAGATCTAGATGGTGGTATTTCTCAGCATCACTTTCTATTGCCATAATAACATCCAAAATACATATCAAACCGCTAGAAATCCAGTAACATTATTAGAGTAATTAAAGCCAAATCCAACTCAAAGATGATTTGAGGTTCGAAGGAATGACAAGTTAATTCCATTAACGGCATTTATGTTTATATGAAGTTTATGAGGTAATCATTTATTCCCATAATGCTGCATTGAAAACGGTATAATTCAATAAAAACAATGGTTATAGTATTACGAATAGGGAATTAGAAAGACCTGAATACAAATTGTAAAATATTGCTTTGAAATAATGGAAAATTTGTCTGTATATTTTACATATACTGTTAATATATTCTGCGGAAAGTATACAAATATTGAAACCAAACCATTTTTATATTATTTTATTCTCAGGCAGACTGTGACTAAGAATTAAACAATATTAATGCTAAGAAAATTCAAAGACATTACAGGTTTTTTTTTTTTTTTTTTTTTTTTTTTTTTTTTTATCATTCTTATACAATAAATAAATTTATTTTCAGACATTTTGTTATAAATAATGCAATAAATTCGTATTTTTTTTACCTAGATATTTATTTTATATTAACCTATTCCAAAATATGATTCTTAGTTAATAAATGCTGAAATCAGTATAATTTTTAATCAAATGGGTATAATTCTTTATGAGTACCAAATTTATCTTCAATATGCTCCATTACATTTATATATATTTTTAATGATAAAAATAAAATTCACATTCTGTTTTAATAACTATTCCAGGTCTTTCAGGATTTAATTTTAATGCATAAAGTCAACCTGAAGGGCAATTTTGCTTCTTCTTGGCGCATGTCTGAGTAATACACTTTTTACTTTCTTCTATCTATAATATAAGAAAGTATTATAGTCTATTTTTTCGACTTCCGGTTTTCAACGGATTTACACGTTTTAGGGTTCAGAGATTCCAAAAACCATGATTTTACAAAATGTCTGTCTGTCTGCCTGTCCGTCTCTCCGTCCTCATTGTGTCATCGAAAACTGTTTGAAGTTATGCTTCAAATTGAACCGATTTTTTTCTGTTTTTGGCTATGGCTAGCAGGTCCTACTTGAATTTGGGGATATTTCGACGAAAGGGGGCCCTGCAATCGCGATTTTTGTCCGATCTTCACTATTATATCATCGAAAAGTGTACACTGTTAAAAAATTTCGTTTATTGACAGGTTGTCTTCTGTGAATTTTGATCAGAAAGTTTCCGTTTTGTAAGAAAAATGGAATCTCTCCCGTATATTTGTTGCTACCCAGCTAGAAAAAGTTTGAAAAAAAAAGTGCACAAAATCCGACCGTATTTGGCACCTCTACTTATGCATAAAAACTGCAAACTGAATTGTGCACAAAAAGTGCATAAACTGTATCCCTAAATTGTACATTTTTTAGACTTTTAGGATTACAGAGTTTCAAATACGGAATTATTAACGTAAAAATCTATCATCCAATGGGATTGCAGTATTTTTGATCGCTACACATGCGCTTAAACTCCTTCGCGTCTGTACCGCTCCATTTATGGACTACAAAGACGGAAATTTCCTCAAAAAACAAAAACATTAAGGCAACTCTGCTGGCAGTCCCTTTTCCGTAAAGTGACGGATTTTTTTTTTTTTTTTTTTTACAGTATACTGTTAAAAATAATCTGAAATTCATGGGTATTTTTTTCCTGAATTTCACAGAAAAAGTCCCTTTTCATGACAAAGGGGCATTTTCAGTTAAAAGCAGAAAATTTCCTCATATAAGAAAGCAGCCAAAGGAGATATTCCGTTATCTGCTGCATGTTTATTATCAATGTTTCAAAAACTGACATGTTGCTGCACAGAAAAACTAAAAATTTCATAAATTAAAATTTCAAGTTTATTTAAAACAACAACAAGAAAATAGTGCTTTCGAATTTAAAAAAGCAAAAATTAATTCTTTCCATTATTTTAATATAATTTGCAATTCAATTTTTAAAGTTATAAAAAAGTATTCGCACTTAAATTATATTCTAAACAAACAGATTAATATATATATATATATAATAGCTAAATTAGGTAAAAAAAAATCAATTCTCTTTAAAAAAGCAACAAACAAAAATAATGCTTTCGAATTAAAGTCACTCCATTAAAATTATTCGCAATTTATTTTTTAAAGTTATAAAAAACACTCACACTGAAAATATAATCTAAACGAACACATTTAAGAAATACATAATAGTTGTTTCAAAATCGATTTTCGTAAAAAAGCAAAAAAAAATTATCGAATTTAATTCAAAATATAATATTTATATTTTACATCTAACAATCAAATTAAGAATATATATAATTCATGTTTTTATCCTCTATTAATACTATAGTTTTCAACCATAATCTCATTATGAAATATCCCCGCAATTAACTTCAAAATTACCAGTTTTCTAAACTCCGAATTGTTTAAGTCCCAAGCTGCGATTTGAAGACACCCCATATCATCTTTTCCTACTCTTACTCTAGCAAGGACCCGCTGGTTTTACGGTAAAGCACTCGGCTTAAACCACTAATGTCCCCATTTCAATCCTCAGGACGGGCAGAAAATGTTCTTGCATTATATCAAATATTAACTTAAATACTCCCGTAATAGTCAACAGATGGCAGCACAAATAGAGATGACATATTTTAAAACCTAGTTTATTTATAACGGAAAAAAGTCCGGCAACTTTACTGCCAGTAGTTTTACCGTTAATTGACGGATTTATTTTTAACAGTGTATGAAGTTATGCAGATAATTGAACCAACTTTTTTTCTATTTTTTGTCTATGGCCAGCATGTCCTACTTGAATTTGGAGATATTCCACCGAAAGGGAACACTGTGATAGCCATTTAAAGATTTCAAATTCAAAAAGATGTACAAAAAAATTACAAATCCTAAAAGTTTTTTTCCGTTAAATGTTCGGCCATGATCCGGAGAATCCGGAGAAATTTTTGTTTTGCGTCTAACTTAAAAATGGCTGAGATATAGCAGTTTTAAATTTTAAGGTGGCTGACATATTCAAACAAGACAGCAGAATTCATCCATAAACGGGTTTAATTTATGAGCTTTAGTTAACATGGTTTCGGCAAATTTCCTTTCATTGTTGTTCCTATTCTTATATGCTTAACATTATATATTTATATTCGCCAACGTCAAATTCTCGCCAAACTTAGGGACAGTTTGCGAAATATCGCCAAATTTGGCAAAAAAAATAAGTTACCATCAATGAAGCCAACTTGGCTGTAGAGGACTAATTTGGCGATATTCTCATTTAATTCAATGTTGACGAGAACTGGGAATGAATCTTCTTTGATTGGGTTCCACGCACTTTAGCTTCGTGTTTTCCAGTAAAATTAGCAAAAATCGTAAAACCAATGAATAGGGAGGCTATCTGTTCCTGTCGGTACAGGCTAGAAGGACTTTTCGTAGTTTAGTAAAAATCGTTGATCGCATCCCGGTAACTCGACGATTCACAAGCAGCTGACGTACAACAGAATGACGAAAAATATTGATTTTATTGGAGCGAATTTTGAAATATTAACATGACTGAGATAGAAGAAAGTTTTAGGATTGGCACATCCAACTAGTTAAGTATTACAACCATTATACGTGGTTTAAAAAATATCTAAACCAAGTTTTGTTGGGTTTAACTGAATAAGATTTTTAGAGTCGACCATCTTTGCTTTCATCCTGACAGCCCTGTATACATTCATAATGATATTATATATTATTCGAAAATAAATTTAAATTTTATAGTAATTTAAAAAGCACTATAAATCTAATAATCGTATGAAGAAACTTTCCAGATACATTTTCCATTCAAAAATTAACTTTTATGGTCATCGAAAAACCTATATTTAAACTGCTGATATCTTTTGCAGATTTATCTTCAGAGGAAACAAAGTATCTTTATTATACCGACTTTTTTTTTCCATTTCTTTTTCCTAAATCTCTCCCATGATAACAGCATTATTGATTATTAGAAAATAAATATTTTCTTTAAATCTAAAGGGTGAAAGAAAAATAAGTATAGTTTTTTTATAGGTATTAGATTTAAATTTTCTATTTCAATTCACATTAATCCATTAAACTGGATAACGTTTCTTTTCCTTTCCTTTCTTTTTCTTTACTTTCTTTGGAGCAGTATTAAACGTTAACAAATTACTTTTTTTCTTTATTTCAATATGCAACAAACAGTTAAATGCATTTAATTAATCTTGCGAAATAGTACTTTATTTTATGGGGATTTTTTTCTTTTTTTAATTTCTTTCGTTTACCCTAAGTTAAAAATGAGAAGCTTTTTACTTTACAACATAATGTTTGTAGGGTCAGGTTAACGATACTGAAAAACCACGCAGAAGGTGTAGCAGATTGAAAAACTCTATGTAGAAGAAACACTTAAAAATTTTAAATTTTCCTTTTCTTAATTTTCTACAGGCGTCATAACTGTAACAAGTAAAAAATATTCTACACTGTCTATTTATTTCCCTCTCCAATAAATATTATTATTAACTTCATTTTCATATTATTACATTATCATTACATATTATTAACTTCATTCCTAAGTTTTGTATTTTTTTGTGTTTAATACTTTCAAATAAACTTGAAAAGTGTGTTAGATTTAGGTTTGTCTGTCCGTCTGACCGTGCTCTGACTCTACAATATGCTCGGATTGCAATGTAATTTTTATATGTTATTGTCATTTACTATAGCACGATCGCTATTGAAAATGAAGTGTGTAGCATTTATAGTTTGTTTACAGGGACAGTCAAAGTATTCCGCTACATTACGGCCAATGCGAAAAAATCGTCTTCAGTGCATTTTAATGATGTTACACCATTTTTAACATAATGAAATTGAAACGCATTTATGAAATGCACTAAAACATGCATTCTGTAGAATATGCGGTGCAAAGCATTTATTATTCTTTGACAGGAACACACAAAAGAATTCCGTTACATAATGACCTACGGGGGAAAACTCTATGAAAATATTTACATATGTTAGTCTATTTAAGATATAATGAAATATATATACATTAATGAGATTTACTAAAAGTTACTTGCATTAGAATATGATGTGCATAGCATGTATCGTACATTTACAGGACACAAAAAATATTTCACATGCATTACTGTATCCGAAGGGGGATACTACTAGAGATATTTGATGCAAGTGCATGTTCTGTGATGAAATGCGTTTTTATGTTTAATTAAATTTTTGAATACGTCAAGGTGTGTATAAATATTATAAATTATATACAGGACTAAAGAAATCGAATAATTAGTTGCCGAGATATTTGGAGTCATATATTCCACACTGTTCAATTTTTCGGGACCCTGTATTTCATTCAAATTGCAATTTAAACATGTATATTTTAATTGGAATTGAGACGCTTAATCCGACGCGGTAAACTGTTAGTTAATATGATTATCGTTTTTGGAGCTATAAGGATGTTTATTTTACGCATTTCAGTAACAGAGCATTTAAAGTTTTTGACGTCATCAAGCCACGTTTTTATTCGAATTGAAATGCATTTTATAAATAGTTTACACGCGTTTCATTGTCATATTTTATATTATACATATACATGATGCGTAAGTATTACGGTGGACCCCAACAACTAGTTTTATTGGTGCATCAATTATGTGATAAGAGCATTATCATTTAATAGTTAAATTATTTTAGAATATTAAAACAAAATTTTGATAAAAAAAAATAGATAATTTCAAAATTATTATATGGGGGATGTCTACAAAACCTAGAAGACAGACATGAATAGATAATATAAATTTTAAATAAGCGGACTTTCATCTTATAAGTAATTTATTAGTATTATAATTATTAAATAATTTATACATAAACAAACTTCCTGAATAATGTAAATTGGCTATTGAATTATGAGAGATAACTTTGTTGTTTCATACCGGAAGTTATTTTAAAGTGCATAAATTAATGTAATTTAGATAAGTAATTATATAAGCAAAATTTAAAAATTATATTTTACTATGATTGATTACCCATTGTCCAACGCACATCAAAACTTAAATATTTGTTTCCAGTCTATTCTTGTTATTACACATTATTGACCCAAGAAATAAATTTGAATTAATAACAAGATAAGCGTTAATATTATTATTTATCAAATTGTAAAACGTACCAAACTTTATCATAATTTAAATTAAACAGCAGAACAAATTGTAAAAGCTGCAAGGAGTTGTTTTCATTAAATGCATAATTATATTCTTTTAGAGATTTTGTTAATTTTTTTAATACCAAATGAGATCTGCATTAAATTTAGAAAAAATGGCTCTTGTTATGAAATGTGCAAAATAAATAAATAAATAAAATTCATAATTTCTAATGTGATATGCTTTGAAGTTTACAGAATCTTTGATGTGAATAAAAGCATAAAATATATTTAAAACTGAATTTCAGAAATCATCATATTCATTAAAAATTAATCATAAAAAATAACAACTGATAATGCACCCAAATCCTACATTTTCAGAGACATTATTTAATGCAAATATTATAGTACATCATACTGCTTAAATATATCACCGAGATGAACTACAAGAGGCTTATTACAGGGTAGGGCGTGCATAGCATTCGTCTTTCCTTTACAGGGAAATGCAAATTCTGTCTATGAACAATAATTGCTTGAAGTAAGTTTACACTTGTGGTTCGCGTTTCTAAGGTATCCACACCTTTAAAGCGTCATTTTCGATAAAAATATCGATTTTTAATTTTTAAATAATATTAAAATCCGATCTTTTACCTATCGAATTCTGCTTTAATTGTGTCTGTATCTTAATTAGAATCCAAGTTACAGCCGTTTAAATTTACATGTGTTACAGCTTGCTGAAAAAATTTACAACCGGATGTATCAGTCTGAAAGCAGGAAAGTAATCTGAAATGTTTGTTTACATTCTTCTTTTTCGAGATTTAGCTTTTAAAATGTATTATATGTCCAAGAAAATACATGGAGTTAATAATTAAACCTTTAAAGAATAATAATTATTTTTATAGTAAGATTTGTGTTTAAAAGTTATTTTTTGCTTTTTTTTCAAAATGAAGCTTTTGAGATTTTGCATAAAATGCCTTAAATGTTTTTTTTAATTAAAAAAAATGTTTATTGTGAGAAAAGACTACAATCATGATAATACATTAATTAGTTCTATACTTACACTGGTATAAGTTAAAAAGTTGCAACAAATTTTACGAATTTTTTATTACATTAGTACTTCAATTTCCACAGCATCTGAGATAGAGATGCTATTATTATGCCAATGGTCTATGTAATTGAGAATGTTATTCTTTTTATTATGCAATTTACAAAATATGAATGCATTGACTTGATTATTTTGAATTTTCACGTTTTGTGCAAATGTCACCTTTTTTCATAATTTTGAATATTTTTCACTTAAAAAAAATTATTTCTATGTAATTGTTAGAATTATTATATATATTTCAAAATTTTAACTTAAATGTCGATATAAAAATGGGTATAAACAGAAAATTTCAAAAATTTCAATAAACCACCTCCGAAGGTGTGTGGATACGTTTAATTTAACGAATTTTTTCCATGTTTCATGGCGTGTATAAAATTCAATTGATCATATACAGGACTGCACAAATGATCCCGAGTGAATTTCTGCTTAGTGACGTAGATAACTGACGGTGAAATTTCAGCTATGTAAATGTACTAAATTTTTGCATACTATATAGCATATATACAAATCTATAGACCATATACTGGTCTGAACAAAAGTATCCTGATATTTTGTCTGACTATAGATAGTAATTGCTGGAATTGAATTTTCAAGCGTGTTATGAGATTTCCAAATTGTTGACTTAGACATCTTCGTTCACCTTATTAAAAGATAAAGTTTTGTTACAATATTCTGAATGTGTTGGGAAGTGTTTCATAATACATGCTTAACGCACAAATTGTCTTTCTTATTTAGTTCTTAAAATGAGTTTTTTATAGTTTTTATGCATGATTTGTAAGAATAAATACTGGTAAAATATGGCAAAATAAATTCGGGGTGAAAGACTTTTTATTAAGTTAATATTTAGGCACTTATTTTAATCCTGCTGTTAAAAAAAATATTTTCATCAGAAAATACCAAAACCTTTGTTTTTAATTTAAAAAAGTTAATTCATGAAAATGCTTGAGATTTATCATAAAATCGATATTATTTTTAGATAGTTCCTATAGTTATCTAAAATCAATAATACCGGGACATTTAAAGACTCGTTTATCCCCTGACTCGAAGATATTGGATTCATTTTTAGTACGTTAAAAATAAATCAGTCATAAATAGATCAAATTGCTTTTATTTAACTTTTTATGTTTGTTCTAATCCCAAAAACAAAACAAAAAGGATCATCAAATTATTCTATTTTCTTATTTACATGCTGCTTAACATCGCTTTCAGAATTTGTTAATTTAAACAAACAAAGAGTAATAAGACAATTAATATAATTCTTTTTTGACGGGAACCCCCAAACCCTTCCTTAAAGAAATAAATTCACTGCGAAGCTGTGTTCTAAAAATGTGTAGTGTAAGATAATGTTTGAATTATTCGTCAATTTGTTGTAAATCTATTTTATCAGCAATACCTTTTTTCAATCATGTATTCTTACGTAGTAATTGTAAAATTATTGAAAACCTACTTAGATTAAACTATTGTCTTATTTTTGCCTTTGTTCTTATTGGATACATGAAATATTAAAATGAAACAGGAAAATACTTTTAAAGAAAAGCAGATTAAGTTCTAAAAATCGCAGAAATTGTATGAAATATTCTATATACAACTATAATTTGAATTTTATATGAGTTTCAAAATCATCATAAATTTTCAAATTACAAATTATTTTTTTAGAAATTCCCATTATTTGCGAAAAAATAGTATAAGACATTTTAACAGTGAATGAAATGTTGATCAGAAAAATGATTAAATAAATGAGTTTTAAATATGAAATGGTTCTCACACTTGCTGTTTGAGGCACTCATTTCAACGCCTTTGCATACTAACATAAACTTATAATGGAGTTTTGGTTGACATGAAGCAACCATTTATGGGATAGCTTTTGTGCCATGTGCTTTAAATGCCTTGTAGAAGGATTTAGAAAAGCAAGTTGGTTTTTAATGATAATAAAATAAAAGTATGGGCATCAGCGATAATTCATTAGGGATATTAGTTTCTATTTTCTTTAACTTTAAACAGTAGAAAGAGCAACAATGTTTGATTTCGTTTACAGTTATTTTGTTACAATAGCGACACGAATGTTGCTAGGGTACGAAGATTGGCTCCTTAGTCATATTTGGCATGTAAGGCGTGGGATGAACCACGTGTTTTGAAAAACACATGCTTGGGTATTAGGGTGGATCAATTTTTTTTTTTAACAATTTCAAAACCTACCTATAAGGAAAATATGTTCTCTTGTATGGAGATTAAGAGAAAAATAATTTACAAAAATAATTTCAAAATTTAATACTCCGCATTGGGGTTGAAATTTCGAAAAAAAATGAAAAAGGCCTAATTTTGGTTAAATGATTTTTTTACTCAAAATAATTGTTTTAATACTAATCAAAACATACCTATGCGGAAAAGATGTTATATTGTATGGAGATTAAGAGAAAAATAATTAAGAAAAATAATTTCAAAATTTAATATTACCGCAAGGTGTTTGAATTTTATGTATTTGAGTCTTTTTACGGTAAAAGTCAAAGTGATTTTTGTTAAATACATTTAGCTGCATACATTAGTTACATTTTAGTAATTTTAAACATCAATTTCAATAACAGAACACTTGGTTACATGAAAAAAAATCAGCTTCTTATTTAACAGCTCCTTTATTATTAAATAAAGAAAACCTATAAAATCGTTGAAATTACAGTGGGCGATAATCACGTTTTGTGTGGAAAATTGGCATGAGGTTTCGTGATTCGATGCGATTTCTTATAAAACCGTCTCTTCCATATGATCCACAGACAGCAGGAGATGCTTCCGTGACTGTTTTGACTATCCGTTCTGTAGCTTGAGTGTAGTACGGAAACCCCTTGATAGTAGATATTATTGCCACCGGAATAATTGCTGAATTTACTATTGCTTCTGAAATCATGTCGTCACTAAATTGTTCAGTTATTGGAGGTTCTGTCACATTTTCCCATTTAATCAAATCAATATAATCCGTCGCACAAAGGTCAAAAGCTGGTAAATTGGAGATACGGATATTATTCGTTGAAATGCTTGGAATTGCAGTAGACCGTTTGACTTCGCGCGCTTTTAGAATTATTCGAAGGGCGAATTGCCTCATGTGAGTTCTGTCGTCAGCTAACATCGATATCAGGATATTTTCGGGATGACCAAAAAACCCATTTTTCCTAATAAGAGGGTCTATGGCGTCCTTCAGATCAGTCGACAAATAACGCGAGAGAACAATTGATTGATTCAAATGCTGTGTACCATATATTACCGATTGTTTCGTTTTGATCTTCAACCACATAAGCGCATAGACTTTTACGATGAACGTCGTTAATGTTACAAAGTCCATGGATGGATTTTTGCAAGCTAGATAAAGCCTGCGAATTCTGTTCGCGGTTGTAAGCCACCTTGAGTGGCAATGATTTCCAGGTTTTCTCTTCGATAGACTTTCGCTGCAATTTCCGCATTTGATGGCTTCACAAATTTCCATTAAGAACAGTTGATCAGTACTTAAGTTTTTCTTATTAGTCGCTTAACAAAGTGTGCAATCTATTGACATGAATGAAACTACAGGTAGCTTCTCACATCCAGCCAGCAATTTTCCTATTTCACCATTGAAGCTTCTGGACCCAGTCGTGGTGCCATCCACGTACGCGGAAAGATGTCGTAGTGGAAGCTCGTTGTCATGTAATTGGCACACAAACCACTGTAGTGGACGATTTAGAATCAGTTCCAGATTTCGAATAACAACTACTTTGACACCTGTGTTAACCCTTTCCGACACAGACAAAGTCTGTTCATAAAATGAGAAATTACTGACTGACACCGGAATTTACAAACGACTTTTTTAGAAAATAAGAACTCCTTATTTTAAGCTTTCATTGTAGAAGCAACATTTTATTAAAATATTTCTGGTGCCGAATGCAAGTTAGGAATTAAAATTAGGTGTGCCCGGAGTGGGACCACTGTGCCGGAAAGGGTTAATATATGTTCCGTCGCAACAAACATTGTTACATCTATATTATTGTCAACGCAGGACAAAAAAATTACGATCCCTTTTCCAATGATTTGCGCTCTTCCAGGACGTTTACAGATACGTGGCCGATGTACTCGGAAGCAGGTTCTTTTACAAAGCTTACGTGTTCTTCTATTATGACTTTTTTCTGTTATCTTCTAGAGATATAGTCCTATCTTTATGTCCATCGAAGTATAAACCAAATTGGTCATGGTCAGAATCTTTCACAGCTGACTGAGACGATAGAGTGGTTCTTGCCTTTGTTCTTTCACGTCGAATTTTATTTCTCACGACGTTTGATACATCGCTTTGTGAGATAATGCCCACATCTTGAAGCGCAGCTTACACGATGGCAGCACCTGCTCGGTCGGAAATGCCAAAACGGTCCAATGTCTTTGCTACGGCAGGAAATTTCTTCACTACAGGTGTGAAAGTGTCAGCGTTTCGAGTCCCGCTTTCAATTATAACAGATGATGAAGAAAGGTCAGTATGCTCGCTCATACACCGCTTCAATTTACACCCGTTATTCATATTCATATTCAGATCTATTGAACTGGAAGAAACATCAGGCAGTGTTTTGTTTCTCTCCACATATCGTCCTTGCTTTAATTTCCATTTCTCGGCCTTAGTTATTTGTACAGTGACTTTCCGATCCAGTGACCCTGTTTACCATTTTTCTTCCAGTTCGCTGGTCTAATAGAAATTCTCTCTCGTTCATTGCTACTTTCTGTTCCTTCTTACAGAAGCAACTTTCAAATGATTTGCAAGTACATGCCGATATATCAAATAGAGCATTTGCTTCTTTCCGAAAATGTCAATCTGATTGTGATAGCTTTCAATACCTTTTCTGGCTTTGTAAGATTTAAGAAGACCGCGATATTTATCGTGGTGTGATTGAATTTGTCTCAAAATGCTATAGTGGTTAATTATTGAAGCTCGTTTAAAGATCTCTTCTAACTTATTAGCAACTTCTTCACATGAGGAGGAAAGTGTAGATGTAGACAATGTTTCCTTGCTTCGGTTTTCTTTTGAATGCCAACATACGCACTTTATTACGTTTTCGAATGTAGGAAGCATATTCGTTGGTCTATCACAGCCAGACATAAATATAGGGCAAATCATGTCTTTTCTTAACATCGCAATGGTGCAATAATATTCAAAGTACACTACACAACACAATACACTTACAAAGAAATCTTAAGCAATGAAATCGAAATTTATCTCATTTTGCTAGAACAGCGCCCGATTTGGTAAGCCGCTAGCTTTGAACTGAGCGAGCGAGCAGTGGGAACACGTTCATACACGTTTAATTTTCAGAGCCACGTGGGCGTATCATATGACATGGTGAAGATTCAATGACGTAGTGCTACTAACTTATGGAGGGGTGGAAGGATAAAGCGGAAGAATGAAAAAGCTGGTATTGCCCTTTTTTCGAAAATCCAACCCTCTTGCGGCAGTATTAAATTGTAAAATTATTATTTAATATTTTTTCTTTTAATATCCGTACAATATAACATTTTTTTCCGCATAGGTATGTTTTGATTAAAATTAAAACAATTATTTTGAATCAAAAGTCACCTAACCAAAATTAGGTTTTTTTTCCAATTTTTTTTCGAAAATTCAAACTCTTTGCCGCAGTATTAAATTTTTAAATTAATTTTTTTAATTATTTTTTTTTTAATCTCCATACAATAGAACATCTTTTCCGCATAGGTAGGTTTTGATTAATAATATTTTTTTCACCCATTTTTAACATATAACACCGATCCAACCTATTGGGTATGTGAGACAAAATATTACATGAAGTAGAAAATAATGAAGTTTTTAACTTTTAAAAAAGTCCAGGATTACATTAAGAAATTATTCTAGGTGTATTCACCAGAACAGAATACACTGACAATCTCATATTATTCAAAGACTTAATCTTTAGTACATGGAATTCTTTTTTCTGAAATCTCTGAGTATAGTCACATAGTGTATTCATGAATTTTCTTCATATCTTTTGCATTCATGCTATGTTTGTGGGAACTTTGCTTTTTGACATTTATTGAAATCATCCTCTTCATTTATAAAACGTCGTCCTAGTGTTTTTAATGGTGACTTTATATTAATAGATTATACTGCCAGAATTAATCAAAACGGCTTTTTTAAAGAAATTTTGAAAACCCAATGAAACAAAAATCATCAAATCTCATCGCTGAACTCTATGCTTAATACGCTCTTTATATACTACTTTAAAAACCAACTCAATATACTTCACACAGTCTTTTATTTATTAGGAGGAATGTTAGTCATCTGCATCCTTTTCCTAAGCATTTATTGAATTTTTTTTTCACATGCGGCATTTAGATAATATAGAACATATAGGTATGTTACTGAGATAGTATCCACCTTAAACAATCGTGTTCATTTAATCATCTTTCTATGTTCCGTTCAATTACTCTTTTCTCAAACAATGTACCATACGCGTGGCAGTAATTTTTCGTGCATTAGTGCATCGATGCTTTCTTGACAATAGAAGTAAAAAATAATTCCATATATTTTATGTAAATTAGTTTTAATGAAAAATGATGGATTTTACTATTACATAGTGAAATTTAACAAATGTAATTAACTACATAAACTATGTAGCCCATGCCTCACAAATTTATTATGTCCCTAATGTTTTGTGCATGTTCAAATGAGAAGAAATGAGCAAGTCTTACCACTTCGTTGGTCCTCTTTGGGCAGCGTAAAACTATCTCACTCTACTTGGCATAGTTTAAACTAATCGTTGGCACTCAAAATTGGATTTTTTTTGCCATTCTTCAAGAAGAATTCTTTTCAACTGTTGATTGTCACGTGGTTTCCCTTTTCGAGCTTCTTTCCTTAAGTACCACCACAAATCCCCGATAATATTGGTGTCAGGTGATTTCAGAACCTAATCTAGCAAAAAAATACAATTTTGCTGAGGCCAAGCTTTTAATGTCCGAGCAATATGCGGTTTGCTAAGTATTTATGAAACTGAAGATGTTGTTGATCTTGTTTATAACCTGATTGAAGGCCAAGTTATCGAATTAAAGGCATCAACTGATTCTGCAAAATGTCCCGATAACGTTGTGCATTGATAGAAAAAGTTCTGGTAGGCAACGTCATATCACTTTAGAGGTTGTCTATTCTAGCGCGGCTTATTGTGATATTGTTAAGGATTTAAATTTAATTTGTCTATGTCCCAATGGAAATAGATTTATAGTTATTGAAGTAGACTATTCATTTTGATGGTTGTGCGAATATGATATTTTAGTGAAAAAGAACGTCATATTGCATAATTTGGTCGATAACAGAATAACCAAAACATCCCCAAATTTTAAAACATGACGGAAACGCACTCTTTTCTGACGCATTTTGAGTTTAAAGGTTTGTTTGCCATATGCTTCGAAAACGGATATTTCTATACAAAACTAGAAAAGGGGATTCATCCAATATAACACTTTTCTATTGCTGATCTGTCTATATTAAATATTCCACAACACTACAGAAAACGTTTCTTTTTTTCAGCAGAAGTTAACATCGGCTTATGTGTGCTTTTGTAAGATTTGAAGCCCATTTCATGCAATCTTTTTGTAGCCATTTTACGAGTCACTGGTCGCCTTATGGTGTCTTGCCATAGGGATTCGGCTTCTGTCATCGTTCCTGCCATTTTGTTCATTACCACTCGACGCAACATTCGATCTTCTCGGGCCGTTGTTATTGATGGGCGACCGGTACTGTTTCTTGGTTGTATATATCCGGTTGCAACGAAATTTTTCAAAACATAAGTAACTGTTGATTGAGGAAAAATCAAATCCCTGCCTACTTGCGTCATTAAAAACCCACTATTTAATTTTTCTACTATATTTTACCCAACTCTACCGTAAACTTTTAATACCTATTTACTTCTTATTAATTGATTTGAAATCACTCTTCCTTTAAACAACGAATGCCATCAGTCCCGGATTCGATAATTTGAATAGTTGGAAACAACCAGCCATTTGCAATTGTCAAAAAGTTTCTTTAAATGCACATGCGCAAAACAATGATTTTCTATATTTAAGAGAAAAGATGTTTTACATACGAAACACTGAGTGTGAGATTTCTTTGGTTTTTTTCGTTCAATGGAAAACATATTAGACGACTGACATTTCAAGAATTTCATTGATTATTTAGACAAAATTACGTTTGCGTTTTCTTTCTATGGAAAACTTTAATTTTAATCTGGTACGCAAAGAATTAGAACCACGGGTGATGTACATATATATATTTATTATTCGTGATCTCAGAAGGATGAAAAATTTAAATTGTAAATTTATAACAAATAATTTTACGTTTTTTTTTAGCAATTTATTTCGTAGATCCAAATAAAAAAAATTATATACGGTAATGTTTGGCGGTCAATGAATGAATATCATTAAAACTACAGAAAATATTTTTAGCGTCTATGTTAATTATCTTTTATAGTTTTAGGTATTTTATTCTTGTTCTTTTATTTTAATTTCTTTTGCTTTAAATGTTTGAGGGTTTTTCTTTTTCTGTGGATGAATTCACATATCATACATTGCACGTTTTAATGAAGATTTAAAGTCTCTAAATTATACCAGTTATATTAAAAAAATATATTTTAATAGTATTTATAATAAATCTATAGGTCAATTTGCAGCAGCTTTCATAGATAGAAAATGGAACAAGAAATGGCATATATTTTTTTCTTAGTTTGAAAGTAAAATCCGAAAAAAAAATTTATATGCCATCAATTTTAAATTTAATTAGCAACTCTGTTAGAACCAGTTTTTTTCTTTTATGTATTCTAACTCTTTTTTGGAAACATATTTTATTTTACCTTAAAAATAAAAGATTTGCACTAAAAGGGGAAATTTAAAACTAATGATACCTTTGTGAGAAATAATCGTTAAGCTCAGAATGCATTAAAAGAACCGTAAAGCCTCATCTTCGAACGGAAATCTTTGTTTGATAAATAGTTCTGCTAGGCAACATTATATCATTTTAGACGTTGTTTGTTACAGCGCGGTTTATTGCGCTAGCGTTAGGGATTTAAATTCAATTTGTCTGTGTCCCAATGGAATTAGCTTTATAGTTATTGAAGTAGACTATTCATTTCGATGGTTGTGCGAATATGATAATTTAGTGAGAAACAACCGCTAAGCTTATTTTACATTAAAAGGTACCGTAAAACGTCATCTTCTGACAAGAAAGCGTTGTTTCTTAAATAGTTCTGGTATGCAACATTATATCACTTTAGAGGTTGCCTATTCTAGCGCGACTTAATGCGATAGCGTTAAGGACTTAAATTCAGTTTATCTGTGTGCCAATGGAATTAGCTTTATAGTTATTGAAGTAGAAAATTCATTTCGATTGTTGTACAAATATGGCATTTTAGTGAAAAACATTAGTTAAGCTTAGTATGCTTTAAAAGTAACCGTAAATCCTTATCCTCCGACAAGAAAGCATTGTTTCTTAAATAGTTCTGATATGTAACATTGTATCACTTAAGAGGTTGTCTATTCTAGCGCGGTTTATTGCGATCGCTTTAGGGATTTAAATTCAATTTGTTGAAGTCCGATTGACTTAGCTTTATAGTTATTGAAGTAAACAATTCATTTCGATGGTTGTACTAATATGATATTTTAGTGAGAAGCAACCGTTAAGCTTAGTATGCATTAAAAGGAACCGTAAAGCCTTATCTTCCGACAAGAAAGTATTGATCGTTAAAAAGTTCTCGTAGGCAACGTCATATCATTTTGGAGGTTGTCTATTCTAACGCGGATTATTGTGATAGCGTTAGGGATTTAAATTCAATTTGTCTATGTCCCAATGGAATTAGCTTTATAGTTATTGAAGTAGACAATTCTTTTCGATGGCTCAACGAATATGATATTTTAGTGAGAAACAACTTTAAGCTTAATATGCATTAAAAGGAGTCGTAAAGCCCGATCTTCCGACAAGAAAGCACTGTTTGTTAAATAGTTCTAGTAAGCAACATTATATCATTTTAGAAGTCGTCTATTCTAGCGCGGCTTATTGCCATAGATTTAGGGATTTAAATTCAAATTGTTTATGTCCCAATAGAATTAGCTTTATAGGTATTGGAGTAGACAATTCATTTCGATGGTTGTATGAATATGATATTTTAGTGAAAAACAGCCATTAAGCTTAATACGCATCAAAAGGAACCGTAAAACCTCATCTTCCGACAAGAAAGCATTGTTTCTTAAATAGTTCTGGTAGGCAACGTCATATCACTTTAGAGGTTGTCTATTCTAGCGCGGCTCATTGTGATATTATTAAGGATTTAAATTAAATTTGTCTATGTCCCAATGGAATTAGCTTTATAGTTATTGAAGTAGGCTATTCATTTCGATGGTTGAGCGAATATGATATTTTAGTGAGAAACAACACTTAAGCTTAGTATGCATTCAAAGAAACCGTAAGGCCTCATCTTCCGACAAGAAAGCATTGTTTGTTAAATAGTTCTGTTAAGCAACATTACACCACTTTAGAGGTTGCCCATTCCAGCGCGGCTCATTGTGATAGCGTTAAGGATTTGAAACCTGTTTGTCTATGTTCCACTAGAATTCCTGACTTGAGTACCTCTCGGTTATTGAAGTAGAATGTTCTTTTCGATGATTGTACGAATTTGATACCGTAGTGAAAAATAATTGTTAATCTGAATATGCATTAAAATAAAACTTAAAACATCACCTTTCGGATGGAAAGCTTTAATTGATAAATAGTTCTGGTAGCCAATATTTTATCACACTAAAGATTGTTTGTTTCAGTGGGGCTAATTCTGGTAGCATAAAGGATTTAACCCTTAATTGCATAGTGATGTAAATTTCCATCACTTTTTGTTTAACTTTTAATAAATAAATCAACTTCTTCGCAACCACTATATTTAGAAATATTATTCCAGTTAATTTCCCGTGAACTATGTTGCTGAAAAAAGTTAAAAATCTATCTTAAAATTTCTGGTGTCTAATATTTAATATATGTATAAAAAAACACAATTGTAAACGAAAAACTCATGCAAAGAAGGGTTAAATTCAATTTAAATACGTTCCACTGGAATTCTTGACAAAAGTGTTTCATAGTTCTTGAAACAGAACATTCATTTCGATGGTTGTAAGAATATTATAACTTAGAGAAAAATAAATGTTACACTCAGTATGCATTAAAAGAAACCGTAAAACATCATTATCCGAAAGGAAAGCTTTGTTTGATAAATAGTTCTGGAAAGCATAATAAAATTAAGTATTAAAAATAATACATTTTTGATATAAATTTTAAATTATATGTTCCATTCTTAATAGAGAAGATTCTATATTATAGTTGTATAATTGTATAATTATAGTATATATATTTCATACTGTAACAACGTTCGTGGAAATTCAGGTATAGTAACAAAAAATAAAGTTTCGAGAGAAGGGGAGACTGACATACCGACAAAGAAAGATAAGATAAAAATGATTTTGAAATATTTTGAAATATGTAGACACTAAAACGAAAAATTTAAAACTGACGATAACTTTGTGATAAATAATTGTTAAGCGTATTATGGATTAAGATGAACCGTAAAGCCTCATATTCCGAGCGGAAAGCCTTGTTTGACTAATCGCTCTAGTACGCAACATTAGATCATTTAAGAGGTTGTCTGTCTCAGTGCAGTTTACCGCGGTAGCGTCAGGGATTTCAATTCAATTTATCTTTGTCCCACTGAAATTAGCTTTAGAGTTATTGAATTTGAATATTCATTTTTGTAGTTGTGGGAATAAGCATGAAATATGTTATAAAAATTGTTAAATTAAAATTCGACTAAAAAAAACGCGCTTGCAAAAAATAAATTTGTATATTACTCTTATGAATACTTTATAATTACACAGCCTTCCACGAGTAGTTTTGAATGTTATTTTGCTTCACTTTAAAAATACATTAAATTCAATGATAATTTTTAACAGTGTTTTATGTGTTTTTCTTCTAAATACATTTTTTCGTAAAAAAAAATATTTCTTTGTGAACTCAAGTATATTTTGTTCACTAAAAAGAATTGCGACGAAAAATATATTTTTAATTAATTCTTGTCTGTTATGAGTATGTGTACTTACATTTGGATCGATTTATCTATCCCATTTCTCTCTTTGTATATATATATATATAATTAGATTTTTTTTAATACGAATTATGCGTATTATACTTCCTAAATGACAATATCGCATTTTCTCTTAACAGTTGCATAATTCTAAATAAAGCTTTATATTTATCACATTGCATTTACTTTTATTTTGTTATTGAACTTAGATTTCCGTTTGATAATATTGGTACATACATTAAATTTATCAAATTATTTAGTAATGAACGTGGTAACACCTTAATACAAAATGTACGTGGTAACACCTTATATTTAACAAACACAGAGCACTCCCTACAGCGTCACCACTTCAGTTAGGACAAACATTCTATGCTGATTTGTGTTTCTCTGAGTTTTATATACCAAAGTGTCTGTATAAAATTTGTTAATAAGTAAAGGGATACAGCTTTTAAATTTACTGATGCAGGATATTAATGCATCAAGTCGTTAATTTATTTACTTTGCTTTCTCGTTCTAGTTTTAAATATCACAGATAGAGAACGCTGCGCTGTCGAAGGCTATTAGAATGCTCCGATTAACGTAACAACAATGAATAAAATTTTTAAAAATTTTAACCTACGTTCTGTTTAGTAATTGAAACGTCAAAAACATTTGCAATTCGAAATTGCAGGGTTTTCTTAAGCTGTATTACAGTTTAAGACTATGAAGCAACATTCTTTGTAATATTTGGAATTAAAACCAGGAAGATTTTTAAAGATATGCGAGATTTTTAAACTAAAGTGACTGAGAACACTATCCTCCTGAAAATATAACTTCAAAAACTATGACTTCGTATTAAAGGTAAATGTAGAGAAAGAAATATTAATTATAGTTTTTTTAAACTGAAGGTAGCATATGGAACACAATAAAATACACTTTATATTTGAATCGATTAAAATTAATTAATTTAAACTTGTTAAATTCTTATATATTATAGCCAATTATAATTTTTTTCTGATAGAAAATGCTCAAATTTAACAAAAGCCTAGATTAAAAGAAAAATTAAAACACGCAGCACAGTAGCTTTACCTTTTTATTAATAGTATGAAATAAACTTGAAATTAAACTTTAAGGTTTATATTTCTGGTAATATAAAATTGTATCACACAAATACGCATCAGAAAACCAAAAAAAAAGTTAGATTCTTTTTAAAAAGAAATTAATTTGAATGAAAACATACATAATTATTTTGAATGAAAATATTAATAAAATTTAAAACAAAAATGCGATTTAAAAAGAAATCTTCACACAATTAAATGCCATACATTTCGGCGTATAACACAACGAGCACCAAGACATTCAGATATATTTTTTTCAATTTTTAGTTATATTTGTATAACGGCACACTGTCAGAAAAACTTGTCTTTATACACTATATTATTCCTCAATTTTCAACAAATAATTACCGTTCTCTTAGAAAATGTTTTTTCCGTGAATTCTTCCCTTAAGTCTGAAAATGAGGGGGAAATTCCGTTTATTCATAACTTGCATTCGTATTGGCTCTATCAATAATAAACTTACAATTTGTTTTACAAATACAAAAACAAAAATTCTATAAATTAAGATTTCTTATTTGTTTAAAAACGACAAAACAAAACAAAAATGTTTCGAATTAGAAAAAAGGAGTAACAAATTTTCATCCATTTAAAATTATTCACATTTTATTTTTTAATATTATAAAAAAAAAGATTCACATTTAAAATATATTCTAAATGAACACATTTAAAAAATATATATTAGTTAAAATATAAGTACTATATGGGAAAAATTGGTTTTAATCAAAAAAGGAAACATTTCTCCTCATATATAGATAAAATTATAATATTCGTATTTTATATCTAGTTAAAAATATGTATAATTCATATTTTTATCGTCAATTAATATTAAAGTGTTAAAACTCCAATCACCATCTTTTATCGGCGAAAAATCTTTCCGAAATTAAATTCAAAACTTACAGCTTTCTAAACAACAAATTTATCTAACCATATCCATTTTTTTGTCCCCATATTTTTTTGTCGGCTTAGTGGTGGATTAACGGAGATGTGATTTGTTTTCTTCTTCAACGCCCCCCCCTACCTTTTTTTGTTTTTAATTTATTTTTCTGTAAGAGTTGTTCCTATCAAAAACTTGTCAATATTAAAGTTGTAGATAATATTAAGAGTATTTCTAATAAATTTAAGTGGTTCGAGATATTGTGAATTGAAAAAGTTATGAATTTTTTTATTCTTAAACCCCTATTTTTTTCGCCATTTAAGGCCAACTTTAATGATATCGAAAATCTGTCATACATATATTTTTGTCCCTTTTCCTAGAAGTAAGAATAACTCTAAACTGATTCGATATGTATCATAATTAAGAATTGAAGGTGTTATGAATAAAATCTCGTGTGGTTAAGCATAAACTAAAAACCAACGTTTAACACAAAATATCGAACTTTAGCACTCTGACCAGACGCATGTTTCGTGAGTAACTGAATAATAAAGGTGTTAATAATCCTGATTCTTCTGTTGTTCCAGCATCTTTACCATTTTATAATAGCATTAGCTTCAAAATAGAAAATATTTTAAGAAATTATGATTTTAAAGATTTTTTAAGCCAGTTAATAAACTGACTTTTTCACCGTTAAAGGATAAAATTCCACATCAAAACTTTTGGGATATTTACAATATTCATAGTAAATGTGGTTTGTTCTATACAGGACAGACTAAACGACAACTCCGTTTCAGAATCAATGAACACAAAAACTATGTTAAGAAGAAGGAATTACAAAAATCCTCTATTGCTTGTCATTGTTGGAGTGAGGGACGTTATTTCAACTTTGATTCGGCCACTATTATTAAGAAATTCAAAACTCCTTTAGATTTAGACTTTTTTGAAGCAGTTTATCTTCATAAATTTGGTAACTCCCTGGTCAACAATTTTTCGAGCTTACCTTACATCTCACCTTTCTGGGTTGATTTACTGTGTCATAGTGCATCACTTCCGGCTTAATCTTATTGGTTGCTCGTACTAGATGAGCTTTCGGTGTGATATTGGCTGTCATTTGGGTTTTTCGACTACGTTTCATGTCTTTCGGGGGATTTAATTTTTTATTTTTACTGACACTGATGATGTGAGTCCAAGTTACTCACGAAACATACGTCTGGTCATTGTGCTACAGTCCGATATTGTGTGATAAACGTTGTTTTTTAGTGTATACTTTATGTTGTTATTTCTGTTTTCACATAAACTCTCCCAATTACCACCCCCTTTGTCCGATTTTGTCAATTACCGAATTTGACCGAGATTTTTTGCCCTTTGATTTTATCTATCAGTTTGGAAGAGATTTGTGTAGAATTTTGGGAGTCGCCGTGTTCGTAAAAAGGTGATATATATATAGATAGATAGTTTTGAACTGGGGGCGGTTTTAGGTTCCAAGGGTTATGATCGGTGTGGATCTGCAAAAATCTTTCAGAAATTCCATCATAGGAGAGAATGTAATAGGTCGTATTTCTGACGAAATCAACCTAAAAAAGCGCTAGCATTGCAAGATGTTTGGGATGAATGAGTATTGTTTTCTTCTCAAAACAAAATTCATGTGCGTGGAATCTAACCTATCCCAGACCTTTAAAATCCTGGTATCAGTTGTGTGTCGGCCGAAGAATTCAGATGAAATAAAAACTCAGTGTTTGGAAATGTTGTTTAAATAATGATCGATAAAATAAATATTTCAGCTAAGTTAAACAATACTTTTGTGTGTATTTTAAGAGACCATCCTGCAATCCAAACTGATTTTAGTAAAATATATGTATATCTATTTCATTTTACGAAAACAGAGACTCTGCAGTTCCTCAAGTTCGTTTTATAGCAAAGTTAACTAGTTTATGATATTGTGAAAGTAGTTATATGATTTAAATGGTTAAAATGAACTAATTATGATTTCAAATTGTGTGAAACAGTGTAAAAAAAGTAAAATTTATATATTGTAAAATTAAATTAATAAATTGGAAGACTAAATATTTAGATTAACCATAGATAATGTTTATTATAGTATAAGCGCAAAATTAATATTCTAAAAGTATATAGGCGTGGTATATAAATTCTACACATGTATATAAATATTAAAATTATATAAATGTTGGTTGGGTAATTTAAAATTAAGATATGCGTAAAAAACTGAAAGTGAAACTGTTAAGTATGTAGAGCTTAGAATTTAAAAAATTCCTGACGGCTCGGCCTACAGGCACAGGTAGATTTCGAAGACGCAGACCGTGGGGCGCCTGTTTGTTGGGATTTGCGGATAAAATTACCTTTTTGCCATAATGCGGTAGTTGGAACCGCCTACTTCGAAACCTAACTTGTTTGCAGGCGGAGCCAGCAGGGATTTTTTTTTTTTGCTATAAGAGTTGGTCCTATAAAAAATTTGTCACTATAAAAGTTTTAGATAATATTAAGAGGATTTATAATAAATTTAAGCGGATTTGAAATCTTGGGAACTGACGACGTTATGAATTTTTTTCTTCTAAAACTTCCCCTTCCGCCCCCCCTCCCCCTTGGGGCCATTTTTAATGATATCAGAAATCTGTCATACATAAATTTTCGGCCCTTCTCCTAGAAGTAATAATAACTTCAAACGGATTCGATACATATCATAATTAAGAAATTGTTTTTTTCTGTTTTCACAAAAAGCCCCCCCCCCATTCCCCCCCCCATTGGTTTGATGTTGCCCATTAACGAACTTGTCCGAGATTTTATGCCCCTTGATTTTATGTATCAGTTTCGAAAAGTTGCGGGGGTTGAAACCGCCTACTTCGAAAAATAACTTGTTTGCAGGCGGAGCCGACAGGGATTTTTTTTTGTTTTTAATTTTGTTTTGCTATAAGGGTTGGTCCTATAAAAACTTGTTAATATAAAAGTTTTAGATAATATTAAGAGGATTTATAATAAATTTAAGCGGATTTGATATCTTGTGAATTGACGACGTTATAAATTTTTTTCTTCTAAAACACCCCCTTTCCCCCCCCTTGGGGCCATCTTTAATTATATCAAAAATCTGTCATACATACATATTCGGCCCTTCTCCTAGAAGTAATAATAACTTTAAACGGATTTGATACGTATCATAATTAAGAAATTATGGTTTTTTTCTGTTTTCACAAAAAGCCACCCCACCCTCCCCCCCCTTGGTACGATTTTGCCCATTAACGAGCTTGACCAAGATTTAATGCCCCTTGATTTTATGCATCAGTTTCGAAGAGATCTGTGAAGACTTATTGCAGTTATCGTGTTAAAAATGTGACATAGATAGATAGATAGATAGATAGATAGATAGATAAAGTTTTGAACTGGGGGTGCTTTTGGGTTCTGGGAGTCATAATCGGTGTAGATCTGCAAAAAATTTTCAAAAATTCCAACTTAGGGGAGAATGTAATAGGTAGTATTTCTTACGAAATCTACCTAAAAAAGTTCAGCTTCTCATGTATCAATATGACGACAATTTAAAGTAGAATAGTAGACGGTAATGCGAAAGTTACATGTCAGCTTCAATTCTACACCAGAAAAAATAGTGCAAAGGGGTATAGTAAACGATATAACAAAATAAATTTATTTACTTTGAAGTTAAGTATATAGTAACATAAGCATTGTATACCATCAGAATGATTAAAACAACATCTTTTAAAAGTAACATAAAACTTACACACAAGTTTAATTATACATTTTATTGTTTTATATCACCTGATGAAAAATATAGATAAATCATTTTTTTATAATTTGCACAACACTTACTTTTTTTAAACAGTGAATTGTAGAGAATTGTGTGTATGAGGATTATACACTATATTTCCAATGATGACTGGTCACTTGCGATTTTAGACGTTTTGTTAAATATCTGGAAATATACATAAGGAATTATCCTGTAACTTCAGGAGTGTAAACAACATGATAAACGTCATATATTTCCGTGAAGATTTTTTCCCGAAACCCCATAAGGGTTCGTCAACAAATTAAAGAAAAACGAATGTATTTTTGATAACCCTGTAAAAACTAATATTGTAAAAGCATTCAAATTGTAGATTATGATTAAGTGGATTATTGTAATAATTTGGGTTCATTTGTATGAAGATAGCATGTATACTCGAAGAGAAATTCAGGTTTTTATAAAAACGGTCCCAAATTTTACCACGTTTTTTGCTTATAATTTGCAGAGTTTTTAATATAAAAACAAGTCTTTTTCAGAAAATATGACAAACAAAATTATACACAATACCCTGCAATCACAATTAAAAAATAATAAAAATTGTATGAAAAACTTTATTTTATATATCTTGATTTCAGTATTTGATCAAATTTTCAAATTGAAATGTTTCAGAAGTTCAAAAATGTGGCTTAGCACTCTCTTGCCCCGAAATGTAGATGTATATTTTATGCGAGTTACTTAAACAAACAATCTAAAATGTGTAAAAAAATCTAGTTGATAATCTAATAGAACGGAAGCAATGCTGGTTTCAAATGAAGATGAATATATAATTAAATATGCAAATTTACTTAAACTTAAGAGAAAAGTTAAGAATTCATTACATCATCCATGGCTCACAAGTAATTCAGGGGATCGGTGGAAGAAAGTGCCAAGCCACATTTTAGGTGAAATAAATATAACACTGTAATATGCTGCTTAATATTGTAAATTATAACATACTTCTTATAATTTGTTTATAATGTGACTAGGTGGCAGCATATTTCCCAGGTTTCGTTTTCCCCCCAGATGTTTATTATATAGTACATGGCTCATTAGTAATATAGGGGGTCGGTGCAAGAAAGTGCAAGTCATATGGTTGGTGAAATAAATCTAACACTGTACTGTTGCTTAATATTGTAAATTATAATATACTACATATAATTTGTTTATAATGGGATTTGGTGGTAGTATATTTCCAAGGTTTTGTTTTTGCCCGAGACGTTTATGTCCCCCAATGAAGATAGCTAATTTACAAGAAACATAACAGTAATATCATTAAAGTAATGCCATATTGTTTCTCAGAATATGTCAAATATTACTAAGACATTGGTGAGAAAACTTTATTTTATATATCTCGATTTCAGTATTTGATCAAATTTTCAAATTGAAATGTATCAGAAGTTCAAAAATGTGGCTTAGCACTCTCTTGCCCCGACATGTAGATGAATATTTTATGCGAATTACTTAAACAAACAATCTAAAATGTGTAAAAAAAATCTAGTTGATAATCTAATAGAACGGAAGCAATGCTGGTTTCAAATGAAGATGAATATATAATTAAATATGGAAAATTTACAGAAACTTAAGATAAAAGTTAAGAATTCACTACATCGTCCATGTCTCAAAGGTAATTGGCAGCATTGAAGACAAAGTTAGTCCTGTTGGTGTGTACAGAATCCCGAAAAGCTATAGTGAAAGTGAACTTTAAAATCTATAAAATGATTGGTTATTTGCCAATTTCGCTGCAATGGGTAAATAGAACCTTAAAAATTAAGACGTTCGTGATCGAACAATCTGAGGGTTGAAGCATGTACATATAACATCTATTACATATGGTTTAAAATAAATGTTTTGCACCTTTTTATTAATTTAAATAAGTATTTTATCTAAAGAACTTTAATTTCAATATCCATTTATTGTGGCTCAGAAATATTTTAATGTAAGGAATGTTCACCAGGCCATCTTTGCCAAGACCCAAGCATTACAAATAGTTATACAGTTTTATTTGAAAAACTGTACAATTACTTATTTCAAAGAATTTTTGGTTTCTTCGTCGGATCATTTGAAACGTAGTTATTGTTGGTTTTGTTTCAGCTCAAATGAGAAGTATATGTATTTAAGTAACTGGAAATTGCTGTTTAAAGGGTCCAATGTAAAGAAAAGGGCTTCTGATGTAAAGATTAAGCAGCGTAGAATATATAAATTTCCAGAAATTCAATAACTTGTGGTGATTAATAACTCAAAATATATTAAAACAAACTTAAATGTCATAAGAGAAAATTTTTTACTTTAACTAATCACGAAATGGCTGTTATTAAATAAAGCAAACATTTCTGGTATGAATTCGAAATTTCTATGAAAAAAGATTCCAAACTGGCAACCCTGGGGAAGAATATTATTAAAATTTAGTGGTGAAAAGTAGCTCAATTTTAAAAGTAATGAAAAAGGATTTTTTTTTCGCATTCGATAGTTTGACATGGTAGCGACGAATCTATAATAAACTTTTTTTTTTTTGTTAACTAAAAGATTATCGAATGACGTTGTAGCACCAAATACTATGGCATACTTTTATACAACAGATAGCCTACTGTGTACGTGAATGATATTATAAGTGTGACTATCGGTTTAAACTACTGAGATACTACTGACATTTTACATGTTTGCTTATGTTTAAATTAACGTACAGAAAAAATATATAAATCTTTATAGTGAAACTTTGAATGCAGATATTTCTGTAAATTTTGTTTTATGTCATAGATTGTTGTTCATTATATTTCTAAAATCACTCAAATTACATATTTTTGAAAGAAATTAGAGAACTATCCTTATCATGATCTCGTTAGGATATTTTCAGTAAGTTTCAAATATTGCAGTTTGGTTCCTTAAAATTGCAAGATTTGAAATGGAATTGCAGCAAAATTATTTATTTAACAAATGATATTGTGTTTTAACTTACTTTTTACAATATTGAAACAAATTGATTAAATTCATTTTTGTTTTATTTAAAAAAATAGTTATCAAACATTGTGATTTATCTTAAGTATGATACATTTATAACAGCATGATTGTAGTTTACTTACCTGGTACAGAAATATTGAGTTTTCCTTTTAAATCACAGAATAAACTTGACCTCAAATTAATTAAATTTTAATGCTAGAATTAAAGCACTATAGTAGTTACATTTCGTTCAAACATAAATTTGTTCTTGAAAAAATTCCAAAGTTTCGCCCTATACATCTAAACAGAAAAATAAATAATTACTTGAGTCGAACTTTACTAACTTTTAAATTTGTTTAGTAACTTTTGGATTACACTGGAAAGTTAATTAAAAAAATTCACTTATTATTCTCAGTATTTCAAATGAAATAAATACATATCTTCGTTGAGTAATATTTGTTTTTACTTAAAAATAGAAAAACATTTTGAGAAAAGAATGAAAACACTTTAAATGAAAAACTAGACACTAAAAATGTAATAAAAAAAATAAATTATCACACTATATTCTTTCGAAATATTTTATTTGCTTTCAGTAGGAAACTGAAAAGTGTACTTGTTTCTTTAAATAGAGTTTTGAAACTTCTTAAATTTAAATTTTAAATGAAATTTCTTCTGTATATTTATGAAGACCACTTCTAAAATATGTGCGAAATGCAAACATTATTTTTTTAATAACTTTTACCTGGCTAAACAAGTATTATATTCAGTGTCAAACGAGTAGAATAAACCAAAATAACATAATAAACAATAAAAGCAAAACACATTTCCGAATAAGAATTGTAAAAACGTCCAGAAGTAAGATACTTTTGTTTTCGAAAAAAAGAAAATTTTGATTAATTTTGTGCGTATGCCAAGAAATATGCTAAAATATTTGTACTTATGTTCAAAATTTTAAAAAATGCAGAACATTGTAATTACAAAAAACAAAAAAACAAGTTCTGAATTTCATGTAGAAACATTAGTTTATCACTCGTTTTCAAATGAATCCATAGGCTCTTATGATATATTATTAAGACAAATGTAACACATAAGATACTTTCGATAAAAAAATTCGACAATTATTTTCCAATAACTGCAACCCTAAATATTAGTTATTTAGATAACATTTAGTATATTTTATAAAAGCTTTTGATTTATAAATAAAATTTTAAAGTTATTCTTCATATCCAATTTTTTTTTATTTGATGATTTTCTTGCACTAAGAAAATGTATTTTACTTAGATTTTGGTAATTCCTTCAAATTTAGTAGCAAAATATTCAGATATTTAATCGATAGAAGCTCTTTTCCAACCCTTTAACACTTTGAAAGGCGGTGGTACATTATATATAGTACTACTTAAATTTAAACCTCAAATGCCACAGTGGCACCAGAATTTTGTACTAAAAATTTTTCTTTTATAATGTCGATGAACAAAATATTTTATTATTTAAAAAAAAAAATCATAAATTTTGATATCAGTCAATAATTTCAACATTTGACATTAATTTCTACACAATGCTCCAAAAATTTTTAACCTAAGAAAACGAACAAAATATATTTCAACAAAAGAAAATTTATCACAAATCCATATAATATTCTATGATCTTATTTATTGAAATATTTGACTCAAATTCTGAAATATAGAATTTTCTGAAAAGTTTTTTTCAGAAATCTAAATTTTCTTACAGGTACACATGTCGAAATGTATAAATTGAAAGAATCATAAAAAAATATTATTACGCTAAATATTTATTACTTGATACATATTATAAATACATGAATTAAATAATTGTAAATGCATTTCCTTATAAAGCCGTTTCGATAAATTACTAAATATTTTTGTATGAATCTAAGTATAGTTTGCTTCGGGTTAGAAAACTACAAAATTTTTTGAGTGAATAAAGCGAATATTAGTATTCGAAAATAGTAATGTGCAAATTCCCTAACCCGTAGAATTGTTATCTAAGTATGTGTTTTCTACCTTTCATCTCCTGAATACGAGGGCTGTTTAAAAAACAATGAGCAGATTCTTTATTCGGATAATTTGTTGCGCACAAATTTAATTCCCTGTTGTATTTTCAGATTAGTCTCTAAGGAATATTTGGAAATTTGTCCATTCATTTAATTTCAGTAGTAAGGCAGTGAAAGCCGTGCAAGTTCAGACCCAGTCAGAACCGCCTATGGGAAATATGAATGCAACACGCGACGTGCCATCTGAAATTTTGCTTCCGCTCGTAGATATCATCTGCCAAAGCCATTGAAATTCTTATTTTAATTTAAATTATTTAGACTAGTTTAATTATTTAGACGCAACTCAATATTACAAAATAAAAAAAATTGCAATGTTTATTTATTTATTTTCTTACATACTTTTATTTAACTTTTATATATATGTGGCATTCAAATATTGTACTCATTTTTCACCCACTTACTGTTGACATAGAGCTTTGAAATTTGGAATATATATGTATTCCTCAGAGCAATACTTGAATTGAACATTGTTTTTGAAAAATTCGATTTCTAAGGAGAGGGGGGATGGGTCAATGTCGCGTGGGCTTAAAACTTGCATTTTCCACATGGATATAACGTTACGATTGTTTAATTGAAAAAATAGCTCCATTGCTGCAACGTACATCCATTTTCATCACATGGTAGGCCGCATCATTCTGACGTCAGCACTGGGCGACGCACACATTTTTTCTTTATAATATAAGTTGACTTTTGTGAATTTTAATGAAAGTAACTTTTTCTAATTACATTTAATTATTAAGTACAAGTAAGATTCTGATATTAAGAGTTCATTTCCAGTTTATTAAATTAGGCTATATCATAGTAACGAATGTACTTATAGATACAAAACAAGAATTTTTAGCATGAGGCATGTCAGGTGAACAAAATGAACGAATAAAAGAAATTTTGAATTTTTACATGAAAATTATCATTTAAGCACCTTAATCAGAGATATTCGCACACATAAATTTTGTTTGTGAAAATATCATATTAAGTCATTTATTGCACTCAATGATTGAATTAATTTAATGTATTAAGAATGTACAAGAAACGAATGTTATAATTTTGAAATGCAGCAACAATGCATCATTTTAACGAAAAATTGCGATATTAATTCTGAACTTATAATGCAAGTCGCTTCCAACTTTCACAAGAATTAGATTTCAGTATGCAACAATACAGGAATATTGCACTGTTATTTATCCTCTATTCTGAAAGAATTTTCCAGAATCCATTTACATTTTATAGGAATAAAGTGAATATTACATTATCCTGTTTTTTCCAGAAAAAATGTCTGGGAAACTTCAAGAGAAACTATAAATAATTCTGCTTATGAAAATTGCCTTTCTTTCGATGATAAGAGTTTTTGCACTTAACATAATGAAAAACAAATGCAAAAGCTTTAAAACAAAACATTTTTATTCCGTTGCTATTTATCTTCAACATAGACGCTTGTGAATATATTCCGATAAATTTAGAAGAATTCTGATAAACAGAAATTATTCTTTTGAAACAAAATAGTTATATTTTGTTTACTTATTAGAATTTCACTTTCTTCCACCTGGGTGTTATCTCCAATTCGTCAATTCGTTGATGACTCTTGTAGATACGAAAACGTTTTTATTTATTTATTTGTCTTAAACAAATAAAGATTAAGTGTTTTTTGCCGAAATAGTGTTTTCAAAATACATTAAAAACATATTTTACGAATATGTTGAATTAAAGTAACATGTTGATATACAAAGGTCATGCGTAAAGATCAGTTAAAAAATTGAAGTTTAAATGTACCTTATTTTTAAAAAAAAGTATTACGATAGTTTATAGAACTGCATTAAAACTTAGGAACAAAAAATAAATGTTTAAACAAATTACTGCTAATAATTTCCCCATAAATATATTGAGTATGTTCTTGTGTATTTAAAAAACAAAAACGCAATAAGTAAAGGTATTGCGGAAAATTACTTGTATTTTATTATTGTATATAAAATATTCGATTTTTTTAATTTACAAAATGCTATTATAATAATATAAAAAAATATTCATGTTTATCATGCCTTAAATGTATTCCACGCTTGATAAATGTTTAGTAACATACATATTTTTCGCTATTTAATATTTCTCTATCAATTATTATCGCGAAGAAATGAGATAACAAATTTCAGAAAATCTTCTAGATGCTTGTGAATTACTTTTACATTGTAAGTGTCTTAATGTACCCTGCCATGTTTTGTAGGAATAGTCAGATCATTTAAAAAACATCAACCGATGCTTAAAACAGATCCCTGTAAATGGATGAACGAAATGTTGTATTCTGACATATAGAAATCAAGTATAGTATACCAAAGAACAAATACATGTGCAGTGTTTCAGTCTTCAAAGATCTAAAAGTTTAAGTGGTGTAGCCTGAAAAAAAAATATATATATTGAAAATATTGTCTAGACATCGCGTAAAGACAAATACAAACACAAACACACACGCATACAGGCACTTTTTTCTTTTATCATATAAATTAGCCGATATTTATTTACTATATTAAGTACATTAACTTGGCTTCTTTTGCTGGTATCAAGAGTCGACCTATTTAATCAAAAGTATCTTCCTCATGTCCTACGCAATATTTGTTATGTTTAGCCTTGTTTGATTCAACATTTTACTCATTGCAGACTTTTATTTGTATTTTAAGAAGAGAAGAAAATTCTTTCTTATTTAGTTATGTTGCACTATGCAGAAACAAAAAGCTTTTGCAAAATCAAAGGTTTTTTGTTATCCTCGACAAAAAAAGTTTTTTAACGCTTATGTTAATGACCAGGTACCCGGGCACGACTTCAAGGAGTTAATATCAAAAGAAACTAACATGTATATAGATTCCCATGATTTGTGGTATTCACTATTCATTAGTTCAATCACTTTAAATTTTCAAAAATATTTTATTATTATTTAGGTGCATTAAATATTTGTATGCCTTTCATGAATGACCAGGGTTCCCGGGTACGAATTTTCTGTGAAAATAAAGCAGAAATTGATAGACTATCCAGATTTAGATCAATAAAACATGGAATTAATTTGAAAATAAGAGTTATAGATATATTTTGTAAGTCAAAGAATATTTTATTTACCTGAAATTTTACCTGGTTGGGACAATCTGTACAATCGTAAAAACTGTACGAATGTACATCACATACAGGCTTTCCACATTTTTCATATAATTTTTTGGTATTTTTGCATTGTTTTTGAGGCTCTAACAAGCTCATCTGACAAGCACTAACTACTTTTATCTTTCTTGTTTCATCGCGTCTTATGATCTTTGGGCTGGGTTCAGAACCTTTGGCAGATTCAAATATTGGCAAATATCTTTTCAGTATACTTTCAACTCCCGATTTGGTCGAAAAATGTCTCATACCCTGTACATTTTGCGATCGATATTGAATTGCTGGAAGGTTAAAGCTCTCACCTAATTCTCGCAAAAAGAGGTGACGATTATCTGTTTTATGGCTATTCGCATATATTCACAATATTGTAAAGTAATAGTGTAAAGTCATCCGCTTGTACATCTTTGTGTTTTATATCACCCCAATAATTTATCTATAATATTCACTCCAGATTTCGTTTTATTATAAAACTGGATCATTTCAGGTTTCTCTTTCGGTCTCGTAATGTTTTTATCATGATGCGTAGTACACATTAGAATGACAGCTTCTTTCTTTTATGGAACATACAAACAAATACTGACGTCATTATGAAATTAAACTTCTATGAATGAACGCCATTTGCATCGCATTATTTCTCTGGAAGAAACTTGACGCGATTTGCATTGAATCATTTCTTCTGGAATATAAGTTTTGTTTATTTTCAAAGTGCCAACCATTGTGAGTTTCCGAGATAATAAATGTATAACAACTCCTCTACATCTGGGTGCTAGCACCCCCTTCTCAAACGATTCTTAAGGGTGAAACACTAAGAATCTCTAAGTGGCGAATAAAGAATTGCAAGCTCAAATTACATCAGAGTAGCAAGAAATAAAACACACATAAATAAAATAACACTACTTTCATTTTCTTCTTGCGCGCTCTGATAAGAAAAATGAACAAATATTGAAATAAAACACAGTGAAATAAAAAATAAAAAAATACCTTAAAATAACTATGTACAAAAGTTTATCCAGAAATTTCATTAAGCTCGACTCAGACAATCAACATGCGGGATATCTCTGCCTGGGCGATGAGAAATAGCATAATTATAAGGTTGTAGAGCTAAAGACCACCTCAACAATCTAGGATTATTTCCAGAATTTCTTTTTAGAAATACCAAGGGATTGTGGACCGTTTCGATAGAGAAGTTTTGTCCATCAATATAATGCCTTAATTTTTTTATCGCGAAAATAATTCCAGCACACTCTCTTTCAGTGGCGCAGAAACTTTTCTCACTATCTGTAAATTTGCGGCTTAAATAAATAATGGGATGTGCTTCCGATCCCTCTTTTTGTGCCAAAACAACGCCAATACCTAAGTCACTAGCATCAGTTTGTACTATGAATTTTTTCTGAATATTAGGAGCGTATAGCACCGGTTCTTCCGTAAGTTTCGTTTTCAAAGTATCAAAGGCTTTGCCCATTTCGTCGCTCCATGCGATCCGTTCCTTTTTATTTTTCCCTTTTAGTGCTCTAGTCAACGGTTCTACAATCACTGCATAATCTTTTATGTAACGGGAATAATATCCAGCCATCCCCAAACATCTACGAATTTCGGTTTTCGATTTCGGAACCGGTAATTCGTAAATTGCCTTTACTTTTGCCTCAGCTGGCCTACGACGTCCCTCTCCTACAATATGCCCAAGATATTTTACGGTTTTCTGAGCGAACTTGCATTTCGCCAATTTGATTTTGAGTTTCGCGTCATTAACCCTTTTAAGTACTATTTCTAGATGACGCATATGGTCCTCCCAACTATCTGAAATGATCGCCATATCATCTAGTTACGGTAAACAGAATTCCTCAAGCCCTCTCAATACTTTATCCATAAAATTTGAGAACCTGTAGGAGGCATTCAAGAGTCCAAAAGCCATGACCAGAGGGAAATAGGATCCAAAGCTCGTAACAAAAGCCGCTAATTTTTGAGCCCTTGGGGTCATCGGAATTTACCAGTAGCCCTTCGTTAGATCTAAAACCGTAATATATTTAGCACTAGAGACTTTTTCTACTCTTTCCTCAATATTGGGTAAAGGATAAAATTCTACTTTTGTGATGTCATTTAGTTTTCTGTAATCTATACAGGGTCTCGGGTCCTTTCCTGGTGTTTCCACGAGTATGATTGGGGAGCTAAATTCAGATTCGCCTTCTACTATAAGATTTAATTCTAACATCCTCTTAATTCCTTAGCGAAGTATCTCCGTTTGTCGGGGCGATGTTCTATAGGGTCTCGAACGGACGGGTTTTAGTTCAGACAATTCGATATCATGCTCTATAAGATCCGTACGTCCTGGGTCATTCGAAAATACCGTCCCATAACGATCTAATAAATTTTCCAATTGTCTCAATTGTTCGGAAGTACATCTAGTTGCCAAATCACTCTCTCTAACAACTTCATCGAACTTATAAACTTCGGAATCGGCACTAGGAAAAATTATATCTAAATCTTGTTTATCCTCAACCTCGTATATCTCTCGCGTTAAAATATTTACTAACTCCACCCGTTTTTTATAAGGCTTTAATAAATTCATGTGATAAATCTGGGATTTCTGTCGCCTCCCAGGAACATTCACAATATAATTGGTTTCCGAGATTTTTGATTCAATCTTTCCCGGTCCTATCCAGCTAACTGATATTTTATTTGGTTTACTGGTTGCCAAAACCAGTACCTCATCTCCCACGTTAAATTTCCTTTCTACCGCCTTTTTGTCAAACCAAAATTTCCTTTTTTCACGCTCTGCTGACATGTTTTCAACGGCCAAATCTTGGCACCTTTTTAATCTGTTAGTGAGATTAAACACATATTCCGTCACGAATTCATTTTCCTCCGTTTCTCCCATCCGTTTTTCAAACAATAAAGTTTCCGGGGTTTTTCCGTGGGTTCCGGGGTTTCTCAAATTTTTTCCGTGCACTAGTTCAGCGGGGCTAAAACCAGTCGAATTATGTGGCACCGTCCGTAACGCTAACAGTGCATAGGGCAAGTTTGCTTCCCAATTCGATCCGTTTTCTACACATAGCACTTTCAAAAGCCTCTTAACCGGCCTGTGCCATCGTTCAACACTGTTACTTTCAGGTCGACACACACTTGAGTTTTCTATCTTAACTCCGAACTTTTTAAGAAAGGCGGTTGTTAAATCGCTAACGAAACTCCGGCCCAGGTCCGTCTGGATTTTTCTTGGAAATCCTAATCTACTGAATATCATCATTAGGGCTTCGATAATGGTCTCAGACCTCATATCTGACACTGGTATAGCCTCAGGGTACTTTGATGCTAAACATACCGCAGTGACCATATATTTATTCCCTTTGTTGGACTTAGGTAAGGGACCGACGAGATCACAGCTTAGCTTCGAAAATATTTCACCCACTATTGGTACCAGTTTAAGCGGCGCTTTCTTCTTTTCCCCAGCTTTTCCGATTCTTTGACACGGGTCACAAGTTTTGACAAACTCCTCAATTTCTTTTATCACATTAGGCCAAAAGAAATACCGCAATACTTTATCTTTAGTTTTCGTTTCCACTAGTGAGACGAAATTCCTTCATGACACGCGCCTAATATATCAACTCGAAATTTCAAAGGAACAACCACCTGAGTTCTCTCGTTCCCGCGATTATCCTTTGTGTTTCTTATTATCAGAGAATTTCTTATTTCAAAGTGGGACTTTTTAACTTCAGCCTTTTCTCTAATCTCTTTGAGAGATGGATCACTGTCTTGTTCCACTTTAAAATCCTCTCTCCCTATCTTTGCCAGATTCGTAAATCCGTCTTCAATTAACAATGGCAGTAAACCTTTATCTAAACTATCCAATTCGATGGGATTATCTAGGTCCTCACCCTTTTTTTTAGAATTCAACGTTTCCGTTTCACTGCACTCGCGAAAATTTCCCCCTTCTCTTTCTTCCTCGGAATTCAAAGTTTCCGCTTCATCGCGATGGCGAAAATTTCCCCCTTCTCTTTCTTCCTCGGAAATCATAATCCGTTTATCTTCCAGATCTGGGGTTTGTTCAACATTTCTTCTAGTTTGAGCACGCGTTAAAACTGCATTCATCAATTCGGGTTTCCTCTTCGCCTGTTGTAACAATTTTTTAGTTTGATTACCCAACAAATAGTAATTCATGTCTGAATCTCTATTGTTTACTCCTGCCTTGGTTTCAATGATCCCCACACCTTCAATTTCTAACGTGACCTCTGCTATAGGTAAACAGTATAATTTACTGTCCAGCGGAGTCTTAATCCATACATGGTCTCCATTCAATTTATCTTGACTGACTAAGTCGTATGCGATAATATCAATCTCACTACTACTGTCCCTTAAAGCAGTTGCCTGAATTCCATTCACTAATATTTTATTCAAATAGGGGGAGAAGGTTTCTCCAAGTGTCGGCTTACTAGTTAAGTGACTGACCCGCGCAGCCTCTTTCTTTTTAATTTCCGGACAATTTAGTTTGTAGTGACCGCTTTGCAAACGTGCGTAACACTTGACTTCTCGCCTTTTTTTCGAACGCCTTTTCCCTTTCTTTATTATCATTACGGTCCCTCCAATTAAAGTTAGTCTCCGGATTTCTGTTACCATTTCGTCCATTTTCAAAAGTCCTGGGTCTTTCAAATTTCTTCTCTAAAGGGAGTTTCGGATTCCACGTTTTTTAGACGGGCGCTTGATTGCCTCGTACGCATCTAAAAGCCTCACCAATTCTTCCGGGTCTTGAATTTCCGTCCAGTTATCTATAAAATGTTCGCGCATTTCTGGAGACGCCCTCCTTTTGATCTGGTCCGTGACAAGCAAATTTTTCAATCCTTTAAAATCCGAAACTTGTAAGCATGACAGACAACCTTCTAAAAAATTATTAAGTTCGAAGATCAGATCTTTCCAAACTGAATTAGTGTTCCGCGGATGTTGACTAAATTTTTGTCGGTACGTCTCTGCATTCAAGCGATAGCGCTCTAACAATTTTTCTTTCCCATATTGAAAATCACCAATTTTGTCTTCGGGTTCTCTCAAAATTAACTCGGCCATTCCCACAGGTAATAATGATAGTAAGTTCGTCACCAGCTCATCCGAATTTAGATTACATTTTTTTTGCCTGTCTCTCGAATAAATTAAAAAACAACGAAATATCCGAATTCTTTTCATCAAAGCGATGCATAATTGTTTTTATGGGTAAATTACTCGTTCTAACTGAGACACTACTGGATGCTGTACTTCGGTCATCTGACTCTTGTGTTGCTTTTAATCTAGCCAACTCATGTTCCCGCTCTTTTTCTTTTTCTGCTTTTTCCCATAGTCTATCTTTCTCTTTATTCTCTGCCAATAATTTATTTTCCCTATCTTTTTCTATAAGTTTAATTTGTGCTAAAGCTAGCTCTTTCTCAAATTCGTAAGCTAGCGTTTGCAAATCAGCTTTCCTAAAATATTTGAGCTCCGACATTTTTAAAGTTTAAAATTAGAAATTATCTTTCCCACAAATATAAAACAATACAATAAGATTTAATGCTGTTCCTACCAAGTACGCTAAAATATTACTGAAATATACACTCATAAAAAGTACGCTTAACAATAATATATAGGAAATATGCAACATATCAAAATAAGCAACTCTATCCTATCGTCCACATTCACCTTGGTATTTGGTTATAAAATACATATGGGATAAATTTTACACAAAACAGCAATTTCAATTTCAAAAAGTACAGTAAAAATATTTAAATTGCAAAAGTCTTATTCAATTCCTTTTTCTTTTAATCAATGGTGGTCTTAATCTCTGCATCCACTCTTAAAAGATTTAGAATAATTCACAAAAAAATATATATAAAATCAACTCTGTTATCTTAAAATATGAACTGCGTTCGATATTTTTTTTTCAAAGATCTCTCATTTATAGATTCAGCTAAAATTTTGTAACATAGCACAACTCTCAGTTTGCATTAATTTAATTCAACAATAACTTAATCTTAACTACAAAATTTGTCTATTAAATAAGTTACAGTTATATCGGAAACATATCTCATAATACTTCTTTATTTATTTTTCTACCGGAAAAATTTCTCAAAAATTTACTCTCACAAAAATAAACATACAACTTTCTTTTTTTTCTAAAGCCTACAGCACCTATACGAACACTATTAAATATTAAAGCCACTTCTGAATATAAAAAGAGCTTACCTTCATAACTAAGAGTCTTTCAGGGCGTCAGAAGCACAGACTTCAGACGGATGCACAGGAGCACAGACTTTCACGGGTGTACAGGAGCACAGACTTTTCCGGGTGTACAGGAGCACAGACTTTTCCGGATGCACAGGAGCACAGACTTTTCCGGATGGAGAACTAGGTTTCTCTCGGATGCTTTGTTGATCCACGGGGACGTCTAAGGAGACTCAGGTCACAAGGAGATTCTTTCTTGGAGCACTTAGATCATTCAAATTACAGCGTTCACTCTTTGTCTTTAGAGAATGTCATTAATTTTTGCTAATTAATCCCTCACCGCAAGCCACCAGTTGTAACAACTCCTCTATACCGACCCGATAATGATGGTGAGTGGTAGCGAGTTCAGATCGTTGGCAAAGAGAAATTCTCGCATAAATTAGAAAATAGAATTTTATTGCATAACAATATTAATTCTAATAAAAATATGTACAAGATGTTATTACAGCATTTAATTGTTTTTCGTAGGTCAATCGCTTATAAATTAATGTCCTCTTGACTCTAAGTGCAACTCAATCAAACAAAAGTCTCAGAAAATTACAGTCAGTCGTAACTTCTAAATAAAGTTCATTCGGATCAAGGCTCGTCCGTTCCTTCTCTTCGGAAAATCTACTAATTCACGATAATTCAGAGTTTAAGAACTCTCACTCTCGCACTTGTCGTGCTTTTCTCTTCACTGGGATTTTCACCTGATACCTGCTGTATCAATCAAATAGAGGTCAGACCTCACTAGCGCTTCCACTACGCTAAGTCCGAAACTGACGTTTCTTCCTCCCTTTTCCAGAGAGTCACCACTCTCGTTCAGATCTATTCAAAAAACTGTCCTCTCTAACTTTTTTATCCTCGCAGGGTATCTTTCACTAGGGGCGTGGATTTGGTCGAGGCGGAGCCCCTTGAAACTCTCCAGCCTCTTAGCAGCCTTGAGATACGTCTGTTTCATTTCTAATAAGTCCGTCATTGGACGTTCTATGACAAAGGGCATAGTTTCGTGTGCAAACCTAAAAATCGTGTGCAGAGATCGCTTCCCTCGCAGATGCTATCTTTCCCACGGCTTCGGCACAGATCAAAGCATAAGACCCCTTCTTGGGTACCACCTTACCAATGCATCAATGTCCGAACGTTTCGCTCGTAGCACAATAGATATTCGTCATTTTGCCTTTCTTCAAAGCTTACGCTATCGTGGGAAGGTATGCAAGTTAAATTCCTTATAACGTTCTCACGGGAAAGTTTAGGATGACACACACTGCACCTGGGTGAAAAGACTCAATTCTTTACAAATGCTTCGCCAAAGAAAGAGAAGAACACAATTTGTCCATGCTGATGTTCCGACAAGAATCCTTGAATAAGACGACCAAGTCTTTCACCTTGATGTATTTCATGGTCTACACCCGTTTTTCCGATGTATAGACCGACGTAAACCTCGGGGCCTGAGACTTTAAAAAAAAGAAAAGAATTTCTGAAGTTTTTATTTTGCAAAAATATAAAAGTAACAAAACTGAAACAATCACAAACAAATTAAAATTACGCTGGAAATTAATGTATATAACAAATAAAGTGAATTGTAACTTACTATACAGGTTACATCCAACAGAGTGAAATAATGTCCAGACCGGGTATACCAGGGGGATCCGCTGTTCCCCCTCTGATTTCCTCTCCTCCTCTTCTCCAAAGGTGGCGCAGTTACTTTCTATGAAATAAGGTGTTTTAAATAGAGTTTATGGCACCCGTATATTAAAATCGGAGCACGTACCCTGGTACCTCGGTCATGGAAGACAAGGGAAAACTTTATTGATTGACAGAATGGTTAAAATATTTTAGCATTTTTACCACAAAATAGCAGAATTATTTTATTTTTCACTTTCGTCAGTGAGGATGATAGAGTATCTTCAAAGAAAAGGGCATTTCAAGTAAAAAATTATATTGTTACATTGTCTGGAAAATATGTATCAGCTATATATATTATTTAAATTTTTTAATGTCACAAATCAAGTGAGGATGCACTTTTACTATTATATTCTCCCTAATAAAAACGCACAAAAGTGTTATCTATAATCTTTCGCTGTTTATGAAGTCCGCAGTCAATTTATTTTCTAAAACAATTAATTCTTTATGAGATATTGTCTTGAAATACCCCAAAGTTTATATTTTACCTCACTTCATTCAGATTAGAAAGTTAACATCAGAACTGGAACACGTACCATATTTTCGAAAAGAATTCTGCTTTATTGCAAGTGATATATTTTCAGTACACTTTATTTGAATTATACAAGACTGTTCATTTTTTCGCTGTATACAACATTAATAAAATACTTATATGCAGCTAACCTCTTTAAATCTACAACTTGATATTAATCGTTGTTCCAAATTATATTTTATTTTTGTATGGATTGTGATTTGTTTCTTCGAAAATACAATAAATAGGTATTATAATAGAATGTTTTTTCTTACTTTTTGTATTATCTTTTATACATTATTCCTTTCCCGTTTGTGAGTTTTATTTTTTGTTGTGAAGATAACAATCGATTATAACTGTTTTCCATTAAAAAAATAACATAATTCACTGTTTTTTAGAAATTGAATAACATAGCTATTTAGTATTTACGCGTACATTATTCGCACGCGTGTATACTGCACATCCTGTTGTTGAGAGTGAACAAAACAATTTCACGTGTATAATTTTATGTTTGATTTTTATATATTATTCCTTACCCGTTCGTTAGTTTTACATTTTGTTGTGAAGATAAAAATCGATTATAACTGTTTTCCGTTAAAAAATTAATTTAATATAATTCACTCTTATTTCAAAATTTAATGACATGTCTATTTAGTATTTACGCGTACATAATTCACACGCGTATACTGCACACCCTGTTTTTGACAGTAAACAGAAAAAATTGACGTGTATAATTTTTTATTTCTTTTTTTATATATTATTCCTTTCCCTTTCGTTAGTTTTACTTTTTGTTGTGAAGATATAAATCGATTATAACTGTTTGCTATTACAAAATTAACTTAACATAATTCACTCTTATTTGAAAATTAAATAACATATCTATTTAATATTTACGTGTACATAATTCGCACACCTGTATACTGCACACCTTGTTTTTGACAGTGAACAAAAAAATTTGACGAGCATAATTTTTTATTTCTTTTCTATATATTATTCCTTTCTCGTTCGGTAATTTAAATTTTTGTTGTGAAGATAAAAAATCGATTATAACTGTTTTCCATTAAAAAATTAACTTAACATAATTCACTCTTATTTGAAAATTAAATAACATATCTATTTTGTATTTACACGTGCATAATTCGCATTGTGAACAAAAAATTGAAGTGTATAATTTTTCATTTCATCGTGTATAATTAACCCACTTGCAAAAGTTCGCTAATTTTATTTCAATGGCAGAAAACTTCGGAACTTGTGAAATAAACCTGAAGTAATCCTGATTCACACACACACAATTTTCTTTTTCCGGAACCAAAATTCATTCACATATATATATTTTACTCCTTATTAAAATACCTAAAAAATAATGTTTCTACAATGTGTGCGATGCAAGCAAACGGAAAAATTACTTTTGATTTCACAATATTTTAAAATTTAATCAAATGGGAAATTATTATTTTATTTAATCGTACTCATTATTAGAAAAAAAGTGTTATTTAGTCGGAACAAAGCTGTAGAGGCTCATCTAAGTGTTCAAAGGATTTCCAGCACTTTCATAAAAATTCTCATAAAGCTAATCAAAATAATATTTTAAAAAAATTCTCGCGCGGTTTGCAGCCAAAGTATTTTTAAACATTCAACTTAAAAACTGTTTCATTTATGTTACATTAATGTGCAGCAATCATTTTTCATACATTTACCTCAAACTTCTATGGAAAATAATAACAAATTAAGCCATATTTTGTTTCTTTGTAAACGTTAGAATGTTGATGGCTCTTTAATCAATCCTTAAAAACATGTAAAATTTGTTATTTCGATTATTATTTTCTACTTCTAATGTAGCTAATTAATTTTCTTTTAAGGAAACATTGCATTTTAAGTAATGGTTTACTATTTTTACAGAATACATGGAACACAAATAAATGAAATCACGAAATAAACAAAGATTTATTATGCAATTATATTTGATATTCTATTTACTTGACTTTGAGAATAAAATATTGTCTTTCTTGAGAATAAAATATTGCCTTATATTTTCTTTAATACCCTGTGAAATAGTTGCTAGGCAACTGCTACATGAAAAAGAAAGAAACAAAAATATCGACTGAACATCATAATACATAGAATTTTATATATTTTTTAAACAGATGAAAAAAATCACACTAAACATCGTGCAGTTTTTTCCAATGTCTGACAAATATATTGACAAAATTTCAAAACAATAGGTTTAAATTAAAGCCTGCGGAGGGGAATTAGAAATCATAATTTAACATTTAAATGGATTATCCAAATGAGACGTTTTCCTTACAGTGAATAATAAGCTATTAAATACTTTGAATGTCCTCATTAAAAGCATTATGGCATAAAACAAACTATTCAGTATCTTTTGATTGGCTGAACCAAATTAAACTAAAAACTATACATCTAAATTGAAATACTTCATCTACATAAGTAATCTTATTATTTTTACGGATATTATCGCGAGACAGACTGACGTACAAACAGTCTATTTTTACTGATGTTATCGCGAGGCTGTCTGACGTACAGACAGCCAGACTTGAAACTATTATCTCTCTATCTAGTCAGATCTTCACCCACGTTTTGTCAATAAAGTTTTAAAAGAATTAGCTAGCCACTTTTCTGTTTTACGAAAATTATGTGTATCATAGAGGGCCCTGTCCCCTGTACTCTTTGTGCATCAACCCCGGTCTATTCTTTTTCTTCCCGCCTATCTGTATGTCTCTGTGTCTGTATGCCCGCCGGCCTTACCGTGTCTTGCTTTCTCTATATATACCTATCTGTATATATCTCTATCTATCTACTTGTATGTACGTCTCTCTGTCTGTCTGTCTATCATTCATTGACTGATTTTCTTCCATTTATTCGTTCATTTATATTTATTCATTCATAAATTCATTTTCATTAAATTATTTTCATTCATCCATTCATTCATTTTCATTTATTAATTGATACTGCCATTTTTATTTATTCAATAATTCATTTTGCATTCATTCATTCATTTTCATTCATTCAATCATACATTTTCATTCATTCATCCATTCATTTTCATTCAATCATTCATTCATTTTCATTCATTCATTCATTTTCTTTCATTGATTTTCATTCATTCAGTTTCTTTCATTCATTCATTCTTTCATTTATTTGTTGATTCATTGTATCATTAATTGATTTCCATCCATTCATTTACTAATTTTCGTTCATTTTCATCCATTTGCATTCATTCATATTCATTCAACAACTTCATTAATTTTATTACAGTTTTCATTGATACATTGATTAATTTTGAATCCAGTATTCATTCAATTTCATTCATATTCATTCATTTCCCCATTTCTTCATTTTCATTGACCCTTTCATTCATAATCATTTATTAATTCATTAATTCATTTGTTTTAATTAATTCACCCATTCACTGATTCTCTGAAATGTTTCATTCCATCTCTTTAGTGAATTGGCAAATATAATATTATTGTTATAAATCTGTTACAATTAAAACAATATTATTTCCAAGCGATTTTGTGTAAGTTTGACGTAAAATTGATTTTATGATTTTATTTTTGTAATAGCCATTTTAACTTGCATACAGTTAAAATTTTATATATATATTTGTTTCCTTTGACGCTATTCGTGGCTTCCATGGGATTGTAGAAAATTAGCCAAATTACCTAAACAAAAGGGGTATAACATAATAAATTGTTTCACATCGCATATCACATACTATTTGCAAAAAACTATATATTTTGTTTAAATTTTTTACAGTTTCGGTACATTTCTTATACTTTCTGAAACATTTTCCGTCGCACGTCATTTTACCAGCATATGACACCATCACAGATCACTTTCTGAATCCAGAAAAGTTCGAATCCATCGTTTTCATGAAAATTACTAGAACCTTTTCAAGAAACACAAAACATACAGATAAATAAACAAATATACAAGAATTGCACCGTTTATGTTTTAAAATAAAACAAAGGCATCTCTTATTTGGCTTCACTTGGCTGCATTTCTTTGTGTTTCCAATATGCCACTTAATGTATTATAAACTAATTAATAAATATTACTCATAAAATTGTTCAGAGAAAATATTTACCGATTTACCAATTACGCTCATGCAATAAAAATTGATAACATTTATTGCTTTTGTAGAAAAGCACTTTACATATTTTTAGAGTAAAGCGAATGTAGTATTAAACGAAATCAGTTAAACATAAATACAGTAAAACTGAATGTACCATTCACGCTTTTAATTGCTTTATCTCCAACTATAACAAAGAAGCAAGTTTGTGTGTGTGTGTGTCGGTCTGTCTGTTTCTCCGTTGTGTTCTGAAGAGACCGCTGCACGCAGAGCTACAAAATTTGGTGGGAAGGTACCTCTATGCATGTAGTTCTGCACCTTGAAGCCAGATTTTGGAATAGATGTTTTTAAATTAAATTTTTTATGCGATTTTTAGAATTTCTTCTTGTTTTGCTGCGATTTTTCCACATTAGTAATGGGACTCTGGTTCTTATCTTTTAGCCCAATATAGTAAATTTTGTCTTCTTTTCAATAAAGTTTATGCGAAATTCATACAGCGATTTTTGAATTTTTGGCGATTTTTTTTCTTCGACACTAAGAAATTTTGCCAGAATGATTGATTGGTTCGCTGGTTTCGCTTCCATTTCAGCCTCAGATACGATCAGAATCGTCATTTTTTTTCTCTTTTTAGCTTGGGGAAAGTTGATAATTCTTTACAGATAAAATATCCTAATTTTAAAAATACGATTTTTAGTGTTGTTTGACGTTTCGCTGCGATTTACCCAAATTAGTAACCGGAATCCGGTTTCAATCTTTTAGCCCAATACAGTAAATTTTATCATATTTTCAATAAAGTTTATGCGAAAATCGTACAGCGATTTATGATATTTTTCGAGTTTTTTCCTCCTACACTACGTAATTTTGCCCATAATGTTTGATTGGTTCTGTGGTTGCTTCCATTTTAGCCTCAGATACGATCACAATTGAAATTTTTTTTTTTACTCTTTTTAGCTTGGAGAAAACTGATAATTTTTTACAGATAAAAAAATCACAATTTTAAAAGGAAAGGGCGGATTATTTATTATCCCGATTTTTTTATTACATATTTTTCTTTTAATTCCATTTTCTAACATTTTTTTTCATGTTTTTTTGCAGCGTTTTTTTTTTTTCAAATGACGTCACAAATCGCCCACTACAAGTCAAACACCATTGAAGGGCAGTTGAGAATGGTAGCTGATAAAATTGTAGGCACAGCTGGAAGTCAACCGGTCAATTGTGATTGGCAGATGAAAAGGTCGTCACCTGATGGCAATTCGAACAGCGAGTTGTGAATTTTTGAGATCTGTTTTATCATGTATACGTCATTTATGTATTTGATATTATAAATTAACGATAACTTATTGTTTTTGTTTGGAAAAAAAGTAATTTTGTTTCTGTTTTAAAAGTTAATAATTCCTAATTTTTTAACGCTGTGGTTTAATTATTGTGTGTGGGGGGGAGGGGAGGGGAGTGCTCGATTGTAGTTTAAATATCACGTTCACGCTCTGATCGAAACTCCCTCCTCCCCGCCCTACCGCCAAAATCAGAACTATTTAATTATTAGTCCGATTCAAACGAAACCTTTTCTCAGGTCCCACGGTACTAGATAAACTTCGGTATCATTTTTTCAGCCATTGGTTACCACGATTTCTAAATGTTAATGACCAGGGAGGGGTATTTTCTCTGGTTCTATGGGCTCAATTTCAATGAGAATTAGTTCATTCAATTTAACACGAACTAATTAAGATATAGACAACTAATTAAGATACAGATTTGGCGCCACCTGGCGGTAGAAAATGGAATTAAAAGATTGTGCAGCGCGTGCGCAGCACGCCTGCTATACGGTGTCGTAGACAGCATGGACATGTGTCACTTTTTCGATCGGAAAGAGTTTTATTTAGAACCGAGTGCACCCCTGGTAGTGGGAAGTGAAACTATACGATTTTGCATTTAAAATTTGTCCGATTCAAACAAAGGGCCGGATTTCAACGACAAATGATTCATTCAACTTAACATGAAATAATTAAGATATAGATGACTAATTCAGACATAGATTTGGTGCCCCGTGGTGCTGGAAAGCGGAACTAAAAAAATTCTGCGCGTGCACAGAATGCCTCCTATACGTTGTCATAAGCAGCGGGGATACGTGCCGGAGTTTCGTTCGGAAAGAGGTTTGTTTAGAACAGAGTGCACCCCCTGGCGATAAAAAAAGAAACTAAAAGGTTTTGGATTTAATCTTGGTCCAAGTCAAACGAATTATTTTCTAACATTCTTCCGAGGTCTTCCATGTACTAAATAAAATTCGGTATCATTTTTTCTGCCCTTGGTTGATTTATTTTCTCGGGTTCTATGGGTCCAATTTCAACGGGAATCGGTTCATTCAACTTAACATGAACTAATTAATATATAAATAATTATTTAAGACATACATTTGGTACTCCCTGGCGGTGGAAAGTGGAACTAACAGATTTTTCGCCCGTGCTAAGCACGCCTTCTAGACGGTGCCATAAGAAGGAGGAACGAGTGCCGGAGTTTCGATTGGAAAAAGGTTTATTTAGAACAGAATGCTCCACCTGGTGGCAGAAAATGGAGCTAAAAGATCGCAGCACGCCTGCTATATGGTGTCGTAGACAGCAGGGACATGTGTCAAAGTTTTGATCGGAAAGAGTTTTATTTAGAACTGAGTGCACCCCCTGGCGGTGGGAAGTGAAACTATACAATTTTGCATTTAAAATTTGTCCGATTCAAACAAAGGGCCGGATTTCAACGACAAATGATTCATTCAACTTAACATGAAATAATAAAGATATAGATGACTAATTAAGACATAGATATGGTGCCCCGTGGTGGTGGAAAGCGGAACTAAAAAAATTCTGCGCGTGCACAGAATGCCTCCTATAAGTTGTCATAAGCAGCGGGGATAGGTGCCGGAGTTTCGTTCGGAAAGAGGTTTGTGTAGAACAGAGTGCATCCCCTGGCGGTGAAAAAAGTAGCTAAAAGATTTTGCATTTAATCTGGGTCCGATTCAAATGAATTCTTTTCTAACATTCTTCCGAGGTCTCCCATGTACTAAATAAACTTCGGTATCATTTTTTCTGTCCTTGGTTGATTTAGTTTCTCGGGTTCTATGGGCCCAATTTCAACAGGAATCGGTTCATTCAACTTAACATGAACTAAATAATATATAACGAATTATTTAAGACATATATATGGTACTCCCTGGCGATGGAAAGTGGAACTAACAGATTTTTCGCGCGCGCTCAGCACGCCTTCTACACGGTGCCGTAAGAAGAAGGAACGAGTGCCGGAGTTTCGATTGGAAAAAGGTTTATTTAGAACAGAATGCTCCACCTGGTGGTAGAAACTGGAACTAAAAGATTTTACTGCGCGTGCCTAACACGCCTGCTATACACGGTATCGTAGGCAGCGGGGACACGTGTCGGATAATTTGTTTAAAACAACATGCATCTCCTGGCGATGTAACTAAAAGATTATCCTGCGCGTGCGCCAAATATGGCTATTTTTATTGAAACCGCAACAGAATGTTACTGATTTGATAGTCCCAGACAACGAAAACGTTTCATTTTCACTCATCCTCGAGTATGAAGAAAAGTATGGAATTATTGGAATCGGAACTCACAGTTTATTTTTCTGATTCCGAAAATGCGAATTTTGTGAAAATCAGACAGTAACTTTTTTTTTAATTTTGACCAAAAACTCACCCGTTTTGAATCAAATGGTCCAGACATTTGAGGGGGTGGTATTAAATTTACTTCCGTTTCGGGTCAATCTCTCTATTTAATTTCAGAAAGACAAAGAGCTACCAGTGGAAGGGTTTCGTGCAGCGATTTTTAGAGTGATTTTGCGTTTCGTATTTTTTTTTTACGGGAACGAGCAACGCCGGGCGGATCTGCTAGTTTATAAAATAAAACAGGAAATAATAAAACACATACATAGCGTACGTGTATTCATCTGATTATAGAATTATTTGTGGAAATGCGAAGCAATCGAAGTTACATAATATATTTCCATTTTATTTTTTTTCCTAATAAACATAATAATTTTTTTTAAATACCTGCAGATTGAAGAAATATTAACAGTCTGAAAACAATAATTATTTGTATTACATGAAACATTAATGTGTTTTTACTGACTATCTGGAGAAAATAGTCTACGTGTATATAATTGTAATATTAAGTTACTTTATTATCACTAATGGAATTTGCTTCTGATGTAAGAGATGCGAAAATAGAATATATACATTATTCTGAATGATATTTACAGAAAACTCGTGAATTTAAAACACGTACAGTGCTATATTTGTTATGGATAGAATTTGATAAATCTGGCTTGCAGTTTAAGGGGGAAAAATATCTTTGGATGCATAAATATTAATAATAAAAATGAATGCTTATGATTAGTAGAATAATAGTAATATAAGTAGTTAAAACGGTATTTTTATTTAATAAAAAAGAAATAGGATTTTAAAATATTACGTCATTCTAACTTTTACGGCGATTTGAATTGTTATAAGTTAATCGATAAATATTCTTTACGCAAATGTTCGGAGACGAAATGTACCGATTAGTCAATCACATTATATACAGCCAAGTTATAGGAATATACATATATATTATTTATTACTTTTGTAGAACAGAACGTTACATATTTTAGGAGTAGAGAAAATGCAGTCTTAAATGAAATCATTTTAACATAAGTGCAGTAAAATTTCTAACTTCCCATTCACGCTTTTAAATTTTCTTTATAAATAAGATTGCAGAAAAAAATCAAACAAATGGAACTTGTAGGTTCATGATTTGATTATAAATTTTTTCGTGAACTTACGAGAAAATCCAAATTACATTACTTCCTTCCTTTGAGAGTGTTTTAAACAAATTTCTTAAGTAAAGTGTATTTCTGAAAAAAATATACCGTAAGATAGAAATAATATTTTTTTTTGCGCAACTGTACGACTGAATTTTTCTTTCATCTAATGAGATCTATATTTTTGAAGTGTCTAAGTTATTGTAATTGATTTTATCGCGCATATTTAAGTTTTGATCTCTTAAAAGTTTACGGAATCAATTGAAGATACAATATATGAAATTAAATATTATTTTTAGTTTTGGGATGTTGCGTATTTACACAGCTTATTTTCTATTTAACGGTTTACAACATACTGCTTTTTATATCAGTAAACGTCTCATTGTATGAGAATCTTCCTATTGCATCAGTGAATTTTCTATTCTATATAAAATCTCAATTTCTTTCCCTAAATAATATACAATTTTCAGTAATACAATTTCATCAAAAACAGTTTTCATATAGTAGTTACTGTTAAAGTCAGTGATGCTTTCGATTTGATACATGTAAACATATAAAAGAGAAATCCATAAAATTTAGATACACTATGCTGCAAATTTACACTCAATATTGAACTCTTTTCAACATCCTTCATATTTTATCAGTAAACTTGTCATTCTATAAGAACATTACTATTACATCAGTAAACTAAATACTCTGGACAAAATCTGGATGTTTTACTGTAATACACGTTTCATTTTTTTTTAATTTTCTGCCAATTAGTGAATGTTAAAATCAGTGATATTTTAAATTCGAAACCTGTAAAAGATACTTGAATGAAATTTGAGTGTAGGTTGCTGTGTATTTAAACAGTTACCAAATATCACTTAACTGAAATTTGTAATATTGATATTAATATTCCTTCATTTTTTTTTAAATTCATATTTAACACTTGTGTAGTAAAAAAAAAAAAAATATTTAACTTTTACTATACGAATGAATAGATTCTAGGGCTGAATGAAATATAAACTAAAGGTTTGTTTACTTCAGGAATTAAAGTTCCTTTTCAGATTGAATAATTTGAAATACATTCTGTATTCATTCTCAAACAAAAAGAGAATTACCATCTTGGTTCTTTGCCATCTCTTTTGAACAAACTTCTCGAATTCATTGAATCCTAGTGAAATATATTTAGTTAATTATTGCGGATCAAAGACATTATTTAATTAAGACAGTTCTTTCTGCATGACAAGACAACAAAATTAATTTAAAATTATAATAATATGTTTCATAACTTCATTGAATTATACCAATTATTTTTCTTCTTTTACAATGTCTTTAGCGGAGTGTAAAAGAATATTTTACGGTAAAGACGTTATAGACTAGACAAGAACTGAAATATATATGTTAATAAATTTGAATAATTTTTTAAAGATTTTTTTCCCTTATAATTTTTTATATAATTGTTTATTTATTTACCACAATATATTTAATAAAATAATTGGGACAATCCAATCATGTGCTTACAGCCTATATATACTTTACTGTTTCTGTCTCAATAACCTTCTCGAATTTTTCGAATCCGAGTGGAAAGTGGTTACTGGTACACCATTTTACTGATTACTCAATCATTATTTTCCAATGTCCGATTTTATTCCACCTAGGGCACCAAGAGTGTGCATATCTGATCGTAACTCGTAAAAATAATGCTGTAAATGAAACACAGTCGTCTTGTATTTAAGAAACATCTGTTTTGTGATTTATTTCCAACAATTTAATGTGGAAAATAAATCCTTATTCAATGTACTTTTCCCAATAAACTAAAAAGTTACAGCTACTTTCCAATGTGTTCATATTTATGAATATTAATATTAGGAATCATGTAAACAAAATAAATCTATTAATTAAACTTTCCAACTGAAAAGGTTTACAAATGCTGGTATGTAGATACAGTGAATGCAGATTCTTCTGAATTCCTTGACCTAAGTATTTCGATCACTACCCGCTGCTGAAATCGTGTTAAAACTACAATCTTTGGTTTCACTTGGCTCTACCTTATTTATTTTAATTTCAACAATACGCAAATCAGTGTGTAATAATTCACAATAAAACTGTTTTACTGAATTGTATAGAACTGAAATACAGTCGACGTCTATTTAACAAACATTTTTCTTGCGAATCCTTTTATTCTACGCATGTTTCCTGAAATTTTTTCTTGGAACCGACAACATTTTACTCACTTGTTTGGAACGATTGCTGCATATTGATTTTGGACGGAGACCTTTAGGATCATTGTTGTCTTTGATTAGATGTTACATATCAATTTATAAAAATATACCATATATATTCGATAGAATTTATATCTGGAATGCATGCTGGCTACTTTATTTGAGGGGCATAAATATTAGTAAAATAATATTTCACTAGCTGCCCCCTATTGCACGAAGCATTGTCATGCAAAAATATAACACCATTATCTCCAAATTATTCTTCTAAATAAGGAATCGGGAAATTTTCAAAAATTAGAACATGTCTGAATGAATTCCATTCCCATTCACTAAACACAGTTCTCCATTCCCAACAGAAGACATGCTGCTCAAATTCATGATTGGATAAGTTATGTTAGGGCAAAATGTTAAACAGTTTTCATTCTGAAAATGAATCCTGAAAAAGAATTTATATCTATCGTCACCCACACGTATACATTCTCTTACAATTCTTGATTAATTGCACAGTACAATTTTACTCCGGTCATCAACAGAACAGTCACGTTGTTCCTTCACTAATCGTAATCTGATTAGTTTCTACTTGTTTGTTTTCGCTCAGACCGCACTTTTGCGTAAAATTACTTGTTTTTTTTTATTAAATTTTAAATTGTGTCACAAGCTTTTGCACCCCCCCCCCAATTTTTGTTTTAATGATATGATTAAAATAATCTTAACTTTTAGCATATCAATGAATTTATTCTAAAATACTATATCAGCTTTTATTTGTTTACTTTTGGACTGCACTGAACCTTTCAAATTGAATCAGATTGAAATTTATTCAGTTATCGTTCTCTGAATTAAAGATAATTAACAACTTTATTCTGCTCAATTTAACAATTTTGAGAAAACTTCTCGACTCTATCGAATCCTAGTGAAATGTAATTAGTTTATTATGGATCAAATCCGTTACTTAATCAAAATAATTCCGTTCGCATGACAACATGCTAAAATTATTTCAAAAATGGAATTAGATGCAGATCAGTGTAAAGTATTTCATAGTAAAGATTTTGGGATAAATACTGAAGTGAAGAATACGCCCAATGAGACTAAATATGATGACACATAAATGCGAAAAATTTCTTGTTCCTACAATTTAAATGCAAGAATCGTACACTGTTAAAAATAAACCCGTTAATTCACGGTAAAACTACTGCCAGCAAAGTTGCCGGAATTTTCCGTTCCGTCAGTACATTTTCCGTTTTGAAAGATAAAGGTAGGGGAAACTTCGTTTGAAGAATCGGTAAGTTTACGTTATAAATAAACTCAGGTTTAAAAAAATGCCATCTCTATTGGTGCTGCCATCTAGTGATTAGTACGGGAGTATTTAATACTTGACATAATGCAAGAACATTTTCTGCCAGACCTGAGGATTGAACTGGGGGCGTTAGGGGCTTGAGCCGAGTGCTTTACCGTAAGACCAGCGGGTCCTTGCTAGATTAAGAGTAGAAAACGATGATACGGGATGTCTTCAAATCGCAGCTGGGAACTTTGATACATAAATGCGAGAAATTTCTTGTTCCTAAAGGTTAAACTCACATATAAGTATGCGTATTTGTACAAAGTTGCATTTCCCTTTTCCAAACGAATTTGTCACACCATTTTTTCTGTTCCAACCATCTGTTACAACAATTTGGAGGTTCCAATACCCAAAATTGATGCAAGAGCAAAATATTTCTAAAACTGCGATTTCTGTGATAATGTTGTAGATAATAATCTGAAATTTTTCATAGTAGTAGCAAACCGTTTCGGCGAATTGTATGTTGAATTTTTGGCAATTTTTTTCGTTTGACACTAAGATATTTTCCCCAGAATGCTTGAACGGTTCGTTTGTTGCCTCCATTACTGCCTCAGTTATGCTCAAAATCGTAATTTTTTTCCTGCTTTTAGCTTGGAGAAAGTTGATAATTCTAAAAGATTAAAAAAAACAAAAAAAAAACATTATTTTAAAAGGAAGGGTGGGTTATTATCATCCAATTTGGGTTTATTTTAATTAGCTTTTTCAAACTTTATTGTTATGCGTTTTTTTAAGTTTATGCAGCGTTTTTTGATTCAAATGACGTCACAAGTCACCCATTGAAAGTCAAACACAGGCAGTGGTGTTTGTAGGGCAGTGATGTTTGGTAGCTGAGAGGACTGTAGGTACAGATAGAAGTGAACCCTGGAATTGCGTTTGGCGGAGGTAAAGGTCATCAGCTTAATGCAACTTCCCTATAGTAAATTTTGTCCTATTTTCAATAAATATTATTCTAAATGAACAGCGATTTTTTTAATGCGATTTTTAGATATTTTCAAGTACGTGATATTATGTATGTATTTGATTTCAGAAATTTGATCGATAACTTAACGTAATTGTATGTAAAAAAAAAAAAAAAAAAAAAAAAAAAAAAAAAGCGTTGAAGTCAACTGTGGAATTGCGTTTGGCGTATGAAAAGATCATCAGCTTAATGCAAAATCCCTATAGTAAATTTGTCCTCTTTAAATTTCTAAATTCGAACAGCGATTTGTGGATTTTTCACGATTTGTTTTAATCGATTTTTAGGGTTTTTAAAGTACCTGACGTCATTTATATGTTTGATTTCAGAAATTGGCAACGATAACTAACTGTAATTTTATGTCAAAACAAAAATAAAGAGCGTCATTTTGTTTCTTTTTCAAAAGTTAACAATAATTTCTAATGTTAAAGGTCGTTGGTTTAATTTTGAGGAGAAAGGAGAGTGTCCGGCCGTAATTTAAATATCGCGTTAATGCTGTGAACGAAATTCCCTCCTTCATCCCTGCCTCTCAAATAAGAAGTTTTATATCATTGGTCAGATTCAAGCGAAACATTTTCTAAAATTCTTCTCAAGTCCCCCAAGTACTAAATAATCTTTGGAATTAATTTTTCAGCTTTTGTTACCTCTATTTCCGAACATTAATCACCTGGGGGGGGGGTTGATTCATCATAACACGAACTAATTAAGATATAGATAACTAATTAAGATACAGATTTCGTGCCGTCCTGGGCGTAGAATATGAAACAAAAAAAATTGCAGTGAGGGCGCTGCACGCGTGCGATACCTTGTCTTGGGCAGGCGGGACACGAGCCGGAGTTTCGATCTGAAAGAGTTATATTTAGAACAAAGTGGCCCCTGCTGATATTAAAAATTAATTTTTAATATCATTTTTTATGATATTGTTTTAAACATATAACGTAAAGACAAATGTTACATTATAGTGGATGTTTTTGTACCTTAATTAATAAACACAGTCTGAGAATTTTTCGCTAAATATCTTTTTAGAAACTTATCTCAAGATTCCTGTCCCCATATGATTTTTTAAGTTGCCCCCTAGTTCCCCCAGCTCCCCCTTCGTGGTCCCTTCCGTGTATATTTTTTAACAAGTGGTCTGCTTCTAATTGATTGAACACATATAAGTATGTGTATTAGAACAAAGTTCCGTTTCCCTTTTCCAAACACATTTTTCCTCACCATTTTTTTGTTCCAACCATCTGTCACAAAAATTTAGACGTTCCATTACCCAAAATTGGTGCAAGAACAAAAAACTTCTATAATTGCGATTTTTCTGGTAATATTGTAGATAATAATCTGAAATTTGGCATAGGAGTAACAAACCGTTTTGGCGAATTGTATGTTGAATTTTTGGTGATTTTTTTTTTTTGTTTGACACTAAGATATTTTCCCCAGAATGCTTGATCGATTCGTTTGTTGCCTCCATTACTGCCTCAGTTATGCTCAAAATCGTAATTTTTTTCCTGCTTTTTGTTTGGAGAGAGTTGATATTTCTAAAAAAAAAAACATTATTTTAAGAGGAAGTGTGGATTATTATCATTCAATTTGGGTTTTTTTTTTATTACCTTTTTCAAACTTTATTGTTATGCGTTTTTTAAAGTTTATGCAGAGTTTCTTGATTCAAATGACGTCACAAGTATCCCATTGGAAGTCAAACACGGGCAGTGGTGTTTGGTAGCTGAGAGGACTGTAGCTACAGATAGAAGTCAACCCTGGAATTGCGTTTGGCGGATGGAAAGGTCATCAGTTTAATGCAACATCCCTATAGTAAATTTTGTCCTATTTTCAATAAATATTATTCTAAATGAACAGCGATTTTTTTAATGCGATTTTTAGATATTTTCAAGTACGTGATATTATTTATGTATTTTATTTCAGAAATTAGCAACGATAACTTAACGTAATTGCATGTAAAAAAAAAGCGTTATTTTGCTTCTTTTTTAAAAGTTAACTATAATTTCTGATGTTAAAGATCGTTGGTTTAATTTTGAGGGGAAATGAGAGTGTCCAATCGTAATTTAAATATCGCGTTAATGCTTTGAACGAAACTCCTCCTTTCCACCCTGCCTCCCAAATCAGAACTTTTTTATTATTGATCAAGTTGAAACGAAACCTTTTGTAACATTCTTCTCTAACTTCGGTATCATTTTTTCAGCCCTTTGTTACCTCTATTTCTGAACATTAATCACCGTGGGGGGGGGGGTTATTTTCTCGTGTTCTATGCCCCCAATTGGTTCATTCATCTTAACACAAACTAATTTAGATATAGATAATTAATTACGATACGGATTTGGTGCTCCCGTGGGTGTAGAAAATGGAACAAAAACATTTTGCAGCGCGTGCTATTCCCTGTCGTAGGCAGGGGGGACGCTTGCCGGAATTTCGATCGAGTTATATTTAGAGAGTTATATTTAGAACAGAGTGCGCCTTCTAGCGGTGGGCAGTGGAACTAAAATTAGTTCGATTCAAACAAAATAGTTTCTTACATTCTTCCCAAGTGTGCCAAGTACTAAATAAACTGTTTAAAATATTTTCAGCACTTGGTTACCTCTATTTATAAATGTTAATCGACACAGGGGGAGTTTATTTTATCCGATTCAATAAGCCCGATTTCAACGAGAATTGATTTATACAACTTAACATGAATTAATTAACATTGCATTTTTATCGAAATCGCAAAAGATAACTACCGATTTGATAATCCCAGCCGAAGAAATTTTCACTCATCCTCGAGTTTTAAGAAAAGTATTGGAATTATTGATTCTAATCTCACAGTACGTACGTAGTTTATTTCACTATTCCGAAAATAAAATTTTTGGGAAAATTGCACGGTAACTATTTTTAATGTTGACCAAAAGTTGACCCGCCTTGAATCAGAAGATTCTTACATTTGAGAAGGTGGTATTAAATTTACTTCCGCTTCGGGGTTCGTCTCTCTATATAATTTTCGAAAAACGAAATGGTTACCAGAGGAATGGTTTTGTGTAGCAATGTTTAAAGTGATTTTGCATTTCGTATAACTTTTTGGAGGTACCTGTCAACGCCGGGAGAATACGCTAGCTTTGAATAATATACTAAATTTACAAATTGTAAAACAACACATTGTTACAGATATTTATTTATATTTTCAATTATTTTTTAAATTTTATTGACAATAGGATGTATTATTACATCAGATATTATTTTCTACATTTTCAGTTAATTAACTAATATAGACATCTTTCAGAATCTGCATAATTTACAATACACGGTTATCTCTATATGTATTTGCAAGATATTTTATCTAATAATATGATAGATGCTATGGTGTTGATTGAAAACTCTAATTATTCATCGTAAGCATAAAGCAGATATATTCTGCATTCATTTAGGTTAAACATGTGTTGAAAAATAAGAACTCTACTGCCAATTGAAACTGTAAATGTGTAACATCGAGATTCTTTCATTATATCAAAATGTTAAATTTATATAATTTAATAATCCAATATAGTTTTCGAATTTATTACCATGTTTAAGAGAAATACCATATAAAGCATTTACTTTTCATTAATAGAAAATATCAATGTGTAAAATTAGTGTAAAATGCAAGTGGATTTTTATATGTTTAAGCAGAAATGTTTCTTAAGAATAACACTAACACACACACACACATATATACATACATATATATATACAGGGCCTCAAATCAGCAAGGCACAGTTGGACAGTGTTGCATCACAATTTAGGTAACAGTAATTCTGTCATTAGTTAATCCCAGAATTTTGCAGTTACGAAAGATTAATATCTTACAATATTACTCATATTTGGAAAGATTAATATGTGGAATATTTTTTTTTTATTGTGTAACATTGACCTATTATGCTTTGCTCAAAACTGCCACCCCTCTCTTACTCTCTCTCTTTCTCTTTCTCTTTGTATATATGTATATATATACTTAAAAACCAAATTAACACATGCGTAATTTTTTTTATATAAAAAAAAAACATAAAATTAGAAAATAATTTATTTAAAAAAAATTATAATAGGCTGGATGGGTGGGTAGATGTTAGATTACGGAGGTGTGGCGGAGTTGTCTTGAAAATACGCATGGTTAATTTTTTTATATAAAAAATGGGACATTTTGATGTACAAATACGTTTGCTAATACACATTTTATAATGGACTATGATTTGATACTTTTATATGCAAATTAATGTAGTTATATTTACATATTCATTAATTCATTTTAATGTATTCATATTCATTTATATTTAATAATGTTATCGATTAATTGTATTTAGATTAATGCCCACTGTGGACAATATCATATTAACTTCTAATGCAATGTATACTTTCTTAAATGCTAATATAATACATGTATTAATTTTTATTAAATGTTCTACCCTCTCCACTTAAATCATGTGTATTAAATTTTTAACAATGTAGAAACATTAAATTGCAACAACATAAAACATTATAACACAACGTAAAACATTATAACACAAAATTAATTTCAAAATTTAATTAATATTAATTTTAAATCCTTAGCATCTTAATTCTTATAATTTTTTATTTAAATTTGATTATAACTTAATTTGCGTGATGGTGCATTTATGGCAAAGCTATTTAATTGTGGCTATGTCATTGCTAGTTACAAATATTTATCTGAAGCATTAATCCATAATTATTAATTTCACCATTTTACATATCATTTTTACATAGAATTTTCATTAATACAGCCATTACTTTTTTTAATGTAATTGAATAATTTATCAACATAATTTTATTTATTATTTAATTATATTTATTTATTATTTAATTATATTTATTTATTATTTAACTATCAGTTATCATTCTTTAGACAGTATTTGTTTTAATCTTTAACTAACAATAGTAATCAAATGCTTTTATTAAATCATAGAATATTCACTAACTTTCCCATAGATGGCAGCAACTTATTAATTCATTTGAAAACATGTTTGGTGTTCTATTTTAAATTTTCTACAGAGCTAGCTGATTCTATATTGGTTTGTGTTTGGCTTTGTTGTACAATGATATTCCTTGGTCAATCATCTTTTAAAACTTATTTTGGCAACATGTAATGGTTTTCTCTAATTCATTGCCTGTGTTATGTGTTGACTCCTGTTTGGATCATGTATTCTATCTGGTAACTGTTGTTTTATTTTCCCTATATCCTTTTTAATCTTGTTGTATTCTGAACTTTATGATTATATTTCAATTTTTTTTTCTCTTTTCTATGGGTAAGGTTTCTTTCCTTTTTAATATTGCTTTTATATTTTGAACTTTATGATTTTCTCACAGTTTATTTCTCTATTTTGGTGTGGTAGTCCCAAAATCAAATTTTTTAGCAATGTTATGGCTAATATGATGATGACACCATACATTTTTATATGTGGTAATTTAGGCATTTGGGACCTGAAGATCTGTCTAAATTCCACAAATTTTAATTTTTAAATTTTTAATTTAATTTCTTCTTCTTCTTTTTCTTCTTTTTTTTTAACTATGTATATGGAATCTATATTCAGAGTGTTGGGGGAACACTATTGTTGTCAATTAAGTATTACATTCTAATTCATAATTTCATAGTTTTTGTTGGTGTTTCGGTAATGTTTAATTAATGGTTATATATATATATATATACATAGTTGCCAAGTCTCCGGCATTTTGCACACCTGTATTTTTATTAGAGAAAATGTTGTTCTTTTAAATCGCAGAGTGCTCCGATCAAACAAGTCAACTTTTTCTGTAGTAAAATACTGGTATCCAAAAAGCCAGAGACTTGGCAGCTCTGTATATACCGGGTGATTATAATTAAAGTTACGATTTCAAAAATCGATAATTTTAAAACTACTGGTCAGAATGACTTGATATTTTAGCAGAACAATCGTAAGGCAATGGAATTTTGTTTGGCGAAGGAAAAAAATAGTTCCAAATTGTGCCGATAGATGGCGTTGTCAGGGTAATGTCAGGGGAAAGACCAAAAATGTATTCTTGAACCCTTTCCGGCGCGGTGTAAATTTGTTTGCAAAATGATGAAATAATAGACTGACACCGGAATTTACAAACGAATCCATTAGTAAAAAGAAACTTGCTTATTTTCTGGTTCTTAATGAAAGGAAAATTTTAATTAAATATTCTTGGTGCCGTTTGTCAGTTTTAGAATTAAAATTGGGTGTCCTTTTTTGTGACCACCGCCCGTTAAAGGGTTAAACATAGGAATGATGTTGTCAAAAGGAAAAAAATAGAGTTCAGAGATTTACTAAAAATTTATTAGCGAAAAGACAAGACTACGTGTTTACAGCGACGACAGCGATAATGACAAAAAAAAAAAAAAAAAAAAAAAAAAAGGGCTTCATGGAACAAACACCTTACTGATTATTAAGGCATAAGTTGCTCAATATGCCCTCCGCCTTGTTCCGCTGCTAATTGGAAGCGCAAAACGGCATGCTCTACAACAGATCGGAGGGTATCTGTACTAATGCAATGGGTGTGTTGTGTGATGCTTGCCTTCAAGTCGGCTAGATTCTGAATCCGCCCGCTATAAACAACATTCTTCAGGTACCCCCAAAGTCAGAAATCACACGGGTTTAAGTCGGGGGAACGTGGCGGCCACGTTGTTGGAAAATGGCGGCTTATGATCCTATCATCTCCGAAATTATCACTCAGTAGCTGCTTCACAGTAGTAGCAATGTGCGGAGGAGCGCCATCTTGCATGAATATTATGCGATCCACACACTGACGCTGTTGAAGTGCCGGAAGAACATGGTTACGTAAAAGTGCTTCATATCGCTTGCCAGTAACTGTGCAGGTAACGGGACCCGCAGGTGTGATCTCCTCGAAGAAAAATGGACCGACGATAAACGCTGCCGTTATTCCGCACCACACAGTGACCTTTTCAGACTGAAGAGGTAATGGCTGTAGCTGGGACGGATTCTCTGTCGCCCATATCATGCAATTTTGCGTATTTACAGAACCTTGCAAATGAAAGTGGGCTTCGTCAGACCACAGAATGTTCCATGGCCATCCGTTGTCCACTTCCATCCGGGCAAGAAATTGTAGTGCAAAAGATTGACGTGCTTCCAGGTCAGCAGGTAGCAACTCCTGCACATGAGTTATCTTGTAAGGATAACAGCGTAAGACGTTCCGTAGGACTTTACGCACCGTGCTGTTCGGCATATCCAGCATTCGGCCAATCCCCCTTGCACTGCTGATTCCAGCATCACTGTCTGTATGTTCCTGTAATGCTGTAGCCACATCTTCCACTGCCGCAGCTGAAACTGGTTTCCTTCCTCTACCCCGTTTAACGTCAAATGAACCGGTCTCTTCAAATTTAGCAATCATTTTTTGCAGACCATTTGTTGTTATTGGACCTTTTTTTATGGATTTTAATGTCCGAAACTTCCTAATAGCTGTAAGTGCACAGTCATCGTTCTTATAAAAAAGCTTCAAGAGCAGAGCGCGATCCTTCATAGTCAGAGTCATGATGAAGCATTCAGGCAAAGAGCTGCTGCTCTGCATTTTTATGGTTGCTATGTCTGCGGTGCGCATGTCACGTATTAGTAATTTGCATATCTTCAGACAATGTGAACCCAGACAGCGCCATCTATGGGCACATCTTGAAACTTTTTTTTTCCTTCGCCAAAAAAAATTCCATTGCCTCACGATTGTTCTGCTAAAATATCAAGTCATTCTGACCAGTAGTTTTAAAATTATCGATTTTTGAAATCGTAACTTTAATTATAATCACCCGGTATTTAATTAAAATTTTCCTTTCATTAAGAACCAGAAAAATAAGCAAGTTTCTTTTTACTAATGGATTCGTTTGTAAATTCCGGTGTCAGTCTATTATTTCATCATTTTGCAAACAAATTTACTCTGCGCCGGAAAGGGTTCAAGAATACATTTTTGGTCTTTCCCCTGACATTACCCTGACAAAGCCATCTATCGGCACAATTTGGAACTATTTTTTTCCTCGCCAAACAAAATTCCATTGCCTCACGATTGTTCTGCTAAAATATCAAGTCATTCTGACCAGTAGTTTTAAAATTATCGATTTTTGAAATCGTAACTTTAATTATAATCACCCGGTATATATATATATCAGTACAAAAACCCTTAACGGGTTAAAAGTTGTGACGCAGCACTTTCTTTTGGCTTTATGAATTTTAAATATGGGTCTTAAAAGCAATGATATCAAATTTAAGTGACGCTATGTTAATAATTATTTTTTTAAATCATAATTTTGTTTTTAGTTTTATTTATATTCACAGGTGCAATTATTATCTTAATATGAAAAAATATATAAAATTTATTCGCTGATGCTTTTTCATTCACATCTCTCATGAATTCAAAATATGGGTTTTAAAAGAAATGATATCAAAATTTGAGTGACACCTTGGCGTTAATTTAATAGGACTCTTTTAAAATTCAATTTAAATTATTTTTGGTTTGTCTTCTAAAGTATATTTACACATACAAACAATACTTTTAATTTTTCAATACACTTTTAAATATATTACTTTCACTGAGCCTATATTATGTATTGAAATGTATTTATTTCAATAAATTGATTTATCTTCTGTGCCACGCTATCCAAAATCATAAGTAAAATTTATGTAAATGATTATTTTGCGTCACATTATCCACTTGAATACATTTCCCTTTGTTTGGATACTATGACGCAAAATAATCATTTACATAAATTTTACTTATAATTTTGGATAGCGTGGCACAGAAGATAAATCAATTTATTGAAATAAATACATTTCAATACATAATATAGGCTCAGTGAAAGTAATATATTTAAAAGTGTATTGAAAAATTAAAAGTATTGTTTGTATGTGTAAATATACTTTAGAAGACAAACCAAAAATAATTTAAATTGAATTTTAAAAGAGTCCTATTAAATTAACGCCAAGGTGTCACTCAAATTTTGATATCATTTCTTTTAAAACCCATATTTTGAATTCATGAGAGATGTGAATGAAAAAGCATCAGCGAATAAATTTTATATATTTTTTCATATTAAGATAATAATTGCACCTGTGAATATAAATAAAACTAAAAACAAAATTATGATTTAAAAAAATAATTATTAACATAGCGTCACTTAAATTTGATATCATTGCTTTTAAGACCCATATTTAAAATTCATAAAGCCAAAAGAATGTGCTGCGTCACAACTTTTAACCCGTTAAGGGTTTTTGTACTGATATCATTACTTTTTTAAGGTTATTGATGAGAATGTCAATTAGTCGAAATTAAGCATAGGGTATAAATTAATCATTAAAATAAAATTTTAAAGAAATGCTAAAAAAGACCCCTTGGACCCCAATAAAATATGAGGGTGGTGGCCCAGGGAGAGGAATCCAAGACTCAACTTTTAAATTATACAGCGAGAGAGTAACACAATTAGAAGGATGAAAATGCATGGCAAAACCCGTTTGTTCCATCTTCCTCCGCCAAAGGACGCAACCTTTTCTATACAAACATAGCTGAAAATTTTCGGGCCGTCGATTCCGAGTCAAATGAGCCATACGTCGTCGTGATCGGTCCCATAGAACCCGATAGGAAAGTGCCCCTGGTGGTGAAACTTGGAACTAAAATCGATATATCCTGTCGATGTCGAGTCGAATGAATCACACTGCATTGTGATGGGACCCATAGAACTCGAGATAGCTGCAAAATCCGTTAGTTCCATCTTCCACCACCAGGGGGCGGACTCTGTTCCATACAAACATAGCTGAAATCTTTGAGGCTGTCGATTTTGAGTCGAATGAGCCATACCGCGTCGTGATGGGGCGCATATGACCCGAGATAGGAAAGCGCCCCCTGGTGGTGAAACTTGTAACTAAAATCTATATATCCAGTCGATGTCCAGTTTAATAAATCAAACTGCATTGTGATGGGACCCATAGAACTCGAGTTAGCTGCAAAATCCATTAGTTCCATCTTCCACCACCAGGGGACGCACTCTGTTCTATACAAACATAGCTGAAATCCTTCAGGCTGTCGATTTCGAATCGAATGAGCCATACCTCACCGTAATCGGGCCCATAGAACACGAGATAGGATAGCGCCCCTGGTGGTGAAACTTGGAACTAAAATCGATGTATCCTATCGATGTCGAGCCAAATGAATCAAACTGCATTGTGATGGGACCCATAGAACTCAAGTTAGCTGCAAAATCTGTTAGTTCCATGTTCCACCACCAGGGGGCGCACTCTGTTCTATACAAACAGCTGAAATTTTTGAGGCTGTCGATTTCGAGTTGAGTGAGCCATACCTTGTCATGATCGGGGCCATAGAACCTAAGATGGGAATGCGCCCCCTGGTGGTCAAACTTGAAACAAGTTGAATGAATCAAACCATGTTGTGATGGGACCCCTAGAACTTGAGTTAGCTCCAAAATCCATTAATTTCCCCTTCCACTGCCAGGGGCGCTCTCTGTTCTATATGAACATAACTGCCCCTGGTGGTGAAACTAAAATCAGTAAGTTCTATCGATGTCGAGTCGAATGAGCCAAACTGCATCATGATTAGGAATGCACAACCTGTGGCCCGTGATGGATAACTGGTGGCCCGCAGAGACCATACATGCCAACCTATCCAAAAATTTCGAATTTCCTTAATAATTCGTGAGAAAAATTTGCAAATTTTGTCCATAAATCGTAGGAAAATATGAATTTCATTGATCAGGCGCATAAAATCATGAATTGCATCGACTGGATGCGAATTTTGTCAAATGGGCATGGAAAAATCACAAATTTCGCCATTTTGTCGCTAGAAAAAAAAACGCAAATTTCAATAATCGGTCAACAGAAACCAGAGATGCCAAAATCAGTAATTCCGGAGTTGCAAATTTCGTCAATCACTCAAAAAAAAAAAAAATCTTGAATTTTGTAAATCAATTGAAAAAACCTGCGAATTTTGTCGATAAGGCACTTAAAATCGTGAATTTCATGGATCGAGCAGCGAATTTCCTCGAATGGCGTGGAAAGATCGAGAATTTCAACGAACAGTTGCAGGAAAAATTTGCAAATTGTCCATAGATCATAGGAAAACATTATGAATTTTGTCTATCGGTTCTGTAAAATTATGAATTTTGTCGATAGGCATGGAAAATCGCAAATTTCGACAACTGGGCTTGGAAAAATCAAGAATTCCATCGAATGTTTGTGAAAAAATTGTAAATTTCAACGAACGGTAAAAAAAAAAAATAATTTGCGAATTTCGCCATTGTCTAGAGAAGAAAAATTGTGAATTTCATTAATTGGCCGATGGAAAGCATATCAGTTGAAAATCATGAATTTTGTCAATCAGGCACAGTAAAAACATGAATTTTGGGGATCGGGAGAAGGGAAATCATAAATTTTGTTGAACACATGCATAAAAATCATGAATTTTGTTTATCAGGCATGTAAAAATCATTAATTTCGTCAAACGGATGCATAAAAATCAAGAAAGTCATCAATTGGGTGCGTAAAAATCTTGAATTTCATCGATCAGGCGTGTAAAAAATCATGAATTTCATCGATAAAGTGCATAAAAATATAGGACAAAATTGCCATTCGCCAATCGGCGAGTAATACTGAAAATTTGCCGACTGACTTTACTGCCACCACTGGTCAAACTTAATAGTTCCAATTGCGATGATTCAATGGAAAAAGATTTTTTCCCCACTGTCGCTCGACAAATTTCAAAACCATTTGGCGAATTTCACGATTTTTTCAAAGAAATTATTTGACGGATTGTGATTTTTTTTCTTCTCGAAGCCATTCGACGATATTCGAAATTTTTTTCCCCTGAAACCAGTTGATAAATTTTGTGATTTTTCCACTATCAATGAATTTTGTGATTTTTCTGCTATCGATTGATGAATTTCGTGATTTATCGACTATCGATTAATGAATTTCACGACTTTTTCCATAAACGAACAAATTGTGCACTTTTTTTCCACTGCCATTCGACGAATTTTGCAATTCTGTTCCGCGATTGTTAGAATTTCACTATTTATAATTTAGACAAATTTCACTATTTTTCTCCCGAGATCATTTGACGAATTTTGTGATTTTTAATTTTACTGACTGATTGATTTATATTTAATAATAAAAGTTAAAATGTTTTGATTTAAAAACAAGATGGCTAACTGAGGGTGAATCCCAAAACTTAGCCGCATCATCAATGAGTTAGATAATCAAGCATTTAGCTCTTACAGTTTGTTTAAAAGGTGCACACAAAAGCAAAAAATATGAATTTTTTTTAATCCTTACCATCACTGTTGAAATCCTGAACCAATTAGAATCTAATTGTGACAGTGTATTTATCTTGCAAATATCATTGAGGAGTTTTTTATACAGGGACATCATGATAACATTCAAATTACTAAGCCAATTCAAACCTAATTATGCCAAAGTATCAATCGATGAATTCATTAATCAAATATGTTGGGCAAAATCCTAGAACAAGCAAAACATCCGATTTGGCTATTTTTTTTACGCACGTCAACCAAAAAAACGGCAACTTCCAAATTCTACCCAATCAGAACGCATGCTTTTTAAGCTTAAGCAAGCAGATACTTACACACTGCTTACGGCAAGCTTTTTCACAAAATAAACAAATTTTATTTCGTTTTACAATTATTTACAAAGTTTCAGCAAGTTTTTCTTCACGATTTGTCTATTTTTACAAACTTTTAGCAATATTTCGTCTGGATATTTCAATTTTTACATACAAGCATTTAGCAATTTTTTCCTCCAGATTTTTCTATTTTTAATAATTTTTAGCTATTTTTTCCTCCTTGCTAAAACTTTGTAAATTGTCATAAAACGGAATAAAATCAATGTTTACTTCGTGAAAAAATTTTCATAGAAACTGTGTAAGTAGTGAATTCTCTGCTACAAAGAACACAGGTTATGATTGGGGAGAATCTAGAGAATTCTGATTTTTCAAATGCACGAAACTCATTCAAGCACCAGTTAGTAACATGTATATGTACTCTTTGCGTACATTAACAGAAAAAAAATTCCTGGATGCATGAAACTCCCTGTGCAGCAATCTCTAGAATGCATGAAATTCATCCAAACAGCGGTTAATAATTGATATATATATATATATATATATATGTGTGTGAGTACGCTTCGCGTACATTAACTGAAAAAAAAATCCTGGATGCACAAAACTTGCATTTCTCTGACTTCGGTTTTTCGAAATAGATAAAATGCTTCAGGGATTCAATCCAGCATCGCTGAAATGTTACATAATCACAGAAGATCACTAATTATAATTAAAATATAGATAAAATGCTGAAGTGATTACATTATCACTGAAGCATTAAAAATTAAAACTGAACAATTAATCACTGAAGCATTAATCACTAATTAATCACTGAAGCATTTTATCTATACTTCAAAACATATTTGTTTTGTTTCTCATTTCCAAAATAATTTTCATTCATATTTACTTATTATAAGCATGTTATTTAATTTTACTGACTGATTGATTTATATTTAATAATAAAAGTTAAAATGTTTTGATTTAAAAACAAAATGGCTAACTGAGGGTGAATCCCTAAACTTAGCCGCATCATCAATGAGTTAGCTAATCAAGCATTTAGCTCTTACAGTTTGTTTAAAAGGTACACACAAAAGCAAAAAATATGAATTTTTTTTTAATCCTTACCATCACTGTTGAAATGCTGAACCAATTTGAATCTAATTGTGACAGTGTATTTATCTTGCAAATATCATTGAGGAGTTTTTTATACAGGGACATGCAAAATCAAAACGTCATCATGATAAGATTCAAATTACTAAGCCAATTCAAACCTAATTAAGCCAAAGTATCAATCGATGAATTCATTAATCAAATATATTGGACAAAATCCTAGAACAAGCAAAACATCCGATTTGGCTATTTTTTTTACGCACGTCAACCAAAAAATCGGCAACCTCCAAATTCTACCCAATCAGAACGAATGCTTTTTAAGCTTAAGCAAGCAGATACTTACACACTGCTTACGGCAAGCTTTATTATACAATTTTAACATAAATTTTATTTCGTTTTACAATTATTTACAAAGTTTCAGCAAGTTTTTCTTCACGATTTTCTATTTTTACAAACTTTTAGCAATATTTCGTCTGGATATTTCAATTTTTACATACAAACATTTAGCAATTTTTTCCTCAAGATTTTTCTATTTTTAATAATTTTTAGCTATTTTTTCCTCCTTGCTAAAACTTTGTAAATTGTCACAAAACGGAATAAAATCAATGTTTACTTCGTGAAAAAATTTTCATAGAAACTGTGTAAGTAGTGAATTCTCTGCTACAAAGAACACAGGTTACGATTGGGGAGAATCTAGAGATTTCTGATTTTTCAAAAGCATGAAACTCATTCAAGCACCAGTTAGTAACATATATATGTACACTTTGTGTACATAACAGAAAAAAAAAATCCTGGATGCATGAAACTCCCTGTGCAGCAATCTCTAGAATGCATGAAATTCATTCAAACAGCAGTTAATAATTTATATATATATATGTATATATGTGTATGCTTCGCGTACATTAACTGAAAAAAAAAATCCTGGATGCACAAAAATTGCTATATTCCGCACTCCCTAGAATGCATGAAATCCATTCAAGCTGCGGTCAGTAATGTTCGCACAAAAATCGGTTTACAGCAATCTCTAAAGTGCTTAAAATACATCTTATCATATAAAATCAACAAAAATGCACTTACCGTTATTTCTCATCCTTCGTTTTTTTTTAATATTTCACAGGATTTATCCTTTATGACATAAAACACATTTCATAAACATAATTCAACAAATCTGACACACAACAAACCAACCCACAGACAATAGAACTCTATTATAGAATATTCTAATCTGTCAACCAACCAATCAAATCTAATTCCCTCAAAAACCAGCTCAATTTTCAGAACCATGCATTCTGCTCATGCTAGAACCAAGCACAGAAGGCGTGGAAAAAATGTAAGAAATAAACCGGTAACAAGAAAACTCATTTATCGCTTCGCTAAATTCGATGACGCCAAGCGTCTCGCTTGTTCTAGGATTTAACCTATTTTTCTTAATTATCTGTCTTAGTTTGTGAATAAATTTTTGTAATGTCAGTTGAAACTGATCTCTCGTACATAACGATGCATCACATTTTTTTAATGTTTTTTTTTTCTACACCATGATGTTGCTATTTAACAACATTATTTTAATTTTAAAAAGAAAACAAACAACTAATAAATCAGTAAATATGAACGTTTTGCACTCCTGAACCCCCCCCCCCCCAAAAAAAAAAAAAAAAAAAAAAAAATATATATATATATATATATATATATATATATATATATATATTGTTTTAATTTCAGGGTAACTGAAGAAAAAAAAAATCCTTCTATAGCGTTTCTATTTTTCCATGCGCTGTGAAGATTTTTTAACGGGTTCAAAAACAAATTTCACAAATACTTCTAACTTAATTAACAAATATTTCAAAAATATATTTTTAATTCCATGTTGTTTATGTATGAAGAAAGAAACAAAAGTTTGGTAAACTTCTATCTCTGTTTAAATAGTCTATTTCAAGAATAAAAACATTCGATAGAATGCATAGCTTTGACAATACATAAACAAAAATGAAGAATACAGTACCTTTTTTTTTTTTTTTTCAATTTCTTATATTTGGTGCAAGATACTACTGAATACTTTGCTACAAGATTTGTTTAAAGATATTACCCTCTCTCATGATTTTTAGGTTTCCAATGCCACGTCTACCATTGCCCCGAGAACTGACGACTGATTTCGTGATTTATTAAGTAAAATCTATATTTAACATTTGAAAATAAACTTTCACTAGAAAAAAAAACAACAAAAAAAAAAACAATGGTAGAACTTTGCATTTCTCTGACTTAGGAAAATAAATATTAGAAGATAAATACATATTTCTTTATTATTTGTTTTTAAAATGCAAATTTAAGAAATGAAATTTAAAAAAAAAAGGTACTGTATTCGTCATTTGTTTATATAGCTGATCAAATATACGCATTTCACTGAATGTTTGGATTCTTATACTATGAAACAGAAGCTTACAAACGTGTTTTTTATCGTACATAAACAACATGGAATTAAAAATATATTCATGAAGTATTTGTTAATAGAAGTTAGAAGTATTTGTGAAATTTGATTTTCAACACTTCAAAAAATGTTCATAGCAGCGAATCGCATCGCACACGAAGAAAACAAACTGATGATTGATTCATTTTGAATGATTCCTTGTTACGCAAATTAATTGATAAAAAAAAATCTTAATCTTTTTTTTCCTTTAAAAAATCACAAATTAAATATAAATAACAATTAAATTGTATATGTATAATTATAAAATATTTCAATATTTTAATCAAGGAATCTAAATATTTTTCGACTTAATGAAGATTTTGATATAAGAAATTCTTTATTATAACAAAAAAGAAAAATATACAAACAATAATTTAATTTAATACATATATATTACATATTAAAAATTGCATTAAAAACTGTCTTCGTATTAAAAAAAAAAAAATCTAAATAGTTCTTCAGCCAGATATGATTGCGAAATCGCCTTTAACTATAACCGTGATACCCATGAATATCCTGACCGCGCAGGAATAAAAAAGGGTGAAAAGGCCGAAAATCTTTAATGTTAGTCTACCAGAAAAAGCATAAGAAAAGAGTCCGATTTTGAAGCTGGATTATATAAAAAACAAGAGTTTTCCTACGTTAGCTCAAAATCTTACTCTCTTCATCTAAAAGCGATTAATATAATATATTAATTTAAAAAAAATCGTTCGATCCATTTTCGAGATAACACCTCTGTGCCCATTACACCATTACTTTTTCCATTTTCGCTTAAAAATTGGTTTCCAGATCTCAAAATCTACTGCATGTAGAAATCTATAAATTTCAGGATAGAGTTAGGCCATAGATATAAGACTAATGTGAAAAAATCGAAACGGTATGCCTCATATTTACTGAGATATTAAATGTCGGCGTTTCGATTTTCCTTTGATGTCCTGCTAGCTGTATATATGAGAGTGACGGAATCTTCGGTTTTGGGCTTACGGTTTTCGGTTTTTCGCTGCGTCACTCAAGAGACTACCGTCTCTTATGATATATATATATATATATATATATATATAGATAGATAGATAGATAGATAGATAGATAGACAGAAAGATAGATAGATAGATAGATTGATAGATGTGTGTGTTTAAAGAAACATTTGAGTATGTATATATTTATATATTTATATACACTTAAATATCCATTTATATAACATATAGAAGCATTATTACAGAAGATTAACCTCTTTACACAAAAATAGATTACATTACATAAATGGTTTAGCGTTTATTTGTTTACAGCTAATATCTCATTGCGAAATAAAAACTTCGGCAAAATAAATTAATTAATTAAGAAAACACAAGTTTAGCATATAAAGTAAAATACCACACGCTTAAACACTGTAATAATCAAAATGAAAACTAGTCGTTGGGAGCCACCGTAATACTTACCCATCATGAATATGCATAATGTAAAATATTAAAATAAAAAATGTGTAAACTACTTACAAAATGCATTGCAATTCGAATAAAATCGTGGCTTGATGACGTCATAAACTTTAAAGGGTCGATTACTGAATTGCTTAAGAAACATCCTTATAACTCCAAAAACAATAATCCTATTAACTAGCGGTTTAATGCATCTGATTAAGCGTCTCATTTTCAATTAAAATATATCTTTGAATTGAAATTTGGATGAAGTACAGGGTCATCAAAAATCAAAGAGTGTGGAAATAGGATTACAAATATCTCGGCAACTAATTATCCGATCGACTTCATGCTTTATGTAAAATTTGTTTTTTTTATTGTCTTTTATATTTACTCCTTAAAATAAACAATTTCGAAAATTTTTATGTACATTTTATCAGAACGAATATTTCGAAAGTCCGAAAAAATAGTTCCGGATAATCGAGGTTACTGAAATTCAATAAGCTTCTTCCCATTATTACATACTAAGTACATACCAAATTTCAAGTATCTATCTCAATTTTTTCAGGAGATAGAGCATTTACAGACACACAGACGGACGGCAATTTTTTTTTTTCTAAAAATATGTTTTTCGGAATCTCCAGTGTCTGAAACGTGTAAATCCGTCAAAAAAAATTTCGATTTTCAAAACGATTACAAGTCTTGCCCTATACTACGTATGATGGGTAAGTAAAATCAACTTTAAATAACGAATGTTTTGGCGATTTTGTCGGTTAATACAAACGCACCGATTTTAATAAATTTCAAGAACTTTATTTGAAAACTTATTTAATAGTTTTCATATTATATATATATATATTTTTTTTTTTAATTTTTTTTTTTTTTTTTTTTTTTTTTTGGGGGGGGGGGGGTATGTTAGTGTACAATCCAAAGAAATATATGTAAAAGATCTGGCCACACAGAGCAGCGTGTTCTGTAACCCAGGAATCCCGCGTTGCATACCTTGGTTTATTGAATTAGCGTGTCAAATTACGGTAAACATTTTTAAACGGATAGTATTTTGTATTTATAACCCAAAATAAATTTCAATTTATAATCACTTTAACGTTACGAGAATATTGTTCGTTATGAAGCATCTAACGCAGAGCTATTTCGACATAAATAGTAGATATTTAGAATTTTCTGCGATATTATCAAATATTACAAAACTTAAAGAAAATTTGTTGAAAATATATTTACTATATTTTCATCATTGTTATGAGGTACCGCTGCATACTTCGTCACGCCTGAAAAATAATTTATTTTTGAAATTTCATTAAAAAAAAATTCGGAATGAAAATTTGTTAGAAAATATTTATTATATGAAACTTTATCATTAATAATTTTTTTTTTGTTTAATTAAAAATTAAACTATGTGCTTTGGAGCTGTGACAGCATGGTAAAGCCAAATATTTAGCTTCCTCGGCTTGCGATACAGATATAGATACTACCTTGCAAATATATATATTTTTTTTTCTGTTAATCTAGATCAAATTTACAACAGAAGTGCACATAATCATTAAAAATATCTGTAAAAATGGCAAATGTGCAAAGAATACAATTTTTTTATACAAAATTGAATTTATGCATTGTTTAAATATTAAAATATGTATTAAGCCAAAATACACTTCTTCTATTTCTGTAAATACGTCGTTAAAATTATCAGGCGATGAAATGAAAGTTGTTAAAGTTATGCTGCAAGTCTTGTGCAAATACACGTTTCAAAGCTGGTACTTGCTTTATAAAATTGTCTCTAAAGAAAAAGAAATATGTATATACCTATATTAATAATATTAAATATTGATATACACATATCATTAAATCAAATTTCATTCCGATGTATAGTTTTCACAAAAAGTTAAATAAATCAGTGATCTTTTTCAATCGTTTTAAGTAGCGTTACCCATTAAACTTGAGTTTCGAATACCCTTGTATTTTTTCACAGTTTTATTTAACTTAACTTGGTTTATGTAAATGTGGAATTTTATGATTGATTTTTCACTTACTTCTTCATATGCTAGAATTATAAAAAGCGTTGACAATACAACAGTTTAATATTTTTAAAATTTAATTTTAAATAAGTAAATATTTTTTAGGCATTTTCCCGTTAGCCAGCCAGAGATGATAAAAGGGCAAATTCTTTTTTATGGTTAGAATTATTTACAAGTTGCAAAACAATGGAATTATTTATTCGCTAATACAGGCTAGCCAAAAAATATGTCAATTAACTGTCAAACTGCAACAACGAGATACTTCAAACACTGAAAAGTTGAACATATAAATAACATACAAAGATTGTAATATATTTTTTAAAACACTCTTCAATCAATTTATAGTTTAATATAAATTAAATACCAATCATAAATTAAGAAAATAATTGAGAAATCCTGATTAGATTGTTTTAATAATTTATTTTTTTCCTGTTACCATACCTAAAAAAGGAACATATCAAAAATGATAATTTTTTTTATTAAATTCACTATTTCGCGCTTTCTACCAAATCATAGCAGTGATTTTTGTTTAATCGAGGTTCACGGTAAATTCACATAATATAATGATTTTTTTTTTGTGGAACAGCTTGCATTGCAGTAATGAAATTAGTCGTCTTTTTAAGACAAACATTGAATGCTTCTACAAAAATTTGTCTTAAAAAAAGCTATTTTTACTTGTATACTTATTAAAAATATTTTCTACCAAGGTACATATTTTGAATAATTTTAAAGTTGGGGATTTTTAATAGGATTATCTCATAATTGTAATCTGACATTCATTTGTAAAATATTTTGCTTAATTAAGAAAACTCACTGTAAAGCATAGTGTATCAGTTATTAAATTCTGACTATACTGTTATCTAGTTCAGATTCACAGCCTTTCATTTAAATTAAATTCATTAGGCACAATTCATTTTAATGCTATTACACCAAGAGGGCTTTATGATAAGCAATTTTTCGAATCAATAGCTTAAGTGCACTTGCTACATTTAAATTATTGTATTTAATACCATTATAAATTGATAGTACTGCTTCATTTTCTAATCAGAATATTGCTATTTTCTTCACGTTCTAATGCCATAATAACATCCAAAATAGATATCAAACCGCTAGAAATCCAGTAACATTATTAAAGTAATTAAAGCCAAATCCAACTCAAAGATGATTTGAGGTTCGAAGGAGCGACAAGTTAATTCCATTAACGGCGTTTATGTTTATATGAAGTTTATGAGGTAATCATTTATTCCCATAATGCTGCATTGAAAGCGGTATAATTCAATAAAAACAATGGTTATAGTATTACGAATAGAGAATTAGACAGACCTGAATACAAATTGTAAAATATCGCTTTGAAATAATGGAAAATTTGTATGTATATTTTCCATATACTGTTAATATAATCTGTGGAAATTAAACAAATATTGAAAACAAACCATTTTATGTTCTTTTATTCTCAGGCAAACTGTGAGTATGAATTAATCAATATTAATGCTAATAAAATACAAAGGCTTTACAGTTTTTTTTTATCATATTTATATAATAAATAATCTTATTTTCAGACATTTTGTTATAAATAAAGCAATGAATTCGTACATTTATATTTATCTAGATGTATATTTTATATTAACTTATTCCAAAATATGATTCTTACTTAATACATGCCTCTAACTGAAAGGAGTATAATTTTTAGTCAAATGGGTATAATTTTGAAATAGAATTTGTCTAAAGCGAATATCTCATTGTGGAATAAAAATTTCGACAAAATAAATAAATTAATTTAGAAAACACAAGTTTAGTATATAAAGAAAAACAACATATGCTTAAATACTGTAATAATCAGAATGAAAAAAATCTACATTAAATAACGAATGTTTTGGCGATTTCGTCGGTTTATACGAAAGTACCGATTTTAATAAATTTCAAAAACTTTATTTGAATACTTATTTGACAATTTTCATATAATATTGTTTTCTGGTAACGCTAGTGTACAATATAAAATAATATATTGAATGTAAAAAATCTAAGCACACAGAGCAGCGTGTTCTGTAACCCGGAATTCCAGGGTTGCATACCTTGGTTTATTGAATTAGCATGTGAAATTACGGTAAACATTTTTAAACGGGATTATTTTATATTTATAATCCAAAATAAATTCAAATTTATAATCTCTTTAACGTTATGAGAACTGTAGCGTCTCACGCAGAGATATTTCGACATGAATAGTAGATATTTAGAGTTTTCTGCGATATTATAAAATATTAAAAAACTTAAAGAAAGTTTTTTGAAAATATATTTACCATTTTTTCATCATTGTTATGAAGTACCGCTTTATACGTCATGACGCATGAAGTATAGTTTATTTTTAAAATTTCATCTGAAAAAAAAAAAAAAAATTCGGAATAAAAATTTGTTTGAAAATATTTGTTATATCAAACTTTATCATTATTAGAGTTTTTTGTTTTATTTTGTTCAATTAAAAATCACTATCGGCTTTGGAGCTGCCAAATATGTAGTCTCCTCGGCTTTCAACACAGTTACGTTACCATACGATCTTGCAAAAGAAAAAATATTTTTTTTTCTGTCAATCTACATCAAATTTACAACAGAAGTGCACATAATCATTAAAAATATCTTTAAAAATGGCAAATGTGCAAAGAATACAATTTTTCTTATACAAAATTGACTTTGTGCATTGTTTAATTATTAAAATATTTATTAAGCCATAATAAACTTCTATTTCTGTAAATACGTCGTTAAAATTATCAGACGATCAAATGAAAATTGTTAAATTTATGCTGCAAGTTTAGTGCAAATACACGTTTCAAAGGTGGTACATGCTTCATGAAATTGCCTCTAAAGAAAAAAAAATATGTATACATATATTAATAATATTAAATATCTCACTATATTAAAAAAAGTAACCACCGCTGCCACAGTTAATGAGGATTTTCGGCTTTGAAGTCATTCTGGACTTATATCCAGAAAACAGAAAACCAGCAGACAGTATTTAAATCGAAGAATTCTTTTAAGAGTTATTTAATATTAAAGTTAGTCAAAAAGTTTTATAGGAACGAAAAGCATGCACAGGAATTTAACCACAATTTATAAGGATATAGTTGACAAGTATGCGGTGTGCAGACTGCAAATATATATTTTTTCAAATGTGAGTAATTTTTTCAGGTTATATTTCAATTTTTTATTCAAAATTTTCATTATTTTAAGATTAATTTCATATTTGATAAAATACATTATTTGAATTGTTGCCAATTTGTAAAATAGCGCACATAATAATATTCCCTTTCAATTAAGAAATGTATTTACACGTGACTATTAAAAACAGAAATAAAACTTTAAAATAATTAATAAATGAACATGTGATAAAAGCAGTAATTGTAGAAAATATAGTAATAAAAAATATACTTGCGCGTGAATATTAAAAAGAGAAATAATTAAATTATTAGGCGTTTTCAAAGCATTAAGTAGGGAAACTTACGTCATATTGAAAATGCTCAAATAACAATATTTCCAAACAGTTTCAATTAAAAAAATATATTTACGCGAGAGATTAATTTATTTCGACAAATCTTTTTCCTGTTATTGCAAATTTTAAAGCAGCGTAAATAATAATATTTCCTTGCAATTAAATTTTATATTTTTATGTTTAATTATTACTTTTAAAATACCGATATAAATAATATATTGTTAAAATATCATTAATAATATGGTACTTCTCCATTATCCACTCGATCACTTTTCATAACAAAAAACGATCGACAAACTATAGGGTTTAACACCAAAAATACATGACGTCATGATCGTGGCGTCACATTCACTTGACGTCAGAGGCACATTACATGTGTTTGTTATGGCATGAAGTGGTTTTTAATATGACATATACATATTTTGTTCATTATGTTTTACTGATTTTTTTTTAAATTATTTCACTAATTAAAATAACAATTGCATCATTAAACATCAGTGCTGTGACATTAAAAAAGAAAAGGTTATTCAGAAAGAAAAAATTATAAAAAGAAAACATTTATTCACCTGCCGAGAAGGATAATTAAGAAAAAATCTGCAAATAAATATCCAAGATTAATTTTGTTCTGTTTTCATCAATGTATTGTATATTTTATTGTTTAAACTTACTGATAGTTGAAACTTTCGTGAGTGGGGTTTTTCCGAATTTCTTGTATTTTATTTGTTTGTTTATTTATTTATTTAGTTTTTTTTTTAATTCCAATGGCAAAATTCTTCTACTTGTTTACTTGGAGTTACAATATGGTGAAAGTTTTATTTATTATTTTTTTTAATTGATCGGCGGGATAATGGAGAAGTACCAAAAAGACAAATAAACGTTGAATTAAAAATCCCTCAATGAAATAACTAATACGTGTAACGCATCTGATGTCAACTGAATGCGACGCGACGCCACGATCACGCACTTTCGGCATTCTATCATATATTTTGGCGACAGTTCTTTTCTTTTATAGAAAGTAGTCGACGGGATAATGGAGAAGTAACCAATTTTCTATAGCATCGTTATCAAATGCTCCGATTTAGCGACATTGTTTACTTAACTATTTTACACAAGTTGATTTTTAATGTAAAATTGATCTGATTTAATCAATCAAGAAAACAGCTATTAGCTGTTTCGACAGCAGTTGATTCAACCTTAAAATACCTCAATCAAAGGAAAATGAATGGAAACCGGGTTACAGCATTGCGCCACTGGTTGTTTAATTATAATACAATCTTCGGTAATCCTTTTAGAGTTGATCAAATCAGAGCATTTTAAAGTTTTCGGTGTCAGAACGGGGATTCGTGAGTGTAGCTCATAGGGGTCAGAGCCCCCTAGTCGATACAAAACATACCATAAAATCAAACTTCATTCCGATGTATAGGTTTCACAAAAAGTTAAATAAATAAACCATTATTTTTTTTTTCAATCGTCCGAAGTAGTGTTACTCTTTAACACGAGTTTCGAATACCCATGTATGCGCAGTTTTATTTAACTCAATTTGTTTTATGTAAAGGTGGAAATATATGATCGATTTTTCACTTCTTCATATGTCAGAATTATGAAAAGTATGTACACAGATGTGTTTTCATTGACAAATTTATTGACTTAATTTTAAATAAATAATTATATTTAAGGCATTTTCCCGTTAGCCGACTACAGGAGATAAAAAGGGCCATTTTTTATGGTTACAATTATATACAAATTACAAAACAATGGAATTAATTATTCGCTTAAAACAGGCTAGTCAAAATATGTCAATTAACTGTGAAACTGCAACAATGAGATACTTAAAACACTAATAAGTAGAAAATATAAATAAAATATAAAGAGAGTAATATATATTTTTAAACACTCTTTAATCAATTTATAGTTTAATATTGATTAAATACTGATTATAAATTGATAAAATAATTTCAAAATCTTGATTAGATGGTTTGAAGAATCAATTTTTTTCCCTGTTACCGTACCTAAAAAAGGAATAAATCAGAAATGATTTTTCTATTAAATTCACTAGTTCGCGCTTTCTATCGAATCATAAAAGTGAATTTTCGTTAATCGGAGTTCACGATAATATCACAAAATGTAATGATTTTTTTGGAACAGCTGGAATTTCAGTAATGAAATTAGTCGTGTTTTTAAGATAAACATTGACTTCTTCTACAAGAGTGTCTTAAAAAAACTATTTTCCCTTTTATACTTATTAAAAAATATTTTCTAATATGGTACATATCTTTTAAAATTTTAAAATTTAGGGATTTTTAATTAGATTATATTCTATCAGATTATTTTAACTCATTTAGTTTATTTAGATCTATTATATTGTATTAGATATATATTTTTATTAGATTATATTTGATTTAATTAGATTATATAAATTCACACAATGTAATGAAATTCTTTTTGGAACAGCTTGGATTTAAGTAATGAAATTAGTAGTGTTTTTAAGATAAAAATTGAATGCTTCTAAAAGAGTGTCCTAAAAAAATATTTTTACGTTTATACTTATTAAAAGTATTTTGTAACAAGGTACATATTTTGTAAAATTTTTTATTTAGGGAATTTTTAATAAGATTATCTTATAATTTTAACCTGACATTCATTTGTAAAATATTTTGCTTAATTAAGAAAATTCACTGTAAAGCATAGTGTATCTGTTATTAAATTCTGACTATGCTGCCATCTAGTTCAGATGAATAACCTTTCATTTAAATTAAATCCATTAGGCACAATTCATTTTAATGCTACTAAACCAAGAGGGCTTTATGATAAGCCATTTTTCGAATCAATAGCTTAAGTGCACTTGCAACATTTAAATTATTGTATTTAATACTATCATAAATTGATAGTACTGCTTCATTTTCTAATCAGAATAATGCTATTTTCTTCACTTTCTAATGCCATAATAACATCCAAAATAGATATCAAACCGCTAGAAATCCAGTAACATTATTACAGTAATTAAAGCCAAATCCAACTCAAAGATGATTTGAGGTTCGAAGGAATGACAAGTTAATTCCATTAACGGCATTTATGTTTATATGAAGTTTGTGAGGTAATCATTTATTCCCATAATGCTGCATTGCAAGCGGTATAATTCAATAAAAACAATGGTTATATTATTACGAATAAAGAATTAGTATTGTATACAAATTGTAAAATATTGCTTTGAAATAATGGAAAATGTGTCTGTATATTTTCCATATACTACTGTTAATATATCCTGCGGAAAGTATAAAAATACTGAAACCAAACTATTTTCATATTATTTTATTCTCAGGCAGACTGTGAGTATGAATTAATCGATATTAATGCGAAGAAAATACAAATACTTTAAAGTTTTTTATCATATTTATATAATAAATAAACTTATTTTCAGACATTTTGTTATAAATAATGCAATGAATTCGTAAATTTATTGACCTAGATGTATATTTTATATTAACCTATTCCAAAATGTGATTCTTAGTTAATAAGTGCTGAAATCAGTATAATTTTTAATCAAATGGCTATAATACTTTATGAGTATCAAATTTATCTTCAACATGCTTCATTACATTTTTATTTATTTTTAATGATAAAAATAAAATTCACATTCTGTTTTAATAACTATTCCAGGCCTTTCAGGATTTAAATTTAATGCACAAAGTTGAAGAGCAATTTCGCTTCTTTTTGGCGTATGTCTGAGTAACACACTTTTAAAGTATTAAAACCATTATACATCGTCTAAAAAATATCTAAACCAGGTTTTGTTGGGTTTAATTGAATAAGATTTTTAGAGTCGACCATCTTTGCTTTCATCCTGACAGTCCTGTATCAATTCATAATGATATTATATATTTATTCCGAAATAAATTGAAATTTTATAGTAATTTAAAAAATACTTTAAAGCTAATAATCGTATGAAGAAACTATCGAGATCCATTTTCCATTCAGAAATTAACTTTTATGGTCATCGAAAAACCTATATTTAAATTGCTGATACCTTTTGCAGATTTATCTCCAGAGGAAACAAAGTATCTTTATTATACCGATTTTTTTTTCTTCCTTATCCTAAATCTCTCCCATGATAACAATATTATTGATTATTAGAAAATTAATATTCTTTAAATCTAAAGGGTAAAAAAAAAAATAAATATCGTTATATAGGCTTTAGATTTAAATTTTCTATTTCAATTCATATTAATCCATTAAACTAGATAACGTGTTTTGTTTTTGTTTTTTCCAATTCTTTTTCTTTACTTGCTTTGGAGCAGTATTAAACGTTAACAAATTCTGTTTTTTTATTTATTACAAATTTATTTATTTACAACAACCTGTTCAATGCATTTAATTAATCTTGCAAAATAGTACTTTATTTTATGGGGATTTTTTTTTCTTTTTTAATTTTTTTTTGTCGTTTAACACTGAGTTAAAAATGAGAAGCTTTTCACTTTACAACATAATGTTTGTGGGGTCAGGTTAACGATCCAAAAAAAAACACGCGGAAGGTCTAGCAGATTAGGAAACTCTATATAGAAGAGACACTGAAAATTTTTAATTTTTCCTTTTCTTAATTTTCTGCATTTGTCATAACTGTAACAAGTAAAAATTATTCTACATGGTCTATTTTTTCTCTCCAAGAAATATGCTTATTAACTCCCTTTCCTTAGTTTTGTATTTGGTTCTGTTTAATACTTTGCAACATTCTTCAAAAGTGTGTTAGATTTTGGTTTGTCTGGCCGTCTGGCCATGCTCTCACTTTAAAATATACTCGGATTGCAATGTAATTTTTATATGTTATTGTCGTTTACTGGCTCTCTGGCTGTCTGTCACCCGCCTTGAGGATCCGCTTTTGGCATATGATCGGGACAAGCCCCAAGCTCAAGGCAGGAAGATCTCCACCATCCAAACGACACCACCGTCTCCGGATTAACTAAAATTTCTTACATCATCAATCATAAGTGGCAGCCCTATTTATCAGGGCGTGCCATGGGAAAACATTTACAAATTGAAAAGTGAATGATAGTAAATTATACAAACTCTAATTCACAAATGGCAGCCCTATTTATTCAGGGTGTGCCTGATTTTATACAATGTTTGAATATTATAGATTTCATACACAATATTTAAAGCTACAGTTTTTTACAGGTAAGTAGAAGATTTCAATATTTACACATTATACATAATAGCTCTTGACAAGATGATAACAGTAATTTTCCAAGTTTAACAACATACACTTGATACACTTGATACACTCGATAACAACATACACTTGATTAGTACACTTGATATATTTACATTTTACTAGATAATCAATTATATTGATTATTTTAACTATTTAATTGTTAGCAAGATTTTCTGAACATTTATACACTTAATTATAATGAGTAATGCAATGAATACTACACTCGAATAATATACAAATATACACGATGAATAAAGCAATGGAAAATTTATATTTGAATAATAAACACTTATATACAATGAATAAAACTAGAGTAATATACTTGATGAATAAACACTTATAAACAGAAAATATAGTTGAAGATACATAACACCACAAATTAAGAGGACAACCGTCTCCATGAAGCGAAATAACCTCCACAGGACGAGCAGTAGCAGGATTATAAAATATTTTAGATTTAAAAATAAAATTTGTATTTTATAAAAGAATATTTCTCATTTAAGATATTATAATTTTGATATAATTTGCCTAGTGATTCATTATTATTAATAATATCCATCATGTCCTCGAGGAGTGTTGGAAATTTCCTATGAAATTTATATTTCATAAATCTACACTTCCCGAAGATATAATGGATAGGATCACCCCTCTGGCCACAAACACATAGATCATTATCCATTTTACCGATTTTATTTAAGAATGTAGGAAAGCTGCCGCAGCCCGTGAAAAAATATATTGAGACTTTATCTTTAGTTATTAATTTAGTGTTGACTTTTGGCACAAGCTGATACGTAAATCTGCCGCTCCCTGAGTTATCCCAGTTGTACTGCCACCTTTCCAGTAATTGATCTTTAATACATTTATTTAAATATGAGCGCGGAAATTTTATTCCGCTCTCTACTGGAAGGTTGGAGTACTGAGTAGCATCATTAGCCAGCTTGTCCGCCAGTTCGTTGCCTATTATACCCGCGTGTGCTTTAACCCCTGTTAGATAAAATATTTTGTTTATATTTTGATGTATTAGTTGCTGTATATCATAAATTGCTTTAAGTGTTGGAAATTGATTTGTTAATGAAAGGATTGTTGATTGACTATCTGAGAAAATTTGAAATTTATTAAAGTTAGAATTTATTGTCCATTCTATTGCTGTTATGGCCGCGTGCAGCTCTGCTTGGTAGACTGTGTTTTCTGGTTGAATTTTAGTAGTTTTTTCGTCTATTTTTTTGTTGTTCTGAAAAATCACCAATGAGAAAGCTGTATTAGAATCCACCTTAGAACCGTCTGTGTATATGTGTGCAATATCTGTGTTATTTAAGATTTTGTCTATTGTTATTGGATTATTTAAAAAGTTTTCTGGGTTAATTGTGTATTTGTAAAGCTTTTCTTCTATGTCATTTTTAGTTATCATCTTATTATCTTTTAATAATATCTCTGTGTTGTTTAATATTTTATATTTTAAGTTTTTATGTTCTAACGTTAGTAATCGTGGTGGAATACCTAGTAGTGTCTGTAATGTGTGAGTTGAAGTATTTTTATATGTTTTTGTTATTGATATTAAACATAATCTTTGTATGCTCTGGAGGTTACGTTTGTCAATAACAACTGAAACATGTGAAAAATATTATGACCCATTATGTTTATCGATGGTCATGAATATTTCCAGCCGAGCACTTCACGCTCCCATCGAGAAACAAATCGTCACAAGTTTGTGTAAGGAACATGCTTCCCAGCGTCAACCGCTTGGATGGCTGCCTCAATCAAACGATCTCACTTCAAATCAGCATTTGCACATCCAGAGAAAAGTTTTGTTGAATCAACAAAAATTTGGTTGGCCCAATAAAACTTTCCGTTTAAATATGGGTCAAAAGAAAATATGTTTGAATCAACAAGAAAAATATTGTTGATTTTTTTTGCAATTCCAACAAAAAATTTTGTATTGTCAGTAAAAAAATGTTCTGTTAATTCAAGTAAAAATGTTTCAATTTTATTTGAATTAACAAAATTATTTTGTTGAAAGTTTTCTCAAAATAAATCTAATTATCTGTTACTTTAAGAGTTTTCTTCAGTTTCGGCAACAAAAACTTTTGTTTAAAGAACAATTGTTTTGTGTAATTTTAAGAATTTTCTTTGTTTTAACATAAAAAGGTTTTTGTTACAGAAACAATTATAATATTTACTTTAAAATTATATTTTGTATTAGAACCAATCTTAACTTAATTATTTTTAGGTAATTTTTAATTCATTTTCAGCAGTAAATTACGCCTGTAATCCCTGAACAATAACAAGTAAATTTTTATCCTGCTTTTCTCCAAGCGTAAACCTACAGATTGAACAATGTCCTAAGCTGGGTATCGAAACCGGGTCCGCCGAATAACGATCTGAGTCTCTAACCACTGAGCCAGAAGGAACGATATCCAAACTCGAAATTTCTCACTCTTATATTTGTCGGACAGGCAGCAACCGCAGCATAAGATGGAAAAGTCATCATGAGCACAGGGCCCGCTTAAGACATAAAAGTAGGGGAAGCCCGACGTTGCTCTGGGCTCCCACTACCAATTGCTTTGTTATTTACTAAATCCATTTTTGGTATGCTGCAACAATTTGAAATTTTACTATCAAAATTTCGAGCAAACAACAATTTAGAAAGAGCGAGCTTCTTAGGTAAAAATTTTGTAAGGAAAAAATGCATATTTTACCCTAATTGATTTTTTTTTTTTTTTTTTGTAAAAAGTTATTTTGAAAAGTAAATTTGGGGGCACCTTTGTATTTCTTTGGGTAAGCACGTTCTTTCCGGGACTATTCGGTAAACAGGCCCTGTATGAACATGCAAATTTCTGCGGCAAACATGAGACGAAAATACAAAGCCCAGCATACGGCAACATATAGTTAATTTTTAATTCATTTTCAGCCGTGAATTACGCCTGTAAAAAGCAGGATAAAAATTCACTGGTTATTATCCAAGGTTTACAGGCGTAATTCACTGCAGAAAATTAATTAAAAATTAATTGTGTTGCCGTATGCTTGGGCCTCAGATCGCTATTCTGAGAACCCGGGTACGATTCTCGGCTTGGGACATTTTTCACTCTGTCAGTTTACACTTGAAAAAAAGCAGGATAAAAATTCACTGGTTATTATTTAGGAATTACAGGCGTAAATCACTGCTGAAAATGATTTAAAAATTAATCCGTGCATTAGTTCTTCAGATTTAGTTGAATGAAACTCATGAAAATAAAACATAGCAGTGCCACTTGTTGGGCTATTTACACCAAAACTTAATCAGCTTCTATTTATGTCAAGGTCTAACTAAATCTATATTTTGAAGTAAATCAGTGCATTAGTTCTTGAAAAATCGCGAATCTATTGCAGAAATCGCGAAAATTGCAACATAGCAGCGCCATCTGTTGCGCGATTTACGCCAAAAACTAATCAGCACCAATTTATATCAGGAAGTAACTGAATATAAAGTTTTATTAAATTCCGTGCATTAGTTCTTGAAATAGAGTGACCACAAAATTTTTGTCACATACAGACAGAGTCAGAGACAGTCAGTTTCTAAAAGCAGTCAAATCGTGTTCAGGACCTTCTAAAATCCGTCGAAAACCAGAAGTTGAAATTTTTCATGACTCCAATACTTTCTTCTTGTAAAGATAGAAGAAAATAATAAATGGGATAGGGGGATTTTTAAAACTACCTTGCTCCGTCCCAATTAAAAAAGTTTTAATTATCCAAAAATTATGTTAATCCTTTAATTATATAGCTATAAAAGTCAAATAAACGAAGTTACGTGAGAGAGTTATGGCTACTACACAACAATTTAAATTTTGTAAAAGCAACAAAATTTTGCTGGAATTACAAATTACAAAATTATGGTAAAATTAAAAAAACAGATTTTGTTACTACAAGTAAAATTGATGAAATTTTGTTAAAATTTTGTAAGAGTGTTAACAATAGTTTTTTGTCAATGCAACAAAACCAACTTTTTACTTCAACTAAAAATTTTGCTTGAAACAATCAAAATGTACTCAACAAAACATGTTTTGTTGTTTTAATACATTCCTTTTTCTGGGTGCAAGAAGAGATAGAAATATCTGCTCAAAATTTTAAATACCGCAATCCAATCTAAGCGATTTAAGAGCTGTCATTTTATTAGCATTTTCTAATATTACTCCTTAATTTTCCATCACCTTGTTGAGTTCCCGTCAGAAGAATATTTGCTGTAATTAAAGCGCAGGAAGTTCAATACGATATTAGTTCTGTGTAACAGAATGTTTATAACATTTGGGCCATTCTGTCTATATATTTATTTAGGAAAAAAAAATTACTGTGATTTACGAAAGCAAAATAAAATTAATAATCTGATCAAGTAAAATTTAAAATAAATTTTCCATTCAGAAAAATGATACAGGCATATATAAATATAGTATATTGTGAGTATTAATATCTATCACTGATTCATCACAAGAGAAGTGAAAAAACTGTGTTTATAATGATGTATTTGTTTTTTTCTTGTTTTACTCTTACATAGTAACCCTTTTCTTATAACAAAGATGTAAATATCTTTAAATATAAAAAGAAACCTAAAATTATTTTTTTTTTATCACAAACAATTCTATGTTTATTAAATTGAATGAAGTTTCTGATTGAAGAAGAATTAACATTACTTTATGTTGATGGACCCAAGTTAAAATTATAAAATATGTATTTTACTTTAATATTAATATTATTCACAAAATATTTAATATGGAATTAATTAAAATATAGCTACATAAAACTCGATTGTAAACATTTTAATTAGTTTAAGCGCAACAAAATTGACCGTAAATTGAATTTAGACCATAGAGAATAGATTTAGAAAGGCAGGGACAGCTCATAAGAGAAGTCAAAGGACGCAAAATCTCCTTCATATATTTCTTTAACTTCAACGAAAGCCAAATTAAAATAATTTAATTATTAGTGAAATTTAAGACTAAAATTTCGAACTCTTAATCAGTATAATACAAAGAATAATAATTTATTCTTATATCGTTGTCGAAGATGGAGGCGGAAAATGTTGTAGCCGCCCTTAATTCCGATTACAAGTGAACGAATTCACAGAGGGAATGGGTAAAGAGAGAAATGTTACGCGACAACACAGTCTGGAGGCTTTCAATTTCTTTATCCATACCGCCGATAGAAATGGTAGGAAACGCTCTATTTTCCCTAAATTTTAATTGTTTTAAATGTGATATTTTCGTGGAAAACTCTTGGCATGTATTTAAAAATTGATTTAATGTTTAATTAAATATAAAATGCATGATATTGAAAGCACTGATTGCATTTTGTAGTGCTTTATTTAAGTGTATTAAATTTAGGTGAAAGTTTTTAACTTAAAACTATTATTTGAATTTATAAATTTCAAGATTTCAATAAGTTGCAGGCGAATTTTGTACTTGAAAATGTCTTAATGTGTATGAACAGATCCATGGTAGTTGGATTTTATTGTAGAACTTAAATTAGTGCTATTTAGACTAATTGTTTTTTAAAAACTATAATATTTATTTATAGAATTTAACATCAGTTATTTTTCAAAAACAAATTTTTGTTTCCATCCGTAAACAGAGAATCATTAAATTGTTCTTACCAAATTTTATATGCCTGTATTTTTTTATATATTCATCATCTCTTTGAAAACTGAACAATTTTAACGTTTGTGGTATGTTGAGATGAAAAATTGGTATAAAATTTCATCATTTATTATATTTCATTTTTAAAAGTTTTATGTCGAGAAGATTTATTGTACATTATTTTCGTCTAGATATTTTCATTAAAATTTTTTTAAAATTTTTTTTAAAGACTAATTGATATATGTAATCAATTTTCATATCCAGATGTCCTTTTTTTAAAATTATTTATAAATTATGTTTTAAAAATAAACCATGTATATTGCATACATAATATAATAACTTATTTCAGTAACACATACATTTAAAGTAAGACTCCTAGTCTCGAAAACTAAATCGAGGCTGTTAGAATAAACAAATAATTCAGATATTTTCTAGCAAGATTAAAAGTAGCTTTTAACTGCATAGGATTGAAAATTCTTATAAAACGTTTAAAATCACATGACAATCCTCTGATTTAATTTTAATGCACAAAGTCAACTTGAAGGGCGATTTTGCTTGTTCTTGGCGTATGACTGAGTAATACACTTTTTAACTATTAAAACAATTATACGTGATCTAAAAAATATCTAAACCAAGTTCTGTTGGGTTTAACTGAATGAGGTTTTTAGAGTCGACCACCATTGTTTTCATCCTGACCATTAATTATTTGTATAAATTCATAATGATATTATATATTTATTCAAAAATAAATTGGAATTTTATAGTAATTTCAAAAACACTACTAATCTAATAATCGTGTAAAGAAACTTTCCAGATACATTTTCCATTCAAAATTAACTTTTATGGTCATGGAAAAACCTAAATTTAAACTGCTAATATCTTTTGCAGATTTATCTCTAGAGGAAACAAAGTATCTTTATTATACCGATTTTTTTCTCTTCGTTTTCCCAAATCTCTCCCATGATAACAATATTATTGATTATTAGAAAATAAATAATTTCTTGAAATCTAAAGAGTAAAAAAAACAAAACAAGTATCGTTTTTTATAGGCTTTAGATTTAAATTTTTTATTTCAATTCATATTAACCCATTAAACTGGATAACCTTTCTTGTTTTGTTTTTTTTTCCTTTCGTTTTCTTTACTTGCTTTGGAGCAGTTTTAAACGTTAACAAATTATTTTCTTTCTTTACTTCACCAAGCAAGAAACAGCTCAATGCATTTAATTAATCTTCCAAAAAGTACTTTATTTTATGGGAATTTTTTTAATTTCTTTCGTTTACCACCGAGTTAAAAATGAGAAGATATTCACTTTACAACATAATGTTTGTGGGGTCAAGTGAATGATCCAGAAAAACCACGCAGAAGGTCTAGCAAATAAAAAAAACTCTATATAGAGGAAACACTTGAAAATTTAAATTTTTCCTTTTCTTAATTTTCTATATTTGTCATAACTGTAACAAGTAAAATATATTCTACATTGTCTATCTTTTCTCTCCAAGAAATATGTTTATTAACTCCCTTTCCTTAGTTTTTTATTTATTTGTGTTTAATACTTTCCACTATACTTGAAAAGTGTGTTAGATTTAGGTTTGTCTGTCCGTCTCGTCGTGCTCTCACTCTAAAGTATGCTCGCATCGCAATGTAATTTTTATATGTTCTTTTTGTTTACTATAGCATGATCTCTATGGAAATTGAAGTGTGTAGCATTTATAGTTCGTTTCCAGGGACAGTCAAAAGTATTCAGCTACATTACGGTCAATGTGAAAAAATCGTCTCAAGTGCATTTTAATGATGTTACACCATTTTAAACATATTGAAATTGATACACATTTATGAAGTGCACTAAAACATACATTCTGTAGAATATGTGGTGCAAAGCATTTATTATTCATTTTAGAGGGACACACAAAAGTATTCCGTTACATAATGGCCTACGAGGTAAAACTGTTTGCAAAGTATTTTAAATATGTTACTCTATTTAAAATATAATGAAATTTGTATACATTACTGAGGTTTAATACAAGTTACTTGTTGTAGAATATGATGGGCGTAGCATTTCGCGTACATTTACAGGACATACAAAATATTTCAGATGCCTTACTGTATCCGAAGTGGGATACTACTGGCGATAATTCCTGTAAGTGCATTTTCCATGATGAAATGCGTTTATATGTTTAATTATTTTTTTAATACCACAACGTGTGTATAAAAACAATATATCATATAAAGGACTATGCAAAAGAATTCGTAAGCATCATTGAGAATGGGCGTGAATTGCTGGAAGGTGGTGTATAATTTAGTTATGCATTTTCAAGATCAACTACATTTAGTGCACTTAAGATTTTTGAAGAATATAAAAATAAAATCAGATACAGGTCCTCGCAAAGAACTAGGCCGCCAGTGGATGATAGATTCTAGAAATGTAATTTCAGTAGTTTTAAGCATATATCAGTCTGAATTAAATTTTATCCAAATATGGGACGTGTTAACGGGTCTCAGTAGTATTACTTTTCCTCCAAAGATGCAAGTTTGCATCATGTCACATTTCATTTTATTTCTGATTTCATATAACACACAATAAAATGAAATTTTATAATAGGTCAATATCTGCTTGATTGAACATAATTATTTCAATGTTGTACAATTCATATTTAATTATTTTTAAAAAGTTTAAATTTAAAAAAAGTGAAAAACTTTTTTGCCTGGTATTCACTACGCGCAAGATTGTAGAAAAAATAATGCTTCAAAAATAACAAACAAAACTGATAATGATGTAAAATTGATGTATCTTGAACTTATACTTCAATTTCAAGCAATTATTTTTTTTTATTTAAATTTAAATTGTAAAATATTTTTAAAAATTATTTTTTTTAAATGCCAATTTAAAAAAATAATAATAAATTTTTAATTGCTTGAAATTGAAGTATAAGTTCAAGATACAAGAATTTTACATCATTGTCAGTTTTGTTTGTTATTTTTGAAGCAATATTTTTTTTACAACCTTGCGCGCAGTGGCTACCAGGCGAAAAACTTTTTTTTACCTTTTTTTTAAATTTTAACTTTTTTAAAATAATTAAATATGAATAGTAGAACATTGGAATAATAAGGTTCAATTAAGCAGATATTGACCTATTAGTGGTAAAAACTTCATTTTATTTTGTGTTATATGAAATCAGAAATAAAATAAAATATGACATGATGCAAACTTGCATCTTCGGAGGAAAAGTAAAACTACTGAGACTCCTTAAATTACCGTGTCGGTAATATACAGGGCTGTTCAAAATGATGTAAGTATATATACGCCTATTGATATAAATGGTTGAAGGTTAATTTTCAACTTAATATGCATTTTTTCTTACTAAGCAAAGTTATAGACTAGTATGAAGTATACATATAAATCTACAGATCAAAAACAGGTCTGTACAAAATAATTGGAATACTTTTTCGGATATGGAGAGTAATTGATGATTTGTCGTTTCCAAATGTATTATGCGTTTTCTAATATGTTTAGTTAGGTATGTTATTGATGGAATGCTACAGAGTGATCAATTAAATTATTTAAATTTAAGTCTGACTGGATTTACCACTATATTGCTGTTTATTTATTATTATTAGTATTTTAAATTATCCGAGACGTATAGTATTTATTTTGCACCTATGACTCTAAGGATCTGATATAATAATTTGTACTTAGAAAATTTTATTAGAAAAATTATCAATTAATTATAGAAAAGAAAAAGTTGCGTTGTAAATTATTTTTGAAGTTCGGATCCTCTTTGAGCCAATTACAGTCATCTAAGGTTACCAGTAGAGAGTTGTATAACATTAAATAAATAATGGCTTATTTTAAAACCTAGATTGTAATATCAAAGAAAACATTTCCTAAAATAAAAGAATTAACATTAATGCAATAAATTAAGTAAATAAAAGGAAAACTGACTAAAATTAATTGAATATAATATTGAGTTTATTTACAAGAAAATTATAAGCATTTAATTAGAAACAAACATAAATATTTGTAAAAAAACAAATTCAATCCTCGTTGAAAAATGTATTCTCAACATTCATCTTTCTGAGCATTTCAGTTTAGCTTTCTGAATTAACAAATTCAATTTTGAAAGGCAGAATCCCATATCATAGAAGTACATATTTAATTAGCCTATTTATGTTTGGATTGGGGAATGTTCTTCATATACACGTAAGTTCATATTATTAAAAGAGTATAGAATAGCTAAATAAAATGGAACAATGGCGAAAGAAGTTGAATTGTTACCTTATATTATTAGATAAGGTTGACAGCATGAGTCTGGCTGACAGGTATTCGCTTTTTTTAGCGCACATATTTCCTTCTGTTGGCACACACGATCAAAATCTGTTCAGTTAGAGAGCAGTCAACCTTCTACTTTTCAAATTTTTCAAATCTGAACTCTCACAAAAAAACGTTCTTCTTTTTCATGGAGAAAAAAGGGATGGAATCATTTCCCCCTTCTCACATAAAATTACGGCCTTATACATTTTAACTTCTTGAAAATTTGCATGTTTCGGCCATACCTCTAATTTTAGAGAGATGACCATTGGCAGGAAAGAGAAATTTGGTACTCCCCTTGAGCGTTTCGTAGGCCACTCGGTACAATAGCGATTCCTCTTGACGCCTGTGCTGTGTCTGGGAGCTAAAGATGCTCTGACTTGGGAGGTCTCCGTGCCTATTAAGCTCTCATAAATAAATGTGTCATATTATTGTCCTGACAATTTTCTCTATGACATTTTTATTAGGTGTAGTTAAATCATACGTGGGAAGAGAAAAAACAAATATTTTCTTGACTGCAGTGATTCACTTTGTTCCACAATTAGCTACCTGTATGTACTGATCCTAAAATGAATCTTTAATTGGTATTGTTCGCTGTTCACTGATTAGAATGATGCCAAATACTCTGCTAATATGCAGAAAAAAGAACAAATTCTTTTTTTTTGTAGTGTGTGCTAGTTTAAATATAGATGGTGGTATTTCTCGCCTTCAGTTATTTATCTTATTAAACAAAGAACTTTTGTTAAAGTATTATGGGGGGATTGGAAATTGTTATATTATTTATGCTTGACACATGATTATTCCTTCTTGTTTTGGTTTGGCACTGCTAGAGACTGCATCTCCATGCAACATCTAGCAATATTCCGCTATCATTTTAGTCATATCTTTCGTCTATTCAATAAATTTACGATTTCCTAACTGGAAATATTGCGAGGTATTTATAAATAAACTTTTTATTAAACCAAGCAAGCATGCTAACCTCATAAAGGGTTGTATTAATAAACAATTCTCATTCAGGTATAAATATTGTATTGTCAATAGGAGGATTTAGAGTTAGTTTCTAATGATAATAAAATAAAACTATGCGCATCAGGTATAACTCATTACACTGTAAGAAAATTCTGTATCGTCACTAATTATTTCCAGGAACGTTCCGTCTTTTTGATAGGTCTCTATGAGATTCCTGAGAAAAACAAGTTTCTTTTGCATACAGTTTCCTTAATTCAGGGATTTAGATTTTTTAGGCCTCTATTATTAGCTTTCGCGCTCCGCCATCTTGGCTCCCTGCACCAATGCTTACAGCGGCCTTGAGTTAAAACATATATTATTGAAAGATGTACTTATTCAGATTTCTTAGGAAATGAAAACTTTGCTGGAAATGTATTGCAGAATTGAGGCGGTAATCTAATCATCTGCGGAAGACAAACAATGAATAAAACAGCTGTCGTGCTGGAAACTGACAAAAACCTGCCATTTTGTTCTTTCAACTAACAAGCTGTTAGACGTACGTTCTTTTGGCTAACGAAAATATTTTAAAATATAATTTTAACCTAATTTCATGCAATAATTAGTCAAATTGTAACTGGGTTGGCTTTGCAAGGTGTTTTATATATTTCTTCATTGTCACTCGTCGCCTTTTAGCGGTATTTAATTAATTGTTCTTGATTCTTGGATTATAATCTTCTTACGATTCCCCAGAAAAAACAGCTGGATAACAAAAAAAGGTATGTACGTAATTTAATATAATTAAAAATATTTTTAATCAATAATTGATTGAAAATATTTTGACAATTCTGTTTTTTTTAATTATTATATCCCTTAGGGCTACAAGCTTTTAATTTCCACAATCTAAAAGAGCAACAGAATGTAAGTGTATAAAATACTTTTTCTGTCCTATTAAAAATCACACGACAATCTGTAAAAAAAAAAAAAAAAAAAAAAAAAAAAAAAAAAAAAAAAAAAAAGTTAAACCTATATTGCAAGGATTATAATATTTTAAAATGTACATTTGCTCATATATGAAAAATATTACTCTCTTTGTATATTTGAATTATGCCTGCTTTTTAAAAGGAATTAAATTTTAATCTTCAAAAAATTAAATTTTTCGAAAAAAAACACGAAACAACAACATTGTTTGAGCATTTTAAGATAACCTGTATTAAAAAATCCCGATATTTACACGAGTTATGGCTAAAAAATATATATGTTGTTCTCACTGTACGCAGTGATTAAAAAGATACTTTAAAATGGTCTATCTCAAAAAGTTAAAAACGTACATAAATTGTGCGCAATAATTTTATAAAATTAATCAATGTTTCTCCCTGCAATCTCTTTGAATTAATTATATTAAGACTGAACCTAAATTTGTGTATATTTTAACACTAGAAGCGCCGTTGGGGTAATTTGGCTTTTTTTTCCAATTTCCCATGCTTTATTTCAACATGCAAGTGAACACCGCATCTAACATTTTTTTACTTTTCCTAAAATTCTATCAGGCGTACCGTGACAATTTTTCATCTTTCTATATTAATTATTTAAAAAAATAATCATAGAAATACCTAAAACAGCCAACGGGGGTCATTTTGACCCCCATAAGAAAAATGACCGATTTTGAAGTGAAAATCTGTTTTTGAATTCCCGATATCTCACTTTTCCTTACTGCGCATGGGGGAACACGCATCTGGTATCGCGATAACTAAAAAGAGAAAAGTAAATTCCGGTTTTGCTTTGTTTCGATGACGCATAGCGATATGAAGGAGTCTAGTATTCTGTCTGTTGCGTGCGCATCATCAGTTAGCAGCGTTGCTCTAAGCACATCGACTCTTCCCTGAAATGCGCACGCATTCTAGCAGCGCTGGCGTACTACAGAACTTTTAGAGGGAAAATCGTTCTACTGCAGCTACGGTCGAAAACGAAACTTGAAGCTATTTTCCGCAGTAGCGTTTGTTTTCAAAGCTTTCGACTGCAACCAAAGTGTAAGCCTTTCCCCGTATAAAAAATGCGGAGAGGATTGAGAACACAGGAGTGCCTTGCGCTCCTGTAGTAGTTAGATTCAGATGTGAGTGGTGATGTCAGCAACGATGAAGATTTTCGTGTAGATAATGTGAATTTAGAGAATGAATCGTCTTCTTAAAGCAGTGACAGTGATACCGCAGAACATTCTACCAATGTGACTTCCCCTGTTACTCGCGGATCACGAAGCTCACGTGAACGTAGTCGTACGAAAGGAATAGGCGATAACATACCTAATCTTTCTGTTGGCAGCAGTAACGAAAAGTACACGTCATCCAGCGGTATTCTTTGGACTCCGATGAACCTTAGCAGCCCTAATTCCACTACAGGTCGCACACCAGCTCGAAATATTGTGAAAATTGCAAGCGGACCAATATTTTTTGCTCGTCGTAACATTGGGACAAATCCAGCTTCAGCCTGGCGTTTGATGGTGACCGAAGCATTGGGGAAACACATTCAAACATGCACAGTTGCTGAAACACGACGTCAGCTTGGAAATGACAGCAACTGGAAAGATAATCTGGTGGAACTGGATGCTTTTTTCGCCCTGTTATATGCCCGTTGGGCACTAGGCCATTCCAAACTTTGTGCAGATGATTTATGAAATAAGAGTTGGGTACCACCTGTGTTCAAAGACATAATGTCACGCAATAGTTTCCGTGAAATCATGCGGTATCTCAGATTTGATATGCGACGTAGAAGAGCAGAGTGCCTGGTCACGGACAAATTTGCTGTCGCTTCTGAAACCTGGTACAAGCTGATTGAAAATTGTTATTTGTGCTATAATTCTGGAGAAAAAATAACCCCTGATGAACAGTTGTTGCCGTGTAAATCAAGGTGCAGATTCATCCAATACATGGTAAATAAGCCGGACAAATTCGGCATCACGTTCTGGCTAGCAACTGATGTAAATTCCAAATATGTTTTAAATGGCTATCCTTATTTAGGCAAGGATGTAGAGCGGCCAATTAATTTACAACTTGGAGAAAGTGTAGTGCTGAAATTACTACAACCATATCTAAACTCCGGACTCAATGTCACTGCTGACATTTTTTACGTCTGCAAAACTTGCAGATGAACTTTCTGCAAAGAAAACCACAATTGTTGGGACGATGCGTCTGAACAAGAGAGAATTACCTCCTATTGCCCGCAACACATCTTCTCCACGATATTCATTTTCTGCACTGAAAAATGGAAATAAAATTATCACGATATGTAGGTGCAAGAACAAAAATAATGTTGTGATTCTTAGCACTATGCACACGAATGTGCTTGCAGACAATATTGCAAAGAAGAAGCCGAACACTATCACTTACTACAATAAAACTAAATGTGGTGTAGACGTAGCAGACCTCATGCTACGAAAATATGCTACAAGATGTGGATCCCGTAGATGGCCTATTCATGTCTTTTATAATGTCCTTGACATTGCTGCACTGAATGCTTGGATAATTTTCAAGGAATGCTCAAACACCTCAATTTCACGTCGAGAATGTATTCTGGCCCTCGTGGAAGAATTACGAATTGGTGCTTTGCACAACACATGCCCCCCAATTGATCGATTACAGACCCTAAAGCGGAAGAAGTGTGCTTTTCAACATTGCAAGGGACAAAATAAAACTTCTGCAAGCTGTGAGGGATGTCAGAAACCAATTTGCTGTAAGTGTATTGCTGTGACCATCAAGCGTGCATACTGTTCTACTTGCGCTAATGTCTAAGTAACTTTGGTAACTTTATTCAGGATTTATGTTTTTTTTATTTCCTTACTTTGAAACATGCTGTGTGCTAATTTGTATTATTTATATTATTGTATTATGATATATATATATATATATATATATATATATTATAGATATGTATAAATTTAACTATATTGTATTTGTGTGCTGTTGTGTAATAAAATATATTGAATTATATATTGTTATTTATATAGTGTAACTAAAAAACGTACAATTGGGGATAAAAGAACTCTATAAACTAAATAAATAAAAAAGAAAAAATTATAAATTATTTAAAAACTTTTATATATTGCAATTTAAAAATCATTTATCAATAAAAAAATATATTTACTTTGATATGGCTTGAATTTCTTATGGGGGTCAAATTGACCACAAACGGCGATTTTAGGTAAGTCCAAAATCCGGCTGTTAACAAAATTTCTGTTTAAAAATAAAGTTAAACAGGTTGCATATTTTTTTCGGAGTTTATCTATGCTTTTTTTTCTGTGTTTGGAACTATAAACAAATTTTGACCCAATCTTAAGACAGATATAATCTCTGAACCCGTAAACTAATTTTTAATACATTTCATGAATTTTCAAAATATTTAACTTAAAAAACAAAACATTATACAATTTTAAAATGAAACAATATATAGTTATCTTACAAACAAGTTTATTTTTTACATCAAACTACATTTTGTAAGAAAAAATTTAAATATAGTAACATAAAAAAACAGACAAATGTGATGTTATAATTAAACAAATATGTTTATAAGATAAATATTAAATTAAAAAAAATTTATAAGTTAAATATTTTGAAATATTCTTCAAACACACAAAAATTACTTTGCAAAACTTTTAAGCTAATTACATTGTGAGCTACATATCAACAAAAAGCATATTGCTGTATCAGAAACATATCTGAAATTTATAGTCCGTTTCTTTATATTTTCAAGTACTATTACTGGCTTTTTTGCGGAACTTTTCTAAATTCTTAAAGAATGTTCCTGGTTTTTACCAGGAAAATGACAAGATGTGAACATATCTAATTTTTTTTTGGAAGATTGCTGATCTCTTCCAGGAAGGTTACTGGCTTTTACTGGGAAGATTTTAGTATGTTCATGGTTTCTTCCAGAAAGGTTACCGACTTAAACCTGGAACCTTTCTTAAGAATTCATAAACCTTACCACTATAATTCCAGTAAAGTTACTGACTTTTAATATTAACGTTTCTGAATTCTTAAAAAAGTTTTCTATTTTTTGCCAAAAATGTTACTGGTATAAATTAGGTACATTAGCTACCCATTATTTTCCAGGAACGTTCCTGAATTTTTTTTACACTGTAGGGATATCATTTCCTATTTTCTTTAGCTCTAAAGAGTAGAAAAAGTACCAATGTTTGATTTCGTTAGACGTTATTTTGTTACAATAGAGACACGAATGTTACTAGGGTATGAATATTGGTTCCATAGTCAAATTTGGTATGTAACGCAATAAACCACGTGTTTTGAAAAACACATGCTCGGCTATGTGAGACAAAATATTACATAAAGTAGAAAATAATGAAGTTTTGCACTTTAAAAAAAAGTCCAAAATTACTTTAAGAAATTCTAGACATATTCACCAGAACCGAATACCCTGACAATCTCATATTATTCAAAGACATAATCCTGAGTACATGGAATTATTTTTATGAAATCTCTGAGTTCAGCCACACTTACATGTATTACATTCCTGTCTTTTCTTCATATTTTTTAAATCTGCTATGCTTGTAGGAACTTTGTCTTTTGACAGTTATTGAAACGAGGCTATTCATTTCTAAAACTCTGTCCTAGTGTTTTTAATGGTGAATTTATGTTAATAGATTATACTTCCAGAATTAATCATGACAGGTTTTTTGTAGAAATTTTGAAAACTCACTGAAGCTAAAATCATCAAATCTGATCGCTGAACTGTATTCTTAATAAGCTCTTTATTTACTACTTTACAAACCAACTCAATATACTTCACAAAGTCTTTTATTTATTAGGAGGAATGTTAGTCATCATTTTCCAAAGAATTTATTGAACAATATTTCTTTTCACATGTGTTATTTAGATATTATAAAACATATAGGTATGTTACTGAGATAGTATCAGCCTTAAACAATCGTGTTCATTTAATAATCTTCCTAAATTCTGTACATTTACTCTTTTCCTGTACTTTACACGTGGCACTAAATTTTCGCGCATTAGTTCATCGATGCTTTTTTCACAGTAGAAGTAAAAAATAATTCAATATATATTATGTAAATTATTTTTCATGAAAAATGATACATTTTACTATTATATAGTGAAATTGAACAAAATATAATTAACGTCACGAACTTTGTGACCAATTAAATCCATTTTCTCGCCAGTTTTTTTATGACCCTAATGTTGTGTGCAGGTTCAAATGAGAAGAAATTATTAAGACTTACCACTTCGTTGGTCCACTATGGGCAGCGTAAAACTATCGCACTCTTCTCGTCATAGTTGAAACTAATCTTTGGTACTCAGAAATTTGATTTTTTGTTGCCATTCTTCAAGAAGAATTCTTTTTCAACTGCTGCTTGTCTCGTGGTTTCTTTTTCGAACTTCTTTCTTTAAGTACCACTACAAATCCTCGATAAGATATGTCCCGTGAATCAGGATCCAAACACAGAAATACCATTTTGTTGAAGCCAGTCATTTGATGTCCCAGCTGTTTGCAGTTTGTTAAGTCTTGTTGAAATTGAAGATATTGTTGATCGCGTTAATAACCTGACTGAAGGCCATGTTATTGAATTAAAGCCATCAATTGATTGTGCAAAATATTCCGATAATGTTATGCATTGATAGTACGCTCATATGGCACCATTTGGGCAATACCAGAATAACCAAAACATACCCAAATTTGAATAAGTTATGGAAACGTGCACTCTTGTTTGACGCATTTTGAGTTTAAAGGTTCATTTGTTTACCATGTGACCCGACGACGGATATTTCCATACAAAACTAGAAAAGGGGATTCATTCGACCTTATACACTTTAAGATTTGTCTATTTTAAATGGTCTACACCCTACAGAAAACGTTTTTTTTTATCATTGGTTAACATCGGCTTACGTTTGCTTTTGTAAGATTTGACGCCCATTTTATACAGTCTTTTTGTAGCCATTTTACGAGTCACTGGTCACCTTATGGGCCATGCCATAGGTACTGTCATAGTTCCTATAATATCCAATTATAATTTTGTACAATACCACTCGATGCAACATTCGATTTTCTCGGGCCGTTGTTGTTGATGGGCGACCGGTACTGTTTCTTGGCTGTAAATCTCCGCATGCAACGAAAGTTTTCAAAACATATGGAACTGTTGATTTTGAATAATCAAATCTCTGCCTATTTGCCTCATTAGAAACCCACTATTTGGTTCTTCGATTGTCTTTTTTACGCAACTCTACCATAACCCTTTCACTGTCCATTTTCTTCTTATTAATTGATTTGAAATCGTTCTTCTTTTAAACAACAAATGCCATCAGTTCCGGATTCGATAATTTGAATAGTTGGAAACAACCAGCCAATTGCAACTGTCAAAAAGTTTCTTTAAATGCACAAGCGCAAAACAATAGGGATTTCTATTTTTAAGAGGGAAAATGTTTTATATACGTATAATCTAAGTGTGCGACTTCTTTTATTCTTTTATTCAATGCAATTCAGTTTAGACGACTGACATTTCAAGAATTTGATTGTTTATTTACACAAAATTAAGTTTGCATTTTCTTTCTATGAAAAACTTCACTTCTAATCTGGTGCGCAAAAAGAATTAGGACCACGGGTAAGGCAACTTTCAATTTAATTAATAACGTTCAAAAGGTTATTATTATATATATACTTTTTATTCGTGATCCCAGAAGGATGCGAAATTTAAATTGTAACGTTATAACAAATCATTTTACATTTTTTTAGCTATTTATTTAATAGATCCTATTGTGCAGATTAAACCCTGATACGAAAAATGTTCCTACTTTTATTAGGTGAAAACTCTTTGACTTTTCTTTCCGACATTTTCGAACAGTTTTGCTGCATAAGTGATTCTCTCACTTATCTGCGGCTTTTTAATGTATGTATACTCTCTTTGCTCATTCCATCTGTTGCTCTTCTTACATATAGTTGTATCTGTAAATGTGGTTCGTTCTGTTCCCCGCTTATTATTTTTCTGTATCTATATAATACATATAACCAAGAAAAATTAAAACTCCATTCCAAGTTTCATAACGGGAATCCCTCTGAAAATGGAATACAACCACACATCTTTCACATCATAACATATAATTAATATTTTTCTTCATTTTGTTGACTAGTGCAGCCCAGTGGATTCATGTGAATATGCCCCCTGGTGGATCCAACGATGAAAACAGGTAAGCGAATCTTTCTTACCTATATATTTATATTGAGTGAAATTTAGATAATAGAAAGAAGGCCTCCCTTAACTACTACGCATATCCGTAAAAGATCCAAATAAAAAATATATTATACGGTAATGTTTAGTGGTCACTGAATGAATATCAATAAAACAACAAAAATACTTTTGATAGCGTCTATGTTAATTATCTTTTATAGTTTGAAATATTTCGTGTTCTTTTACTTCCTTTTGCTTTAAAGGTTTGAGGTTTTTTTTTCTCCAGATGAATTCATATACCATATATATTATACTTTTTAATAAAGCTTTAAAGTTGGAAAATTATAATAGTTACATTAAAAAATATATTTCAATTTATAACAAGCTTTAAGTCAATATGCAGCAGCTTTCGTAATTACAAAATGGAACAAGAAATGACATATATATATATATATATTGCTAGTTTGAAAGTAAAATCCGAAAAAAAAATTGTATAAATTTAAACACAACTCTGTTTTAAACCAGTTTTTTCTTTTATGTATTCTAACTCGTATTTAGAATCATATTTTATTTTACCTCAAAAATAAGTAGTCTGCACTAAAAGGGAAATTTAAAACTAATGATACCTTAGTGAGAAATAATCGTTAAGCTCAGTATGCATTAAAAGAACCGAAAAGCCTCATCTTCCTAACGGAAAGCTTTGTTTGATAAATAGTTCTGCTAGGTAACATTATATCATTTTAGACGGTATTTGTTCCACCGCGGTTTATTGCGGTAGCGTCAGGGATTTAAATTCAATTTGTCTGTGTCCCAATGGAATTAGCTTTATAGTTATTGAAGTAGACTATACATTTCGATGGTTGTACGGATATGATATTTTAGTGCGAAACAACAGTTAAGATTAGTACACATTAAAAGGAACCGTAAAACCTCATCTTCCGAAAAGAAAGCATTGTTTCTTAAAAAGTTCTGGTTGGCAACAGTATATCACTTTAGAGGTTGTCTATTCCAGCGCGGCTCTTTGCAATAGCGTTAAGGATTTTAAATTCAGTTTGTCTATGTCCCAATGGAATTAACTTTATAGTTATTGTTATATATATATATGTTATATATATATATTATTGTATATATTATATATATTATATATATTGTAATATATATATCATTGCTAACTTCATTTCAATTGTTGTAAAATATGATATTTTAGTGAGACACAACCGTTAAGCTTAGTATGCATTAAAAAAAACCGTAAAGCATCATATTCCGACAAGAAAGCATTGTTTGTTAAATTGTTCTAGTAGGCGAGGTTATATCACTTTAGAGGTTGTTTATTCTAGCGCGGCTTATTCTGATAGCGTTAAAGATTTAAATTCAATTTAAATAAGTTCTACTGGAATTCTTGGAAAGAGTGTTTCATAGTTATTAAAACAGAACATTCATTTCGATGGTTGTAAGAATATTATAACTTTGTGAAAAATAATTGTTACTCTCAGTATGCATTAAAAGAAACCGTACAACATCATCTTCCAAACGGAAAGCTTTGTTTGATAAATATTTCTGGTAGGCATAATAAAATTAGGAAATCATAATAATCAATTTTTGATATTAATTTTAAATTATATACCCGATTCTTAATAGAGAAGATGCCATAGTTAAAATTATAGTATATGCATTTCATACTGTAACAACGTTCGTGGCAATTCAGGTATAGTTACAAATATTAAAGTTTCGAGAGAAGGAGAGACTGATATACTAATAAAGAAAGAGAAGTTATAAATAATTTTGAAATACTTTGAAAAGTGTTCACAATGAATGCATTCAAAATTAGATTGCCAAACTATTTATAATTCATATCAAGCATCGTTTTCCTAATGAAGATAAAAACACTCTTATTTACTAGTAAAAGATTGTTAACCTAGAAATAGACTAACAACATTAAATAATGTAGTTTGGGCTAATTGCTTTAAAATGAATAATAACATAAACATACTACTACGTGCATTAAAACTCGCTTGTTTCATGTTCTATCATTCTTTAAATCGGTATTTTCAGTTTGCATTTTTCCGCTTTATTTAATGATACATTTTTTTCCTTAAAAATAAATAAAAAACGCTATAACTAAAAATTTAATTTTGACGATAGCTTTGTGAGAAATAAGGTAAAGCCAGGAGAGATTCAGGAGAGGTCGGAGAGATTGCGCACATAGAGGTTCGGGGGGAAGGAGTAGAGTGAACGCGCAGCGACTCCAGGTAGTTGTACAACATCAGTAGTTGAGTGTCTACTTAAAAGTGCACGTTGATTGTTTTGAACGTCTAAGATAAAACATTGCTATTTTGTTTTGTTTCTCCAAAGTAAGTGCTTGAATTTTCATAGCTTTTCATCAGAATTCCTATACAATGTCAGTAGTACAAAATATTTTAAATTTTAACGATTTCTCATAAGCTACTAATCTAGACTAACAATGTGAACATCAACGGTTCGTTTTATTAGCAGCCATGTTTAAATAAAAGGCTGCGCAATCTCTCCTACTGAAATTGGAGAGTTTGCGCATCTGCTACTTAGGAGAGATGGCGCATTATTCCCATTAGTTTCCATGCTAGGAGAGATTACGCAGCTTATTGGTAAATTTGCATAAAAAAATGAAAAATGAAAATGGACTAATTTTAAGTTAAACGTGTTATCAAGTAACTTAAGGTTATTTTGTAATCCTATCTGGACTTGCTTTTTCTTATTCTTTAATTTTTTTTCCTTTAATTAAATTTTTTAATCGTTTTTAAATTATTTCTTTTTTCTTATTCTTTAATCATTAGGTTGAAATATTCACTCCTAATACAACAATATTTGTTCACAAAAACCTCACAACAGTGTCATTTAAGTGTAATTATTATTGTTAACAATTTAATTGTAGTTATTATTAGTAACAATCTCTCCTACCCATGTGCGCAATCACACCAACCCTGTAAGGACAGATTACGCAAAATAACTTTCTTGGTTTTATTACAACAGTTCTATTAAATTGCTACATAACATCAAAATAGCAATGTAAATGCATAAAAAACAAATGTAGTCAAAATTATAATATTTAGCAAAAAAATAATATATAGATTTTTTATTGTTATTCTTTTGAATTGTGCGCAGACTCTCCTAGCTTTACCTTAATTGTTAAGCGTGTTGTGGATTAAGATGAACCGTAAAGCATCATATTCCGAGCGGAACGCTTTGTTTGACAAACCGCTCTAGTTTACAACATTATATCATGTAAAAGGTTGTCTGTTTCAGTGCGGTTTATCGCGGTAGCGTTAGGGATTTTAATTCAATTTATCTATGTCCCAATGGAATTAGCTCTAAAATTATTGAATTTGACTTTTCATTTCTGTAGCTGAGGGAATAAGCATGAATTATGTTATAAAAATTGTTAATTTAAAATTCGACTAAAAAAATGCTTTTGCAAAAAATAAGTTTCTATATTACTCTGATGAATACTTTTTATTTGTATATTTCGCATTTTTACAACCTTCCATGTGTAGTTTTAAATGTTATTTTGCTTCACTTCCAAATTACATTAAATGAAGTTTTTTCCAGTGATTACGGTGTACCTCTTTTAAATATATTTTTTATTTAAAAAATAAATATTTTTTGTAAACTTACGTGTATTTTGAACGCTAAAAAGAATTTTGGCAAAAAATACATTTTTAATTGTTTTTTTCGGTTATGATTATGTATTCATATATTTGTATCAATTTATCTATCCCATCTGTCTCTCTCTCTGTATCTGTCTATATATATATATATATATATATATATATATATTGAATTTTTTTCTTACAAATTATGCTTATTATTCTTCCTAAATGACAGTATTGCATTTTTTCCTTACAATTGCACAATACTGAATAAAGCTTTATATTTATCATTTTGCATTTCCTTTTATTTTGTTATTAAACTTAGATTTCTTTTTGCTAACATAGGTACATACATTGTAAAATGTATGTCGTAACACGTTCTATACAACAAACACTAAGAATCCTCTACTGCTTCACCGTTTCATTTATTATAAGAATTCTAGGCTGATTTGTGCTTCTCTGTCTTTTATCTCCCAAAGCGTGTGTATAAAATTTGTTAATAAGTAAACGGATACAGCTGTTAAATTTATTTGTTCAGGATATTAATGTATCAAGTCGGTAATTTATTTACTTTGCTTTCTCGTTCTAGTTTTAAATATCACAGATAGATGACGCTGCGCTGTTTCAGTCTATTAGAATGCTCCGATTAACGTAACAACAATGAATCAATTTGTTATAAATTTTAATCTACGTTCTATTTAGTAATTGAAGCGTCAAAAACATTTGCATTTCAAAATTGCAGGGTTTTATTAACATATTATTATATATTACTTGGATTTAGTATTTAACAAAGTGAAATAATCTCTATAGCATAGATATGCTGGTTTTTGAATGTTTTTAATAAATTTGCAGTCCTCCCAAACATCATTGATATCTAAATATAGCAACAATATGAGGAATTTTTTTTTATTATTACTGTTGAAGACAATGAAGCAACATTCTTCGGTAATATCTGGAATTAAAACCAGGAAGATTGTTAGAGATGCGAGATTTTTAAACAGAAGTGACTGAGAACACTATCCTCCTGAAAATATAACTCCAAAAGCTATGACTTCGTATTAAAGGTAAATGCAGGCAAATAAATATTAATTTATAGTTTTTTTAAAACTGAGGATAGCATATGGATTGAAATAAAATACACTTCATATTTAAAATAGATTAAATTAAATTAATTTAAACTTGTTAAATTCTTATATATTATAGTCAATTATAAAGTTAAAAAAAAAAAAATTCTGATACAAAATGCGCAAATATCCAAAAGCCTAGGTTAAAAGAAAAAAAATAATACACGCAGCACAATAGCTTTACATTTTTATTACTAGTATGAAATAAACTTGAAATTAAACTTTAAGATTTATATTTCTGGTAACATAAATTGCATCACACAAATATGTATCACAAAACAAGAAAAAGTTAGATTATTTTTTTTAATAAATTATTTTGAATAAAAACATACAAAATTATTTTGAATGAAAAGATTAATAAAATTAATAATAATTAAGCGTATAATACGTTACGGGGTATAAAGCGCACCTAGACATTCAGATGTAATTTTTCAATTTTTAGGTATATTTGTCTTATAACGCTCGTCGCTTTCTTTTCAAAGAAATCCTCATGAGATAAATAGCAAAACATAAAATAAAGATTATTATAATGTATAATAGCTATTGCTACTCATGTCATCTTCATAGCAAAAAATTATTTTTTTGTAAAAAAAAAATAGCATGTTCATTAAATTAGAAATTATATTTCATATGATCATCTTTTCTTTTTTTAATTTTTAATTTTTTATTTCTATAACCGGCGTATTTGGGGCAAAATCCTGGCCAAAATTTATTTTCATGCGTTTTAAAGTTAAAACCAGTTAAGTTTTTTTTTTTTTTTTTTATAACCGGCGAACAGTGAAGTAAGTATTTGGGGCAAAATCCTGGCCAAAATTTATTTTCATGCGTTTTAAAGTTAAAACCAGTTAAGTTTTTTTTTTTTTTTTTATAACCGGCGAACAGTGAAGTAAGTATTTGGGGCAAAATCCTGGCCAAAATTTATTTTCATGCGTTTTAAAGTTAAAACCAGTTAAGTTTTTTTTTTTTTTTTTTATAACCGGCGAACAGTGAAGTAAGTATTTGGGGCAAAATCCTGGCCAAAATTACTTTTCATTCGTTAAAACCTTCGTTGTTGACTTACTATTAATAAATACACCTAATTAATGTTATATATGCATATATGTATGCATTTATTAAAAAGTAAATAAATATATAATACAATGTTTACTTAATTGTTTACTGTTTATAAGAGGAAATTAAATTTTGATATGTTTGTTCTATTTACAAGTAATGTTTAATTAAATGTGGTTAATTTTACTGCACATAAATATTTAATTATTTATTAAGAAAAACAATGCATATATATATATATATATATATATATTACTTTGATTTTGTATTTAACAAAGTGAAGTAATTTTCAGATATGCTGGTTTTTGAGTGTTTTTAATAGATTTGCAGTGCTCTCAAAAATCATTGATATCTAAAAATGGCAACAATATGAGGAACATTTAAAAAAAAAAAAATCTGCCTTCAAAATCATAACCAATACGATTATCGACAAACCCTGACACAGCTTTAAAAATCTTTGAATATATTAGATAATATATTTCAATAAATTATAACTAAAAAGGTTTAATATTAACCAATTTTAATTATTTTTTATTATATGAAAAGTAAAATTATTTAAATGCACATGTCAAAATATACATTTAAACACAATAACAAAGCTATCACATAACTAAAAACCAGTTAGTCAACTATTATAAAATATGCTTTTTACAATACTTGAGCAAATTTTAATTTCTGCGTTTTTGGCCAGGATTTTGCATCAAATACTCCACTGTGTGCCGTTGAAAGCACGTCTTCTCACAAAGAAACTTTCACTTTAACTGAGGCTAGGAGTCGCCGGATATGACTCATACTTCTGAAATACACATAGATCGATGCACCAGTTCTTATTAAATATGCTTTTTAGAATTTTTGAGCAAATTTAAATTTCTGCCTTTTTGGCCATGATTTTGCATGAAATATTCCACTTTGCGGCGTATAATGTGCACCTGTAATTTCGATCAGTATTCTTGTATCAAAAGTGTGCGTTATACACCAGTATATATGCTAATTCAAACTTATAAAACTGTCAGGGTAGTTGGTTTCTACATTTCTTCAAGTAATACAGTTTAAAACTCATTTTGTGATTATTCTTTAAGTACATTAATTTTTATAATAAATTGAAAATATTTTCAAAATTAAACAGTTTACAAATAAAAGATTGCTTATGGAAGTGATTTTAAAACATATGAAGTTTCGAACCCAAATGTATATAACTTAAAAAACATACAATTTTATCGCAAAACTAAAAAAAAATACCTCTACGAAGTAAATATTTACAATTCTTATTACATAGATCTACTTCTTCAAGGTACTTTTGTCATCCTCAGCGTTGTTACTGATATTATTTTCCTTTATTATTTAAGAAATGATAGAAACAAAGTTTGTATTTCTTCTTCTATCTCACACGCAGAAAGATATTAAAGAAACACGTGTAGTGCATGCTTAAGTTGGATTCAAATAAGAAGATATACAGAAAACGAAATAAAAGTACAATTCCATGTCATTTAGAAAAGAAAATAACAAATATATACACTGAGAATGAATGAAAGATTTTCTATTTGAATGTTTGGTATCTCACAACGAAAATACATTTGTTAGACATTGTCTAAATGTATATATTTCTTTGTTTATGTAGTTTCGAAGTTAACGTTAATTCCGACAGCTTTTACTATTTTGAATACAATTGTATTATATTTGGTAAAGCAAAATAAACTGTACAAGAATTATATTATTCAATATTATGAGAACATTTAGTAATATTTTTGCCACTTTTTACAAAGTGTAATTAATCTTCATGTTAAATTTCAAATACTGTTGTTCACTGCTATATTGTGTAATGATATATCGCTTTTCTTTGGTGTTTTCTAGCGAAATAAATTAGTCGTTGGGGGTCACCGTAATACTTACCCATCATGGATATGCATAATGTAAAATATTAAAATAAAAAATGTGTAAACTAGTTATAAAATGCATTGCACTTCGAATAAAATCGTGGCTTGATGATGTCATAAACTTTAAAGGCTCGATTACTGAATTGCTTAAAAGAAACATCCTTATAACTCCGAAAACAATAATCCTATTAATGAGCGGTTTGTTGCATCTGATTAAGCGTCTGATTTCCAATTAAAATGTATCTTTGAATTGAAATTTGGATGAATTACAGGGTCACAAAAAATCGAAGACTGTGGAAAATAGGATTACAAATATATCGGCAACTAATTATCCGATCAACGTGAACTTGCTTGATGCAAAATTTATGTTTTTTTATTGTCTTTTATATTCACTCCATAAAATAAACATTTTCGAAAATGTTTATATACCTTTTACCAGAACGAATATTTCGAGATTCCGAAAAAAATAGTTCCGGTTAATCGAGGTTACTGAAATTCAATAAGGTTCTTCCCATTATTACATACTAAGTTCATACCAAATTTCAAGTCTCTATCTCAGTTTTTTCGGGAGATAGAGCGTTTACAGACACACAGACACAGACACACAGACATACAGACACACAGACGGACAGCAATTTTTTTTTCTAAAAATATGTTTTTCGGAATCTCCAGTGTCTGAAACGTGTAAATCCGTCAATTTTTTTTTTTCGATTTTCAAAACGATTACAAGACTTACCCTTTACTACGTATGATGGGTAAGTAAAACGTTCAGTAAATTTCTAAATAACTATAGATACATGTCGATTACAATACGTAATATTATCTTCGTCAACTTTGTTAAGAAAATTGCAATATGCAAGTAAAATAATGTTTTGGAGACCAATTGAAAATATTTTCTTAGACTTCATCTCCTTTATTTCCCTTTTATTAAGTCTGTCATAAAGCTATCTTTCTTGTCTCACGACAGTCGTGATATAACGGGTACATAGTAATGACATCACGGGGTATTTGATTTTGGTTTAAAAACTTGTTGTCAAATAAAATAAAATATATTTCAAAAACGGAATATAACATAAAATATGAAAACAATTTTATAATTAAAAGAAAAGAAACTATTTTTTTTTTTTTTTAATATTGATAAATTATCGGAAATGGAATCTTCATTGATAAATATTTAAAATATTTGGTTCAGTAAGCTTGAAATTAAAACGCTATACTGTATTTTACAGTGTAGTGTTAAATTGCGCAAATATGCTTGTCTTTACTTACAAGTAATTATTTTCAGAAAAAATATGTTTCATGATTTTAATCAAGCTCAATTTTAAATTAGCTAGCTCAGGTTAAAACATTCACATTTTCATAATCCTTTCCGCAGTGCTAATTTAAAATGTTTTATTAATTTTAAAATATTTCAAAATACGAAGAAATATCCAACAGATTTCTACGATTTTAAAATATTTGAATATATAGACTTTTGTACTAACAAAATGGATAATTTAGTGAATAATATAACTAGTAAAGTAAAATTAATTGTACTTCTTATGAAATTAAAGCAGTCATTATATTTGAAAAATGTTTTATTAATTTTAAAATATTTCAAAATACGAAGAAATATCCAACAGATTTCTACGATTTTAAAATATTTGAATATATAGACTTTTGTACTAACAAAATGGATAATTTAGTGAATAATATAACTAGTAAAGTAAAATTAATTGTACTTCTTATGAAATTAAAGCAGTCATTATATTTGAAATAATTATTCAAAATAAATAATTTAATGATAAAAAGGTTTATTTTTGTATGACTTTGTTTCCGAATGTAATGCTAATTTTGACGTTAGGCAAATGAAGTTACTTTCTGTTTAGTTTTTTATAGAGAATTAAATAATCGCAGAATAAAACTCATAAGCTAAAAAATTCTATAAATTTCGAAATTCTATAAGATTGTTTATGAAAATATTATATAATTTCTCCCGAGTTACCTATGATTCCGAAAAGCTGCACTTTGTTTCCAAAAATCTCAGGTATCAACAAATTTTATAGATTTAATAAAGTATTTATGAAAGAGATTTTTTTGTTGCACGTAGTTTTAAGAAACGTTTCAGGGAAGTTTTTACAGCGTTTCTTCTGAATCCGGTATCAACATCAAACATTGGTTTTGGGATTGCTATCAATTCTCAAGTAAACATTCACATTTTCCACGAACACTTTCAACAGGAAAACATGCTTAGTTAACAGTGTAAAATTTACATTATTCTGTTACTCTTGCATGTATAAATTATGTTACAGAGCTGAAAATGCTTATTTGGGAATCCCTGGACATGTGTTTTAAGCTGTAGTATGTGTTTTTAAATTAAGTAAATGCTTGTATACTATGATGTGTGTATATGTTCTACAAAGTATATACAGGGCTGCAAAATCGCGTTTCTAAGCATTACTGTCTACGGTTGCGAATTGCTTTAAACATGCATGGAACGGTGTTATGCATTTTGTACACGATTTATATTTTAGTATTCTATGCGATGACTGTAGAATATACGTAAATTCATATACAGGGCTGAACAAAATGAATTAGACGTATTGCCACGTATGATGATGATTTACAGAAGTTCGCTTTAAGTTATACTGTACGTTTTATAATTAAAATTAATTTTATCGTACATTATGCGATGTATAAAAATGCAGAAATCGTATCCAATATTGCACAAAACAATAGGAATACATTTAAGTCTGTGAATGAAAATTGTTGAAAGTTAAGTTCCAATTGTGTTATGCATATTGTAGTTCAACTAATTTTTAGCGGGCAGCAAAAGTTAATTCATATGCCTTACTGACCATGGGCAGTTATTGCTGAAATCGGGTTTCCCATTTTTTTCTTTAATCATATCAATATAAAACATCACCTTCTTTAAGAATGGATGTCATACATATGCAACTAATAATCATATTTTTGTGTTTATGTAAAATAAAATTTGAAATATTCGACCTAAAATAACTGTTTGAATCCCTTGATATATTTTATGCATGTTTTTAAATTTGAATTTTGAAAAACTTATAGGTACAGTCAATGTCTTATTTCTTTATCTGTATCAACATTCCATAATAGTTGACTGTGTATATAATATTAAATATACATGTAAAATCAGATATTTAATAAAACTATAAAGCAACACTGTAATGGAACATAGTACAATCAATTGTAATAGACGTTTAAAGCTCTATACAAGGTCTTCATCAGTAGAAATGCTACTCGAAAACCAAAGCTATATTTTACAACATTCAAAGTTTTGCATTTAAAATATTAAATCATTAAAGTGTATATGTCACAGTAGGACCGCATATTCTCACGGAATACATGTTTCGTTTAGGATATAATCTTGCAAACCAACCTTCTAGATAAGAAATTGTAATTTTAAAATTATTGTAGTTAGATTTAATAATTTTAAGATTTCCGAAATATGGGATGTGGTTGGTATCTGTTGAATGATTAAAAAGGTTCGATTGTAAATTTCTAGTTTTGTAAATGCGTTTATGTTTTTCTAAGCGAATGTTACATGATCGATGAGTTTCACCAACATAAACAGAGACGCAATCTTTACAAGGGATACTGTAAAATATACCGGTATTCTATAACGGGAGGGGGGGGATTTTTGTGTTATGAATATTGAAGTCTAAGAATGTCGACTGTCGATGCTGACTATTCAGAATGTCGATATATTTTACAGTATCCCTTGTAAAGATTGTGTGTGCGTAGAATTTTTCAATAAGATTGTTTTACAAGATTGCAAAAATCTCTCCTAAACGCAGCATATACGATTCCACCAAAATAGGTGGTCTTATTGTGACATTTAACCCGTGGTGATTTAATATTTTAAATCCATAATTTTGTACGTGAATATGTGCAAACAAAAGCTTTGGTTTTTGATTGGAATTTTTTTGTATGTCCTTGTACATGAATGATGAAAGCACTGCACACCATCCTTTTCAGTAAGCTAGTTATAGTGCGTATACTTTTTTATGTTTAACATAAAAAATAAGTGTAACATAAAAAAATAGACTGCAAAAGATTCTTCCGCTCAGTCTATTATAAAACAGAATTAGTTTGTGTGACCTTGTAACTGAATAATAAATGCTTTGAACCAAATATTCTACAGAATGCACGCTTTAGTGCACTTCATAAATGCATACCAGTTTAATTTTGTTTGAAATAATGTAACATTAACTGAATGCACTTGGATCGATTTTCTTTACATTGACCGTAATGTAATGAAATATTTTGACTATCCCTGTAAACGAACTATAAGTGCTACTCACATCATATTTTCAATGATGTTCGTGCTATAATAAACGTCAATATTACATGGACATTACAGGGCAATCCGAGTACATTTACGGCAGTTAGAGCACAGAGAGAAGGACAGATAATCCGAAGTCACAACCATTTTTGAAATATAGTGGATAGCGTTAAAAAGAATAAGAATTTGTTTTTTAATCTATGCTAATCAATAAAAATAACTAATAAAAAAACCCCACACAAATGAAAGAAAGTGAACAATTTATTTCCTACTATACGAATATCTGAAACTTTGATATAAAATTATAACTACAATTTTTGGAGAAATATATTTTCCAGGTAAAAAACATCTTTAAACGAAAATAATTAGCAAAATTTTAGAAATTTTTTTAGCTTAGTAAAAGCATGTGTATTTATTTTTCGAATGAATCTAAACGTAACACAAAAATGAACCATACGCGATTATCCTAATTGCCGAAACGGTTATTGAAATCTTTAAATTTGTAATGTATTTGTTTTGCATATGATAAATTGTGAGTTTGTAATAGGTTTGAGAAATAATATTATTAACGTTCTGAAAATTTTAAATTTCAAAACTTCCATTTTGAATTTTGAACTATATTTTTTAATTAACAAGGGGATTTTGCCCCACCCTACAAGCTACGCTCGCCAACTCCCGTTGAGACACCGCAGATTGGTTCTGATTTTAAAAGATCACTGAAGTTTAGATTACTGAATTAGAATTACGTGACCTGTGGAAATCTTCTATAATCGGATTTGTATTCATTTCCCTTTGACTGTGGGATTTTAAGGCCAATTCAACTGTTGTCGCAACAGCTAACGGCTATTTTCGTGACTGATCGAATAAGATCAATTAAACATTTTAAAATCAGCTTGTAGAAGAAGATTAAGAAAACAATGTTGCTGCCTCTTGGAATTCATATTATGACGTTATAAGGGAATTGTTTTAAGTAAGACGTTTTAATTGTATCACTTTAAATAAGACGTAATTTTCACCAAATTTTTATTTCTCTTTTTAATATTCACGTGAAAATCATTTTTTAATGAAAATATAATATTATTTGAGCTATTTTAAAATTGGCAACAATAGGTAAAAAGACTTTTCGAAACATGAAATAAATCTCTTACGTAAATATATTTTTGAAATTATTCTGTTTGGCAATATTATTATTTGAGAGTTTAAAATATGTCGTAATTTTCTCAATTTAGTGCTGTTAACGCGTAATAATTTAGTTATTATTTTAAAACTTCTTTCTGTTTTTAAAATCACGTGTAAATGCATGTTTTAATTGAAAGGAAATATTAATATTTGTGCTATTTTACAGTTTCGCAACAATATACAAAAATGACATTTTTTTGAAAAAATGGAATAAAAATTTCATTTTTAGTCCCTGTTAACCCGTTATGTTAACCCCTTTAAAGATTTCCAAAATTATAACCCTTCAGGGAAAAGTACTTATGTTCCTAAAATGTTGAAATCATTGATTCACACCGGGATTTATCAACAAATTTATTTGTAAATAAGGAAAAGATTTTCTTCACGTATATTATAAAAGAAAAATTTTATTCAAAAATTCCTGTGTCATTGTGGCGTTTGGGAATTAAAATTACGTGGGATATATTATACTCCACTGTCACTTGATACACTTGGTCTGTCACACGTCACTTTGTCTGTCACTTGATATCGTATAAGGTATCTCTAGGAAGAGGGTGGTTTGCAATTTGATATCGTTCTCCCATTTAATCCAACCAAAATAAATATTTTGTAACTTTTTCTCTACATCAAAATAATCTGTTAACTTTTTTATTTTGTTTTTTTATATTTATTTTTAATGAAAATATAAATTTAGTATTAAAGGCTTTAAATGATTATAAATTCTCATTCCAAAATATGGAATACGCCAACATTCGGCATTCCTGTTCTTGTTCCATATGCGCATATAATTCACTGTTGGAGAAACCAGGTGCGAAATATGTTTGAAATGATACTTGTTGTGCTTACTAGTTTAGTAAAGAAAGAAAAATAATGTTGTGCACATGATTTGTTGATAAGACGTTCTTTCACCTTCCCCGTGGCATAGTCAAAAAGACAAAATTACTGTTGAATGCATTAATTATGTGACAATAAGCTATTATTAAATACTTTTAAATAGTAACTATCTCTTTTAGATGCATTTAATATAAAGTTATTTCATATTTATATTGGTGATACTTTATTGACTTCTTCTGTTAATTGGAACCCGTAAACTATGCGAATAATAAATGTATAACCATATATGAATATCACTGCAAACGCAAAAAAAAGAATAATAATTGTAAAATAAAAAGAATTTTTAGAAATTCATAACGATATCATTAAGGGAGGGCGGTGGTTCGAGGAATGATAACGTACGATATCGTAAGGGGGGTTTCAGGAGGTCCAAAATTACCAAATATTGATATCGTTATATATGTACAGCCCCTTTTAGCTTTAGTTTGGCAACAATTTCATATCATAACTTGATGTCACGAAAGTACTGTCAAAATGACGAATTTGTGCAGCGTTCTGCTCATATCATATACAAATATCACGAAGCAGATTGAAATATTTGAAATGTACTAATTAAGAGAGATCGCACGCTAAAGTTTCATGCCGTAACTTGAAAACGTGATAGTACAGTTAAAATAACGAATTGACGCTCCATTCTACTGATATGGTACCAACATATCAGGAGGGAGATTGCAAAATTTGTATTGTGCAAGTCAAGATAAAGGGTAAATGTAACAATAGTCGGCCACCCCCCAGTAGTCGGACACATTGAGATAAAATGCCTTACGCATAGCTTATTTTTGGTTCTAAATGAAATATTACAATTTGGTTATATACAGCCATCTTTCATAAGTCGTAAACTATCACCAAAGAATTGTGGGTATTTTTATTGAATTTGTAATCAGCCATTTTTTTTTTCAAGATAGAGGTCAAATCACCATTTTCCCTATTTTTTTTTGTTAACTGATGGCATTTTTTTTAAAAGGCAAGTATTAATTTATTATTTATTTTTTTCTAAAATTATAAGGCTAGAGTATTAGCAGGGTAAATAAACGAATGTTTTTGAGTGTAAAAAAGTAAATAAATTTGTTGCTTTTAATTAATTTTAATGTGGCCGACCATTGGGTATTAATTTTGCTTACATGTCCAATAGTCGGTCTCTAGGAGCTGAATACTGAATACAAAACTTATTGTAATGTTTTTGAGTTTATTTTTAATTGTTTGGTAGATATAACTTTATCTCTACATCTATAATAATATTATATAAAAAAAATCTTTTTTTACGTGCTTGTTTGTTTGTTTGTTTGTTTGTAGGGGAAACTACTGGAACTACAGAAATAATTTCAAAAGTAAAGGTGGTAGTCTCTGCTCCGACATAGACTATATTTTACGTCAGAGCCACTTTTCGCAAGTAGATGGATGAGCAAAAAACATTCCAAACTTGCCCTTTTTGTGACATTGAAGGAGCTAATAACTTGAAATTTGGCATGGTTGTTGTTTTCTAAAAAATTCGAAATTTAAAAGTGTGAAATGAGTGGAAAAAGTTCTAAATTACAATTTATGTAGAATTGTTAGGAATATAAACTTGAAATTTAACATGTCTGTTACTTTTAAGACGTAAATTCTGGAGCAAGGCACTTAAAAAAAGGGGAATTTTAGAAAATGAAAATAACTGTGAACATTCTAAAAACATTCTAAATTACGATTTATATGGAATTACTAGGGATAGAAATTTAAAATTTGCCAATTTTCTCATTTTTAATATGTAAACGCTGGTACAAAATACTTTATATAAAAAAAACGAAATTTCATAGGGTATAGGACCAAACAATCATTCTAAAGTTTCAAAATCTGTGATAGTTTTGGTGCTGGAAACTTAAAATTTGGCATGGTGGTTAATTTTAAGACATAAGCGACCGGCTATGAAAGGTTTAAAAAAAAATGGAAATTTAGAATGCTAAAATGAGAGGAAAATGTTCTGAATTAGGTTTTTTTTATAAATTTTAGAATATAAACTTGAAATTAGACATGGATAACCTTTCCCATACGTAAGTGGTCTGATCGTACCCGAACAGTGTCTAAAAAATTCGAAATTTAAAAGGAACTAAAAATTTTCTAAAATTGCAATTTCTGTGATACTGTTGGGTTTAAAATTTCAAATTTTGCATGGGGGTTTCTTTTAAGATGTAAACTCTCGCAAAGAATGGTTTCTATAAAATTCGAAATTTAAAAAACTGAAATTATCAGTAATTATTGTTTATCATTCTAAATTATGATTTATTTAGAATTAATAGGGATAGAAAACTGATATTCGATATCGGGGTTACTTTTAAGTCACAAATGCTCGTACACAGTAGCTTTTTCTTAAACTCGATTAGATGCGGCAGTTGGTACCCCCATTATTTGCTTTTCAATTCTGTTGAAAAGTGTTAAAACAACTAGATTGGAATGCGGCAATTGGGACAGATCCTCCCTGTGACTGCTTTTCCACTGCAGGATTCAAAATGAACTCGTATACTTATAAACTACATACTATATATATTTCCCGTTCAAAATGCATAAAAGTGTTAAAACAACTAGATTTGAATGCCGTCATGTGGCAGTTGGGACCGCCCATTCGCTTATGCACGAATGCATGCATATTTGCTTTTTAACTATGTTGAAAAGTGTTAAAAGCAATTCGATTAGATGCGGCAGTTGGGACACCTATTATTTGCTTTACAATTCTGTTGTAAAGTGTTAAAACAACTAGATTGGAATGCAGCGGTTGGGACCGCCCGTCCCTTCGCTTTTTCACTGCAGGATTCAAAATGAACTCGTAAACTAGTAAACTACATACTAAATATATTTCATGTTCAAAATGCATAAAAGTGTTAAAACAACTAGATTGGAATGCCGTGATGCGGCAGTTGGGACCGCCCTTCGTTAATGCACGAATGTATGCATATTTGCTTTGCAACTATTTTGAAAAGTGTTAAAAGCAACTCGATTAGATGCGGCAGTTGGGACCCCCATTATTTGCTTTTCAATTCTGTTGAAAAGTGTTAAAACAAATATATTGTAATGCGGCAGTTGGGACCGCCCCTTCGCTTTTCCACTGCAGGATTCAAAATGAATAACTCGATTCAAAACCCACTTTAATCTAACTTCAATTTTAGAGCGACCAGAAGGGGTACCAGCGTTTATTATTATTATTATTTTTTTTTTTGCAGTCGACTGTAGCATACAAAATTTAGTCAAAATCGCTTAAACCGTTTTTAAATACAATTTGTTTGACCCATAGTGACCCCCAAATGACCCACTAATCGAATTTTCTCGAACATATGACCCAGCCAAATGGTCTTCTTGTATTCCAAAAAGGTAGGACACAAAACTTAGTCAAAATCGTTAAAGACATTTATTAGATAAGATAAAATTACCTTGGACCTTAACATGTGACACTTAACGTGTGACCCAGCCCAATAGTCTTTTCGTACACCAAATCGGTAGGATATAAAATTTAGTCAAAATCGTTTTAGTCGTTTTTTGATAAAATTAGTTTGACCCGTAGTGACCCTAAATTGACCCACTAATCGAATTTTCTCAAACATGTGACCCAGCCCAATGGTCTTTTCGTACCCCAAAACGGTAGGATACAAAATTTAGTCAAAATCGTTAGAGCCGTTTTTTAGATAAAATTGATTTGACTCATAGTGACCCCCATATGACCCACTAATGAAATTTTCTCGAACATGCGACCCAGTCCAATGGTCTTCTTGTATCCCAAAAATGTAGGATACAAAACTTAGTCAAAATCGTTAAAGCCATTTAGCAGATAAAATAAAATTAGCTTTACCCGCAGTGACCCTAAATGACCCACTAATTTAATTTTCTCGAACATGTGAGATAGCTCAATCATCTTCTTATAACCGAAAATGGTAGAATGCAAAATTTAGTAAAATTTTTTAGAGTCGTTTTTCAGGTAAAACAAAATTCTGAAGTGGCCGACTATTGGTGCAGTGATGGCCGAACATTACAGTTAGAGTGGCCGACTATTGGAGAACTTGCCCTTTTTAAACTTAACTTTGTTTTAAAAAAAATATTACCGTGTTTTTCAAAAATAATTGCTGAAACATAATAAGAAACGTATGTTTTAACATATATCACTTTTAAAAATGTTGTGTCGTTTTTTAAAAATTCTACGTTAAGATTTATATACAAAAAGACAGTTAAGTGGCCGACTATTGGTACATTTACCCTATATGTTAAAGAATCTTGTTGTAAATCGGTAACATAATAGCTCCTTCAAAATCGCCTATTGGTACAAAATCACCCCGTTCTTCTCATATTGTACCAAAATACCGACAGAAGCAAGTCATTTAATATGACAATAGTAGAATAGCAAGATTTAAAAAAAAACAGAATGTGAGTTGAATTACTATATATTTAAAATTCAGTGAGCAGTTAATAAAGTTTATTATATTCACTACTAAATAAGTCAAAGAACAGAAAATGAATGCCATAAGCATATAAGCTAATTTTGTAATTAATCTAAACATAGGTATTACCAAAATACTGCTTAATATAATATATAATTGACCTCTGCATATAAACTTTAAAATGATGATCAACAAAAACCATATAGCCAGGAAAATTAGTAATAGGTAAATACCACTTACCATCGTGACCTTTTATTTAGTTAGTTAAAGTCTCTATGTCTCTAGCACTTTTCTTAAAAAATGGAATTTGCATCAACCGTATCAACCACGGAGCCTTTGGAAGGTAGGTCTTGACACATCTGGTTACTGTAAATCGTTCTCAGAGAATGAAATCCGCATCAGCCAATGATCCTTTGGAAAGTGGGTCTTGGTAGATCTGGTTACTTCGATTCGTCCTCACAGACTGGAATATGAATCATCCACACAGCCTTTAGAAAGTGTGTCTTGGCGCATCTGGTTATTAGACACTGATACTGATACAGTGCAGCCGCTTTATGGAAACCTAGAACAAAATTACTTGGATGTTTCCAATATTTTGACACCAGATTCACATGTCTATCTTGTATATAGCATATATTTTCTTATTAAGGAAAGAGTTTTCGGACACCCTGTATTATTTCCTGTTATATTTTTAGGTAAGTGATTTTTTGAATGAATGACATTGTGTGAAAAAGAATAGCTTACTGTACAAATAAAACAAGAACATGTAGAAATAAAACGATCTATAATTACCATGAACGACCAAACATTATCTACGTTATAGTAATGATCTATAATTTAGATAATGCATAAAAAAAGTATATCTTCTGCATTAGATTTTTCACCTTGTACAAAGTTATTAAGTTTGCAAAAAGGGGGGGCAATTACTAGTTTGTAGCAGAGTAAAACCGCTTATTAGTTGCTTCTTATATCCAAAATTTCCAAAAGAATGTAAATTTGCGTTCATATTCTGCATTTATTCTTGTACCGTAATGACATTTTGAATATATTATTATTTCATTGCATTTTTATTTATAAATTATTATTTATAAAATATCAAATTATTTTAGAGTTATTTCTTTTAAGTTCTCATTCACCAGGTAAATTATCTGATAGGTTTTGATTCACTGTGTAAATTATGTTAAAAAAAGATTTTCGAAGTTTGAGAACTTGCGCAAAATTATTTATAAAAATCTATATAATTTACAAAAGTTTTTTTTTTTTAAATGGTTAGATAAGTGTATTTTTCCAAAACTCTGCGTGAGAAAATTATTATTAAATAATATAATAATAGAAGTAATAATAACCAAAAATTTCGACCAACATGAAAGAAAAAAGAAAAAAAAAGTAAATTGAGTTTAAATATTTTTATAATATTATTACAATAAAATTAAAACTAGTTTAAATTAAGTTTTAATGTCGCTCTTTGCTTCCTTGAATATCCATATAATAATAATAAAATAATAATTTGGCTTTTTAAGTCATAAATAATTTTCTTAAGGGAAATCGATACCCTTCACTTTGCGAGAAAGGACGAAAATATCGATTTCGATATTTTTTTGTTTAAAATGTATTTAAACATCTCTACAACGTTCTTGAGAATTTACGTAAAGAACCGATGAATTTAAATGCATGGAAAAAGGCTTTTTTTACTGCATCGACCTCGTGTTAAATGCATCACAGTTGTAATGTTTAAATTTATTTTTCTCTGTTTGCGTTCTTCAACAAATGCTTTTCATTTGACACGCATGTTTTGGAAGGTACATAGGTTATATATTGGATAGTATTATAGGTTGTATATTGGATAGTACATAGGTTGGTATTGGATATTCAGTAATATAAATAGTATATAATTTAAAAATAACAGTGCTAAGTAAACAGTCATTTTCACTGTATTTTTTCAATATATCAACACATTTTATTTATGTTTTCTTATACCAATATATTTTTTTCGGAAATATAATGCTTTGCTTTATTAAACTAACTTCTAAGTAGAAAATGGAAAGAAAAAAAACGTTCCAAACAGTTCTAATTCTAGAAGAAGTAAGATTGAATAATGTCTTTAAAAAAAAACATCACAATTTACGAGAAAAAATGCATTTTGTTTTAATTAAATCATTTTTATTTGTTAAACTGTTTATTCATGCAAGAAGATCCAACCCGGGATTCTCAGATTGCAGAATATAGGTGAAAACCATTTTTTGTTCTAATTAAAAAGTAATAGATTTTTTACTTTTAATATATTTTTTTTTAGATTTCAGACTAAAAACACCAAAAATAATTTTTATATAAATGATGCCAATAAATTAATAGCCGAAAAAATCAACAAAGATTTCGCAATTATCAGCAGCATTTAATATACTGATAATTTCAGTAGTTTGAGTACTTATTTCCATTACATGTCTGTTAAAAAAAAAAAAAAATTATTTTTGTTATTTATGATTTTATTTATATATTTATGTAGTTTCGATTTATTTACGGAATATTAGACGAACTATTCATATAGTTTTAAGCGCAAACGCAGACTCACACAATCTTTCGTAATGAGGCTGCAAGCGATAGACACGTAACAATTAAAATTTTGAGATGTTTAGAATTAAGAAAATTGCAGTAACAGCGAAATTTATTGGTCAGGTCGTTGCCACCGTCATTATGACGCCAGCGTTACTCTCGCACATGTTTCTGCTTTATTATATGGATTAAAAAAAAGCGCTTATAAAACATCCAAATTTTCTAAAATAAAAAGAAAAGTGTCCAGTTAAACTGATGGCTTCATAGGCTATACACGCTACTTGTATATGATACTCACACAATTACATAAGTCTACATGAAATACCCATTTAGCTAAGGTAAGGGGAGGATTATACCCCGTTCCCCCTTTAATACTTAACCAATGAACACCAAAACTAATCAAGGAAGCACCTTATCACAATGAATCTGTATACAAAATTTGAAACAAATCGGATAATTCTGTATGAAAAACCCATATATCTAAATTAAGGTGGGGATTAGCCCACTATTCCCCCACCCCTTATATACTTAACCAATGAACCAGAAAACTAATCAGGGAAGCGCCTTATCACAATGAATTTATCAACATTTCTTACATGATATATTATCGAATTTCTAGAACGTATGTGGATTTTTCGTGGTTGAAAAGTTATTATTCATTTAAAAATAGGATACAATTTCTCGTTCAACGAGATGGTTAATCTAAAAAAATTGCAGCATTAAAACGCATCCATACATAACGTCAAATCCTGAAATAACACAATTACCGAAAATTGAGACCATAAAATGCTATCACAAAAATACTTTATAGCACCAAATCACGTTTGCTATTTAGTGAATTTGCAGTGGATACAATTATGAATGATTACCTAATAGGTCTTAAAGTTTCCAAATATGCCTATTTTGGAAGATTTTAATATGTTATTGCAATCGAATAGATCAGGATGTACTGAAATAAGATCTTACATCCAAACATTATACATCTTGCATTCAAATATTATATAGAATGACCATCAAAACTGTTTTCCGAAAAAAAATTCTAAAAACATTAAATTTCTAAAATATATATAAGTGAAATATAGTAGATTCAGCTTATATTTACATAGGTTTCTTTCATACATGAGATTTTATTCAACTTATCCATCAGATGTAGGTATTCCATGGTTGGCAGGTAAGTAAATATTGCTATTTAGATAATAGGATAAGATGAAATTATTTTCAAACTGTTGCTTATCCTAATAAAACCACAGTGTAAAACGAAATCCGATACATACTATAATCATTCGCAAAATCAATAGAAATTTAATATATATATATTATATATTTATATAAATTTAATGATATGATAAATTTAATGAATATAAATTTAATGATACTATGGGGGATTCAGGGAGGCAGTTTCCCCATGATGATTTCCCCTTTTTTACCTAAAAAATTACAAGAATAAGCAGTTCATACAAATTTCAGAATATCATCGCATAACATCGCATTTAATTTTACACTTCCAATTTACGAAACCTTCGAAGTATTTTATATACTTATAAATATGTACGTAATTAAAAAAAAATAAATTGCTTAAATAAATAGGTTGTTAAACATTATGAAATTTGAGATTATAAAACAATGACTTGCTTAGCTGACATTGCGGCTCCTGATCTGCAGATTTAGTAGTTTATAATTAAGTTCTAAAATATTAAAATATGGTAATAGGAAACACAGCTGTGTACATAAGTTTTATATTTTTTTCCATATCAAGAAGTTAGTGAAAATTCGATTCTAATATTCCATCTTTACACACAAAAACCAATTTGCGTTAAATAAAAGTGTGTAATACCAAAGTATGTGCACAAATGTATAGAAATTATCAGAATGTACATTTTTTGACTCTGTAAAAACCCAAGGCGATTCTATATTCGCTCGTAGGTGTGTGCAAATTACAAAAACTCCTGTTTTTTTGTATAGAAAAAATAAACGATATAAATGGGCTATTGCTACGGAACATTAATTATTTACTGTTCCCTTAAGTGTATCTTAGATCGGGACCTGATTAGGCAATTTATTAAGTCTGTTTACTTCAGCAACTAGAGCAATAAAAACCCCACACTTTTGTTCATCTATTTTCTACTTTATACTTCTAAATATAAAATACAGGGTGATTCATAAAAGATGGGCAGAACTTTAAGGGGTTATAGTACACTTAAAGACAAATAATATTAAATAGGAGACTAAGGGTCCCAGACGTATTCCCAAGGAGATAGGGGGCATTAAAGTTTAGGGTCCGAAATTTCAAATGATTATAAAACATGGAAAAATTGGTCGATTCGTTTGCGGTTTTTGCAAAAAATTTTCTTTATGCCAGTATTTTCTTGAAATAAAATTTTAAAGTTCAATTTCAAAAAATGCCGATAGGGGGCGCTTTAGACTTTGGAGTAACAAACAACTATTTTTTAACGTTATTTTTTGTATTTCTTTAAATGATTTCGAAAGCTTAGACTTAAATTTTGATCTAAAAATCTGAGTCCTAACGAGTAGTTAAGTAGCGTAAACTGAAATTTGAAATTTGAAACCCTTCTCCCCCCAGAACAAAAATCAGTTATTCCCGATCTTTGTGTCGTAGATTAGGCTCTAACTACTGCCGCGTTTTGCTAAAATTATTCTTTATGTCAGTATTTTCTTGAAAATAAATTTTAAAGAAAATTTTCAAAAAATTCCGATAGAGGGCGCTTTAGACTTTGGAGTAACGAACAACTATTTTATACCGTTATTTTTTGTGTCTCATTAAATGCTTTCTAAAGCTTAGACTTAAACTTAAATTTTCAGCTCAAAATATGAATCGCTGAGCGTGGTTCAGTAGCGAGGGGAGGGGGTTCAAATTTCAACTTCTGAACATAGTTCAGTTTGCACTACTTAACCATGCCCAACGATTCTGTGCTGTGATACGAGGCAAAAATACAACTTTCGTCAAGGACTGCATAGTCGGAATTCACTCATAAAGGCACTGGCACAGTTGGAAACGTCGCTCATGCAAACGTTAAAGCTCCATTCCTGACGCTAGTCACCGGGTGAAGAAGGAAACAGAAAGTATGCAAATGTCAAATGGGGAAGAAGAAGAACACGTATGCAAAATTTCGACACGATTCAGGCATAAAAACCACTGAACGGTGAGTCAAGTGTAAGTCGCTGTAGTAATGAATCGGAAGATGGTGCCCTTCACGAATAAGGAAAAGGCTGAGATGCATTTAATTTACGGAGCGGCAGATGGAAATGGTGCAGAGGCACAACGAATGTACGGAGAGCGATTTCCTAACAGGCGGTTGCCTAACCGCAAAACTTTCGAGCGCTTGCACAGACAGTTGTGTGAGACGGGATCATTTCTCGCTTCCCGGTCGAATGCAGGTCGTGCAAAAAAGGACGAATCAGTAGTTGTTGCAGAAGCCATTCTGGATGTAGTAGCGGCGCAGCCAAGTACAAGTACACGAACAGTGGCTAGCCAGGTGGATACCTCACAGTCCACGACTTGGAGGGTACTGAAGGATGAACATTTGCTCCCGTTTCATGTGCAACGAGTCCAGAAACTGTCTCCAGGGGATTATCCAAATCGTATTGAATTCGCCCGCTGGTTTCTGCAGCAGAACGCGCTAAATCCACATTTTGGACGAACTGTGCTTTTCACCGATGAATGTACCTTCACACGTGAAGGTACATTTAACACACACAATGCACATGTATGGGCGGATGTCAATCCACATGCTACGTATCCACATGCTCATCAGAGACGCTTTTCCATCAATGTTTGGGCAGGAATCCTCGGAGACCACCTAATCGGACCGTACCTTCTTCCTGAACGCCTCAACGGTAAAACATACCTCACATTTCTGCAACATGTGCTGCCAGACCTGTTAAACGTTGTTCCTCCACGCATCCGGCGGGTCATGTGGTTCCAGCACGATGGAGCGCCAGCCCATTACGTACGAGACGTCCGCAACTATCTGGACATCACATTTCCGAAACAGATGGATTGGTCGAGGTGGTCCTGTTGCTTGGCCTGCTCGCTCGCCAGATCTTTCACCCCTCGATTTCTTTTTTTGGGGACGATTGAAGGCTCTTATGTATGAGACACCCATTGAATCCCCCGAGGAACTGGTCGCCAGACTTTCCGCCGCTGTAGGGGAAGTGCTCGAAAAGCCTGATGTTTTCGCGAATGTTCGCCGTTCCATTCGTCGCCGTTGTTCTGCGTGCATAACCTCTGGTGGTCACAATTTTGAACATTTATTGTGATTACATGTTAATAAATATGCTTTGGTAACATAATCCTAATTTGTGTCTTTTTACCTCGTATCACAGCACACAATGTGTGGACATGGTAAACTGAACTATGTTCAGAAGTTGAAATTTGAACCCCCTCCCCTCGCTACTGAACCACGCTCAGCGATTCAGATTTTGAGCTGAAAATTTAAGTTTAAGTCTAAGCTTTAGAAAGCATTTAATGAGACACAAAAAATAACGGTATAAAATAGTTGTTCGTTACTCCAAAGTCTAAAGCGCCCTCTATCGGAATTTTTTGAAAATTTTCTTTAAAATTTATTTTCAAGAAAATACTGACATAAAGAATAATTTTAGCAAAACGCGGCAGTAGTTAGAGCCTAATCTACGACACAAAGATCGGGAATAACTGATTTTTGTTCTGGGGGGAGAAGGGTTTCAAATTTCAAATTTCAGTTTACGCTACTTAACTACTCGTTAGGACTCAGATTTTTAGATCAAAATTTAAGTTTAAGTCTAAGTTTTCGAAATCATTTAAAGAAATACAAAAAATAACGTTAAAAAATAGTTGTTTGTTACTCCAAAGTCTAAAGCGCCCCCTATCGGCATTTTTTGAAATTGAACTTTAAAATTTTATTTCAAGAAAATACTGGCATAAAGAAAATTTTTTGCAAAAACCGCAAACGAATCGACCAATTTTTCCATGTTTTATAATCATTTGAAATTTCGGACCCTAAACTTTAATGCCCCCTATCTCCTTGGGAATACGTCTGGGACCCTTAGTCTCCTATTTAATATTATTTATCTTTAAGTGTACTATAACCCCTTTAAGTTCTGCCCATCTTTTATGAATCACCCTGTATACCTAACGGGTGAGTGAAAGTAGGTGCAATGTCGATTATTTCTTAAATTTGCTGATGATCGAAACATCACTTCCAAATACAAAAAGTATACAAATGAAGAAAGCTTTTAGGTGTGGCTAAGAAACGAGGGGCTGTATACATGTTTAATACACCCAGAAAAAGGAATTGATTAAAACTGCAAAACATGTTTTGTTGAGTACATTTTGGTTGTTTTAGCAAAATTCAAGTAAAATTGAACGATTTTACTTGAATTAACAAAACATTTTTTGCTGACGATACAAACATTTTTTTTTTTTTTTTGGAATTGCAAAAAAAAAATTTTTTTTGTTGATTCAAACAAAAGTTTCATTTACCTATATTTTTACAAAAAGTTTTGTTGGGTCAACCAAATATTTGTTGATTCAACAAAACTTTTTTCTGGGTGTAGAATTTAAATTTATATGATCCATTTTTCCTACAACTTACACCTAATAAAATGTTACTCTGAGTGTTAGAAATACATTAAAAATACAAATATTTTCCAAGTTATGATACTTTGCGTTTTGGGAATTTTCGGTGTTTCTAGTCCTAAAAATGGAAAGACTTTTTTTTTTTTTTTTTTTTTTTTTTTTTTTTGTCTGTATTTACATTCACTTCGGATTCGCATTTCTGTGAATATACAAAAATGCTGAAATATTTCTTAAATTTAAGCATAGAGCTAAATATAATTTCTTATATTGATGGAATGTTTTACAGAATTGTAAACTAATTTTTTTGTTTATTCAAAAATGTTCTTCACTAATTTTTAGTTTGTTTTTATCCTGTAACAGGGTTTGTACACCTGAGGAAATTTAAACAGCGCGAATTTTCGTAAACAATTATTTGACTTAATTGCTGAATAAGTTCTGTGTTTACATAATGCGAGTATTATTTTACAAAGAATCTGATATTGAAATCCATTGATTTCCCTAAGGCGTGCGGGACATTTATAACTTATTCATATTCACACAGTAAAGATTTTAAGTCCAAATAAAATATTTTTTTACATGTATTATTGTAAATTAAAAACTGGCTTATCACTGCAATTTTCCTTATAACAGTTACGTTTTCTATAACATATTTGACACTTAAAAATAATGTTTAATTTGGAAGGCAGATTTAAAAATATTAGCGTGTATGAAGAAAGGTTTTTGTTAAGCATGAATCACTAAATTTTAGGGAACTTGACATTTTTCATCTCTATTATTTTTTTATTTATTTACCTATCACCTATTCATTTAACTGCTTTATCAATAAAGAATAATAAACGATCAGTCGTAATAAGGCTAAGTAAGTGAAATTACGTGTATTTTTGTAGTAGAACTTTTCTTTTTTTGTGTACTAAAAAATGAAGTGGATCAAGACGAATAGCGATTAATCCCTCAGGAATTGCTTTTATGAGTATATTTATGTTCTGTAATCCAATCGGAAAAGCATTCTCGACAATCCCTTTGGTGATTAATGTTCCAGAATACAATGGTGAGATATTTATTTTAATAGAAAAATATTTAAATGGAAGAATTCGTTTAAAAGCAAAATTCAAATTTCAAAGCGATTTTTGCAGTGCAGAAATAATCATAAAAAAATGTACATTTATCAAATATGCATGAACAAAAATAATTATTTTTTAGTTAATTTACCAAAAATTATTTTTTTAATTAACTTCCTGAAAATTAATTATTTTCTAGTAAGATGTTTGTCTATTTATTTAAAAATATATGAACCATACTCTTTCACGTATTACTTTTTCTCTCAGCTATTTTTTTTATTATTTGTATGTTTATTTATAATTTTTAATTACAAAAAAAATTATTGTAATCGCAAAGCTGGTGGGTGTTGATAGTTAGTCCAATGGTAGCCACTTCTTTGAATGGCTAGTTAATAAAATGAGTCTTTTTAATAATTGAAATCGAAAAGCTTAATTTTTCCGCATAGAATCAGGATTTATTTAAATACAGTTTATTCTTTAAGAGGTATAAAACGTGAAATACATCTTTGAAATCGTATACAATATATTAGATTTCATACAATGTGTTTTAAAACAGACTAGATAGTACCCGTCTAGATTTGACCGTAAACAACTTAAAAATTTCATTAGAAAAATGTTTGAATTATTAATTACTTGCTTTTAAATTAATTAAATATTGAAAACTTGTAGAATTGTTTTATTGAATAAGCAATTATATATAAGGCGATAGATGTTGCTCTCAGTCCAACATACTCAATTAATGAAGTGAATTTTTTTTTAACTTGTAATATTTAACATATTATGCGTGTTTTTTAAGGAGAAATATAATTAAAAAAATTAATTGAATGAGTAGGATATTTAACTTTACTTATTAAAGTTTCAAAAAATTTTGAAAAATAACAATATTTTGTATTTTGTAATTTTTTAAAAACTACGCGAACTTAAAAATGTTTCATTTATTTTATTTTTATCAGTCTCGTTCTGAATCATTGAAATTAAAATTTGCTGCTTGCAGCTAACGATTTATAACATATATTTTTTAATTACTTGAATTTAATTGAACATTATCATACATTATTTAAATATTAAACCATGGATATCAAGAAATTTTATTTCATAGTTAGTAGAGAAATGTTTTTTTTCCGTCTTTATACTTTCTATTCTTTTCTTTTCTTTTTCTTTTTCTTTTTTTTTTTTTTACGGAAAATAATCACATATTTTTCTTAATAGATATATAAATATATTCTTGATAATGGTCATGCAAAATATAGCAAAAACTGTAGATCAGTTCAATTTATTTAATAGATAACTATATTCATTCTTTTTTATTTAAATATTCTTAATATAAATATTTTTTATTTATATGATTATATTTCTAATGCAATTTTTAATTTTTAAAAATATTGTTGGGTGATAATCTTAATTAAAAAACATTCGAATAAAAAAATACAAGTCATATAACTTATTTTCCCGAAATCCGAAAATTATAGGCAACAGTATTGCAGAAATCAATACTGTTCGAGTTCGAATCTTGTCGGAAGCAAGATTCGATCTATGTAGAAAGCCAGAGTTGAACTAAAACCTTAGACCACTGGGCAACTCTGACAGAATTCTAGTGTACCTTAAAACTGAACAGGTTTTAGATTTAATCTCACGCATACGCAAAAACTTCTAATTTGCGCTCAAAATTAAGATTTTAGCTTGGCGTTTTAATATATGGAATAAGGCAACATTTATTAGGCGAAATAGTCACTACAACAGACAATTTTTGAACATGTCCCGCAATCTATTTGTTGAATACAAAAATATGAGGATTTTACCATGAGCTGAACCCAAACTATTTTTAATAGCTTTAACAATAATGAAAAATTTTTAACACAATTCTCAATACACTTACACTGTCCCGAGTCGAATGTATTAATAGCACGAGATTTGTTGAAGTTATCATCAGCCGCCTTCAAACAACGCTGAATTATATGTTCAATTATTCGGAATGTAGTTACATTACATATGGTGTTATTAATGAAATTACTGTGAACTTTCAGATCTTTTCGTGATACCGTGTTTCGCAAGAAATGGTGTAAATTACGTGAACATATATTTTTAATTTATTTTAATTATTTTTAAACTTTTGAATACATATACGTATCTGCCATGAAGTAAATAACCTATGTGTATTTTTGACAGAAAAAATGAGCAAAATCTTATAGAGTAGCTCCTTTGTGTAAAATTAATGTATTCAATTATAAATGTACTTTTTAATTTCATTATACAAATTCTTCTGTAAAATTCTGAAGGAAAAAAAAATACCATCAGATCTCAACAATTACGTCAAGAGCTCCCGTAAATCAGGATTACTTGACCCTAGGGAGCTATTTAGATACAGAGTAAAATTCTTAAATATACTGTGTTGAGAATATGATTGTGATTTACCAATATTCTACACGTAACAGCAATACTTAGTAACAAAGTGAACCCAGTACCGATTTAAAACATGTTTTATTTGACTCCTAGTAACCTTCTCTTGGGTCCAAGTTCAAATGCAATCGATGATTATATTGAAAATGTTACAAAGAATTATAAAACATGATATTTTAATTTTATGTAAATATCTTAATCAATAATTGCATACTTTTTTATTATGAATTAAAATGTTTCGTGCGTATATCAATGTAACCCGCATGTGGAGAAATTTGATATGAATTCCAAATTTCAAACAAACAGTTCGTTGCATTATTTTTAATGTGATTTTTTGAAGAAAGCTCTTCTATATAAGCATGTTAGATAGACACTGAACACAGATGGATATTTGTCTTTATTGTTATAGTCAATCTGCTTACTTTTTTTATATGTAAAAAAATCGAACGAAGGTATCCCAACTCCCTCTAATAACATATACAAAAAATTATGTTTAATTATAATGAATTATATGTTTAATTATTTTGCTGAAAATTATTCTACAAGGTTTTGATTAGGAATTCCGTTTAAAATTTCGATCAAGTTACTCACGAATTTAAAGTATAGTTTTGCATGTTAAAATTTTCTCTCCATTGTTATGTTTTGTTTTATTTAGATTTATTTTTTCTTTATAATTGATTTATTAATAGAGATTAGTATATAATACGATTTAATCACTCGTACATTTATTTGTTGCTTGTATTCACGAAGTGCAACCATGCATCTCTGGTATTATAAAAATCGAAGTAGGTCGAAAGAAAAGGTAATTAGTCTCCTACAGCAATTGTTTTTGTTAATTAATTTATGTCTCGTCTCGTAATGAGTCTTCTTATCATTTTTTTTTACTAAGTAATCATTCAATATAGAATGATATTTTTTTCCCTAAAAATTATAATTTTTGAAATGGTAGACCAAAACAATTCGTATAAAAGCAAAATTTAAATTTCAAAGTTAACTTTCCCATGAAAAATACCGTACATTTTATGTAACAAAATAAAAATACTGTAATTAATTTGCTGAAAATTGTGAATTTTCTCTTATAATTTTGGTCAACTAATTCGAGAAATCAAACTAGAAAGTTTTCTTTTCTAAAACTGTTTCTAAAAATGATATTTTTTTTTCCCCTAAAAATGATAATTTTTTAAATGGAAGACCAAAACAATTCGTATAAAAGAAAAATTTAAATTTCAAAGTTAACTTTCCCATGAAAGTTACCGTACATTTTTTGTAACAAAATAAATATACTGTAATTAATTTGCTGAAAATTGTGAAATTTCTCTTATAATTTTGGTCAACTTATTCGAGAAATCAAACTAGAAAGTTTTCTGTTCTAAAACTTTTTCTAAAAATGATATTTTTTCAAAATAAAAATGATAATTTTTGAAATGGAAGACCAAAATGTTTCGTATAAAAGCAAAATTTAAATTTGAAAGTTAACTTTCCCATGAAAATTAACGTACATTTTTTGTAACAAAATAAATATGCTGTAATTAATTTGCTGAAAATTGTGAATTTTCTCTTATTATTTTGGTCAACTTATTCAAGAAATCAAAATAGAAAGTTTCCTTTTCTAAAACTTTTTCTAAAAATGATATTTTTTCAAAATAAAAATGATAATTTTTGAAATGAAAGACCAAAACAATTCGTATAAAAGCAAAATTTAAATTTCAAAGGTAACTTTCCCATGAAAATTAACGTACATTTTTTGTAACAAAATAAATATGCTGTAATTAATTTGCTGAAAATTGTGAATTTTCTCTTATAATTTTGGTCAACTTATTCGAGAAATCAAAATAGAAAGTTTCCTTTTCTAAAACTTTTTCTCTCATTTTGATTTAATTGTTTTATATGATTTTTATAACCCTCTCAGCGTTTTGAAAAAGGGTAAAATTGTAATGTTGTTTTCTCAGCATTCTTTTAAATGCTAAAAAAATATGATTCTTTCAGCATTATAAATAAAACTGAATTACAAATATGAATGTAACCCTTGAGAGTATTAATCATTCTTCAATGTTTTGAAAATTCATTAAATCTATAGAATTATATTATCTTAAACATTGCATATATTGCAGTGAAACCTGGAGCTTAGTGAACGGAATATTACGTTCTACACGCTTAGAGGGATAATTAATTTATCAATAAAGGAGAATACGTAATAATCCGATGTAAATACGTATACGTAATACAAAGTATATGAAATTTTGGAATGAAACTATGCTTCACTTTTATCACAAAAATCGAAGAAGGCCGAAACGAATGTTATTTAATCCCACAATAATTGTTTTTAGGGAATTATTATTGTATTCTAATCGAACCGAGAGAGTTTTCTTAATAACTCTTTTCCTAATTAAGCTTTCAGAACAGAATGCTAGGGGTTTTTGCTTAACAGTAAAAATATTTTAAATGTAACTTGTTTAATGTACACACCAAAGCGATTTTTGGAATGGGGAATTTAACCTATATTTCTTTTTTCCAAATTCATAAAATTTAATATTATATTAACATATAAAAATAACATATTTTAATTAATTTTCTGAAAATTTTAAATTTTCTAATAATATTTTTGTTAATTTACTCGGGAAATAAAACTGTGTTTCATATTTTGAAACTTTATGTCCTATTTTTATAATTTTTATATTACTAAAGATTAACAAATACACAAATCTAATTGAAACATAAAAGAAGTTACGTGTAATTTTGAAGTGTACTTTTATTTCTCTGGCGTAATAAAAATCCGAAGTAGATCGAAACGAATGGCAACTAATCCCACAGGAATTGCTTTTATGAGTTTATTTATGCCTTGTAATTGAATAAAGAGAACCTTCTCACTAGCCTTTTTTTGTGGTCAATCTCCCAGTATCGAATGCTATGTTTTTTTCTTTCTTTTTTTTCTGAAATAGAATAACATTTAAGTAGTTTAATACTCATTAACTAATATAAATATTGATATACGATTTTCGTTCATCAAAAACTGCACATGAAATCTAGATATCGTAAGTTTGCAAACAAATTTCGTACATTTTAAATATTTTTAAGATGACGATCAATTTAGACAAAAACTGGCCATGTGAAACGTTTTAAGATTATGGCGTTTTTACAAATATTTAAAATGTAGGGAACTAATAATAATAGAAAAAAACAGCACTACATTCGCATCTGACGGCCATACTTATCATGTGTTGACTACTCTGATTATAAGAGTAGGCGAAGTTTTGATACCGAACGTACTTTTTGTCTAATAATAGTCAATGTGCGTAAAAGTTATCAAAGCTATATTTCTCTAACTTTCGATGAATGAGTGTGAAAACCTCGGATCTTGTGATTTTTCTCTTCGTATCGATATTTATGCAAATTTCTGCATCTGGTCAATAGATATAGCAGTATTTAAGCACCTGCATGCGATGGAAAAGTGGGACTTTGTATCGAGTTCTTTCCCCAGTGTGGTTCTCTTAGATCTGACTAGTTGAATCAACTATCCGCAGCTGAGAAGGAATATTATCCGTTGGTAAGAGTAAAATTACGTTATTTTGTGCTAATTTAATAAAAGCGTTTGGTGCTCCTGCTCACGGAGTGCCGCTTTCAGTATTATTGGCAGACATCTTGAAGTCGGGGTTGGACTAGTTTGCATAGTGGATATTCAATCTTGCTAAAAGTATCTATTTTTGACGCTTCGTCCAGGTTGTAAGAGACATTCTGAAGTTATCTTTTATTGATATTTAAACCTTTATTTTTCTGAGAGAATGATTGTTGGGAACCGATTTCTTTCCGGCCTCAGGAAAAATCGCAGAGCTTTTCTCAAAACCATGCCCTTTTTAAGATTTTAATAAACGTGACTTGGTTTTACACAACTTGTGCTCATTTATGGCTAGCTAATGTTGTCCATCGAACATAACAGCGACATGGCTGTTAGATACTTTCTGCTGATAAAACCATATTTCAGTATTTATATTAGGTAATGAGTAATCACCAAATAAAATTTCACAATAGGTTATCATGGAAATTTTTAAGAAACGGGAAATGAACCGGTATAAGTGAGGTATTATGTCCTTAAGTACAGATAGAGATGGTTTGATTTTTATTCTGTGAGATATATTAGTCATTGAGATATATTATTCATTAATTTACTGATACAGTTTCTCAGAAATTAGTGTGAGAGCATAGGCAGGATTTACGTAGTGAGAAAGTCGAGACGAAAGAAATATCATATCTGCCACAATTCTTATTCTGTTTTTAATAGCCTTTATGCCGAATATATGAGGTAATATGAGGTATTATCTAATCAACAATTATTTTATAAAGCACTGCTCAAACTTTACAACAAATATATAGATACTACAATATTATTTATTAGAAACTGAAAAAAAATACACTGTAAAATATTTCAGCATATATATATATAAATGTTTTTATGTGATATATGTGCCTTTTAACCTTTTGATTAAGGTCCAGAGATAGAGACTATTTTTGTATTAAATTGGAACACAATTTACAAAAGAATTTTTTGCGGTAGATTTCTCTTGAAAATATCTTTGTATAAGTGTATGGTAGCTCTTATTTTTCAAAAACTGGTAACTATTAGTAGCTATTATTTAAGAAAAAAAAAAAAAAAAAACAGGACTTTTCTTTTTACTTTATTGTAAGCTGTCCAAAATTTATGTTATCACAAAATAAATAAATAAATAAAACAATATTTAAGAAGATTTTAGAGCTTTTATCATTATACATATTGTTTATATGCGTTATATCAAGGTCGATCTGTAATATTGCAAAAAAAAAAATATATATATATATAAGATATAAGATTTTAAAATTCAACATTATTTGCACTTAAAACCCTTTCACCGTCTGATGGTTTCCTCTATTTTCATAAGTATGCTTGTAAATCCCAAGATATGTACATTTTTAGTCGCAATTTCATTCTGTAATATCTTTCATATCCCCTCATTCTATATATACGGTACAAAACAGAATTTTGTTAAAAATATGTTTTTCTTCAGTCCTTTTATCATTATTTCTAGAAAGGTAAAACACGGGCCTGGCGATTAAAGTGTTAAAAATCCATTTTCAATCAATTTTAATGGCAAAATACGTTTTTAATCCAATTAAATATAATTAATCCATGGGAAGATTCAAATCATGAACTTTTAAGCATTGGACTAGAAAAGCGACAGCCGTTTCAAGGTTTTTCAAGTAAGTCTCAGTCCAAAAACTTATTAAATTCAAATTAAAAAAAATAGAAAAGTAATATATAGTTTTAAGAATCAAAGTGTAAAATACATAATAGTTATTTACGCTAACGAATTCATTAACAAATATAAGAGTATTGTTTTTTTATTAAAAGCTTCTTTTTTACAAAGATATTATAAATTTCGAAATTTCTAAAGCAGCAGTCCTTTATCTCTTGCTGACAATGGACACCTTTCTATATTTCCTCTGTGTTCGCGGACTACCGAAATTTATGACTGGATTTACTGAAATACCTTAATATAATGGATACAAGATATATAAGCTAACATAAATATGTAAACAAATTATCCCCTACTCAACAGTATTCTATATTTCCCTTTCCATTTACTCGAAAGAGTTCTCTCGTACCGTAGTTAATTGAAGTATGAGAGAATAATTCATCATGAAACAGAAGAATTATTTAAAAACATAAAATGTTTCTTTTTCTTACAAATATAAGAATCATAAATAAATATAAAACATTTTCGTGATTTATCCTCTCAAATACAGATATTAGCTGAAGCTTATTTAGGAAAGTAAACGTATTTATAATTTCTATATTTGCGTGTAAAATTCAAATGTATCTTTATGTATTCCTCTCATAATGCTCTTCTGTAACATTCTATGAAAATTTCAATTTAAAGTCATATCGACTGTCACTTTCGTTATCAACGACGTATAACGTGAAACGACCTTGGTACAATTTATATCTTGTTTAGGCCATTAATCTTGTATGTCAGTTAAGACGTGAAATATTCATAAGGTATTCCAACACATTTGAATCACAAATCAAGTTAAGTAATATACATGGAATATATTTGTTTGCGAATAAAATTATTTCAAATATGTGTTTTACATATAAACATATTTTTCCTTTAAATTTCCTTAATGATATACTGCAGTGCGAATATATATATATATATATATATATATATATATATATATATATATATATATATATATATATATATATATATTATATATTATATATATATATATATATATATATTATATATATATATATATATATATTATATATATATATATATATATATATATATATATATTCGCCTGTATGCTATATATATATATAGCATACAGGTTTTTCTAACACTCACAACATAAAATAAAAATTCAATAGTTTGAACAGTATAAAAAGTTTCACACAACGCTTTTCACATTAATGGACCTAAAAACATGGGATTTTTTAATAGGAAATATATATATATATATATATATATGCATATATGTATATATACTCAAATTCAATTATAAATTCACACCAAACCACACGACGTAGACGAAGAACAAATAACAGTAATCCCCTTATATATATATATATATATATATATAAAATTAAAATCAGATATGTGAAAATAAATACAACCATATCAGATAAAAGAAGCAAAAATAAAAAAGATAAACTTCCAAAGCAAACGAAAAATAAAATGATTGAACCGGATTCTTTTCGAAGCCATGTGCCACCAATTAAATAAGTAACAGGAGCTAATACGCAAAGAGAATAAAAAGAATAACGAAAAAAGAACATGTGCTGCCATGTAGAATAGGAGTAAATAACTACATTAAAATTAGCTAAATATAAGTCAAAATGTGGTTCAAATGGTTATAAAAATGCTAAATAAAATTACATTACTAAAAATTTAGATAGAAATATGATGATAAAACAGGATAAGGTAAATAATAATAATAATAAATTTGTAAAAGAAAAGATCATTAATATTATTAAAAGTTTATAGAAATTTGAATGTAGATGTTAAATTTGGATTAAAAAATTATTAAAATAAATATTTAATATATATATTTAAATATTGCCAGAATACCTGCATTTGTCATCATACGTTCGCGCTCCAGTCGTCTCAAAGTACTGCGTGTCGCTTTTATAAGTCCATATAGGGCGAATTACAGCAGAAATTATTTTCGATGCTCTCTGGAGATATTTACAGTAATGGCATCCGTGAAATTTAATATCTGTAAACATAGTTGCCTTGTAAAAAACACCGAGAGCTGTTAACATTACTGAAACAGAACTTGCTTGTGAAAAATATAATTATTCTGGCACAAAAATAGTCGTTATAAAACATCTTATGCATTTCTGGAGATTTCACTCAAAACAACGTCGTGTTACTAGTCCATACTTATTGCATTATCGATTTTTTAACGTTTTTTTCGTTACCATTGTATCATCAGGTAAGTGAAATTGTTGTACAATTTGTAAAAAAATAAGACCAGAATAGTTTGAAATGACAAAAATTTATTTTTATTACCATTATTATTATTATTATTATATAATGTTTAAGCTTTAAAGAAAATGCTGTTAACCTGAAAGGAAAGTTCCTAAATTTAGGGTGACGCGAGACGTAAACGTTGAGCCGCGTGGCCGGCGAAACTTGGAAAAGTTTTTGAAAATTACGGGCTGCAAAAGAAACTTTATTTCTAATATATTTCGAATTATATCTTTATGCTCCTTTAAATCTCGACATCTATTGGTTTCTAAGGTTGTCTTTTATGCAGCGTGAATCCAGATTTTCGTTTATGTCTGAGACTTTCGTTGTAAAAAAAGTGATATTTTTGGTATATTTTTAAAATGCTTAATTTTTTTCTGTATGACATATGATGTCATCATGGAGCTTACTGGATCTCCACTGTAAACTGACCAGTGACATGAGATGTACTGTGAGTTACTTTTGACTTCAGACCACATGGCTCAGTGTTATTTAATGGATTTGTAAACAGCAAAATGAAAAAAAAAACGTTCGTGAAAAATGTCCTCTATCGGTACATAATAAGTAAAGAACAATACACGAATTTCTTTAAATTTCAGCAAACAAATTTACTGATTAAGCAAACGTAGGATAGTCAGACATACTACACAAGGAATATCGTAGAAAATTATTAATTTACATTTAAAAAATACCCCAAAACTATTTCTATTTCAGTGTTAATAACAGTATATTAAATAAATAAGTCGCATTCCATTAAAAATATATTATTAATGTACCCAAATGAATAAATAAAGCAAAATAAGGCAAATAAATATTTTTTCGATTTATTTTTTATAAAGTGTCAATAGAATTAAAGATTTTCACCTTAAATTGAATGTTACGTGATTATATTTGCATTCAGTGAAATAACCATCTTTTGTTTTAGACCCCCTCTATTCTTATCTTTATTTTTCAAATAAAGATAAGAAATAGCCTATTTACGAAAAAAAAGAGCGTTAAAATGAATTAATTCTCTTTCATTGGACAATACGCGTATCCGCTAAATTTTTAACTTTACTTATGATTGCAAATTATATAGAAAAAAACTTCTGAACTCCATTACAAAACTACGTTTCAAGAATATAAATTTTTCTTTTTGAAGCATCACCACAATAAAAGTTATTTTTTAAAACCGCAGAAAATATTAGTTCATATTGTGTAAAAAATGGGGGAAATTAATACTGTAGAAATTAATAAGAGATACTTTGTATATTTTGGAGGGATTCTTTTTACATATTTTAAAAGTAAAACTTATAGGAAAAATTCAAATATTTTTTTTGAGGATGTCAATTGATAAGTGTAAAAGAACAATCATAATTTCATCTAATACATAAATGTATATTTGTTTTAGAATCCTATATAATGTATTTTTTATGCTTGTCTTCAAGAAATTCCTCTGTGTTTAAACGTATATCGTGTTAATTATATATGAAAATTATAGATTGATTCAAATTGACTGTTATGGTTACAAACTAAAATAAATATATATATTGTTTTTAAAAATGTAGAAAAGAGATATTTTTACATAATACAGAATCATACTGAAAATTTTGCTTGCATACCTTATAATAGTATATGCATTGTGTCTCCCTTCTAACACATATGACGCCAACTAAATCAAAAGTTTTTTGTGATATTTCAAAAATAAAGAATTAAGGTATCTTTAAATCATGAGACATTTATTACAAACAGAGATATGGCTCAGGAGCTAAATCATCAGAGTTTATTTAAGATTTTTCTTCTTGATTATGTTATATTTTCGTAGATAAACATTTGTCATTTTATAAAACACATTTTCCAATTGAAACTATTCATCTTAAGCTAACGGTCCAGAATTAACTATTTGACAACTGTAAGAATTGACTCCGAATATAGTGTAAAATTGTTGCAGTGATATCATTAATTAACTACAGGTTTAATGAGGGAACACCAACGTAATGTCATGAAACACATCGTAACAAAAGTGTGAATATGATTACAGTAAAAAAAAAGACATGGTGTATGTTTAAAAGCTCTAAAATACTATAATTTTCAATAAGCTAAACATTTTTGTGTTTATGCATATCAGCCACAATTTCATGTTGCTTAAGTAGGACCTTCAAATTACCAAAGTATAAAATGCATCGGAGAGTACGATGTATCTAACTCTCCTTGTAAGTGATGGAATCAAGGTATATATAAGAGGATATTTATGCCGCTTCTATATAGAAGAGGATGTTTAACTTACAGAAACGAAAGTCCTAATTTATTATTGGAAAGCTAATAGAAAACTTCCATTGAAATATGTATCAACAATTAATATCGTCCAAACATCCATATAAGGGAATTATTACTGATCGGAATCAACTGGTCAAAACATATATTAAAAAAACAATGTATAAGTAAATTAAAAATATAATTTGAGTTGCATTATTCATTTTATATGTTATAATTCATTATTAAACGACATGCATGGATTAAATATATTTTTTCTTTATTTCATAAAAATGTACTTCTATTTAAAAAAGTATGAATATACATACTATTAGTTTAAATTTATAGTAATTAATATTATAAATAAAATTATAGAAAAGAAAAATTTATAATATATATGTATGAAAATATACAAACTCATTACATGTTTACTCGCATCTATTTGCGGGAAAAACAATTGATATCGAAATTTAAACTTTAAAATAGGAATACTTTCATACTTGAATTTGATTACCACTACTTCTGAATAATAATATTTGTCTTATTTAATTGCAAAATTTATAGTAATTTCCTGCCATTAACAATGACAAAGATTATTAATCGCAAATAGTAATACTGAAATTCAAGGGCCATAGAAATCGTCTTAAATGATAGACTTTGAAAATTCAAGATTATTATTTAGAACTTTATCAGTAATTATTTTTTAACTTCTAATAGTGATGCTTTTAAGTTATAATTGACTTAATATGTGATGTTTATATGTTTTATTTTCAAGACTTGCTTTTTTCATTTACTGTATTTTATTAAAATTTGTTTTAAATACCAACACATTGGAAGAAGTCTCTACTGTAATCAAAATGAAATTTACATAATTTGGAACACATTTACTACATATATAAATCTCATCTACATTAAGTCCAGAATAAACATAATGATAATGAAATAAATTCATTGAGTAATATGATTTAAGAGCATTTCTAAACGGTAAGCATAGTTTAAAAATGTTTTTGTTTTCTTAAACATTTCGTGTAACAAAATAAATGTATCTATAATTACAATTATTAGTGTATCTTTATAGTAATTAATAAACTAAAATCTCATGGTGCCTCTTTTATTAATAAAATTCCTAACATACAAAATAAAAGAAGTTACTACGGTATAATTGAATTTCTAATATACATTCATTTTAATTTCAATATAACAAGGACACGGACATTTAATCTATCAAATAATCTGAGTAATAAAGTACTGTGATGACATATAGAGAACAAGGTTATTTATTTAAAATTAATTACAAATATCAAAACATAAATAAAAGATTTGGATTTTATTAATAAATTAGTTATAAATTCAAAAATTAATCATGTGAGAAAACAAACGCTGTAATCAGATGTCAAAATTCATAAAGAAATTTTAATTACTCGGTTAGTTTGCTTTCGGGAAAATTTAGAAAATCCTGTTCTTTTAATGACACAGCAGTGATAGTCTCTGAATTGATAATTGAAAGAGTACTGCGTTATTGAAAATCTAATTAAAATCAAACATATATTATGCTTACTTACAAATTTTCCACTGAATGTATATATATATTTAAAGTATAATTAATTTATGTAATAAAAAAATGTGTCACTAACTAAATAATACATTTTGTGCATCATCAGTATACTGTATTATTATTATCTGATTAGTTGTTATATTACAAAATTAGCAATTAAGTACATTTAGTAACTTTATATATATTTAAAAAAATAAATACACCAAGAACAGAAGAAATACAACTTCTAGAAGAAAAATAACTTACATAACATCTTCTTCAGAGCATGAGGATTGTTTTAACATTATGTATTATTTTATACTGGGATTCCTACACATAAAGAGCCATCGCATTACGTATGCAAAAATACATTTTTAATTTTAACTCTAACTTCTTTTACTTATAAACTGGAAAATTATATATATTTTTTCTAAATGTAATATTTCATGTAGTCGAATTTTTACGAACTTTTTTACACCTTTTACATATTTCATCTGCCCTAAGACTGAATAACAGGGATTAAAAAAATATGTCTGTTACTGTTGTAAATTTTTTAGCCATTCGTTGTTATATTACTTTAATAATTGTTAATCGACAGGAACTCTACATTTTAAACAACTGATAAATAAAATAGAAAGAACCTAATGACGAAAATTTGTATAATATATATGTATTTGACAAAATACAAAACCACTGCAATTATACTAATATGTATTTCCAGATGAAAAATATCGAAATTTAAGTTTTAAAACAGGAATACTTTTGTGCTTGAATTTTAATAGCACTATTACTATATGTATATACTGGATGTCTCATAAATTTGTTAACAATTTAAAAAATCATAAAAGAGAAAGAATTGGTTTATTTGGATGCGGTTTGCGTCAAAATTATTCTCATATGAGGAATTTTTTTTTTTGGAAAGGAAAAACAAGAATAATAAAAATGTTTGGTTATACAGGGTGCTTCAAAGTTCAAATCAGAAAATGTTGAGGAAAATTATGTTTATTTCAATACAAATATGTACAGGCTCGTAGCAATTAATGTTCTACATGTCCGCCACCACAAAGAATTACACTTTGCAAACGAATTAGAACACCGTTAACTGAGGCACATAGCATATCCAGATAGATGCATGAGATTTAGTGGCGTATGAGTTCCTTTAATTCCGCTAAAGAAGACGGATTACTTTGGTAAACTCGAGTTACCTCACAACCAAAAATCAATCCTGTAGTTCGAATCGCAAAGCGCCCTGAATGGACAAATCTTTTCACTAGAAAAGCTTCGGTATCAAAACACAAAATCCCCTGCTTGAGAGTACGTTTGTCAAAAACCGCATTCAAATAAACCCACTTTTTCACTTTTTATGAATTTTTGAAATGTTAATAAAATTCTAATTAGCCTAACGTTCTCTAGGCTCTTTGCAATGAGCTTGAAAAACACCAGGCAGATTCGAAAAAGAGAGATAATTTTCCAATTGCGCGGCTCTTTGCAAAGAGCAGGATTTCACAATTAGCCTACTGCATATACAGGGTGTCCGAAAAGTCTGGAAACGGTCAAATAACTCAAGAAATATACATCGGATTGAAAAACGGCAAAATGCATGTTCAATATTTTTGAAAAATCTATTTAAGGATATGAAAGTTGCCCCCATTTTTTATTGCACATTCGGATTCTACGGGAAAAAATATGTAACTTTTGTATTGAACATTTTCTTCGAAACATTGTAGATGGTGCTGTAATCGAGTGCAATGCTGTGAGAATCGTTACCATGGCAATGTCTGGAAATGCTCGAATAACTCGAGAAATACACATCGTATTTGAAAACAGAAAAATACATGTTCAATTGTTTTGAAAAATCTATTTACGGATATCAAAGTTGCCATTTTTCTAAAATATTAAACACGTATGTTTCCGTTTTTCAAGCTGATGTATATTTCTCGAGTTATTCGAGCGTTTCCAGATATTGCAATGGTAACGATTCTCAGAGTATTACACTCGATTACAGCGCCATCTACAATGTTTCGAAGAAAATGTTCAAAACAAAAGTTACGTATTTTTTCCCGTAGAATCCGAATCTGCAATAAAAAATGGGCGGTCATCATTTAAGATTTCAAAGTTGCCCCCCCCCCTTTTACCTTTGGGGGGCAAAGTTGGGAGGGGGGGGGGAATATATCCCTAAATAAATTTTTCAAAAATATTGAGCATGCATTTTGCCGTTTTTCAATCCGATGCATAAATCTTGAGTTATTTCACCGTTTACAGTCTTTTCGGACACCCTGTATATATGCTTAACACTATATTGAAATTTCGGATACAGTTTTTCTTAAAACCATATATTTCACATACTTACTTAGAAAATATATAAATTTAACTTAAAAATTAAAGATCAATTATCTGTGAAATTTAGTTAAATGTATATATGATATATCGATTGCAGTGCTGAATATTTCATTAAATCCTTAATACAAATGAAATGAAATTATGAAATGTTTTATTAATTGAGTTGCTGATTGAATTTAATTTATTTAATCTTTAAATAAAAACATAAGGGTTTTATTTAAAAATACGCTCAACATAAAAAAAGTTAAATAAACGCATTTAACAATAATTGTATGGTTTAAATTTATAAATGGGTTAAAAAAAAGATTAAACATCACTTCTTCATTGAAATATCTAGTCATGTTTGAATTCAAAATATCTTTATCTTTAAAGAAAACGTGACAAGAAATGTGATAGTACATATGAATATATTTGCTTTGTTGGGATACTGTAAATAAAAAAATTGCGAGAAATTTTATTCAAATAGACGCATTTTCATATTGATACAATAAATATATGTGTACGAATACTCTTATGTAAATATATAAAACATATTTGACATTTTTGTAAATGTTATTAATGTTGATGTATATAAATATGTTACAGTACAGTTATTTATTTCAGAATGCATTTATATATATGTATACATATATACTTCAGTAATGCATTTTATCGTTTTATGTGTCTAGATCTCGGGTAAATCTTCCGATATATTACTTACTTGGAATATAAGAAGAACAAAGCAAAATGAAGTAATATAAAATATTATTTGGTCATATCGTGTAAAATATTTCTTTTGTCACGTAATATATAACCTTTTTTTTCAAAAAAATATTTTTTATAGAATTTGTTCAAGAGATAACGTTTTTGTAATTTACAAAAAATAAGAATTTTCTTAAGGACAAAAATAGAAATCAATTAAATATCAATTATAAAATGAATGTATAATATAATATACGAGGGGCAGTCGGAAAATAAGTTTCCCCTGGCGACTGTGGACAGAGGTGTGTATGAAAGACAAAAAATGTAATGAGACATTAAAGATAAAACATAACTTTATTTTTCCACATAAGTACCAAATACGTTGAGGCATTTGTCATATCGCTTTATAAGCTTCAAAAAGCCCTCCAGGAAAAAAACAGGGCTTTACATACGGACGAAGCGTTGAACAGCTATGGGCGAAAGACGACAAAGCAGGCGAACGCGAACGTGCAAGACAACGATACCATTGGGTAGAGGTCGACCGCGATCAAGCAGATGGCGGTGTTGCAGTGCCTGCGGAGATGGCATGGTTGACTGCAACAGCGCCATCTGCTTGTAGAAGTTTTGTAGAAGTTGTTGTTTGAAGTTTTGTAGAAGTTGTTGTTGTTTGAAGAAGAGTTGTAGAAGTTTACATTTGTCTGCTAAAAGCAGAGTTATCGAATGGGCAGGCGGTTCGCATGTTATCAACATTTCCGAATAGAAAATTTCCCATTTTTTTAATCGCAGAATAATAAGGCAAATATTACCATTCGGAAATACAGATAGCAGGCGACCTGGTTTAGAGTATTAGATTATGTTGTTTTTAGTTCTTTCATAGTCCATAATCTATACTTACATTTAATGGAATGAGCCCTAATCACTTCTTTTTCTCTTTCAGAAAACCTTACTACTGTTTTATGTTTTATTTATTTGTTGTTTTATGTTTACTTATTACGATTTTATGTTTTATTTATTTGTTGTTTTATGTTTATTTATTACTATTTTTTGTTTTATTTATTTGTTTTTTTATGTTTACTTATTACTATTTTATGTTTTATTTATTTGTTGTTTTATGTTAACTTATTACTATTTTATGTTTTATTTATTTGTTGTTTTATGTTTACTTATTACTATTTTATGTTTTATGTTTACTTATTACTATTTTATGTTTTATGTTTACTTATTACTATTTTATGTTTTATGTTTACTTATTACTATTTTATGTTTTATGTTTACTTATTACTATTTTATGTTTTATTTATTTGTTGTTTTATGTTTACTTATTACTATTTTATGTTTTATTTATTTGTTGTTTTATGTTTACTTATTGCTATTTTATGTTTTATTTATTTGTTGTTTTATGTTTTACTTATACTGTTTAATATTTTGTTTATTTTAGAATCCATGTGTTGTATTCATAATGTAGAACCTACATGATTTTATGTTTTTTGTGTTTAGGTTAGACATTATAAAGTGTTTTCTAAAATACAGGATACGTCTAACAAAATCGGGGAACACGATATTAAATCATCAACAGCGGTTAGGAAAGCTCGCACGTACATGCGCATTGAGGGACAGGTGAAGAAGCGGCTTCTGTCATTGAAATCGCTATATAATCAATGAAAACGATTTATATTATATTTTCTTAAGCAGCTCATGTTTCTAATTAGCGTACGAAGTGCTTGATTTCTTATAAATTTTCAACAATTCGTAACATCCGTATTGCGAAAATTTATTTTACGCTAAAATTTAAAGTATCGCCAAACATTATTTATCTGCATTAATCTCGATCTCTTACATTTAAATCATTCTATTACTTATTATTCATATCAAGTGAACAATTTGGGAAAATGTAATCAAAGTGCTGTTTCTAATGAATACTCACACAATAATTATCCAAATGAGTCATTATTATTCTGGACACTTTTCTGAAGAAAAGTATATTTGATTGAAGTACGTATACTTAAGTGTTCTGGAAAATTCAATTAAAAAAGAGTATTAATAAGTTTTTTTTTATTCTTTTAAAAAATTCGTGAGATTAATGCATTTGTTTGTTGTTTAAATGTATACCTAAATATCAAATAATTCATATCACTTTTATCCAAAAATATCCAATACAGTTAAGAAAACAATTAATGGTAATTATTGCGTTTAAAATTTCTCTTTAAAAATAAAAATTGAAAGATTTTTTTTTTGTTTTAGATTATGCAATTGTCTTTTACTAAATTGATCAAGTCGATTAAGCATGCATCTGATCAATAATATAAAGTAAATACATTTCCGCCAGTAACGCTAATGTCATATGGATAGAGAATATACCAGCTTAATAAATGACGCTTGTACTGCAATTTTTTTAACTTCTTAACATCGCATAACATCAATTTTTAAACCGTCGAATAGGAGAAAAATATGGACTTTCAAACAAATAGCAAAACAGTTTATTGTTTCAAGGGGATACCCAGTTGCAAACAATTCCACTCTCTGTATATGAGTAGTTGTATATCACATCTTAAAGGAGCCATGTAATAAAAAAGTAGAAAAATAGGAAAAAATGCACTTAAAACAGAAAAATAAACTATGGATTGCGCCGTTAACTTCAACAGCCGATTCGAAATTAGAATCTAGCCAATCAAGTTTTAGCTTGCGTAGAGCAGCCAATCAGGAATAACTTGTGATTTAAGATCGAAATAGAGTAATAATAATCATTAAGAATGGAGTATTGAGTAAAAAAAGGATAATTTTGAAAATAACTAAGTGAAAAAAATGTTAAAGGTATGTTTAACTGTTACAAAAGAATGCAATTTGATTAAGAATTGCATCTCAATTCACTGATTTTTTTGAAAGTTTCAAAATTAATTTTCAAGTATAATTTTTTTCAAAAAGCTATTTCTAGCGAGTGTAGCCGGAATATTAATCCGTTTTAACTTTAAACAATATAAACTGTTTAGCATTTGTTTCCGAATAATATTTCATAAAAAAATTTAAATTTATCAGTAAATACTTACACATTTAGAAGACATAAGTCTATTTACTTAAACCACTGACATTATCAGAATAAAAAAAGGCTGCTGTAAGTATAAAAATTCTTCGCGATTTATTGGACTATTAACTGCTGGCACGTGGCAAATACGAATGCATCACTTGAAATAAATTTTAAAAGTTTACTTGAATACATTATTGATAATTTTCATGTTAAAATGCTTTTTAGTGTTGTTAGAAGTCAATCTAAAAAGTCCTTCCGGCCTGTACCGGGAGGAAAAGGTAGCTTTCCTATATCTTCGTTTTAAAATTTTAGCTAATGTTACACGAAAACAACAACTTAAATTGCAAATAAAACGTTTACAAAAGATTCGTTAATACTGAATTTGAATAAGAAATTCACCAAATTATTGAGCACAATAGCCAAATTGGCTTCATTTATGAAGACTTATTTTGGTCGCCAAATTTGGCGATATTTCGCCAAATGTCGCCAAGTTTGGCGAGAATTTGGCGCTAACGGATATGAATATATAGTTTTATGCGATTGATTGGGAAAATTATTACAACAATGAAAATTTTTGTAATGTGCTGTCTTGTTTCAAAATGTCAGCCACCCTAGAATTTCAAACTGCTCTATCTCAGCCGTTTTCTAAGATAGAGATAAAACAAAAAATGCTCTGGAATCCTCGTCTCAAGGCCTAACACTGAATTAAAAAATAAATTTGAATTTTTAACTTTTTTGTATATTTATTTTAGTTTTAAATTTTTAATTGGCCGCCATCTTGAAACAAAATGGCGGACCAAGCTGGCCAACGAACTCGGTCGAGACATTGGTGAGCTTAATACACACAATTAGTTTCATCAAAATTGATTTATAAATACGAGCGTTATCCTATGACATAGGTCAGATATATATATATATATATATGGATATATATATATATATATATATATATATATATATATATATATATATATATATATATATATATATATATCAACATTTGAACGGAGGGTGGTTTTGGGGTCTGGGGGTCATGATCGGTAAAAATATATCGAAATTTTCCGGAACTGCTTTCCTCCGAACGGCTGCAATAGGTAGCTTTATACTTTTTTGTATTGAAAGCTACCTAAAAAATTATAAAAAATAAAAAGTAATCTATTATAGTTTTCGATTAAAAAAAAAAAAAAAAAAAAAAAAAATTACTATGTTCTGTAACACGGGCAGCATGAGTTGTATCGTCTATTTTTTAATTATTTGAAATTTACAAAAGTTAATTTTTAGCTGTAATTTTAAATTTAAATTACTTTGCAAATACTAAAAGAAACTGTCAATGTTTGACTTAGTTCATATGTAATAATGACTGTTTTGGATGATTTGTAAAATAAAACGTAATGGTTCCGCCTGTAATCCGCCTTAATGTTTTAATATTAAAAAAGCCAAATTTTTAGCAATTAAGAATACTGCAATTATGTTTCAGTAAAAAGAAAAGTAATTTAAAAAAATACATTGACTTTTTTTTATTTCTCATCTTTTTAATTATTAAAATTTTCCATATATGAAAATAACATAACTATTTGCACCAAAGTTTTAAAATTTTTACAGAAACCAAGAAATAGAAAAAATAGAAACAAAAGTTTTTTTTTTTTTTTTAGAATGTTCAAATTCGCATTTTTTATTCGACTTTTTTTTTTTTTTTTTTTGTAAGAAACAAAAACAATCTTAACATCTATTTAAAGAATATATCATTTTAACTGCAAACGTATTAAATTTATATATTTTTTTACTTTGGATCCCGGAGCTTTTTAAACAAGTTTATTTTAAAGTTCCCCTATTCATTAATTCTATATATCTGCGCATCTAACATTTAAATTTATCTGTGTATTCTTCGTATGAGGCTTTTATATATAATTCTTATCAAAATTTCAATCTAAATTTACGTCTTTGATCACTTTGTAATCAATTATACATAATGTGAAAAGCCTCTGGATCAGTGTCGAAAAGTCTCTACAGTGTGCTCAAACAATCTGTAATGAATGCCAGTAAAAATATGAAATATTCATAAAGCATCTCGATATCTTTTAATTACGAATCGTGATTTAGTTAAAGGATAATTTAGTTGAGGAATTAACTTGAATAGTAAGATTTAATGAAAGTTATTTCATATTAATCGAAAGTTATACAAACATTTCAATTTGAATTATCGCTTTTTAAAAACTAAGAAAAATGTTAAATGAGTGAACGAACTCAATCAGTGATTGTAAAAATAAAAAGTAATCTTTTATAGTTTTCGATATAAAAAAAATCAATCTCAACGTGAGATTGTCTAAAATGAGTTAGTTTGTCTAACGTTTTGTCTATAAAGTATAAAAATTATTGAATAAAATGAATTAAAATGTTTATATAGAAAAGTGTATGTTGATGTATCTATCCTCCCCGGTGCATTTCAACAAATGGCGCTACAAGCGCACATACGAAAATTCACTTCAACTTCCACTCCTTGTTTATGTCATAAAAGGTGTGGCGCTGCGCTGCTGTTAAGCCGCTGCAACAAAGGATCATGTTCTAAGTTAAGTTTTATTATATTAAATAATTTATGTTTGCTTAAATTGGAGTCTTTATTTGAATATTGAACATTACTACAACATATTAAAACGCAACCCACTTCAAGTGCATACTTTCTGTTCATTTTAATCATTAATTTAGTACCAGAATTTAAATAAAATATTATTTTTTATTATATGTATTTTTATGCAATCAAACAAGGTTTGTAGCGGAAATTTTATTGTATAGTGCGTATATTTCTAAAAGTTATTTTTCTATACGTTTGTTATTAAAATATAAATATGTATTTCTCAGATGAGGCTTTGGTACATTATTCGTATAAAAAATTTTATTTAAATTCATGTGTTCTATTCCTATCAATTACACATAATGTGAAACGCTTATGACATAGTCTGGAACAATTTGTTCAAACAATCTGTGTTGGATGTCAGAAAAGACATGAAATATTCATAAAGCAGCCCAACAAGATTTAATTACAAATCAAGACGCGAGTTTAATAAAGGAATAATTTAGATGAGCTACAAACTTGGGCAAAATTTGGCGAAAGTTATTTCATATTAATCTAAAATTACTAGGACATTTCAGAATGAAACATTGTGTTTAAAAATATCGAAAATAATTAAATATCGGTGAACGAACTCAAACAAAAAATTATAAACGCAATGATTGAACTCCCAAAAATAGTTTGTATATAATCATAAAGTTTCATGAAATTTAAATGAAATTTAAATAATACCAATTCGAGAATATCCTCTTTCAATAAAAAAAAAATAATAATAACATGAATCGGTTGCGTAGTTCCAGATTAATCGGTGAACATACATTAAAAAAGTACGTAGAGGTCAAATTAAAACCTCTTCCTTTTTTTTAAATCAGTTAAAAACCTATGTGAATAGTAAATCACTTCACCTACTACACTCTCAGAAAAAACTGTAAATTTATGGGCATTTGCCCTTCAATTTTCACGGGCAACAGCCTTATTTGATGAAAAACGGTCTGATAAGCGGCCTTATCCCTTAGATACTTAGAAAATGAAGAGCAATCCACATCTTCTTACAGTTCTAGTCCATATGTTAGCAAAAATACAGTACGGCCCCATACATTGCCCTCCGCTAGGGCGTAACCTTTCATTTTACTCGTGTTTCGAAAATTTTAACCTGCCAAAACAGCGATTCTGTTATGATTATCTAACGTGCTACGGAACAGTAAGTAAACTGTTATTGTGTTTTAAAGTGTATTATATCCTGTGCATTAATTATAATGCTGTATTACTTTGCCCCGTAAAATTACGGGCTGCACAAAATGATGGGCATGGACTTTTTTTTTACGGGGTATGACTGGAATCTCTGCTGCAGTAATTTTACTGAAATTTTTTTAACAGTGTAAAGTATACGAAGTATTGAAACAAATATACAGAAAATATCGTTGCGAAATAATTGAATTTTTATCGTGAAAGTAGACGTAATAAAACAGAGAGGTACTAAGCCGACTTATGCAATTTATTTTATGAATAATCCAGAAAAAAATCAATTCGTATCACAAATAATAATAATTATAAAATAATGTGATAAAATCAATAAATTACAAATATCGCTGACACAAACTTCGCTCGTAAACAAAACCTGTTTGAGACTAGAACTAACAGACTCATCGTGGCACTTATATAGATTACCTTGATGATGCGGTCTGCAATGATGACGCATCCCATGCGAATGAAAATTTCGCAATTGTAGAATTTCACAATTGTAGAACTGTCACATCTTGAAGTTTTCATTTTACGAAATTTCCATATAAATAGTTGGCGTCTTGAATTATCACCAAAGTCGTCAATTTGCTATGTGGTTAACGAGGTTCTCAAATTCGTCGCCAAGATCAACCAGTAGATATGTATTTAATGGATTTTCCGTTCGTTGATGGATATAATCAGTGAGGACTCGTATCTATTGTTTAGATTTCCATTTTTGAATTTCCCATATATTGTTGTGTGAGAAATTTTGTAACAACTTTTAAATTAGAGAGAAAAAACTTTCTCTTTTTTTCTGCTTTTTTAAATCAAACAAAATAGCAACAGCTTGCTTTAATAAAAAAAAATTAAAAATTAAAATTTTTATTTTATGCTTTCTGTACCAATAAAGACTTTAGTGGAAGTTTAAATAAAATGACTGTATGAAGAAATTTAATTTATGCATACGTATAGTATTCAGATATATCTATACATTTGTAGTAAAAGGCTTTTTAATGTCGTTCTAATAACAAAATCAATTTAAATTCATGACATCTGACACTTTTGCTATCAATTACACATAATGCGAAACGCCCTTGGCACAGTTTAGAACGGTTTGCTCAAGCTATCCTTATACATGTATATGTCAGAAAAGTCATGAAATAATCATAAAGCATAACACTATGTTTTAATTACAAATGTGTATGCAGTTTATTTAAGTAATGCATTTGTTTAGGATAAAATGTAAGCAGAATTTTATGAAATTAGTATTATATTAGTTTAAAATTAATAAAATAATTCAATTTAAAATATTGATTTTTGAAAGAAAAAAAAACAATTGCAAATAAAAATTTCAAAGTTCGAATAAAAAAAAAATAAGTGCTTATAGTAATACTTGCAAACCTCTCTCTTTATTCATTAAAATAACATATTTTGGACTATATATTTTATTTAGTGATTGAAATCAACTAGATTTTAAATGACTACGAATGAATTCGCAATTATAAATTACAAATTACAAATGAATTCGCTGTAAACTGCGAATTCTTCGCACGGGTCTATTGGTATAAGCATATTATACATATATACATATTAAAATACTATATATATATATATATATATATATGTGTGTGTGTGTGTAGATATATATCGAGATTTAAAATATAAAATTATAATTCATAACAATTTGTTATTTAGTCCTTCTTTCATATTTTCAAACTTAATGACAACCACTTTTTTAAAATTCCTGTTTCACTGAAAATTTATCAAATTTAGAATTTTATATTTTGCTTTCTAAGACATACCATGGCGTGGTGGTAATTTGCTTGATAAATCCGCCTACCTGAAATGTTATTATCTATGCGTGTAACATTCAATTGAATCTACTTATTCATCGTATATATACGGGGCTTTTGTATGTCGCTCTTATAACAATTAAATTTAAATTCACATCTTTCACTTTCGCTATCAATAACGCATTTTGGGAAACACCTTTGGGGCAGTTTATTCTAACAATCTGTATTCAGTGTCAGTAAAGACATGAATTATTCATAAAGCAACCAAGCCCGTTTAATTTACAACTTCATTCAAAGTTTATTCAAGGAAAATATTTGTACAAGAAACAGCTTGAGAAACATATTATGAAAATTATTTTATATTAATTTGAAATTAATAGAACACTTCAGATTACTTTTTGGAGATAAGCTTCATTCTACACTGTAAAAAACGACCAATGCTTCTTATTTTATGAAAATATACTATAACCATGAATACAAATTGTCTTTTGAATCCCCAAAAACCAATACATTTCCAAAATTTAAAGAACTATTTATAAAAACAAAGTATTTTTCGCTGCCCGTATTTTTCAGAAACGTTTCCGAGGGGCTTTTATAGTGTATTCATTTGTGTCCTCAGTCTGGAATACCTGTTTTTCGAGTGCTATCAATTTTCAAGTAAACATTTTCATGCTCAAAAAATATGTTTAACAGACAAACATGCAAAATTAACAGCGTTAACAATAATATTAAAATTAAGATTATTTCTTTACTATTTCATGTATAAATTAACTTATGCGGCTGAAAACGTTTACTTGAGAATTGATGACATTCGAAAAACAGGTATTCCAGGCTGAAGACACTAATTAATACACTATAAAAACCGTTCGAAAACGTTTCTGAGAAATACTGGCAGCGAAAAATACTTTGTTTTTATAGATAATTCTTTAAATTTTGGAAATTTATTGGTTTCTGGGGATTTAAAAGACAATGGAACACGCTATTCGGAAGTTCGGATAACTCAGAGGATTATATTATATTTTCGTTCGTGGTTATAGTATATTTTCATAAAATAAGAAACATTGGTAATTTTTTACAGTGTAGGCCAATGTTTGTACAAAACAAAGCTTAAGAAAAATTTCATGAAGGTTATTTCATAATAATTAAAATTAATGGCACAATTCGTGTTACTTTTTTTGAAAAAGGTTCATTCATGAAAACGGGGTTCACCCAAAGTAAATATTTGTACACGAATAAGCTTAAGAAATTTTTCATGAAGGTTATTTTACAAAAAATTAAAGCTAATGGAACACTGCGTATTATTATTATTATTATTATTATTATTTTGAAAACGAGGTTCACACAAGGAAAATATTTTCACAGGAGAAACATTTGAGAAAGATTTCATGAAACTTATTTTATACTAATTTAAAATTTATAGGACACTTCAAATTGGTTTTTAGAAACGAGGTTCATTTAAGTAAAATATTTGTATAAGAATTAGCTTAAGAAAAAATCCACAAAGTTTATTTTAGTGTATATTATTAGTAAATGTTATTAGTAAAGTTATTTTATACTAATTTAAAATTTATAGAACACTTCCAATGGGTTTTTGGAAACAAGGGTCATTTAAGGAAAATCTCTGTATAAGAATAATCGTGCTAAAAACATGTCGCAGAAGTTTCTTTTAACTTATATTAAAATTAATCAAACACTTCAGGTTGATTTTTGAAAAATGGAACGATTGAATAAAGAAAAATTAAAATAAAATTCTTAAAATATATTTAATGATTGTCTTAAAAATACGTTCTGTGTGAAATTAGTGATAATAGTAAAACGTTCGCATAAAATGTTTAATTTAAAACTAATGCAACACTTTATATTACTTTTTTAAAACGAATTTCTTTCAAGAAAACGATGTCTAATAAAACATTTCATGTAAGTTATTTTATATTAATTTAAAATTTATAGAACACACCAAATTACTTTTTTGAAACGAGGTTCATTTAAGGAAAATGTTTGTATAAGAATATGCTTCAGAAAAAATTGACAAAGGTTGTTTTACAATAATTTAAATTAATGGAAGACTTCGTATTATTATTACTTTTTTTTTTGAAAAAAGGGTTCACTCACGGAAAATATTTCTACAGGAGAAACATTTGAGAAACTTGAGAAACAATTCATGAAAGTTATTTTATACTACTAATTTAAAATTTATAGAGCACTCCAAATTGGTTTATGGAAACGAGGTTCATTTAAGGAAAATGTTTGTATAAGAATGAGCTTAAGAAACATTTTATGAAGATTATTTTACAATAATTTAAAACTAATGCTTCACTTCATATTATTATGTTTTTGAAAAAGAGATTCACCCAAAGAAAATATTTCTACAGGAGAAACATTTGAGAAATTGAGAAACATTTCATGAAAGTTATTTTATACTAATTTCAAATTTATTGAACACTCCAAATTCTTTTTTAGAAACGAGGTTCATTTAAGAAAATTGTTTGTATAAGAATAAGCATAAGAAAATTTTCATGACGGTTATTTTGTAATAACTTAGAACTAATGGAACACTTCATATTCATTTTTTAAAAGTGAAGTTCATTCAAAAATATGATGTCTGTCTAATCAAAGAAAACATTTGTACAAGGATAAATTTGAGAAACATCTCATGAAAGTAAAGTTATTTTATACTAATTTAAAATTTATAGAACACTTCCAATGGGTTTTTGAAAACAAGGGTCATTTAAGGAAAATCTCTGTATAAGAATAATCGTGCTAAAAACATGTCGCAGAAGTTTCTTTTAACTTATATTAAAATTAATCAAACACTTCAGGTTGATTTTTGAAAAATGGAACGATTGAATAAAGAAAAACTAAAATAAAATTCTTAAAATATATTTAGTGATTGTCTTAAAAATACGTTCTGTGTGAAATTAGTGATAATAGTAAAACGTTCGCATAAAATGTTTAATAATTATCGAAAAAATACCTATTTTTGGAATTTAAAAACTGAAATGTGCAATGTTTCACTGAATTATTTTTCTGTTTGAATAACGAAAATTGACAGCAATGACTTCACTTTTGTAATGCAAATATGTAAAATTTTTAATATTTTCACTTTGCATAGCACACAAACTTTCGCAACAATTTTACTTAAAAAGTATACGCTGCAACAAATTCTATTTATTTGTGAGTGTAATATTCCATTTATCAATGTCATTCTGTGAGTTCATGAGTGTAATTTTATATCCGTGTGTTCTCAAATTCCAGTTTAGAAGAGTGGAAGTTGAAACAATTTTCTAAAAAGTGGGCGCATTTGTCATTCAAAGACATGGTTCTAACAAAGGCTGACCAAGTACTAAAAAATCAAAATAGTTTGCTTTTTTAATCACCCATTTTTAACAGTGTGCATATTATCATATGAAATTTATCATGATAATCATATTTTAACATCAGTAAATAGCAAATAAAATATTATAAGCAAATATTGTTACTATTCTGAATTTTTATAATTAGTTTCTACAGATCATTATTTTATTTTATAGTGTGCTTTAAAAATAAATACTATGATTTTCCCCTAATGAAATGTATCACAGTTAAAATGATTGTAAAAACATGCATTTTCAATTGGTCGTAACTATCGAATGTATATGATAGTTACATTACGTACAATGCAGGTGATGTGGAAGAGTTAGAGAAAAAAAAAATTATTTAAAGTTTTCATTTCCAAATGTAAACTTTGCACTGTGATGCAATAAGTCACGAAACAATAGGGAAACAATTAAGTAATTGTCTATGAAAATAAGATTTCAAACTACTTGGTAATTTTTCTATGAAAAAATCTCTTTATTTAATTCGAAAACCCTTTCTAGTTTTTGAGTCAATTAAAAATATCGATACTTTTTTTTTTTTTTAAACATTGTATGCTTTTCACAAAAACTATGAAACTTTAAATATATTTTTTTAAAACTTTGTCCCATTATTTTTTGTGAAATTGGTAGTGAATATATTTTAATAAAATCGTTAGAGAATGTTTTAGATGTCATTGTCCGGGAAATAAACTAAACAATTTGAATGAAATTTCTTTGCACTGAGAAAAAAATACTCGAAAAAAAAATAGAAATTACAGTCATGTTATTTTTTTCAGTGTAATTTTTGCAAGAAACTTTTGACCTTTTTAAGACTTTTACTCATATATATCATAGGTTTAAAAACATCGAAATAGGCGTAAAGTTATTTATTATAAGGTCATAGATATTTCGAAAAAAAAACTATCTGCAATACTTTAATTTTATTTTTTTGAAAGCAATGATTTTTAATCTTCTGTGTAATTTTTAATAAAGATAAAAAATATTATTTTCCAAACATGATATAAAAACTTCATTACGTATATGAATATAATCTGTGAAAGTATTAATCCTTATTCGATGTTTTAAAACTGTATTATATTTGTAGCTTTATATTAATTTAAATTGTGCTTCTATTTCCGTGAAACCTACAGCTTAGTGAACAGATGCATTTGTTCACGGAGGTGAGAAGGTTAAACAAAACTATTTATATGTATACATATTCTTGTAGGTTAATACTTAATTCATAATGAATATTCATACTTTTTATTTCATCAAACAATTATGAAAATAAATGAAAAAAAATAGGTTTAAAGAATTTTAGCCAATCATAATCGAGAAAAGGTAAAATTACACATGGTTATTAATCCAATGTGGCCATACATCTTTTCCAAATGTTTTTATATTCCAAAAGTTAACAGAATTTAAAAAAAAAAAAAAAAAAATCTGCGAAGATAAATTAATGTGCCAGGGCAATGATGATTGTTGCGCAAAGTTCACAGCCTCAATGGGTGCTCTCTTGAAGGGATCGTTACAAAAAAAGCAAAGTTCAGAAAAATAGATATTCTCTGATCAAATACATTTTTAATAAGAAATATAAAGAAGTGTGCCATTTGGAACCATTTATTAACCCAGTGGAACTATTTAACGATCAAAATTGGAAGGAATGAAAAACATATAAATTAATTAAAATTGACTTAAAACTGATAAGAATGTGTAAAAGCAACTCGTTCGCAATAGTACTTTTGAAAAATTACAATCTATGTGTGAGATTTCAGCACAATTTGATTTATGGTTTTTATGCAGTTTATTTCAACTGTTAAAATCAAATTATGAATGCTCTCTGGTGTTTAAATATATCGTTTTATAAAAGAACTGATTGCGAAATATTTTCTATTCAAACAACTGGTATGACTTTACCTTATTTGACAATGGTATCTTCAGTCTATAGCAGATTCACTAACGAAATAACGAAAAAAAAATCGGCATGCACGTTATTCAACATTTTAATTTAAACACTTAATGAAACAGGAGATCTTCACCTATAATCGTGTATTTACATAAACATGTGATTTGGTGTATCGGTAGAATTAATGAAGTTTAATATTTATAGCGTGCAATATTATAATGATATTTATAAAAGTTTCTAATAGTATTTACCAATAAGCATCCACAAATGTTTTATATAACTAGACCCAGTACTATATATGAATACTCTAAAACTTAGATGAAGAAATACGGAGAAAATACAAGGAATTAACTTCATCTTTCCTAGCGTATACGCTAGTCGATACATGTTACGTAGAGTTTTTGCATTTGGCAGCGATGGTAAAGCGCATTTTACAAGAAATCTTTCAGAATAACTTTTATATCATACATAACACTAATAAGGTCAGAAGATTAAATAAATTTATTGTATTCTTAAAAACAGTAGTAAATATGCACTGAGAGCTGACGACAGATAAATAAAGTAGAAAAGTTTGTTGAGATTACCCTTACTAAATAATACATTAAGTACGACAGCTCCATTTCTGATTATACAGAATTAACATGTCATACTATGTAAAGCTAATACGTGGTTTAAAGTATTTTCTCTTTTCCCACCTCTCAGATGTGTTCTCTATAGTTCGACTGGGGACTTAGGTTTCTAACCACATGTTGGCTTTACACCTACAGAAGGATAAATTTGACATGAACCGAAACGGCATGATCGTGTTTATTTGATTACTTTATTATGGTGATTTCAACTAAGTTTTCTACCTTATTCTCAATGAAGATTGACATGTTGTAATGTGCCGTTTTTGCGACATTGTACTTAATCAACATTCTACAACTTATTTCTAAGGCAAATCTATAAATTAAAAAGAAGATAAAAAATAATTCCCATAATAGAACTATTTTTTTACTTGTGAATTGTAATTTATGTGTGATTTATTTACCAAATAAAGTAATTGAGTTAAAATTAATCTTGTATTTGTTTACTGCCAGACTGCAGGAGCTAACTTTCCAATGTGTAAAGTGAAGTTCAACATTATAAGACATTAAATATTATTAAATATCTTGCAATGCCGAAACCCTGAATTCCTTACTAACTGTAACAATAGCGAATTTGAAAACAAAGTGCAAGAATTATTTTAAAAGAAAGGAACATAACTTTGTTAAATGGAAAATAACGCAGGTGTTTGAATGGTTCGAGGTATACTCGAAATCGAGAAAGCAAATTTGGAGCTTACTAAATTTTCGAAATGTATAGCAATATCTGTATATACAGAGTAAGACATAAACTAAAAAGATTCCGGAATGTACACAAAATAAGTAGAATCCTTCCAAATCCTTTAACACTATAGCTAGAATAACTGGTGATATGATTTCACCAACATTAAACTAGAATGATATATATTTACAGTACCATGGATGATGCATTTTTGATTTGCGTGTTAGACAATTGCTTTTCCTACAGCGTCTTAGTATGTGACACCTATATTTCAATAGCAAGCAGCTATCGAGGAAATTGCGATTTAAAATCATTCACATTATATCCGGAGTGTGATAATTTGCAATTTTATTAAATATATGAAATTTAACAAAAAACGTCAATCAAAGACTACAGAAACGTATAGGTGATTTTTATTACGTTTTATACATGAAAATCAGTCTGAGAAATTTCTGGTACCGCGAATCGCTACTCAACGTGTAACAGCGATAAAAAATTAGTCCAGAAAGATTTATATTCATGATTTTTAGTAGGATTTAAAACTAGACCTAATCTTAAAATTTATTGAATTGAATGTTGCATGTAACAAATAAAAACTTTTTTTCTGTCAAATGCCATGATTGACGGTAATGTATACATATCGTTTCACCGTGTATATACGTTTTTATTATAAACACACCGAATAATATACTAAAAGTTTTTTCCTTTATAAAATTGTTTACACATTAAAAAACGCATTTTACTACAAATATCGTCCGCACAATCCGTTTCAAATCCTTTTGCGTATTCTTATGTTGATTTTGCATACACCATAAAACATAATAAGATTAATTTAAGTTTAAAAACGTATAATACAACTGAAAACGCAATTCTTGCTTGCAAAAGATGAGGTGTCAGAACTTTTTTTGTGTCTCACTGTAAAAACATTTTATATTACATGTTCTATTTCTTCTATGGAAGAAGTTATCGTGCAATAATGTACATAAGTTTAACAAAATGCCCTTCAACTAATTACTGTCCACAAGCAGTAATTCAATTCACTTTTTTGTGTTTGTCCTGTAAATAACAATGCATGGTAGACGCGCCATTATCTGTAGGAAACATGTTGTAGTTTAATTAAAATTGCCCGTACAGTCGGAGTTTCGTTTCTTTTGAATTTATTTTAAACAGAGCTTGGGGGAGGGGGTGGGCGTCAAAACCGGAGAAGGCCAATACAAACAGGTAATTTTGACAACCTATTTAGTGTTTCGGTAAATGTTACCTAGGGATACCAAACGAAAAGTCATTCGGTCAAGTAACTGAGGAATCATGGAGGTTTAGGTTTTTAAACTCATAACATTAAATTCATTGGTATGCATTTCAAAACAGACTGCAATGCGGGTAATTTTTTTTTGACGTAACTAAAAAACAACTACGCCGAATGAGTTGGAAATTTTGGATTAGCATATTTGAAGCTCCTAGAAATCGATTTCACTTAAAAATTTAAAAGATTATGATACATATTTTTTCGAAAATAATTAAAAATTGTACCCTACATTTTTCAATAACAAATCCATTAAGATAAGCCTCTGATATGCGAATCTAAAACCAACCAAATCTGTTTCGAGAAAGTATTTCTTTAGTTATGCTTAATAAACTGCAATCATTAAAATGTGTTTTAATATGTGTTTATAAGGGAATTTAACATTAGGTGTTCTAAATTTTAAAGCTTCATAATTCCTAAACTGCATGTCGGAATGACTCTCCGTTTGGAATCTTTTTTTTTTTTTATAAAGGCCGAATATGATGTCAAAATTAGACGTTCTCATTTCAAATTTCAGAGTTTGGTACAATTTAAGTATGAAGATGAACCCTTAAGAATTATTTTTTCAAATAAATTGAAACAAGGCCTAAGTTCCGATTGAAAAGCTGTTTCCGTTAATTTCGGGTCGATTTGGAGGTAAAAACGTATGAAGTGCTCTCGTTTTATTTTAGCAGATTGTACATTTTATAATGTTTGAGGCTGTGTAACATCATTAAAATGTACTTTAAAATAATTTCATCCATAGACCATAATATATTCGCATTCATATTAGTGCCATGTTTACGAACTATAAAAGCTACACCTTATTTTGACTGACAAATATGTCATCGTAAACCTCAGTAATACATACCATTTATCGGAAAATCGACGTAAGTGTAAGAGTGCTAGTTTCCGGACAGACGAACAGATGAACAAGAAGTCTTAAACACTTTTCATCTATCTTGGAAAGTATTAAAAAGAAGAAAATATGCATTTATGGAAAAATTATATATCTGCAGCTAAACAGCCACATTGCAAAAAAAAAAAAAAAAAAAAAAAAAAATGCTTATGTTTATTTTTTCTTTTACGAAGTAGTACACTTGTTAAATACGCAAATGAGTAAATAAATAATTCTTTTTTTTTTAAGAAAAATACTGATTTGATGAATTTATTTTTTATGAAGTGTCAAACGAATTAATTATTTTCACTTTATATTAAATGTTACATAATAATATTTGCATTTATGGGAACCATCCTTTGTTTTATACCTCGAGAAAACCATTTTTAAGACATCCTTAAAAAATTTATTGTTTCCAAAATAAAAACAGTAACTGAGCGCGGAAGTAAAACGATTCTCCTTTTTCCATGATAAGCATGTGCGTTTCTTTATTAATTCTTCTTATGATTTCAAATCACATAGAAGACGTCTAAGTTTTATTAGGAAATATCTTTTGAGAATATAATTTATTTTGAAGTATCATTCAACTGTTGTTCTTTAAAGCATCTTATATATTAGTTCATAATATACAGGGTATTTCTGTCAACCAGTTTTACTATAATTAACGGGAGGACCGACTTAGATACAGTCATGATTGCTGCGTCTAACTATAGGAAAATAAGTGTACAGTACACTATGAGGCAGTTCGGCATCTCCTAGTAACAAATTTGAGAGATAGACTATCAATTTATAAAATTATACAAGACAAGAACAAAAATTGACGGGCAAAGTTGTATAGTATCACCGATCTTTTAATAAAACACATACGTGCACGTGGACACGATAAATATTTGCCCATCAAACTAAAACGTCCGAATCCAATGCGAAACATGAGAAAGACAAATAATTGTAGACAATAGATTCATTTTATGGTTTTAGGGTTTCGTTCATCTCACGAAACCCTATTACTCCCGCTTCGTTGTATGTCTGTTTCAGATCCAGTTATCAAAAACTGTATAACTTACAAGCATGACATTTTGTGTACTTATAGCTGAATATCTACTATGAAGCTCAAAATCCTAATATTTGAAAAAATCGTATATTTTAATATATAGAGATAAAAAAACAAAAATCTAACATCCTTTTCCTATTAAATTTAAACATTTTTCGTTATAGAAGTTGCCAACAATTAAAAATCCACAATAAAATTCTTTCTACAACAATTAATTTTCTATTGAATGATTTCCACGTCAAAAATGAAAATGAAATAAAAAGTTTCACCAATTGAAAAAAAATAAAAGATTAACATGACGTCATATTGGTAATAAAACGGAAATTTTCAAACATTTCTCAATAATACAAGAAGTATGAGTATGTGTAAATACAAAAAGCAGCTTAATATGACGTCATTAGAGAATTAAAAAGAAAATTAATCTGACGTCATATTGAAAGTTTAACGGATTTTTCAAATGTTTAAGAATAATACAAAGAGAGTACCAGTATGCGTAATAGAGAATAGTAAATATATGAGTTTGAGGAATGTATTGAATCATGGTAAAAACCAAATTGTGGAAATATTGGCATATTTTAACATTTTGAAGATCTCTATACAACATATTTAGTAATGAAAACTGGTAAATTTTTACTTTGTAAAAACATGACTTTTTGTCTGGAAAATGAAATTCATTTGGATTTATTAATGAAAAGATAAAGTGTTTTCAATTGAATTCTGAACGAAACCACCCTTGTGCGATCTTCGATCACTCTATCTCACTTGTTTAACATTCGCGTTAGCAGACAAAAATGCCATAGCTTCAAAAATAACTTTTCTTTTGAAAACAAAAATAACAAACTTATACTCTCTAAATGAAGATGATCCTGACCGGAGATTGCAGCTGTCACTACATTTTTTGAAATAGCACGTATGTGTATAATAAACGTTTCTGTGATTAAACATATATCGTCCTCATTACAGAGCGATAAAAGATTATTGCCCGAACTATATTTTTGTTTAAAAAAAACATTTTAAAGAAAGGTAGAAAGAAATATTTGGACATAATATTGATAGATGTTCACAATTTTGTATGCATTGTGCATAACTGTATTTGTGTCTCCTGTCGATTACACGGTGACAAATGATGTCAATTATTTTGGGAGCTAACATAAAAGCAAAGTTGTAAAGTCCTTTATTTATTAGCAAATATTACAACAGTAGTTATTTGGAAATGTTAAAGATGTGGTTCATGTAACTCTCTACAATTGTGGGACAGCATCAGTGATTACGAGTATGTTTAGCCATAGTAGCCTTGAAATTGATTACCACTTTGAAGATTTTATAATGCGAAATTTGCGTCATATAGAAAAGTTATCAAGTTCGCAAAGAAAACTTTGAACTTTCTTCTGCATTATGCTCAATTGTTTTCTTATCATTATTTACAACGATGTTATTTTTATTCATAATCAGCGCAATATTTCAGAATCCGAAAATATACTTTGCTGGTAAACATTAATATGACAGATAGATAGTTTTGAAATTACTTATTCCTCATTTTTTAAAATGCAGCTGTATGAGAATTTATATAAAAACATAACGGTATACTTTTTTGTGTATCAATTACGGATATATAACTTGAGAGGGGACATATAAAGGGAAATGCAAATTATTATGCAATAAGCTATTTGGAGGCGCACACAAAGCTACAGAGAAATCAATCTCTATCGTCAGATTCTAGTTCCACATAGTTGTGGAGAGACGCATTATAATGTTCTGATTAGAATTGTTGCACTCTACACTTCTTACTACGATGGTAGTCTTATATACAGGAGGCTTAATTTATTTTGAAACCCAATATCTGATTACGGGAGACCTATAAATGATAATAATTTTATCTAGGTCAGAATTTTAGCTTAGAACTTATTCATTTTGATTTTAAAACTGGAATAGTAAGTATAAAAGGCTAATATTCGTAATTGTGTTCACTACCAAGATTGGCACCAATGGTAAGCAAAATATTCATATCGTAGGCTGGGAATAATACTAGATACCGTTCTTCAGAATACAATTTTAAAATTAATCTGAGTAAAAATAAGAATTTTTTTTTGTTTGATGATATGCTAAGAACAAATTAGAGTGCCATAATTTTGTTCTAGTCACGAACGTATTCCTCTAGTAACAAATTTAGATACACACTTAGAAAATGGGCAAAGACTATATTTTGAATTCAATATTGCTCAAATTTCAACAAAGTATCCTAAAAATATAACAATAATGGCATTCTTCAACCTATAAAAGAATAATTATTTCGCATGATCTTCATTATATCACAGATGCCAAGTCTCCCGATTTCTGAATAGCACTAGTTCCGAAGGGATATAGCCTCTTATGTAGTCGCAGAATTATGCGATTATATAAAACGCAATTTTCTATATGAAAATAAGGTAAAGCGAAAATTGGGAGACATGGCCAGTGTGCTAGATAAAGAGGCACCATCTTATTATGCACACAATTAGAAAAATGGTAGTTGCCAATATTGATGTAGATGTATTATCCTGCCAGCTAATAAAGACGGATCACGTGATTTTCGAAGTGTGGTGCAGCCATGCGATTCTTTTCTTACTAAAACAATGTTATTGAAACTACTATTTCAATAGGGTCTACCAAAGTTGATACAGTGTTAAGGTCAAGAACACATGTTATTTCAAATAATTAGAAAATTTAAATTGAATGGTTCATATTTCGCAGTGACAAGCGATAAGTGTCAAAGAAAGAATAAATAAAAGAATAGGTATGATATCTAAACGTATTCCATTCTTCAACGAATTCGTGTTAGGTACAAATGTTGAGCGATTTATAATGTATATTCTTCATTTTATATATTACGCTTTATTTATAATATATAACGCCAATGAAATGCTCCATTAAACGACAAGCTTAGTTTAAATAAGTATTTTTGTAATTTATTAAAATATTACTTTGAAAAAGAAATATATCGACATACCTAATATTATCATTTATTTATAGAAAATTTTAAAGTAAATTTTTATGTAGCTACAATCGGTTAGTAACATTCTTAACATGCAAGATTAAAATAAAGTTACCACTGTATATTTAAGGGTCTAATACGCGTTGGTAAAAATTAAATTTTCAAGCACATGGAATTTTTAATCTATCAAATAATCCTTTTAATAAAGTTTTATGATGACATATTACACAAGATATTTTATTTAAAATTAATTAAAATTTTTAAAACGCGAATAAAATATTTGAATTTTATTAATAAGATACTCAGAAATGCAAAAATTAATCATGTGAGAAAACAAACCCTGAGATAAAGATATCAAAATTTACAAAGAAATTTTAATTACTCGGTTAGGTTCGTTTCGGAAAATTTTAGAAAATGGCGTTCTTTAAATTACACAACTATGGTTATCTGTGAAATGGTAACTCAAAGAGTGCTGTGTTATCAAAAATCTAATTAAACAGGGGGATTTTTAAAACTACCTTTTAAACTAACCTACTGTCCGTCCCAGTGAAAAAAAGTTTTAATTACCCCAAAATTATGTTAATCATGTAATTATATAGCTATATAAGTCAAATAAATCAAGTTACGTAAGAGAGATATGGCTACTACACAAGAATTTAAATTTTTCAAAAATAACAAAATTTTGCTGAAATTACAAAAATATTGTAAAATTAAAAGAAAAAAATTTTGTTAGTTCAAGTAAAATTGGTGAAATTTTGTTAAAATTTTGTACGAGTGTTAACAATATTTTTTTGTCCAAGCAACAAAACCAATTTTTTTACTTGAACTAAAATTTTGACTAAAACAACCAAAATGTACTCAACAAAACAGGTTTTGTTGTTTTAATCAATTCCTTTTTCTGGGTGTACAGCAGACGGCTGTGTACGGGGTCGATTAAATAAAATCAATCAAATATTTGAAAATAAACTTGCGTTATAATAATCGTTAATTCTGGTTGCCTCCTGGACTGTAATGAAGATGAGATAAAATCATTTACTTCCATCTAAGACAATTGTTATATATCCAAATCATAGCATACAAGCAAGAGTGATCTGTAAGTAACATACGGCACTGAAATAGGAATATATGTTATAAGGATGTCTACATATATCCAGAACTTTATCATGCTGGCTTTTTGGCTTTTCCACTGCTGTTTGTTTAATAGTTATCTTCAATTATTTAATGTCTTAGCTCTAATATAAAGATTTCTATTTAAAATAATATAAAGATTTCTATTAAAAAAATAATGGTATTCAATAATGGCATTTCAAATAATGGTCCGTAAATTGACCCAAATTCAAAACTCATCTTAAATCCGAAAATCTATATTGTATTTATGTATTTTTATCTCCAAAATCTAGTTTAAAATTTTGATAGCACAGTGTTTTCTCTCATAGTCTAGTTTAATAAAAACAAAACGTATTTCTTAATTTATAAAATATAATGCAGAAATTACTTTTACAAATATGTGTGTGCTTTATATAGAATATTTATCTCTTTAAAATATTAATTTTTTTGATACTATACAAACTTTTCCCACTTTTCTCAATTAATAAATATTTACAAGCTTATTCTTCTAAATATAAATACTATACATTTTTACAAGTTTAGTCAACGAAATATAACGGACATATTAACTTAAAAAATAAATAAACAAAAAATAACTTTTTGATAACGGCCAAACCTGGCGAGTTTTATATATTCTTTATTTTCAGTAGTAAAACAATCCAGAAAAGGTTTTCTTTGTGGTAGGGTTCTCTTGAAAATACTTTAGTACAAGTGTAATTTTCAAAAAGCGGTACGAATAGAAAAAAAAATAGTCCACTGCAACGAGTATATATATTTCGGCTCGTAGTCAAATTATTAATTTTCTTGTTAGTATAAGTCTCTTTTTTTAGAGGCTTTCGTAATTATATAAATACGTAGCACCTATAGTCGTCGTCTTGTACGTCCGTCTTTCCGTCTCTGTGTCCGTCTGTCTGTCCGTCCGTCCGCATATAACAGCGCAAACACAACCCGACTGAATGGTTTGAAATTTAATTTATGTATAATCGTTACAGAATTTTGTCGAGTCATTTCAAATTTTATAAAATTCGAATCCAAACTTTAAAATATATTAATAAAAGTTTCCTTCATTCTATTAAATCCTGCGCTGCGTAAATCTATACAAATAAAAGAAAGTTTCGCTCTGTGTGTGTGTGTGTGTGTGTGTGTCTGTTGGCGATATCTAGGAAAATTTAGCGCACCTAGAAGTCTGTAAATTTAGATTTAGGTAGTCCAAACACTCTCCTGGTATACCTGAGCCTCAGAATTTTAAAATTTTAAAAATTAAAGTAGTTATCAATTAAAAACTGATCAAAGATCACAAATAAAAAAGGCATTATTTTGAAGCGAGCTGGCGCATGTGCAGAAACCAATTTCCGTATCTTCCGGAACAGAAGAAAGAAAGCAGAAAACATTCCGTTTTTGTTTAAAGTATTTCAAAATTCGCCATGGACAAACGGCTAAAAATACGGAAAAACCGTCTACATATTCTAAAGGAACATACTTTTACGTCTCGAACGATCTGGTTGGTTTGAAAAAATTTTACATTTAACCCTTTCAAAAAAAATAATCAAAAATCATCGAATTCGTGTTTTTTATTTTCTCCCGTATTCAGAGCCTTGCATCTACCGGAATACAAACGATACGGAAAAACGAAGGTCACCAAATTAAAGAACTGTTTTTGTCCTTTTCAAAGCCACCTTTGGTTTTAAAAAATACTAAAATTAACCCTTCGAAAAAGTATATTTTCTGTTTGCCGTTTTGCGATTTTTGCGATTTTGGTAATTTTTAAAATTTTGCATCAGCGATTCAGAGACAGGTACGAAAAACTAAAAATACCAGACAATATCTACATTTATTCATTTTTCAACATATGTATTTGGTTTTGAAAAATGCGAATATTAACCCTTCAAAAAAAATTCGTGCGCAGGACTCTCTTTTGCGAATTCCGATTTTTTGCTATATATTAAATCTGGCATCGGCTTTCTAAAATAACCAAACAAAACGCAAACACACCTAAAGACATCTACGTTCTATCGGGTTTAGGCAGAAACCTTTAGTTTAAAAAATAAATCACGTTAACTCTTTCGAAAACTTTTTTAACCGTAACTCAATTTCGCTTTTTAAACTATTTCTCCTATCTTTAAAAATCCGAATTGGCGTTTATAAACAAGATACGAAAAACTAAAAATACCGTGCCTAATCTATATCCCTTTGTTTTTAAAAATCTGGTATCCGTTTTGAAAAAAATTAATTTTAACCCTCCGAAAAAAAATCCTTTTCAAAACTCACTCACGCGAATTTCCTTTTTTTGGTCCAGATTTAAAAATCGGCATCGACTCGGGAAATGCAAGTACGGACAAGCAGTAGACTCCAGATCATAGACACGTTCATTTTCTTCAAAATGCATCGTTGGGTTTTAAAAAATATCTACATTAACCCTTTAGAAACCGATCGATTACGTAACCCACTTTCGCGATTTCCGCTATTTTGGCAATGTTTATCCGTATCTAAATTTCAATTCTACTAGGAAATTTGGTTGGGTCAAGTGTTCTGAAAAGGCCTCTTCCAGAACAGATTGCTCCCCCTGGCGGTGGAAAGTGGAACTATAGGAGTATATCTGGTTGTATGGACCCGATTACGACGGGGTTAGGCTCATTCGACTTGATATCTATAGCCTTAAATATTTTAGCTGCACTTTCGACCGCCAGGATGCGCTTTCCGATCTTGTATTTTAAGAGCCCGATTACAACGAAGTTTGCCTCATTCGACTTGATTTCGATAGCCTTACAGATTTCAGTCATATTCGTATAGAACAGATTATTAATATTTCGGGCCCGGGCAACGCCGGGCGGATTAGCTAGTCTATATAATAAAAGCGCAAATTACGTGACTGAGGAAAACAAATACGGGCTAACCACTTCTTTTTCCATATGCAAAGCGCCCATTTTTATTAAAAATTATTTTTTCGAATAAAATTGCATAAAAGTTACATTTTTAGAAATATCACGATCGTTCAAAAAAATGCTAGCTTCAGAGATGAGTTACATTATACAATGTATAGATTCTGAGATAACTTCAGTGGAAATTAGGTTAACAGCCCAATATCTCAATCCATTAAAGTGAATAAACACAAAAGATTAGTTCATCGTGAGTCATAATAATATTAAACCATGGAGGTAATCATTCGCAAAGCAAGATCTTCATGGTGAATTTCGCAGCGCTGTTTGATGTCCAAAAATAGTGGCATACGTAATAAGAAAAAAAGGCATGCTCACTTTGCTCATAACAGGCGATATAATAATGATAATTTTTGTACATTGTAAAACTAGTTATGGTACGAACTCACCTCATTTGTCACGTTTAACTTACAATTTCCAGCTGGTTCTTCTTCTTAAAATAATTTGTGAAAGTTTTCCCTTAGAAAACTACAAAGTAATTCATAGTATGAGTAATGCAAGGCTATAATATGGACAGAACTGTGTGTAATTAATAACCAAATTATTTTAGAAATAATAAAATTCTCATTATAAAACATATGAAACAAATGTATGTTTATAATTAATTGTTTTTGATAACTTGGGAAGGTCAACAGCACATTAAGTTCATTATTCTTTTTAATTTAACTCATTAATATGAAATAAGAAAAATATTTTTATTTAAATGGGTTATAATTTTTTTATTTGGAGCTACTGCAGACTCTTGAAGGTTGTTGCTGCAAAAGTTTGTAAAAACAAAAAATGTAAATATGTGTTTTTTGGTACATAAATTATGTATTGAAATCTGTTCAATGCGTGTTCAAATTTTAATGCGTAGGAAATGAGAAATTTGGTATATTGAAACATCGTCTTAAAATTAAAAACATTACTGCAAACGATAAATGAAACGTAAAATCTTTGGACAATTACACCTATTCTAAACTGCACGAAATATATTTTCAATGTTTCAAATTTCATTGTATGAATTCTACGCTTGCTGTTATGATTTTAAATAAAAAATGTAGAATAAAAATACGCAGTTTTATAAAATTCTACTTATATTTTCATGTTTTTACAAAATATATAAGTCTAAAATTGGAAATAATGTGATAGCAACCAAGCGAAAAAAGATTATTTACGGTACAGAAAAGGCAGATAATGATCTATATGGAAATAACGAGCTTTGGTTTAGTATTAAGAGTCCAGCTTAACACAATAAAATATAGATGGACATTTCCTATCCCTTGTGTGTGCAGTTCACGTACAATGAGTATTAATTATTGCACTCAATTACTTCCATGCAACACTTACAAACAAATACCATATAATCCATCAAAATAAGAAGGGATAAACGTGATTTCGTTCCACCATTTCTATATATACATATATTTCAAATAAAAGATATTTACCCTCATTTTTTGTTGTTTTTACAAAAGATATAAGTCTAAAACTGCAAATAATGTGAGGGCACCAAGCGAAGAAATTACTTACGATACAGAAAAGGCAGATAAGCATCTATATGGAAATAATGAGTTTTATTTTAGTATTAAGAGTCCAGCTTAACACAAGAAAATATAGAGGAACATTTTCTATACTTTGTATGAGCAGTTCACGAACATTGAGCATTAATTATCTCACTCAATTACTTTCATGTAACCTTTACAAAAAATATCATCTAATACATCAAAATGCGAAGGGATAAAGGTGTTTACATTGCATCGTTTCTATATATATGTTTTCAAATAAAAGATACTTACCCGCATTTTTTCGTGTTTTTACAAAAGATATAAGTCTAAAACTGGAAATAATGTGAGAGTACCAAACGAAGGAATTACTTACGATAAAGAAATGCCATCTATAATTATATATGGAAACAATGAACTTTGTTTTAATATTAAGAGTCTAGCTTAACAGAAGAAAATATAGAGGGACATTTCCTATCCTTCGTGTGTGCAGCTCACGTACATTGATCATTAATTATCGCACTCAATTACTTTCATGTAACATTTAAAAAAATACCATCTAATCCATCAAAATGAGAAGTGATAAACGTGATTTCGTTGCATCGTTTCTATATTTGGTTTTCAAATAAAATATACTTACCCTCATTTTCTCGTATTTTTACAAAATATATAATTCTAAAACTGTAAATAATGTGAGAATACCAAGCGAAAAAAATACGATACAGAGAAGGCACATAAGCATCTATTTGGAAATAAGGAACTTTGTTTTAGTATTAACAGTCCATCTTAATACAAAAAATATGGGGAACGTTTCCTATCTTTGTATGTGCAATTCACGTACATTGAACATTAATTATCGCACTCAATTACTTCTATGTAACTTTTACAAAAAATATCATCTAATTAATCAAAATGAGAAGGGATAAACGTGATTTCGTTGCTCCGTTTCTATGTTTGTTTTTCAAGTAAAATATACTTACCCTCATTTTTTCGTGTTTTTACAAAATATATAATTCTAAAACTGGAAATAATGTGAGAAAACCAAGCGAAAAAAATAATTACGATACAAATAAGGCAGATAAGCATCTGTTTGGAAATAAGGAACTTTGTTTTAGTATTAACAGTCCATCTTAACACAAGAAAATATAGAGGAACGTTTCCTATCCTTTGTGTGTGCAATTCACGTACACTGAGCATTAATTATTGCACTCAATTACTTCCATGTAACTTTTACAAAAAATACCATCTAATCCATCAAAATGAGAATGGATAAACGTGATTTCGTTGCACCATTTCTAAGTTTGTTTTTCAAATAAAAGATACTTACCCCCCCTTTTTTGTGTTTTTACAAAATATATAATTCTAAAACTGGAAATAATGTGAGAAAACTAAGCGAAAACAATGCTTACGATATAGAAAAGGCAGATAAACATCTATATGGAAGTAATGAACTTTGTTTTAGTATTAAGAGTCCAGCTTAACACGAGAAAATATAGAGGAACATTTCCAAACCTTTGTGTGTGCAGTTCACGTACATTGAGCATTAATAATCGCACTCAATTACTTCCCTGTAACATTTATAAAAAAAAAACCCATCTAATACATCAAAATGAGAAGAAATAAACGTGATTTCGTTGCAACGTTTCTATATATATATTTTCAAATAAAATATACTTACCTCCATTTATTCGTATTTTTACAAAATATATAAGTCTAAAACTGGAAATAATGTGAGAGCACCAAACGAAGAAATTACTTACGATAAAGAAATGCAGATAAGCGCCTATAATTATATATGGAAACAATGAACTTTGTTTAAATATTAAAAGTCCAGTTTAACAGAAGAAAATATAGAGGGACATTTCCTATCCTTTGTGTGTGCAGCTCACGTATATTGAGCATTAATTATCGCACTCAATTACTTCCATGTAACATTTACAAAAAATACCATCTAATCCATCAAAATGCGAAGGGATAAACGTGTTTGCGTTACACAGTTTCTAATATTTGTTTTTCAAATACAATATACACTTAAGCTCATTCTTCCTAAACAATACAAGATAAAGAATAAATATTTGTGTAACAAAAATACTTTATATGCTTTTACATAGAATTTAATTTTATATTCCTAAATTCTTAATGTAAATGTTAAATAAAAATAAATTAACCAAAATTGTTTCCTATTATTACATAAACATGGTTAAAAATCCTATGATTACTACATAATTGTATTTATTATTTACAAATAAATGAAATTATAAAATTCTGATTTAAATATATGAAAAATGAACAGAATAAAAAAATATTATTATTAACATGAAAGTTTTTTTCACGAACAGCCACATAACTGGTGAAAAATTCAGATTATTGACTGCTAAAATTGATCAAGATTTTAATTTTAATTTATTGTTCATTATTCTTTTTATATTTATTCTATACGTAAAATTATTTTCCAATTGTTGTCGTTAATTACATGAGCCTACATTTTCCCTAAATTGGACGATATTTCTGTTGCATTCTTTGTGCTGATTTCGGGGAAAATAGCTAAGATATTCTATCTCGCACAGTTTCGATAAAATTTATAATTTGTGACAGACTGAAAAATTAAAAATTTAATCCTAAATATATTAGAATTTCTAATAAGCCAAGCATGAAGTTAGAGAAAAATACACCAGATAGTGGGATAACAAGGGAGGGGAACCATATTTCTTTGAAACTAAGAATGACAATTATAACAGTTATATATCTATAGGAACTATGGAAAATGTATTAAATATATTATAATTTACTAGTAAATATTCTTTCAATAATTGTGACTTTTGTATGATTTTCCTAGATCTTTATCTCTTTTTTGTTGAAAAAACTTTACGCAATAGAGGGAACAATAGTACATATTTTCAACATAAGCTTATCAATAAATATTAAAATTTTTCAAAACGTGGGGAGCAAGTAATACATAACGTATATGCTCACGTATTTTACGCACCCCGTACTTTTAGAGGAAAATTTGTGTAAAAACAAAGATTCGCATAATTTACACATACTTTATTGCCTCAGGATTATTTACACATACTTTTTTCCTCAGGATTATGAGATAATTTGAGATAATAAAAACACATGCATCCTCATACTTTTCATTTTTATATAATTTTGTTTGGGTATTTATAATGAAATTATTGACTTTTTTCTCTCGCGACATCGTTACCTCAGCTGCTGCACAAGTGTGTGCGTATGATATATTAACTAATAAAGTAATGTCATCAATACAGTGCAATATAAGTGGAGATTCGTTTACACTGAAAATTTCTTATTCAAGGTAGAATGTTTTATTGACTATAACAGTAAAAGGGCAAATGTGAGAAAATTATGATTGTATGAAACACATATTAGGTATTAGCGTAAAAAGTAATATCCGCTAAGAAAAATAATTATAAATGAATTTTGACGCCACGAATAATAAGAAAGAAAAATCATGCATTCGACAGAGATTATGAAACACTTTCAAACACTAACAGAATATTATTAAGAAATTTAATCTTTTCATACGAATGGAATGAGATATATAAATAAGCGATTGAAAAAATGCATAATCTAATAAAAATTAATTTTCAGTAATTGTTGTCCATATTCGAAGTCTTTCGTGCCGGCCTGTATATAATCTACAAAATTTGTAAACAACACTTAATACAGTAAAATTACATAAACTCAGATATCACAGCGGAAAGAGCACTTCTACCAACTATCGATGATACTCAGACACTTAGCAGAATTCTCTTGTGCGTCCCTGTACATGAACGATAAATTCTACGCACCCATAATCTATAGAAAATAAGTTGTATTGGACCTTAGTGATCCTTTTAAATTTTATTATGTTTCAAGTATCATGGCATGTTCAAAATGCTTCGCAAACGATAGTTCCCCATAGATCATAATGTAAAGAAATGATTTTGTACGTCTCTGTAATTGAACCATAAATGCTACTAAGCATGTACTCCGGTAAAAGCATGCTGTCGTTCAGCTCAGTAATTCATATTAATTTCATTATGTTTGAAATATCATAACATCAATAAAATGCACCGCAAACGATTTTTCCCCATAGACCATAATGTAATGGAAATCTCTTGTGTGCGCCTGTAAATGAACTATTTATGTTACACACTTCATTTTCAATACCAATCATTCTGTAACAAAATTCATTAATGTATAAAACTTTAGAACAATTTGAGTATATTTACGAGAGTTGGAGCACAGACAGACGGACAAACAGACAGACAGACGACAAACCGAAGTCCTAAACACTTTTCAACTATGTTGGAAAGTGTTAATAATAATACTGGTAAATACATCTTATAGGAGATGTTAAAGCGTTTTAATACAAAGTATGTAAGGAGTTTTTGCATAGTTTATTCTACAATGATAAACAAAACTGAAGAAAAAAATATTATATTGTCCCAGTTCATAAATTATCTTCGGAATTTTGAAACCGTTGTACATTTTATTTAATCAGAATTATTCATTCATTAAATCATTTTATTTATTTCATAAAAGGTATTATCTCTTATTATTTTGGCTATGTTCAGGAAGGAAGATCAGGTCGCGGACGAAGGAGACTAAAATATGGAGTGGGTCTATACTGTGAACGTATGCATAGTGAACGTGAAGGGCCTGCGTTCGGTACATTGATTTGATTAGTGCGTTTCTAACGATATTTTGTTGAAATTTAGAAATTAACTAGTTGGCCAAATGGTTAGAGCATTTCGCTTGACTCTGGAGGGTGCGAGTTGTATTCTCCTACCTTTCTGTTTGATTTTTTATTTTAAAATGTTTTATCGGTTGCTTTGTATTTTTCATAATAAATGGAATGCATTTCAAAAAATTAAATTTTGACATTAATACCAATTACATGAGTATTTCTACGGCTAAAATACTTATTTATATATGACAAATTCAGCTATTTCACGATTAAAATTTTATATTATACTGCTTTTTAATATTTAAACATTACTTTTTTTTTTTTTTTAAGTGATGAAAAAATAAAATTAAAATATCAGTTTGCACGTAGGAATTATTTCTCTAGGTTTTTTATTATGAGTGTTTCAGCAGTGAATTTTTATTACGAATAGAATGCAAAGCATATTTTACAATGTAAAAATCAATGTGAAAAAATATTATAAAAATAAAGTGTAAAATAGATACGGTATTTAAACTAGAAATATCAGTAACTATTTTTGTAAAGAGGTAAAATACATGTGGCTTATCGTCTAGTTTCGTAATGAATAGAATATAGTTAGAATGTTTATAAATTTTCTGCTGAACGTATTAAGTAATTTGCTAACAGGGTTTTGAGTTTTGAATGACATTTGTTTCTCATGTTTTATGATGTTTATTTAAATATAATAAACGAGGAAATTTACATAAAACAAATTATTCCAAGTAAAATATATTTTTAGAAATTAATATTTTTTCTAATTATATATTTATGTTTCACCGATGTTGTTATCGAAAAAGATATTTTAATGAAATGTTTAAAAGGTTTTTTTTATCAAATTTTAACAAAGATTTTATTTTACTATTACAATTAAGGAAATAAATCTCTTAACATGTTGTTATCACGATCTTGATTTATAAATAGCATTCTATTTATCTAAAAAATATAAAGCAAGTGATAAATCAGTTTTAAATTTATAAAAATAGAGAAGAAAATCTGAAAAATACGGCGAACATGGACTTTGTGTTCTTACCGTACAGGTTCATCTGTGTAGGACAACTCAAACAACTGTAAAATATGTAACAATATTTGTATTATTTTTTTAGAGTTTACATTATCTTTATTAAAACCAATACCATATTTCAGGCAAATCAGTAATCCGAACGTCCTCTCCTTGTTAGTTTTTTTTATACCGCTAACCAGGCCCCTACCTGCCCGGCATGAATGCCTAGCTTAACGGGTTAGTACCTGGGTGCGGGGCGGAAATCGCCTGATCACAGCATGGCTGTGATCCACCTGACTATTGATTTGTTCACATCGCTGCTGTGCTTGCTCTCTTGTGATTTGCTACCGTTATCTTTGCCGGTTCAAGGTTTCTGTTTAACTTTGTTGAATTGACAGATTTAATAGGTCTCGTAATTTAGAACCTTGATCAGGTGATCTCCTTGTTAGTTATTGATGCACTGGTTAAAAAATATATTAAATTTTATTTTATTATATGCATTGTTTTGTACAATACATATTTTTATCTATTTCTGTCAACTTATATGTCCCTAAAACTAATATATTAGTTTTAGTGATAAATAAGTTGACAGCAGCTATATAAATATATGATGTATATATATGTGTATATGTATACATCATACTTCGGTATTCTATTATTTTTATGTTGGATCATTAGAAAAATCATTTTAGAATGTTAAAAAGTTGAAAATTTTATATCTCCGATCAGGCTGCTAGAGCTGTATCAATCAACCTACCAAACCAAGTAAAACATAAACACAAAAATTCCAATCATGTGATCAAACCACCCTAAAATTTTTTATGGGTCGACCGAGTGCAGCGCTGGTGAAAATTTTGCTTGTTATTAACACTGTTCCGACTAAATCAGATCACGTAATACTTTCATGAACGTTTTTTATTTTGTCTCAGTAAACATAGGCATGTATTCCTATTACAAGAACCATTGTTTTGGAAAGAAAAGGATAGGTATTCGTTGTTTTTACTTGTTCTGAACTTTAAAAGCATGCAATAATTACATTATTACAAAATACTTGCTCTGATATGACTTACTATATGAGTACATCTACTTCTCGCGCGCGCGACCTGATCGTCGTTTGTGAACAGAGCGTTAATGATGCTCACGAGATAAATTAATTCCGTAAAAACTAACTAATGTAATTTTCTAATCCCCTGCTTTTATAATTGATAAAATGGTGAAAAATTTGCTCAAAATACGTGGTAAATTCTATAGACACGTGTTAATGTCTTCATTTTGTTTAATTTGTTTATCTCTTTTTTTTTCCAGTACGAATAGTTATAATGGAAGGTGAAGTTATTCAATAAATTACGTTCTTTTTGTCTAACTAAACCTAATTTGAAAAAAAAATGGCGTTTACTATTGCAATAAAAAGTATATCCAAAAGCACAGGGGAAAAATTGTCATTATGTGATGATTGTGTGAATGAACATGTTTACATGATATGGTGAAAATACCAATGAGTTTGTAAGAGAGTATTCGAAAAGTTTTAAAAACAACATACCTAAACCTACTTGTAATTGAGTTTAAATAACAGTTTGTCAACTACAGTCGTCCGTAAAAAAAAAAAAAAAAAATGTCTACATTATCTAAAATTGATTTGCAATAATCGGATTTAAAAAAAACCAATTTTAATTATAAGGATATTTTATAAACATATCGAAATAAATTCAATTTACCTTATTATTCATATTAGTATTATTACTTATAGTAATATCGTTTAAATCAACTAAAAATGAGACATCGAGTAAGCTACTTCCGAAGAAGTTCTATGAAGCTAAATGATCCACATGTCCACAAGCAGTAGTTCTAATGAAGTGTTTTGAACAAATATCTTTTGAAAGACAAAAAAAAATGTAAGAGATATAAAAACATTTTTAAATTTTACTTATCTCATATTTTTGAGTTATAAAGATTTGTTAACATGTGGGCGATAAAATAAGATTTTAAAAAATGCTCTAAATGCACTACATCATGATTTTCCAGACAACACACTGTCATCCTAAAAATACCCAGATGATATCATATTCAGTATAATCAATATCATCTGGATGATTTAAATCACCCTAAATACTGTCATAGATTATCCCCTGGATGGTACAATGCCACTCCCATAGACGTACTGCAGATAACTGCTTATGACATTTTTTGGACAATTAGAGGATTACAGTAGATGAAAAATAATCGAAGAAAGAAAGATATGTTTGCAATGGGCGTGTGGTAATGGGTTGTAATGGGTTGTATGCTTTTTGGATGTCTTTGTAATGCGCATGTGCGTCAGTTAACAAAATCCACAGGATTGGCTAAGGAAAATGAAATTAAATAATTCGATCTCCATATCCTCAAGAAATCCACTATATAGTTCTCAATGGATATGAGAACTAGAGGATCTATCGGATTACTGTTGGACGTCCAAAGGACAATTATAGTTGTATGGGAGAATGAAGTTGTAAACATCACAATATTCAAAAAGTTGCAAGCTATACCTGTATTCCATAATGTATTCATTAATGTCATCATATTTTTTGGAGAAACATTTGGATAGGTTTGTAATTCGGATAATATTATAACTAAAGTAAATAAACATGATATAGAAACCTATACATTTACACGATGTACTATCATGTCTAATATATTGGGCACCCCCATATTTTAAAAGTAACTTTGAAATTAAGGTTCAGATGCTAATGTTCAACTGCATATAAATGTGAATTTTGTTTTTAAGTTTTCACAGTTTGTAAAAAATTATAAAAAAACAAATAAATAAATTTTTATTTAAACCTTTTGCTTAAAAAAATGAGTCCTTTTTTTTAGTTAATTTCTAAATTTCTTCGTATTTTTTAAATTTCGCTTAATCATATGTAACTGTCTTTGACAGCGAAAATTATAAAGAAAAATGTTAAAAATGTTCAATGAAGAAAATAATTGTTAAAAAAATACGGAAAAACAAACACATATACAAATTTAAAATGATAAAAAAATTATATTTTAAGAAAAAAGCTTTTTTTTATAACATAAAACGTTTTTTTAATATTTTCGTTGCTCACGGCATAATTATTTACATTTTGGCATTTTCTCCTAGAATTATTCAATTTTTCATGATTATCTACTGAATTACTCAATACAATTACGTAACTTTTAGCAAAAGTAAAGAGTTCAGTATTTTTTTAACTCGGTTTTTAAGAAAAATGGTTTAATTAAAAAGCTATATAAAATAATCAGATGCTCCTTTGCTGTATTTTTTACAAATTGTATTAATTTAAATAGGATATTCGTAACTGTATGTAGCGAAGCATTTATACCAGACTATTAATTTTAAAGATATGTTTTAAATATGGGGTGCCCAATGCTTTTGTCTAAGGCAGTATGTATGAAAAGTAAAATGATAATACTAAAATAAATACATTCGCATTAGATAATTTCCGTTTTGAACAATATTTATAGTTAAAAATATCAAAATTACAATGTTAAATATGTGTTCTGATATAGTTCTTACAACTATTAGGATGCGCACAACTTAATTTGTAGTAATAAATAATTTCGTAAGAACTTATACATTGCTGTATAAAACATAACTTTATAGTTATTTTTTTCTTTTTTGCATAAAAAATGTTCAAACGAGAGAAAATCACTGAAAAAATAGTATCTGTATTATAAAGCAAAAACATGTCCATGTTTAAGGATGGCGTCATATTAATGACAACAACACCAAACAAATAAATTTCGTTTTTAGTGCAATTTGTTTTTACTCCTAAACATAGCAGAATTTAATTTTTTACACCATTGAAATACGAAAGAAAATATGTTCTTTCAAACTTAATTTGTTTGAAAATTATTTGAAAAGTGCATCGCAATTTACTTATTTTTTTATAATTTTTAACATAATTGTAAAGCATTTATAGTTGCAAAATTCTATATTGCGTGCAGCCCGAATACGAAATATTAACGCGTTTGCATTTAAAACAGTATAAATAGTTCAGTCTTTGTTTAAGGCTAATATTCCATAATGAAACTTCATCAATAAATAAATAAAACAAGAAATTAATATAAATAAAACAAATTTAACAAGCATGAAATCGTACTATGTGATAAAGCCACTGAGATTATCGTAATCATAAAGTTGATTTTCATAGCAAAATCTTTGTCGATTTCTTTGGCTATTGACTCCTGACATCCGATTAATACAAAAATAGCACTTTTAATACAATTCAAAACTGTATTTGAATATATTATTGATATTTTACATATAAAAATGATTTTTGGTGTTGTAAGTCGGTAATTGAAATATATATATATATATATATATATATATTAGCATTGTTAGTACAGAAACAAAATTCCATGTGTTCCGTAAACCGTGAAGATCGGGTTGGATCCCCTTGTATTTATAATTTAGAAAATTAGAAAATTTCTTATTTGCAAATAAAAGCTTATGATTAGAAGATAAAGTAGTTGAATTCTTACAGCTTTCGAAATTTTGTAACATCCGTTTTGCAAATATTTATTTACGATGAAAATCTGCAAAAATGCCAACTTCATTTCTTTGTAATTAATATCGATTTATTAGATTTAATTCTTTTTGTTACTTAATATTCATATAAAGTCAAATATATCGGAAAACGCAATTAATCTGATGTTTACCGTGAATAGGCATATCGTAATTATCCAAATGTACCATTAATATTCAGATCACCTTTTCAAAGAGTAATACGTTTTAGCAACGTTTTTACACTTAAAACGATCTATAATGTGTAATTAAAGAAAAAAGCATGATATAAAGGAATTTTTGTTACTTCTTTAAAAAAATATATTCGATTTTAATTGCATTATTTTAATTTTCAAGTGTATCTCTAAAATCAAATAATAAAATCTACCTTGATTTCTATGTTTCTTAAGTTTAATAAATTATTGCTTCAGATATTCGAAATCTTCTTGGGAATTATCTAATTTCCTTTTAACTCTTCTTCTTGAATATTTTAATTTAGAACATTCGTCTTCAGAATCATCCCTGTTTTTCTAATTGTTTAGAACGTTTATCTGCTTTCTCTAAACGTTCTCTATATTTCACTGAACATTATCTTTCTTCATGTAATTGGGATTTTATATCGTTCAAACACCTCTCTAATTTTCTGTGTGATCTGACAATATTTTGCCTTTCTGTTACTTCTTGTTCTAACTAAATTTCCATGTAATACAAATTCGATTCTAAGGATGTTATCTCGGTTCTCGATTTCGCTTTTTCTGTCAAAAATGCTTCTTTTAATTCAATTACTTCCGTTTCTAACATTTTATATTTTATTTCGGCTTCTTTCACTTGAGTAATTAAATTTTCATTTACCGAGCGTAATTCTTTAATTTATGTGCTAGAATAATTCAATTGATTAAATGTCAAATTTTTGTCTTGTTTTGAACTTGCGAGGAACAGTTGTAAAATGTGGGAGAATAAGAGTTAAATTTAGAATTTTGAGTCACTTCACCTGCATTAATAACATTTCTTAACACAAGAATTGTTAGAATCCTCTTCATATTTGTTGATTTTTAAGGCACCGCCAGTGATTTTAAATCTCTAAGCAGACATTAATTGTCAAATGAACCTGTGAAATAGAAGATTATTTCTAAAATATCTATAATAATCATACGTTATACTGTTGTAATTCTCTTTTTATGTCGATGAAATTTTTCTACCCTACATTAATTTTTGTTTAATTTTCATTTTCGATATATATATATTTATTTCTTTAAAACACATTTTTTAGTTTGTGTTTTGCCGAGTGCCAAACATTTCTCACCTCATAAATCCGTTCCTGATCTGATCATGTTTACACATACTCAATCACCATCACAGATTTCAAGCCCGAATAACAATAATTTTGAGAATTAGACGGGTATTTCTGAAATATCTATAATAATTGTGTATTACATAAAATGAATATATTTTCTTTCACCATAAAGAATTTCACTTGCCTCATTAATGTACATTTAATCTTAAATTTTGATGACTACATATATTCTTGATGACAAAATGTTTTCAAATGTAATATTGCGGCAAACTCAGAGCATTACAGTTTCAAACACCATATTACCTGTTACGTTATTCTGATTATGTTCCCATTGCCTGCAAGCACCATCCTTGGTTTTAAACCACCTGGGAAGCATTAGACGTCACATAATCCTGTGAAATAGATGTTTATATCTCAAATAGCTATTATAATCGTTTATTAAAATAAAGTAATTCTATTTCTTCACCGTTAACCGTTCCTTTTATTTCATTTATTTTCTCGATAATTTCAGATCACATAGAAGCAATTTTTAAAACGTGCACTAAAAATGTGCATGAGAAATACAAATATACCTTGTTCAGCCATAACTTCAATGAAATTGTGTACTTTATCCCTTAACTGAGTGATTTCTTACTATTATTGGGACAAACCTTTTGGATACTCATTGAGGTGTGTAAATAAGATAATTCATAAATATTATTTTAATTTTTAAGTCTAAATTTACCCTTCTATTTGACAGATAAGCAAATGATTTTGTGACATGTTTAATACATTTAATGAAAAAGAGTGTAAATATTTAGCAAATAGAATCATTAACAAAATACATACAAGCATCCCCCAACTAACGTAAGTAATGCGTTCCTTAAACTTTTACGTAATTCGAATTTGTAAATTGCTTAGGTATATTTTCATAAGAAACTACAATATATATATATATATATATATATATATATATATATATATATATATATATATATATATATATATATATATATATATATATATATATATATATATATATATATATATATATAGCGCATTATGTATTAAATGTATTCGGCAGACCCAGAATTCCGCACCATAATTAAACTAGGAATAAATAACAAACATAAAAAATAAACAGATATAATCTGAACAAGAAAAAACCAAGAAAAACAACCAAAAAGCTGTGGCCTCATCAGCAGTGGGCACATTAAAAAGCACAGCGATGTTTCCGACTAATTACAATCACAACAAACTATTATACAGTAGTGGCAGTGGGTTTCGGCCAGAATGCCGTGAAGCATAAATCAAATGAAGGAAAACAAATGAAAGCATGTCACGAACATTCCCCCACCGGACCCAACGCCACAAACAACAGCACGACTGAATACAAAACGTATGCTTAACATACGCTGAACCAACACTAGGATTATCTTACCCCTACCTGAGCCACACAGCCACAAAAACAATAAACAATAACCAAATCCAGTGATCCAAAATCTGTCCATGTACGTTCCATGTCTGTTACCACAAAACTGCAAACATCCTTGTAAAACCGTACTCGAAAGGCTTTAAGTTATACAAATCATTAATTGTCAATTACGTAGCAACTACTCAAAAATGAAGACTATCTGTAAAACTAGTATATCTATTAATGAAACTCAAAGGAATGTTATTTTTATAATACAAGATACTGCTTAAATTAAAAAGTTCTTTAAGAAATAAATTTTTATTCGTGCAGAGTTTATACTAGCGAAAAATCTGACCTATGATAATATTAATGTAAATACGTTTATGTACATTCGAACACCAGTTAACTAATTGGTTAACTTCAAAACTGAATCCATCCCGTTTAATGCCTCCATTGCAATCTACAATAAACGGGATGGCTTCAGTTATGGTCAGTTAATGGTCTTCATTTTTGAGTAGTTGCTACGTAATTGACAATTAATGATTTGTATAACTTAAAGCCTTTCGAGGACGGTTTTACAAGGATGTTTGCAGTTTTGTGGCAACAGACATGGAACGTACATGGACAGATTTTGGATCACTGGATTTGGTTATTGTTTATTGTTTTTGTGGCTGTGTGGCTCAGGAGGGGGTAAGATAATTCTATTGTTGGTTCAGTTGTATGTTAAGCATACGTTTTGTATTCAATCGTGATGTTGGGTCCGGTGGGGGAATGTTCGTGACATGCTTTCATTTGTTTTCATGCATTTGATTTATGCTTCACGACATTCTGGCCGAAACCCACTGCCACTACTGTATAATAGTTTGTTGTGCTTGTAATTAGTCGGAAACATCGCTGTACTTTTTAATGTGCCCACTGCTGATGAGGCCACAGCTTTTTGGTTGTTTTTCTTGGTTTTTTCTTGTTCAGATTATATCTGTTACTTTTTATGTTTGTTATTTATTCCTAGTTTAATTATGGTGCGGAATTCTGGGTCTGCCGAATACATTTAATACATAATGTGCTATATTTAATCTGTGTGATCAATTGCAGCTATAGCGCTTATCGCATGGATTTTATTTTTATTTTTATTTTTATTTTTATTTTTATTTTAGTTTATTTTTAATCTTTATTGATCATATATATATATATATATATATATATATATATGTAATAATAAAAAATTTTCGCCCTATTTCTTTAGTTAAATTATTCCAAATTCTTCAATTCTTTTTTCCCTCTCTTTTTAAAATATCTCTTAAATCTATTTTGTATTTTATTCCATAGCTTAATCAAAATATTCTGTTATTTATAATTCTAAAAATCTTAATCTGTTAAAAGCTACACGTATTTATTAAAACCTTATTCTCTTAAATTGCAACACTGCCTCTAAACGCACCTGCCTAATTTCTTCTTTTGAGACATTTAATTTTTATTCTTTGGAACTTTTATAATACCATTTTTATTTCTATTTAATTCATTCGGCATCCCATGATTCCAAGCGGTTTTCGCGCCCAAAGGCCTTTTTACCTTTTTAATTTGCCGCTTCTGTTAAAGAGTTTTAATCATACGTCAGAGACACGTCTTCGTGGCCTCATTTTTTCATCCATTAGAGAGAAAGCTCCGCCTTCTTTATCCCCCTAGCGCCCTCCGAACATGGATGCGAGTGGACCAGCTTGTTCGCGCGTTTTGTACCTTTGGGCCAAATTTTGAAGTATTTATACGGTTACACTGGCTTCGGAGACAGAATTTTGCACGAATTAGTGGTTGTCATCTAATTGCCGTCACTGGGGAGTCTACACTAATGCATCGGTAGGATGTTCTTCAAGCTCTGCTAATTCTTCAAGATCTTCAAATGTGTTCAGTTTTAATGAAGCGAAAGTTGGTGGAGTTGCTTTCATCTCTGTGATCACAATAAAGCCACTGCTCATCTATTAAGTTATTAAGTCTTCTTTTTAATGTTTTTGGGAAATTTCTTCTGGATTTCACTGCCTCTGCTCAATTTTTACGACTGCAACAACACTACGATTTCCGATGTGATATACTTCGAGATTTGTCTTCATGGTGAGCGACTCGAAGTGATGCCCTGTCCGGGTGTCATGACTACATTTCAACGATCTCGACTGCGGCTACCTCGATATGATTATCAGGTAATTTTAGTGGTTTCGGACTGAGATGTTCCGATTGTCTGGTGGAAAGAACGTTCAAGTCAACAGCAATAGCGATCGTCTATAATGTGCCAATTTTCGACAGGAATGTATCCAAAAAGTCGGCAGGATAACTGATGACCTGTGTAATAAAAACATTTTGGAGACTTCCCAGTGATATTGGAGAACAACTACCGATTAGTTGTCAAATTATCACTCATAAGTGTTTATAAATTTATCCCAGAAGTGACGTCTGTAAGTTAAATTATTCTTTTATTTTTATTGATTTCTTATTTTATTGATTTGTTATTATTGGCTTATATAGAACAAAAATTGTTCTTAGAATACTTTAGAAGAATTTTGTTCCTTTTATCCTGAACATTTAGAACTTACGAAATTTAATATTTATTCTTATGTATTGTTAAAAAATTAATTTTATTTGGTTAAGCTCACAAATATTACTGAAAGTTTTGAACTGCTCTGATATTTATTCCTATATTACTTCATTTTACAAGAGTAACTTCATTTTATCATTTAATTATAGTCCCTTTTCATTCGGTGATATTTATTCATAGGAAATAATTTCTATTTATTGAAAAAATATATGAGTAATCTCTTTTCAAGTAACATGTATTGGAACATATTCTATGCCATTCTAAAAATGCATAAAAATTTATTAGATTATCTGAAATTACAGCTTCACTGATTGCATAATAATCGCAAAAATAGCTTTTGAAGTTTATTAATGTGAAAAAAAAAAAAAAAAAAAATGTGTTATCTCAAAAGAAAGTTGAGTAACATTGAAAGGGTAAAATTATTGTGCAGTTAATTTATTTGTTTATTTTATTACTTTTGTTTTTTGATGCTATATTCTGAGAGTACAATTCAAGAGCCAAAAAAAATTGTTCTTACGAAATAATGATACTTATTTTAAAAAAGTGTTTTATTTATTTCATTCTAAATTGTGATATTCATATATAGTGGATCTATTTATAGAAAGATTATAGTAGTAGTTTACATTTACTATATAAGTGAAATGAATTTTAATATGAATTGGACTTTTTTACTGTTGAATATTATTTAGTTTGTTATTTAAATTATTAAGAGTTAGATATTTACAGTTGTTGTTAAGTTAAAGAATTCTTTATACATTGTTATTTTTTTTACATGTTATTAAAGTCAGGGTTCGTTAAAGTTATTGTTGAAAGTAAGGGTACTCAAACCAAAATGGCTGAAAAAGAGCTTAATGTTATTATTTTTGACCCAGAAAATGGGATGAATGTTGTGTCTTGGCTTAGACACTTTGAAGGATCAGCCCCTCCAGATAAAAAAGAGTGGAAAATCAACAATATTTCCAAATATTTGAAGGGCGAAGCATTAAAGGTGTATGTTAATGAATGTCTAGATTGTAAAGAGTATGAAAAAATTGCTGAGATCTTAACTGAAAAATTTCTGAAAGTAACAGTCCCCCGTTTTTCTGATTTCGCCTCGCTGAAATTGCATGACCTAAACAACTTAGAAAATTATTTCCGTCAGAAAATAAAGATAGGTCGACAACTTAAACTATGTGAAACTATTATTTTACAAGGATTGACAAATGGCTTAAAACCTAATACCAGAAAACTTTCAGAAGTCTTTAGTGGTCCTTATCAAATCCTTAATAAGTTATCTGATGTCAATTTTCAAATTGATAGACAAATTCAAAATAAACCTACTGAAATAGTACATGTATCAAAATTACGCCCTTATTATCCTCCTGATCAATTAAAATTATCCCATGAGAACCAACAACAAACTAATGTTAAATTTATAGTTTCGTCTTGATTTTAATATAATCCAAAAATAAACGAAATAAAATAAATTAATAATTAACTAATCAATTCTCTTCTGTATAACCGTGGTGTTCTTGATTGTGCACACGAGAGTGTCACTGTTGAAGTTTCCACTTGAGTCAACTTTTTATGCTGGCGTAATTTAGTTGATTTAAGTTAGGAGTTTCTGATACTGAATTGGATTAGATTAGAATAATAAATTAAACAGTATTAACTAAACTAATAAAATAAACTGGATTAAATTATATCTTAAACTAATCAAATATGATATCTTAATACTAATTGAGAATTGTCCAACCTTTCTTAATATGCTACAAGGTCCCATTTTTTCATTTCACAACTTATGTTTTCTTGTTTGACTGAAAGCAAGATAGTTACATAACCATCATCTACACAATAATGATTGTTTTCACGAATTTTTCTTATTTATTCCTTTTTTTGTATTATGTATTTTATTGAGTATATTTCATACCTCATTCACTACTATATAGATGAGATATTAATTATATACTTAAGAAAGTAATTAAAGAAAGAGTGTGATATTTTTGAATTATAATGCTTGTTATTGCTGAACTTATTGTTGAATATTATTATTATTAGTTATACTATTTATAATTTGATATTGAGATTAAATATTACTTGAATTTGAATACTACTTGAATTTGAATATGTTGAGATATATAAATTTTTACTTCTAGAAGTAAACAAGTAATAAAGTAGTAAAGGTAATGGAAGTTATAAAGGTAATAATGGTAATAGTAATTTTGATGTTGAGTAAAAAACTCTTATACTGCTTACATTACCTATTTGCCTTTTTAGGTAATTACCATTTGTCAGACAAACTATACCATAACAAAATACTCATTTCTCTTAAGTTTTTCTTAGCATTCCATTCAGGACTGAGTTTTTCAGACAAACATAAGTTTAATATTTGAAAATTAACTTATGATTATTGTTATTGTTAAGTATTATTATTTTAAATTTTTATTGTTGATGTTATTCTTCTTCTTCTTATTACTATTATTGTATTATTTGTGTTTTATTGTTGTTAATATTAATCTTAGTACTATTTTCGAGTTGTTGCTAGTAAATATAAAGCATTCAGATGAACTTTAATTCTGAAATAGACTTTCATAAGGAAGATCAGTAAGATCTAAAATTTGAAGGATTTTTCTCTTTCAATTTGTAAACTGTTCAGTTTGTGAGGTATGCAAATAACTTTTTTGGATGGACTATCACTCAGACGAGAACTGAACGACAAATTAAGCAACAATTCTACAAGCAATTTGCAACAAATTTTGTAAGATGATACTCTGGAAGTATGTTATCTATTATTTTAAAGTGTTACAATTCTTTTCTTATTTTGTTTAATATTTTCTAAAACTTTTTATGTCATTGTTAACAAGATTAATATCTTGTAATTGTATTTTTATTAACAACTCCACCAATTCGCGTTATAGTTATTAAATTTAATGTTATTGGGCATTAATGAATAAATTTTGGAAATGTGCTTATTTTGACTTCCTCCAGTTGATAAATTGTAATCCAAGTCCGTGTAACATTTCCCTTCAATGAACTTGCAGGTCATATGACCTACCGGTTCATTCGTCTTTTTGGGTGGGGGGATATGTAATAATAAAAAATTTTCGCCCTATTTCTTTAGTTAAATTATTCCAAATTCTTCAATTCTTTTTTCCCTCTCTTTTTAAAATATCTCTTAAATCTATTTTGTATTTTATTCCATAACTTAATCAAAATATTCTGTTATTTATCATTCTAAAAATCTTAATCTGTTAAAAGCTACACGTATTTATTAAAACCTTATTCTCTTAAATTGCAACACTGCCTCTAAACGCACCTGCCTAATTTCTTCTTTTGAGACATTTAATTTTCTATAGTCAACACATAATCTAGTTTTTTTTTTTTTTTTAGATGTAATAATAAAAAATTTTCGCACTATTTCTTTAGTTAAATTATTCCAAATTCTTCAATTCTTTTTTCCCTCTCTTTTTAAAATATCTCTTAAATCTATTTTGTATTTTATTCCATAACTTAATCAAAATATTCTGTTATTTATCATTCTAAAAATCTTAATCTGTTAAAAGCTACACGTATTTATTAAAACCTTATTCTCTTAAATTGCAACACTGCCTCTAAACGCACCTGCCTAATTTCTTCTTTTGAGACATTTAATTTTTATTCTTTGGAACTTTTATAATACCATTTTTATTTCTATTTAATTCATTCGGCATCCCATGATTCCAAGCGGTTTTCGCGCCCAAAGGCCTTTTTACCTTTTTAATTTGCCGCTTCTGTTAAAGAGTTTTAATCATACGTCAGAGACACGTCTTCGTGGCCTCATTTTTTCATCCATTAGAGAGAAAGCTCCGCCTTCTTTATCCCCCTAGCGCCCTCCGAACATGGATGCGAGTGGACCAGCTTGTTCGCGCGTTTTGTACCTTTGGGCCAAATTTTGAAGTATTTATACGGTTACACTGGCTTCGGAGACAGAATTTTACACGAATTAGTGGTTGCCATCTAATTGCCGTCACTGGGGAGTCTACACTAATGCATCGGTAGGATGTTCTTCAAGCTCTGCTAATTCTTCAAGATCTTCAAATGTGTTCAGTTTTAATGAAGCGAAAGTTGGTGGAGTTGCTTTCATCTCTGTGATCACAATAAAGCCACTGCTCATCTATTAAGTTATTAAGTCTTCTTTTTAATGTTTTTGGGAAATTTCTTCTGGATTTCACTGCCTCTGCTCAATTTTTACGACTGCAACAACACTACGATTTCCGATGTGATATACTTCGAGATTTGTCTTCATGGTGAGCGACTCGAAGTGATGCCCTGTCCGGGTGTCATGACTACATTTCAACGATCTCGACTGCGGCTACCTCGATATGATTATCAGGTAATTTTAGTGGTTTCGGACTGAGATGTTCCGATTGTCTGGTGGAAAGAACGTTCAAGTCAACACCAATAGCGATCGTCTATAATGTGCCAATTTTCGACAGGAATGTATCAAATATATATATATATATGTGTGTGTGTGTGTGTCTTTATCTCTACATGTAAAACTATATTATGTATATAGTTTTTATCTGCATATTTTACTTATAAAATAATTATTAACCCTCTAAGCGTGTAGAACGTAATATTCCGTTCACTAAGCTCCAGGTTTCACTGCAATATATGCAATGTTTAAGATAATATAATTCTATAGATTTAATGAATTTTCAAAACATTGAAGAATGATTAATACGCTCAATGGTTACATTCATATTTGCAATTACGTTTTATTTATAATGCTGAAAGAATCATATTTTTTTAGCATTTAAATCAAAATGCTGAGAAAACAACATTACAATTTTACCCTTTTTCAAAACGCTCAGAGGGTTAAATGTATGCAAAATCGTATTAAATGCGCTAGTTCATAAATGTAATTTTCGAGATTTATTACGTATAACTGCGAATTTACGTAAGTCAAAAATACTTTAGTCTACAAATATCTTCCCATTTAAATACTAATTCAATGACAGAAGAAAATTTACGGAGAAAATGGTACAATTTTATTCATTTATAGATTTTATTATAATTTATAAGAGTATTCATAATTTATACTTATATTGAATAGGAGTATTAATTTATATATTGATGAGTCGATCAATTATTGGCACATTTATATATAATATTTATTGATTTTTAATGAGAAAATGTAATTATTTAACAAAGATACTAACTGTACATAAAATATTTGAAAAAATCTTATTATTTAAATACCACTTGAGTAATAAATAGAATTTTACGGAAAAAATGGTACAGTTGCATTTAAATTTTCTCAACTACACAATTTATATTTTTTTGGTTAATAATAAAAACCTATTTATCAATAATAGCCATTTTCCTTTAAATCATAGTTTTCAATGTATTTTTTTTCTATTTTAAAAATAAACTTCTTTCAAAACTATATATTTGCGCCGTGACAAAATTATTACCCTATATCGCCTTTACGTGATTATGTTTACATCGACTGGAATCGACTTGAACTGTTTTTAAAAACGTCGGGTGAATAGTAGCTGTCAAATAATCCTGAGATAATTGATTTTTATCCCTGAAATAGTTATAATAATCATTTCTTGATATAAAGTAATTATCTTTATTCGACTTTAAACAATTATTTTAATTCATGAATTTTCCATGACAAATGTTTTCAAAAGAAATCTTCCGGCATGCCAAAATATTATAGTTTCTTACCTTATGTTGCCTGTTATGTAATCATGTTTATATTGGCTATATTTACCATCAGTGGTTTTGAACCACGAGGGAAACATTAGCTGTCCAATAATCCTGAGAAAGAGATGCTTATTTATGAAATAGCTATAATAATCGTATATTAAAATGAAGTAATTATATTTCTTGTCGTTAAAGCCTTTCTTTATTTTATTAATTTTCTTAATAATTTTAGATCACTCAGAAATGATATTTAATAATCATTTCTTGAAATGAAGTAATTCTCTTTATTCGCCGTTAAACATGTATTTTAATTCCTTAATTTTCCAGGAATTTTCCATGACAAATGTTTTTAAAAGAAATCTTCCAGCATGCCAAAATCTTATAGTTTCTTACCTTATGTTGCCTGTTATGTGATTACGTTTACATTGGCTAGATTTACCATGAGTGGTTTTGAACCCCCAGGGAAACATTAGCTGTCAAATAATCCTGAGAAAGATATGCTTATTTCTAAAACAGCTATAATAATCGTATGTTAAAATGAAGTAATTATCTTTCTTGTCGTTAAATCTTTTCTTTATTTTATTAATTTTCTTAATCATTTCAGATCACGCAGAAATTATATTTAATAACTATACTGTAAAATATTCTTGGGGAATAGGAATAAATTTTGTTCAAATATAAGAGCAATAAAGGTTTAACGCTTTACTGCATGTTTTTGTTTACATTTTCTTGGATAAAATATATACATTTTTGAGCTAAATCAATACACATTTGGTGGTGTAAAAAATTATAAATATTATTTTAAGTCTAAATTTAATAGTGTTTTTTTTTTCTTTTTGATTGAGACAATCATTTTGACACATCTGTAAATAAAATTATAAAAATTATAAATATTATTTTTAATAAGGAAGTATATAATTATTTATCAAATATGCTGACTCTGTAAAATACATAAAAGATGTGACATTATTTAAATATTTCTTGAATGACAGATGACATTTTACTAGAAAAAGGCACTTTTTTAATGAATTTTTCTGATTTAAAATTTGAATCTTTTATTTAATGTGGTAAATCTATTTATTGATATTTGAAGCGGGCCAAAACATTTTTTTTTAAATCTCGTAACACCTGTGTACTGTAATGTATTGTAATAACCATCTAAAGTTTCAAGTCATTCAAGAGAACATTAGCTATCAAATAATTCTGAGATATGAGTTTTAGATTCCAGAAACTTATTTCTAAATTAAATTTAAATTTTCCTATGTAAAATTTAATTATATATGTAACTATCAATTGTTTATACTAACCATATTTATTACTTACCCATCATACGTAGTATAGGGTAAGTCTTGTAATAGTTTTGAAAATCGAAAAAAAAATGACGGTTTTACCCGTTTCAGACACTGGAGATTCAAAAAAAAAAAAAAAAAAAAACATGTTGTTAGAAAACAAAATTGACCGTCGGTCTGTCTGTGTGTGTGTTTGTAAAATTCTATCTTCCGAACAAATTGAGATAGAGACTTGAAACTTGGTATGTACTTTGTATGTAATAATGGGAAGAAACTTATTGCATTTCAGTAGCATCGATTATCCGGAACAATTTTTTCGGACTCTCGAAATATTCGTTCTGGTAAAAGGTATATAAAAATTTTCGAAATTGTTTATTTTAAGGAGTGAATATAAAAAACAATAAAAAAACATAAATTTTACATAAAGAACGAAGTCGATCGGGTAATTAGTTACCGAGATATTTTTAATTATATTTACAACACTCCTCGATTTTTCATGACCCTGTATTTCATTTAAATTGCAATTCAAAGATATATTTTAACTGGAAATGAGACGCTTAATCCGAAGAAGTAAACTGTTAGTTAATATGATTAACTGTTTTTGAGTTATGAGGATGTTTCTTTTACACAATTTAGTAATAGAGCATTTAAAGTTTATGACGTCATCAAGCCACTATTTTATTCGATTTGCAATGCATTTTATAAATAGTTTACACATGTTTTATTTTCATATTTTATATTATGCCTATCCATGATGGGTAAGTATTACGGTAGCCCCAAACGACGAGTTCCTAAATTATATTTAAATCTTCCTATATGTAAAATTTAATGAAAGATATAACTATGAATTATTTATACTAACCATATTTATTTATGTTTTTAATAGTTTTATTTTTATTTAATCTTAATTGTCAGTGAATATTTTTATTATTTATGTTACAGTTGTTACATTTTTTTTTTTTTTTTTTTTTTTTTTTTTTTTTTAGTATAGGTCAAAATAATTAAAATGTCTTACCTCATATTGCCTTTTACGTGATTGTGTTCGTATTGGTATTAACATCAGTGGTTTGAAAACCTCAGGGACACATTAACTGTCAAATATCCTGAGAAATAGATGTCTATTTCTAAAATAGCTATAATAAACGTTTGCGAAAATGAAGTAATTGACTTTCTTTGTCGTTAAACATTTCCTTTATTTCATTACTTTGACTGATGATTTCAGATCACGCAGGAACAATATTTGAAAAACGTACTGTAAAATGCGCGTGATAGTAGAAACATAATCTGTTGAAACATAAGTGCAATAAAAATTTATACTTTAACACTTAGCTCTATTTTTTCACAATTTTTAGGAGAAAATTATTTATACTCTCTCAGCGATATAAAAAAAGTCAAAATAACTTTGAAAATATTGATTTTTTTTGTCAAACAAAATTATTTTAATCACATTCTAGTGAAAATGTATAGTTTTAATTAATAATCTAAATTAATTGGGAATTATTTTATAAATATTTCATGATATAGGTGTAATGATATTTTACAATTTTTGTTCTTTAAATTTCGTTGCGAAAACTTTTTTTTCTTACCAACAACTTACAACTTTTACTTACTACTTACAACTTACTACTTACTACTTACAACTTTTCTTTTTTATTTGCCAAGCTAATGATTCAAACGCGTTAGCTGGCACATTCATATACATATATTTTCTTTTTTATATTCTGTATCATATAGAGTTATAAGTTTGGGGTTGCTGTGATATAACAAATATCAAGAAAATATAGTTTCTAAAATTATCTGGATATTTTTTTATATTCTATATCATGTAGAGTTATAAGTTTTGGCTAGCTTTGATATAACTAATATCAAGAAAATACAGTTTCAAAAATTATCTTGATTTTTTTTTATATACCATAGGATGATTTTTGGGATTTTTTGAGTAATATTTCAAAGTTAAAATAAGTCAGAAATTTTCATTTTATTTATTCCTAATTATAGAGAATCATCTGTAATCAGTCTCATACTAAATTAATTCGTATAAATTAATTCTTAAATAATTATCATTATTATTGATAAATAGTTTTGAATTCTGATATCACGGAAAGAACTTTTAAATTTTCAGCTATATTACCATTAATAAGATTATTTTATTAATAAACGTCTTTAAAAATATAATTTTATGAGAAAGATACAAAAACCTTTTAATTTATGAAATATACATAAAACTTGTTCTTTGTTATAGTTTAAACACAGTAAAATAAGTAAGGAATTATTTATTTATTAAGTTTTGATGGAAATCAATTCTATTGTTTATTATGTTTGTCTTTATGAAAACCTATTTTTTATTTATTACGTAAGTCTCTATGGAAATATTTTTGACTTCATAGAACGATGTCATAATATCACTTTTCTTTTTTCAAATATATTTTTTTCTAAACCTACAATAATTTCTATATTTACACCGCCAATAGAAAAACAATTTCAAATGCAATTTCTTTAACACCGTATCTTTATTCACGGTTGTTTTTAAGGTTTAAAAAATAAATTTCAAGCATCGTTTTAAATATATATATATATATATATATATTTGTCGCATGCTCAATTTGTCGCAGCTCAATTACAGAAGATTAACTCGTCTGCACGTAAAACAATATAAACACATAATATTCCACATTTGTTTCCGACTAATTTTCATAACGAAATTTACTTTGTCAATAAATAAATTAATATAACACTAATTTAACAGATATGCAACTGAACTACGCATTTAAGCACTGAAGCACTTTAAGCACATTTACATTTAAGCACTTTAAGCACACAATATAAAAAAGGCTGCTGTAAGTAGCGAAATAATTGGCGATCTCCTTGACATACGGCTAATAGAAAATTGCAGCTTTTAATAAATTAGAAAACTTTATTTGAAAACACATTTGATATTTTTCATTAAAAAATGTTTTTGTGTGTGTGTTATTAGTGCGCAATTAAAAAAAATACACTAAATGTTAAAAATTTAATATCGTTTTCAATTTTAATACGAACGAAAAATAATGCATCAGGCATAGATTATTAAACACTTTCCAACACATTCAGAATACTATATAAACAGTCCCCGTTTAATAAAGTGAAAGGTGATGTCTAAGTAAAAAATTTAGAAAACGCATGACACATTTGAAAACTCAATTTTAGAAATTATCGTGGTACAGCTGTTGCAGACGCACCGGGGATTCTTTTTGGCGCCAAAATGCCGATTTCATGCCTTGGCGCCCCTCGATTTGTACGAGATTTTACTTCGCATGGCAAACCGGAAGAGCAGATTCTGTTGGTTTTATATTAAATTAAATATTGTGAGTTTTATAATAGGTTAAACACTGTGTGTGTTTTATAATAAATTAAATATTGTGTGTTTTATAGTAAAGGAATCATTGTGTGTGTTTTATAATAAATGAATCATTGTTTTTGTTTTGTAATAAAATAATTTGTGTGTGTTTATAAGAAAATTTTTCTGTGTTTCATAATAATATAAACTGTCTCATAAAAAAATCAAAATGACATGCTGTTTTTGTTATCTAGGCCTAACAGGTACAGTAAAACAGTGTTCACTCTCCGAAATGGCACAAAACAAAAATCGCACCGACACCGTTGCGTCTGTGACAGTTGTTCCATTATCGTCAATAGTCAAAAAAACATCAGAATTTGTTTGTGTGGTTCTGTGTAGGATTTATATATTTGTATATATACTACAAAGTATGCTACAATTTACATCAGTTGGGAAACACATCGCACAATTCAAAATTCCTCGGCAGAAAATTCTGCCAATAAACGGAAATGTGCTCGGATCTTTTGTGCAGTCCTGTATAGGATCTTTAGAATTTATATACACACTGTAATATGAAAAAAAAAAATTGTTAAATTCAAAAACGCCTACCACAACTGAACACGCACTTTGAGCAATTATTATAGATAGAAATTATTGTTTCCGAAATCTTTTGTGGGTAAAGGATAAATAAATGCTATGCATACCTTATTCAATAGTAAACGTAGTATTTAGTGCACCTCAATGATAAATATCAATTTCAATATGTTTGAAATACCGTAACATTATTAAAATACACCGCGAACGATTTTTCTCCATACACAGCAATGGTGCGTCTCTGTAACTGCACGAAGAATATTATGCGCACCATACTTTATAATAAACATCACATGTAATTCGTCTTAGTAATATATATTACTTTCAACAACTTTTAGACAGTCTAACATTATTAAAATACACCACAAACGATTTTTCCGCATGGACCGTAATGAAACGGAATTATTTTGAGCTTCCCTGTAAATGCACTATTAGTAGTACACAGTTCATTTTCAATACCGAACAAACCAGAATAAACATCAATATCATATGTCAATTGCACGGCAATCCAAGTAAATTTACGCGAATTGCAGCACGGACAAACGACAAACGGTAGACAACAGACGGCAGACGGCAAACAGACAAATGGAATTCATAAACACTTTTCAACTATGCTGGAAAGTGTTAAAACATTATTTTCAGCTATGTTCTGTTATACAGGCACCCAGAAGCTGAACCCAGAAAACTTCTGCAACCGAATAGCGCAGGTTGGTTCCTCTTTTTACATTAACAGGAGTGACATATAACACAGACTTCCAAGGAAGGAATTAAAATTCTGGTTGTGAAACTAGCAACACAGCTACAATTCTAAAGTATATGTATCATTATTTAAACACCTTCCTTGTAGTTCCACGAAAACTATTAGCCTGAGTGAAACTACCATCTCCTATCCATTCCACTGCCAAAATTGATTTACATATTTTTCACCTTTTCCCACAGAGTTGAAAAGTGTTTATGAATTCGGTTTATTTATCTGACGTGGTTCTACGTCAATTTGTCACGCACAATTCATCGCGGAACAATTCATCGCGCACAATTCATCGCAGCGTCAATTTGTCGCAGCGTCAATTCGTCGCGACGTCAATTCGTCGCAACGAAAATGTTTTTGAAGGCTATGATATTAAAATAAAGACAATTTAGTAAAAATGAATAATGATAATTAGTTTTTAAGATATAGAGAATTATAACTAACAATTTACATGCAATTATATCAAAAAACAAATTATCATTAAATAATTTTACTAAATTATCTTTATTTTATCATCATATTCTTCAAAAAAATTTCGTTGCAACGAATTGACACGACGATTTGTCGCTGCGATGAATTGTTTTCGATGAATTGTTCCGCGATGAATTGTGCGCGACGAATTGACGTGACACCGTCTGACGTATGTCTGCCGTCTGCCGGCTGTCCGCCCTCTCACTCGTGTAAATATATTCGGATTGCCATGCAATTGATATATGTTATTGAGGTTTACTGTGGCATGATTGGTATTTAAAATGAAGTGTGTAGCATACATAATTTGTTTAGAGGGAAACTCTAAAGAATTCCGTTCCATTACTGTCTATTTGAAAAAATCGTCTGCGGCGTATTTTAATCTTGTTACACAATTTCAAACATATTGAAACTACAATACTTCATTGAGTTGCACTACAAGATGCTTACTGTAGAATATCGTGTGAATAGCATTTATTTTTTATTTACAGGGCCACACAAAATAATTCGCTAACATTGCTTATACGTCTTGTTTCTATGTCTTGTTTCCTGTGTCTATGATTAATAGTTGCTGCAAGCGCCGTTTGTGAAGTGGTACGCGTTTTGAAATGTAACAATTTTTTTCTGTATATTACTTGGTGTATATAAATTTTTATATCCTATACAGGGCTGCACAAAAGATTTTGAGTACATTTCCTTTACTGGCGGAATTTGAAGTAGGGTAATTTTCAACTGAGTTATGCGTTTTCTAACAAAAATACATTTTATCAAACTACGTAGTATATATGTTACGGTGAAACACCGAAATCTGGAGAATGTCGACTTTCACTGGTGAATGTCAACAAACACATAGTCGCTTGTGTGTGTGTCCGAAATATTTGCTAAATACCCTTATTTCTGACTTACACCGGTAAATGTCGACATTCACCATGCACTAATGGTGAATGTTGAACATGTCCGAGATTTATATTTTTTTCTCCGTAATTCAGTCGCGATAAATTTTTCGCCTCTCTTTCTGAGAGGAATGACTAAGAACTTAAAACACACAGTACATTCAAAATGAGAAAGGAAAATAATAGAAGTTAAAAACTTACTTAATTATAAAGTATATTCAAAATCAGAAAGGAAAATAATAGAAGTTAGATTTTATTTCTCTTCTATAAACGTACAGAATGGGAAGCAAGAAAGTTCTATGAAATTTGATAAACAAATCAGTTTTAAAAATCGGTATTACAAAAATAAATAAATAAATAAAATAAAAAATAAAAAACATAATAAATCCAGCCAAATCATGCCGTTTCATTAAATCAATCTAATCTTGACTTGATTTAAAATGTCACCTATAGTTTAGTATCCTTTGTTTTTGAGTGCAACTAATTTAAAGGTGTAGTTTCAATTTTGATACTTTTTTCGTCGCTTGGCTGAGTTTTATAAAATATTTCATACAGAAATAATAATCTTTTGGTATATTTTTAGAGATTTTTCTACTAAAATTAAAATTTCAGTTTTTAAATATTTCCTCTGTATAAGTTCTCTCCAAAATTATAGAGCTTATATAAAGCACAAAATTTGTGTAAACCACCAAAAAAAAAAAAAAAAAATAACAAAAAGAAATTTTAAAAATCTTTCACTAAAACCCGTCAAAATGAATTACAAAAATTCAGATATTTATAAGGTTACTAAAAGTAAGTAATATAAATCAGTATCAAGTTTTGAACATTTTAAGGCAAATTCAAACAAAGTATTTAACACTTTTGCGATTAACGCCGTATATATACGTCACTATCCATGTAAACTAAGCCGAAACTCACTCCTCAAAGGGTTAATAAATCAAACTAAGCCCGATCATATTTGAACTGTCTCTAGCTACCGCAAGGGAGAAAGAGATTCAAGCTCTTCTCTTTTCGACCTCCACCAGAGCATATCTGTGATTGTCGACATACACCGGTGAGGGTCCGAATATACAAGAATGCAATGAAATATTTGATCTTTCATCGACGTATTTGGTGTTTGTTGACATTCACCGGTGAAAGTCGACATTCTCCAATTTCGGTCTTTCACGGTAACATATATATATCATACGTCGAAAAATGAATCAAAAATGAAACTAGTGTATAGGATATATTTAAATCTATAGATCGTATATAGGGTTTGACAAAATATTTCGTATATGTTGCCGAATTTTGATGGTAATGACAGTAATTGTGTTTTAAATGTGTTATTGTGTGTTATTTCCATACTGTTTACTTAGACATCATCTTTTACCTTATTAAACTGAGAGGTTTTTTACATCATTCTGAATTTGTTGAAAATTGTTTGATAATCTATACTTGACTCATAATTTTTCGTTCTGTTTAAATGTTAAACTTATAAGAGATACAAATATTTTATCTTTTATTTTATATTTTTTTTCGAATAGACAATATTTCCTAGAAAAATGAAGATGGCGTTTGAAACCTGATAAATTTTATATATATTTAAAAGCATAAATACGTAGTAATAAATGTTTAAAATATATCGTTAACTTATAAATTATTTCCGATTTTAATCTTTATCTAAAGTAAATGCAGCAATTTTTATTTTTATAACATTATGATAAACGTTAGACAAAATTACCTTTTCATTCTATCATCATTAAATAAAGACCTCGTTGTATACAAACACTGTTAGGAGAGTGCCATTTACAGCCACTTCGCATTTTCGTGTCCGACTTGGACAAGTTGTGTCCTGAACAAATTACTTCTAAACTGCATCTTACGCTGTAGCTTACGTCTTAACTATATCTATTTAAAACTACAAATACACATTTATTTTAATATATCTTTTAGACATATAACCTGATGATTATTTAAAATTTCCAGTTAAAACACAAATTCTTTTAAAATAAAGCTGTAGTATATTTCTACGCGATTCAAGAATTCAGATGGGTTTATATTGTACTCTTATTTATTTGAATGATAAATGTAATCTATGTGATTAATTTTTCAAAAATGAATCACATAAGATATCAAACTCCAAGATAAAAAAAATCATTTAGTCGTTGCAAATACTTTTGAATATTTCTAGAAAACGAAAAACAGAATATAATAAAAATGCTAATTTCATTACGCAGTTTTCACAACTAATCAAAAACGATTACTCCAAGAAAGATATAGTATGGATATCTAATTAAATCCACAAATATATTATGATTAAATGAAAGTATGGATTTATATATAGTCATGCTTATAAATATTATAATTTTTAAAATATAAAAAAAATAATTTTTAAATTGTGAATAAAAATATATATTAATTTTCAAAATTCAGGAATGATTTCATAGGAAGATATTGACAACATTGATATTATTTAATTTTAATTTAATTTAATTTTTTTTTTTGTATACGTAAATAAAAAGCACTATAAAAATGAATTTAATCTTATTTCATCTATCCAAAGATTGTATACTTCTATTATTAACTTTGAATTTAATGCGGATAAATATTAAAAAGTGGTAAAGGGTAATTTTCCTTAAAATGTTTTTTTGTTGTTGTTTAATTTCATGTAATCAATACATAAACACGTAGAATTATCTTTCTTTTTAACAAGGACTATCGGTCTTGCATAATGCAGGCCGGTCATTACAGGATTGTTTTATGTTAACTTATATCATCCATTGTTGCTTAATTTGAGCAAACACAAATTGTTTTTCATGTAATGACATTCGACATGCTCGTTGAAAAACAGGGAAATCATCTTTCAATATAATTGACATTTTTAGATCAGTGGTGTGTGTTTTGACTGGAAACTAGAATCTAGATTGTTTACTTGTTGCTTATGGCTATCTGCCTTATTAGAACATTTATTTTGATAAGCCTTCTGGCTAAAAGAATTGCACTTAAAATATTTGAAACACCTACTCTTATGATAACAATACTAGATAATCTTTGCCACCACAATTTAAAAAAACTTCAGCGTTATGATTTCTTCAATAATTAAAATTAAATGTTGACCCCTAAGCATTTTCAAATGTAAGAACAAATTTTTCAACATTCTGTTTCGATTTCATATTCTGAAAATGACTTTACCTTTTACCATAATCATTTCGAATTTTATCATTAATTTTTAGCTTTTGTTTAAACACTGAAACAGTTTAACATCAATATAAAATTGATTTTTTAAAGACGGTATCAGTTACACCTTTAATAATATACTGAATGAGGCCAGAATCTTCAATGTTACCGCTTGCACATATTATTTCATGAAATGATAATATTCTTCTAGGGATTCACGATCTTGTATTTTCGCCTTTTTAACATATCATGCAACTCGGCAGAATTACATAATGAACCGAATTCTGATTAAAGGATCTGTTTAAGTTTATTCTATGAATTTATAAGGTCTGTTTCAAAAATTTAAGCACAAGCATAAAATGTCGATTTGCAAAGAATTATAAAAAATTAGAAAAGAACATTTTTTTATTTGCAGATTTCGCAACATTATTTAAATAATTGATATCAAAAGTAGAAAAAAAATAAATTACATAATTGTAAAAAATGTAATAAAATTTTTTTTTTAAAAAACTGTCTCAAAAGTTTATGCACAAAGTCAAAAACAACCAGATTTATAATTTTTACAGAACTTTTACTTACAAATTATTTTTCCGTGATTTCGGAATAATTCAAATAAACGTGCATCCATCGAAATTATTAGTTTTTTTAGTGTTTCTGGTGGTAAAGAGTACCAAGCTTTCTCAATAGCCTCTTGGAGTTCTTCAATAGAGTCATGCTGCTATCCATTGCCGTAAACTTGGCGGATTAAAATACCCCAGACATTCTCAAGCGGGTTTAAGTCTGGACTTAAAGCTGGCCCGTCAAGAACTTTAACATTTTTCTGAGAAAGCCAAAGTTTTGTGGAATGTGATACGTGGATTGAGGGATTGTCTTGTTGAAAAGTCCATCCAGGAACCCCCAAAATGTCACCGAATGGAAGCAAATGTTAGTTTAGCGTCTCTTGATACTTTTTTGAATCTTGTCTTCCTTTTAGAAAAGCCAGAGAGGTCTGGCCATTTAATACAAATACCCCCCAAACCATAACAGATTTACCGCCTTGCTGCCTGCTGAAAAATGCCCTTGGTTCCTTTCGTAAATCATGCTAATACGCGTTCCAACCATCAGGGTCATCTAAGTTCCGCTTTTTCTCATCGCTGAATAAAACGGTAAGCCATTTGTTCCCGTAGGACATGTGTTTTTTCTCCCAGATCACTATTGCCAGTTTGTGATGTAATTTGAGAGACGGTTTGCGAGCCATTTTCTTTAGTATGATGTAATCACACTCTTTAATAAGTCTATGTACAGTGTCTTTGGACACCTGTAGACTGATATTATTTTTAATTTGCGGTATATGGACATATTTTGTCTAGATATCAATCTCTGTATCGCCGATCAGTCTGAACAGTCGTCATACGTGGTCGTCCACATCTTGGTTTCTGCTTACAATTATCATTTCTAGAGGGTACTTGATATATACCTCACTTTGATAGATTTAAAACTTTTGCAGTTTCAGAAACAGTTTTATTTTGCGATTTCAATTTAAAAACTTTCAAAATCTCACATTTTGGGAATTCTTTACCCTTTGGCATTTTTAAAACGAGAGGAAATAATTTATCCACCTTTTATACTTTTATAAAAGTGCAATATGATGTCATACAACGTCATTACACACAGCCAATTCCGTGTTTCTAAAGAAATTTGAAAGTGCTTAAACTTTTGAGACAGCGTTTCTTCAAGAAAAAAGAAAAAAGAAATAAAAATAAATATATTTTTTATTTTAACCACCCAAAGTGGCTTATTTTATTTTATTTTGATTAAATGTCGAGTATTTATTGTAAATTAGCATAAAATATTTTCTTCTTCAATTATGTTAAACCAGATTTGCAGAGTGCTTAAACTTTTGAGACAGACTATATGACATGCTGTTTGTACAAATATTGGGGCTCTCAGGGATCTTTAAACAAAAATTAATTTATGCAACTCAGACAAGTTAAAAATACTAGTGACATAATCAAATTTACAACCCCCTGGCATTTGTTAATATTCTGGAAAGAACTGCCATCAAAAGAAGGTATTGCACTTTCAGTATCATTTAAAATAACAACGGATGGCAAAAATCTTTGAGTTGGATGTTAGTTATTGTTATTGGAACGAGATAATTATGCGTTATTACCGAAAATGCCTGTAGGCAAGGTATCATTTTGTGTATCTCCAGCGTTATTTGAATTAATTCAGATTCCGATTCAGTGTCACTTTCATTTTAAATTATGTTGGCTTGAAGTAAGGTTAAATCCAAAAGGTAAGCAACTAATCGAGTTGCAAGATTGAATAAGGATCCTTCATTAGCAATGTAAAATAAATTACACAATGTTATAAGATCATTTAAAAAAATGTAGTTTGTGTTTGATCCACTTTGTTTTTGAATTCAGTATTATTGGTTTGATAGCCAAAACGAGAAATATCACGTATCCTTTTTCTGTTTGGCTTATCGTCTTCTGCATCGAACAAAAATTTGCGCAATAATTTGATTTTATTTGTTCGTTCATTAATGAAAGCAAATTAAGCTAGCTTGAAAGCTAGCTTTATAATAGAAAGTAAAATATAAAATTGAACTCACCGCTTGAGAAAATATCCAAATTGATTAAAGATGTAAAAGTGCAAATACTTCACTAAAATACTTTTAAATAATCAAAGCACAAGACTTTTTTATTGAGCGATCACCATTCCTGTAGAAATATGCTGCAATTTGACTTCGCATCCTACTCTAGTCGTCTTATGTGTAGCTGTCTAGGAGCAGATTTAATTTTACGCAACGCCAAGTTCCACCAGCGTGTTCCCATGTAAAGTACATGTGGGTGGAAGAACCTCTTTAGATAACTTTAAATATTATATTGAATTTAAAATGTTATGTACGGATATGTACAACTTATAATTAATATTAAATGGAGAAATCGTCGTTTAATATATTTTTGTAGCTCCATGCAGCGCACATGCCTCTACATAGTTCTACTTCTTTACCGTCTGTGTAGAAATCATCGGAGTTTTAACGAATGCTGTGGTGCTGCTGTCGCTTCTTCTGCGTGTATAAATATGAATTGTAATGCGTGAATTTTAAACACTTTCCAGCATTAATTGTAAAGTGTTTATGACTTCGCTTTGAATAGCCATCTGTCTCTTTGTCTGGTTCTCTATCTGGCCATCTCGTCGTGCTTTAGCTCGCGTAAATAAGCTCGGATTTCCATGCAATTGTTATTCGTTATTGAGGTATACTATAATATGTTCCCTAAAAAAATATAAGCTCTTATAGCTCGTTTACAAAGACACTCAAAAGATTCTGTTCATTATGGTCTATACGGAAAAATCCTTTGCGATTTATTTTAATACTGTTACACTATTTCAAGCATATTGAAATTTTGTACGTCTCTCATCTGCACTACAAGTTGCTTACTGTTGCATATAATTTATTGTTTCTTTACAGGGATACACTAAATGATTCGGTTACAGTATCTCTATGAACAATAACAGCTGGAAATGCATTTCATTTGCGGTATGCGTTTTTATATTTAAAGATTTTTTATTACTTGGTATGTATACATTTTATAGCTAATATACAGGACTGTACAAAAGAATATGGTTACATTCCTGAAAATTGCTAAGGGGGAATTTTAAACTATGTTATTCATGTTCTGTACGTCCGCCATAGTCTGGGTAGGGTTCGTTGAGCTGAAGCTTTACGGTAGGTCTACCCGTGTGGCCAAAACGTCCTCCATAGTCGGAGTCCACCGGAATTCTCTTGTTGTGTATGTTCACATACACTCTTCATACTAGGTAAAAGACATAGGACTGAGCATTCCTGTATAATTATTAACTAAGACTCTTCCATCGATAATCATTGCAGTTTCAAGCGAAATTCAATTTCATACTATTGTAATTTTTCCTGTTCAAAAGCTACTAAAATTTTGCATTTTCAAAGGGAGGTTGTTCAAGTTCATAAGACAATCTTCTATAAACTTGAAACGTTGGAATGGACACACAAACTGTCAGGCTATTAACAGGAATTCATATTCATTTTTCAAAATCACATAAACAGACATATCAAAGATTCAAACATCATTAAATCATTAAAACAAATTTTGATCAGTAAATATTCATACGTTTTAATGTGTCTGGTATAAAGTAAGCTGCACCGCAGGCGCCCATGAGGGGGCGCACCGCGCGTAGGCGATCACCGAACCCAAGTCCTGAAAGACTTTTATCGCGCCAGTAGCTTTGTGTTGCTTCGGCCGGTCAGAGAGCCGCTCCGCACTGCGGACCCTCTAACCTTGAACACACGTGTCGAGAACGTAGGCCGTTGCAATACGCGGTGAAACCACGAGGAGTCACCGCGAGACACTTGGAGACGGGCCGGCGTCCCCCAACAGCTTCGGAGCTGGAAACCCAAAAGGGAACCAGGCCCTAGGCCTTAAGTCGGGATGTTCCAACCCGTACTTGCTTTACCACAACTCAAGGTAATGTGTTTGGTATATTTAAATTTTTCACTGACTCCGTAAACAAACTATAAATGTTAAAATGCTTCTTTACAATAAGCTGTGGTCTTGTATATCTCAATATACTGTGTATATGTGCATTTTGACAAGAATTAGGCCATTTAGTATTTTTTTGCTCTATAGTAAGTATAAGAAACCAATACTTTAAACTGAAATAAGTTAAAAAATATTTAATATTTTTGCACAAAACTGCAAAAGTTTAAACTACTCACATAAAAAATTAAATGCAGCAAACCAAGTAAAAGTCTCATAATAACAAATTGCTGTTCCCAGTAAAAATATTTGGGCTGAACAAAAAATTAAATATGTTGAAACAATGCTCTTTTTCGTATTAACTAAAACTCAATTCGTCGGATTCCAGTTTACTTTGGTTTACATCGTCACTTGGTATGCCCCATTTCATATTAAAAGCAATTTGATTTCTATGACAAACAAAGGGCAAGCTATAGAAGTCTCAAAACCCTCTTTTGTTCCTTTTACAACATGCTAAACTAGGCAGAGTGCAATTTAATCTTGTAAAGTCGTTTGACATCAATTAGCGGAAATAGCTTTCATTTTGATTCATTGCATTGTTGATTCTTTTGCTTGGTGAGAAACTCTTTCGTGTTTCTATGTTGTTATAGTAAAATATATAATATTACTAAATTGCATATATTTTAAATATTAAATTATATTTGTTTTTAATATTCCAGTATGGGGTTTCTAAGTGGGATATTACATAAAATAATGTTTGTGAAACAGCACATTTTGTTAAAGACATAGCATGTGCCTAATTATTTAATAATTTATATTATATTTTAATAATTGAAAGAATTTAGTATACGTAATTAAAAAGAGGCTTTATCGATTTTTTTTTTTTTTTTTTTTTTTTTTTTTTTTGCCATTATAAACGAATTTTTAAAAATTCAGCTAGTGTTTTTTTTCTTTTTAATTACAGAAAAATTTCAGCCTATATATTTTTTTAAAAATGGAAAATATATATATATATATCTCATTTGTTTAAACGTATGTATGATATTCAAAGTTTTTTTTTTTTAATGTGATAACTTTTCAATGTCAACAATTTTACTTCGTTTTTAAAATTTAATAAATAAATACTTTCTTTCCTTTTCCGGAAAGGAAATAGATATTTAGCAGACATCACTTACGAAATAAATGAATATATCTTTTATTTTCTTCTTCTTAGAAACATCAACTTAAGAAACGGAACTCAAAACTCATGATAAATGATGAATGTTTCTTTCCTCTTCTAATCATAAATCCATTACTCACCTTTCTATTTGTTAAAACAATTTTAGTACTTTTAGCTTAAACTCAAAAAATGATTAATTGAGTACCGAGGAAATAACTTAGTTATGATTTTACTTCAATAAAACGATTTTGCGACAATTATCAAAAATTAGGCCGATAATTAAGTTTTTTTTAGGAAAGTTATTATACTATGTATTTATTCATTTAGAAAAGCAATAAAAACGCAACTATTTTCTTAACATCATTTCTTCACCAGTGATTTTATTTTCTTTTTTCCTACTAATAAGAAGTTAATTGCATTTTTATTGATTTTTTAAATGAATAGATACATACTGTAATAACTTTCTTTAAAAAACTTAATTACCGGTCTAATTTTCGCCAATTATTTCCTAAAGTTTTTATAGAAGACAAATATAAATAACCAAGTCCTTGGTAAGCACTTAATCATTTTATTTGTTTAAGCTAAAAATACCAAAATTTTTTTAACAAACAGAAAGGTGAGTAATGAATTTATCATTAGAAGACAAAAGTAACATTCATCATTTATAATGAGTTTTCAGTTCCGTTTCTTAAGTTGATGTTTCTAAGAAGAAGAAAAAAAAGATTTATTTTTTCCTTTCGTAAGTGATGTCGTCTAAATATCTATTTCCTTTACAGAAAAGTCTAAACTAAAAAATATTTTCTTTTTCATTTATTAATGTTATACTATTTCAAACATAAATTGAAATTATTATACGTCTCACCGATGTGCCCTACAAAATGCTTACTGTAGGAAATAATATGCATAGAATTTATCGTTTTATTACAGAAACACGCAAAATAGTTCGGTCACAGTATTCTCTATGAGCGATAATTGCTGGAAATGCATTTCATTTGCGGTATGCGTTTTTATATTTAAATATTTTCTATTACTTCCTTTGTATAAATTTTATAGATAATATACAGTGCTGTACAAAATAGTTCGAGTACATTAATGTTTATTGACGGAAATTGCTAAAGGGAATTTTCAACTGTGTGATGCGCATGTTCTGCAGTACTCCATAGTCCGGGTCTACCAGTATTCTCTCGTCGTCAATGCTCACATAGTATCCCATACATCACTGTTCTATAGTAGGGGTTTTGGCATAGGACGGTATATTACACGAGGGTTCTTAACTACAATTCTTGCATCGATAATCATCGCAGGTTCAAGAGAAATGCAATTTCATTTAATTGTTGTCTGTGATGACCAAAATTTACAAAAATGTTGTATTTTCAAACGAGGGTTGTTCAAGTTTATAAAAAAATCTTCAACAGAGACTGCACTCAAGCAATTAAACTGAAATTATATTAATTTTTCAAATAAGATAAGACATCACAAAGATTCAAATATTATAAAATCATTAAAATTCATTTTGATCAGTAAATTACATTAAAAGTGTTTCATATATTTTAAGTGAATCTGTAAAAAACTAGTATGTTACAATGCATCTTTACAATAAGCCGCTTATTGTGGTTAACTGTATTATATCTAATTATCGTGTGTATATGACATTTTCGGCAACGGTTAGGCCATTTAGCAATTTTTTTTTCTCTATCGTAAATATAAGAAACTAATACTTTAAACTGATATAAGTTAAAAACAAATTAATATTTTTACACGAAACTTCAAAAGTTTAAACTACTTATAAAAACATTTAAATTCAACAAAGCAAGTAAAACTCTTATTATTATGTATCGCTTTATCTCAGTCAAAATATTTGGGCTGAAAAAGAATTCAAAAAAGTTAAAAAACTGCTCTTTTTATTATTTACTATATCTCTATTCGTCGAAATTCCGCTTTACTTTTGATTACACAGTCGATATAAACAAGAATATTCTTTCTATGACCAATAAAGCACGTGCTATAGACGTCATAAAGACCCATTTTGTTTCTTCTGCAACATACTAAACTAGGCAGAGTGCAATTTAATCTTGTAAAATTGTTTAGCACGAATTAGAGAAGGTACCTTTCATTTTGTGATCATTACATTTTTTTTTTTTTTGATTGGTGGGAAACTCTGTCGAGTGTCTAACCTGTTATAATAAAATATATAATATTACTGAATTACAGATAGTTTAAATATTAAATAAATGTTTTAAAGATGGACGTTACACCATTGAATTTATTTATTAAAACATAAATAGTACACAATTGTGCTTGTTCTTTGCTAACAACAGTGTGCAAATACAATTAAAAACTTAGTTAAAATATATCCTCCAACACTTTCGGCTTATAAATTCACAGCCATCATCGGGGAGACCAAAGACGCAGATATTGGACTTTACTTCCTGACATGATAGAAATGATAACAGGAAATACGCAGGGAAAACAGAGAAAATATAAAGGGGAAAAGAAAAAAAATAAGCTTGAGCTATCTACCGATTAAAAATGTAAACTAAACCAACCATTCAGTGAAAAAACGAAGTGTGTGTGTGTGTGGGGGGGGGTTGTATGCTAAATGAAAAATCATCGTTACAAGTACCACTATTTCTTAATTTAACTTCTATTTATTCTCTAATCATGGCTTTAAATGTGGTGTTATATTTAGAGATAATTTTAGCTTTACTGAAATCAATTTTAACATTGTTATCGGTAGCGTAAAATCTAGAAAGGGCAGTGGTTAATCTGCCGTATTTAATATCGCTAATATGCTCCTTTAATATTTCATGAAAGTTTCGCTACCAATAACGATGTTAAAATTGATTTCAGTAAAGCTAAAATCATCTCTAAATATAACAACCCATTTAAGGTATCCGCACACTTTCGGAGGTGATTTCTTGAAAATTTTGAAATTTTCTCTTTATACCAATTTTTTCTAATGACACTTAAGTTAAAACTTTGAAAAATATATAAACATTTTAGAAATTACACAGAAATCATTTTTTTAAAGTGAAAAATATTGAAAATTATGTGAAAAATTGACATTTGTGCAAAACATGATAACTCAAAATAAATGCATTCACATTTTGTAAATTGCATAATAAAGAGAATAACTTTCTGTAGGACATAGACTAGCCGCATTATAATAGAATCTGTATCGTAGAAGCTATGGCACTTAAAGTACTAATGTAATGAATAATTCGTAAAATTTCTTGCAACGTTTTAACTTATACCAGTGTAAATATAAAACTAATTAATTTATCATCACGATTGTACTCTATTCTCTTAATAAACATTTGTAAAATAAGTTTAAAAAAAAATCAAGGCATTTCATGCATAATTGTTTGCTATAGGATGTTTTGCGTACAGTAAAAATCTGAAAAACTTCATTTTGAGAAAAAGGTAAAAATAGCTTTTAAAGGTGGTTCTTGTTTTAAAAATAATTATTATTCTTTAAAAGTTTAATTATGTACTCCACGTATTTTCTAGAACATATAATCCAATTTAAATGCTAAATCTCGAAAAATAAGAATGTAAAATATACATATCAGCTTACTTCCGGTTTGCAGAACAATGTTTCCGGTTGTAAAATTTTTCGGCAAGCTGTAATAGATGTAACTTTAAACGGCTGAAACTCACGTTCTAACTCAGATACAGGAACAATTAAAGCCGAATTCGATAGATAAAAGAACGGGTTTTAATATTATTGCAAAAATGAAAAATCAATATTTTCATCGAAAATGGCGTTTCAAAGTTTTGCGGATACCTTAAAGCCATAGTTAGAGAATCAATAGAAGTTAAATTAAGAAATAGTGATACTTGTAACGATAACACTGGTTTACAAATTTAAACATTTTTTATATACTTTTGATGAAACACCTATTTTCTTATTATACTACCTCTTACTAATGAAAGGCCGTATTTGAAAAAAATCTATCACGTCACATTTTTAAAATTTTTACATTTTTCAATATTCACATTTTTAATTCTATAATATATCTATCATGTCACATTCAATTTACCGGCATTGTCAACTTTGATTCTATATTCTGTTTTCTTGTGTTTTTGTGAACTAAAGTGGTTTTGTTTTTGATAAAATGTCTAATAGAGTGTGTAAATTGAATTCTGGTCGTTTTTGTTACGTTTGTGGACAATTTATATTCGCAAAAAAAAGGAAGACCTATATCGGAATGTTCTAAAGCAGCATATGTGCATTATTTTGAATTCTTGGTGATTAATCAAGACAAAAAGTGGGTCCCACATGTTTTTTGTGAAAGCATTTGCTAATTGGCAATTTGCGGGCTCTTACTCTTATATGCTGGGCTTCGGGAGAAAAAAAGTATCTTCAATTTGGATCACCAATGCTGTGGAGAGAACTTTCAAATAACGAAAATCACTGTTATATTTGTTTGACAAAAACTGCAGGCTTTAATTCAAAAAATAAACATAAAATTCAATATCCTGACATTTCATTAGTCTCAAAACCGATATCATATTCGGAAACTCTGTCACATCTCGTATGTGCAGGTATGTCAAGTGCGAGTTGCCAAGATATTGACGATCTGTTTATGCAGGGTGAAAATGATGACGAATTCACAATCGAAGATGATAAAACGCCACATTTAATAAACCAAAATGAGTTGAACGACCTTGTGCGAGACTCGCAACTATCTAGATTTAAGGCAGAGATTCATGTCTTTCTTCAACAACAGTGGAACTTATTGACACCAAATACCAACTTATTACCGAAATCGAAGTCAAAATTTCAGCAGTTATTTCACAAAAAAGGACTGTCGTCCACGGATTCTTAGAAAATCATAAAGATGAAAATTATGAAAAACATATTGCTGTTTTATTAAGAAAACTATCATGCAATGGGTGTGAACATGTCTCTGAAGGTACATTTTCTTCATTTACACCCGGGTTTTTTTCCTGAAAAATTCACTCTCAAAAATGAATACTCAAATTTCAAGAAATTTTCTTCGTTTATGACGAAACTGTTTCTTGGGAAATGCTCCGAATAAACGTTTCGTCAAATCGAGTAAATTTGCATCCTCAAAATTACGAAGAAATCAGTTTCCTCAAATTGTTTCTTTGACGAAAGTTCCAAAAAGGTTGGTGCTGCCATCTATCGGAGTTTTTAGAAACCTCCTTAATTGACTAAGGCAAAATAAGATCACTGGGGATTCGAACACGCGATGTTTAGCTTGGCAGCTAAGTGCTTTGACCACCTAGCCAGTGGGACTTCGGAATTACTTGATTTTAAATTCATTTATCGGATGTTGATGTGTGTTTATATTTTTAGAAAGCAGATTGTATTTTTATCGCTGCTGTTATTCTTTCTACATGTTTTAATTAATAAGGGTAGATTATTATTATGGTTTTTCTATGGTTAATAAATAATTAGAAAATGGCTTGATTAATATAATTTATTAGAGAAATTTCCTTTGTTCAATGGATGATTAAAATATGGTCTAATTAATTTGTTGATCAGAAATAATAAATTTTGAAGTGCATATTTTGGAGGCGAGTTCATCAGTTTTAGCGGATAAGATTACTGTTTATAGAGGGGGGTCAGTTATACATATTTTAAATTTGATTGTTATATGAATATATTTCTTAAATAAAAAAGAGCTCCTATAAAATTGAGATTTTTTTTTTTTTTTTTTTTTTTTTTTTAACCATTGGGAAAATGTTGATCTTTCGGTCGAAAATGGACCAAATGATGTTCGCATTTTACTATTTTAACTGTTTTTAACGAAATTCTGTAACTTTAGAAGAATTTTTTAATCGTTTTTAACGAAATTCTGTAACTTCAGAAAAATTTATCTTTGAATAGGCAATAGAAATGCATGAAATCGTTACAAAAAGGATAGACGCAAATTATCCGATATAAAAAATAAAGTAGAAATTTGGTACATTCCTGTTATAGCGGCCCCCAAGGATGAAATATTTTTGTTTCTGTTTTCATTAATATATTGTAAATTTAATACTTTCGTGTTTTTTTTTTGTTTTTTTTTTTGAACGATTTTGTAACAAAAATAATCTGGCCGGGAATGGGGAAACATTTTTGTCAAATATTTGAGATTTTCCATTTCATTAAAAATCACTTAATTTTGAGACGAAATAATTGTCAAAAATGACGAAATATAGCTCAAGAATTGCGGAATCGTCAAAAGTAAGAGTTTTATTTTTGACTGCGAGGAAACAGTTTCGTCAAGATATTTGAGGATTCGCGTTTCGTCAAAACCCACGTGACTCAGTGACGAAATGATTGTCAAAAACAACGAAATGAGGCCTGAGGATTGCGGAATCGTCAAAATTGAGTGTTTTATTTCTGAGAGTGTGGTCACCGTGAGTGACGAGCAGGGCGAGCGTTTTCATCAAGACCTTAAGCTTTTTGAAGACAGACACAAAGGCTTTTGGGACGAAAGTATGTTAGGAGACTACTGCTGGTCTATTTTAAGAGAAACAGATCAAGAAAATTATGAAAAGAAGAGTAAAATCAATTATTTCTAATTTTTTCTTTTTATATTTCATGTTATTATTCTTTTTAAGTATTTAATAAATTGTTTTTAAACTAGACGTGACAGATTTTTTTCAATAATTTTCCCGTACTCAGTGCACTAGAATCTATGAAAAAATACACATTTCAGCAAAAGTATATAAACCGTGTAAACCAGTGTAATTTTTCATTTAGCATACTAAATATCTGGATTCATCTTTTGAAATTTAATTACATCCCTCCTTTTCCTTTTTTCACTGAATGGTTGGAGTGGTTAACATTTTTAATCGGTAGATAGCTCCATCTTATTTTGTTCCTTTTCCCTTATTCTTTTCTCTGTTTTCCCTACGTATTTCCTATTTTCATTTCTATCATGTCAGGAAGTAATGTTCAACATTTGTGTCTTTGGTCTCCTGGATGATGACTGCGAAGTTATAAGCCGAAACTGTTGTAGAATAACTTTTAACTAAGTTTCTAATTGTATTTGTACACTGTTTTTAGCAAATAACAAGCACAATTGTGTGCCATTTATGTTTTAATATAGTTCAATATTGACATATATTTGTTCTTAATACTCGAGTATCGGGTTTCTACGTGGGATATTAGATAAAATAATGTTTATGAAACTTCACACTTTGTTAAGTCTAATTATTTACTCTTTAACTTTTTTTATAATTGAAATATAGTAGGATATGTAATTGAAAAGAGGCTTCATCGAAAAAAAGCTATTTTTACCATTATAAATGCATTTTACCCAGTGTTTTTTCATAGATTCTTTTTTTCAAATATTTTATTACACAATATATAAATATTACACAAATATTTCTACACATATTTAAAAAAAAAATATATCGACATCTGTTCAAATCTATGTATGATATTGAAGATTTATTTTATTAAATGTAATAACTTTTCAATGTTAACAATTTAAATTTTCCTTAAAATTTAATAAATAAAAACTTTTTCCGGAAAGGAAATAGATATTTAGAAGACATCACTTACGAAATGAATAAATAAATCTTTCTTCTTCTTTTTTGAAACATAAACTTACGAAACGGAACTGAAAACTCATGATAAATGATGAATGTTACTTTCCTCTTCTAATCATAAATCCATTACTCACCTTTCTATTTGTTAAAACAATTTTGGTATTTTTAGCTTAAGCTCATAAAATGATTAATCGCTTACCCAGGAAGTAACTTGGTTATGATTTTTCTTCGGTAAAACGTTTTTGAACTAATTGGCAAAAATCAGGCCGATAATTAATTTTTTTGTATAAAAGTTATTATAGTATATATTTATTCACTTAGAAAAGCAATTGAAATGCAACTATCTTCTTATTAGTACGAAAAAATAACTAGATCACTGGTGAAGAAATGTTAACAAACATGATGGCATATTGCTCTTTTTTGAGTTATAAACTCGTTACTCGCTTTTACATTTGTTAAAATAATTTTTCCTGCCTTAAGTTACAAAAAATGAGTTTTCGAATCAAAAAAATGTTATTTTTTCTTTTCGATATAATTATTTTTAATTATTGACGAAAACTAAGGTGATAACAATAGTCTACCAAGCCATACTGAACCTTTCTTTCTGGCGAGCAGCAACACATATTGTTTGCTACGATAGGCAAACACTGTGCTTATATAATAATGTAAAAGGTAATACAATAATAAAGGTAACTAAATAGTAAAATTACAAATGTAATATAATAAAGTATTTCCGGCCGAGAGTAAAAGGTTCTTGTACCGAGAGTAAAAGGTAGCTTCCATATTCCGTGTTTTCAAAAATTCAACTCATTTTACTCAAAAGCCGAAGTTAAAATGCTTGGTACCCGATCATAGAAGATTCAATCTCTGCTTTCGTTAATACTGAATATGAATTCGAATTTTAGCATGAGAATTACAGTACAACAAAAATCAGATTGTTTCAAAATATCAGCCCACCTAGAATTTCAAACAGGTATATGTAAGCCATTTTTAAGATAATGCCAAAACAAAAAATGCTCCAGAAGACTTGTATCACGATCTAATACTTTATCGGAGCCAACTTTTTCAATTTATAACTTTTATACATCTTTTGGAATTTTTAAAAAAATGAAAAAAAATTACATGGCCGCCATTTTGAGACAAGATGGCGCATGAAGCTGGCAAATGAACCTGGTCGAGACCTAGGTACGTCCTTTACACATGATCAGTCACATTCATATCGGTTCATAAATACAAGAGCTACAGCATAACACATATCAGATACATATATATATATATATATATATATATATATATACTCAACATTTGAACGAAGAGTGCTTTTGAGATCTGGGGGTCATGATCGGTGAAAATATACAAAACCTTTCTGGAATTGCTTTCCTCCGAAAGTCTGCAATAGGTAGCTTTCTACTTTTTGTAATAAAAGCTATCTAAAAGTATTAAAACAATATTAATATAATCATTACTAGCTAGTTAATAAGTAAAAAGCGTAAGAAGAAGTATCAACGTCTAAATGTAACATAAAAAATCAGATTTTTTTCTAATACAAAAACTTTTTATCCTTTTAAATGAAAAAAAATACAGTGAAAATTTGAATATTTTTAAATTAAGGTTGATTAGTTTTGAAGATTGAAAAAAATAGATACCACTGCAGCTTAAATAAGGCAGAGCTTTTAACGAAGCCAATATATTTAGGATGTTTTAAAATAATTTAAATTAACTATAAATAATACGAAAGAGTTTTCTTTTTCATAAAAAATATATGAAATAACAGTGAATGTCTTAAGTAATTTTTGTGCGTATCTCATTTTTTTTACAAATATGCATTAAACGATTATGTATTTCGAGCCACGTAGAGAATATTTTCGGTTCACATGCGACACGCAGGCCTCAGATTGAGTATGGCTGATCCACACAATTATCGCAAAAAACAAGTTGAAGAAAGTTTTATAAAATATTTTAATTTCTAAAACTGAAAATGCAATCCGAAGTACTCTTTCACGTTTCATTTTCCAAGTAGATTTCTTTAAAAATTCTTAAAGATTGTTATTATTGTGAACCATTATGTATTCACTTTATAAAGGTTGTTTGGCAAAAATCTGAAGCATGATGAAGAAAAACTGATTTCATTTACAGATTCAGCGTCGACAAAAGCATAAAATGTGTAAGCCATTCTAAATAGCTGTTTTACTTAATTTATCATATTCCTTTATTTTTAGAAGTAATACATTTAAAAAGCTAATATCTTTTTTTTTTTTCATATATTGGAAAAAAATATTTTTCAGCGTGAGAAAATAAATCATGTATAGGATTATGAATTTTACTTTTCTTTGTATAATAGTAAACCCAATTGTACATTAGAGTTTCTTAAAGTATTATCTGATGTTTTTAGTTTAAACTCAAGAAATGATTAATTGCTTAAGCAACTATGTAACGTTTTTCATTCTATGTAACATGTTTTATTTATAAAACCAAGAAAAATTATATTTATTTAAGAAAGTATAAAAATGTAACTATCTGATAATAGTTGTATTGTGAAAGATAAATTTTGAATAATGACAGAAAAAAAACCAATACGTTGATTTTATACAAAAAAAAATAATCGAAAATGAACATATATGCAAGTTTTAACATTTATTACACTCCATAAGCATAAAATAATAGTAACAAATAAGAACTAACATAAAACGAAATGTTATACAAAACTAAATGTCTGATTCGCACCAATGATAGATTTCGGGATTGAAAAAGAAAAAAAAATGCAAAACTCTCTATGGTAGCATTTTTCAAATTATAGTCTGCGGACCGAATGTCCTCGATTTATCCTCGTCGATTAGACCTGTATATACGATTCGTCCTCGATATCTATCCTTATGGCTTTCTAGATCTACCTTAGCGGTCCTCAAAGTCTTCAAGTCCAATGACCATGCATTTTCGCACATTGGACCGGTCGGACATAATTACGTTTTGCTGGGAACAAAATTTCCTTATACAATTGTCACACCGGAAAATGCTTGAATGATACCTTCTCTTTCGCCACCACCAGATGGCAGACTCTTGCGGCAGGCACCAATGATATGACAGACTGGTGACGGATAGTAAAGAATTTGGAAAACTCATAACATATTTGAAAATAACCTAACTTCAGAAATTATCATCTATTATCGGTAAAATATTCAAATTAATTTATAATACTCTCTATGACAGCGTTTCTCAAATTATAGTCTACAGACCGAATGTCTTCGATTCATCGCCGTCGATTAGACCTGTATATACAATTCGTCCTCAGGGTCTATCCTTGTGTTTTTCGAGTTCTACCTTAGCGGTCCTCTTTAACTCCTTTAACTAAGTCTTTAACTCCAATGACCATGCCTTTTCGCACGTCACGCAAGTCGGACATAATTACTTATTGCTGGGAACAGAATTTTCTTATACAACTGTCACAACGGTAAATGCTTGACTGATAACTTCCCTTTCACCGCCGCTACATGGCAGACTGTTACGAGTGACAGGATAGTATTGGATGGTCGAAGTAAGACAATTTTTGAAATGGGTGCTCCTATTATTTGGTCCTAGATCTCTATATACGTTTGCCCATGTATGCATGTATATCAATATTCGTTTAATTTAAAGTTAATATTCCGAAAACAGGCAAGAAATACATTTAGATATGAAATAAGGGGATTATTATATAAATTAACATGTTAGAAAAATCATGTGTTAAGCTCAGATTATGCAACAGTTTGCAACACATTCCGAATGCTGTAACAAACGTCACCGTTTAAAAAGGTGAAAGATGATATATAAGTAAAGAATTTTGAAAACGCATAACATATTTCAAGAAAGACTTAACTTCAGAAATTAGCATTTATTATCGGAAATATATTCAAATTGTTTTATGAATACATATATCTGATCTATAGATTTGTATATCTACTGCATAGTATGCTAAATTTTAGTTCAATGATGAAACACATAACACAGTAGAAAATTGCTCTTCAGCATTTTCTGTAAGCAAACAGAAATGTACTAGTATTTTTTGTGAAGCCCTGTATATGATATATAGAATTTATACACACCAAGTAATATTTAAAAAATTAATTACATTTAAAAACGCATACCACGACTGAAAAAACACTTCAAACAATTATCGCTCATAGACAATACTATAAACGAAATATTTTGTGTTACCCTGTAAATAAATGATAAAGTCTATGTACACTATATTCTACAGTAAGCACCTTGTACTACACCTCAGAATTTTTTTAACATTTTAATATGTTCGAAATAGTGTAACATAATTCATATTCATTGGTTACGATTTTTCCAAAAATGTAACGGAATTCTTTTGAGTCCCCTGTAAATGAACTATAAATGCTATACATTTAATTTTCAATAGTGAACATTCCATAGTAAACTTCAATAATAAATATGAATTACATAGTAATCCGGTGTATTTACGCGAGTTGGAGCACAGATAGACCGAAAGACAGACGGACACACAGAAAGGTAACCAGACAAACCGAAGTCAACGGAGCCTTTCAACTATGGCTGAAAGTGCTAAAAAGAAATTTAATTCGGAAATGAACACAACGTTTTTTCTTACTTTATCTAATTAAATCGAAATATAAAATTGAATTAAAATTTTACTTAAAATTAAATCAAGGATTTGTACTAAAAAACTCATTTAAAGAATAAATGATTATACAAATAAAATCTCCCGACTTTTTGTTTCTATCTGGAACCTAGAAAACTAATTAAACAAACATACAAGTCGATATTTAATTACATTGTCTTCCCACAGGATTAGACAAATAGCGACAATATTTACTTGGATATCTTATAAGAGATAGATAACGGAGTATATTTCTTATTCCCTATTCAAATACTAGAATAATCTCTCGGAATATATTTCGATGTGTAAAAGAAAACTTTATTCTACAGAAGAGAGATTTTTTTATCATATTAGATAGATATATATTTTATTTTTAAGATATATTTTTATTATCCGAAGAATAGAAAATATGAAAACAAAAAATTCCCAACATGCACATACAAGTGAAATATTATCATCAAGAAATGTACATGCGCATTTTCGGTCCATAAGCTACAAAAATGTGATTTTCTTTCTATTTTATTAAATTTATCTTTTGCCGGTACAATTAAGAAAATAAAATCATAAAAATATTGTCACATTAATTTAAAAAGTTCTATTCAATAAAGTTTATTTTTAATCTTATAGAATCAATACAATGTGATACAAAAGTTTATTATGTTTAGAAAAGTATATTAGCATTAAAATGTATTTAGAACAATTACAGGTCGACCAGAAATAACGTAACGTTCTAATGGGACCTAGTTAATGAAAACACAAACACTTTTGCACAAATAAATACTTTATTTTTTAACAACAATGTATTAGAGAAATAAAAAATCACTTTTCCTCAAAGTAGTTTTTCTCCCTTTTCTTTGATGAAGCGATGCAAATGCATAGTGAAATATTCAGCAATTGGCGGCAGCTAGGATTGAGCGATTCGACTCCCTTCCCGAATCAACGAGTGCCCAGAGCTTCCAAACTTTTTTTGAGGCTTTGCACAATTCCCCGCCTCTAATATCGACCAGAAACTGCAATCCAAGAGGGTGAGGTCACACGGGTATGGAGGCCATTCTTGAGTCGATATGAAGTCTGGAAAATTGGCCCGACACCAGTCCTGTGTGAATTTAGCTCGATGAGAAGGCACGGAATCTTGCTGAAACGAACAAATCCAGTTTCCAAAGTGTTTTTGAGCATAGGGAAGTACCAAATTCTCAAGAATCTCTTTTCGGTACACATCTTTATTGAGTTTGACTCCAGAATCGATGAAAATGAGAAGAGTTTTGCCTGTTACACAAATTCCTGCTGTTGTACCATAGAAGATTTGTCTGGAGAGGTTGTTGACCAAATCCGATCATTCTGAAGATTGTACGATCGTGCCACTCAGAATAGCTTTTTGTCAAAAAACAGGATCCATCACCGTTTAAAGGTCGTCTGATAAATACTTGGGGTTTTTGATTACGTTCCACAAATGTTTTGATCCACTTGTACAAGAATAATTCATTTTGGTATTGATTCATGTGATGCAGTGTACTGTACACGCCTAGTGTAGTAGTTTAATCAGCTCATAAGAACGTTGTTCTGTCCAACTTACAATATTAAGGTTATGTTAGCAGTCCTTAACCATCTTGCGTGAGAAGTGGATCACGTCGTGACAGATTAGAAGAACAAACGCGGTTAAAACTGCATGCGATAATATCCAATAGATACTGCTAAACTAATAAATGCTCAAATCATTGGCCGTTACTACCGACAGGTCACAATAAACTGGCTTAAGTTTTGCTACTGGCAATTTTTCACCTGACTTTTCACTATCCGTTCAGAATATATGCGGGGACTGAGTGTTTCACTATCCATGTATTCAAATATGTACAAGTCTTAGAAGAATTTCGTTGAAATGTCAAAAACATAGTAACCACTGTAACGGTTTTTAAATTTTTCCAATAGGAACACAATAAAACTGGATTTGTGTCATGTATTTAATATGATGTCATCCCATCCTACTGCTGTAATGTTTTTAGCATTAACTTTTTTTCATCAAGTAGTTTATGATATTTATTCTGATACAAAGCGTTGAATCTGATGTAGCAGTTACGTGGTTCAAATATTGCGATCCTAGTTCTATTATAATTGATAAATGTACATCTACAATATATTTTCGGTAAAATTTATAACCTTCCTTTATTTAGCCAAGTGTCGTGTCTTTACAACAGTTTACGTACTGACATTGACTGACAAGGGGGCATCCAAACATGATGCGCACAGATTTTGATGATTTTAATGTATGTTGAAAGGGCCATACCCCTAAATATTTATGGCAAAGGTTTCCTTCAAATGGGCTATACTTTTTCAAAAAATTGGGGTTAAAGTTCAGCATTTGTTCCAAATACACATCAGTTTGACTTTCTGAACAACATCTCTGTAGTGCAGAGTTAACGTTTACGCTTTCAGTCCCGGAGGCGAGATTTCTGTCCTATACTGTGACTTTTATTCTTTTTTATTTATTTTTCTAATTTTGACGTGTTAGAAGTTTTACGCCGAATTATTAATTCTGTATCTTTGACCTTTTGAAATTTTCCTAATAAATTACATTTACATTTTCGAATTTTTCATGAAAATTTATAATTTTTGCACAATTTTTAAACTAATATTTATGTGGACAAAAATTCAAACTGATTTATGTCTTGATGTTTCGTCTTTTTAAAACTATTATTATTTACACTTATGTTTATTTATTTATTTATCATATTAATGAAATATGCATATTTTTTACTTGCATTTTCTATTTTTTTAATTGATTAGAAAAAAATTAACAAAATAATATATATTTTTAATATTTAATTTTTTCTAAATATATTGTAACTGGTGAAATACAAAAATATTTATCATTACTGACATCGACATTTTTAGTTTATTAAATGTGGAAATAATTGCGTGTTTCATATCGTAAAAATACTGAAAACAAAATATCGCTTAAAAAATCATCATTAAATTTTTTCTTTGCATAAATTGTTTTAACAATATTGGAAGAATGGATAAATTAACATATTATCCCTCTAAGCGTGTGGAACGTAATATTCCGTTCACTAAGCTCCAGGTTTCACTGCAATATATGCAATGTTTAAGATAATATGATTGTATAGATTTAATGAATTTTCAAAACATTGAAGAATGATTAATACTCTCAAGGGTTACATTCATATTTGTAATTAAGTTTTATTTCTAATGATGAAAGAATCATATTTTTTTAGCATTTAAAACAAATGAGAGAAAACAACATTACAATTTTACCCTTTTTCAAAACGCTCAGAGGGTTATATATTCTATAAATACTTAAATTGTGAAAAATATATTAAAAAATGCACTAAAAGTTGAAAAAAATTACTTCAAACGTTGTAATTGTCTTCAAAATAAACTAAACAAAATGGATAAAAAGAAAATTTTATTTATTCTGATATTACCATAAAAGTCACTACAGACGATTTTTTCAACTATTTTTTATATGTATATTAATTTACAGACGATTTTTTTTTCAACTATTTTTTATATGTATTGTAATTTACAGACGATTTTTCATTTCTAATTGAATTTTTCTGTGTAACATCGACAGTATTTTTACTTGTTAAAAAAATGAAATGTAATATATTATTTTTTATTTGTGCTAATCAAAAATGATGTTGAGTTTGAACTTTACAGTTAAATGTATTTCGATGACATTAAAAATGTATATAACTTGTAAAACTTGCATATAAACGTTACTGCTTTAATATTTTATTACTCTTTTCAAGGTATGCTATTGGAATTTCTTAATCATTTATATGTTTAGAATATTTGAGATGAAAAATATTTTGTATAAGTTATAAAAAAGTTATAAATTTTCAATTAAAATTCCATAAAATTAAAAAAGTATTATTTCAGAACGGTTATTAAAATATAAACGGTAAATAATAATAAATTTTAAACAAAATCTAGACATAAATTAGTTTGAAGTTTCGTTAATAGAAATATTAATTTTTCAAAATTGCGCAAAATAAATAAATAAATAACTCAATAACTAAAAGCATAAATTTTCATGAAAAATTCAAAAATGCAAATGGAATTTACAAGGAAAATTTCAAAATTTCAAAGAAGCAATCTTCATAATTCTTCATAAAACTTGTAACGCTTCAAATATATAAAATTAATTAAAAAGGGTATATGAAGGACTGAAACATCGTCTTCGTGTATGGAAGCGTTAACGCTAGCTTTGCACCACGGCGACCTTCTTCAGAACGCCAAACTAATGGGTATTTGGAACGCATGCGGAAATTTAACCTTAAATTTCTGAAAAACTAAGGCCCATTAGAAAGAAACTTTTGACCTGAATAGTTAGGTGTATGATCTCTACAACATACTTTAAAATCATCAAAATCTATGAGCATCATATTTGGCGGTACCCTTGTGAGTTTTCCAGTATTGCCGCGAATGATGCAATAGTCGATTGTTGCTTGCAGTTACTTTTTAAGCAATACTTTTAAATATATGTCCAATAAAATGTATCACCGCTATTAAATTACTTAATAAATAGGTAACACTGAAAGATCATTTTTTAAAACTAGTTTTTTTTTTTATTATTATTTCGTCGTTTTGAGGAGGCAATTGTTATTAACTGATCTGAATTTTTTTTTGCAGTTAATTATCATGCAATGGTAGACCATTTGGCCGTTTTTTAGAAAACATTTGTCATTTTTCCTAATTCTTATTCATTTTAGTTAAAAATGACCAATTTTGGCAGTTTTTCGAAACTTTGGCCGTCTTGAGGAGACAAAAGTTATTAACCGGTCTGGTTAACTTTTTTACAGTTAATTATGAGGGATTGGTAGACCATTTTCTTACTATCAGAAAACGGTTGTCTTTTTTCCTAATCTTTAGTATTTTTATTCAAAAATGGCCGTTTTTGGCAGTTTTTAAAAACTTTGGCGGTCTTGACGAGGGAAAATATATTAATCAATGAAATTGTGCGCTTTTCCTATTCACGGGATAATGCAACTTTTTACACACTATTACAGTTCCATAATCCAAAAATCGATTTGTACCATCCTACTATGTACTTTTATCTATTATCCTTAATACTCTAAATGTTCTTGGGATTATTATACCGAAAACGTTATTTTATGTAAATAAAATTTTCAATAAAATAATTTAAAACAAAAAAATTAGAATTATATCTATAGTTTATATTTCCTATACATTCAGCTTTATATAATTGGTGGAGGTGTGGAGATGACCCTGACGGTGGTGGAGGTGGAGTGTCTGCTGTAAGACGAGGGGGATTTTGGATTTTTTTATTAATTTTAATTTTTTGATTTAATTTGTGGGAAATTGTGCGTACTGAAACATGATGTTGTTTGAAATACTTTTATTTTGGTGAATTAGATTTTTTTAATTGAAGGACTTAAAAAATTCCGAGTAAAAAAAAAAAAAAAATTAGCGGAGAATGTTTGCTAGAGTACGATGAGAGTCGAAATAGTTTTATGTGTGGAGAATTAGAAATTTTTGATTAATTTAATTTTTGTTTTATTTTTAATTTGGGGTGTTTCCGAGTATTTTTTTTCTTGGAAAATTGTGTGCACTCTAACTTGATATTGGTTGAAATATATTTATTTTGCAGAATTAGCAAATTTTTGATTAATTTTATTTATTTATTTATTTTTATTTTGGGGACTTAGAAAATTTCCGAGTATTTTTTTTTTCTCTTGGCTTTATGCTTCCGATATTTTGAAATGACGCATTACATGTTTACAAATGCATGCAGGAACCAAACAAATAAAAAATTAATTTAGTAAATTACCCTAAAAATGTTTTAAAAATACTCTAAAAAACAATGTTGTTAACAAGAGGCAGATCTAGTTTTTAAAAGAACTTTTTTAAACTAAAATTTCAACTAGAAAGAAATGCAACGAAATTTAAAATACGAAAACAAACGAGGTAAACAAACGCGAGAATAACCAGTTTATGTTACAGTTGAAATACTCTGTTGCCAAATAATAATGAAATATATATACTTTATGAAAATTACAGGGAGTAAGCTCAAGAAAATCACGTAAGAATGATTTCACGTGTTTTAGATTACGTATATATACGACGAGAAACAAGGAAAAAATGGCGGAAAGATAAGCAATGGGGCGTGGCGCATCAGCTGTTAAAATTAAAATGACTATAACTCCGGCAAAAATCAACATATTCGAAAACAAAATTGCATTCGGTAGGTACGATTATATATATATATAATTTTTGCATTAAAAATGAAAAATCGATTTTTTCATGCATTTTCGAGAATTTCAAAGTCCACCGTACCCTTAATCACAAAAATAAAAGATGGTAATAAATAAAATTACTTGCAACATGTAGCAGAGGTAAACCCGACTTCAATAAAAAGAGAAATTAAAAAATTTTCAGTTCATCAATCTTCATCAAATATGTTTTCTTATATTAAGTTTTATGTATATATAATCTCTTGTATACAGAATATCGCTTTAAATATCCAGTCAAAAATTAACTCCCTTTAAACGAAAAAATTACGTTTTATAGATAATGTTTCTTATGTGAATAAATCCTCATTGGAAAGTGTAAGTTCAAGTATGTTTTTTACATGAACAAAATTGCAGAAGAGTTCAATGTGTAATTGATTATATTCCCGTATAATTGTATAAAATCCAAAGTGTGTTTTGGCTGTATCGTGCCATTTCTTGAAATTGCAGTTATGATTTTCCATATAATTTCTGAAGAAGGAAACTGGTTTACGTTCTCGTACTGTTCCAAAATATCTACACTGTAAAAAATGACCAATGTTTCTTATTTTATGAAAATATACTATAACAACGAACGAAAATATAATATAATCTTCTGAGTTATCCGAAATTTCAAATAGCATGTTACATTGTCTTTTGAATCCCCAGAAACGAATACATTTTCAAAATTTAAAGAATAATTTATAAAAACAAATTATTTTTAGCTGCCCGAATTTTTCAGAAACGTTTCCGAAGGGTTTTTATAGTGTATTAATTAGTGTCCTCAGGCTGGAATACCTGTTTTTCGAATGTTATCCATTCTCAAGTACACGTTTTCAGCCGCATAAGTTAATTTATACATGAAAGAGTAAATAAATAATATTAATTTTAATGTTATTGTTAACGCTGTCAATTTTGCATGTTTGTCTGTTAAACATTCTTTTTGAACATGAAAATGTTTACTTCAGAATTGATAGCATTCGAAAAACAGGTATTCCAGGCTGAGGACACTCATTAATACACTATAAAAACCCTTCGGAAAAGTTTCTGAAAAATTCGGGCAGCTAAAAATAATTTGTTTTTATAAATTATTCTTTAAATTTTGAAAATGTATTCGTTTCTGGGGATTCAAAAGACAATGTAACATGCTATTTGAAATTTCGGATAACTCAGAAGATTATATTATATTTTCGTTCGTGGTTATGGCATATTTTCATAAAATAAGAAACATTGGTCATTTTTTACAGTGTATGTATAGTCATTGTTTTAAATGACGATAAATTAATGTCTTTAATGATTGGATTACATTATTTACATTATTTAAATGACGATTATTGTAATTTATTTTCTTTGCGATGTTATAGCATAAAAAAAGAGTTATTTTTTTATCATTAAAAAATAAACCTTTTAAGTGGACTCGAATTTTCTTTTTTATCATTTTTCTTTGTTTAATTATATTATGTGTTCTTAAAAAGTAAAATTAAACATTAAAGATTATATTTAGACGTACATCGTTTTTTTAAATTTTTTGTTTAAATGTTTAAAACATTTTTCCAAAAGAAATAATCTTTTTGAGATTCTTTTAATCTTATGCTTAAACACTTTTTTTAAGTAATGCGTTACTTTATTTTAAAACGGGAATGAAAAAGTAAAGCTGGTCAGATTTCTTTGATAAATAAAATGGAAAAGAAAATCCATATGTATTTAAAAAATCATTTTGAGTAATCGACATGATTTTTTTTATTTTTTCTTAAATTGTATAAAAATAATTTACATTTATAAATTATTCTTTTAATTTTGATTAACTTTTGGAAATTAGAAATTATTTTTAAATTAAGGAATGTATTTTGGAAACTTTCATAAATAAAAGCAAAATATTGATTTTGTATTCTAAGCCAGTTAGAGAGTAAGAAAATCTTTATTTTGTTTATAATTTTAGTGCATTGCAAAGAATTGCAGGATATTCATGACACAAATCAACTAGATTATAAAATGTAATAGAAAATTGATTACCTGCAGCACATTCTAAGAAATGACTATGGTGCATTCTAAGAAATGACAATTTCATTTTATTTCTAAATAAATTTTTCTCACATTTATCCTAATAAAATAAAATGTAACGTAAATAGGAAAAATTATACAATGTTTTTCTTGTGAGTTAAATTAAATCAGAGTGACTGCTTTGATCACATTTCAACATTTTAAAAGAATTTTTTAAACCAATTTATCACTCATTAAGATAATGAAGGCTTCTTTTAAAATTTTTTACACTCTGAATTAAGAGATTCAGGTATTTTAAAAATATTTACAGTGTCAATAATGAAAATGGAGATTTAAAAAATATATGCATGATTTTTTTTGCTGCCTTTATATGGGGTCACCTTTTTCTTATAATTATATATTCTACACCGTATTCAAACATCGAATATCGTGATAAGTACAAGGTGTCCATAATTAAACGACCCTACTTTAAAGTTGTCTACAGACGAAATTACTGGTCAGAAAATTGTGAAATTTTGTGATGGACATAATGAAGGAATGGGAATTTGTTTAAGCAAAAAAAAAAATAGTTCAAAATTTCGCTACCAGACGGCGTTTTTAAAGAATTAATTACACATTTAGCATACGTTTACGACAGTTTACATATTTTATTTCAACAAAACATTTTCCACATGACGGCCATCATTTTCAGCTACCATCTGGAATAGTAAGATAGCATGTTCCACAGATGCCTGTAGTGTGTTCTGGAAAATGCTAAGAACATGTCGTGAAAAAAGTTTTGTTGAACAATTTTCGTTGAAATAAAAATTTATAAACTATCGTAAGTGTATGATAAATGTGTAATTCATTAAAAACGCCATCTGATGGCCAAATTTTGAACTACATTTTTTTTTTCGCTTAAACAAATTCCCATTCCTTCATTATGTCCTTCACAAAATTTCCCAACTTTCTGACCAATAGTTTCGTCTGTAGACAACTTTAAAGTAGGGTCGTTTAATTATGGACACCCTGTATATTTAAAAAAATACTAAACCATTTTGTCAAATTTATTTTTAAAATCTTCTTTCTAAATAATTTAAGTTAAATTCATTTTATGATTTTCTGTGTATTCCCTATTTTATGTCTAAAACATAATTTCAATCACAAATATCTTTCAGTTATAAATGCTATTTTTTAAATGTTATTATAAATGTAGATTAATTTTTAAATATTTTTAATGTGATGCTCTCAGTTGAAGTGAAAAAATTTCCTTTTGATGAAATTGAACGTAAGGATCCAAATATAACAAATATTTTGATGAACAATTCAACACAAACAATGTTTTGTCAAATTTATTTTTAAAATCTGCTTTCTAAATAATTTAAGAAAAGTTCATTTTATGATTTTCTGTGTATTCCCTATTTTATGTCTAAAACATAATTTCAATCACAAATATCTTTCAGTTATAAATGCTATTTTTTAAATGTTATTATAAATGTAGCTTAATTTTTAAATATTTTTAATGTGATGCTTTCAGTTGAACAGAAAAAAAAATGCCTTTTGATGAAAGCGGACGTAAGGATCCAAATATAACAAATATTTTGATGAACAATTCTACACAAACAATGTTCTTAAATCATTTATGAGGCTTATGAAAAATCAAATTAACTTTCAAGAATACCTTAATTTTTAATTAATTTGCTTGACAATCCTTGGTATAAACGAGAGTTATTATACCACCATTTAACCCTTTTGTGATCCCCTCACCTCTATCTTAGTGCATCTAGTTTTATATGCCACTTTTTTATGAACAAACTAATGTATTATGCTTAGTTATACATCTCTTTATTCCCTAATTGTTCTCCTTCACCCTCGAGATGAATAAAAATATGCTCATTTTCTTGTTTAGCCAAAAACAAGTAATAAAATAATAAAAGTCAAGCGTTCAATTTTTAATAGTGAAATATCAGTGTACAATTCTCCCACCTCTTAATAATTTGTCGCCCCCCTCAGTTAAAGCATGACGCGGATCTATTTTCCCCATTTCAGAAAAGTTCATTGAAAAGTTCATATAAACTAATTATTCATTTTAGCGTATATTGTATTTCTTTATTTAACCATTCGATATGCCCTTCTGTCGCTTTAATTCATGCATGTGAAAATGCTTTTTCGTTTTATTTCTCTAATACAGTTTAACTAATGTTTAGAGTACAGTAATATAACCATTACTCTAAGTGTTGTTAGACATTTACCAAAGATTTAGGTCTTGAATGTAAAGATGCTATTTTCCTTCTGTTTTGCTAACATGATTTAACGAATAAAAATTAGCATCCAGATAATTTAATAAGTTACTAGTTAACACAAAGCTTTACTATTTAACCCTGTGTTGGCCTCTTGTTGGCCTAGTACAGGAATGTGAAATTGCCTCTTTCTCTTGTTCCGTTAAAAGTTCTGTTATATCGTTTTATTGTTCCCCAACCCTTTCTTGGCTTTAGTGTATGAATGCGCATACGTCATTTTTCTTCTAATTGCTGACATTTTACGAATAATCTTATTTTCTCATCTGTGTACAATCATGTTACTTTTCAACACTTTTTGCCCCCCCCACCCTAACTCCCGCGCATGACGTGAAGATGTCCTTTTATAATTTTTAATTTATGCCCCCTTTTCATGATTATAAATTATTAGTGTAAATTTGCTTATTACCAGGAATGTGAAGGTGTGTAAGTTCATGAATGTGAATGTAAATATGTTTATGAAGGTGAAGTTCAGCATATTTATGAGTAAAGGTGAGTGAGTTTATTAATGTGATCAAGTTCATGAGAGTGAAAATGAGTTTAAGAAATGTCTGGTAAGGTAAAGTGTCCTAATTTCGTCTTATTTCCTAATTTTATACTCCTTTACTTCTCCGCTTCTCCGAAAGTGGCGCCACTTATCATGCAAGACACAAGAAACGGAAAGTAAAAGGCGTCAGTAGTGAAAGCTTCGTTCGACAAACACACACAAATATTATAGACGCCAGATTTCCTATTTTTAAAAGACTTGAGTACTTATTATGTCATATGTAGAACGTTATTTACTGAACTGTAAGTATTTATTTCCTATTCATTGCATGCATTCTACGTAGGTAAGATGCTATCAGTAGCATACAGTGTGTTTCAGGACGTCCCGTTCGTTTTTCGTCCCGGGGACGAAATTAGGAAAGCTTTTCCATGACAATTATTTCAAAATGAAAATAAAGTTTAATATAAAATAAAATAAAAAGTATAATAAAATAAAATAAATAAAAATAAAATAAAGTTTTATATAAAATAAAATAATAAGTATAATAAAATAAAATAAAATAAAAATAAAATAAAGTTTAAAATAAATTTCAAAATGAAAATAATCCTTTTACGTAAAAAAAACTAAAAAACTTTAAACTACTTTATAAAATACTTTTATTTCCATTAAAAGAAAAAATATTGTCTCTCTTGATCGTTGCAAACGAGGACACGGAAGAAGTGGGATAAAACCCAGATGAAGTAGGCTGTTGAAGCTGTAAGCAGTAAGGACCTGTATTATAAAGCTGCCAGTAAACAGTACAGTGTCCCAATATCAACAATGGAAGATTATATAAAAAAATTGCAGATAAAAGTGCAGACGACTTGCTTGAAATGAGAATCGTCAGAAAACAGTTTTCCCGCTTGAACTGAATAGGGGGTTAGTTTCGTACTGTAAAAAAGTGGAGCGAAGTTTCTATGGGCTAACTCTGAAAGATTTGAGACGAATGGCATTCCAGCGAGCCTTTCGCAATAATTTACCGCACTCATTCTCATCTAAGACAAAAACAGCAAGGACCAAGTGGTTGCGCTGCTTTTGAAAGCGACACGCGGAACTCTATGTTCGAAAACCTCAACCAGTATTATTCGCCCGCATTCAGGATTCACAGAACAAAGTGTTCAATTATTTTTCTCCATACTGAAGGAAGAATTAGATAAAATAAAATTCGAGCCAATGGAAATCTACAATGTATACGAAACTGGCATCACTATTGTCCAACACAAAGCCGAAAAAATCGTAGCCATGAAAAGAGTGAAAAACGTCCATATAGTGTCTTCTACAGAGATGGGCTCTTTAGTCACTTTAGTGATGTACCTGTCAGCGCAGGGATGTTTGTGCCCCTATCATGATATTTCTGAGGAAGCTCATGAAGAAAGAGCTAATGGATGATGCGCCTTCAGAATCAATCGGAACTGCGCATAACTCTGTGTGGATTACAACAGAGCTTATCGAGAGATGGTTTCGACTTTTTTGTTCATTGTAAAGCCATTAAAAAACGATCCCATTGTGTTGATATTGGATAGACATTACTTACATTCTCATAACATAACTGTCATGAACCTTGCATGGGAGAAGAGTGTTATAATCGTGTGTTTGCGTCCTCATTCAACAACAGAACTGCAGCCTTTGGATGTCGCATTTTTGTTTCCCTTTAAAACGTTTTATACTAAAGCAATGTAAAATTGGCTGTCAACTCATCCTGATAGAAAGACAGGAAAACATCACATAACTTTTTCAATGAAGTCTACGAGCATGCTACTGTGTTAAAACTGTTGTCAATGTTTTCAAAGAGACGGGCATCATGCTATTTAACCCCAAAATTTTTGGACCTGAAGATTGTTTGGCGAAAACTCATCCTCCCCATTTGGCATGGTATTTTTTCATGGTAGCTCATCAACCATCATCCGGCGGCCTGGCTCAGCAAACTATTTGTGCGATCAGTCCTAAAGAGATCAAGAAATGACCACTGATCACACCAGCAATTTCTGTACGAAGAGATTCAGCATTTTTGATCACAGCATCTCCGCATAAAAACAAGCTCAAAGATTCCCAGGCACTTTTGGCCTCCACCACTCTCAAGGGAAAGAGGATGAATCCACTATGTAAAAAATCGAAACATGACCTATCCAGCGACTCTGATGACGAAAGTGACTCTTCGGTTGGTTATCGCTTGTATTATCATCATTCCTTATGATGATAATACAAGCGATAATGATGGCAACAGTTATGCAGAGTGCCCTATCTGCTTGAAAAGTTTTTCTGATGATAAACAAGGAGAGCAAAGGGTTCAGTGCCTTCATTGCTGCGCGTGGTCACACGAAACATGCTCAGAAGCCCCAAAAATACGAAATTTATATGTTCCTCATATTTGGATAGCTAATGTTTCTTTATATTATACTTCCACTGATTAATAGTACATTTATTTGTGTCTTAATTTAAGATAAATTAAATTACTTACTCAATTTTAAAAATATTTTGATTTTGTTATAAGTTAAATCTCGGCTTTTTGGATTTATTGAGGGGGGTGAAAATGGGGCCATTTTTTTTTTGGCAATACATAGATACTTTTAAAAAACAATTTTTCGCGAGGTTTACCCATGTTTCTATGTGCGTGGGTAGTTAGTCAATGTAAAATCCAAATTTGGTAGGTTTTCATTGAAACTTACAACTTCTAAGGGTCTAAAAGTGACCAGGGGACAAAAATAGGGCAACGTACCTTTTTGGTAATCATCGTAGTGAATGCCCTCAAATATTTTAGTTTTTTCATCAGTTTGAGCACAATAATTATTTATTCAAATAAACAAAATTATTCTAAAACATTTAGTATTATCCTTTTCTGGTATTTATTTTTTTTTTCTGTTCTGAACCATAGACTCTTTTATTGTTAATATTTTGTTGTTCTTCACATAATAATGCTGCCCTTTGTCGCGATTTCGCTAGCAACATCATCCTTAACAAGTTTTATTTTTCTTATTGTTTTAGCTGCCCCTTGTCACGCTTTTGGCAGTAAAAGTCTTAGACTTTGTTTTCGTATTATTATTACAAACCTCTATTTTCTTATTTATTTATTACCTTTCTATTCTGTCACCACTTGCTCGCGATTATGGCACCTGTGTCCTGTAACTTTAGTTTTCCACACTCGCTTGTAGTTCCAAATAAACGTTCGGGGTTGTACTAGCCTTGGAGGCATTGACGTGCACCTCTCCTGTAGACTGGGCTGTGATAACTTCTAACGAGCCCCCTTGCGTGTTGAGGATTTTCAGCGGGAGATATTATCTATCTACTCCTAATCTGTTAATTCTGGTGATCTTGTCTGCCTTAAACAGCCATTGACTTACTCTATAAACATTTGTATGTAAGAATGTATTTTGAAGACACCCATTTTTATGAAACGTGCACGTTCACCGACCTACAAGAAATATGAACCTACAGATTAAAAGAAAAAAATCGAATTCAAATTAAATGTAATCTAGCTTTTATAATTAAGATATATATATTCATAACTATATTTTTGGTTCGATAATTTTGTTTACGTTTACCATTAAATATGTATAGCCAGTAACAAAAACGAAAGGAAAATCAATCCGAAAACCTAATGAAACTCAAGTTTTCGTTGATATAATTGAATATATAAAAAGAATTTTGAAACGTAGAATTTTTCTTATAACTCTATGCGTTTCACTTTGTTATAATGATTGTCAACATACTTAACTGAAGCAAAATTAAAATATTGAGCAACATATGAGCTTTAAAAAAAACAAGTGTAGATAATACTGTGGTTTTTGGACATTGATTTAATAAAAATTAAATGTTCTCTTTAAAACCATTTAATGCTGCGTCCTTAACAAATGGGCTGATAACTTCCCGGTCTAATAAAGAAAACACAACTTTTTAGCAAAACGTTATAACTTTATGACTTTATAACTTTATAACTTTAATAAATAACATAACTTTAATAACAAATAATAATAATTTAATAATAATAATAATAATTTAATAATAATAATAATAATTTAATAATAATAATAATTTAATAATAATAATAATAATTTAATAATAATAATAATAATTTAATAATAATAATAATTTAATATTAATAATTTAATATTAATAATAATAATTTAATAATAATATTTTAATAATAAATAGCATAATTTTATAACGAAAAAGCTCCAAACAGTGCTCAGAATCATCGACTCGTTGTTGTTTTTGGTCAAAAGTCAACATGCGCGGCAGCCACTTTGACAACAGATATTTCATAGACAAATGTTCATTCAAAATAAAACCTTCACGTTCCTTGGATATCTTCACAGTCTGAGCTATCTCCTGCAACTTCACTTTACGGTTCTCCAAAACGATTTTGTGCCATTTTTTATGTTTACCGGAGTAACCACCTTTTTTTGCGTGGTGCATCACTGGTGTCCGTACGGCCACGTTTAAATTCAGCAAACCAGTGAATAATGGTTGATTTACCTGGTGCAGTGTCCGGATAACGCTTATCAAGCCAAGCTTTTGCTTAAACGGTGTTTCTTCCAACAAATAATAATTCTTAAACTTCTTGTTTATCCATTTTTTTTGTTTATCAACAAAATTGTTCAAATAAAACCACTCTAACGTTTTATCCACACGGCGAATCGTCATGACATTTTTTCTGCTACCATTTAAAGATTAGTATTTACTAAAAAAGCGCCATCTGTGTGCCAGACCGGGAGCTTATCAGCCGATGCGTTATAGTTGAAAATGTGATTTGTCTGTTTGCGTAATTTGAATGCCTTAAATACAACAGTAAGTCACATTAATAGTCTTCCAAAATTAGTGTTTACTTCTCTGTAATTTAAATTTCTTTTTTTAGTTTCAATTATACAGAGTGTCTTATTTATTTTGCAACCCGCGTAAACGCGAAGCAAATGAGCAACACGAGTACACGCGCACACCATTAGTGCAGGTAGCGGTGTGGAGTGGCGTGCCAGCAACACAACCAACCTGCTAGAAAACCGCACGAGACACTTAAGTACTAAGGAGAACGAAGTGAAAGGTAGCTTTGAGTCATGGTGCTATGTGCAGAAAAACGCGCGTTTATTATTGAACACTATTTTCGAACGTCTTCGTTCAAAACAGTCTAGGAGCGACATGAAAACAAGTTTCCAGACTAGGTGGTGCCGAATAAAAGCACAATTAAACGAATCGTGGACCATTTTCAAACAGAATGGACTGTGGAACTGAAAAGAAAGAACCGTCTGTCGTTCTTTCTTTAATTGAGTTCTTTAAAATACAAGAAACACAATGTCAAGAGGTAGCCAAAAATAATTTTAAATTGAATCCTGCAGTTGTTCTGTTCTCACAAAGGGTGAGTAGTTGGCCCCATTGACAAATGCAAAATGAACACTTTTACAGTAAACGGCAGTATAGGTGTTTTGTAATGGGTTAGGTAACGTTTTTGGAAATAAAAGAACCCGCAGCGTGTGTAGAGCACTTGTGCATACTTTTTTGAATTTTGAATGCACAGAATGGGTTCTGCGTCAATTCGTCGCACACAATTCATCGCGGAATAATTCATCGCAGAGTCAATTCGTCGCAACGTCAAATCGTCGCGGCGACAACTCATCGCAGCGTCAATTCGTCGCGGCGTCAATTCGTCGCAACGTTAATTCGTCGCAACGTCAATTCGTCGCAACGTCAATTCGTCGCAACGAAAATATATTTGAAGAGTATGATGATAAAAAGAAAGATAATTTAATAAAATCATTTAACGATGTAAATTGTTAGTTATAATTCTCTACATCTAAAAAACAAATTATCATTTTAATAATTTTACTACATTATCTTTAATTTCATCATCATAGCCTTCAAAAACATTTTCGTTGCGACGAATTGACGCTGTCATGAATTGTGCGCGATGAATTGTTCCGCGGTGAAATTGACATGACAAATTGACGCGACACGCACAGAATGTGCCAACTTCTCTAAAACAACGTAAATGTTTTAAAGTGGATAAGTTATTAGTGAAAAAAGTATGGGTGACTCATAGTAAAAAAATGAATGTGCCATTTTATCAAAGAATGAAACACTCTGCGTAATGAGGAAGGCAGTGAGTGACAGTGTTTCCAACCCTAGTGATAATATATCTTCGCATGTGGATAAGAAGTACCTTTTTAATTACCTTGAGAACACCTGTGTGCTGATAAGAGATTTTAAGTGTACTGGTAAAGAATATGTTGCCACTTTCATATCCTGAATGATTGCATCGTACATTGATATGAACAGGCAAACTGTGATATCGCGTTCTGACGAATGCCTCAAAAGATGTGGAATTATATTGAAATATAGTCGAAATGTTGTACTTAAGCATACATTAAAGTGTTTTGTTCAGCTACATTTAACATTTTTATAATTGGTTAATGGATCGTACTTTGTAGACGGTCCATACATACTTTGTCTTTATGATAATGAAACAAATATAATTTAAAAATATCTATGAGTTGAGGTTTATAAACAGATGCTAAATTGTGATTTATGTGAGGATATTAAGACTATTACAATGCTTCATCAATACATAATAACTAAATGAAATAATATAAATAAAACACAAAATTTACACATATGTAATCGAATACGTACAAAAACATTTTTGTTACGAGAATCAAAGGAGCTGCTGTAAGCATTGAAATATTTGTCTAGTAGCCTCTGCCTTGCGGATAATGCGAATGTATATTTAAAAAAACTTTTTTGAATACATAATTGATAATTTTCATGGAAAATTGTTTATTGGTATTGTTAGTGGGGAATCTAAAAAATATATTAAATGTAAAAAATCTATTTGAATTTTCAAAAATAAAAGTTTGTATCTATTTTGTATATACTGGGCAGTAACTTCAGTAATTCGGAAAGCTCGCGTTGAATCCTCTCACATTTTATAATGCAAGGACTTATTTTGTTAACCACATTAACATTACACTTTTAAAGGATCTTTCCTGATTCAGAAAACACACATGGTTTCTTTGTCGTATTGTGTTGATAATTTCTGATTATTTTATTGTATTTCCACTAAAAAGCACTAATACTAAAAGCAATATATATGTAATAATAAAAAAAATTCTCCATTTTTCCTTAGTTAAATTATTCCAAATTCTTACAATTCTAATTTTTTCCTGTTTTATTCTAATTTACTACTCTATATTCATTAAATCCTTATTCTTAAATTAGCTCTATCGTTAACTCTGTTAAATTCCCTTTTTATTTAATTCTAAATTGTTCAAATTTACTTAAATATAAAGCTTTTAGTTATTCTTAATTTCTATCATGATCCCCGATCATTTCTGGGTTTTAGAATGTTTTTTGAGAGCCATTTTCATTTTTATTCCGAATTTTATTTTCCCGCTCTAAGTCACTTTACTACAAAATTCATCCACTACCTCTCTGTCCGAACTCTTTACTAATTATCTTTCATTGGTCGTGACGTAGCATTACGCGTCTTCTTTAATTCCTCATTGGTTCAGTGCGCGTTCTACGTCATAATTTGTGTTATTACGCTAGATAACAAAAAGCAGCTACCTGCGGTGCTCCCTCAGAAATAAGTCGAATTTTGACTTGTCAACAACTCCCTGGCTGCTCGTTTGACAATAATTAAGATGTTCTATTGCTTACCCTCTATACCTTGATGACGTAGCGATGCACGGCTATTATTGTTAGGTGGAAACTGCCCGAGAGAAATACTTAATAAAGGATTGAAATTGAACAGCCTTGTTCTTTTGATTCATGGAGAAACGCCTCTGGTTTTATCATTCTACTGCCGCTACGGCCGCGTCGAGACTGCAACTGAAATATTACGACTGCTTCTGATTTTTCACATCATCAATAACAACCACCGTTCTTAATTTCATTGTGCGACCAGGTGTGCTCCTGCTTCTAGTATCAACTTTACTCCAACTACAACATATGACGGTAAATATTCGTAATATGATATAAGCCGGCGTGGATTTCAAAGGACTTATACCACGACTATCCTTCCAAAGGATGTGGAAAGAATATCCGAGAATAAAGTTACTGCTTACTTTTACTGAGGTGTCGTAACAAACAAGAACGGAAGCAAGGCATCTACGAAAGATGCTTCATTATAAAGTCTTCAACCCCCCTGTCGATGTCAGCCAGAAGAAGTATTAGAACATACATCAATGTAAAACAACATAAAAATGTTGTATATCTTTTTCATAACAAGACTTGATTGCGTAAGTTAAATTTTATATTAAGTAATATGTATTATTTATTGTTTGCAAAATTTTATAACAACCTTTTTTATTTTGTTTAAAATATTTATTCTTACGTAACAGGAAACCAAGTGACAGAGTATTTTAACAGTCTGAGATTTTTATTTATGTTCTTGTATTATTAGTTATTTTGAAAAAATATTATGAAATTTACATGATGATATTTTACGATAACTAAAAGGAAATATTAGAATGCTAGTAACCAAGTGCACCCATTAATAAATTGAATATGGTAAACCACTAAATCATACTTATTAAATGATTTATTGATCTGTATTATTAAATGTATATTCTTGAATTGAGAGTTTATTAAAGTAAAGAGTAAAAAAAAATGCAAAAATATCATTATACAAAATAATAAATAAAATGATCAGTCTTCTCAAAAATTTCAAAAAGTAAACAGGCAGACAACGTGTGAACGGAGTTACGTAAGTTTGAAAAGATTTATTTTATTTTTTTGTTATTTAAGTTTCGCTTAGATTTTCTTATTTGTTGTATTATTATAATTATTATCATTATTTATTAGAGATGGAGGTATTTACATTTGTTATTTAATTTAAATTTTATTTTACATCTGTTGTGTTATTTCTCTTTAATTTTTATATTAATGTTATTGCGATCTGGACTTGTAAAAGTCCCTGGTGATCACAAAATGAGTGAAAACGAAATAAATATCATTCCTTTTGATTTCGAATCTGGAATGAACATTCAATCTTGGTTAAACCATTTTGACAAAACATGCCTTTCGGGAAAGAAAAATGAAAATTGGAAGATTAAAAATATTTCAAAATATTTGAAAGGAGAGGCTCTGAAGGTATTTATCAATGAATGTTTAGAATGTAATGCTTTTGACAAAATAACTGATATTCTTACTGAAAAATTTATTACTGTTCATGTTCCTCGATTTTGAGAGTTTGCTTCTATGAAATTAAATGATCTCAATGATTTGGATAAGTACTTTCGAAAAAAGGTTGAAATAGGTAGACAACTTTGTTTATGTGAAACTATAATAGTACAGGGATTAACAGACGGTCTCAAACCTGAGTACCAGAATTATATGATTAGTAATCCTCCAAAAAATACAATAGACTGGTACCTAATGGCTAAACAGCTAGTAGTAATTCCTACTTCCCAGGTCAACAATAGTAATTCTAGGAGTAATTTTCAGAATTATAGATAATTGCCACAATATGATCAGGCACCTAGACATAGGGTTCGCCCAAGTCGAAATTTTCATGTGCCAAATTCCAATTTTCATTCACAGAGCAATTTTAATGCTCCAAATTCTAGATTTATCAATCCATGGTTGCCTACTACACATTTTCAGGAGCAATATCCCAAGTAGACCATGTCGAATGTGTTTAAATAGAGGTATCCAAAATGCTTATCACTGGGAGAGGAATTGTGTATTCAATGTCAGCCCTTTGCAACAATCTCCACCCCCGCTTAGTCAACCACAACCATCTATTGATAATATATGACAGTTAATTGTATCAGGATATGTAAATAACAAGGAACTACCTTGTGTGATTGACTCTGGCTCAACATAAGTCTTTTATCTTTTAAATTTGTTAAATTGTTAAATGCTAAAGTTATAAATATTCCACCTGTTATTATTGGCCAAGCCAAAGGAACTGTTGTAATAGATAAAGATTGTAATTTATTGTTTAAATTAGGTAATGTGCAACAAAATATTAGATTTTTGATATGTAATACAAATTTAGATTATGCTATATTAGGTTTACAAGAATGCTGTAGGTTTAATTTAATTATTGATTGTGCTACATGTAGAGTATTACAAGGATACCTTGTTTTAAATGAATCTAAAAGCATACCCAGTGATAATTTAAGATTACTTCATTTTAATGTTAACCATGATTATCAGAGAGTGCAACCCGATTATGGAAAGATCATATCTCCTCAACCCTTTGTTCCATCTAATATTTATAATTCTAAATTAATTGGGGAAATAAATTCTATAGAAAATGAAACTTTAAGGGAAAGTATAAATGATTATTTAGACATTTTTTCTAAAAATAAATTTGATGTTGGGAGAGCTAATGTTGAACCGCAACGTATTTTTCTTAATTCTGACCTACCAATATCTCTGAGGTCGTACAGAACTTCCCCTTTAGAAGAAAAAGAGATTTCGGATCAAATTCAATCACTATTAGATGCTGGTTTAATTAAGGAGAGCAATAGTCCCTATTCTGCCCCTGTTACGTTAGTAATGAAAAGAGAAGGAGGTAAGAAAACTAGATTATGTGTTGACTATAGAAAATTAAATGCAATAATAAAAAATGACGCCGAACCCCTACCTCGTATCTATGGAATTTTAGATAAACTGAGTAGTGCGAAATATTTTTCAACTTTAGATTTTGCCTCTGGCTACTGGCACCTACCCATACATCTATCCGATACTGAAAAATTGGCTTTTGCTACCAACTTTGGGCTCTTTGAATGGTTAGTTCTGCCCTTCGGGATTAAATTAGGCCCCCCGATATTTCATAGAACCCTTAGAAGAATACTTACTAAATACAAAATAGACTTTGCTTGCCATTATTTTGATGATATCATTTTTTTCTTCCTCATTAGAAGAACATATGCAACATTTAAACAAAATATTTGAATTATGTAGACTTGAAAACATTAAACTTAAACTATCTAAATGCAATTTTGTTCAAAATAAAATTAACTTCTTAGGATATACCATCCAGAATGGCACATTAACTCCTGCTAATGCTAATATTGAAGTAATAAAAAAATTAAAACCCCCTTCAAATGTAAAGGAACTTCAAAGATTCTTAGGATTTATCAAAGTTTATCACAAGTTTATAGATAAATATGCCAAAATTCGAGGCCCTCTTAATAGATTACTCAGGTAAATACATTATGGGAATGGAATACAGATTGTCAAAATTCTTTTCAAAAACTAAAAGGTGCCTTAATAGCCAAACCTATCTTAAAAATTTATGACCCTAAGTTAACCCTCCATATGTTTGTTGATGCCTCACAGGTGGCAGTAGGTACAGTCTTAAAACAACCTGATAGTAATAATTTTTTACATCCAATTGCTTATTACTCTAGAGGATTGAGAAGTTATGAGAAGAATTATTTTATTACCGAGTTAGAGTGTCTTGCCATCATTGACACCTTAGACAAATTCTATCATTATTTTCATGGTGTAAATTTTAAGATTCATACTGATCATGCATCTCTTGTATGGTTAAAAAATACTAAACATCTGAGAGGCAGGTTATTTGGATGGTCTTTGAAGTTGAGCATGTTTGAATATAATATAGTTTACGAAAAGGGATCCACAAATGTCGAAGCCGACATGTTGTCGAGAAACCCAGTTTCACATTTTATTAAACCACTTACTTTTCTTCTGGACGTTAAAGAAATTATAGAGAGGCAGGAAAAAGATAATGTGTGTGGTAAAAATTATCTAAATGAAAATGGACTTATGATAATTAAAAAGAAAGGATTTCGAAAAATAGTAGTCCCCATGTCTTTTAGGAGAAAAATACTAAATGTTGCTCATGAAATTTTGGTCATCCTGATATCCAAAAAACGTTAAATTTAATCTCCCCTAATTATTATTGGCCTGACATGACTCAAGATATAACCAATTTCGTAAAACACTGTGATATCTGTCAAAAGAATAGAAAACCGAGGCAGAAAAAATTTGACTTATTACAAGCTATGACCACCACAGATCAACCTTTTGAACGCATTTCTGTTGATACTGTGGGAGGATTTAATTTCTACAATTCCACAAAAAAATATTTACATCTTATAATCGACCATGCTACTAGATATGTTTGGGCCTTTCCCTCAAAAAGTGTTACCACAGAAACTTATACTAACTGTCTAAAACAAGTTTTTAATATTCAAACACCACAACAATTATTCTGTTTAAATAAAATTCTTAATGTCCAGACCCATCAAAAAGTACTAAGTGATAGGAATGCAGCCTTTACTTCATCTAGATTAAAAAAATTCCTGCGAAACCACAATATTAAGCAATGTTTAACCACATCACATTATCCACAAACGAATGGCAAATGTGAGAGAGTGAACCAGACAATACACTACTACACACTAATACACATTACTAGATTGAAGTGTAAAGTCAATTCTACCAACTCCAAAATTCCTTGGACAAAAATTTTGACAGAAGTAGTTAATGAGTATAACAATATCCCTCATTCTATCACTAAATTCCTTCCTGCTTACTTACTTTTTGGCCCATTACACTATGATTCCCCTCTTCAACAAAATTATTACCCTCCTGTTCAAGAAGCCCTTAAACTTGCTAAAAAACGCACTGATGAAAATTACTGGAGAAGTAAAAAATATTCTGATCGAAATTATCTAGAACCAAAATTTGAGATTGGAGATCTTGTAATTTATGAAGAGTTCCAATATCCTAATACTAGAAAACTTTCACAAGTCTTTAGTGGTCCTTATCAAATCCTTAGTAATGTATCTGATGTCAATTTTGAAATTAATAGACAGATTCAAAATAAATCGACTGAAATAGTACATGTATCAAAATTACGCCCTTATTATCCTCCTGATCAATTAAAATTATCCCATGAGAAACCACAACAAACTAATGTTAAATCTATAATTTCATCTCAAGTTTATAATATTCATAAATTAACTAACCTAATAAAATAAATTTACTAAATAGAAAATTAATTATCAATTTTCTTCTGTATATCAGTGTGTTCTTGAATTGAGCTCACAAGAGCATCACTGTTGAGTTTTCACTTGAGTTAACTCTTTGAGCGGGCATAAACTTGTTGATTTAAGTTAGTAAATTCTGATACTGAATTGAATTAGATTAGAATAATAATTTAAACAGTATTAACGAAATTAATAAAATAAACTGGATTTAATTCTATATTAAACTAATCAAATATGATATCTTAATAATAATTGAGAATTGTCCAACCTTTCTTAATATGCTACAAGGTCCCATTTTTTCATTTCACAAATTATGTTTTCTTGTTTGACTGAAAGCAAGATAATTACATAATCATCATCTACACCAATAATGATTGTTTTTCACAAATATTACTTATTTATTCCTTATTTATATTATGTATTTTATTTGAGTATATTCTCATGCCTCATTCACTACTATATGGATGAGATATTAATGATATACTTAAGAAAGAATTAAAGAAAGAGCGATATTTTGAATTATACTGCTTGTTATTGCTGAACTTATTGTTGAGAATTATTATTATTAGTTACTCTATTTATAAGTGATTTGAAAGAGAATATAAGGATTATAATAAAATAAAAAGTATTTAAAGAGTGGAATTGACAGTTTTAGGTATGCTGCATTCAAAAAAGTTTCTGATGGTATGTAAATAAAATTTTGATGTTGTTGTTGTTGTTTATTCTTTCTACTGGTGATACTATTATTATTGTTATTGTTAAGTATTATTATTTTAAAATTTTATTGTTGATATTGTTCTTGCTATTATTATTATTATTGTATTATTTTATTAATTGTAACTTCATACTGCCATTACAACACTAAGGACTCTTTTATAATATTCAATAATTGGACTCTACAATTCAGTAGCACTTAAAAAGCACTTGAGAACTGTAACTAAGTGAATAATGCTGATTATTGTTAAATTATTGATAAAAAGAGATATGATTATTATATTGTTATTATATTATTACTTAAATTTATTTATTGCAACTTCATACTGTCATTGCAACATTAAGGACTCTTATAATATTCAATAATTGGACTCTACCATTCAGTAGGACTTAACAAATCCCTTAAGGACTATACATAAGTGAATAATGCTGATTATTGTTAAATTATTGGTACAAAAGAGATGATTTATATGTTGTTATATTTTCTTGATACAAACTATACTATACTGTTATACTTGTTATTATTGAGAAGATAAATGTATGCTAATGTGATTATTAGCAACACATTAATTATTATTGAAAAAATGTAATTATTTACAGCAGTTTCCACTTAACCGTGTTTCTTTAAATTTAATTATTTAAAATTTACTTAACAGAATTCAGAAATTTGAACATCGCGATACGGCGACCAGGTAACTGTATTGCATCGAGGGAACTGTTTTGTAACCCAAGTATCTGCTTTCTCCCAATGAACATGTAAGTCAATTGGACTTACCGGTTCATGCATTTTTAGGGAGGGGGGATATGTAATAATAAAAAAATTTCGCCATTTTTCCTTAGTTAAATTATTCCAAATTCTTACAATTCTAATTTTTTTCCTGTTTTATTCTAATTTACTACTCTATATTCATTAAATCCTTATTCTTAAATTAGCTCTATCGTTAACTCTGTTAAATTCCCTTTTATTTAATTCTAAATTGTCCAAATTTACTTAAATATAAAGCTTTTAGTTATTCTTAATTTCTATCATGATCCCCGATCTTTTCTGGGTTTTAGAATGTTTTTTGAGAGCCATTTTCATTTTTATTCCGAATTTTATTTTCCCGCTCTAAGTCACTTTACTACAAAATTCATCCACTACCTCTCTGTCCGAACTCTTTACTAATTATTTTTCATTGGTCGTGACGTAGCATGACGCGTCTTCTTTAATTCCTCATTGGTTCAGTGCGCGTTCTAAGTCATAATTTGTGTTATTACGCTAGGTAACAAAAAGCAGCTACCTGCGGTGCTCCCTCAGAAATAAGTCGAATTTTGACTTGTCAACAACTCCCTGGCTGCTCGTTTGACAATAATTAAGATGTTCTATTACTTACCCTCTATACCTTGATGACGTAGCGATGCACGGCTATTATTGTTAGGTGGAAACTGCCCAAGAGAAATACTTAATAAAGGATTGAAATTGAACAGCCTTGTTCTTTTGATTCATGGAGAAACGCTTCTGGTCTTTTGATTCTACTGCCGCTACGGCCGCGTCGAGACTGCAACTGAAATATTACGATTGCTTCTGATTTTTCACATCATCAATAACAACCAACGTTCTTAATTTCATTGTGCGACCATGTGTGCTCCTACTTCTAGTATCAACTTTACTCCAACTCCAACATATGACGGTAAATATTCGTAATATGACATATATATATAAAGTATGATACATTTGCTAATTACCAAAAGTTTTCAAGAAAAAACGTATGAACTTTAGATCATTCAAATTCATTCGTATAGCTTTAAAAGAAACACTTGTCTGAGTATTTTTTCGAAGAATCTTGAATTACCGTTTGTTCAAGGCAAAGAGAATAAAATGGCATTCAGCTACTCTCATAATTCTTCCAAAATAAAGCTCCTGTTTTATTTTTGTCATTTTTTAAATTTTATTTTCCTATACTACAATAAATGGTAATGCGTTAATTGTTTTCACTAATGACATATTTTTTAAAAATCACTAAGTATTTACGAGATACTGTAATGTAAGAATTTTCATGATTTAAATGTGCTTTTTGGTACTTTAAAGTTTTTGTTCAATATAGTATTGTACTGTGTGAAATATATACTATTGCCTCTCGCTCTCCTTCAGCTGTTCCTTTGCGCAGCAATTACGGTTATTTTCATGGTTGGAAGTAATGTGGAAATATAGCAACACGCAGAACCTTTAGCAAGTAACCACTTCTAAATGTTTTAAAAAGTTGTGTAAAGTCCGATAACTGAGAACAATTATCTTTAGAACGCTCTGACAGGTGGAATTGGATATGCTATCTGTCGTAGGAGACAGACAGTGATAACTTGGGTATTAACAAAGTTACGATAGATAAATTATCACATGGTGTGTTTTCGACTCCTTTCCTGTTTTAAAACCTGTTTAGGTGAAATGTCGAATGATACGTTAGTGTGTGTGATCGCAGCTTTAGGATGCTATTACAAGCACGTATTCTTTAGTTTTATTGAAAAGTAAAAAATGGCGAAGAAACAAAAGTCTTTGCCATGTAAATAAATTTCTGCCAATAAGCTTTTCGTTAAAAAAAAATATTGTTTCAACAATGTTTTATAATTCCTCAAAAATCAGTACAATTTACATTACGTTTTATTAATTATGATTGCCAATCATTATAAACCTTAGTATTGATTAAAACAATTTTGGGTTACTGACATTAAGAAATACTGTTTATATTGCAACATTTGACAATAATCCTTTTTTATCTATAAAATATTTTATTTGAACAATTCTGTATAATATCTCAAAATTTAGTGCAAATAATCTGTTAATTATTACGCTTCAGATTAATCTGATAAATAGGCCTTTCATTTTTATACTATATATTAATTGAACAATGCCTTATATTGCCTAAAAATTGGGAGCAAATTTATCTTCCAATTGTTATTTAGAAATTAATCTGCCAATAAATTTATATTGTAAAATATACATTGCTTAAACAATTCTTTATAATGCCTCAAAAGTCAGTGTAAATTATTGTTCAGATTATAATTCATCAGATTAATCTGCCAATAAGACATTATTTTCAAAAAATATATTATTTGGACAATACTTTATAATTCCTCAAAAATGTGTTCAAATGAATCTTCCAATTGTTACTCAGCCAATTAATCCGCCAATAAGATTATATTTTTTATTAAATATATTATTTGAACAATGCTTTATAATTCCTCAAAAAATGAGTGCAAATTAATCTATCAATAATAATTCTGCAAATTAATCTGCAAAGTAAAATGCCAGTAAGCATTTCTTTTTTTGAAACAAATATAATAATTGAACAATGCTTTATAAATCTTCGAAAATGAGTGCAAGTTGCATTAATTACGATTTAATAACTATGATTGCCAAATATATAAACTGCTGTTTAAAAAATATATTGGGTAAATGCGATTAAGAAACACATTTTACCGGAATTTATATTGAAACATCAATAAAATGAATTTAATTTCAATTGAGATTTACAGATATACAATATTTTTCCACACATTTAATCTGCTATACTAATTCTGGTTTTAAATTCACTGTTAATTGGGAAAATATTGCAATTTGCTTTCTTGAAACAGCACGCATGGGAATCATTAAGATTCAAGAATAATTACAACAACTTCAATTTTAAAATCGCAACCATTCTCTTTGGAATAAATTACTTTTTTGAAAACATTTATTTAACTAGTTTCAGTTGAATAAACCCAAATTAAGTACATCTCATCAAAAAGCTAAATTATAAGAACTGTGTATACAATAAAAGCATGGGGATATATTTTCATTCATTTTTAATTCTTATTAAAAATTAGTTTTCCCTCTAAATAATTTGTTAATGTGCTTTAAACTAACAAATGTAGTTTAAACTAAACTGTCAAAAGAAATCGTTTAAAAACTGAAAACTTGACATACTCGTTTCTTTTAAGTACATCAGTATCATAAACATGTGGATAATAGGTTTAAATATACATAACCTCTTTGAAAAGAATCCTGTCTGTAACAGAATCCGGCCCTAATTGGAAACACGCTATTGCCTTGATTAAAAAAATAATAAAAGAAAATAAAAGAAAAAAAACAGAATTACACCTGCTTTTTGCCTAATGATTACCCATTAGCAGGTATTCCTGTATAATCCATGATTAATGCATTAAGAATTCCAATAATAAATACTTTCTCAAGTTTATTATTGGACAGATATAATGTGTACAAACTGTTTCTCTCTAGCGCTTCATTGACATTTAAATTTTATATAATCAAAAGAGCGATAAAGGGAAACATTCTACCGTATACACACGTATATCAGTCGTAGAATTTTATAAAATAATTTAAAGCTGACATGAAGGTCGGCATATATTATCAGGTTAGAGAAAAAATGTACCGATTTATTTAATTATCGACACTCAGATTCTTTAAAGGAAATAAAAATTATCTGCAGAGTTCATGTATCTGAAAAAGGTTACTATTATCATTTGAGGATAAAATATATGACTGAAATTTAAGATGAAATGAGTATTATTTTGAAACATCTCATAAAAATTTATAATTTTATATTACAAATTCGTTGGCACACTTCGTATTCGTATTCTATGGTTATTAGCGGGTTATTCATGGGAATCTGTAAAACATATTTCTATGCCAATCATAGAGATATAAATGCGCCATAAAACAATTTTTCACCATTTTTTGTAGAGTTTCATCCAACTGTCTTATTTCACCCTCTCACTCTTTCTTTAAATTCTGATATTTTGCTGACTGTTTTTGGATATCATTAGAGGACGTCCTTTGTAACCACTTTTAGCGTAGACGATCTGTAACCTATAGTTTACCACACTTAAAAAGATAACATTTTGTTTATTTTGTAGTTAAATTGTTTGTTTTAATTCGCATACAAATGTTGTTGAAGAGAGATTAATCTCTAGAGAACCGCTGCTATCATTCAAATGAACTGATTTCAGTTTTCAACACTACACCCAAAATGTGGTTTGACTTATATACGACTATTTAATTGGTACTAAAATTTCTAATGATAATGCAGAATATCGACTAAAACAGATGCAGATATATATATATATATATATATATATATATATATATATATATATATATATATATATATATATATATATTAGGGCGTATTGAAAAAAATCCAAATTTCTTAGATATTTTTTCGGTACTGCGGAAAAATTGTGAACTCCCTTTATTAAAAAATATGCGAAATCTTAAAACTGTGGGTTGATATCTTCTGTCGCGTCAATGGGCCGAAAGTTCCAAAAATTGGACTAAAAATGATTAAAAATTAAAAATTAATAAATAATCACAGATTTTGCTCATCGGTTTGGGGTAGTGCTTACAAGTTACTATTTTGTAACAACAACAACCATAGAAAATTGTAGAATTATAGATTAATATCTTCTGTCGCCTTATCGGCATCGAATTTTGGAAATTTTGACGCATTTTGGTAGTTTTCTGCATAACTGTTTACTGCTTGCACTGTACACAATCAAGACAGACTGGGTTTGGTGGTCTGCCAAAATACAAAGACAATGTGGGAGCCTTCAAGGAGTGTTCAGATGCATTTAAAACTAGACAACACAGTTCTTGTCAGTGAAAGGTATGGTGTCTCCAACAGAGACACGGCTGCTATTGAATCGAGTGTTATGCAAGATTTGAGTTTAATATCGGAATCAGATACCAGCCTCGTCACAGACAAATATAAAATATGGAGGGAAAAATCGAGAATTACAAAACATTGGTCTCAAAATCGTTCCACTCTATCTGGCCTTTATTTTGATGAACGACATGACAAAACCTTAACATCAGAAACACTTGAGGACAAACAGTCCCAAAGAACAATTGTAGAAGCGCATTGCTGTATTATATCGGAGCCTGGTTCTACGTATATGAAACATGTTACACCTGAAAGCGGATATAATATTGATATATCTAATAGCATTTACGAATACGTAACAAGTGCTTCATTGGATGATTTTAGCAACCTTATTGTTCTCGGGTGTGACGGCACTGTAGAGAACACAGGAGTGTCTAATGGCGTAATTCGCAAGCTTGAATTGAAACTTCAGAGGCCAGTCCAATGGATTATCTGCTTACTTCATTTCAATGAGTTGTCATTACGACACCAGTTTGAGTCCACAGACGGCAAGTCATCTGGCCCCACATCTAACACCGGAGGCATTGGATGAAACCTCAAAGGATGCGAAAAGCTTTCAATTGTTGCTTTTAATAGTATTGAATGCAAGTTGCCAGACATTGATCCTACCAACCTCAGTTCAGATCAGAAGTACTTATTAGACATTTGTACCGCCATTAGTTCTGGCGTTTGTTGTTCAGATCTAGCTATCCGGGAACCGGGAACGTTGAATTTGTAACGCTGACTAACAACTTCCAATCGAATTAGATATATCTACATCAGACCCATCAAATGAGTTGCTAACATTGGCTGCATTCATTCTAAAAGTCTACGCACCCTCATGGTTCCGAATTAAGATTCGTCATTCCATAAAGGATGGTGCTAGACACCTGTGGCATTTCATCAGCTCATCTCGGTAATTGCCAAAAAAGTAATGTGACATAATCGACCCAGTTATTTCTCGCAACGCTTACTTTTCGGCTCAAGAAAACATGCTTTTGGCCATGTTAACTGATGAAAAGGGCCCTATTAGGACCCTTGCAGCTCGGCGGATTATCAAGGCAAGAGAAATTAGCCCAGACGGAAATTGTGTTCAGAAATTCGTTATTCCTGCTGTTAACTTTGGAGCTACAGACTATGTAGATCTCATTGACTGTCAAGCTTCTATGTGATATCGCCTCCTGTTCTCAGTGAGATCAGTTCTCAAGAATTTCTGAAGATGAAACAGGGCAGTATGCCAAGGTATGGCTAGGACTTTATTTAATTTGCTTCACACACACAAGTCATTGAGCGGATTGTGAAACTAGTCAATGCAGCCTCCGGAAAAACAGTTGGGCCGCAGAACAGGGATAGATTTATTAGAGCGACACTAGAATCCAGAAAACAAATGTCAAAATTTGACACCAAAATGATTACAAGCCAGTAATGCTTCTGTCATTTGTATGTTCGAAAGGTAAAATAAAGTTTGTGTTCGCATTAAAATGAGGTAAATGTGACGTGTATTTATTTAAAATTTTGCCTTCATTTTTCGAAATTTGGTGTCGCTGAAGCGGCAGAAGATATTAAAGTATAATTAAAATTTTTTTATGGCTGTTGTTCTTGCTTCTCAGCGTGAAAATAGCGCGTTCCACTAGTTTGGCAGATCGACAAACCCAGTTTGTCTCGATTATGCATTGTGCAAGCAGTAAACAGTTATGCAAAAAACTACCAAACTGCATCAAAATTTCAAAATTTCAATGCTGTTGATGCGACAGAAGACATTAACCTATAATTCTACAGTTTTCTATGGCTGTTGTTGTTACAAAACAGTAACTTGTAAGCACTACCCCAAACCGATGAGCGAAATCTGTGATTATTTATTAATTTTTGTATTGTAATCATTTTTAGTCCAATTTTTGGGGATTTTCGGCCCACTGAGGCGACAGAAGATACAACCCACAGTTTTAAGATTCCGCACACATTTTAATAAAGGGAGTTCACAACTTTTCCGCACTACCGCTAAAAGATCTAAGAAATTTGGATTTTTTTCGATACGCCCTAATATATATATATATATATATATATATATATATATATATATGGGTGTGTATACATATGCAGATATATATATAGGGTGTTTCACAAAGGACCCCTAACTTTAAAAATTAATAACCCGGAAACGGCGATATATAAAAATATGAAACCAGTGGTATGTTTATTAAAAAAATCGTAAGAATCTTATACATAAATCTCAAAAATTAGTTAAAAATTTCGCCGATAGATGGCGCTGCGATAAATAGGCGTATCGCATTTAAAGTGATTCAAAATGTTCACTTTTTACAGAACAGACATGTCGCAATCGAAGAATGAAATTGTCAGGGGCTCTCTGCTGTATGTCACCGGCCTGTCTGTTGAATTTTTTTGAAAAGCTAACGAATTTTTCTCCCATCTGGGCTTTTTGCGACTTAAAATCGCTTTTGAAAACTTCTCCTTGTGGCAGTAGGACTCATTGAGGACCTGAAGTAGGATTTAATCGGTTGTACTACAACACAATAAAGACACGTTCCTCCACGGTATACATCACTTTCTGAATTACTTTCACTATACGCTAGTAGCGGTCAGATTAAAATGGCGAAATCGTTGAAGGCTAGTCTTTCTATGCTTCTGAACTCGCTTTAGAAGGATTCTTAACGTTCTCAGCGCCATCTATTGGTGCAATTTTTAACTAAATTTTGAGATCTATGTATAAGATTCTTACGATTTTTTTAATAAACATACCACTGGTTTCATGTTTTATCTATCATCGTTTATGGGTTATCCATCTATTTAAAGCTAACCTGGTATTTCGTTTTCCATGAAAATATGACTTTTATACGCATGCGCGAGCTTTCCGCCAATCAGCAAGAGGCTTTTACTCTCTACAGACAGATTTGTTTCAGCCAATGAGGTGAGGGTATTTCCTATCTCTAGAAATCTTTAGTCGGGAGTCGGCGTAAAAGCAACATGCTTCAAAGTTTGGATTACTATAAATATTAGGTATTTTTTCATTTTATCTTTATTTATTTTGTTATATTGAGCTCATGAACATAGAAACACATATGTATTTCTGTGTTCATGATTGAATTCTTTGGATATGTCGTATGTATATTTTGCTACTTTAAATTTCTTAAACCAAAAAGTAATGGTCGAGTTTTTATTAGGATTTATAAAGCTGAAATTTACCTTTTTGAATATAATACTACAGATGTTTTAATAGTTACATTCGGCTGTAAAAATTGATTAAAAATTTGACCAGCAGTTGCATGAAAAAAAAAAAAGTTTCACTAACATGGACAAATCCAGAAACTTGCTGAGTCGGCAATTGTGTTTATATGTAAAAAAGTTAACAAAATTCATAGTTTAATCACAATAAAACATCGTGAAATTTATTTATTGGTTGCGGGAAAAAGATCACAAAATTCTACTAACAACAGAAGCTTCTAAACAGCTTTACCACCTGTGCATTTTGATGATTTTGTTATGATAGTGTGTATGGATGTGTTTTGCATGGAATTTTTTGGTTTGTTGACAATTTTTTTAAAGGTTTTGGAACTTTAGTATGACAATTTATTGGTATTATGTCGGGTAATAGAAAAGCGTTCTAAAGATTGAAATACGATCAAATCTTAACAAAACTTTCAATGATTCAAATGGATTTAGATAGATAATTTTAGTATATGTGTATATATATGCAGTAGACTCCTTAAAATCCACTCAAATAAACAATGAAACTTACAATTAAGACGTAAGTGTAAAATTTCAGTTTTTAAAATGTTTTATATCATTTAGTACACATTTTAATATGTAAATGGACAGATGGTACAGCATCTAATGTATATGAATGCATATTTTGAACTGGTTTGTTTAGAGGCTCCTGTTGTTAGTAGAATTTTGTTACATTTTCTTGAATGATTGTTGAATTTCACAATACTTTCCTGCAACCAATCACCAATAAAACATCATGAAATTTATTGATTGGTTGCGGGAAAAAAGATGACAAAATTCAACAATCATTTCGAAAAATGTAACAAATTTCAACTAATAAAATACACCAGAATGTATATAAAGCATGCTTTACAATTATATTATGTGCACTAAATAATTTTGCTAACAATATACGAAGAATCAAAACATATCTAAAGAACTCAATCATGAACACAGAAATAGATATCTGTTTTACCTTCAATGATTCAATAAAATAAAATAAAGATAAAATGAAAAACTACCTAATAATATAATAATCTAAACTTAAAAACTCCATCAAACGCGATAAATTGTACACAATTGTCATTATACAAGGTGACAGTCAATGTGAATTCATTTATATACACTACATACTTTTCCTTTTCCATCCATTGGTACGATAACCATTTTGTCAGGATAAAATTAGCACTTGCCTATCAGCGAGCAATACTGAAAATTGGCTATTGACTTTATTGCCACCTAAAGGTGAAAATAAGCACTCGGCGATAAAACTTGGAAAACTGGCGATTTAAAATATGGAAAAAACTGGCCAAATACAGGATTTTCTGATTTTCTTTTTTCCTTTTGTGTTTTTTCTGCATCTGTTTGACAAAATTCAGGATTTTTCCTCACCCGATCGATGAAATTAATGATTTTTCTGCATCTGAGGGAAAAAATTTACGATTTTTATGCACTCGATTAAAGAAATTCGTGATTTTTATGTGCCCACTTGACTAATTCGTGATTTCACTCACCCACTTGATGAATTTGTGATTTTTACGTGCCCGTCCTACAAAATTCATGATTTTTATGCACCCGATTTAAGAATTTCATGATTTTTACATGCCTGATAAATGAAACTCATGATTTTTACACACTCGATTGACGATTTTTTTTTCTGCACTCGACCGACGAAATTAAGTATTTTTATGCACCCGATTGCCAAATTCATGATTTTTATGTGCTGATAGAGGAAATTAATAATTTTTACGTGCCCGATCAACTAATTTCTTGCTTTTTATGGGCCCGTTTGAAGAATTTTGTGAATTTTAGGTGACCGATAAATTCTGCACCCGTTAGACAATGCCGATGGATGAAATTAATGATTTTTTCAGCAATCCTACGACGTAATTTGTGTTTTTTCAGCAATCATTTGACGAAATTCGCGTTTTTTCTGCTATCTTTTGACGAAATTTGTGTTTTTCTGTGGTCCTTTGATGAAATTTGCTTTTTTCGTGATCCTTTGACGATCTTCGCAGTTTCCCTGCTGCCTATTGACGAGATTCATGTTTTTTCAGCAATCCTTTGACAAAATTTGTGTTTTTTCAGCGATCCTTTGAAGAAATTCGTGTTTTTTCAGCGATCCTTTGAAGAAATTCGCATTTTTCTCATGATCGTTTATGAAATTCGCGATTCCCAGTGATTCTTTTATAAAATACATTTTATTCTGCAATTTTTAGACGAAATTTGGTAAAAGATTATGAAATTAAGTATTTTTATGCACCCGATAGACAAAATTCATGATTTTTATGTGCCAATAGAGGAAATTGATGATTTGTATGTGCCTGATCAACTGATTTCTTGATTCTTATGTGCCCGTATGAAGAATTTTGTGTATTTTACGTGACCGATAAATGAAACTCATGATTTTTACACGCCCGATTGACGGAAAAAAAAATTTCTCTACCCGACCGACGAAATTAAGGATTTTTATGCTCCCGATAGACGAAATTCATGATATTTATGTGCGATGGATGAAATTAATGATTTTCTCAGCGATCCTATGACGTAATTTGTGTTTTTTCAGCAATCATTTGACGAAATTCATGTTTTAACTGCAATCCTTTGACGAAATACACGTTTTTTCCGCTATCCTTTGATGAAATTTGCGCTTTTCTGTGATCCTTTGACGATATTCGCACTTTCTCTGCTTCCTTTTGAGGAGATTCATGTTTTTTCAGCAATCCTTTGACGAAATTGGCGTTTTTTCAGCGATCCTTTGAAGAAATTCGCATTTTTCTCACGATCGATTATGAAATTCGTGTTTCCCAGCGATTCTTTTATAAAATACATTTTATTCCGTAATTTTTAGACGAAATTTAGTAAAAAAGCGTGATTTTTTGGTGAAATTTCCTTTTTTGATAATGTATGATATAATGATTATGAACCATGATTTTTCTGTTATTGGGCGAGATTCATGTTTTTTCAGAAATTCTCTGACGAAATTCATGTTTTTTCAGCGATCCTTTGAAGAATTTCATATTTTTCTCGCGATCCTTAACGAAATTCGCATTTTCCAGCGATTCTTTGATAAAATACATTTTATTCTACAATTTTTAGACGAAATTTAGTAAAAAAGCGTGATTTTTTGGTGAAATTTCCTTTTTTGTGATTCTTTGAACAAATTTGCTTATCTTTCGCGATCCTTTTGCATAATTCACGTTTTTTCTGTGGTCTTTTAACGAAAGTCATGTTTTCCCATGATCCTTTGATGAATTTAGTGTTTTTTCCTCTATCATTTGACGAAATCTGTGATTTTTTCACCCGCGAAGATTGGTTAGATGTTTTTAGTCTGCAGGTGCCCTAAAAATTCTGTGACGTCCGTTGCTGCATCGCACACATGGAGCATCGAACGAAGGGAATTCATCCTAAAGAATAATTGTTTCATTCCTGACATTTCTGGAAAGAAACAGCGTTCAACTCATTGGCTGAATTGTAAAGGGCGAAGTGTGTCAAACATTAGCGGGAAGAAAGTGCGCAATTTGTTCGTTCATGGAAAAAATCGTGAAATTTGTTAATCGATAGTCGATAAATTGCTAAATTTGTCAATCGATAGCGGAAAAATTGCAAAATTCATTAATCGACAGTGGAAAAATTGCAAAATTCATCAACTGGTTTCGGGGGGAAAAGTTTTCGAATATCGTCAAATGGCTTCGAGAAAAAAAATCACAATCCGTCAATTTCGGGGAAAAAATCGTGAAATTCGCCAAATGATTTCGAAATTTGTCGAGCGACAGCAGAGAAAAAAAGTCTTTTTCCATTCCATCATCGTAATTGGTGAGTGTGACTATTATGTTTGACCAGTGGTGGCAATAAAGTCCATTGCCAAATTTTCAGTATTACTCGCTGTTTGGCAAAAGCTAATTTTGTCCTATGCTTCAAAACCCTTTTGATCATCACATCAGAGTGCAGACCATTTGATGAATTTCGTGATTTTTCCGTTATCGATTGTTGAATTTTATAATTTATCAACTAATGATTAGCGAATTTCATGATTTTTTTCCATGAACATTTGACGAATTGTGCAAAAATATTAAGAATATCGTTAAATTGTCTTAGGTAAAAAAAAAATTTAATATTGTCAAATGCCTTCAAGAAAAAAGTTGCAAGTTGAAACGCCTGTGTCCTCTTTTTCATGTTATGCATCTCTGGGGTCCATCCGCCCCCCCCCCAAGTGGGACACTTTTCTAAATTTTGCACACACCCCTCATGTGATATATCGCTGGAAAAGTCTTTGACCACTTATTCATGTTATGTATCTCCGATGTCCATCTCCCCACTTTGCCCCCCCCCCCAAGGGATACTTTCTAAATTTTGTTGACACCCCTCATGTCATATATTGTTGGAAAGGTCCGTGACTGCTTAATCATATTATGCATCTCTGATGTCCATCTCCCCACTTTGCCCCCCCTCCCCCCAACGGGTACTTTTTAAATTTTGTACACAACCCTCATGTTATATATCATTGGAAAGGTCTGTGACCACTTAATCATATTATGCATCTCCGATGTCCATCTCCCCACTTTGCCCCCCTGCCCCCCCCCCCAAGGGATACTTTCTAAATTTTGTTGACACCCCTCATCTCATATATTGTTGGAAAGATCCGTGACTGCTTAATCATATGCATCTCCGATGTCCATCTCCCCACTTTGCCCCCCCCTCCCCCCTTACTTTCTAAATTTTGCACACAGCCCTCATGTTATATATCATTGGAAAGGTCTGTGACCACTTAATCATATTATGCATCTCCGGTGTCCATCTCCCCACTTTGCCCCCCCCCCTCCCCAAGGGGTACTTTCTAAATTTTGCACACACCCTTCATGTGATATATTGATGGAAAGGTCTGTGACCGCTTAATCATATTATGCTCCCTACTATGAAATTTGTCAAGTTAAAGCAACTATAAATTTTATTTTTATGGTGGTATCAAGTTGTTTGCCGTCAAATTTTGACGGGTTCCATCTAGTTGAATTTTAAAGTTAGGGGTCCTTTGTGAAACACCCTGTACATATATATACATTACTTATTTCATGTTCTAAATCGTCAGTGAAATTGTAGATTGCATATCATGACTGTTTAAATACCAAAACAAGTACACTGCTTACTAAATGGATTTTTTTTTTTTTTTTTTTTTTTTTTACGAACTGTATATACAATTTCCATCAATTTCTTATTTTTAGTTTTTTTATTTAATAGCTTTTATAATATCAATTTATCCTCCTGATGTAGTCATAAAAATTTTCCTTTTACGGTAAATATAAAAAGAACAAAAACCATTATGGGTTTTCAAATAAAGCATTGCTATTATCTATAATAAAACCAACACTTTAATTGTAATTTGTTTTTTTTTCCTCTCTCGAAAGAAAACAATTATTTGCCCAATTTAGGTAATATTTCTTCACAAATCTCTCCCCTGATAATAATGCTATTGATTATTGGAAATGAGATATTTTCTGTAGAAAAGGGTATAAAAAATAATCATTTTTTCTACGTTTAAAAAAAAAAATCTTTTGCAAATCAATAAGTTAGCCCATTAAATTGAAAAATGTTTTCGTTGCCTTTAGATTATTATTATTATTAAACAATAAGCAGTCCTTTTCAATAACGTCTGAATAATTTATTTAATATTATTTTATTACATTGTATAACTTAATTAAAATAATTTAGACATTTATGTAAAATCCGTTATAAATTACGGAAATATATTTACGTAATGAATTATTTGTTCTGATTAAAAAAATTGTTTTTAGTTAATTATCCATTAAAAGTGTACTGTTACCATAAGAACTATTTAAAATTTCAGATATTATGTTAAAATATACATCTGTTAATGAGCATTTTATAATATACAAGTAGATCCCTATGGCATAATAGCCATAAATATACGTAAAATTACGTTATCGACTGCTGGGTTAACTTTAAATATATTTCGCTACTTTGATCGGTTTTTCAAGACGAATTTCGAATCAAACTAAGTTTTTTCAAAGTAAATAAATAGAAAAATGCCGCAAAGTGAAATGGTGAAATCTATATGTTTTGTCGATAAAAAGTTTCATCCAACTCATTTACGAAGAAATCTCGTCATCATAGCAACACAATTTAGCAATTACAGGTTACATACGGCAATCCAAGGCAGTAAAATTATGCTGCTCATTCTTCAGTCTCGTTCTTAGAAATTTGTCATCCCCTTAATATACCGTATATTACGGCGTTAAGTGCACTACGGCGAATTACGATCTTTTTTTGAAACTGCATTTTTAGGGTTCCGTTCTTTAAAAAGTAAAAACGGAACAATTATAAGATCACCCCTGTGTTTGTCTGTCTGCCTGTCAGAGCCCTTTTACACATTAACTATGGGGCGTGGAAACATTGGAAAGTTATAAAGCCTATTTACCCACATATTTTCACTTTCTTAGTCATTCACAAATGTGTTTAGGAAAAAAATTAGAGACCATTTAAATTACTTTAAAAAATAATTTTTTTCTTGTGTATCGGATGTAGTATCATGTGAAAGATCTCGTAATATCTAACGCAAAATACATTTGTTTTAATTTTGGGTATTATATTTTCGGATATATTGCGAAAATACACTGCAACAATGTGTCCCCTCCTTATTTCCGAATCTACTGAAACTAAAATTATGAAAACATTAGGGGTAGTAGGAGATTTTTATTAAATCCTGAAGGAAAACTATAGTGATTTTCTTAGGTCCTATAGTTTTTGAAGAAAACGTATTTTCCCGTTATACACAAACTTTATTTTACGGGCGGTCAGCGGAGGAGTTGACGGGCGGTCGAGATATCTGTCGACGCAGAATCCTACAACGATATTTAATAATGACTTTCGAAAAAAAATGTTAAAATTAACCGCGATATTAATTAAGTTACTTGAAAAACAATTTTTTATATATATCGTGTGTGATATCGCTCAAAAGATCTCGTAACATCGCACTCAAAAGCATATTTTGTTTTAATTTTAGTATTACATTTTCAGAGGTATCGTCGAAAGTGTACTACAAAAATATGTCCCTTTCTCCTATTTTCGAATGTACTGAAACTAAAATTATGAAAAAATTAAGGGTTGTAGGAGTTTGTTAATTAATAAATATTAGTTAATAAATGTAATATACGGAATCCTTTGAGTGCGAATCACTCACACTGAGTACTCGCACGTGACCGTTTTATTCTATTTTTCAACTTATTCGACGCATTACGTGCACCCCCGTTTATTGCAAAAAAACTTTCCTGAGATATGTAGCATGAAACTACAATAAGGAGCATTAAAAAAATAATAACTAGTATAAACATAAAGGAAATAAGCAAATGCAAAGTGACGACATACGCCACTGCGAATCCTATACGCATGAATCCCCGCAATTAACAGAGGAATCTCAACTGTTATACTTAAATTTTAAGCTTTCATTTTATACTCGGCGGACAAAATACCCTAAAAATTTGAACTATTTTCTTGTTTCAAAAGTGCGCGTTATACGCGAGAACAGATGGCATTTAAAAGAAGTTGGAAATTGTGCGTCAAACGTGACAAATGAGGTGCGTTCGAACTGTTATTATTTTAGTAAAATGAATTATATCGGCTGTTATTATGATATGATTCGTTTCCGTAATACAAAATGTACAATTTAAGTTGGCAACATTTTATCTTTTCTTGATATTTACTGAAAATTCCAATGTATAATAATATACAATCAAGTTCTTAAGCATAACTTTGAAAATATCAGGACTTGGAATCCATATTTAACTATTTTTCCATTTAATATCTATTTCTCCGTATTTTATAGGATTACTATAATTAGACATTTTGAGTATAAAAATTCGGTTTTTAAATTCAGTAATACATAAATAATAGGATTCCATCTTAAATATGTCATAATCACAATGAAAACCTAGAAACATTACCTTTCATGGGATATCATTGAATTAATTACGTATGAAGTAATTGAAATGTATAGGATGTAATAGAAAATGTCATATACGTCATATATGACTATAACGTCATACATGTCAGATAACTTGGCGACACATCTTTTTCGCTTATCCTCGTAAGTTGCTGTTACAAGGAAGTTCCGATTTAAAAAAAAAAACATCAGATTACTTTTAATAAATATTTTAGTTACTTTCTTTTTAAGTTTTGATTCAATTTTCATAAAATTTAAAATGCCTCGACAAAATTCTGCAGCGATTATATATATTAAGTTTCAAACCTTTCGATTGTGTAGTTTTTGTGCTGTTATGCGGGGACAGACGGACAGACGACGACTATATATGCTACGTATTTACATAATTATGAACGCACCTAAAAATTGTAGACATTCAAAATTGTAACATAATTTTAAATTTCTTAAATCGGTTTCCAAAAACGTGCTCCATAGAGTAATATAGAATATAAGATTGGGAGGATAAGGCATAAAATAGACATTGGTGTACAAAACACAGATTTTAATTTTCGGCAAAAAGGGACGTTTTTCAAAAAAATTGCGAAAAATGTAAAAATTATTGGACGAATTTCAAATAAATTTGATTGAAAAAAAGAAAAATATGTACAGTAGTGGGCTAGAAGATTTACTTTTAATTGGTTTTATAACTGGCTTAATATCGCCGGTGATATGAAAAGATGAAAAAATACGTGAATTTATCATTTTAATAAACATATACGGGATAAATTTAAAATCCAAGAATTTGGAGTATTTGGAACTGCTTTCGTCTCTCCAAAACAAATTATACCTCTACGTGCGGGAGATTTCCCTAGCCATCGCAGTCACAGAGACACATATACCAATATATTTTCTTTTATTAATGTAGATAACAGACTTTTTAAAAAATAAATAAACAATTATAATACATACAGTGAAAAAATAAAAAGAACCTTGGAAAGCAGAACTTGTCTATAACAAAATTCTACTTTCAGCATAAAATACATATTTTCCCCGAGAAAAGAATATTCTGCACTTAAGGTAAAGCTAGGAGAGTCTGCGCACAATTCAAAAGAATAACAATAAAAAATCTAAATATTAATTTTTTGCTAAACTATTCATGAATATTTTTTACTGCATTTGTTTTTTTATGCATTTCCATTGCTATTTTGTTGTTATGTTGCAATTTAATAGAACAGTTGCAATAAAACCAAGAAAGTCATTTTGCGCAATCTGTCCTTACAGGGTTGGTGTTATTGCGCACATGGGTAGGAGAGATTTTTACTAATAATAACTACAATTAAACTGTTAACAACAATAATTACACTTAAATGATATTGTTGTAAGGTTTTTGTGAAGAAATATTATTGTATTATGAGTGAATGTTTCAACCTAATTACTAAAGAATTAGAAAAAGGAAATAATTTTAAAAACGATTATAACAATTTTAATTAAAGTGAAAAAAATTAAATAATCTGAAAAAGCAAGTCCAGATAAGATTACAAAATAACATTAAGTTACTTGATAACACGTTTAACTTAAAATTAGTCCATTTTCATTTTTACTTTCTTTATGTGCAAATTTTCCAATAAGCTGCGTAATCTCTCCTAGCATGGAAAATATTGGGAACAATGCACCATCTCTCCTAAGTAGCAGATGCGCAAACTCTCCAATTTCGGTAGGAGAGATTGCGCGGCTGTTTATTTAAACATGAATGGTACTAAAACCAGCCGTTGATGTTAACATTGTTAGTCTAGATTAGTAGCTTATGAGAAATCGTTTAAGTTTAAACTATTTTGTACTACTGACATTGTATAGAAATTCTGACAAATAGCTATGAAAATTCAAGCACTTACTTTGGGAAAACAAAACAAAATAGCAATGCTTTTTCTTAGACGCTCAAAACAATCAACGTGCACTTTCAAATAGACACTCCACTACTGCTGTTGTACAACTACCTGGAGTCACTGCACGCCCACTCTACTCCTTCCCTCCGAACCTCTATGTGCGCAATCTCTCCGACCACGCCATCTCTCCTGGCTTTACCTTTTATACCTGCTAAGACGGCAACTGTCTTGTATCTTAACATTCTGTCTTAGCAGTGGATACTGTCTTAAAAAAAGTAATGTTACGTTTTTGATTATTTTCGTTTTAATTGTAATCATTTGTGGCATACAATCCAGAAGAATTATTTCGATTTAGTATTTTAGAAACCATGAAAGCTTCGAAATCAAAATATTTTTATCGAAATTGAATGGCGACAAAAACATATTCGTTCTACTAATTGTATCTTAAATAATTAATTTTGTTTTGTTGCATTTTCTAAACTAAGGTATCTGATGGTAATGGCCAATTGTACATTTCAGTAAACAAAGACAATTTTCATATGCCCAGATTTAAACTTTGAACATCCATGACACTTTCATGTCACTTTTAAGGAGATTTTAAGTGATAGCTTCCAATTTTTTCTTGTTTGAATTTCTGTCAATATTTTGGAATTTTTTTTTTTTTTTACTTCTTTTATTGAAATTCGACTTTATTGCACAAAACATAAGTTCAGATTTTAAAAAATGACGTTGGGTCTTCTTCCTTTGCTTTTTATTAAGAGTTACAAGTTTGGACTAATTTTTAATACGGAACTTCCGAATCCATACCGGAAAATGAGAAAGAAGATTTTTTTTTAGGTAATCACAAAAGACCTGTTATTCAATAAAATAAAATTTACTCTTCTAAATTTATGGTATGAATTTGAAATTTCTGAAAACATGAGTAGGCCAAACTGGCAATCCTGATTTTACATAATTTAAGTAAAATTTTATAGAAATGAATTTATTTAAAATATATATATATATAGGAAAGTGGCCGGATTACAATAATACAAAGTGTTTTGCCAAATTTTCAGTTTTAAATTAAGAAAGAAAAATTAAAACAAAAGTTCTCTTCAAATCCTAAAGAAGATTGATAGCACTAGTAACCTCAAGTATGCCACTTTTAAAAATTTTTTACCAGAGCTCTCACAATATTAGTGTTCAATTACTTAATATAAGATATGAAGCTTTCGCAAATATCCCTGCTTATCTCCCAATTTGACACTCTGTCGCCTTTTGAATAATTAATATAAAAAAATGGCATGATTCGTTCTTTAGAAATGAATTCTGTATTGCATGAAACATTTAATAGAAAACCATTCAGTGTGAGAATGAACAAGAACGTAAACGCACATCCAAAGATGTATTTGTTTTATTGTGTAAATTTAGGCAGTGTGTGTCAACTCAAAGTTTGCAGTATAAATGATGAGGATAGAATGTATTTCATGAATTTCATTTTCACAAATACAACTGTTTAAAAATGTATATTGTCACACAAAGTACATATTTAAATTTGCTCGAAGAATTATTTTAAATAAGAAAAAAAATTATATTGAGTTTGTTAAAGACCCATTTTTGTCCAAATGACTGTTAGCAGTATTTATGTTATACGAGGCTTATCAAATAGAAAGGAGACATTTTAATAGATTATTTTTGAAATATTATCTTTCAAAAGTTTATCAAAGTTGAATAATTTTTCACAACACAGTCAATATTATCTAAGCCAGGATTCAAATCTGGGACCTTGGCTATACTCCCAATGCTCTACCACTGACCTTCCAGATGATATCTGGTCTGACACAATTTATACATTTCTTGGCATCATCTGATCTGTGAACCCGCAGTATTAATGCTAACAACATATTACACATAGAAACATCATTTGTCTACGGGTAATTATTTAATATATGCAAATCGACCAATATAACTAAGAAGGTCAAACTTGTATAAATATTCCAAGCAGATTTATAAGTATCTTGTCTTGGATTCGAACCTGGGACATTACTCACCAATACTCCGCACTGAGCTATCCAGATGAGATCCTGCATGACACGATTCACGTACTTGTTTATATCATCAGATGTGTGAATCCGCCATATTACCGTGCAAACCTTTTTACGCATGAAAATGCCAATACTCCAAGGATAATTATTATATAAATGCAAATCAACAAAAAATATCAGCAAAAATATTAAATTTTACGTTTTCCTCAGTAATGCTGCAGGTTGGCAGATTTGAAGCTTCTTCAACGAGACTTAAATAAATGTTAGGGAGAATATTATACATTCGGGTTATCAGGAATGTGATCTATGGATTTACAGTAATTTTTATGTTTAGTTATATCTGGCGTGTGAGCTATGAATGAGAAGATGAAAATTCAAATTGAAATAGAATTTTTTAAAAGTACAACTTTAATATTATTTATAAAATAGCATTACTGTACTGCATTATATGTACGTCGTTCATGAAGAAAATTGAAAAAAAAAAACCTGTAAATCCCAAAAATACTGGGAACTTTTTCGATTTTTGCTTAAGTGGTGAATTTACATTTTTTGTGCCGTATTCCATACTGAATCGTCTTGTTTCGCTTTCTTCAAGACCATTTTTAAGCAACTTGTTCCATTTACAGATCTTTTACTTCCTTAAAAGATCGATAGCGTGTTATATCCGAATTATATAATCATCCTGAACTGTAAAAAAAAATTCTTAAGGTTCCAGAAAAAAGTGGTGCCATGGCTTTTTGCTGTTACAATTCACAACAAAGTAGTGAAACATTCCAATTTTCAATAATCAATATTTTTTTTATTCAGTGTCTTATTTAAGCAATTAAATTTTAAAGTTTCGTATTACAGATAAAATAAAAATTCAAATAATGAAGCATAAAAAGATTTAAATTAGCTACTTACTTTATCGGTTGATTTCCAAATAAAGAATGCCATTTGTTCAGATTGCACTTGTCTCTAAGTACCTAGACAACTATTTTGTATTCTTCTTTGGTTATCAAAATAGCTAATGGAACATAAAACATGAAGCACGCATTCGCAGAATGTAGTTTACGGAAAAGTTGAAACCTCTCAAAAATATTACACAAATTATTGCCGTAATTGACGTGGGACATAAAGAAATTCGAAATTCCAGTAAAAAGTGCGAAATGTTTCAGGATAATTTCCTGAAACATTCCGAAATTTTTTTAGAGTGTGTGCTAAATTTCAATTTCATTTGCTGAAAGTTTATAATTATGCTTTGTGCAATCGGGCTCGGTACTTTACGATTATTCATCATTCTAGCGACTAACTATCAGAATATGGAAAAAATAAAATAATGAAAAACAATATTTTTGATTATAAACTGCGTATCATAATTCACATTACAAGAAGTATAAAACATTTCTATAGATATTAAAAAAGACGTCTTTATATTTGATCCATCCTCGTACATATCAATGTATGCGATTCTCTTGAAAAAATATATGTACGTTATTTATACATAATAAATTAGGTTTCCCCATAAAGTAACATAATATGAATCTAAAGTACTACATGTATATTACTATGATATTTTTGCTTTATTAGATACTAATTTCTACTAGTTTACATTATAACTTACATTCATATATATTCCTGTTTCAAAGGAAATATCACAGTTGTATAACCGAACACATAATTCTTGGCAGAGATGTCTTACTGACAGGCGTTTCATCAAGTTAATTCGGATATTACTGCTTTGTTACACAATTGCATATGTAGATATAGTGTATTATTGTGAAATTCGAAATACTATATAAGAAACTGCATTACGATACTGCTTGAACAAATAATGTTATTGTGTTGTTTGAACAAATAATGTTCAATTGCAATCCTATATTTTATATTTCTCTTTTATTTTAACGTAAATCAATTTGATAGCATCTGAAATTAAATAATGCTTTTCGAAGTATGTTTATTGAAAGTAATCGTAATTTAAAAATTAAAAATATATAAAACCACAAAAAAACTGTTTCATTACTTCTGTATTTTTTTTCTTTATTTAACTTTATCATAATTTAAATATTCTCAGATTATACTTTAATTTACTTTCATTTCTTATAATTTAATCGTCATATTTTTTAAGGAGGTACATAGTCTTTAACGAATTTATCTTGTCCTTTCTGATTTCATCTATAGTGATATTATCTTGAACAGTTTGAATTTTTATTTTATTTTTACTATCTTATAAATTAAAATTACTATTCAATTCAATTGTTTTAATATTTATAGTTATATATATTTTTTTCAATTTTGTTTCTTTTCGGATTTTCTAGCACTGCCAATTAAGCTTCGCCTTCATATTTTCGTATTGTGCGCTTGCGCAGCCAGCCCTCATAAATTGATTTTTTCTATTGTACTCATCATTTCGTTTTCTGTCTCATTGAGCTGAAGACATTTACCACATCTTTTATACCTATATATTTCATATTTTTATTGTAATACATATGTACTACAATACAGTAAGACTTCTACTACAGTAAGATTCAGTTTACGGCTCATCACAGATGTGCTACACAAATGCTCAGACACAGGGCAGGGAGTTGCCGTACAACTGGGAAGCACTTGGAAACCATAAACCGTTCGACTGTTCAATACACAGTTTATTAAGAAATTCTGCTGTTTTAAAACATATTTGCTAGCCATATAAGATTAAGTAAAAATTTTACTTCTTCAGGTATATGTACAAAATACTTAACATATATCATACTCGGGGATAATCCGAAACGGAAGTTAGGTCAATACATTGTATACAAAATCTATATATTTAAAACGCTAAGCGTATTCTTTAGACAGTCCGTGAGAACAAACTACTGCATCAAATTACATAATTTTTCTTTTAAATGAAAGATATTTAGCTGCATATTTGTTATCGTGCATTCGTTTGTTCAATACTTTTATTAATTAGCAGTGTTGCGTTCATGGTTGTATATACATGCGCAGACGACTCCAATTTTATAAACTATTTTTCGTTGCATGGCAACTTACTTTAATTTGTTGTTGTTCGAGGAATGTCATCCATGAGAGAGTTGGCAATTTATATATTGAATAATCTGTTTTTATATAAACGTAGAATTATAGATTAATAATTTGGCACGCAACTACGCACATTATGGTGAAACCCGGATGTGACCTGTATTTTAAAGGTCAATTTTCGTTTTTATCCATTATTTTCCAGTTTGAAAAATAATAGCATTCGAATTGTATTAATGATCCGTAATGGATATTTTAGTTAAACAACGAGCACCAATAAGGGCCAATTTTACAAAACTTTGTCTGACAGTAGTTCGGTATTTGATAATATTGAAACGAAATTTTCGTCAATTGAAAGAACATTTTGCAATTTAACGGAACTCTATAATGAAATATTAGCGTTATTACTCAATGATGATTAAGAAACAAAATGCGATGAAATTGTAGAAAATTACAGAGAAAAATTTGATGAACATAAAACTCACGTTAAGGTTTTAACGCAGAATTTTGCCTTTGAACAACAAAATGCTATTGTTAAGACTAATTTAAAACTTCCGAAAAGGGAGCTTTTTAATTTGACGGAGAAAAATGAGTTGGAGTCAGTTTAATAGAATTCATGAAGATAAATCATTAGAAGAAGTAGATAAATTTCATTATTTAATACAGTGTATGACTCCTGGTAGCCGGGCAAAAGAAATTATTGATAGTTATCCTCCATTCTCAAAAAAATATAGAAAAGCAATTGAGAGCTTAAAGGCAAAATTCGGTAAATTGCTAGTAGAGTTTTATGTACGTGAACTATAAAGTCTAGTTGTAAAAACTGCTACGAGTACAAAGATAAAAAGCAACATAGTTCACCTTTATGATAAATTAGTCTTATTTAAGATTTCTTGAATCTATTGGTATGACATCTGGTAAATATTCGGTTATGATGTTCTTTTAGTTGAATCCTGCATACCCAAAGAGTTACTTAGAGTTTGGCTTAGGGATCCAGTACTGAATAAAAAGCAAAATTCAGATGGAGATGAATTATTGCAGTTGTTGGTATTTCTTCGTATAGAAGTTGAAGATGAAGAGCGAGTTTCAATGTCAAAGGTAGGAATCAAACAAAAATACATCTCTATGAGAAAGCAAACATATAGAGAAATTGAGTAGAGTCCTACAGCTAATGATATATTTTCTAATATAAAAAAAGAAACTTCTTTACGTTGTTTATTTAGTGGGGAGGACAAGACCCATGGAACTAAAGATTATTTTAAGGGCCAAGATCTTTCATTAGAAGAAAAACAAAGTATTTTAAAGTATAATAAAAAAAAAAATTCGTGTTTCAAGAACGAACATTTATCGAAAAATTATAAAACTGATGCAAAATGCGTTGTTCGCGGTAGAAAAAATTGGTCGATTATACGTTCTGAGTTAAAACATAAATTGAAAGCTTCAACAGAATAAAATCCCAAATGTAATTCGGATTCCACGCTGTTCAATTATAGTGGTTCCACTGAAGTTTTATTACAGACATTATTGATTACTATAGAAGTATGTGGAAAACTATCAAAAGACAGAACTCTCATCAATACTGGTTCGCAGAGGTAATAAGTCCTGAATTCAACCGTTGAAATGTTTGATTTGAAACCAACAATGTCTAAAATTCTAATTCATACGACGTCTGGAGGAAGTACTACGAGTAGAAAACATAAGTGTTATACGTTGAAAATTAACGAATTGGGAGGTATTTATTCTTGCAGTATTGAAGTTTTAGACCAACCCGTAATTTGTGGCATTGTACTTAGAATGAAAGAAGGAATTTGTTTGAAGGGACTTCAAGAAAAGGGTATTCAGCTACACGATGTGGGAGCGATTTGTCCTCAAATAGTACTTTTGATCGGGGCTGATTACGCTGGAAAATTATTTTCTAGATTGACGTTTAAATTGAAATGTGGACTCGTCACTATGAAGACGAATTTAGGATGGTTAGGAATGGAAAAACAAAATGTAAAGTGCGTCAATCATTGTGTAGCATCTGTTTTGGCTGAAACTGATGATATCGCTAATTTGTGGAATCTCGAAGCAATAGGTATTATTGATCCGAGTGAGCGTAAAAATCAGGAATAGTTAGAGCTAGCTGCATTTCGTTATTTCAGGGTGAGTCCATATTAATGATGATGGGAGATATGAAATTAGTCTTCCTTCGGTAGAAAATATAGTCGACTTACCAAGTAATAGAGAAAGTGCTGAACGATGGTTAAGATCCACCACTTCCAAGCTGACAAGAGATGGTAAATGGAATGCCTATGATGAAGTATTCAAACAATGGATGGCTGAGGGCATTACAGAAGAAATTAGAGAAGGTCCAGCCACTATTTACCTCACCGTGGAGTATTAAATGAAAATTCTACAACAGAAACTCAGCCTATGTTTGATGCATCATTCAATCAAAGCAGAAAGTACCTGTCTTTAAATGACAGCTTATTGAAAGGGCCTAATTTCTTGGAACAAATGCCTTTGGTGCTTATGAAATTTCGTCAAGAAGAAATTGGAGTAATATCTAATATAAAGAGAGTATTCCTTCAAATTTCAGTAGCCAAACAAGACCGTAAATATTTGTAGTTTCTATGGTATGGTGAGAAGGATCTTAAAATCAAGACAAACCGCCCCAAAGAAGAAGACTGTTAGAAATTTCGTACCACCGAAGATAAACTTTCACGCTTTCGATTACATTGAATTTATTCATGGGATTTCTTTTGTGGTGTATCCTCCTCCAATGTTGTGGGACCAAAGTGAATATGATATTAAATCACTCATAAATTCTGAAACTACGCTCATCAGAGAAATACAAAAGTTTACCTGTTACACCCAGTCTATGGAGATGAGCGACAAACATGTGACACAGGTCTCGAACAAAGTAGATGGACATGAAGCTAAAGATGGCTATATCGAGGAACACGGAATAGTTAGTCTAGTTAGGTTATTCCTCATTTTTTCAAAAAATTAGTCTTTAAATGTGTAGTAGATATAAAAAAGTAAAAGTAAAAAACAAAGTAAGCCAAAGAATCCTACTCTATGTAACATATTTGTAAATATTTGTAAATATAATGTAAATACCATTCCCAATAATTGGATGATTGGTTGGGTATGGTGTGGATGGAACTCAAAGTTCAATCGCCTCCACGTGGTGAGTTCTGAGTCGTTTTGTTCAGCAAATCGGGCGAAGAGTTGTGAAGTGAAAATGCGAAAAATTATTTTTCTAATACGTTGCGCGGAACAAATTAGATTATTGATCAGAATTTAATTTATTTAGTTTTTGTAATCCTTAAAACAAGAATAGAAAACTAAAGCGTGTTTTATTTTAATGTTTTAAAAAGATAAAAAAAATTAAAAGCGCGATATTTGCAATTTTTTATTAACTTTAAGTACCGTGCGCGAAAGGAAGATGTTAACCGATTTCATTTTTTTAATGCCATTTTTCTTCTTTATTATAAAAGGCAATTTTTCCGTACTAAAGCGTTCCGAAAATAAAATATTTACTATAAAATTAATACTATTTGCTGTAAAATTAATACTCTTATAACACTCTGCTTATTTGTCTCATACTCTGCTATTAATATTTGTCATTATTGTATGTAAAATATTATGAAGAATATGTTATGTTTAATAATTAAATCAAAACTGTAATATTTTCTAAATCGCTTCTAGAATATTTTATCTAATTACTTGATAGGTTTATACGCTTTTCATACAAAAATCAAAAGTTATAAATGTTTTTTTTATAAACAACAATATGCTAGGTAGCTTTATAGCGTTTTTCACATTTATGTATTAGATCTTTGAAGCAAAAGCTTTTAATTGAATTGTTTTAAACACTTAAAGTTATTTGAAAATTTATTGATGAATAACTTTCGATGGAATGTATTATGTTTTAAGTCTTCGATGTTAAATTTTATATTCTAATAAATAAGAAATAGTTTTATACCTTTTACTATCATTCATTAACACGCACGAAAATAATTTATTCTTGAGATTATAATCTCCCCATCGCGATAAAAATTTGATTATGGAAGCTCGCTATTTTGCTGCTTCATCTTTTCTACTAGATCTTTTACTTAAGAGCGGTTAATTGAGTTGTATTTTAACTTAAAGTTATTTGAAGACTTATTCATGAACAAATTTCGATTGAATGTATTGTGTTTTAAGTCTTCGATATTAAATTTTACAATTGAAAATTATTATCACTGCATTGCGAGTGAAAAGACTGACTAGCTTGCTGTTTCACTTTTCAGTCAGAAACAGTGAAAAATTGCTATTTCACCGTTTTATCTTTCATGTTTATTATTCTTCTTTCTCAGGATATGTCGCTGTACAAGCTGCTGCTTATGTTTATTGAAACAAATTTATTTTAAATTGCGTGATATTTTGAATTTAGTTTTAAGATAGTTAAAATATTGTTCATATATACGCAAATTAAATCTACCAGGCGACCCAAACCGGTCTGCCTCGGTTAAAGATGTCCGATATACTGTATGGTGTACAAAAGAGATGAGATGAGTTCATCTCTAGTCCACGTCTGAAACTTGCTCCTTGATCGATTTCTACGTTTTCGGACTTTTGCTCAAAGTGAAAATTTAATTTATTCAAACATTGAAAGAAAGTAAGAAAACCTGTGCTATTTGAGAAACAAGAATGTACTCAATGTTTCTTAAAGTGTTTTACTGTCCTTTAAAAATCGATTTGAGAGGGAATTGAAGTGTTATTGTTCGAATATGAGCAGAGATACTCTATGTGATTCTGAAGCCTTTGCATGGTCAGTGTTATTAAATTAAACAGCTGTGGATATTCGTTTTCTATCGGTTTTCGGCTTCCAATACTTTTTGAATTACTGATAATTAGCAGAGCCGTAGCATTGAAGAACGCTTGTATGGTCCTACCTAAATACATAATTTAGAAAACACTTTCATTGAATTATGTTTCAACATTGTTTGGGTGTAATATCAGTTCTTTATGCATGATTCGAATCATCATCAAACATAACATAGAAACAACCCAGTAGTTATTTATAGTTTATTTATAGAAAAATTCTGTAATTTTTAATTATGATGGGAAAAACTTGATATAATTACATTCTGAACTCATAAGAGATAAATTATTATCTTATAATGATTTGCAGATAAATTATTGGTGTATAATGATTTTCATATAATTTATTATCTTGTAATCATTTTCATGTAATTTATTATTCTATAATGATTTTTATATTATTTATTATCTTATAAAGATGTTCATCTAATTTATTGTTTGTAATGATTTTGATATAATTTAATGTTTATAATTAGCAATAAGTATATTATGTCCACATCATATTGCAATTTTAGATTGATCATGTTATTTGTTTTTTAAATGTGCACAATCATGTAAATTTTCAGTCTTGTTTTGGATATCTTGAGTGAAACATGTAGAAATGAATATGGAAAGTTCAGCACTTGAAGCCGAACGATTTAATCATGAAACTTAAAATAATTCTTAACTCTTTATATGTTTAATAAACTATATTAATCTTCTTATATGCTCTAATTCCTGACTTTGTGAACATAATTAATTTCTCCTGGATACACGAATACATTTAATGAAAAGATTTCAATTAATGGTGTAATTACTGCTTAAAGTGATAAAAATATTACACATAAGGCTTGAAAATACATTTTAATATAACGATGACATGTTTTATGCGCTCTAACGGCGACTTCTTCAGGATCAATTTAATAAATAAACTATTTTCGTAAAGCTCTTTTTTTTTTATTATTATTATTGCTGTTGTCGCTGTAAACACGTTCGCAAATACATTTTTAGTAAATCCCTGAACTCTTTTTTTTTTCTTTTGGCTAACAACATTCCTGTGTTTAAAGAATAAATTTTTATTCTTTCCCCTGACATTACCCTGACAGCGCCATCTATCGGCACATTTTAAAACTATTTTTTCCTTGACCAAATAAAATTCCATTGCCTCACGATTGTTCTGCTAAAATATCAAGTCATTCTGACCAGTAGTTTTAAAATTATCGACTTTTGAAATCGTAACTTTAATTATAATCACCCGGTATATATATATATATATATATATATATATATATATATATATATATATATATCTGACCTATGTCATACGATAACACTCGTATTTATAAATCAATTTGGATGAAACTAATTGTGCGTATTAAGCTCACCAATGTCTCGACCGAGTTCGGTGACCAGCTTTGTCCGCCATCTTGTTTCAAGATAGCAGCCACTTAAAGATTTAAAACTAAAATAAATTTACAAAAAAGTTAACAATTCAAAATTATTTTTTTGCATACGTGCTAGGCCTTGGTACAAGGATTCCGGAGCATTTTTTGTTTTACCTTTATCTTAAAAAATGGCTGAGATAGAGCAGTTTGAAATTCTAGGGTGGCTGACATTTTGAACACATTACAAGACAGCACATTGCAAAAAAACAACGATTAATTTATGAGTTTTAGTGAGCGCGATTTCTCGCAACTTATTTTCTTTCATTGTTGTAATCATTTTCCCAATCATACACGTAAAACTATATATTCATATCCATTAGCACCAAATTCTCGCCAAACTTGGCGACATTTGGCGAAATATCGCCAAATTTGGCGACCAAAATATGTCTTCATAAATGAAGCCAACATGGCTATAGCTCAATAATTTAGCGAATTTCTGATTCAAATTCAGTATTAACGAATCTTTTGTAAACGGTTTCTTTGCATTTTATTTAGCTTGCTGTTTTCGAGTAACATTAGTTAAAATTTTAAAACGAAGATATAGGAAAGCTTTCTTTTCCTCCCGGTACAGGCTGGGAGGAATTTTTGAAAATGATAAAAACAAATCACGAGATCAGATGCATAGTGCAAGCAAGTGTTTAAATAGATTAAACTAGAAACGTGAAAATTATTACCTTATTGCTTTTTTAATTTGTAAATGATCGCGTGTCAAATGTTAGGTAATAAACGTAATATTTTAAAAAAGCAATAAAATAATAATTTTCACGTTTCCAGTTTGATCAATTTAAACACCTGCTTGCATTATGCATGTAATCTCCTGATTTGTGCTTATCATTTTCAAAAACTTTGCGAAAATAGTTTATTTATCATTTTGATTTTGAAGAAGTCGCCGTTAAAGCGTATTAAACATGTCACCTTTATATTAAAAAGTATTTTTAAGCCTTATGTGTAATGTTTGTATCACTTCAAGCAGTAATTTCATCGTTAATTTAACGTTAACAAGTGATTTTATTATATCATAATGAAGAGAGGAATGTATATTCAACTAGGTAAATTAGATCAAAAGGTTGGAGTCTCATAGTTGAGATTTTCTCCAACAGAGCGAAAATATGGCGGGAACAGGACTCGAACCTGGGTACTTTGGTTCAAGTATTGGTCCCGGCATATTTTCGCTCTATTGGAGAAAATCTCAACTATGATACTCTATCCTTTGGATCGATTTTATTATATTTTTTAAAATAAATTTCAAAAAAGCCATTATTTTTTAAATAGTGTAAAGAAAAACTAACTCATTTAACATCGGTATCTCACGAAATGTAGAGAACGTTAGCTCATGAAATTAATATACTGTTGCGCAGAGACGTTGAAACATAAAGGTTCGCGTATGCGCAAATCCTATAGAGTTCAGCCACCATAGAAACGGTCGAATTTTGTTGGCTGCGCATGTGCAGAAAGAAGATTCAATGTAGTTTTGACTGAAACGGGGTGGGTGCAAGAGTCCAGCGTATGGAATTAGTCCGGATGTCATTTTTTGTGATTATTTATTGGGGTTTAGACGCGTTCTTATTCATCTTAAAAATAGAAATTGAAGAGGATGCAGCGGTAAAAAATTTATTATTAATTCAGAGTTATTGCTGTAATTAATATTACTTCTTTATCCATAAATTAATTCATGCACTATTGATTTTCCATTTAAATATGATATTCCATGTTAAATATAGTAGATATGCAATTTGCACTATATTATATTATGTCACTGTATTTGTATAGTGTTTCAACTTATAATTATATGTGGAGCAAATTCCCCCTAAAATATTTGCTTCTAAATGTAGGTTTCTGATATACAAGTTCAATATACAATAATATAAAAAATGATATTTAGAAATACCTCTGTCTAAAGTATCTCTGTGTTAGATTTTTAATAAACTATTCTTCATCATTATGGAATCATAAATTAACAAAAATCCGTAATATGGAGCTCGGTGGGTACTTTAAACTAAAAGCTTTATAATTTTACCTAAATTTATGAATGTATCTAAATTTCATCTATTAAATACAATTGACTTGAATTTGCAGTGATTTTCTATGGAATGAAATGCCTACTGACTGTGAGCTTATTTTTATATAAAGTGTCATTTATGTATATTTGTGTAGGTTTGTTTATTTGTTTGTTTTTGTCTCCTAATTTTGAACCAATTCCAGATGAGAGACCTGCATCTGGATTGGCACCCCCAGAGGTAACGCTTATATAGAACTTGGAGGACTTTGGAGCCACGAACAGATTTAACGTGCACCAGCTCCCATTAACGTACACGGTCCCACAGCAGAGGCAGACGAGAGAGGATAGACGATGCACCCTCCCAAGCAGTGACCGTGGTTGATGCTGCCTGGCTTCCGGTGATCTTACGAGAACCGAGCTTCAACTGCGGGACATTGTAGGTTTTCTGTGAGTGAATGGGATAATAACAATCATTGGATATAAAGAATAAAAAGTAAAAATTATTAAAAAAAAGTATTACATGTATAAATATTTGCAAAGAAAGATATTGCGTGTTTAATAAATGAAAATTATTTTACGCCATATATTAAATCAGTTGACCAACTGACAAAGTAATTTTAAATTTATTTAATAATGCATTAGAATCTAGAATTTTCCAAAGTAAAATAAATTCGTATTTTTATAACTGAAAACTTAAACTAATATTCTGTAGCATCTTATTATGAGCTACCGCTTATATTGATTGCGTATGAATGTGTACGTGACAAGAAACTTTCATTCTATGGACTTTATTTCATTGCAGGTGTGATGAAAAGTCGAATGTTAACATTTTCGTTCTCATATACTGGGAAGATGTAAGCATTTTTAAAAAACTGGTTACATAATTTAAAATCTTCCGAGACCGCTAAGGATTACAGTGTTTCCGCCAATTACTACGTATATACTAAGTGATCGTAATACACTCTGATCAGGATTATATGGTTAATGAATACTGAAATTCGCCTAACTAAATTAAATATAATATAAAAAATCGCGTTGTGTGCATTAACATGGAAACCCCAACCTATGAAAGGAATAGTTAATGACATTATTTCTACTTGAATTAATGCTAACTTTAAAAGAGACACAGTAATTCGGACTTGAAATTAAAATTAGTAAAACATATGTTGCAGATACAAAGTAAGAACTCAAATTTTAAAATTATATATTTACATTTATTTACAATTGATAATTTACAAAACTACACATCAAATAATTAAAATGATCAGAATATTTCTGCTGGATCACATTAATGCAACTAGTTATATCAATGAATTGCTTAAATTTCTTACTTATAGTTAAATCGATAATATCTTCATTTTAAACAATTCAGTTTAATCTCAACAATTATTGGTTCTTTTCAAACGATAATTGTACAATTGATCTTTTGAGATTATTAAGATTGACTTATATTCTTATTTTGACATATAAACATACTATTAAAAATTTTAACATAAATTTTCCCTCATGACAGCTGGTACATAGACTTTCACTTAACCATCATGATTGAACATAGATGGGTACAAGACTACCTGATACCATGTGGAGAGATGGTGCTTCCTTTTCAGCATACCGTTGCCGTAATCTTCCTTAGGGTGTTTCGCGTCCTCATTCTTGACACACACTCTCATTAATTAAACCTTTTATTCATTGAAGGACTGTTATGTCCAAACTTACGAATTAATGCATCATAAAATCTATTTCCTTAAATTTATAACTACACCATGAGCCAAAATCAGTAAAATAAAGGCTTTGGCGACCAGACCGAACTACTCGGATAACATAGCTCCATGATGTGGTTTAATGCTGAAGAGTAAGTCATTCTAAAGATCTGATAGATTATATCCAACAGAAAGTGTAAGAGAATATTACTGAAACTCAGAGAGTATTCAAAAGGAATGTTATTTCAAAATGTCTCTACGTAATAGGTACGTTCTCATATATAAACTTTTCCTCGAGGGCTCTTAATTCATCCCCCCTGTCGTTAATTGTCGTTTTGATGTGCGCCCACTTATTTGTACATCTAGGGTCACCCTTTCATCTGAATGGTACTGCTGCTTCAGCATCCTCAGAGATGCCTATCCCCGTGATTGTAAGTTAGGGAGTCGTAACAAACAGTTCTATTATATTTACAAAGCTGACATCAGTAAACCTGACGCCAATGTAAGAAAATTACATTTTCTCATACATGGGAAGCCCGTAGGAATATAAAAATAAATCATAAACATAATAATTATATTAAGTATTTCCTATAAAACGTTTTGCATATGTAAAAACTAATGTCCTTTACGCAGCTCAGTCATGTAAATATGGCAATTTCTGTGGGAGTTCTGAGTCCTTGAAAAGTGGATCTCGTTAGTTTTCTGTCCTCACTAAAAAAGGACGTGAGGGGAATTAGACAAGTATGATTCTTCTCGCCATCTTCTCTCATACCCCTAAAAGAAAAAAAAGGAACTACACTGAAAGTAATATAAAATTTAATCCTTGTCAAAAAGCAACGCCTGCTATGTAAATTTCAATGTAAAACAACCTTTGTGGAATAAAAATCTTACTGTTCCTTGTCTGTCCACATTCTAAACTTAATTTATTGGCGATTTGCGCTTTCGAAACAGTTGTTTATGGGTATTAAACTCAAAAAGCTTGTAAAAATTATATTAATTAATTTAAGCCTTGCATGATGTAAAAAAACTGAAACAAAAGTAAAGAGACAGCCTACAATAATTTAATATTAATCCATTTTACCATAATTTAAATACATTTTACTGTGTAAATTATCATTTTTGTGCATACTACTTTAATCTTAAACGCCAGTATGTATGCCGAAAAAGTTTAACTACTAGATTGTATTAGAGAAATGTGTCTTTAAAAAGAGTTTCTATCAATGAGTGACGACCCCTACACCGAAAGGAAAATCAAAGAATATGGCCATTCTACGTCCGACCCACAGAAAGCATTCCCCCGACTAAAGAATCTGTGCGAGAAAAGATAAGTATAGTCAATATTGAAAAAAAAAAATTTAGTTATCAAGATTTCAAATATAAGTGTTACAATGCCTATAAAACATTTATTTTTTCTTTTTAACCTAGTAAAGCATTACTACATAAAGAAACTTGATAAAATCACTTACTTATTTATTCATTTAATAAAGTTTATACAAAACAAAATTGAACTAAATGCTAATTTCATTTTATTACAAAATTAAAATTAAAATTTTAATAAAAACTAACACTCCCCGACTCGCGCATTTAAATAGGAAGAATGCATGGAAATAAGCTTTATTTAATAATTATTTATTTATTAAAATATAACCTGAAACACATTTATTTCATTATTTGCTGTTGCCGATAATTCTTATACATTTTATTTAATTATTTATTTAAGCGAATTAAAATCAAACCTAAGCAAAAATTTCCTTTATTAAACCAATTATTTATTAATGTTTTATATATTTAAACTAATTTCCCACGAACATTAATTAACTCCTAAAATTGAAATCTAGAAAGTAAGAGTTAAGTATAAACGTAAACATTTATTCAAACATTCCTTTGGTTATTCAACTACAAACAATAAACATTTAAATATTTATTTACTGGAAGAAATTTGAGTTAAATGTATTAATCGAAGACTTTAAATATTAATTGCTTAAAATATTTCCATCACAAACTCAAATTTATTTTCATTCTGATTTAAATAAACCTGTCTTTTTTCTCCATCCTGAAAAAATATCCCATATTTTCTCTCCTCTAGCATATCGTCAGTTTGTCCTTGAAAAAAAAAATCCAACACTTTCCCCCTGGATATTGGGGTATTTCTACTACAAACAGGAAAGGTTTGCTGCTGTGATAAAAGAATGTGTAAGAAACTTTTCCCCAACTCCTCTTTACACTTTAACCTTCTACTACGTATTTCACTAATTGTAAATTAACACGTAGAAAGACGAAAACTTCTTTGTTTGCTTTCTTTGTCAGCTATTTGAAGAATAATTAATAATTTTAATACACTTAATAATATATATGCAAATACATACATTTTTTACACAATATTGAATTATTTTTACATATTCGTCTCTGTACATAATATTACAATAATTATATACATTTTTTAATATAATTTTGTTCTGAGAGTCATACAGAAATGTGTTTGTCATTTACAGGAGCTATTCCTCGTACCAACAAATTTTGAATCCAATTTCTCCTCAATCATGAATGTTAATATTATTCTATATTTGTACCACACATTGCTACTGTATTATTAATATTTTTATATCTATATTTCACAATTGTTTTATATACATATTTTACTTATATATATAAATAATTTGTTTGAATAATTATTATGGTATAATAACTATGTACAATTATATCTGAATACTTAAAGTTGAATAATATTTTATATGTTTCTAATTTGGATCTGTAATCGCAGTTGTTTATTCATTGTTAGACATATTTTGAGGTATTCTAGTAGGCGTGTAAATATTCTCTATATCCCTCTTGATTGGTTTTAATTTGGGATTTTGTATCACTTGCAAAAAGTACTTTTTGTTGCGAAAAGCTTCGATTAACTCAAAGGGTCCATCAAACTTATATTCAAGAGATTTTGACTTCACAACATATTTAATATATACCTGCTGTTCTAATTGCAATGTATTAGCTTACTTCACATTATCGTTGTCGATATACACATACTTTATCCTATTCTGTATATAGTTGTGTTTGCATGGTAAATCAACTGAGATATGTGCTATGAATGGGTTGCGAATCTCTCTGACAACTAACAGCATTGATGGGGTATATATCGTTGTTCTGTGAATGGACGTATTATATGAAAGTTTTAAAACTTGTAATCTAGTATCCTATTCTCTTAAACACATCTACAATAGAGAATTTCAAATCTTGTTTGAGTCCTTATCTAAACCGGTACTAGACATTTTAAATACCGCAGAGAAATACATTTTTTTTTTTTTTTTTTTACAGAATCTCCTAAAATTTAACTTTTGAAATAATGTGCATTATCGAATCATATTTGTTTCAGTAGACCTTACGTGCTGCGCTACTTATTAAGTACATTTAGTGTGCTTTGTGACTCAACATTAGGCATCGGCAGCCTCTAAAATCCGTGAACATGAGTGTATAAATGTTAGTAGGAATGTAATATTTTTAATGTCATTTTACCGATGGCATCGTAATGTATAATTGCTCCCGGAGCATGATCTTACTCTCTCTATATATAAAGGCATTTTTAGAGTCTTTTAGGGTTTATTTGTATCACATGAGATGCGCATGTTAGCTAACATAGTCCTTTGCAGTTTCGTCTCTGTTCACAATCACTTTACTACCGGAATTTTACTTTACAAACATTGACCTTACCTAATCATAGAATGTCCTGCGATTAGAGAAGAACAAATTTAGTTTATTAAAATACTGGTGCTAAAGTGATTATGAACACCTAGTTAACGGCTACTGGTCCTTTGTACACCTATAAACACGCATGCAAAGCGAAGTCACATACGAACAGTAAACCCTTCCAATTCAGATTTTTTTCATAACGGAGAGCCCTTACAGAGAAACAACAGGCAAACACCCTCATATACTCTGTAACATAAAATGTAAAATAACAAATATGTATACAATAATATGCAAAACTATCTAGGGAGGGCAGACAAAATTGAAAAAGAATGATAAATAGATGAAACACATTAAAAGTGTGATGTAATTCCATGTTACCTGTCTTTATCTTTCGTATTCCTATAACCACTCAGTTAGATCAAACTCATATCCAAACACTTAATCTTTCCAATTCAAATTATCTTTTCTACAAATAAGTTCCAAAAACCCTTCCAATCTCCTTTCATAATTCAGAGTCTAGAAACAGAGATAAAGTGTGGCGACCACACTTATGTACATAGTTAATATAAAAGATTAAATTACAGATGTGTACACTGAAACATACAAAACTATCAAGGGAGGGCAGCCAAATTTAAAAAAGAATGATAAATAGACAAACTAAACAAATTAAAAAATGTGATAGAATTGCATGTTGCCTGTCTTAGTCCTTTGTACTCCTATAAATACTCAGGTTGAACAATGTCATGCCCAAACACACAATACTTCCAAATAAAATCTCCTTTCATAATTGAGAGTCTTAGAAATAAAGAGAAAACAGACGACCATCCTCATGTACACGGTAACATAAAAGGTAAAATGACATATGTGTATACAGTAACATACAAAATTGATAAAGAAGAGAATTCAAAATTTAAAAAGAATGATAAATGGACGAAAAAATATATAACGGTGATATAATTGCATGTTACCTGTCTTAGTCCTTTGTACAACAATAAACACTCAGGTAGAGCAAAGTCTTGTCCAAAAAGTCAACCCTTGCAATTCAAAATCTCTTTACTGCAACGTTAAGCCCAAGCGCTCAATTAAGAATCTCCTTTTATAATTGAAGGTCCCTTAAACGGAGAGAAAATGAGACGACCGCCCTCATATACACAATAACATAAAAGGTAAAATAAGAAATGTGTACACAGTAACATAAGAAAATAATGGACTGCAGCCAATGTTAGAAAAAAAATAAGAACTGGATAAAAAAAATATAGAAAGCCTATGTAATTTCATGTTACCTTTCTTGGTACTTTGTACTTCTATAAACACTCAAGTAGAGCAATGTCCACTCCAAACACTCAACTCTTCCAATTCAGGATATCCTTTCTGCAAAATCGGTTCCAAACACTCAACGTTTCAAAATTAGAATATATTTTCTGCAAAGTAAGGCCCAAACACTCTAAAATTCTAACATACACCTATCCCTTTAGAGAGCACAACTTTATCACTTATTTTACGTTCACATCTTCGATAACTTTGAAAAAGACTCACATGAATTTGATGTTAATTATTGCTAGTGTGAAGACATTTAATAAATTTAAGATTATTCAATATCATATAAAGAACATGTTTAGAACGTAAAATAATGACAATAAACTTGTATTAACTCATACAATATAATTTTTTACCTTTTATTCATAACACTTATCTTAACGTTGTAAAATTGATTGTATTGACTTGTGAATTGTATCCTTGGATTGAGAATTAAAGTTACATGGTAAAAAGTACCCCATTTGACTTTTTAAAAAAAGTTTCGTTCCTCCCCACTGAGTTATAATGCGCATATTCCCCCCAAACAATAGTAAAGCAACTTCATTTTTGAGATGTATCATATTTTATTTTCTATTGCCAAAATGAAGTTCTTTCCGAATTTTCGGGTATGGCCAACAGTTGTTTCTGTAAATCCCCATTTTAATTACACTAAAGTATTATTTTCGACTTTTTGTTCATAAAACCTGGCGTAATATTGTAACAAATGCCTCACATACACAATCGTCCTGTGTATGGTGTCATTCGATTCAGAAATAAAAAATACATAAAAAAATGCACTCCACTTGGCCTGCTTGAAACTGTTGAGTACCCGTCCTCATAAGTTAAAAAGCGCTCCTTTTGCCTCTCCAAAACAGTGTAAAGCAACTATATTTTTTGCGAACTCGTCCGATTTCAAATTCTAGTGCCAAAACGAAGTTCTTAGCAATTTTGTGTGAATAGCCACCAATTGTCTCGATTTTCTGTATATTTTACCTGTACTAATAAGATAATGTTTAATGCAGCTAATGAGAAATTGGAATATTTAGAGTGGATTACAGCGGCATATTTTTGTAGCATCGGGGTTCGACAGACGCAACTCGCTTACTCACGGGCACCTTTTATTGTTATTCCATAAGCGACTTTTTCTAGTGCAACTTTCTATTGTTATTCAATAAATTACTTTTTCTGGTTTGGAATAAACTTGTGGACTAAGACAGACTACATTATTCGTTCCAAAAGAAAAACAAAATCCAAAGAGTTCATCACGTACGTACATACTATGTTAAACATAATAAAACAAAATAGGCAAACTGTCGTATCGGAGAACGCTTTTTTCTATTAGACATAAAATATAATCGGAATTTGTGTGGTAAAAAAATTTTACTATTTTAAAACTATATTAAAACTATTTTTGGCTTTTTACACAAACATTTAGTATTATGGTGCAGAACATACTCTGATACATCAATTTATTAATTTGTCCTGAAGTTTTGAAATGTTAACGAACATATGGCACTTTCTGTGCATAAAATATATTAATTGATTATTTTTTATTACTAATCATATAGTGGGGAATTTGAAGTCTGAATTTTAAAATAGAACATTTTACATACAAAAAAGTAATGCATACATCCGACTATTGTAGTTAAATTTCTAAATATCCTCAGGTGCAAAGATACACATAAAGAGTTATATCAAAAAAGAGAAAACTTTACCAAAAACGTGTTTCTATCTTCTACATGAAATAACTCATTTTACATTTCAAATAAAACATAAAAGAAAGAAATGTTTGTATGAATAAACATTTGCAAAAAGGAATTTATAAACCTGAAAAAGAAATGAACAATTTTTCATGAAGGAATTAGTATTTACGTTATTTAAAATGTCATTACATCCGTAAAATAATTGCTTTTGTTTCAAAAGAATAAAGAGTTTATTTCATGCTTATTATTTCGATCATCTAAAGTTTTTCCGCATTGAATTTATTTTCCTTGTTACAATTTATGTCTTTGTTACTATTTAATGTGGGATTTATCAATTGAATTTCGATAAGTTTCCGTTCAGAATAATTCAATATAAATGTTCTAGATAATACATTTTTAAACACTGCCTGATTTTTCTGAATGTACTTCTCTAAACTAATAATGAAATTATGTTATATTGAGTAATATATTTTCTGTTTCGTTTGGGATATTCCACGAATTGCAGTAAATTAATTAAACAAAAAACATCTATTTAAGTTTATATAAAATTTCGTCAAACTCATAAAGTGTTAGCAATGGTATCAGGTAATGCATACATCATAATAGGTGCAATAACCAAAGAACTTTAAACCCTTTTTATCCGGTACTTATAAGTACCACTTTAACTTCTTCGCGACGAGCGTCTTTTACAGAATTTTTAATCTGTTACCACCGGTTTTTCAAATGAGAAAATTTTCACCTAATTGAATCGCAAAAATTCTATGAATAGATAAGGAAAACTTTACAAAAAAAATAATAACTAGTGAGAATAATCGAGGATTCTGAGCATCTTATAAAGTAGCTGGAAAATTAATTCAGGATATAAAAGGTTAAAATGAACATTTTCCTTCCTTTTCACTCACGCTAAACCTCATTTCCAAGATGCTTTGAAATTGTAAAAGAACTTATAGATAAAATCAAAAACTTTTTCACTTTTTATAAAGGACGTTCTTCGTGATTGAAAAACTGCAAGATGGAATTCAACTGTCTACTTGATTAAGCATGTAGAAAGTTGTCTGTGAGTTGCCAGAGGCAATCAAAACAACAATAGCTATAATAAAGGTAAGATGTACCAGTTCCAACGGAAAATGAATGTCTTATTTATAAAGAACTCTCATTGCATTGGAAAAATTTGAAGACGTTACTAAAGAAATTTGTGGTAAACATTTTTTCACAGGAAATCTTATAATCCCTTTAAAAGTTGTCTTAAGATGTATTTGTGAAGATATGCAAAAGGAAGAATTATTCCCACTCTGAGACATGTTATAAATAAAATACTTACTGGAACACATTCAGAAATGGGTAAATTGGTAGACAACAAATCTTTACATCTGGCTACCCTTTTGGATTAAAGATTCAAGTTAGCTCCGATTGTAGATTGGCTTCCGTTCTAGTGAATTCCAGAGCACTGTACAAGCTTAATATCTGACCTTTGGACACAACAACAGCAAACTAGAGATAATGTTAGTGGTCATTCTTAGAATGAGGTAAAAATTACAGGGACATGTTTTAATTTAAACAGTTTCTAAAATACTGAGGATAAAATACCTGATTGCAATCATTTACATTTATTGTATTTCATTCATTTGTATAATTTCCTTTTACACATCTTTTTTTTTTTGAAAAATAAATTTATACTTTTATAATTAGTTCCACTAATATTTTTATTTGTTTGTTTTTCATGTAATTTCTGCTAATACTTCATTATCGCTAATTAGTAATTTCATTACTAGGTTTTAAATACACATATTTCAATTGACTGAAAGAAACTTTTTAAATACACCATAACAATGTAGATATAGCGACGAGTTTCAAAGGACTTGCTGTTTCTATTGGCTGCTCTATCGAACAGTCCGTATCAGTGCTCTACCGTATAAGTCTATATTTGCTGTATGTTTTGCTTCTGCTCTCATAGTGGCAGCATTGACGTTTGTTACATGAAAAAATTTCAGTTATTAACTCGTTGGCATTGTTTTGTGCCAGTAATTAAAATTAATTGAAATGTTTTTTTGCGCGTAATTTTCTTTAGTATACATTTCTTTTCATATTGTAACACATTAGTAGCTTTAATTTAAGTAACCATATTTATATATATAGATGATCTTTCTGAAAAAAAGAAGACCCTCTTCTTTGGTGGAGAAAAATCAGATTATCCTTTATCTTTTTATTCTATTAAAATGCTTTAATGCCAAATCTCTTTAAGAATACAAATAATAATGAAACGGTACAACAGTGCCTTGTGAAAGTTTGATTTTGCAGGAGAATAATTTAATAACTGAATGCCGTTTCTGCCTTAAAACAGAAAATATTGAAAATCGAATATTTTTTAAAGCTAATTCATTTGTATTACCTTTACATATTTTTAACAAATTTCCTTTTTATACATGATAATACGAAGTTAAATTTTTATAGGTGAAGTGTTGAAATATCTTCATAAATGTTGTTTATTTAGGGCCAGTGACATTTCTGAGTCTGCGTTTGTCTGCCGTTTTACTGATTTTAATTTCCTATGATGAATCTTTACATACTTTGTGCTGTTATATCTTTTAACAATACTGTAAGAATAGATTTTAATAGTATGAATTCTTCTTAAAAGAAATCAATGTCTATACCTCATAAATTCATTTCAAACATTCTATTTACGAGTCATTATATAAAAACATTTTTTTAAGCTAACATAACAATTGGTGATAAGTAACAAAAATAAAAGGTTATTGGAACCCATTACCAATGTTACTGGGGAACGATGTAACTTATTAATGAAAAATAACTGTATTTCCCATCTATACACTATCGGACGACATACTAGGATAATTGTTTAGATGGACACGTGTTATTTTATTTTTAAAATTCAAACTGCAGAACTGAATTCAACGAAATGAATCAATCTTTTTTCTTTATTTTCTTAAAAAGAAACAAAAGCAACGTTACTAACATTAAAATTATTAAACAAATTATTTAGTAATTACTGAATTTATTTAATAACTGATTATTAACAAAATATTTAAAATGTTTTTATAGAATTTTGAAATTAACTCCTATTTTATGGTTCCATTGACTTTGATGAAAAAGTTATCCTTTTGTAGATCTGAAAAACTATACGACGTACAAGAAAAATACAAAGTTCTAGAACAGCATCGATATATTACGAGAAAATAAATTCTTAGAATGGAAAGTGTAAAATTCTAACTTGTTTGATCGTGGTTTCGAACAATATTATACCATGAAATGTGCTAAAAAAGAAACAAACAAGTAGTTGTACCTAGATACAAATATGTTTGGTGCTCAGTAGCGTGTCATCTTCGTCAACTACTTTGTACATATGAACTTTTGTTTTGATGTAACGCGGCACTTTTCAAAGCATATTAGATGACATGCTGAAACAATAATAATTTATGTGAGGTCGAAGAACCAGCAACGTTGTCGAATGGGGCTCATTCGTTTGGCTTTGATATAGCCCACAAAAAAAAAATCGAATAAGATAAGAATCTATGAGAGTGGAGGTCATTCTAAGCAACCAGTATAGCCAATGACCAACTGTGCAATGTATGCTTTCAACTTGACGGTGCCCCGCTGCAATAGCCACTAAAAGTACAAAGGTACCTAGATAAAAACATTGCAGCAACACATTGTTGAATATCGTGGTTAAATACACTACCCTAGAACAAATTGTTTAAAAAAATATAGTTCAGAACGTTTGTAAAGCATAATTGAGGCTTGTGCAAGTCACATTATATGTTTTGAAATTTTCTGTTTAATATTAAAACAAGAAACCACATGTATATTAACTGATTGAGAAAAGTTGGAACAAACAATAAATTTATCTACAGATAACTAGTTACTATTTTCTCTTTCTACTGCATTTATGATGAAAGACATGTTGCGTAACAAGCAGCATTCCATTCGTAGCATTTATATTCGCAAGTTTTTTTTTTTTTTCTCGTATTAAGTGAACGATACTCTACCAATTTGTAATTGAGTATTTTCCATATTTTGTGTGGATTTCGATCTGCAAACATTTTCTTAGACGAGCACACAGAAAATGTAATATACCTAGCAGACATAATTTTTATCATTATAGATATCGGCGTTAAAAAGTTAAGGGCGTAACAAAGTATATAAAAATTATTTAACAAATATTAGATTAGTTTTTATTATAAATCCCACTTGAAAAGCTGTGTATTCTTTTGCAAAATGGAATCAACTTATTTTAACATAAATTTAATAATAAATTGAACATATATATATTATTATAAAACTGTAACTAAAAACAAATATATATATAAATTATTTTCTTCATGAATTAACTTATTTTGCTTTTCAAAAGAAACATAATCGAAACAGTATTTATATCGATAAAGATTTACAAAAGGAAAACTACAAATATCAAAGGAAGAAATGAACCATTTTTTATGCCAGATTTCATATTTATGTAAGTTGGAAGCTTTTTCTGCCGCACAGTAGTTGTTTTTTTGTATAGAAATAGTAAAAACAAAAAAATATTTCACGCTTGTTATTTTGATCAAAATATTGTTTTGCCTAAATAAATATAGTTTCCTGTTTCAATTTCATGTCTTTGTTACTTCCTAATGCGTGATTTATGAATTTATTAGGCAGAAAGTTTCGGTCACATGTTAGATATTTAATTTGCAAGTAATGTCGATATCTTTTATTTTCTCTGAATTTAATCATAACTTGTATAACAAAACAAAATTATTTTTACTTCCAAATCAATTCAATATATTAGTTTTGGGAATTGTGTAATACAAATTAAAATAAAACAAATTAACATTTTTAAAAAAATCACTTTTTTCTGGAAATGAATTTCGTATTGTAGTTATCATTATATTATTTACATAATGAAGAGTATACTCTGCTGAGTTAATATAAATGTGAAAACATTGAAAAGATAAATGTTTTCAGTTCAATAATTATTTGTAGCCCTTTATTATGTAATAAGAAGTCAAAAACATCTAAATAATACAAATGAATGATGAATTGACAGAACGAAATGAAATAAATTTTCCTAAAAAATATGCACGCAAAACTTGTTGAAAAATAATCCTGAACACGTTGAAAAAGACAAATATGTCTTAATCTAGTTTTTACCTTTCTTACGATTTCCGGAATTATAATATAACCAAATCGGAGTTATCTTCGTTTCCGAGAAATTCTCGTCTATCTACATTCTAGCTGACTTGCCTAGCGTACACGGGCTCGTGATAAAAACTTAAATAAACCACAATTTTTTATTATTTTATACATTTTACCCGATTTTGTATGAATTTATATCTTTAATGACACGTTCTCAATTAGATTCAAATTGGTTCAGTATTTTGGACGATATATTGTGATTACAAGTTTCCATGTTTACCTTTTATGTGTCCGTGTAAACAAAGTATAAGACATACATACTTGATAAACAGATTCATCTGAATGACTGGCTAGATTACTACACTGTCCCAATTAGGATAAAGTTGTTTCAATACGTCAGACGCTATCGTGATGACAAAGTATTGCATTATATATAGATAGATGTTATATGGAGGGCATCCCAAAAGTTTGAAACACATTTCAATTTTTTAAACATTTCAGATGCACAGACAATGTAAACTTTTAAAGTGTTTAAAAAAACAGAGTCAATATAGGAATTTAGATTATATTGATTAAATAGTCCTGCAATTAATTTTGAAAAAAATATAAAAGTTATAAAAACTTTATAAACTTTCAAACGGTCTCTATGTACTGTAAATTATATTTAAAAAATAATCTCCCATGCTCTGATCCGTAAAATAGTAACACTTCTAATGTTCAACTACCAAAATTTACAGAGATTTGCCACTTCGAATTTTATGCATTTATAGTCATTTCAGAGCTATTTTGCACTAAAAAGAGAATTTTTTTTTTTCACAATCTCTTTTTATAGAAAAAAAAATAGTCTGTTTAAAATATCGTTATATTATCAATAATAATGATTTAGTAATAAAGGTTGGTAATAAAGTTTTCATGACTAATTGTATCTGATAAAGAAAAGAGCTGTTCAAAAATTTGTGAAATACATTTATAATTAATTTATGAAAATTAATGTGTTAATTTTTTTTAAAAGTAACACCTTTTTTTTAGTTTCAATCTTTGCATTGATTTGAAATTCCGCTGAGCATAGCGAACTGTATCTGCCATTACGATAGAAAGAATTTCATAATGAATGATGAACACCATTGTTTCAGCCCTCCCTCCCTCCACACACACACACACAATGGTAATTATGTTTCGCTTAAACTCGTATATGTATTATGAGACAAAACATACTATCCTCTTCATCTTGGCAAAGAAATACCATATTTCATACCAGAAAACGATGCTGTAACGATGCCAACTATACAAAGCTAATTGTAACAGGTATCGAGAATGTTCATTTTTTCTAATTTTCCATCTCATTTTATTGATATGAAACAAAAAAGTAGTCCACGATGATTTAAAAAGTATATATGAAAGAAAGTAATCCGAAATAACGTATTCTTCAACTCAATAGAAATAGAAAATAATAGTAAATAAATAGGGACATATTCAGTTATTATTTCTGCTATCAGATAAAAGTTTCGACCTATATCCAATTGTTGCAGTATTCCTAATTTTCTTCTGAATTTCCTACCACTATTTTAATTCAAAAATCTTCGTGTTATATTCCTTTAACACCTGCAATAGAAGTCTGAAATAAAGATTATAAGCCCTGCATATATCCTTAAAAATTATATACATTGAACACAGGCAAAAATATTTTTTTTTAAATAGAATGGACAATTCTCTCCGTTTTCCAAGATATTTTTTTTTATATATATTCTAGAAAGAATGAACCAAAGATAAACATAATTATAGTTCTCCGTACATAGCAGAATGTAAAAAAGGCAATTTAAATTGGTGAAATATATTTTTTCCAATTTAGCATATTTGTAATTAGCTTTTAAAAATAACAGTGGCAATACGTTATGTATTAAAGATTTGATATAGAAATATTTGCATTTAATGGGAACACAAAACGAAAGAACAAAATAAATGTAGTTATTTTGCAAAGTGATATAGGAATCCTGGTTCAGACGAATTTCGTGCATTTTGATATTTAAAAACAGTGAGTATACTCAGTGATTTTAATGATCTAAAAATTGAAAGGATAAATTCTCTATCTTCCCTCATTCTCTAGTTATCGATAGTTTTACCGTTAAAGTTATCGGTATGGTATTTGAAACATTTATAAAAATATTATAAAATTTTGATTGTCTCATGTAATGTACAGTACTAGAATGTTTTTTATTTATGTTTTACATTATAGTACTGTGTAGTATTATGATGCGAAAATTATACATTACCACTGTCCCTTTCCTTTTACTTAACATCTCAAAATATCCCTACTACATTCAGCTAAATTCATTTTCGAAGGTTGAAAACCAATTACCAATTCCTTATTTGGACATATGTGTTAATAGAAGCTAACTTTGCGAGAACCCTTTAACGAACTCTCGCTAGATGTAAAATCCGCTGTCATCTTTATGTCATATTCATTAAAGAATTTAACATTCTGTTTATATGATTCATTGGTTCACATGTTCAAAAATCTTCCACAGTACCTTTATTTTGACTAGAACCTCGTGCGGTTAAATTCTTTTCACCCGTCCCTTTTGTTGGCTACTTTAGCGATATACATTCGCCAAAAAATGGCATTCACGCAACGAACTGGCGAAGTTTATAATGCTCTTTTCAAAAGAAGTTTCTAAGTAAGGCAACCTTTGCCGATAGAACTTTTTAGAATGAAATAACTTCTCACTCCTTGGCTAACTCTTACTGCTGTAACACTTGCTTGTCTCCCCATGACAGGTAATATTAATATTTAATAGCAGCGCCTGACCGGAGTGAAGAATAAATTGCAACCTATCATTTTACTATTTTATACCATAAAAAGTTTTAACTGCAGTTCCTGTGATTTCTCTCAACTATACGGTCTTTATTAGTTCATGTTATCTACATATAAAAAAATAAAATGACTTTCTTCCTTGTACATCCTCATGCAACAGAGTCGTCATTATAAGTACATTGTTTGAAACATAGAAATACAAGTACTAACATGATAGGTGGACTATAATTAATTATATTTTCGTTACTTGTTATGAGAAAATTCCATTACGTTCCTGAAAAATAATATTCTTGGCTTTAGACTGATGTGTTTTTGATAACCGAGTTATCATTTTATTTATATTCCATTTCTAATTTGTCGTATCTACATGTTCAACAAATACATGTCCATTGTCCAATACCTTTTGTTATTTTTAGAAACTGTTATGGATGTTATCTAGAAGGGAATATTGAAAGTAATGTAAAAAAAATGAGTACCTTATATGTTGTGCTATCGTACAATAGGCACCAAATTAAATTTTAAAATAAGATATATTTAAAGTTATATTTAAAGATAATATAGCCACAGAAATTTGAAAGCAAAGTATAGACGGATACTTTTCTTTTAGATAGAAAGAGAGATATGTGGAAATTCAAATATGATTTTCTAGCTAAAGAAAGCTATTTTAATAAACAAAACTATTCACTAATCATTTATACTATAACTATCACATATAAAACAAAATATGTATGGTTCAACGTAAAGGTACATAACGTTTAGTAAAATAACAATTTGTTAGTTTTTGTCTAGAGAAGTTATTAATCCAAATATCAATTAAAAGGATGAACAAGAATTTTATTTAATGTGACCCAAAATTTTAATATAACAAAAAAGTATATTTTTAATATATATTATTTTATAATATTTGAAGATTGAAGAATGTTGTACAATTCGTTAGATAGGAATACTCCTAAAATTACGGCCGTACGAAGCGTAAACGTTGATCCAAACAGACAGCTGATACTTCCAAAAGCAAAACTTTAAATAAATTACCTCGAAACATTGTTTTTGAGAGCTGTTGCTACAATAACGTCTCAACTAGTTAAAGGATTTACATGTTTATTTTTTTAAATAAAGGAAAGTAAATTCTCTACAAATTAAATCAGAAAACAAACAAACAATCAAAAAAATATTTTATTTTAAGGGACTTGCAGATTACATGGTTTTAGAAACTTTTATCTATTTTTTTTAAATTTTATACAAGTTTTTGTTTGTTTTTAAATGTAATCGAGAGACAACGTATTAAGCAATATAAAAGAGAAATGACGAAACATAAGTATGGATTCTGGACTTCAAAACTAGCTATGAAAGATTAGGTTTTTTTTAAAAATTATTAAAAGTTTTCTTATAGTTTCTTAGAATTTAACAACATTCTCTTTGTACTTCTATAAAACATATATAAATAAATGCTAAAAAATATAATAGTCTAAAATAATTACATGTTTTGTAATCCACAATCAAAGTTTAGACAGTTTTCATCATTTCAAACATTTCTGGTCCCCCTAATTATAAAACGCAGTACAGGAGCATAGAAAGCGGGTTTTCTAAATGGTAAACCTAACTTTACTTTTTCAAATACTAGATTTGTTATAATCTTTTAAAGTTAACAGTGGAAATATGTTATAAATTCATGTCTTCATGAAAAAGGGTTAGAATTTAAATAAAATTGGAATAAAAAGCGAGTAGAAAATGTGAGAATATGAGTTGTTTATTTTCAAATGAATGTAGTTAGTTAACAAAGAATATAGGTTTTATGAAATAACATAGTATATTTCTGGAAAATTACGAAAACATTTTTTTTTTCATTTTTAACATGTTTCAACACTGTAATGTATGTTAGGTAAAAGTAATTTCTAAAGTAATGTGAAAATAAAACATGAATAATAGTTATTTGTTGACTGACTGTATAAAGAAATATACGTAAAATATAATTACGAAAATATTTTAAAAGTTACATTAAAAAAGATTTTACCATAATAAATTTGAGAGAAAAATATAGATGGATAATTGTTTCTTTTCAAAAGACACAAGTACGTAAATTAAATCACCATATTTGTAACAAATATTAGCATAATAACCTTACAAACCTCAGTAAACCGAATAATTTAAAAAGTGGATGCTTCGTGGAATCTAAATTGATAATACTAAATTTCTTTATGTAAAATTTGTAATTAGTTTTAAAAGATATTTGCGAGAAATACCTTATAAGTACAGGCTCTTAAAGACTAAAGTGTTCCTTTAATTGTAATGAAAATACAACAGGAATATAAATTTTGCGAAGCGTTTGTTTTAAAACGAAAACTTTTAATTAACAATCGGTTTTGTAAATTAATGTTACTATTTCTTTAAGCTCTTGGTTATCTTTACTTTGAAATGTATACGTACAGCAATTGTAGAAAACGTGTCCCGGTCCCGTTAAAAGATTGGTAGAAGCTAGAAAATCTGTACACACTCTTGAAATTCGAGGATGTCTCAAAAAGTCAGGTTTTGGCTCAATTTTGTTTTGAATGAAATACGTACATCTATTTTAAGTAAAATGTTATTTAAACCCTTTAAGTGTCCTAACCGTGTTTTTCCGTCACGCAGTTTTTGAATTCAAAGTCTGATTTAACAAAATATTTATATTAATGTGAATTTATTCCACTGCATAAGATAAATAAATGTTTAAGGTAATCAAATATAAATTTTCATGCCAATTCTTTTCATAGCTATTATTTCACGAATCTATAAAGATACATGAAAATTTCTGCAAGACCCTTAGAGGATTTTACACCGAATTAAGTTTAACTCTAATTTTAAGCAGTTGGAAAATTTTATACATAACTATTGATGTAAATCATTCATGCGAAATATTTTTCTTCCAGTCACTTTCATATTTCTAAAGATTGCTAACGGTTTTGTTTATCAAAATTCTGCACTGTTAAAAATTTGCAACAAACTGTCCAGTCATGCGACCGTTTTTATAGAAAACGGTTATATAACCGTATTTTAACTCTATTCTTACTATAATATAGGCAAAAATATGGTCATAATAGCGTTAAATTACGGTTATGTAAACGTTTCTCCTAAAAACGGTCGAATGATTGGACAGTTTGCTGCAAATTTTCAACAGAGTGTGTATTTGTTTTTGAAATATCAGGAAAAAGCCAGATTATTAAGCTACCATATGCATAAGTTCAATGCAATTGCTCAATTCACGTAATGTACGTATTGCTATAAATTTAACAATCAATAGATTAAATGAAAAGTAATACACCTGTTTTTATATGGGCGGATTTGAAATTCTCATGGACCCTTTTGAAATATCATTTCATTATGATTTATATATAGAATTGTGTTAATGAGGTTTTGTGGACTTCAGAAAACATTCTTTTATACCATTATAAAAAATTTATCAATAATACATTTTTGTGTATTGGTTTGAGTTTAACTTAGAAGAAAGGTGTTCAGTAAATTACGTAATACTTATCACAAGATATTAAATACTAAATATTTATTTAGAACACTTTTAACACTGAAGAACGGCGATCAGTAAATTACATAAAACTTATTACAAGAAATTAAATAAGGTAAAGGCAGGAGAGATGGCGTGGTCGGAGAGATTGCGCACATAGAGGTTCGGGGGGAAGGAGTAGACTGCGCGCGCAGCGACTCCAGGTAGTTGTACCACAGCAGTAGTGGAGTGTCTACTTGAAAGTGCGCGTTGATTGCTTTGAGCGTCTAAGATAAAGCATTGTTTTTTGTTTTGTTTTCCCAAAGTAAGTGCTTGAATTTTCATAGCTAATCGTCAGAATTTCTATACAATGTGAGTTGTACGAAATATTTTTAACTTAAATGATTTCTCATGAGCTACTAATCTAGTCTAACAGTGTGAACACCAACGGTTCGTTTTAGTAGCAGCATGTTTAAATAAAAGGCCGTGCAATCTCTCCTACAGAAATTGGAGAGTTTGCGCATCTTCTACTTAGGACAGATGGCGCATTGTTCCCATTAGTTTCCATGCTAGGAGAGATTACACAGCTTATTGTTAAACTTGCATAATTTTTAAAATAACAGGTAAAACATATGAATGAATCAATTTTGAAACTTAATGTTATTTTGTAATCTCATCTGTACTTGCTTTTTCTGATTCTAAATTTTTCCCCTTTAATTAAAATGTTTTAATCGTTTTTAAAATCATTTCCTTTTACTGATTCTTTAATCATTAGGCTGAAATATTCACTCCTAATACAATAATATGTGTTCACAAAAACCTTACATCAATGTCATTTAAGTGTAATTATTATTGTTAACAATTTTTAATTGTAGTTATTATTAGTAACAATCTCTCCTACCAATGTGCGCAATCACATCAAACCTGTAAGGACAGATTGCGCAAAATAACTTTCTTTGTTTTATTACAACTGTTCTATTAAATTACAACATAACAACAAAATAGTAATGGAAATGCATAAAAAACAAATGAAGTAAAAATTATTCATGGATAGTTTTGCAAAAAATTAATATTTAGATTTTTTATTGTTGTTCTTTTGAATTGTGCGCAGACTCTCCTAGCTTTACCTTACTAAATATTTATTCTAAAAGTTAATTACGTAAAATAACCGTTAATTAAATTTAAATATGAAAATAAAAAACATATTGGAAAATGTTCGATTCAATATGAAAATTAAAGTTAGTAATGGATAAATAGAAAATAAATTTTTATATAGGTTTACATTACAATTACATACAATTTCAATTATAGTTCAGTTTTACAAAACCATGTTTGATATTTCTTGGAATTAATTTAAATGATGTTACATATATATTTTTCGAATATATTCCATTTCAGCATATACGAAATAAAATAAACATTATAAATATTGTTATGTCTCTAAAGAATAATGTTCGGGCGAATACTAAAATTATTACACTTATAGTCTATAGTAACAATACGTAATATAATATTAATACGTACATATAATACGTAGCTTAATGCTATGTAAACAATACGCTTTCAGGTTTTAAAGTGAAATAAAAATAAAATCAAACTAAAAATATATTTGTATCGAATATTCCGGACATGCTCATTTTCGGGAGCGGTAAAAAAAAAATTAGTTACACATCCACAAAATCAACTAAACAGGTTTTTTTTTACATGAATTTCTTGTTAGCGACTACTCGCTAACAAAAAATTTACTATAATCAAACGTACACAAGATGTTACAATGAATTAAAAATCACTTAGAAATAATTTTTTAAACAGTTGTTTGGCAAAATACAACGAAACTTTGTATGAGCCTTTGTTTTAAAAGTATATTCGTGATTATTTAAAAGAATAAAATAAAATGTATTTATTAAATAAAGAGCTGATTTTTCGTGATTTGTAAGTTTAAATTTATGCAAGCCGAATTCCCAAGCAGGTACATTTTTAATTACTGTTGCGTAATTCACTTTCTAATTTTATAGATATAAATCGTTTATGAGTACGTGATATGTGATATAATTATGTGGTATATGATATGATCATATGATATATGATATGATTATATGGTATATGATATGATTATATGAAATGGTTATATGATTATATGATATTATTTATATATGATTTTAATTGTGCTGTCAATTAGGGACATCGGCCATACTTAACGTTACAGTTAACTAGATATAACTAGTATAACTAGAATATAATAAAATATCCATTCAAAAAAATGCGCATTGCCATATTATATTTTTAGTATTTTTATGCACAGCACGTAATACACATTTACAACTACCTTTTCAAATCATATATATTTAAAAATAATGTTTTGTAATTTTTGAAAGGTTTATCGTTTAACTAAAGGTCATTCAAACTAAATAAAACCACTTTAATTAATTAACATATGTTTTTCTTTTTATATTTCCCATTCTTACTTCATAATTTTTCATTGTAGAATGTATAAATAAATGTATATACTTATTAGTAGATACATAACAATATACTTTTGTTGATTTTCACTCTATGTAAATTTTTAAGCATAACGAAAAATTCTTTTCAAAGTGTAGATTAAATTTTCCGTGCTTGCTTTATTTTTAACATTTTCGTAAAGCGAAACTTAATTTGAACATGCAGAATTCTGTATTCATACATAAAGTTTCTATTTTTAAACTACGAATTTTCTTCAGTTCGGAACGTTTGCAGATTATTATGTTTGCCGATCGTGCTTTGAAAATTCTGTGTGCATACTTAGTCTTTATCGATTCACAGGCGGTCTTCTTTTAGGCAGACTGTTACAGTTATAAAGAAAGAAGGTTGTAAAAATATTTGATATTTTGAAAAAAGGGAAATTTGGAAAAAAAGAAATTATGTTAGACTACTGCCGTTACGGGGGGTGATTTTTTAGTTATTCTGAATTTTTTCTAAAATAAAGTTTGAAATAAAAATCTTCGTCAAAGTATCAAAATAATAATTGGATTACATACAATTTCACTTTAAGATACAGTTCTACTTTTGGAGATAAAATGATTTGTCTGTTTTAGAAAAACTTACATTAATTTTAAACCTATTAATTGTAAACTTGTATACATATTTATATATATATATATTTTTAAATAATTACTTAAAAAATAGAAAGTACATAAATTATGTAATACAATTTTAAACAGAATTTTTTTTAAATATAGTATATGGGAAATCATTAAATTTTGTTTGTTGTAGATATAACACATTTTAAGCATGAAGATTTATGATGTAGAGCAATGTTTCCCATTTTGTAGTGAGTTTCATGATACTGGTATGCAATCATTTTATTCTAAGTGGATTATAGGCTACACAACACCCTCTTACAGTCCATGTCAAAACGAAATATTAAAAAAAAAATCTTTTCTTAACTGATGTTGTTTTTACGTAACTCCTAACAAACACATAATTATTTTCTGTTATACAATTTCATTGAAATAAAAGAGAATTTTAAACGAATGAGTGAAGTAAAGGAATTATAGCAATGCCATACAGTATATTTTAATGACTACTTTCGAGAAAATTTAACTAAAAAACCTTATTTTACAAGAGGGAACCATTGTAGGTCTCCACATCCCTCGAGTTCTGGTAAAGCAAGTGCGGGTCGGGAAAATCTGACTTAAGGCCCAGGACCTGGCTCCCTTTTGGGTGTCCAGCTCCAAAGCTGTTGGGGGACACCGAACCGTCCCCAAGTGTCTTCGTGTTGGTCTCAACTGATAATGGGATCCACCGAGTATAGCAAGGACCTATGTCATCAGTACATGGGTTCGATCGGGGTGATGCGCAGGTGTCGGTGCCAGACCGGTCGCAGCGCATACGGGAAGCAGATCCTGGTCGTTTGCGTTATATGTACCTCAGGACATGGGTGCGATGGTTGAGACGCTGACAGGCACCCCTCTGGCGCTTGGCGGTGCAGCTCAGTTTATACCCTTTTCATTTAAAATACATTGTCATTGTACCTAACGAGAGAGAGGAAAACTTGATTGTAAAGTAAGAAGTTTTAATCTGAGATCCGGAGACGGAATTCTTGCATATTCAAAATGATGACATAAATGAGACTTTCTGGCTGAGGTATACGATACATCCATTTTATTTCTCTAAAAGTTGTAGCGATTTTGCTGGCCTTTAGCACAACTTAACTATGTGAAAATGCATTTTCTCTTTTTTGTAGATAGTAACAAATTCTAGGAATAAAGTAAATATTGAATCAGACATGGCTAAATTTAGCAGCTATTTAACCAGACATAAAGAAGCGAGACTTAGTTAAGAAGAACCACTCCTCAGATCAACGATACAAGTAAAGTTAGCTTGGCATAGATGATAGTAGCTAAGTCCGTCAATAGTATGTATAAACATATAACCAATGAATCATAATTTTTGGCAGTTCGTTCGCCTATATATATATATATATATATATATATATATATGTAGGATTTCAGTTGAAACACTTCAAGTAAATGATCATCCAATGAACTGACACTGAACTGACACTCTATTATTATCCATGACTTTGATGCGCGAGTTGTAAATAGTTTGAATCGCGAGACTTGGCTAAGAGCCAGTGTTCTAATTTTTATTATGAAGCGAGATATAAAGGGAAGATTAGGCCTCGCCGGATTGCTGTAAGCTAAATTGTTGTTATATAGTTTCTGCTAAAAGTGTATTAGTTGAAATTAAAGTTAGTATTCTGTTGTTCATCGATTATTTGTCATATTGGTTTAGTAAAGTGACTGTTTATATATCATTTACTTACATTTTTGGGGGCTCGGATGCCGGGATTATTAAAAGTAAAAGCCACTAGTAGTGAAATGGAAACCAAACGTAAAGTATTGTAAAACGCCAGTATCAAAAGTTAGGTTACGAATTAGCAAGGTGAAACCGTAATCGTATCACTCCAAGTACAATTTTTGAAAGATGGGAACTCTAAATAAAGCCAAGAGAATTGATCTAATAAACCTCTGCGAGGAATGCGGAATTGAAGCACCAGAAAAACCGACAATTCCTGTCCTAATAAAGCTGATCAAGAGTTGGGAGAGTTACGAAGAAGATTTTATAAGAGATCGATTGGAAGTAGTGATAGCAAGTAGAAAATAGAAAGAAGAAAGAGAAGAGAAAGAGAAAGAGAAGAAATTACAAGCAGAACTGGAAGAGAAGAAATTACAAGCAGAAAGAGAAAGAGAAGAAATTACAAGCAGAAAGAGAAAGAGAAGAGAAGAAATTACAAGCAGAGATTGAAGAAAATAAACTGAAAATGGAAATGGAAATGGAAGAGAGAAAATGGAAAGTAGAAATGGAGCAAAAAGCCCGCGAAAGCGAAAGAGATTTTGAAATCAAGAAAATGCAGATACAAAAAAATTCAAGAGAACACATTGAAGATAACCCAAGGACAAATCCAGGTAAGCAATTCGAATTGCTTAGATTATTAACTAAATATGATAGCTCGAATGATATTAGTTTATATTTATCTATGTACGAAAGGCAAATGGCGCAAACGGGCATTGATAAAAAAGAATGGGTAAATTATTTAATTAATCTAATGCCGTTAGATGTTATCATTATAATAACAAGGGAAAGCGAACCTGAAATTCACGATTATGATTATATAAAAAATATTCTACTAAAGCGCTACAATCTATCTCCAGAGGAGTTTAGGCTGAAATTTTTCTCATCTAAAAAGGATCCATCAGCCAATTGGCGAGATTTCGCTTATGAAATAAAGATGTATTTTCAACAATGGATTGAAGGTCTTCAAGTAAATAACTTTGAAGATTTAGCTGAATTAGTTGTTGTTAATCAAATCAGGCATAATTTACCTACGGAAACAAAGACACATTTCATAGAAGAATTCTTAGTAATAAAGAAAATTGATGAATTAGTTGATAAATTAGATAATTACGAAACAGCACGAAGGGTTTACAATAAACAATCAGTTATGGATACAAGCAGCGATTTTGATGACAGAAGATCGAGAGTGGCTGACTACGCCAATTTGAAAAGACGCCAAGTTAATAATAGGCATTATGTAGGTCACGAAAGCAAAGAGTCGCATATAATCTGTTTTGCGTGTGGCAACCCTGGTCACGTGATGTGCGAAATGTGCCATGGCGAAAAATACAGAACAAGAATATTCAAATTTTTACCCGCAACATAATCAAAATTGGCGTGAAACAAAATACCAAAATGAGATCCAAAACACGCAAAGAAAAATAGTTAATATGGGCAGGTTAAATGGTAAAAAAGGAAGAATCTTAGATATTAGCGGAATAAGAACAAACGTAATAATTGATACAGGAAGCGATATTTCAATCGCCAGTTCAAGATATCATACTGCAATAAACGCGCCAAAACTAACCAGAGACAATATATACATATCAGGCATAGGTGGAGCAAAATTTAAGCCAACAGTTTTTTTCTGGCATAAAGTCTACGTGGACGATACAGAAATCCAGGATAAATTTTACGTGGTACAAGAGACGGACTGCAATTTAATAATAGGTAGAAAAGCATTAGAAGGCATACCGTTAAAAGTAACGGAAGATGGTGTTAGAATAGCAAGCGGCAACAAAGTTCGAGTAGGATACATTAAAATTAACGAAGTACCGACAAAAATTAATGAAGCAAATATAAACAACGATAATCGTGGTTGTGAAGATATGGTTAAAATCGACTGTGTAAATGACGGGGTGAATTTGACTCAGATTACGAATTTAGTGAACAGAAAGAAAATAAGGAAATTAATAAAACCATATAAGCCGAATAGGACAAAAGATACAGGATTATCCGATGAATGGAATGCATCTCCAGAAGAAAATTATGAAAGTAGTAGTCCTGCACATGGTAGAAAAGACTATGTGAAATATCGCAATAGGAATTTTTATCATAAGAGAAAGAACAGAAAATTTAATAGACCATTTGATAACGGAAGCAATAATAGATATGGCCAGAGATATTTTAAACAGTCATTTAACCATGGAAATTACAATAAATTTGGATATGGGAAACAGAGTTCCGAGAATTCTTACCAAAATAAATCTGAGATTTCTGAAAACTTTGAAACTGAAAATTCTTTGATACCTCAAGACATAGCAGAAAATACTTCACCTAATTCAAAAACAAGGTATAATCCAAAATTTTCCCCTAGATACATGAACAGAGGCTACTATCATGGTCGAAATAATTATAATTATGGTGGCCGACGATTATGCAAGGCTAGTTATAATGAACAAAGGTATTCACAACCATCACATAAGAATAATTCTCATCATGGATTTAAAGGAGCTTATAGTGAACGTGATGCTTATTCAAATTCTTATCATTCTAGAAGCAATAGTTATGTAGTTTCTAAATATAGAGAGCAATATCCGGAAAGGAATCACAGAGATATTAGACATGCTGATCCTAAAGACAGAGAGCAATACTCAGAAAGAAATAAAAATCTTAAAAAAATAGCTGTGAGGCATGGAAAAAACATAACAAATCAAGATGCTGATGTCGAGACGCCATCACGTAGGATGACCGATTTGTAGGATTTCAGTTGAAACACTTCAAGTAAATGATCATCCAATGAACTAACACTGAACTGACACTCTATTATTATCCATGACTTTGATGCGCGAGTTGTAAATAGTTTGAATCCCGAGATTTGGCTAAGAGCCAGTGTTCTAATTTTTATTATGAAGCGAGATATAAAGGGAAGATGGCCGGAGAAGGGTATTATTAGGCCTCGCCGGATTGCTGTAAGCTAAATTGTTGTTATATAGTTTCTGCTAAAAGTGTATTAGTTGAAATTAAAGTTAGTATTCTGTTGTTCATCGATTATTTGTCATATTGGTTTAGTAAAGTGACTGTTTATATATCATTTACTTATATATATATGATGCTCATCCATGTATGGATGTCAATAAAACAAGTTAATGAAGTACCATTTTAGTATTATAATCAATCAATTTTAAATATTACCAATTAAGGGCCGATTTATTTAGTTGGGCATACATCCTTTTTCGGGCTGCCTAGAAGATTTTTATATACATATAAAACATTTTTAATAATTTATTTTAGATTTTTGAGCCTCAATTTATTACATTTCTTCATATTTTATGCTATATTTTATCCAAATTTTAGCGAAAAATATTTAAAATATAAACAAAAAGCACTAGTTATCTATATGTCCCTCATATGATTCCAAACAATAAAAGTTCTGAAAGTGGGTTCGTTTAATTTAATAGGTATTTGATTCTATATTTATAAAGAAACATTATTGGTATTAAGTTTCATTTTCAAAGGTAAAATGAAGTAATGAAAAAAAAGTGTGAGGTGTTTTCAATGAAATTTAAACGAAAATCGAAGAATGCCAGTAATTATATTTCTACACCATTGATGACTTTATTCTGACTTGTATTGTTTATAGAAAATATAATAGAAATTATACTCAATGAACAAATGCTCGTAAAAACTTTCGGTTAATAATTATTTCACAACGCAGTGTAATTCTAAAACCAAATTTAGTGAAACAATTATATTATGTCAGTATTACTCATTGATAATTAATTAAAACCTCAATGAAAGTAAATATGAATTGATTGTTTAATACCCGCTGCTATTTTGGAGCTCGTTTTACTTTATGATACTTTTCAGAAGTCATAAAAACCTCATCTCAATTTACTTTTGTTTAATTCCTTTTAACTGCTTAATTTTAATTTCTTCTACCTCTTCGCTATTGTTTGTGTCTTGAATAGCAAAATGGCATTAGTCTTAATCTTGATTTAGAAGACAGCAATCATAATCATTACGTCTATTTAAAGGCACAGATATTGCTATTTATCGGTTATAACAGTATTATCATCTTTGCGATGAAAATTTATAAAATGAAAAATATCGGAACAGAAATAGTAGAAAACACTAGAGATACAAATATAGAGTTGACTTCTTTTTTTACCTCAAGATAATTAGTATATTCAGAATAGGCTTTCTGGAGTAATTTATAAGAAAATTAAATTATCAAATATGTAATAGTGTAATGAGATTTCTAAAAGTAAAAGCAATTATGTTAAAGCAATATCTGTATAATATGCTTTAACGCAGGATTTTTTTTCAAATGAACTATGTATTTAATATATTTGCATTTTCTCTAAGTGAAACAACATAGCCAAAATAATTTATGTACACTAGCTAAGGCGATGATATTCCAGAAAATTACAACGATAATATTTGCAACTTTAAAACTGTTTTTTTTATGATACAATAAATATTGATGTTTCTTTACTAATTCGGTTTACAGCGATTTATTTGCCTCTTCCAAAATGAAAAGTTAATGAACTATTTTTTGTATAATTTTAATGATATACAAACTGACACAGTTTTTTGTGTCTTTAATGAAAGAATTTCAAGACTATTTTATTGATACGTATGTTGTAATTAATACTAGTTTCTTAAAGCAAATTATTATTTCGTGTGTTATATTATGTAACACATCTACGGTACGTATGTAAATAAACTTTTTTTATTGTTTTTTCAACTGAATCAATTTATAAAGAAAATTACAACATCGAGTAATTGTATCATAATCTCTGAAAATAATTTAAAAATATATTTTAAAAATTTTATATAGAAAAATAATATTCAGAAAATACTTATTTTTAGATATTATCAAGAAGCCGTAACTCTTCATTAAGATTTGATTGTTCCATATCAAAGTTTTTTTTTCTGAATTTTTTTATCGAAATTTCTTGGAATATATTATTTGTGATAAAGAATCTATCATCGATTTCCTGTTCTAGAGTCTCATTTCATATTCAGTGCTTCAAATTTGCATCATAGACAAAGAATGAAATTCCTTCAGTTATTTACGTATGAAAAATTCATCAGATTGTCAAGAAATCTGATTTCGTCTTTCTACAAAATAGTATTGACTTTAGTTAAAATTAAAAATATTTTGTTGATGTTATTATTTCTCTGATGAATAGTTTCCGTTGTGCATAAAAATATTTTCATCACATGATTTAACATTACATTTTTTTTAATTACATGACTTTCGTCGTTAGTAATCTTAAACAAGAATGAAAAATCATGCGTAAAGGATAGATTATGTAACACTTTCCAACGCTTCCAAAATAATTTTACAAATCATTACCGTTTAATAAGCTGAAAGATAACATCTAAGTAAACAATTTGGAAAACGCATAACATACTTGAAAACGTAATTTCAGGAATTTCATATACAATATCCTGAAAAAAAGATCCGAATACTTTTATTCAGCCCTGTATATAATCTATAGATTTGTATATATACTACATAGGATGCTAAATTTTAGTTTAGTTAGAAAACGCGTAGCACAGTTTAAAATTCTACTTCTGGAGTTTCTGTCAATAAGCGGAAATGTGTTCGCGAACTTCTGTGCTTCCCTGCATATGATCTACGGAATATTTATACACACCATGTAATAGACAAAAAGTGAGTTAAATTTAACCCCTTAATCGTCGTGCCCGAGACATTCACGGGCAGCGTAGGTTACGCGTGTTTTATTCAAATTGTTTGATTCCCACCAGTTTTTTAAAATAGTTTTATTGGCTTTATTCTTGCATTATCTTATCTGTCTATTAAATAAGACGAACATTTCTACTTAAAAAAACTGGTGGTAAACAAGCAATCTGAATTTTTAAAAAGTAGCCTACACTTAAAGTGCGCGACGATTAAGGGGTTAAAATCGCGTTCAGTAACTTAAAACGCACTTCCAGGAATTATTGTTAACAGACAGTGGAGAATTCTTTTGCGTGTCCCTATAAATGTACGATGACTGCTATACACACAATATTCTGTAGTAAGCCTCTTGTATGAATTATAATGTACTTACTAGAAATTTTACATGAAATATTTACTGAATCTTGTTGAAACCGCTATCGAGTAATGTGTTAATTGTAGGTTTACAGCCGTATTTGTTCCTACTTTCAGAGTTAAAAGCTAATTGCTTCTGTGATCAATATCTTCAGTTGTGCATAAAAATATTTTTCTCACATGTCTTAACATTACATTTTTCTTTTTTGAATTACATGATTTCACATGCATGTCAGTCCAGGCATCTATCCCAAATTTAAAGGATACATGCCCAACTGCATCGGGAATGATTCCTCAATTGTGATTCGAGATAAGATGCCCCATTAATATTTATCAAATAACTTTGACGCGTGAATTTTTTTTTTAAGTCTTGCAATAAGGAAAATTGATAAATAATGAATTAATGAAAGTAATAGCTACGAAAGGAGTCAAATATGTCCACTCTTTGACTTCATCTGAAAGAAGAGAGAATGTGTCAGTTGTTGCATGTATTATCGCAGAGGGCTTGGTGCTCCCCCTGTTCTAATGCTTAAAGGCGTGAGAGAAAATCACGGGTTTTCAAACGGTCTTCCTCCGGGATGAGAAATTTAAATAAACCCAAAATCTTATGTCAATTTATCTGAGCTTTTCTGTAAAGGTCAGTTTAAAGCCATCCTGAGTAAGTCGTCCTGAAATAGCCATAAATCAAATATCTTCCATTATTCTTGAATCATTTTGTGGTAATCGATAAAAGAATGGGGAGATTCAACAACATAAATTGTTTTTTTCGACCTATACCCTATACGCTCTCGACCTTAACCTCTGACCTTTAGAGATGCTAAGAAAGTTATAAAATATCAAAGAGTCCGAAATTCCATATCATAGATAGCGACACATAAAATCGCTATCTGTTTGAACCTTAAGTGGCTGAAGGAACACTTCATTCCAAGAAAACAACCAAGAAAACCCCTTCTCATCCTCGACGGTCACTCAGAGCAAGTGCGTTCTTTGGATATGCTGGATTATGCAGACAAGAATGACATAATCCTACTGTGTCTGCCAAATCATACCACACAAGCTCTGCAAAGGCTTCATAGGGCATTTTTCAAATCGTTCAAAGTTAACCTCAAGAAAGCAACGAATCAGTACATGAAGCATAATCCCCAGCAACAACTTAAAATATTTATGCTGGCATTGTCATTGGAAATGCATGGAAAATGACAGTGTCTGCTGAGTACTGCATTAATGGGTTTGTGCGCACCGGAATTTTTCCCCTATAATTGTAAAGCTGTCCGTAAAAAATTTTTTCTGCCATTTCTGACAGATGTTTATCTCATTATGATGAAAGGAACACAAGAGTCTTGCCGTCCTCTATATAGGATTCTTGAAGAGACGGTCTACTAGATGACTGCCAAAAGAATACAGATTTGATGGACAACAAAATTTCTCGAGGTCAAAACTCATCTGTTTAGATTGAAAACGTCCAAGGAGAACCTCGTGCTTCTGCAAGTCATTCTCCTTCTAAATATTTAATTAAAATCAGCCCTGTTTCTGCTTTTGCATTGCTCAATAAAGGGTATAATAAGGTAGCCCGAGTGCTTGACAAAGAGTACATCAGAACCAAAAAAGACGGCAGCTCAACTCTAAAGAGAAGCCATTCAGAAAGTCAGACAAAGGAAAGAGAACACGGCCTACCAAAAAGCTAAAAGTAACGAGACAATATGAAGAAAATAGTGATGAACCGGGGAGATTACCACCAATGGAAGACATCTGTTTAGAATATCATAAAAATTATTACGAAACTAAACTTCGTGTGAAGTGGATACACTATATGGATTGTGTGAGATGGCTACAAGAGACGTACACAATGTATAATATCCGTTGCAACATTTGCAGACAAAAAGAAAAAAGAAAAAAAATAGAAAAATGACAGTAAAAAGTAAAGAGTTTCTATTGAAGATTTCAATTATTTGAATAAATTATTTTAATTAATGATTGAATTAATTATTTTAATGAATTATATTAATTAATTAATTAATTTAATAAATTATACTAATAAATTAATTATTTTAATTATTTTAATAAATTATATTAATTAATAAATTATACTAATAAATTAATTATTTTAATTATTTTAGTAAATTATTAAAAAGTTATATTAATTAATTAATTATTTTAATTATTTTAGTAAATTATTAAAAAGTTATATTAATTAATTAATTATTTTAATTATTTTAATAAATGTGGATTAAAAATGATTTTTATTTTGAAAATGAGTAATGTGTTCCTTTTTTTTCGTTATTCAATAATTGAAATTAATTATTAGAGTTAAAATAATGACTAAACTAAAAAAAAAGGTAATGAGATATTGATAAAACAGAAAATTAAAACTAAGACTGCATGATTTCTTCCTAAAAATAATAAAATATCATGGAAACAAAATATCTGATATTTTACAAATCGTGTGGTACAAACCGCACTCAAATGCGATTCTTTTTAATTTTTCTCTGAATCCTTAACATTTGAATGTATTTAAAGGATACCCTATATAATGACACAATATTATTCATACAAAATATCTATCAATATAACCATCAAGTCCTTCTTACGACTGGAAATATGGGGACTTTTACAAAGTAATTTCCAATTTTTTTACACTTTTATTCCAGATGCTATTATTTACGGAACACTTGAATTATGCTATTTCATCGAGAAAATACGTTTCTTTCGCAAGATTATAAAAGAATTGCTTTATGAAAATTGCTTAAAATTTTCTTTTGCAGTTCATCTTATGTCTTAGCATGAAGCGATATACTATGTTATTTTGGATTTGACGACAAAGAAAATCGGTTTTCTTTTATACTTTCAATATTTAATACATTTTCCTATTGAAAGCGCACATGTATTTGAAACTACTTTATATTTATGTAATTTCCTTTTTCTTACATCCATTCGAATTTCTGTACTTATATATTATTTGATTTTTTCTCAAGCTTTTCAATTTTATAAACGACTAGCGGCCCTCCCTCGCTTTGCTTCGGGTTAACCTTGAAAACCTTCATCTCTTTGTGTTTTCTGTAGACCTTTTCAATGTGTACAATAATTAGTACATTATTTTGATAAATCTTGTAGGGTTCAGCCTGCGTTCGCAATGTATAAGCGGAAAAAATGAAATTATTTACGACATCACATTAAAACCCCCAAAAATAACAGTATTTCTCCACTATTTAATGGATATACATATAAACCTTCCTCTTGAATCACTCTATCTATTAAAAAAAACCGCATCAAAATCCGTTGCGTAGTTTTAAAGATTTAAGCGTACATGGGGATACAGGGACAGAAAAAGCGACTTTGTTTTATACTATGTAGTAATTTATCTGAAATTACAAAGCAAAACATATGGTTATTATACATATAAACCTTCCTCTTGAATCACTCTATCTATTAAAAAAACCGCATCAAAATCCGTTGCGTAGTTTTAAAGATTTAAGCGTACATAGGGATATAGGGACAGAAAAAGCGACTTTGTTTTATACTATGTAGTGATACGTTGGTATTTTAACCCAATCAGTGATGGGATTACTTTGAATAATTGGAATATAAAATAAAAATTTTAAACAGGATTTTAAAAGTATCTTAAAACTTTCACAAGACATTATTCAACAATGTTTTAGATATCGTAACCTATATATATTTTTTAAATGATATATATTTAAACATTATTCTATTACATAATTCAATGCTGTAAATATCAATTTTAACCACTTTCCAGACAATGACTTGAAGCACTTGACCAAGGTTGGTTTTTGTTTGCAAAATCGGCTTGATCTCCGGTTTATATCATGTATGCACACGCCTTTAGTAAAAAAAAAAAATCTCTTGAACTATGCAAAGTATTGTAATACAAATTATACTTCTTTCTTCAAAAATAATATTAAAATTTTGCAATAGAAAATTTACTTTGAATACAACACTCCAAAAATCTTGAGTGACTACTAAGAGGTAAATGTAATTAAATTAAGCAAAAAAGACATATATATATATATATAAGCAGTAACCATCACATCATAAACAAAACAACTATATATTTGTGTGAACAGCGCCAGAAGCTGCATATTAGGACACACAAATTCAATATAAACCAGCAAAAACATGAAAATATATGTAAAAATAATATTAATTATTTTTACATATATTTTCTACTGTGTTTTCTTGTGTTGTCTTGTTTCTGGTGAGGGGGGTGGCGCTGGTTCAGGCCAAAATCATGTTTTTGCTGGATTATATATATATATATATATATATAGATATATACTTTTGAAATATGCATTCATATGTATTAATTGCGCTAAAATTACTTACATGTTTCTAGCTTTTCAAGTCTTGTTGCTTTTGAACAAAATTCTAGCATTGCGGGAAAATTCCTTCATTTCAGTGATTACAAAAATATCAATACAACTTCTCATTTTAACACATAAAACACCATTTATCTTTCAAAATAAAATTTAAGAATTTACTTTTGTCTTGCGATTTTAAGCAGAATATGACTCATAACATGTATCCTTTTCAACCTACATATTTAATCTAACTTGAAATTTATAATACAGAATTAAACATCAAACTATATATTTATGTTTATAGCTCAGTGAATGTTTGTTTGCTCAGTGAAATATGAGAAATGAAGGTATCTGGGACAAAACACAAAGAAAAAAAACAAGTTACAGTAATCAAAAATAAAATTGCACATCATGAAGGAATGTATTTAAGTATATGCCGGTCACACGGCTGGAAGCGGTAATAGGAAATTTAAAATGATTAAGTTTACGTGTGGATTGTGTCAAACGATATCCAATTCTGGCTATAAACGTCAGCAGCTGGATCATTTAAATTTTTTTCAGTGATCAATTGCAGCAACGGAGTGATTGAAAAATCATAGGAAATTACTCGGAGGCGCGACTGAATATCAGCATTTAACAAATAGAGAAATAAACAAAATCATGGAAATGCCTGATCTACGTTTGTCCATGGGCGCGACTAACATGAGTGTTGGATGCTACGTGAGTGCCATCCAGCAATGTGTGGCACGATTAGCGCAAGACAATCTGTAAACATTCCAAACAGGGAGTACATCACAGAGGTGGATAAAAGAGTCCACTGACCGGCAGACAAGGGAAAAAGGTAGCAAATGAAATGTAATGCACTTGAGCTATTTAACGCAATAAAACGGTTCCTAAGAAATATATTTAAATAAACATAAATGAACAATTTTTAGAAAATATTTTTTATATTTTATTTAAAAAAACCGACGATATAATGTCCTATTGATTAATATATGATTAATGAAATTTTTCTTTCGTGTAAAAACGAAATGTATTATTTTAGGTAAAATAATATTTGCAATATATTTTTTTAATATTCAGTTGCATAAACAGTCAATCTATACATTTATAAAATGCGCCTGTTTTGAAATTATTTTGCATTTCTTACCTATCCATGATTTATTTCCGCATTGCAAAAAATTGCTTTTCTATCTCGTGTTGAAATAGAAAGTGGCATAAATTGATTAGCACATCTATTGGTTTTGATAGCTTGAAAACAATGTCTCTGACAAGACACCATTTGTCAACATACATGTGACAAATGTAACAAAAGGCCAAGTCTAACTTGGGATTTTTTTAAACTTAGATAAACGATATGTAAAAAAGATATTTAAATATATATTCTACGAGAGTTTTGACGAAACAGACTGATATAATGTTACTATGATTAATTTTCTATGACTGAACTTTTTCATTTCTTATAAAATTGAATGGAACTGCTTTACTTAAAATGCTGTTTACAATATTTTTTTCACATTTTAATAAATAAACACTTTTTTCTAATTATTCAAGCAAATACATTTGTCGTTCTATTACATGACGTTTTTTCCTACAAGAATTTTTTTTCTTAACGCAAATAATTCTTCTGTATCTCGTACTAAAATCGAAAGTGTCATAAATGTATTATCGAATCCAAGTTTTGTCATAGTTTGATAAGATCTACAGAAACAAGACAACATTTATCTACGCGCAACTCAGAAAGGGGTATTTGGGCTTTCTAAATATAAGGAATAAAATTGGAAATTAAAAAAAATAAAAAATACGGGAGAAAATTTACAATATATTTTTATTATTAATTAGCATAAACAGTCAATCTACTGATTTAAAAATGCATCATTTCTTAAAGTATTTCGAAATTCTTACCTAACAAAGATCAGTTTCCGCATTGCAACAATAAATTTGCTTCTATATCTTGTGCTAAAATGAAAAGCGACATAAATTGATCAGCACGTCTATTGGTATTGATAGCTCGATAACAATGTGTTTGATAAGACCCCATTTGTCAACATGCATGTGACAAATATGAAACAAGAACGAAAAATCATGCGTCAAGCATAGATTATGTAGCACTTTCCAATGCTTCCAAAATAATTTTACAAATCATACCGTTTAATAAGCTAAAATATAACTTCTAAGTAAACAATTTGGAAAACGCATAACATATTTAAAAACATAATTTCAGGAATTTCCAACATATACAATATTCTGAAAAATATCCGAATACTTTTATTCAGCCCTGTATGGCATCTATAGAATTGTATATATACTACATAGGATGCTAAATTTTAGTTCAGTTAGGAAACGCGTAGCACAGTTTAAAATTCTCCGTCTGGAGTTTGTCAATAAACAGAAATGTGTTCGCGAACTTTTGTGCTGCCCTGTATAGGATCTACAGAATTTATACACATCACGTAATAGACAAAAAGCAAGTTAACATTAAAATCGCGTTCAGTAACTTAAAACGCACTTCCAGGAATTATTGTTAACAGACAGTAGATAATTCTTTTGCGTGTCCCTGTAAATGAACTATGACTGCTATACACACAATATTCCGTAGTAAGTCTCTTGTAATGCACCTTAGTGATCTATATAAATTTCAATGCGTTTAAAACTAGTCGTTGGGGGCCACCGTAATACTTACCCATCATGGATATGCATAATGTAAAATATTAAAATAAAAATGTGTAAACTACTTATAAAGTGCATTGCAATTCAAATAAAATCGTGGCTTGATGACGTCACAAACTTTAAAGTCTCGATTACTGAATTGCTTGAAAGAAACATCCTTATAACTCCAAAAATAATAATTCTATTAACTAGCAGTTTATTGCATCTGATTAAGCGTCAAATATCCAATTAAAATATATCTTTGAAGTGAAATTTGGATGAAATACAGGGTCATGAAAAATCGAAGAGTTTGGAAAATAGGATTCCAAATATCTCAGCAACTAATTATCCGATCAACTTCATGCTTTATGCAAAATTTATGTTTTTTTATTGTCTTTTATATTCATTTCTTAAAATAAACAATTTCGAAAATTTTTATATACCTTTCATCAGAACGAATATTTCGAGAGTCCGAAAAAAATTGTACCGGTTAATCGAGGTTATTGAAATGAAATAGGCTTCTTCCCATTATTACATACTAAGTACATACCAAATTGCAAGTCTCTATCTCAATTTTTTCGGGAGATAGAGCGTTTACAGACACACAGACACACACACAGACACACACACAGACACACATACAGACACACAGACGGACGGCAAAATTTTTTTTCTAAAAATATGTTTTTCGGAATCTCCAGTGTCTGAAACGTGTAAATCCGTCAAAATTTTTTTTTCGATTTCCAAAACGATTACAAGACTTACCCTATACTACGTATGATGGGTAAGTAATAGTGAAACATTATTTAAATAAACCGCAGACGATTTTTCTCCATAGACGTAATGTAACGGAATTATTTTTACTGTCCCTGTAAAGTAACTATAAGTGCTATGCACACCCTGTTCCATATTAAGCTTCTTCTAATGCACCTTAGTGATATATATAAATTTCAATGCGTTTAAAATGGTGAAACATTATTTAAATAAACCGCAAATGATTTTCCCCCATAGACCGCAATGTAACGGAATTCTTTTGAGTGTCCCTGTAAAAAAACTATAAGTGCTACACACTTCCGTTCAAATAGGGAACATGCTATAGATAACGACAATAACATATAAAAATTGCAGAGCAATCCGAGCATATTTACGGGAGTTAGAGCACGGACAGACGGCAGACGGCCAGACGGCAGACGGCCAGACGGCCAGACGGCCAGACGGCCAGACAAACCGAAGTCATAAGCACTTTTCAACTAGGTTGGAAAGTGCTAAAAAAGGTCAAGTCTTCGTTGGAATTTTTTCTAACATAGATAAACGGTACACCTAAGAAGGATATTTAAATAAACACAAATGATTTATAAGAAACTAGTTGACTCGCCCGGCGTTGCCCGGGCTTATGACAATAAAATTAAATAAACTACATTTTGTATGATTTTATATCTTTAACCCTATTTTGTATGAAATTATTTATTTAGAAATGCTGCGCAAGCGACGGAAAATCCTTTATTTCCACCTGCCGCCGATTGGACGCATTCTGATCTAAATGAACCTCTGAAACGAGTTCCCATTGCCTCCCGCACCTTACATCAGGCGTGCTGCGTACGCGCTGCAAATTTTTTTAGTTCCATTTTCCACCTCTAGGGGGCGCAATTTGTTGTATACGAACTTCCGACAAGGGTGCCTGTTGTATCAAGGGAATTGCATGAACCAATTCCCGTCGAAATCAGGACCATAGAACTCGAGAAAATAATGCGCCCCTGGCGGTTAAATGTGGAACTAAAATCTGTAACGCGATCGAAAACCATGTCTAATCATTTAAACCCCGTTGTCTTCGGGTCCATAGAATCCGACATAAGAATGCACAGTTAGAGAAAAAACTTGTAGGATTGCCGCCAGAGGCGCTTGGTCAAGTTCTCAATAACAAATCATTTACTTTTATTGTTGGAATGTGTCAAGTAAATACTGGTTGTGTACTTTTATTAGGAATATAAATTAATTTTTTACAAAAATTGTTATTTGAAATTTTCGGTATTCTCTATATATAACATTTATAAAAAGCTACGAGAAAAACTGAAAATGTTAAATTTCTTAAATGGAATTTGTTTTGTGTAAATCAGAGCAAGGCGGTAAGCCCCCTCCCCATACCCGCAAATATAACGAATAATTTGTTCAAGAAAACCCTCTTCCCGTCCATTAAAGCGACCCTTAAAAAATAATTATTTTTCTATTATAATTAGAGCATAAAGAAGACGCTACTTTAAATTAGCCGCCAGATGGCACCCCTTTCCATACTCAAATTCAAATCTATATCTTAATTAGTTATCTTAATTTTTGTTCATTAGTAAAAATGAGCAATGATTTCCTTTCATTTTCGCAAAGTAAATGGAGGGATCGACCAGAGGCACAGATCTCAGTTTTTAATGAAAGCGGATCCCTATCTGGTACTTCCTCGGATTTTTTCGACTGGCACCGCCAGATTTTTGCAGTTTTTTTGCAAAATTACGTGCCGAATTAAAAAAAATACATTGTCAAATGCACAAAATTTGTCTCCATATGCTCAGGAAATTTCAAATCTATATCATAATTAGGTTTCTTAAAATTAGCTAATTAGTAAATAATTTTCAAATTCGTTCATTTCTGCTTGCAAACCGAGAACAAGTGTTCTTTTCTTTAGCCATTTTGAAAAAAAAAGATGCATTTTCGATGCCATGTTTAATGAGATTCTAATTAAAATATTGGATAATTATCAAAATGTTAAAATTCTGAGTCCCGGGTGCATCAGATTAGGCCTTAGACTATCTAAATTTAAAATTTCAGACTTCTAGGTGCGTTAGATTTCGCTGGACACACAAACACACCAAGAGCAATTTTGTCTTTTTAGTATAAATATTCTGGATCAGCGGTTCCTTTTTCTTTTCTTTTCTTTTTCTTTTTTTTCTTTTTCTTTTTTTTGCATTTTCGTATTTCTTGTACCATCACGGACCCCCAAATTGAAAAATGAAGATACCAATATTCATTAATATATACAGGACGAACTTTACTCTCGAGCATCACTGTTACCCTTCACCGTATGTAATAACAGAATTTCTAAATATCTTCTGCGATTAAATAAGGCAAAATCTATTATTCGGAAATAATAGGGGTAGAAGTAAAGACCTTACACACCCAGTATATTAAATATAAAATATATAAACTAATAGAAAAATATAAAAATTATATTAAAGTACACTTAAACAGTAGCTTCTCCTTTCACTTTTATTGCTTGACTGCTTTCAAATTTCAGACAAGTAGGGGAAGGTGGCCTAAAATGATCCGAACGGGCAAAACGATCCACATATATTTTATTCCAGACAGGTCGCGCAATCTACAGGGTAACATATAAACCAGTTGTAATAAGTGACGAAGAAGCAATGGCGGTATTCAAGCGATTGCAGTATTGCGCGCCTGAATAGAATTCTTTGAAAAATTGGGTTTTATTACTTACTTTCATATTTATTTAGATATACAGTCTTTCAAGTACAGAAATATGACTTGGTTTACTAAATGGAGTATGTTTTTAGATGTAAATTACACATATGTATTGTCATAATTACATTTATATCCTTTATTTTGCCGATAAAAAACAATTTACAATTATTTTTAAATGAAGGATCATTTTGTCCTATGGTGAAGGTAAAATGATATTTTGGACACTTTAAAAAAAATCTATTTTTTTCATTACTCAATTTGGTTTAAAATATTATTAAAATATGTTTATAATGCAAAATATGGTATAAAACATGCTAGGAAAAGGGCCAAAGTTTTATTTAAACAGTTATGTTATTTTACACAAGTTTTTCCTTTAACGGTATCATTTTAGGCCACCTTCCCCTATATTATTTTTAATAAATTATTAATTAATAATTCAATTATTTTTATTGTTTCGAAAACTTTCTGAAAACTCTCTGCGGAACTCTTGGGGACCGCGGACTACAGTTTAAGAGCCACTGCTCTGGATAATTTTTGTCCAAATAGAATAGTATAAAGTTACTATGATTAATTATTTGCCATAAATGAAATTTTTTATTCGTGTAAATATGGACTGTATTGGCTTTGTTAAAATGCTGTTTTCAATATATATATATTTCATATTTTATTAAATAAACATTATTTTAATCATTCAAAAAATCAATCTATTGTGATATTTCATGGCATTTCTTTCCTGCCAGAAATCTATTTTCGTAACGCAAATATTTGTTCTTGTATCTTGTGCTAAAATCGAAAGTGTCATAAATATATTAGCGAATCCATGTGTTGTCGTAGTGGGATAACATCAACACCAGCAAGACACCATTTATCTACGCGTAACTCACAAAGCTGTCAAAGAGGTATTTTTTATTTGGGCTTTCTAAAAATATGGAATAAAAATGAAAATTCTAAAAAAATATATATATACGGGATTTAAGCGTTAATTTTAAATAGAAATAAATGTATAATTATCAGGAAATCTATAAAAAATATTGTATTTCTTCCTCTTACTAATATATAATGTCAATATTGTTAAGATTTGACAAATATGATTTGACATATTGATAAATTTCATAATAATGTTGTCGATTTTTCCTTTATTGTTCTCTAGTTAAATTATGGCACAGAATTGGTTATTTATAAAATTCATGTTATATCTGAAGATTGTACTTTTAAAAACGGGTTTTACCCGTAGTATATTGTATACAATTATTACTTTTGTTAATATAAATTTTACAGTACTTTTATTTAAAGTTTAAAAAAAAAAAAAAAAAAAAAAAAAAAAACTAAAATCTAATAATACAAGGATACAGCATTTGCAAATTAACTTGACATTTTTACTTGCGATGTATTTGATTACTTAACGCAAAAACACAATTTGCCGTGTCTTTTGATTAAATCGTAAAAGACAAATTGAGTAACAAATCTATGGGCTAAGACACTTGGAACTGTACAGTCAAATAAAATTTATGAACGATCAATTAAAACAGTTTTCAAAGAGATATGCCTAAGTTGCCTTTTTCTAACGTAGACAAATGCACTTTAAGTGTTATACGTATTTAAATATACAAAATATAGAAAAAAATAAATAGGAAATTCATAAATAGAATTCTATATCTTCGGATAAAACCGAAAGTGACATAAACTGATTAGCAAATCTGTGGACTGAGACAACTTCACAACATCTGAACTGACAAATAAAATTTATCAACGTGCAATTGAAAAAATATGTCAAAAGGGATATGTTTCACTTGGCATTTTCTAACATGGAAAAATGTCCCTTAAACGTTATACGTATATATAAACAAAATAGAAAAAAAAAGATTATTTCTAAATAAAATCCTGCTAATCGAAAGTGGCACAAATTGATCAGCAAATCTATGTTCTGAGACAGTTTCATACAAATTCAGTCAACAAATACATTTTGTCAACGCGCAACAGAAAACGTGTAAAAAGAGATATGTATCACTTGGTTTTTTCTAACGTAGGAAATTGTCCTTTTAGCGTTATACGTTTGTAAATAAACAAACTAAGAAAATAAATCGGAAACTCAAAGTCAAAATTCTGTAATTTCGGCTAATATCGAAAGGGCATAAACTGATTAGTAAATGTATAGGTGAGACAGTTTCATAATATCTTAACTAAAATGTACAATTTATCAACGCACATTTAAGAAAGGTGTCAAAAGTGATATGTATCACTTGGTTTTTTTCTAACGTGGGAAATGTCCTTTAAGCGTTATACGTATTTCAGTAAACAATAAAAAATAAATAGGAAATTCATAAATAGAATTCTATATCCTTAGTAAAACTCGAAAGTGTATAAAATGGATTAGAAATATATGGTCAGAGACAGTTTTTTTACATCTCAACCGACAAATACAAATTATCAACGCACAGCTGAAAGAAGTGTCAAAAGGAATAATTTGAAAATGTATACACATGGCTTTTTCTAACGTGGAAAAACTTCTTTTGTATGTTGTAGGTATTTAAATGAACAAAATATCGAAAGAAATATGTTATTTATAAATAGTTTTCTTTTTCGTGTTCTAAAATTGAAATTAGTATAAATTGACTAGCAAATACTTTAGTTGTGACAGATTAGTATCCTTACTCTCGATAAAACACTATCCGTCAACACACACGTGACAAACAATAGAAATGGTATTTAATTTTCTTGGGGTTTAGAAAATATAACACAAACGGTACCGTAACTTGTGGTTACTTTAACACAAGAGAGGGTTACTTGGACCAAATAAAATAAATTTAAATGCGTCTTGCGTGTACAGTGTATTCAGGTACTGCTGTTACCTGTATAGTATTGGTAAATCACGTCAGTACTCTCAACACAGCTGATGTACAACTGACATAAAACACTTTTTTCATGCCTTGGGTCCAAATAGCACACCAGCAGTGTTGAGCAAAATGTAATGAGATTAACAATTGCAAATTGCGATTGCATTTCGTAATTGCATTCTAACTTCAGCCCAAGTGGTAAAGTGTTGAGTGAGGTGAGCCATGCAGCTTAATTACCTTATATTTGGGAATTTACAAATAAGTGCTGTGAGTGAGAATAGACGTACAAGTCATTAAGTAAACTTCAAAATATTCATATTACTGTATTTAAAAAAATAAAAGAAATAAAAAGAAATAAAAAGAAAGAATAAAAGGTTAAATACCTTAAATTTGGGGTGTTACAAATATGTGCTGTGAGTGAGAGTAGACGTACAAATCATTAAGTAAACTTCAAAATATTTATTTTACTGTATGTTAAGAAAAAAGCTTAAGTAACTGAAATTTGGGAAGCTACAAATATGTGCTGTGAGTGAGAATAGACGTACAAGCCATTAAGTAAACTTCAAAATATTAATATTACTGTATTAAAAAAAAGAAAAAAAAAGAAAAAAAAGAAAGAAAGAAAGATTGCAATTAATTATGATTACTTGAAGTTACGATTACTTTATTCGTGATTACATAATCTGATTACAAAAGTAATCGATTACGTTCACCAATGCAAGTAACCCCAGTTTACGGTTACTATGATAGATAATGAATAGTAACGTAAATAACAGCATTTATAAATAATTTATATATGCTATTATATGTGTTGGATATATTTATTAAAACAAATTAGTATAATGTTACTATGATTGATTTGTAATAGATTGAATATTTCATTCGTATTAATTTGAAATTTATTTTTAAAATAAAGTAAATTTTACACTTTTTAGTTACCTAAATTAGTGTTACCTCTTCTATTAACTAAACATTATTTCCAATCAGACTAGACTTTATCCGACTAGACATCATTTATCAATGCGCAACTGACGAAGGTGTCAAAAGGGATATGTCTCTTATGTGTTTAATAAGATAAAGTATATCGGATATTATATTGAAATAAACATAAGTAAATAATTATGAAGAAATGTATAAATAGAATTTTGTTTTTGTATTTTATTCCTACTCTCCAGAATATAATATAACTATGAATAATATTTTAAAAATAAGACTTTTAAGTATTACCAAATTATAAACATCATTGTCCTTTAAAAGTATATTTTTTAATTTTTCTCTGGTAAATACCTGTTTCATTTTCATCTATTTGAAAATTCAAGAATGTTCCTGGAAGCTGTGCATTTAAAATCAGATTTTCCCATCAGATTATTTATGGGCGAATTTTTTTTTTCGAAAAAGCTTACATTACCTAGATTTCATATTTTGTTAATTAAACATACAATGTAATAATAAAATAATAAAGACTTTGTAAAATAACATGTAAATCTCAAGGAACATTTATTTTCGTAAAGCAAATGATTTGTTCTGTATCTTGTGTTGAAATCGGAAGTGGCATAAAATTATTAACAAATACATGGGTTGTGACAGTTTCATATCATTTCCACCGACAAGATAACATATTTTAACTCACAATTCAAATAAAGTTCCAGAAGGTAGGGGATTTCTTGTATTTTTATAAACTAGAAAAATGGGCTTTGAGAATTATACAAAATAAATAAATAAAATATAATAGAAAACGGGAAATATTTAATTATAATAGTACTTTTGCATATTGACTGGTATTATATCAGATAATTAATATTTGATTAATTATATTTTCATTATTGTAAAACTGAGACATATTATTCGATTTAAAGAAAATGTTACAATATTTTTTTTTAAATTTCTGTTGAATAAACGTTAAATCTAATCATTCAAACAAATGTCCTTTTTTTAAAAAATAACAAGACATTTCTCACCTACACGATATCTATTTCAGTAGTGCGAAAAGTTTTCTTTTGCATTTTATGCTAAAATCGAAAGTGACATAAATTGATTAGCAAATACATTGGCTGTGACAGTTTGGTAACACTGTCCCCGACAAGACACCATTTATCAGTTCACAAATCACAATGCCGAGAGAATAGATTTATCTTATTTGAATTTTCTAACAAAGTAAAACTGTATCTAAGAAAGACATTTAAATAAACATAAATAAATAATTATAAGCTATATTCTGTATAATTTTTGTCTAACCAGACTGGCAGAATATCAAATTGATTAATATGTAAAGAGGTGGAAGTCGTCGAAATTCGACGGAATAAAAAAGTTTAATTATTTTAGATGAACTTCGAATAAACCTACAAGAATAATTGCAATAAAAAATTAACCGTACATTGGTTAGTCAAATTATAAAAGCGATTATTAATTTGAACAATAGTTATCAATACATTTTTTATGTTCATTTAAAATTTTGCCATTGCAGAAAAATTAAATTTCTTTTATCTAAACCATATTTTACTTCAAAACAAAATAATAAAGTTAAAGTAATTAATCGATGCTCTATCTTCGTAATTACGAAATTCAAATTAGAAAAAATTACGTCACTCTGGTAAAATTACAGAATTTGTTTTTAATATTAATTTTATTAATACAAAAATATAAGATAAACATAACGTCTTTTTACCGGCTCTAACATTTTTTAGTTACTTCTTTATTTTCATAACTTAAGGATAGTTTAGCGCGTAATAAGTTATTATAAATATATTTCAAACAAAAATTTAAATAGTGTATGCCGGTAAAAAAAAATTGCAAATAAACTATTAATATTATTTCTATGTTTTATCCTTAGTTTATGAATACGTTGAGTTCTTAATCCGGCAGAGTAAAATTGCTTAAATTTCGGGCATAAAATTCATGTACTTACTTATTCATGTACTTACCACAAGTACTTACTTTGTGGTTGTATGTAGATAGAAAAAAACGTAATAATGTTTGTAAATCTTTTCACATAAACCCATCTCTGTTATCAATTTATCTGGTAATTTCTATAATGAACATTATGTCATTTAGCTGTTATCGAAGTAAACTTTTTCAATTTTACAAATGAAATTACAACTTTTATTTAAAACATGACGTCATTTTTAACGGTCAATTAATCTTGTGAAATTAGATTGCAATCTATTATTACGAGCTGAATGAAAAATTACTGAAAATCAATTGAATTTATTATAGCTGAATTTTTGCTACATCAGGCGGGAAACCAACAGAGTGGAAAAATGTCTATGACTGGATTCGAACCAGGGTCATTGATATTGCGCCCAACTCTCTGCCATTAAACGATCTGGGCGATATCTAACCCGGCACTTCTAGCTGTTATAAGTTGGTACGGTTGCACCTGCAGCACGAGATGGAATATTTTTTTAAAAACAACAACACTGTGGCAAGTATAAGAAGCAAATCACCAGTTATTCTTGCATCGATGAATATATATAATTTGTAGAGATGGCATACGCCTGTGTTAATACTAGTTGTATTTATAATAGCTGAATATTTACTAAATCAGGCGTGAAACTCACAGAGTAAAAAAGTGTCTATGCTAGGATTCGAACCAGGGCCACTAGAATTGCTCTGAAGGGTTGATGAAGGTACTCCATATCGTACTGCGGGTACAGACTTACCAACTTATTAGAGTTAAGAAGACCAGGCAGTATATCGTCTGGTTAGCTGAATGGCAGAGTATTAGCACACAATGCCAATGGTCTTCGTTTTACCGTCTTTTTCATTCATGTTGAATGTGCCAATGATGTCTTATTTAATTAAATTTAAAAGATACATTAATAAATGTTTTTTAAATTATAAATAGATATGCTTTATAAACCGGAAGAAATGTTCGCAAGAAAGAGGTTTTTGTGTACAACGTACAATAAGCCTTAAAATACATACAATCTGCTACCTCCGGTTACAATTGTGCTTTACAACTATAAAGAAAATGTTTTAAAAATGGTAATCATTTTCAGATAAAATAAATAAAATTATCATAACATATGTAAAAATACAGTAAAAATGACTATTTACGCACAATTTTAATGAAAAAAAAACTTGATATTACTGAAAATCCGATCCTTAATGTTATAAAGGTCTACATGAGGAATCGTTAAGAAACGCTATTCAGTTGAAAGATATGTGTTGAACTTTTGATATTTTAATAAGACGGATATATCGAAAAAAAAACTTAGAAATATGAATTTAAATGTTGAAACTCTGAAATTTTTAAAGGAAAATGTATGCTGGAAAAAGCATTTTACGCCGATAACTTTACGAATCTAATCTAGTCGTTGAACCATTAGCCAAAATTAGTTCTTTTGGTTTCAGCTCTGAGAATTTGATGATATGTAACTTTTTGGATTCACAATGGCCTAAGGTGTTCATTTCATGATGATACTATGACGTTTTTGGTAGCTTACAGACGCTGGCTGTATTCAAAAGATGGAAGCCATCGATCACACATGGATACGTAGGATTATTTTTTCAATTGTCACCTAATTAATGCGATTTCAATGAAAAAAGGGAAAGAACAAATATTGTTGTACATGATACTTTATACAAATAATATTTTTCAAAAAGATTTTCTTTTAACATTATTTTATTAATATTTTCGATTGTATAAACAGCTTAAAAGACATTTGACATGAAAGAAAACCGAAATCTTGTTAAACATTTTAATGCCTATTATTTTCATGTGGATAAGACACAGCAATTCAAGAGGAAATTAATACTGGTGAAAATATTTTACTCTGTCTCTTAGAATTAATAAATAACAGAAATATTTGTCTTCTTCACTACTATCATCATCGGTTGACATTCCTGTGTCCAAATTATTTCCATCGTCATAGTTGGAACAGTTCTGTATTTTTCACATGCTTGTACAGTACATCTGAGGTTATTAAAAAGACACTCAAATGAAGGCATGACTCTAAAGGCATAGTTCTAAAGCACCTTCTGAAGGCATAGTTCTAAAGCACCTTCTGAAGGCATAGTTCTAAAGCACCTTCTGAAGGCATAGTTCTAAAGCACCTTCAGGAGCAGGAGGACTGACAGTCCATCGGACCTCTAGATTAGCTCTTCCCTAACTGTTTGTTCCAGAAATCTAACTGTTTTTCTGGGCATGGGAGATCAGGATCAGCCTGTAGGCACTTTTCTCAAACAAGTGCCTGGTAATTAGCTCTCATTACATGTAGGTAGAGTGTATTACTGCATGGACGAAGGCGATGTGATTCTACAGACACCTTTTTTACAGAAAAAATCGTATAGCGCAATTCATTGATGTCAAAGTATTTGTGTTTTCCATGATAGAGCTGGCAAGCATACGACTCAAGCTGTTTCTACTTTCATCTGATTCGTCAGCTTGAGTACCAAGGGCACTTAAAGAATATTGGAATTCAGCGTTCTGAATCATTTCAGCACATTTTCAGATAATGCTTATTTTGCTATTCTTGTAAGTTCTATCTTGTTCTCTTCATTAAATAGAAACTGCTTCCATTTTCGTAGTGGGTATCCACGAGTGTATATTTTACTTTTTAGAATCACCGACAGCTCGTTTGTTTCGTTCATCACTTTTATTGACATCTGCCTATATGCTTAAGAAGTACAACATGTATTCTGAGAGTGGATGTAGATTATTATATTATTTTAGAAAAGTGATTCTCTGCTACTTGTCCAAATGTTTGTAGCCCCTGCGGTAGCTTTTGACCAAATCATATTCCGTCAGTGATGTTAACACCATCATTTATAATTCTTTCAGCCATTGCAAAGTCGTTTGTCATAACATTCGTCCGTTTTGATTTGCATTTTTAACACTTAACCATCAGATTTTGCTAAGAACCATGGAAGAGGCCCCAGACGGTAGGAAAAAACAGTTATTATGTCCAAATTTCTTTGCTCTGCGATGATCGTCATCTGAACAAACATATGTCTTTCTGCCTTTACAACAAACTCTGATTTATTAAATTTTACACTCTGTTAGGTAGCTTTTAATACAAAAAGCTACCTATTGCAGCCGTTCGGAGGAAAGCAATTAAAAAAAATTTTGGTATATTTTCACCGATCATGACCTCCAAACCCCCAAACCACCTTCCGTTCAAATGTTGATTTATATATATATATATATTGTTGTGAGTTCGGGGTTCGAAAGGACTGATGCCAATATATAAGAACAATAAAAAAGGCTTTATTCACTATAAACAGTGCAATACGATCACCAATATCTTCTGAAAATTACAAGATAATCAGTAATCTTCAAATCCGATAAAAGCGCAGCAAAATTTCACACAGAAACAATGCGTTCAATACGACGTATCAACGACAAAATCGATCAGAGTAACACAGTTCTCAATGCAAAGCCTCTCGTATGAATTCAATCGCAGTTGACAGACAACTAACTAACTGAACTGGTGGAGGTCCCTTATATAGACTTCAGGGATCTTTCCAGATTTTTCCAGAACTTTCTAATGCTAGAAATTACCAGAAGGTCCTCCAACTCTCGATAGAGTACTCCAAACGTGAAAGGATCCCAATGTAAATGTATAAGGGGGGGTTGCACAAAAAGTCGCCAAATCCGTCGCCAACTTGGCGACATTTGGCGATATATCGCCAAATTTGGCGACAAAAATAAGTCGCCAAAACCATCGCCAACTTGGCGATAAACCCATTCCTTGGCGATATTCCCATAGAACTCTACTGTAAAAACGATGAGGGTGTAAGGTTGTTTTTCTTACAAAGCACCTGAGGCCTTTAGCATTGAGTTACATGATGCTCAATAGGAAATACATTAATATTGCAATTTTCACAATAATAAAATAAAATAAATTTAAACAAATGGAATATTTACAGATATATACAAAATTCATAACATTGCCCCCCTCTCAAGGACTGCACGTCCCGGGCAGTTCAACCTTTGATCGGAAAGCAAACCCGTTACCAACAAATGCTATACTATTCAAAACACATTCATGATGCTGAATTATACAAAATATACACTTATTTAAAAATAAAATAAAATTAAAGCATAGACATTATTACATACAAGTATTTAAATAATAATAACAATAATAATGATAATGCTAAGCAAAATAAATAATTACATTAATTTATATACAAGACCATGGTCATACTAATTTACATTATTTACATTACACTATTTACAATCAATGAACTAAGTACTATGGCCATAGTATGGAGCCAGCCTGTCGTAATGAACGACTCTAGGCTTCGAACTTGGTGACTTTCGGATCCGAATTACGACATCGTTCAGTCTGTTTAGGACTGTATAAGGACCGTCCCAGTGCGATTGCAGTTTGGGAGAAAGTCCTTTGCGTCGAGTCGGATTATAAAACCAAACCTTGTCACCTTCTTTGAATTGATGTCCCGTGGCTTTCGTGTCGTACCTGGTCTTCATCTTCTCCGTCTGTATGTTGATCCGCTCTCGAGCCAAGTTGTGGACGTCTTCAAATCGTGCCTGGAGATTCTGCACGTATCCCTCTGGCGATGAAGGCGCATCTGGAGGGCGACCAAAAATCAGATCACAAGGTAGACGAAGATCACGACCGAAAAGCATCTGAGACGGGGAATAGCCGGTCGTTTCATGGACGGCGCTGCGATAGGCGAGGAGAAACAAGGGAAGTTTTTGGTCCCAGTCTTGTTGGTTTCTTGAAACTAGCAGTGAGAGGTTGTTGAGGATGGTACGATTAAACCTCTCAACCATGCCATCCGACTGTGGATGTAAAGGCGTCGTCCTAGTTTTGTCCATTCCGAGAAGTTGACAGAGACCCTCAATCACAGCAGAGATGAAATTTCTCCCCTGGTCAGAATGCATTTGAAGGGGGACTCCATACCTTGATATCCACTGGTGTACCAAGGCATCCGCAACCGTAGAAGCTTCTTGATCAGGGATGGCATAAACTTCAGGCCATTTCGTGAAGTAGTCCATGACAACAAGGAGGTATTTGTTGCCATCAGCACTTCTTGGCAGAGGGCCTAGGATGTCAAGGGCGATGCGTTCGAAAGGTGCTCCTACATTGTAGAGATGTAATCTTCCTCGGCTACGTTTCTTTGGTCCTTTTCGAGCTGCACATGCATCGCAAGATTTGCACCATCGTTCGACGTCAGCTCTCGCTTTTCCCCAGAAGAAGCGCTCTCGTATTCTATGTAATGTTTTCATGACTCCAAAATGGCCACCAGTGGGACTGCCATGTAATTCCTTGAGGACCTCTGGTATTCGGGATCGAGGAAGTACCAACTGCCACCGAGATGTCTTCCCATCTTCCGATTCGAATTTTCGGAACAGGACACCATTCCTGACGTGGAGGGAGTTCCAAAGAGCCCAATATTGCTTCGTCGTAGGACTGTAAGTAGAGATGTCTTTCCAACTGGGCTTCGTGCTAGAAGATTCTAATAACTCCAAGATTGGTTTGATCTCAGAGTCTGCCATTTGATCTTCTCGAATCTTCTCATCACTCCAGGGATCTGGTGGCGTCAATAGTGAAGTCTTCGTCTGGCGTATGACATATTCGGGATTATACTTGCTCTCCGCTCTGGAACAATAGCGACAGCTCTCGGGACACGGTCTTCTTGATAGGGCATCGGCGTTTCCATGCGATGAGCCTTTGCGATGCCTGATGTCAAAGTCGTATTCCTGGAGCCGTTGTATCCATCTGGCTACTTGGCCCTCTGGGTTCTTAAAGTTCATCAGCCATGTTAGGGATGCGTGATCAGTACGAAGGAGAAATTTCCTGCCATAGAGATAGTGATGGAAGTGTTCTATGGCTTTCACTATAGCTAATAACTCCTTACGAGTGACGCAATAATTCCGCTCTGGTTTCGATAAACATTTGCTCCAGTATGCTACGACTCGTTCTTGGCCATCTATTTCTTGGGAAAGTACAGCGCCGACACTTTCATGACTGGCATCCGTGTCCACAATGAACTGTTTCTCGGGGTGCGGATAGGTAAGGACTGGAGAGGATGTGAGAGCTTCTTTCAGCCGCTGGAAGGAATTCTCGCATTCTTGTGTCCATAGAAACTTCTGCTTGCTTTCAGTGAGCCTATGCAATGGTCTTGCGATGTTGGAGAACCCCTGGACAAACTTTCTGTAATAAGTGCATAGTCCCAGAAAGCTTCGCAACTGATGGACATTTTCCGGACGCTTCCAGTTCTTTACTGCAGAGACTTTTTCAGGATCTGTTCGAACACCTTCAGCTGAGATGATGTGTCCTAAATAATTTACTTCGCGTTGGAAGAACTTGCATTTCAGAGGGTTCAGCTTTAAATTCGCCGCTCTTAGCTTCGTTAACACTTTTCGAATATTTCCAAGATGTTCTTCAAACGTGCGGCCACCAATGATGACGTCATCTAGGTAGATGAGACAAGCTTCAAAAGTCAGGCCTTTTAACACTGTCTCCATGAGGCGCTCGAACGTTGCTGGAGCATTGCAGAGCCCGAACGGCATAACTTTAAATTGCCAAAGTCCTTGTCCAGTAGTAAATGCAGTCTTCTCTTTGTCATCAGGATGGATCTCTACCTGCCAATATCCACTCTTCAAATCAAGTGTGGATAACCATTTATGTCCTGAAAGAGTATCTAGTGTGTCGTCTATTCTTGGTAGAGGATAGCTGTCCTTCTTCGTGATATCGTTAAGTTTACGATAATCCACACAAAATCTTGTGGAGCCATCTTTCTTTCGGACCAACACGATGGGAGATGCCCACGGACTTGATGACGGTTCGATGATGTCACTATTCTGCATCTCTTGTAAGAGCTTAGAAACCTCTTCTTGTTTTGCGAACGGCAAGCGTCTTGGATGCTGTTTAATCGGTGGATGGTCGGCAGTATCAATTCTATGACGTGTCAGAGAAGTGCGACCTATATCATTCTCGTTTTGTGAAAACACATCCTTAAATTCCTGGAACAGTCTTTCTGCGGCATGTCTCTGTTCAGGAGATAAATTTTCATTTCGTCCAATTACAGGTGTTAAACTTGTAGGCGGCTTCGATAACGTCAAGCTCGGGTCTTTGCAAACACAGGTAACTGGAGCACAGGTTGCAAGCACTTCACCTTTCTGGATAATTCTAGACTTTTCACTTACGTTCGCAATCCTCACAGGTATCACATCTCTCGACAGATCTACCAGCGCTGATGCTATTAGCACTCCCTTTGTGCTCTTCTCAGGATATCCAGTCAAGCCATACTGGAAAATTCTTTCGTTTCCAGTTAATCCAGGTATCATCATTTCGGTTCGAGGAGGGATGGTAACATCTGCCTTGGCTGTGATCCGTTGAATGGACCCGGACTCATTTCCAAGTTTGAAAATAGTGACATCTTCTTGAGCAGAGCGTAATTCATTATTCTTAAAATCCAGTGCAAATCCATGCTCTTTTAAAAAGTCCAGTCCGAGTATGAAAGGATCTGAAATATCGGCCACATAGACTGTATGATGGTAAGCGGCGTTCCCAAACTTTATTTCCAGTGTCATTCTTCCAAATATGTCGATCTTATCTCCTGTCACAGTTTGAAGGATTACACGTGGCGGGGTCCAGGAGAGTTTTTCTTTCAGCCGCTGAGCTAGATCTTTCCGAATGATGGTCACATTGGCTCCTGTATCGATGATCATATTACAGGGCAAATCATTGACACTTCCGACTAGAAAAACTCCGTTCTCGCCGCAACTTCTTGCAGAAATTTCACATACTTGAAAATGAGGCTTCTTAAGATCTGGAAACCTCCGCCCCGCAAGATGGTCAATAATCAGTTTTCTTGCTCCTCCGTTAGCGGGTGAGCTATTACCATCGGTGCTGGGTCGTCTTGGGCAGTCGATTTGGATATGGCCTTCTCCACCGCATCTCCAGCACTTGATCTTCCTGTAAGGTTTGTTGGCCATTAAGGAGTTCATCTTTCGCATTATGTCATTCATCTGCTGCTGTAAGCACTCCACAGCTCTATCCGACGTCTCAGGCAGGTTGGCTGCTCGCACAAAGTGTCGATCTTTCCTAGTAGCTTGCTGGGCTGCCTCGAATTTCAGAGCGTAAACCAAAGCCCCTTTTAAATCATTGAGATCTGCAATCCGGAGTGCTGTCTGGATCTCAGGGTCACGCACACCATCAATAAAATATTGCAGAGCTAAACTTTCTTTAATTTCAGTCGGACAGCCAGGATAAGCAAGGTGTGAAAGTCTCTCGACATCCGTAGCAAGCTCTTGCAGGGATTCAGTGGATTTCTGCTGTCGAGATTTGAGCTGGAGTCTGCTATATTCCTTCATGCATTTCTCGCCAAAGCGTAATTCTAAGGCACTGACGAGCGTTTCAAAATCCAGCGGTTCATTTGCAGGCAAAGTCTGTAGGACGTCGGCAGCATCAGCTCGTAGAGAAGCAGCTAACTGGCAAGCCTTTGTCTGGGAATCCCACCCATTGGCGTCCGCTACGATCCCAAATTGTGTCTTAAAAACTGGCCATGAGGATTTTCCGTCATAGGTCGAGAGCTTAATAAAGGCCCGAGGAAGCATATCTGGATACTTGATTTCTTCGGAATAGTTTCCGGCAGTTATCTTCTGTTTCTTGACTTTTTCCAAATCTTTTTTTACATTCTCTATGCTTTCTTCAACGGTCTTGGCGATCTTTTGAACTTTTTCTTCTACTCTTTCTTCTACGGTTTTGGCTGTCATTTGAACATTTTCTTCCATTTCTTGAAATCTTCCTTCAAATTTGTTTTCCACGGAGTCAATTCTGTCATTTAAAGATGTTATTTTATCCTCTATTAAGTCTTTCAACTGACCAAGGTTGGTTGACATATCCTTCTTCATTTCATCTTTTAAATCGCCAAGGTTGGCAGTCATTTTCTCATCCATCACTGACATATCCTTCTTCATTTCAGCCTGGTTCGCTGTCATTTCCTTCTTCATTTCATCTTTCAACTCGCCAAGGTTGGCAGTCATTTTCTCATCCATCGCTGACATATCCTTCTTCATTTCAGCCTGATTCGCAGTCATTTTCTCATCCATCTCTCCTAATTTCTCCAATAATTTAGTCAGTTGCGCCTCCATTGCTCTGGTAATCGGCATTCAACCCCACTCCTGACACCAATTGTTGTGAGTTCGGGGTTCGAAAGGACTGATGCCAATATATAAGAACAATAAAAAAGGCTTTATTCACTATAAACAGTGCAATACGATCACCAATATCTTCTGAAAATTACAAGATAATCAGTAATCTTCAAATCCGATAAAAGCGCAGCAAAATTTCACACAGAAACAATGCGTTCAATACGACGTATCAACGACAAAATCGATCAGAGTAACACAGTTCTCAATGCAAAGCCTCTCGTATGAATTCAATCGCAGTTGACAGACAACTAACTAACTGAACTGGTGGAGGTCCCTTATATAGACTTCAGGGATCTTTCCAGATTATTCCAGGACTTTCTAATGCTAGAAATTACCAGAAGGTCCTCCAACTCTCGATAGAGTACTCCAAACGTGAAAGGATCCCAATGTAAATGTATAAGGGGGGGTTGCACAAAAAGTCGCCAAATCCGTCGCCAACTTGGCGACATTTGGCGATATATCGCCAAATTTGGCGACAAAAATAAGTCGCCAAAACCATCGCCAACTTGGCGATAAACCCATTCCTTGGCGATATTCCCATAGAACTCTATTGTAAAAACGATGAGGGTGTAAGGTTGTTTTTCTTACAAAGCACCTGAGGCCTTTAGCATTGAGTTACATGATGCTCAATAGGAAATACATTAATACTGCAATTTTCACAATAATAAAATAAAATAAATTTAAACAAATGGAATATTTACAGATATATACAAAATTCATAACAATATATATATATATATATATATATATATATATATATATATATATATCCATTTTTATATATATATATTTATATATATATCTCACATATGTCATGCTGTAACTCTCTTATTTATCAACCGATTTAGATGTAACTGAGTATGTGGGTAGAACATACGAGGGTCTCGACCGAGTTCGTTGCCAGCTGCATCCGCCATCTTGTTTCAAAATTGCGGCCAGTTAAAATTCTTAAAATTTTTAAAATTTCAAAAACTTGTACAAAAAAATTATAAATCGAAAAATTGTTTATGTTAAGTGTTAGAACGTACTACAAGGTTTCTAGAACATTTTTTGTTTTTGCTAAAATGGCTGAGATATAGCAGTTTGAAATTCTAGGGTGGCTGAGTTTTTGAAATAATCTGATATTTGTTATGCTGTAACCCTCGTATTTATGAACCGATATGAAAGTGACTGATTTTGTGTACAGAACATACCAAGGTTTAAACCGAGTTCATTGACCAGCTTCATGTGCCATTTTGTTTCAAAATTGCGGCAAGTTAATTTTTTTATTTTTTTAAAAAAGTTCAAAAAAATTAATAAAAAATTATAAATTGAAAAATTTGTTTCCGTTAAGTGTTAGACCATGATACAAGAAATCTGGAATATTTTTCGTTTTGGCTTTATCTTAAAAAATGTCAGAGATATGGCAGTTTGAAATTCTAGGTAGGCTGACATTTTGAAACAATCTGATTTTTGGTATGCTATAACTCTCATGCAGAATTGCGTATTCAAATTCAGTATTAACAAAAACCGGGATTGAATCTTCAATAATCGGCTTTCAAGCAATTTAGCTTCGGGTGTCTGAGTAAAACGAATTCAATTTTTAAAAAACACGGACTATGAAAGCTACCTGTCCTCCCGGTACAGGCCGGAAGGAACTTTTCTTCTTCAAGTCAGAAAATGTCTTTAGCTTCTTTTTCTTTAGAGGTTTGAAAAATCTTTATGGCTTTGAGTCATCGGACCAATATTTTCTCTTCAATGTTTGGTAAGCTTCTTCACCCACCTCATGAGCTTTGACCATGTTTTCGACAATTTCTCGATTTGGCATTGCTCCAGTTGATAATATTACCATGTCTAAATCTTGGAATGGATTTATCCATTCATCGATAATCATGTTCGGCAAAGCTGAGATATAATGTTCGTCTTTCTGGTTCCTGCTCAAAGAGAGATCTGGATGTGGAACAGACTTTCCTGAAGAACAGACATTGGTTCTTTCACGAATCAAGTGAAGAGATGCTGCCCTCATACCAGAGTTTAAATAGTATCTGTCAACTGCGGCAGGTCTTTGGCTGGACTTTCGCAGTACCTTTTGACCCCTGCGTGTGTTTAATTATTGTCTCTGCAATCGCTTGGTCAGCAGGGATTCTGCCAAATGGGTTTCTTTGTCCAATCTGCACACCAAAGTCTTCTCGAAAAAAGAAAGCATAGATGGAAGGATGATCAGTTTCTATTGCTAACGTGTCAGCATAATTGACACTTAGATAACGCGCGTAATTTAAATAATCATATGCAAAGCACCAAGGTAGCATCTTCCAGACAGCCATAACATAGAGTTATACATTCAATTACCCTCTCTGGTTTCCCGCACGAGTATGTCTACCATATCTATGTGTGATAACCACAGCAGTGCCAACTGTCAATTATTTTCTGCAGATGTTGTAAGTACTTCTCAATCTCATCATATACTTTATATTTTTATTTATTTTACAAATATATTTTTTAAGATTTGAAATCAGTCCCATCATTTAGAAATTCTCACTTTTTAGTAAATCTGGCAAAACTGTGGACTTGCGATAACTGTAAAACTGTAGCTTTATATAACAATACTTTGGAGGTATCTCATTAAGATGACAAACACCGTATGTTGATAGCTTTTATACTTATTAAATTAATAGCATGCAAAATCAACAAAAGCTTTCCGATCACCCTGTTTATCGGCGGTCATTTACCAATATCGAGTCCATTAGCTAACCCGATTTTGAAAGTATCATTAATAAATGTCATGCTGATGTTACGGTGAATCCAAAAATGTATGGTGTTCCAAGTCTACGGATATGAAAGAACACGAACCTCTGGCTCAACAAATTATCCACTAAGCATGTATAAATCGCATATTTTCAGAAAATTAGATGACTGATATGTTTGCCGTTTTTCGACATATGAATGATACCGAGTCCCCTTAAATATTCATAAAATCTAATCAATTAAACAAGTGCATTTGTTTAAAATTTCCAACATAGTTGAAATATTTTAATTCATTTCGTTTGTCAGTCCGTCTCTCCGTGCTCTAACTCTCTCAAATGTACCCCGATTGCCCTTTAATTTCATATGTTACTGAGGATTATCATAGAATGTTCGGTATTCAAGTGTGAAGCATAAATAGTTCGTTTACAGAAACCCACAAAGTGTTTATTTACATTATGATCAATGGAAAAAATCTCTTGCGGTGCATTTGTATTTGTTGTAACGATATATCAAACATAATGAAATTGATATTCTTCTCTGAGATGGACTAGAACATGCTTTCTCAGGAGTACAGAATAAGTAGCATTTACAGTTCGTTTACAGGGATGCTCAAAAATATCCATTGTATTATGATCAATTGTCAAAATCGTGTTTATCGTGCATTTTAATGATGTTATGATACTTCAATAATAATGAAATTTAAAACTATCACTGAGGTAGAGTACAATATGTTTTCTATATATTATGAAGTACGTAGCATTTATCGTTCGTTATAGAGAAGTATAAACGTATTCGCTTAAAACATTGATTATGATCTATAATTGTTAGAAGTGACTTTTCCTTTGTGGTATGCACTTTCAAACTTTTCTAATCTTCAGTGCATTCTGTGATGTGTATAAATTCTATAGATCATATACAGGGCAGTACAAAAAAATCCGATAGATTATCGGAACAGTAGTTGCTGAAAATGAATTACGGATTACAGAGTTATGTGGTTTTTAAATTGCTTATTTAGCTATCGCTTATCATTTTTTGAAAAAAACGATATTTCTGAATAATATTCTTTTGTGTTGGAAAGTGTTTCATAATATTTGTCTGATGCATGATTTTACATTCTTGTTTGAAATCGCTTGGCAATTCTTACTTTCAAGATATATATTTCCGCAATTCAGAAGAAAAAGGTCTTCTGTATTTTATGCTAAAATCGGAAGTGGCATAAATTGATTAATGGATCCATAGATTGTGACAATTTAATAACATCACATCCACCAAAATATCATTTATCAATGCATAAGTAAACAGGATATAGAAAAAGATATGGTTCACATAGGTTTTTTAACACAGAAATATGGTATGTAAACGTTGTATTTAAATAAACATAAATAAAGAATTTATGGAAATAAATAAATAAAAAGTAATTTTCTGATACTTTATTCAATCTGAAGGCGTATATATTATACCTAAGATTAATTTTCATTATTTTTTTCTGTTAAATTATAACTATTTCCTCCTTTTTTATAGAATTGCATAATTTTTTACTTTCTTCTACTTATAATAGAAGAAAGTATTGTAATCGAATTTTTTGATTTTCGACGGGTTTACACATTTTAGGGATCAGAAATTCCAAAAAACATCTTTCTACGAAATGTCTGTCTCTCTGTGTGTGCGTATCTGTGTCCTCTTTGTACCCTCGAAAGGTATAAGAAGATATGCATAGAATTGAGCCAAATTTCTTGTATAGATTTTTGGCTATGGCCAGCATGTCCCACTTAAATTTTTGTCTATATCGCCGGAAGGGAACGCTGTGCTTGTTCTATTTTCATTATTTTATCATCGAAAAGTATATGAAATTATGCAAAGAATTGAAACAAATTTTATGAATATGTTTTTGACTATGGTCCCGCGATCTCAATTCAATTTGATATATAGATTCGGAAGGAAGCGCTGTAATAGCCACTTAAAGATTTCAAAATCCGAAAGATGTAAAAAAATTAGAAAACGTAAAACTTTTTGCCATTAAATGTTCGGCCTTGATTCAAGGCTTCCGGCGCAATTTTTGTTTAGCCTGTATCTTAAAAAACTTCTAAGATATAGCAGTTTGAAATATGGCTGACATTTTGAAACAAGACAGCAGGAAACCTCTATAAAATGGTTCAATTTGTGAGTTAGTGAACATGTTTACTGGCAAATTTTCTTGCAATGTTGTAATCATCGATACAACTCTTATATGCTTTAACACTATGCACTCATATTCACCAGCGTTAAATTCTAGCCAAGCTTGGCGACACTTGGTTACAAATCCCCAAAATTGGCGACGAAAATAGTTTCCCATGATTTAAGCTACTAATATATGACTAATTTGGCAAAATTCGGATTTAAATTCAATATTTACGAAAACTGGGAATGATTCTATATTTATCGGGTTCCATGCATTTTAGACTAGTGTTTTCTATTAAAATTAGCTAAAATCTTAAAACTAAGAAATAAGGTGGGGGGAGGGCTATCTTTTCCCACCGGTACAAGCCAGAAGGACTTTTCCTAGTTTTGCTGAACATCGGCAGCTTGCCCAACAAATGGTGTTTCGCCTCCAGGTAACCCGACGATTCGCAAGCAGCTGGTGTACAACAGAATAACAAAAAATATTGATTTTTTTGGCGACGTGATAGCGAATTCTGACGTATTAACATGTATGCGATAGAAGAAAGTTTTGGGGGCACATCCGACTAGTTTTAATTATCTCCAAAATTGTGTTTAAGGATAAAATAATTCGGAATGCAACGAACAATAAATGCAGTAACAACACCTCCAATTTAAGAATTTGAATTCTTTATTTTTATGAAAAATTTTTATGAAAAACTATTTTACAAAATATCTTATAAATGCAATTTTACATTATTTTTAGTCTGCCTTCGAGAGCACAAACGAAAGTTAATAAATAGTTGAAGCTAAATCAGCTGAAATTGACCGCCACTTCAATAAGAGTTTTGCGTCAATGACAGTGTCAGATGAATGCATTGACAGTATTCGGCTGACAGAATGTCAGTAGAACAAAATAGATATTTAGTGATCTTCTTTGACCTGAGTCTAGCGTTGCTGATTCGGTGTTACATGTACCATTCCTCAATATTTGTTTTCATTACTGCGCTAACGACTTTGTGATGCGAAAAGTAACCGTTGTTAATTGAAATTTTCGAAATTTAATTATGGATCTGAAAGTGTGAGAGATCGGTTGTTTTTTCCCATATAGCACCAAAGCTCCTGAAAACCCCCCAGAAGCTCCAATTCATCCCAAATTCCTCCTGAAACTGCAGTGACGCTATCAGGCGTTCCTGGGAAAGTTACTTTAATCACTTCCCCAGGACTGACCTCCCAGATTCTTCCCCGGGAGCAAGCTCCTCGGGACGATATTCCTAGGGAAGTACCTAAGAAGAGACGGTGCTGGTGCCATCTCATGGGTGATTTTGACACTAAAATAACTTATTATAACTTTTTATTAAAAAATATTTTTTTTTTGATTTGATGTGGTTCGATTTTTTAATTAATAAAGTTTATATTATTATTTGATTTATTTTATTTCCTAAGCACATCTGTTTAATGCTTAACTTTTAATTATTGTTATAATATTTAATTATCCTTATTTAGATATATATTTTTTTAATTTATAAAATGCAATTAAAATGTAGTTAAATAAATTGAATATAGAAAATTAAATTTAATATTCCACATCATATATTAATAATTAAAATAAATTAATATTTAAATATAAATTGAAAATGTATTATTTCTTTTATTTCTGATCTTTTAAAAATTAACTTGTATATTAATTCATTTTATTATTACATTCATTAATTATTTTTTCTGAACTTTCAACAATTATTTATATATTTATATATTTTTACTATTACTTTTTCATCTATCTAATAATTTTACATTGATTTCACTTATATACATTATTAGTTTCTATAGAAATAAGTTACTTTTAAATATAAAATTGATTTACTTTCTCCTAATAAATTATTTTTATTTTCAATTATAAGAAATCAGAATTATTTTTTTCGAAACACGAAATTTATCAAAAGTTTAATATATATTTATATATACCCATAATTTATAAATTAAGGATTAGAAATACCAAGTAAAAATTATTTCTTCTGATCCTTTAAAGACTTATATATTAAATTATTATTATTATTTGTATTAAATAATCAATCATTTCCTATTAATTTGAATTATATATATAAATAATTTTTGGATCAATATTTAATTTAAAAATATAAATTCGATTTATTATTTTTTTTTTTTTTGCTGACCTTTTTAAATTATCATATATATATATATATAGTATATATATATATATTTCTTTTATTATTCCTAATAAATGAGTATTTTTTCTTTTTCTTTTTCGTAACTGTAAGAAATCAAAAATTTGTTACAAATAAAGATTTTATCAACAGTTTAATATATATTTACATATCTGTATATATTCAGAATTTGCTAGTTAATAGATTAAAGATAAGCATTTTTTAATTAAACAATCTATTTAAAAAAATCTTATTTCGATTGTAAAATTTAATTTTCATGTAAGTTTCAAAATCGAATTATATTTAAGTCAAAGCGAGCATATTTACTTTTATTATTATTCTTCTATTAATTATTTTTTTCTGATCTTTTTAAAAATTACATATATATTTATGTATTTTATTATTACATTTTTAACTAATTAATAATTTTATATTTATCGTCATTATCAAATCAATAATTTACTTTTAAGTCTAAATTATAACACCAACTTAAAGAGATTACATGCTCAATTGAAATGGCACATTTCGTTTTAAAAAATACAAACATACAACCCCCCCCTCCCCCTGAATAAGTACCATAATGCAAATATGTTTAGTCAGGTCAGAGGTAAGGATAGAATTTTAACTACAATAAGAACATGAATAGTACTGAGCCGCCCCCAATTCCTTTTGATGGATGAAGAATGGATATGTATTCTTACTGGAATGCATGCAATACTTGCAATGAAAAGTAGTTGAAAGCATGGAACTTAGTTCCATGGTTGAAAGGAGAGAAACGTTCTTCTTCCGAGAATAAAGAGTAAGCTATTTCAAATTTAGCTTTGAGATAATTAAAATAAACAATTGTCGGTACAATAGAAAAATAATCTTTAAAGCAGTAGACCACTGATTCTATAAAAGACAAAAGTATTGCTTTTAAAGGATTTCCTTGTTTAGAATTTTTACACAATTCTTCGTTGACAACCATAACAAAGAACTCATATTTTATGTCAAAGTATCCGTACATTTAGGTTTTTAATCTCCTGAAATATTAGTTTTGTTGAAAACAGCCTTGGAATTGATAAGCTTTTTTCCAAGTTATCAATTTAAAATTGTATTGAATATATATCAAAGGGTATGCATCTTTATTTGCAATAAAAGTTACAGAATTCCTGCTATACGAAGCGTAAAAATATGCATGTTTTCTATTTACTGACTTTCATAAGAGGAGAAAGAAATACATGACTACCTTATAAACGATTCGGGTACAATGGCCTTGTAGCGTAATCACTAGAGCGTGTTTCTCGTATGCGTAAGTCCCCAGGTTCAAATCCAGTCGGCGGTAAGAAAGTTTATTCCGTAAAATCTGTCCCATAACTTTCATGTGATTCTGTGTGCGCGATTAATAAAAGTAATGTCTGTTATATGTGTTATGTAATTTTTTAAAAGATAATGTCCGTATTTATAAAAAAAAAATACTTTTTACATTACGTCGAATAATAATAACTTCGGATGTTTTTTATGCACATTAAGTGACCCTGAAGTCTCCCAAATTCCTCCGGTATTACTTCCTGAAATCTTCCTTAGAACAACCTGAGGAGGAACACGAAGGAGGTCCTGGGGAGCTCCCGGTGATGCTATGAGGCGGACATTTTCGGTTTCTGAGGACCTCCTGGTGACACATTTCTGCATCCCCAGGGATGCCTGGAGGATGAATGTCAATCTTCCTGGGAATGTCCTAGGAAAGCACATGTGCTATATGGGTTGTTCAGCTCGTACACTGTAACAAAGGACAAATGGTTCTTAATCTAGCTCTTATCTTTCTTAAAGTTTACGAAAATATATGCTCAAATTTCCAAGCCTTCAGAGTTACAAACGATTCCAAAAAAGTCCCTTTTTGTTTAAAATCTTCTAAAACTAACGGATATTCGAGATTTAAAGAAGCATTTCTGAAACAAAAGTTTATTTTGCACTCTTTAACTTTCGGAAACGTTTCCGAATAGTTTTTACAGTCTATTAATATTTTTTAAATTTCGGAATATTGTTTTTTTAGATGCTATCAATTCTCAATTAAACATTTTCAGCTACGAAACAGAATGTATATATGCATTAACAACAACATAATGTTAATGTTAATGCTATTAATTTTAATGGAAAAGCAACATTAAAAATTTTGTCAAAAAGCAAATTCGAATGAAAGTATAAATGAATAGTATATACACATTTGAATTAAAAGGAATATTTAACATTATAATTCTTAATCTCTTGTAATCAAACAGAAGATAGTAGACATTTAAAGCAATTATCAACATATAAATGTGTTGGTAGAAAATAAATTCAACGCCCAAATGCTGTTATCATTCAGACAAGACATGAAATATACTATTAAGTGTATTATTAAGTGTACTATTAAGTGTACTATTAAGTCATTTTTTGATTTAGTTGTTTTGTGCTCGTAAACGTCCTAATATTTAATTTTTATTTTAAATCATAGGTTGGGATGATTAACAAAATAAATAACGTCTTAATATATATATATATATATATATATATATATATATATGTGTGTGTGTGACGATACTACTGGCATCACCATACTTTTTGTAGACTCATACTCAAGGCAAAGGTTTCTCCGAGGAATTTTACAGTCGAGCACCGAAAAACCACTTCATTGTCTACGTATAGAACTCAAAATAAGAGGCAGTTCGTTCCGGTTCACATTTTATTAAAAAATCAAAAGAAATTGGCTATGCTTTACTTGTCACGTAGCAAAATCTATCCATGCTGATTTTAAGACCGTGAAGAAGACTTGATGATTTAAATTATTATATTAAGAAGACATCTTTGGTTCGTATAGGCAGGTAATTTATCGAATCTATCGGAGGCCAAGGAGAACATTCGAAGATTAGGAAGTACATGACGGGGCTGCATACACCGCCAGATCCCGGAACAGTCTGACTCAAAACGCGGGAAAACGCCGTATATCATTTTTTCAACGCTCCAGAATACATGCTATCTAAAAAGTCTCTCGACCAATCAGCGCGTTCGGATTAATTTCTCCGGCGCTCTTATATGGAAGCGATTTTACCGTGAGTTGGAAAAAGCGCGGCAACAAATGCTTCGAGAACAATCTCGTGACATCTACTCCTTTTGAATAAATAAGAAGAGAAGCAAAGAAAAACGAATACATAGGTTTTATCAAGTATGGCAAGATGCCAAGATAATTTTTACATTGAGACTAAAGTCTTTCATAATTTAAGAAGTAATATTTTGTCAGGAATCGTAGGGAAATAAAAAATAAAGAAAAGAAATTCATAGGTTGTTATTTCAAAAGAGTAAAATATTTTTAGCTGGGAAATTGGTGTTTTTTAGAAGAATTAAATTCTAGGATGCATTTTATTTAAAGAAATAAAAGTGCGTAATTTTAATAGAGCATCTATCAGCGCCGTTTTTTAAGAGAATGAATTTGGAATAAACTATATTTTGCTAGATGTAAATTTGACAATCGAAATACTGGAGCGAAAAAATAATTTAGAATAATGGGATTTACACAGAATTATAGTTTTAATGAGGTCAACGGCGAAAATTTTTTAATTTGTTTCAATCTCCCCCCCCCCAAAAAAAAAATCAAGCTTATATGAACAGCAGTTCCCTAACAGCAGTTCAGATAAGTGACAAACAAAAATAAAAATTGTGAATTTTCCTAAATTCTAAAAATTCTAATTTTTTTTTCTTTTTAAATCACCAAGAATCACGAACAAAGCAATTGCCTTAAAAATTTGGAAGAATAAAAATTAAAAAATTTTTAGGGTAAAGCATAACCTAAAATACATAAATTTTACAACAACACTTACTTTTTGCAAGTGTAAAATAAATGAGAGTACATCAAGATAAACAAAGAAATAACTAACATAATAAATAATATTAATAACATAATATATAAAGAATTCAATATAATAAATAATAAATAATAGAGCTGGAAATTAGTTACATTAAAAAAACTTAATTACATTGATACTGAATAACAATGATACTGAATAGCTGAATACTGAAGGTTCAATAGTCTTCAGTTCTGACAGTAGTCAACAGTTCTGACTAAATTTCAGTCTTTCTCCATTGTGGTTTTGGGATTGACCCCACTCTAATCTGTGGTGCCACTCTTTTTTGTGGTCGCACTAAAGATCAGAGCTAACTTATTTATTCCATGCGATAGCTATCTTTTGTCACAATCAGTAAAATTTTTTGAAATAATAAATGTCCATATTGCACTTCATGGTATACACACTACTTTGATATATCACAGCCTTGGTACCAAAATTCGAATATTCTATAACTACAATTCATTGTAAGCAGTTTCATAAATTTGTCAACATTTTTAAAAATATAATTCTATTTTATCTTACTAATAACATTTTTTCTAATGCATTCTATTAATAACTAATAACATTAATAAATTTCTTCAAATAATAAATAATATCAACAAACTTCAATAACTACTCAGGCAATATATCACAGTAAATATTACAATCCATAATAAATTATTGGTTGAGGAGAAAAAAAAATACACAGCAAAATCTGTTTGTTTCCTTACTTGAAAAGATAAGGAAATAATTTTTTGCTAGCCGAATTGTGCAAAAAAAAAATTAACAATATATTATTTTTCCAATACTAAATAATTTAGATGCCCAAATATTTAGATAGGATTCACTCAACCAACAATTGTGAACAATAATATCCCTTTCTGATACTCTTCTTTTAACTACTAAAATCTATGACATAATCGGGTATAGCTAATTACCAAAATTTAAGTGTAGAATCATCTACTTCTTTTTACACTTTTTAAGTAATATGCAAAATATTAATAATAATAACAATAATAATAATAATAATAATAATAATAGTTGTTAGATAGATAGATGACAGAGAATTGGAATATAAAACTATTATAGTTACACTATTGCAATAATTATTTTTCAACTAATCTCTTCAAAACATTTTCACTACAATATCAACTTTTAGACTAATACAGAATATCAGCATTCAAGAATAATTCAAGACTTTTATTGTATTAAACAAAATAAATATAGCTATTGCGAATACATCAAATAATATAAATAACATTTACTAAAAACTGTAATTATATAGAAATTTTAATTTCATTTTTAACATCAATATGAAAATTCCTAAAATCAAAATACACATCTTATGCCTGCATAAGTGGTCTACAACTCAAAAACTTTCAAAAACAAGTAATATTCTTGTTGCGCAACCACGAACATACCTGATAATGTTGAAATTATGGTAATAAGAGATATTTAAAGAATTTGAGTTTAATCTATTGTTTTTACTTTAGTTTCATTTTGTGAACCTGTATGTGAAGTTGTTTGTGTTGGTTTTTGTGTATTTTCATGAAATAATTTGAAGTCATCTGGAAAATAATACGGTCTTAATTTAGACACATGTACAATTACTGAATTGGCTTTAGTTTCATAATTAAATCTGTCTATTTCATAAGTTACTTCTGAAAGTTTGTTTATGATTTTGTATGAACCTGAAAAAGTGGGTTCCAACTTCCTAGTATTGGGATATTTAAATTCTTCATAAATTACAAAATCATTTACTTTTAAAGGACACTCAACAAATTTTCTATCATATAACCTTTTATTTTTGAAATGAAATTCTTTAGTACGCTTTTTAGCAATTTTTAGTGCTTCTTGAACAGGTGGATAATAAATTTGATTTAAAGGAGAGTTATAAGGTAATTTTCCATAAAACAGATATGCTGGTGGGAAATTAGTTATGGATTGAGGAGTATTATTGTATTCTTGAATGACTTGATCTAATAACCGAGTCCATGGAATTTTAGATGAGATTGAGTTTACTTTACATTTTAATCTAGTGACTATTGTATGGTTAACACTTTCAACCTTCCCATTCGCTTGTGGATAATGTGAAGAGGTAAATCTTTGTTTAATGTTATGTGTCTTGCGAAATTTTTTGAATTGAGGTGACCGGAAAGCCTTGTGCCGATCACTGAGTATTGTTTGGGGAACCTGACTATTGAAAATTTGTTTTAAGCAATTAATATATGTTGCTGATGTAACATTTTTTGATGGAAACGCCCAGACATATCTTGTGGCATGATCTATGATTATGTGTAAAAATTTCTTTGTTGAGTTATAATAATTAAATCCACCCACAGTATCAATAGAGAGGCACTCAAAAGGTTGATCTGTGGCTGGTAAAGCTTGTAATAAGCCAAATCTTTTTGTTTTGGGTTTTTTTATTTTTTTGACAAGTGTCGCAATGTTTTACATACTGGGTTATATCTATTGTTATATTAGGCCAATAATAGTTTGGAGAAATTAAATTTTGCATTTTTGTATACCTAAATGTCCATAATTCTCATGTGCAATGTGTAATAATTTTTTTTTAAAGCCATTGGTACTACCACTTTTCGAAATCCATGTTTTTAAGTATGATTATTCCATTCTCTGACCGATATTTCCTATCATTTACATTTTCCTTATTTTGCATCTCTATTATTTCACCTTTATCTAACAATAAATTAATATGCTGGTTGAAAAAAGTTACAGGGTTTCTGGACAACATGTCAGCTTTGACATTTGTTGACCCTTTTTCATAATTTCATACTCAAACATGCTTAATTTTAAAGACCACCTGAATAATCTTCCTCTAGGATTCTTAACACTTTTTAACCAAACTAGAGATGCATGGTCAGTATGGATGGTAAATCTGACTCCATGGAAGTAATGGTGAAATTTATCAAGAGTGTCAATAATCGCTAAACACTCTAACTCTGTAATGAAGTAATTCTGTTCATAACTCTTCAAATTCATTGAATGGTAAGCAATTGGATGCAGAAACCCCTCTTTATCTAGTTGTTTAAGCACTGCACCTACTGCCATCTGTGAGGCGTCAACAAACATATGAAGTGGTAATTTTGCATCATAAATTTTAAGAATAGGTTTTTGGGTTAAAGCATCTTTCAATTTATTAAAAGAATCTTGACATTCTGGAGTCCAATTCCATATTGTATCTTTTCTAAGTAATTTATTAAGAGGTTGTCAATTTTGAGCATATTTATCTATAAATTTATGATATACATTTATTGATCCTAGGAAACTTTGCAATTGTTTAATATTTGTTGGGGGTTTTAATTTCTTTATAGTTTCAATATTTGCATTTGCAGGAGTTAGAATTCCATCATAAATTTCATATCCTAAAAAGTTAATCTTAGTCTGAGCCAATTTACATTTGAATAATTTGACTTTAATGTTTTCTAATTGACAAATTTTGAATATTTGATTTAAATAATCAAGATGTTCTTTTAGAGAGGAGGAGAAAATTATAATATCATCGAAATAGTGGCAAGCAAAATCTACTTTGTATTTATTTTGGATTCTTCTAATAGTTCTATTGAAAATCGGGGGCCCCGTTTTTATCCCGAATGGTAGGACTAACCATTCGAATAACCCAGAGCTAGTAGCAAAAGCTAATTTCTCAGGGATGTATGGGTATGTGCCAGTAGCCGGAGGCTAAGTCCAAAGTTGAAAAATACTGAGCACCACTCAATTTATCCAAGATACCATCGATACGAGGTAATGGCTCGGCATCATTTTTTACTATTGAATTTAATTTTCGATAATCAATACATAATCAAGTCTTTTTGCCTTCCTCTCTTTTCATAGCCAAAGTTACAGGAGCCGAATAAGGACTATTGCTCTCTTTAATTAATCCTGCTTCTAACAACCCTTGAATTTGATTTTGAATTTCTTTTTCCTCAGCAGGTGATGTTCTGTAGGGCCTCAAAGATATTGGTAGGTCAGATTTAAGATAAACGCGTTGTGGTTCAATATTAATTCTACCCACATCATATTTATGTTTAGCAAAAATATCCATGTAATCTTGAATTAATTCCCTTAAATCCCCATTTTGAATCAAATTTATCTCCCCCATTAGTTCACAATTAGAATTATTAATCTCGCGAGAAATTTGAGGAGTCATGAGTCTTCTATAATCTGGTTGCACTTCATAGTCATTATTTTCCTCATTTGATTGCATAATTATATTATTACCACAGTTCTCAAAATTTTGTTGTTCATCATGATAAAAATCCAAATCACTCTGCTCTTCATTACTTTCAAAATTGTTATTTACTTGATAAAAATTAAACTTCTTATAATGATCATACTTATTTTCAAAATTACTACTGTCATTTTCACATTTTATACTTTCATTATTCACTTGTACTTTATTAACATCAATAACATGAAAATGGAGTGCTTTCTCATTTTGTATGCTACACCTCTATTTACAATTATTTTCCCTTGTTTGACAATACAATGTTTACAATTAATTGTTAAATCAAATTTTGAACATTCTCTTAACCCCAATATTGCATAATTTAGATCGATATTACATACTAGAAAATCCACCCATTTACTAATTTTCCCAACCCTGATGAGCACTCTGCATTTCTGATTAATTTCCATAAACCCTTTTGCCTGACCAATAATAGTAGTAGGAATTTTTTCAATTTTAGCATTAAGTTTTCTTACAAATTTCAATGATAAAATGGCAATTGTGGAGCCACTATCCACAATACAAGGTAAATTATAACCAGGGGTGTATCCATACACTATTAATTGTCATTCATTGCCAGGATTACAATCAAAAGAAGAAGCATTATGAGTATCAGAGGGAGTAGTATTACTTATAAAAACACACTCTCTTTCCCAATGGTAAGCATTTCTGACCCCATTATTGGTGCAAATTCTGCATGGTCTGCTTGGATAAAGGTTTTGAAAATGATTGTTTTGTACAGGATTCCTATAATTAGGAGATCTCTGATTAAATTGTCGTGCTGGTAGCCAATTCCGAGGAGCATATTCTTGCCTAGGTGGTCGGAAAGGCTGATAATTTTGTCGAAAAGATTGCATTGGGAAACGGGGAGCAGAAAAAATTGGCTGACGATACGGTTGATTGATTGGTTGTTTAGTATTGAGCGTTGGAGAAATTTCAACAAATTGTTTTACAACTCTATACCAGTCAGTGGTATTTTCAGGAGGATTTACATTAATGGAATTTTGATATTCTGGTCGTAATCCTATCAGTCAATCCTTGTAACAGAATAGTTTCACATAATTTTAACTGCCTACCTATCTCTACCTTTTTTCTAAAATAATCTTCTAAATCACTCAATTTATCAAGTTTAAGTGTAGTAAATTCAGAAAATTTTGGGCATTTTAAGTCAATAAATCTCTCTATTAAAATATTTACAATGTGTTCATAATCATCACAATTTAAACAATCATTAACATACACTTCAAGAGCTTCACCTTTAAGATATTGAGATATATGATTAAATTTCCATCCCTCATTCTTATTTTCTCTTCTACAAATTTTGTTGAAATATTCTAGCCACTGCTGAATCCCCATTCCCGAATCAGGATCAAACGCAATCATCTTAATTTCATCCATATTCGTATTACTTTTATCAATATAAATATAAGAAGGTACTCTCTTATCTTTACAAAGCCCCGATCTCAGTAGCATTTAAATAACAATAGAATTTAAATAATCATTAACAATAAAATAAAATCACATAAAAATATTCAAATAGCATAAAGTCACAAAATAAAAATATCAACCATGAAAAAATAACTTACACTGCCGTGTCCTTTTATTTACTTGGTCGCATCTCATAGAATAAATTAGCATCAAAACAATAAGTCATTAAAGTTCCATTTAATTTCATCCGATGATAAAACACTCCAAATCGGTGACATTGCATATTTCGATCTAGATTACCACATACCAAAACGACGTACCATCCGTCACAGCTGAAGTCCATACACAAGCATCATAAGCATTGAACAAAATCGGTGGAACAAGAACACCTGGCATATCCACTAGGCTTTTAAAAATATCTCAAAATCCTGGTCGACTGAAATAAATAATGTGACGATACTACTTGCATCACCATACTTTTTGTAAACTCATACTCAAGGCAAAGGTTTCTCCGAGGAATTTTACAGACGAGCACCGAAAAACCACTTCATTGTGTACGTATAGAACTCAAAATAAGAGGCAGTTCGTTCCGGTTCACATTTTATTCGAAAATCAAAAGAAGTTGGCTATGCTTTACTTGTCACGTAGCAAAATCTATCCATGCTGATTTTAAGACCGTGAAGAAGACTTGATGATTTAAATTATTATATTAAGAAGACATCTTTGGTTCGTATAGGCAAGTAATTTATCGAATCTATCGGCGGCCAAGGAGAACATTCGAAGATTAGGAAGTACATGACGGGGCTGCATACAGCGCCAGATCCCCGAACAGTCTGACTCAAAACGCGGGAAAACGCCGTATATCATTTTTTCAACGCTCCAGAATTCATGCTATCTAAAAAGTCTCTCGACCAATCAGCGCGTTCAGATTAATTTCTCCGGCGCTCTTATATGGAAGCGATTTTACCGTGAGTTGGAAAAAGCGCGGCAACAAATGCTTCGAGAACAATCTCGCGAAATCTACTCCTTTCGAATAAATAAGAAGAGAAGCAAAGAAAAACGAATACATAGGTTTTATCAAGTATGGCAAGATGCCAAGATAATTTTTACATTGAGACTAGAGTCTTTCCTAATTTAAGAAGTAATATTTTGTCAGGAATCGTAGGGAAATAAAAAATAAAGAAAAGAAATTCATAGGTTGTTATTTCAAAAGAGTAAAATATTTTTAGCTGGGAGATTGGTGTTTTTTTAGAAAAATTAAATTCTAGGATGCATTTTATTTAAAGAAATAAAAGTGCGTAATTTTAATAGAGCATCTATCAGCGCCGTTTTTTAAGAGAATGAATTTGAAATAAACTATATTTTGCTAGATGTAAATTTGACAATCGAAATACTGGAGCGAGAAAATAATTTAGAATAATGGGATTTACACAGAATTATAGTTTTAATGAGGTCAACGGCGAAAATTTTTTAATTTGTTTCATATATATAAAGGCACAGAGGTGGCAATATCAGTTTTCATGTGTCTACTTTGAAATAAATTACAATTAAGCTAATTGAGTAAAATACACTATGTAAAAACATATTGAAAGAATTGCGAAAATGAATTAATAAATGCTATTTTAATTACATTATGGGAAAATCAAGTAATTTATAATAACTGAAAAGTAAAAAGTTCATTTTACTTAAATGAGGCAAAATATACAATACATTGCAACATGTGCAGAAATGAAATCAGCAGGACATTAGAAACATTTTTATTACACAGCTCATCTTAACTAAGCAGTGGTGTGAGAAAAATAAATCAGGAATACGGTCTCTTACAGAAATTGTAAAATTCTCGATGAGAGTTGTTTTTAAAATAAAGCATAATTTTCAGCTATAGAGATAAAACCAAATGTCTAAAAAAATATATTAAATAACTCTTTCTTTATGAAAATATTTAGAAATGCACTACCTATAGAGAAATACACTAAGATTCAAACAAAAAATCTCTATTATCACGTATTAGTTACCTTAAATGATAGAAAAATCACAGAATTAGTAAAATCTCAAAGTTTAATACGTTTATTTTACATAAAATCACACAACATATAGAACACAAATTATGACACAGAGAAACATAGAAACAAATTACAAGATAATTATGATGCTATAAGATATATGCAATCTTTAAAATGGATGGATAAATTCTATGCATGGTAAAATATGGAATAAGGTATTCAGTATGGAATATGAGTGCGCCAAGTAATAACATAATGCATATTGTGCTTTATAGTGGAGTAAATTATGTGTGAGTAATGAGAAAGATTGTTGTAGTAAAGTTTCGGTAAACATTGCATCGGTCTATAGAGGGGAGGAGAAAGGAGATAAACAACGCTCTTCGTAAAGGAACAGTTCTTAACCTATACTCCAAGGATTCCGAAAAATATTGTTTGCACATATCACAGGCTCCATATGTACACCAAAGAACTACAAAATGATGTAGTGCGATTCCACCGTTACGTGTGTGACTTTTAGAGAGTGTTTTTTTTTTGCAAATTGAGACAAATTTAGAAGTGAAATTATTTAGATAACGTTTTACTTTTTTTTATTGCTATTACAGGACACATACAGGATCATTTTTGTAGTGACACCTTTAGTCTAAAGTAATAACATGTTTTTAAATAGTAAAGTCGTTGTTACGTGTGTGACTCAGAAAAATCAACACGTAACAACGACTTTACTATTTAAAAAATATGTTATTACTTTAATCGAAAGGTGTCACTACAAAAATGATTCAGTTGTCTCCTGTAATAGCAATAAAAAAAAAGTAAAACTGTTATTTAAATAATTTCACTTCCAAAATTTGTCCCAATGTGAAAAAAAAAAAAAAAACATTCTCTAAAAGTCACACACGTAACGGTGGAATCGCCCTATAATTTAACCATTAATCGCATCACAATGAACGCCCTTTACAGAATTTCTGATCTGTCATCTTTTTATTTTTTCAAAATTTTCAGCTAATGGAATAATAAAAATGTTTTGATGAAATGAAGTAAATTTGTTAATAAAAAGTTACTGGTAGGAATAATCAAGATTTCTGAGCACTTTATGCGTCATGTTCGAGTTAATTATGAAGTATTATACAGGGTGTCCCAAATATCCTTGACACATTTTAAATTCAATACGAGAGTGAGGTTTGGACGAAACTTCTTCTTATGCTCTGAAATTTTGTTTAAGCGAACACAAAATTAGTTTCAAAATCTCCCATAGGTGGCGCTGCTTCTGGAAAGTTATCAAATAGGTAGAAGGACTTTATACATAACAATGGCGAAAGATGAAGAATCCGTATGCACATTTTTTCTACAAACTATGGCAAACCACATTGCCGAAGTTAACAAATATTATCAACAAACTAATGTTTGTTGACTTGTCTAATTTAACTCAGGAGGGAAAGTATTGTTAACCCGGGAGCAGTCACGCCGGGTATGACATACCCAGGATGAGAACAGTTTTTACCATTATCACCACTATTTTTCGAAAAGTAATCTTCAACTTACTTTATCGCAGAATTTGTAACAATTATCTTCGACTAAATAAGGTGATAAATATTATTTGTATTTATTGATCATAAAGTACTAATCATTCATACCCTCGGTATGCGCGACTTCTCACGGGTTAAGTTCTGAAATTTGGGTTGTTGAGATTTGGACAAAAACTGTGCATGCGCATTGTGCATCTAGTCATTGGGAATTGGACCGATTAGGTAACTTTCCAGAAGCAGCGACATCTATGAGAATTTTTTTGGAACTTATTTTTATTTGCTTAAACAAAATTTCAGATAATAAGAAGAATTTTCGTCCAAATCACACTCTTGTACGCCAAATGCTGGATCTTGTATTCAATTTTAAAATGTGTCTTGGACTTTTGGGACACCCTGTCTAATTATCATAGATTGAACGTGATGCAAAATAAAATTTAGTAAATTAAAATATAACCACTAGTCTCACGTTGAAGGTGTTATTTATTGTACCTCAATGATGTTCGAATGAACAATGTAAAACTTATTGAAACGTAAATGGTTTGATTTAGTGAACTTAGGAATAATTTTTAAGCATGGTCATATTTCAAACCAATATGATATATTATATCAGTAGTAATTCAGAATAAATTTAATATTACTGTAAACAACATTTTTGAAGATAATTTTATGGTATACAGCACATTGTTCAATGGATTACAGAAGATGTCCCAAAAAGATTAAAATGCGCTTCAATTTTTTACCTGTATAGTACATGTAAAATAGGGTTTCTGAGAGACAACATGGCCATTCACCAAAATTTGGGAATAACTTCGTTTTGATCATAGAAATGAGGATTCGAAGAGTTCCCTGAAAATAAAGTTGTTTTACCATGTTTTTTTCTTTTTTGGGGGAGGGGGTGGGTGGGGGCGGCATTTTAACTTAGAACAGGAACTCAACAATTTTGGGGGCAACTTTCGAATGACACCATTCGAAAGTTGATGCGATTATTTGATACAAAATTTCGCCAGGTTGTATAAATAAAAGTCGAAAATTATACTTTAGTACAGGTAAAATATTGTTTTACAGTAATAATGGTGGCCACTCACGAAAATTTGGGAAGAACTTCGTTTTGGCACTAGAAATGAAAGTCAGATGAGTTTTTAAAAACTAAAGTTGTTTTACTATGGTTTTGTGGGAGAAGCAAAATGGAACAATTTAACTTATGGAGGGGGGAACTCATTATTTTTTAAATAGGGCGATTGGGGTATTTTTTCACGTATATTTGAACATCGTTTAGAAGTCGATATAATCCCTTGTTACAAAGTTACGACACGTTTTATGAACAAAAAGTCAAAAGTTATACTATATGAGAGAGCACAACTTTATTACACTAATGTTACATCCTCAACTTATCTTTGAAAAAGCATCAGATGGCCCTGATTTTGATTATTGATATTTTGAGGACATTTAATTAGTTTATTAAATATGATATAAAGCACTTGTTTTGAACTTAAAATGAAAGAATATAAAAATCAATAGGAATTTTTATTAATTATATTAATACGTATTTTATAGAAAATGTATTGAATCCTTACGTAACGAAAGTGTATTTTTTATATTTCCTATGAGAGATTTATCATAGACGCATTCATAAAAGGGGAATTATATAGCTATATATATTTCTTTAATAACAAAAAATAAGTGTGTACTAAAAAAAACCAGTAAGTACGTTTTATAAAATTTAGACGTAAATTTTCAGATCTATTACTTGCCAAGAAAAAATATTATATTATAATTAAACTTAAACAAAAACTGTTTTATGTATGTTACTAGATATATAGAAGGTTTGAAAATTTATGTGGCGTATAAATGTAAATTTTCTTTTTTAAATCTATTTAGAGTGGCTACTAAATACTGTTACAAATATTCAGTCATTTTATTTCACAAATAAAAATATAAAATGATAAATATACTAATATGATGAATATCAGAGATAAAAGTTTACCTGGAAATAATTTTACTGGAATCGACCGCCATCTTTATCGATTACCAAAGATAATCTCTTATGCCATTGTCCGACTACGGCACGAATAATTTTAAGAGATAATCGGTCCCATTCATGCAATATGGAAGCTTCGAAAGAGTCCAAACTTCTGTGTTGTTTGCTATTTACTTTAGCCTCTAAAATCCTCCAGACGCAATAATCGAAAGGATTTAGATCCGGTGAAGAAAGCTGCCAATCTTCTTGTATGTTCCGACATTTGACATGGAGTCAAGCATGCGTTGATTTAGCTCGGTGCGAAGCTACAGAATTTTGCTAAAACATCCAATTATTTTTGGGATACAACGCGTCAGCAAGTGGCAATTAATGTGCAGCCAATATGTCATATTTGTAATATTCTGCATTGATGTTTATCCCTTTATCGATTATTTTCAAAGGCAATTTTCCAATGTTTGACACTGCAGTCCAAACCATATGAGAATTCTTGTTCTGAAAGCGTTCAACAGTTCGAAGGTTTTCAGGTATATCCTTGAAGGTTGCTGAATAAACGACATCATTTTTAACATAATAACACTGTTCAGTGCAAAATAGCTCCTCATCAGAAAATATTATTCTGTCAACACTTTTCCTATCATGCCGCTTCTGAAATTTCTTGCATCTTTGTAATTTTTTTATTCTTTGTGCAGCAGTCCAACCTTGAATTTTTCTTTTGCGATAAGGGCGAAAACTCTTCATTTATAATAACTTGCAAAGTTATGTGACCCACGTTCTCTTCTACAGCCTTTTTATTTGCAGATCGTTGTGGATTTCTTCGTATCGTTTCACGAATTCTTTTGATGCTCTCTTTTGTGCGAACTGAGCGTGGACGACCAGACCTAGGTCGATTTCTACAGCTATTAGTATCCAACAATAGATTTATAGTTCTATAGATAAAGGTTCTATTAAAACAAAGGTATTTTAATTTCTTAAAGATTTTACCTGCTGAAAATAGACGATCAAAGATCTGTTTAATCGTCATTCTTTTGGCTTCCATTTTTAAAATAATTTAAAATATTTGCTACATACAAAAATCGTCTGCACTAATAGACAATTGCCAAACGCTGAAATGGAGAAATAAATTGTTTTACTAGATTAAAATTAATTCTTAATTTTTGGAGTGTAAATGTATTTAGTAGCTACTCTGTAGACCATTTTGTAGTTGATTTTTAAAAATACTGCCTTGTGTCTTCCATACCCCTATCTCACTTTGAACCATATGCAAAAATAATTAAAGAAAAATTAAGTTAAAAATTTATCTTTAAAAATAGTTATATGAAATTGTAACTGCCATTGGTTCTTTTCTGAAAAAAATATTCTTCATTACATTTTCCAAAATATGAAAGAATTTAACACAAAAGCCATTTATCTTACTCAGCTGCTGAAAGATATTTTAAGAAAAAATTGGAATTACGTATTGAAAAAAGTGATTTTTTATCTCCAGACGTTAAACAAATTCAGCGTTAAAAAATTAATATCAACAACAATAAAAAATTGTAGAAAAAAGAATGCGAAAGATTGTGTTTGAATTTCGTTTTTTATTTAATACCTTGAATATGATTTCTATTTTTATTCAGTATTTTTTGCTACACATAAGTTTTTTTTTTTTGAAGATAAAAATTAACCAAAATATATTGAGCAAATATTTAATAAAATAGAAGATAAATATATGCGTAATATAATAAGATACTTTTTCGGGGTCATAAGAGGGCATTTTATGTGACTGGCTTTGTTATTTCTGATATAAATATTTAAGTTTACATTGAATATAATTTGAAGCATAAATTATTTCTATAAATTACTGTGCTTATTATAAAATACCAACAGGAACACACAAACATGTATACAGACACACAAATCTATCTCTCTCTCTCTCTCTCTCTCTCTCTATATATATATATATATATATATATATATATATATATATATATATATATATAATATTGTTAGATACCTCATAAATTGTGAATACAGTACATTTAAACATAGAGTGAACTTTTGTCATTAGATGGCGCTGATATGTCTCAAATTGTAAGTGGATTTAAACTAGCATGCAAAACTGCATTAAAAGTATCACAGTGTTTAATTTGTATTGTATTTAAACGTGAAAATAGTATTTGTAATTCGAAATTATTAAGTAAAATTTTGTAAAACTTTTCTTATGTAAAATTTGATTTTGGTTTCTGTGGGACCTTAAAACCATTCCCATTTCCTCGTTACGTAGATTCCGGCTTCCAAAAGACCAGCATTTATTAATGTTGCTCTCTATGTATTCGCCGGAACTTGAAAAGTTTCCGCGTTAGACAGGTTTCCGGCTTATACAGAGTCCATCTTAGACATAATTTGCTGTCTGTCCAGCCGAATAACTTCAATAAAAATGACATATATATGCATAAATAATATATATATAAATAAACTATAGACTTATAAACTTAACAACTTATCTACTTTTATAAAATAGTGTAGTTTATTACTACATAGTATCAAACCATTTTTCTTTAAGAAAAAATATGGCTTAAATATGTACATTTTAATAAAAAAACATAATGCATTATAACAAAGTCAATGCATTAGAAAGTTTTCTGAATAGTGCAGCGGAAAAGAACGTGTCTTTAATACAAGTATTTGAAATGAGATAAACTAATGTTATTCAACGTGCACAGCACAGATTTTGAGTCACGGAGCAAGAATTCTAATATCCAAAATTAATTTAACTAATAAATGCAGCAGAATATCATTTGTGAGGAAGCGAACGTGAACTCCTAGATAGGATCAGCTCCCTCCGAAATTAATATTAATACTTTTGCAAACACAATATGAAATCGGAAGTAGAAATTTACTTTTGACTTGTAAGGTATTTCCATGATTATCAGTCACAGGCGAAACTGAATAAATATTAAATATTTCGTTAGATCTGAATAGAACTTACTGAAATATTGCCTTTGGAAGGGAATTTCAGCTGCACAAATGTAGAATTCATTTAAATATCAATGCAATTTGTGTACCATATATCGCTTTTTTTTGTACAGAATAAAACAAAAAATCTCCAACTAAAAGTAATATTTTATGCTAATTTTAAAACTGTTACTCTAAAATCGCATGAATGACATTACGTTTGCTTTTCAAAATTATTTTCGTTTTTTAAAAGAACTTCGGCACGTATCATAACCATTTTCTATAAAATACAACAAATATTAAATGGGAGCAATATCTAGTTTAGTTAACATTTTATTTAGACTATTATGGAATAAGAAAAACTATAAGTAACAAAATCCGCATAGCTAACCTTAAATCTCATTATAAATTATTATAAGTTATTTATATTTAAGTTATTTATATAAAAATCGTAAAAGAAAAGCTATACAAATTCCTTAAGTGGAAGTAGAATAAAAGCAAAAAATGTCACAACATGGTGTGATGTAAATAGCTTCATTGGTTCAGCTATTTAAAAAGTTTACAATGTTTAAACAATTTATTGGCTTAACCAAAATTGTGACAATGCTTTTTTGTATTTAATGCTACAGGCTTATCACTCTTTTAATTCTATAGGCTTATCACTCTTTATATAATACCCCTTGATTATGAGTTGGGACATATAAGTCCCAATGAACTTTTTTTTTTTTTTTTTTTTTTTTTTTTTTGTATTCCATTCGTTTCTTTTTTTGAAAAATAATCTGTGCGATACACTTATACTATGAAATTTTCTGATATTATGATTGAATAAAACAATAATCGACAGTTCTGGCAGGTAAGCCGCTGTTTCAGTCACCATTTATTGTCACACAAAATCGTCTTCATTGACCGAAGTATAGCGGAAAGCGTACAGTTTTAACAAAATACCACCAGTACTAAACAATTTGATATACAACAGAACCTTCATTGGTTCAGCGATTTAAAAAGTTTACAATGTTTAAACAATCTATTGGCTTAACCAAAATTGTGACAATGCTTTTTTTGTATTTAATTCTATAGGCTTATCACTCTTTATATAAAACAGAAGATTAACATGATGTGTACATTTTAACAACATTTTTACAATTGACATGTTCTGTCTTTTGCTCAATATTTTTATTGTCTCTGTAGAAGATGGATCATATATTTTGAAAATTACTATTTGATAAACTTTTTATTGTGCTTACTACACAGTTCATTTTAAATGAATAAATATGAAATATTCATAATGAAAATAAAGGAATACACAGAAATACGTACCCGGAATAAATGCGAAAAGAAAATGATAAAGTTTTTTGTTCAGATATAATAATAATAATAATAATAATAATAATAATAATAATAATAATAATAATAATAATAATAATAATAATATTTTGCAAATTGGTATTTCTTGAACACGAATAACCCTTTGATTATGAGTTGGGACATATACGTCCCAGTGGAATATATATATATTTGTATTCCATTCGTTCCATTTTTTGAAAAATTATCTTTGCAATACACTTATATAATTTTTCTGATATAATGATTCAATAAAACAATAATCGACAGTTCTGGCAGGTAAGCCGTTGTTTGAGTCACCTTTATTTTCACACAAAATCGTCTTCATTGACCCGAGATTAGAGGAAAGCATACAGTTTTAACAAAATACCACCAGTACTAAATGACTTCATATACAAGAGATGATAGTATTCATATAAAACAGATGTTAGATTCTTCTTCAATAGAATGGTTTGAAAAAAGAAAAATAAATTTTATCGTTGCTGTGTCGTGGAAATAAGCAATCATTTTTTTTTTTTTTGTATTTTTCCATCTTAAATAGACCTTAAAATTCATGAAAATAGACAAAAATATGCATTATTGCACTAAATGTTATATCGTCGAATTTGATGTGATATTAAAATTATAGTGACTAAATATTGAAATCATTATGATTAATAGGAAAAGAATATTCAAAGTCATACTTTCGGTCACATATCAGCAAAAATTTATGTAAAATGTAAAGGATTGAAGTCCGTGCGTGCGTTTGCATTGTGCCTTATTTCCTTCTTTAACCTACACCTCGCTTCGCTCTGTTGGCAGTCGGCAGATTGTTTTTTATAGTGTTCTGGCGTTTTTATGATATATTATAGCTGCATCTAAGAAAATCGTCACAAGAGAGATACTTGAATAAAATATAGTTCTCTTTACTAAAGACTTTAAATCAACTGATCTTTCCATGCATGAAGACGTGAACCGATTATGTTTGAAAAGGAGACATAATTTGTCTCTGAGAGTCAGCAACAAGAGTTCCAGTTTTCAAAAAACTGCGGCAAAATAAAATGTTTGTTTCAGAAAGCATCCATATCGACACTTCTCGATTACAAACATGTAAAATTATAATTGTTTTGCATGACAAACATGACATTCTACAAAAATCGCACAACTAAAGTTAAAAAACAGTCTCTCAAATAAAACGTGTGGATTTGTCTTATTTTGTTTTTTGACGTAGCAGCATGACAAAGTCACATTCTTGTGGAGTCTACAAAGCATGTATGTGTGAAAATGTGCGATTTTTTTATTGGTACTACAAACTGAACTATAAAACAATGAACAGGACGCATATTATTGATCTCCGGTTTATTTATTTACAGCAAAAATTCGGAATGGTAAAATTCGATTGAATAGATATACACGAAATAAAAACACTAAATAAAATTTATTAAGGAAATCTGGTAACTTATATTTAACTATTCAATATGCTTCGAAGTCATTAAGCTCACAGTCATTAAACTCACAATGAAAGATGATGAAAGGTGTCCTTCATTTGAAGAATAAGGTATCGACCCTCATTTTAAGACAAATCAATTACATTTCCTCCAATTGGCAGAAGGGAATGATATTACTTCATGTTATAACATAAAAAAAAATAAAATCGAACATTTCTCCACTTTTTCGCTATTTTTTTAACCGCAATTATACAGTAATAATAACTTTTTTTTTTTTTTTTTTTTTTTTTTTTTTTTTTTTTTTTTTTTTTTTTAATGAAAAAGCATATTTGGAAATTTTAAAAACAATTTCTTATTTGAAAATTGGCTGAAAAAAATGATGCTCTGGTGGCCTTTGTTACAGGAATGTGCAAAAAGTGAAGAATTCCGCGGAACCAGATGAATCTCAGAATCTGCTTATCAGTAACAAATAAAATAAAATAAAAACCTTAAACTTTACGAAATTTGTATTTCTTCTTGAATGGGTTTATCAATTTTTCGATCCTGAAGAAAATCCTGCTGTTTAATTTTCCGTTACAAACATTTTTGGATTTAAATCACGCAAAAAAAATATTGAAAATTCGAATATTGAAAAACGCGTCCGGGATTAAAAAAACATAAAATTTCAATCAAATCGGTCAATCCAATCTTGAGTTCTACATCGTACCGATTTGGAAAACAGAGTTTAACAGAGGAAAGCAGGGTTTAAAATTTTACAACGTTTTTAAACAAACATAGATAACTGTGTAAATTTTCAGCTTATATAAAATTATCTATACCAGGCGAATATAATAAAGTCTCCTGGACTTCCTCTTTCTCAATTCTTTTATTGCTACCTGCGTGCTGCACACAGTACACTAAAAAGGAGCCTGTTCAATGCAAAACCAAATAGCGAATAATTTTTAAACCAATATGAATTTAAAAAACCTGCTTAACCAATAAGTGTTTGAAGATTTAAGGAGTGAAAATATGCAAAATAATTTTTTTCGATTAAAAAAAATAAATAAAAAGTGCATGCATAACATGCTTTTAATCGGCAATTTCAAAAATACCCCTTTTATCAAAATTTTATTTTATTTATTTATTTTTTTTTGCAAATGTATCTTTAAAGTTAAGCGTGAATTCTCGTTTATTACGGAAAGAAAATTAGTCAATGACAATGCAAAATATATTCTGATGGCAAACAATAGAACAGAAATAAAATAGGATCCAACAAGATGGTAAATATAATTTTTTTCTCACTGAATTACACTGTAAAAAATTTTCAGAAACGTTTCTGAAGGTAACGGAGACCTGTGCTGCACGATACTAACAGAAAGGTTTCTGATTCGATCAGAAAAATGTTTCGGCTAAAACACGGAACCTTTCCGATTCGTAATGAAACTTTCCTGAGTATATCCGAAACCTTCCTGAACATATCTGAAACCTTTCTGAATATATCGGAAATCTTTCATTACGGATCGAAAAAGTTTCTGAATATATCGCAAATCTTTCATAATATATCAGAAAGTTTTCTGAATGTATCTAAAACCTTTCTGAATATATCTGAAGTGTTTCTGAATATATTTTTATCTTTTTTTATTATATATTATCTGAATTTTAAAAGAATACTTGAAAAGATAAGAATTTCTGTTCTTTTAAATATTCTAATCAAACTTATTTTTTATAATGATTCTTTTTTCTAGGCGAAATTATTCGGTATATTGCGTGATATTTTTCAGTTTATATCAAAATTTTATCAAATGTGTTTTAACCCTAATATTTAAGAATATTCACGAAGTGAATATTGGGGAATTGAGATATTTACCTTGTTTTTTAACAACATATCATGAAAAAAATATGGGATTCATACAGCTTCACAAATCAAGTATTTATTTTAAAAAATTAAAAAAAAAATAGCATATATACTTAGAAAGAAAACTTTCAAAACTTTTCATTAACATGAAATAGACAAACTAAAGCTATACTAATATATTTGAGATACATTTCAAATAATCTAACTCCCAGCAACATAAAATGATTAAAACTTATGTATGAGCTTTCCAAAAGCAATGCAGCTTCAGAGATCTGTTTATCTGTTAATTTTTTCGGTCCTTAAAAGGTAATTTTTCATATTAAAACAAGACAATTTCACAAAAATTCTCATCTTAAAACTGGACCCTTCACAAAATTTTTCGTTCCAAAACAGTATCCGTCACAAAATTCTTTGTCTTAAAAACAGGTCTTTACCACCTCAAAAACTGAACTTTTCACAAATTTAATGATTTAAAAATAAAATCTGACCTATCACAAAACAATTGAACTTATCAAAGTGCATAGCTTTTTTATGTGTAAAGGATAGATACAAAGGAACCTGATATAACGATAATTTCAAATTCCGAAAATTACGACCGGAATTTTTAAAAATATTAATAAAACTGCACAATTTCACAATAACAGGACCCTGTGAGAAAAATCTGGACATAACCCTGAGATTAATAAAAACACCTAGGAATTTTTTTTTTCAGAATTAGAATAAAATAAATAAATATAGTTTGTTTATTTTAAAACGATATTTTTAAAGTCAGACAAGTCAATTTTCAATATATAGTATTATAAAAGTTAGAGTTCTGAAACATCGTTAAAAATATATATATAAACAAACACACAATACCGCCGGCCGATATTATTCTTTAAGAGATAAAATTGCTACTAAATGCTATTTATAAATCATATTTATTGAAGCAACATTAAAAAAACTTAAAATGAGAGACAAAGGAATTGTATTTTTATATTTTAGAGTATATTTTAATAATTATCCTTCCAACTCAAAGTATCTAAATGCTCATGTAAATAGTCCTAAAAGTTAGGGTTAAAACATTTGTTAAAAATATTGATATAAACTGAAAAATATCACGCCATGTATGAGATAATAATGAATATAAAACAGAATCATTATAAAAAATATTATTAGAGTAAAAACAGCAGAAATTCTTACCTTTTCAAATATTCCTTTTTTTAAATTCTCTTTTTGGACCGTTCGAATAACTAACATTATATTCCACATCCAACAACGTACACTGTTTGAAATAGTTGAGAAGAGAAATACTTGAAATGCGGACAAACTGGTTTGCTATAGAAGAGGGTCGGTTTCAATCACCTAAACCTAAAAATTCGGAAAGGTTTCTGATGGTTTCAGAAAGTGAAAATAGCTCTCAGATATCCGATGGTATCAGAAACATTCCTGTTAGAATACTAAACGTTCCAAATATTTTTTACAGTGTAGTGCCAAGGGTTACAGATTTGAAATACCACTATTTTAGAATAGTCGTCTTCACTTTATTTAACTGGCGAATTCTACAAATTAATAAAGTTAATATAATTATTCAGAAACAATGGTATTACAAATCCGTAATATTTGGCACATATGCATTTAATGTTAATCCTTTACCCTTAATTACTCAACCTTGAGGGTTTTGCACAGCAATCGAGGTTTCAAATTTAAATATAATCGTTAAAATTGCTCATATTTCGAAAATATTGCCACATATGCCTATGTTGAAGTTTAAAAAAATTTCACCACATGATAATTGTATGACAATTAAAGTTAATCATATTAAACATTATTACATTCTCCTAGTAATTGAGATATATATGTGGTAATGAACAGCAACGTTCAAACGAAAAGTATCAACGCCATGAAATGCAACACTCCGCGGACTGTGATAAATTCATAAATCAGTACGAGTTCATGTTTCACGAGAATGGCAAAAGAACTTCGACGGTGGTAGGTTGGAAAAAGAAGTAACGCAAGGCTTGAGAGTTTGTAAGGTTTAGCTACAAGGAACAGAAGCGTACGTGAAATCTTCTATACATTGTTTATTAAATAGGCATAAGCTCATCATTTTTATTTAGTAATCATGTGTTTCTGTATTGAACTTCTTTTTGTATATTTCATGTCTCATTAAACGCATTTGACTTCGTTTTCATATTCGAATGTAATACTTGTCGTGCCACCGCACGGGAAGTTTTCCTCAGTGAATTTGCGCAAGTATTTAGGCGTTATGAAGAAGACGTAAATGATTTATATCTATTTTGTCAAATACGTGATATAAATATGATTAATAACCATTCTTGCATAATTTCTATGGCATTGAATCCCAATGACTACAAAAAATAACATAAGTTATTTTTTTCTATTATTTGTTTAATTTTAATACTTATATAATAACTAATTTATAGCAACAAACATATTCAAAATTTTTAGGAAATATAGCGAGCACAAGAAAGTTCTTAAAATATCCAGCGCATTTATTATTGATGTTTATGATTGATTTTATTTGTGTAGCACATTTTTGTTTATTCCGGGAAAATCTTATGACTTGGACTTATGTTTTTTTTTTAAATCACTCGTATAATTTTTATCTACCATGCTACTAAACGATCATTTTGTTATATTTTCTTTTTTTTGCAGAACACTTGATGCAATTAGCAGTTGCAATGAGAGTTGTCATGTGTTCAGTTTTTGATAGTCATAATTTGATAGTCCATATCCACACAAATGATTGGTTTAGTACACTTCAAAATAATGAAGTACAAGGTTGCCATAATTAAACTGACAGTATTCAGCGTGATCTGTAGCGTGATCTAATTGCGCGAATGGAGCCAAATTTTGTACGATGATTTAACAAGACGAATGTCGAAGATCCCGCGATAAAATTAAATAAGAGTTCCAAACGTAGCCGCTAGAGGGATATGTGGCGCTGTTTTTTTTCGCGGAATCAAACCTCCGTCTTTTTTAATCATACTAAAATATATAGACAAATATGAAAATCGTATACACATATGCAATTGAATATAATCGGGACTTTATTAATAACAATATAGCTATTGCATGGAAATTTTATTAATAAAAGAATGTGTTATGCCTTGCTATTTCTATGTATATGTAGTTGTAAAATATCGAGATACTGTAGCTATCATATCAAGATATATAACGTAAATATCATCGATATATAATTATAATGAATAAGTTAAATACTTTAGATCGCTATTTTTTAATATTTCAATAGTTTATGTTCCATAAATAAATTTCAAGGAAATATATTGACACAAGTTTCATTCTTGTGAAAAAGTAATTGACGAACGATTATTGTAACAAATATATTACATAATCAATAAAGTTATTATTCAGTGCTCATTAGTACGTTTAATTAAATACGTAATTTGTGGCGAATTATTTTTTTTACAATAATAAAAAAGTAATTTTTAGAATGTATGCATTTAACTCAAATTTATTTCTCATTGAGTTTATTAAGATTAACAAATAGAAACAGAAAGTTTATTTTATTAATGGAAGCAGAATCTGAAACACAGTACAGTGTAAATTTTGTTATTTTTATATTTTCTGCCATTTGCTCTGCAAGTCTTTCAAAATTATAAATCTAGGAGAATATACACTTTCACAGAAACTTGTTTTATTAAGCGCTAAATCTCGTGCAAAATAAATACTCATAAATATTTTGCCATCATTGAAATTTCAACTTGTCAATAATTTTCAAGCTTTATTTTATACTATATATTTCATTGAAATATAAATGTAGAGAGTGACATCGAACGTGGTATATATATTTAAATTTAGTGTGCTAGTTTTGAAAGAAAGGAAAATAATTTTAAGGTTGGTTTATATTCAGTATTATATAATCACCTTTTCAATAACAAAGAAAAATTTTGTTTATTAATTATCAGTCATTGTTACAAAATAATCAGATGTGATTCCATCGATTTTCACAATATTTTATAGAATTCAATGGATTCGAATAAATTTTTGACACAATATTATCAGCTAGAATGAAACACTGGACCTCTCGTTTCAAAACCGGAGACGTCCCTCTGAGCCACTAATGTTTTACTGCAGTGCTGCAATATTTATTCTTATAGTCAGTAATGTCTTTTTCCATGAAATCAGCCGCAAAGTGGTATTAAAATGGTTTAAAACCCTTTGTTTTATTTGTTCGTAAAGCGTTACAGTTCATGCCACAGTGGTATGTGACATATTCACAAAAAGGGAGCTCAACCGTTTGGAAGCAATAGTGTTTACGCACGCATACACACATATTTAATGATTACAAAATTTCCTTTACAGTAAGTGTTCAGAAAGCAAAACAGTATGACTTATCTATTTTTTTTTAGTCTTAACTTATTTATTATAGTACCGCATTTCTGATAAACGTAATTACTTCAGTAATTCATTTATTACTTTTTTGTGAATGAATGCGATATTTGTGTCAAATTGTAAATAATCAAATTATATATTCAAAAATCTTAATATTTTAAAATATATTATTATGTATAATAAAAATATAATTAAAAATCAATTTTTAATTACTTAAAAATAATAGCAAAAGCTCTGACGAATGAACTGTCAATAAAGAACATAGGTATGTTATATGTAAAGAAATAAGTGAAGCATCCCTGCATCACAATTTTACGTTTATGCTACGTTATGCTACGTTTTAAAGACATTACAATCGATAAAACAGAATTATAAATTTCAAATAAAATTACAAATATGTTCCGATTTTGAAAATTAATATCATCTGAAAAACATTAAGAAGAATGTTTGTTACTGAGCCAATGATTTTACATTATTTATAGAATAGGAATTTATTAGACAAATAAAAACCAAATGCAACAAGAAATATCAAATTCAAATGCAGAAATTAATAATTAAATAAACAAATACGGAATGTATTCAATATATAATGTCCCATAGTTATAAGTAGAATAAAAGTCCATTTAAAAAAGATCTGTTGAAAAAACGTGTTAAATTATATTGCTTTTTTAAAATTATTTGTCACTTTTTAAAAGAAAAATCTATTATGTTAAACAAACGCTTTTTAATGTGTCCACAATTTTTCCAAAAATAAAATAAAAAATTCTAATACATTAACGGGTAAAATTAAATCATATAATATATATATATATATATATATATATATATATATATGTGTGTGTGTGTGTGTGTGTGTGTGTGTGTGTGTATTAAGCTATTAAATATTAAGTTATTTGAATAAATTATGAGTCTACTTGAATGGGTTCGATTCTCCATTCTTATGCTAAGAGGGCAGAATCATCTCTCATTCATCTCTATATGAATGGCATTTTGATCGCTTTGCTCCAAAACAACCCATCACATTCCGACAATGAACTTTAGAACATTGAATAGATCGACATACTTGTAGATGGGAATGCCTCTTAAACTGCCATGGAGTAATTTCTACACACAGAATAATTATACTTTTTTGGTTATATAACATTTATAGCTCTAACCCTTTAAGAGAGGTGGGAAAAATTTACAGAACATAAAAAAAAAAATCTTTTGTAAAATAAGTTACACTAATTTTCATATGTTCAACCATTCTTTCTGAATTACCTCTTTTAAAATTTTGTATTGCCATGTATCATGACTGGGTAGGAAGAAACAAATATTCGTATATATTCGAACCCGTACTATTATGCGTATTTGCTTTTAAAGGATTAAAATAACTTTTCAAATATCGAAACACAAATTATTGTAATGCATGGACATCTTCTTATTAAGTAATTGAAAAGTTTTTTTTTTTTTTTTTTTTTTTTTTTTTTTTTTTTTTTTTTTTTTTTTTTTTTACTAACATATTTTTTATCAGTTAATATCTGAATAATATTTACGTATCGACACTAAACATAAGAATATTGTTTGCTTACACATTTAGTATACGTAAAATTGCTCAAATCTTCCAACGTAATTTCACTCTTAAATTTAATTTTCACTTCGTTTTAAGATTTTAGTTTGTAAATTAGCTTTTTAGCTTTGGTAAGGTATTTGAGCAATTGAGGGGGTCGGGGCAAGAAAGTGCCAAGCCACATGTTTGGTGAAATAAATGTAACAGTGTAATCTGTTGCTTAATATTGTAAATTATAATATCCAACGTATAATTTGTTTCTAATGTCACTTAGTAGCAGCATATGTGACAGGTTTCCTTTTTTGCCCCAGATGTTTATGCCCCTAATGAAGATAGCTAATTTACAAAAAACATAATAGTAATATCATTAAAGTAATGCCATATTGTTACTCAGACTATCTCAAATGTTACTAAGACATTGGCGAAAAAACTTCAGGTTATGTACCGTGATTTGAGTATTTGATAAAATGCTCAAATTGAAATATTCCAGAAGTTCAAAGATATGGCTTGGCACTCTCTTGCTCCGACCCCCTCAATTTTGCTTTATATTTTCATAAGTAAAGCATTACCTGGTTAGTCTCTTTTTCTTACTATATTATTTATGAGTGTTTTCCTTTCTTTTTAATACTTGTAATTTATGTTATTAATCATTTTCGGGCTTTGTTTTCTTTTTGCTTAAGTATTTCAGTCACAATATTTTTATTTTGTCCTGAGCAATACTAACTTTTTTATTAATGGTAAATCAAGACACTGTTTCGCAAATTTTGCTAAAATTTTGTTTAACTTTGTTTCTTTGACAATAACTTTAAAATATTTATTGTTATTTACAATTATAAATATTTAATATTTAGAATTTATACTTGGAATTGTCTAATAGTGTAACTTAATGTAAACAGTGGCGTTGTATCTTCCCGCCGGGATTGCGATTATACTCTAAAGCAAAAGCTGAGTTCCCGGGACGGTCATCCTTTGTCATACCTTTCTTTCTTACACATTATACTTCACCTTATTAATCTGTGAAGTTTTGTTACAGTTTTCTAATGTGCTGGAAAGTGTTATATAATCTATGATTTATGCATGATTTTCATTTCGTGATTTGTTTATGCCAGTATCGAGCAAGGAATTTATTTATAAATTATCTCGCAGTGGCCCTCTTGCTATATTTTCCGCAAAGCCGTCTGATCTAAAATTTAACGTCTGCAGTAAATCTTTTTTTACTTTATCGTTTTACAGTACAAAAAAGCCGATCAAATGTCTTAACTTAGACAGATTAAGTTTGCAGAGAAAGCACTGACATTTCACGTTTGTTGATGCAGTATTATTGGCCATAAAATTGTATGAACCCTTGGAGTAGATGAAAAACAAACGTTACAAGAAACAAAGAATCCCACATGCTCAATTGGATACTTATAAGTAAACTAAATGTTGATTTTAGATGTGATTATGAAAGCAAAATTCCTAGAATATAGTAATAGTAATATAAAATCCTGTTTCTTTATTTTTGAAAACAAATTAATAACAAATGAATAACAGCGAATAAAAATGCTTCACCGACAAATTGTACGTAAGTACAAAAAATATATATATATATATATATTTTCAAATGCAGAGAATGTAAAACTTATATGAATCTTTTTTTCTTTTTATTTGTCAAAAGTTTCTTTTAAAAGTAGCGGGTGTGTAATTTAAACTGGGACGTAATTTATGCGAGTAAATACGTTATATTAAATATAAAGAAGTTAGAAATTGTACGCCAAACGTGACAAATGAGGTGCGTTCGTACTATAACTAGTTTCCGTAAAATGAATTATATCGTCTGTTATTATGATATGATTAATTTCCGTAATAAAATAAGTACATTTTATCTTTTAATGAAATATAATGAAAATTCCAATATTGGAAACTTAAGTCTAGCTTTGAAATATTCTAAACTTGAAATCCATATTTAGACTCTTTTTTTTCCATTTAATATCCATTTCTCCGTAAACATCTATCCAAAATAACTGTCGGTAGATTATAGGATTGCTATAATTAAACAATTTCAATATGCAAATTTAGTTTTTAAATTCAATAATACGGAAATAATATGACTCCATCTTAAATATGACGTCATCACCATGACAACCTAGACTCAATACCTGTCATGGGATATTATTGAATAAACTATGTATGATAGAATTTAATAGACTGAAGAATGTGACTACAATTTGGTCATAGATGTTATAAAATGTCACATACGTCATATATGACTATAACGTCATACATGTCAGATAACTTAGCGATATGTCTCGGTCGCTTGATGATTAATACTCAGAAGTTGATGTAACAAAGAAGTACCGATTTAAAAAAAAAATTCCAATTCCTTAATAAATATTTTTATTAATATCTTTTTAAGTTTTGATTCGATTTCCATAAAATTTTAAATGACTCGAAAAAATTCTGCAACGATTATATATATTAAATTTTGAACCATTCAGTTGGGTAGTTTGGGCGCCGTTATATGCGAAGAGACGGACGGACCAGACAACGACTATTGGTGCTACGTATTTCTATAATTACGCACATGCCTAAAAATCTATTTGTGCATTCAATGAAAAATTATTCTCCCCTATTTTCTGTAAAATGGGCAGTAGGGTCTGTAACCAGGGAAGCCCGGTTTTGGTCACTCGTTTTCTATAATATACATTTTTCTAAAACGTATATATTTTTCCTATAAACTCTACACCACATAACGTGTTGAAATAACTAGAAATATATTTAAAAATTTCTGCAATACTTTGAATAAATTGCTATTCACATGTAAGCAAATAGCTATAAAAAATAAATATTCATTTTGAACAGCTAAAAATACATCCACATAGTATCCAATATAAACAATATAAATAATCCATAAAATATCAAAATGTTGAGAGCTCTTTACAGTTACATATATTAAAATACCTTGTATTTACTTACGTAAATAGCTTGCGATGAATATTCAATGATTTTCCTTGAAGCATATTCATAAAGTTGAATAATGTAACACATTCATCATTCATTGAAAAGGAATACTTTATCATATTATTCAGATAAGTTATAATTTTTGTTTGTCTTAAGATATAATTTATTAGAAAAGATGCATATATTTAAAAGAACATTTTTACATCAAAACTTACAATTTCCTTATATTTATGAATTATTAAAATTTATTAAATTTGAGACAAATAATTTAATTATTTTGAAGAATCAGTTATTCATGATTCGTAAAATGCCTAATAAGTAAGATTTTGAAAGCGTAACGCTTTGTTGTTTATGAAAAGCAATGAACTTTTAAATTTGATTAACTGTAATATTTTATCAGTGATATATTACGTTATTTTGATCTTTTAAATCTTATAAACTACAATAAAATAATAATACAGAAAATCTTTCGCACGTTATGGTTCACAGTTAGTTTCTATGCATAAATTCTGTATTTCTTCCAACTTTTGCAATATATACTCTTGAGCCTAAAGCTCTGGCGTAAACGTTTCTTGATAATTGAATTTTTCTTAGTGCAGGCATGTCAAGTCTCTCCCATACCTCTTGTGTAGCTTTCCGAAGTCTTTTTAATGTTCGTTAATGGCATCATCCTAATGTTTGCTTTTAGAAAGCTCAACCAACTTATACTAAACCAAAACTTTTTGTACAGCTGGATGAGAATCATGAGTTTATTTAAGCGGCTGTATCAAACTCAGTCTTCTTTTATTACCAATAAATGGAAAGAAAAATTTAACGAAATGAGTTCGCGAATGTAAAGCAAAGTTTCTGAAATGATTTATAACTGTGGCTTGATTTTATTATGTAGATAAATTAAAAACCCAGAATGTTTTGACGTTGCGTAAATGTCCAATTTGTTAGAATAATTAACTCACTCTAAACAGCTGAAAGACAGGCTCAGACAGCTTGATGTCAGAAAAACAATAATAGAAATTAGATAACTAGTTGATCCGTTGAACAGCCGATGGCACTCAATGGCCTTTTTCGTTGCTCGCAACTGCAAGTCCTGGATATAAGTAGTTGGATATCACATCTGAGAAAGCCATGAAAATAAGACCGTTTAAAGTTTTATAAAATTCTAAAATATGTCTGTTTTATTTTCCGGTGCACTTTAAATATACTTTTCAATACGAAAATTGCACAGTAATTTTCTTGGTCATTGCTTATTTCAATTTCGCCTCAGACAAATGGTGAATCAAGTTAGCTACAGCCAAATACGTTGTGTCTAGGCACAGTGAAACGGATATGCGCTAACAGATGAGGTACTTGGCAACATTACATAGTGTCTAACTGTGAAGTCAGCGTTCATATCTTCAAAACCTTAAGAGATAGAGGGGGAAAGTTAAATTCTATGTTGTAGAGCTACTTCTATTTAGTATGAAATCGATCGTGAATTACATGTAAAAATAACTTTATTACAATCTCTTAAAATGTAATATTTTAGATATATAATCATCGCGTTAAATACGCAGCTAATTTTTTGTAGATGTATGGCATTCTAAAATGAATTCATATCTACTAAAATAAGTAACACATGTAAGCAAGCTGCAGTTTACTTTAATAAGAAACTCAAATTTATTACTCTCGATGTGCCCATTATCGGCTGCAATGAATCGAGCATTTTATATAGACTTGTTGGTAGACATGTCTTAGTTTTTTTTTAGTATGTGTGCATCTGCTGCTTAATGTGACACTTCTGAATAGAATCAGTGGCATGTGTAAGCTGGTGATTGGATGGATATACAAAAAGTACATTTAGAAACTTCAAATAAATTGTTTTACATCTTAGACATAATCTCATACTAAATCGAGGACTCTCTACTACATTGTAATTGACTTTTATCCCAAATATAATACCGTTTTCGAAATAAACACGGGAACTTTGCAGTTTTCTCCTAGGCGGTGTTGAAAATTACCTTATCGTTAAGCGCATATCCATTTGACGATAACTAGACAGCGCGTTCCTGATAACTTGGTTCATCAGTTTTTTTAGGCAAAACTGAATTAAGGAATTACATTTTATTTTATATCTATTATTTATCGAACCTTTTTCGGTTTTCTCGCTTAAGAAACCGACTTAGAAGTCCGGGCATAAACTTTCACCCGTCCGCCTTGAGCGGTCGTGTACCTTGCACATAGAATGTGGAATTATTATCTCTGTTTTTGTATTTATCTTATATTTTGTTATTTTTATATTTTTTTGTATTATATTATGGTATTGCATTTCTCAAAGAAATAATTTTATTGAGTTATTTATAACTTTTTCTAGGCTATTTTTATCAGGCTATCATCTTTTGTTTCAAAGTGAAAACGGTCAAATTAAATATTTACAATTCATAATATTGTTACAGATATTAATGTATTAAATTTAAAATAATTTTTAAGTTCCATTTTGTTTTTCGGAAATTCATAGAAGCCTGTCGGAAAAGCTGTGACGAATGAAATATATATATATTTTTTTTGTAATTTATCAAAATATGTCGTAGGAATAGAATATACGTATGTTATCTGTAACCAATTGAGTGGGGGTGTTTCTGTTTGACTATATTGATTTTTTTTTTGTTTCTTATGACATAGTATTTAGAGGGTAACTTTTATAACTATAGTTTAAATTTTGAAAGAAATTACAAGTGGGACTAATGTGGATATTTGATATCTTCTGAAACACAGTATGAAGAATATTTGTTAGAATACAGCGTTCATTTTCTCCTCTTCAAACATATAGCGCAAGCACGTACAGTGACGATGCTGAGAGTTCATTATGTGAGCGAGAGTTGTTGTTACACTAAGAAACATTCTCAGCGCTTAGTCGCATTCGAGCTGTACATATTTTGTGTTCGCGTTATTGTAAAAAAATGTTTTATGTCGAGCTATTCTGCAAACTCTGTGTACCTCATACACCAACATTAGATTATGGCCCCAGCACGCTTTCACTGCGCTGTACTTAGCAGAAATTATCTTTAATTCGAACATTCGGATTTCGTACTCTTAATCCTAATCGAAACTAAGAACTATTCTTCGTTCTGTTTATCATTCATCATTATTTCTGACTATGAGAGACTTTATAATTATGTCACATGTAACAACGATTAAAAAGATCGATATGGATAATTTTGGCAGCTGGAAGCTTCATATCGAAGCTGTATTAATAAAAAATTATCATTGGGATTACGTAATCGGTAAAGAAATAAAACCGGCTGGAAAAATAATAGAAAAAAAGAAATGGCTCCAGGCTGATCAAATAGCTCGTGTACATATAATTCTTGCTATAAATTCTAGTGAACTGTGTCATATAAAGCATTGCGCGACTTCAAGTGCTGTATGGAATACACTGAAAGACGTTTATGAATGGAGGGGACCCGCGAAGAAAGCAACTCTGTTAAAACAGCTTCTGTTTAGAAATATGTCCATGAATGAAATGATGTCTGATCATCTAAATATTTTCATTGAAATAGTTGATATACTGAAAGAAATATAAATCGAAATCGCTGATGATTTATTAACGATTCTTCGACTCTACAGTGTTCCTGATAGCTTCGAAAATTTTAGATGTGCTATTGAGACTATTAGAGAGGAGTTGCATAAAGCCGAAACCTAAAATGCTAGAGGAAAGGGATGCTAGAAAAGGAAAATCCACTCATTATTCACAAAACACATTTTATACAGGGAATAAAAGAAGAAAAATTTCAAGTTGTAACAGGAAATTTGTTTTCTGACTCATGTCCGGAATTTTCTGAGGCTTTAAACGGGCCTTTTAAAAGGTAATGGATAAATGCATTCAAGTTAGAATTTAATTCTTTAATACAGGAAAATGCGTGGCAAATAATTGACAGGCCAAAACATACGAAAATTTAAAGAAATAAATGGGATTTAAAAATTAAATATAAACAATACGGGTCAATCGAAAAGTTTAAAGCCAGATTTGTTGCAAAAAGGTGTTTCCAAAAACCTGGAATTGATTTTGAAGAAAATGTTTCGCCTGTAGCCAGATTAAGTTCGATTAGAATTGCGCTTATGGTATTCAAAATGGGTTTACCGCTTACAAGTTAGATATTAAGATAGATATTAGATATAAGTTATATTATGGCTTATGTAAATTGTGATTTAACTGAAGAACTATACATGGAGTTACCCGAGGGTTTTAAATATGAATCTAACGTTGACAAAGTTTGTTTATTTAAAAAATACCTCTACGGATTAAAACAATCAGGTCGATAGTGCTTCAATAAATTAGAAGAAAAATTAAAACAAATGAAGTTTGAATCACTAAATGCTGATAAATGTGTTTATTTTTCTAAATCCCCAATTCAAGCTATTATCCTTGTTTATGTTGATTTTCTCATAATTCTTACTAAATGTAAACACAAAAAATGAATATATTAGAGATGAATAATAAAAATATATATAAATGAAAGATTTAGATGTATTACACTATTGTTTGGGCATAGAATTTATGCAAAACTGAGACAGTATTAAAATTACTCAAAATAAATATATTGAAGATATTCTGAGCAAATTTAATATTCAAGAATCAAAGTGATTATCTACACCTTTTGATAACAATGTAAAACTTATTAAAGATATGTATCCCAAAACTGAAGAAGAAAAATCTGAAATAAATAATATTCCTCATCGTCAACTAATTGGTAATTTTATGTAATTATCAGTAGCAACTAGACCTGACATAACTCATGCTGTGAATTTACTAAATCAAATCAACAACAATCCGGGCAAACCTCATTGAATAGCAGCAAAAAAGTTTTAAGATACCTAAGAAGTACTCAAGATTAAGGTCTGAACTTTAAACGTGATACTAAGTACTTAATTGCATTTGTTGATGCTGATTGGGCTTCAGATGTTAATGATAAAAAGTTCTAAAATGGCTATATTTTTAAGTACGCCGGTGGTGCTATATCTTGGAAATCGAGAAAGTAACGAACTGTTCCATTATCCACAACTGAAGCAGAATACTGCTATACATAAATACAAAATAAGTATACTGAAGATATTCTGAGCATTATCCACTACTTATTATGGCTGCTTTATCAGAGGTTGCTAAAGATACTTTACATCTCAGACGGTTCTTAAATGAACTTGCTCCTGAAATAGTGTCTGCATCTATTATAATATTCTTCGACAACCAGTCTGCTTTCAAAAATTAGTAAGTAATCAAATTTATCATTCTCGCACAAATAATATTAACATTCGTCATTACTTTGTGCGCGAAATATATGAGAATCGAAAACTAGAGGTTATATATCTAGAAACTGAAAATATGGCAGAAGACTTTCTAACAAAAGCTTTAAGTGCCGATAAGCATAAGAAATGTTGTAATTTTATAGGACTAAGTGTCTAAAAATATTCAATATTATTTTATATCCTTTTCATATAAATTTAAAGTATATATTTGTATTTGTAATTTTATATTAATTCTGTTTCTCCGTAATTTGCATACATATTTGCTTAATAGGAGAGTAATGTTTTGTTAAGAAAATGCACGTTGTAAAGGGGGAATTGTCGGAATACAACTTTCAGTTTCTTCTCTTCGCACACATGGCGCTGCGCGTATAGTGACGATAGTCCGCTCTGCGAGCTTGAGTTTGTTGTTACGTTAAGAAACGTATGTCAGAGCTTTGTCGCTTTTGAGCTGTATACATTTTGTATTCGTGTTATTGTAAAAAAAAAAAAAAAGTTTTATATCGATCTATTCTGGAAAATTGGCGTGCTTCATACACCAACAATATTTGTGCAAGTTTTAGAAATATTATGTATAAATAACAAAAATGACATATTGTTGACAAACAAAAAACAAAATGTTGGACATGAAAACATGAAATTCGAATGTGAAAATGGATATATATATATATATATATATATATATTCTTACTAAATGTAAACACACACACACATATATATACATATATTTAAGTAAATACCGGAAGTATCAAAATCAAATTTATAAATTTCTATTAATTAGAATATGTATGAAATGTTATTTAAAAATGTTTTACATGAAATTATTGCTTGTTAAATTATAATGATTTTTGTTATTCTATCTGTTATTATTTAAAAATAAAATATATGAAGTCTTAATAAATGACGCATTTTATTATGTTGATAATTTTTCTTCTAAACGCTGCAAAAGTCTATTCTATTGTCCGGAACACTAAAATCACATAATATATACAAATAGAATTTTACTAGTCTATCTCTGCCATACTACATTAAATTGAATTCTTAAAGGTCCATATATTAAATCATTTGAATGATAAATCCTGAAAGTGTTCCAATGGGTTGCATTCGCCATTCTTATGCTAACAGGTCACGATCAACGCTCATTCATTGCTTTATGAATGGCATTTTGATTGCTTTGACCCAAAACAATCTATCACAGTCGGACAAAGAACTTTCGGGAATTGCATAGATCGTTCTTGTTGTAGTTGAGAACGTTTTTAAAATCCCATTGAGGGTTTTTACATATATATGATTTTAAAGTAACTAACTGTTACTCGTGGTTTTGTTCAAGTAAGATTTAAAGATTCATCTACATATTAGTTGAACAGAAAATTAACTGTCGATAGTTAAAAATATGTATACTTAACCAATAATTTATGACATTTTATAACAAAGATTTCGAATTTTTGTAACTGACATATCTATGCTTTTGATATAAGATCATTTCCAGTTATTTCATGTTTTTGAAATTTCATACGTTTTCTTAATGTGTCTATAAAAAAATTGCTTTCTTGTTATTTTATTTATCATTACGAATTTTCATATTTTATAGTTATTGCGTTCTTAGATATGCATAAAAATTGTATTTTTGCATTCAAAAAACTGTTGACAGCTTTTTTGATAGTAAATCTTTTGGATAAATTTTGATTATTAACCTAAAACTTCAGTGTTGTTTTTTTTTAATTTTTAGTGCAGAAGAAAAATAATTACATATTATTTTGCTTCTAGTCCAAAAAAGCTGGTACTTTGAACAGACTGACAGATTAATGATAAGTAGAAAGAAAATTAAAGGTTAGTAAAGCTTAAATGTTCAAAAGCAAATTAAATAAAACAAGAACGAAAAATCATGCGTCAAGCATAGATTATGTAACACTTTCCAACGCTTCCAAAATAATTTTACGAATCATACTCTTTAATAAGCTAAAATATAACATCTAAGTAATCCGAATACTTTTATTCAGCCCTGTATAGGATCTATAGATTTGTATATATACTACATAGGATGCTAAATTTTAGTTCAGTTAGGAAACACGTAGCACAGTTTAAAATTCTCCGTCTGGAGTTAAATAATACGGAAATGTGTACCCGAACTTTTGTGCTTCCCTGTATAGGATCTACAGAATTTATACACACCACGTAATATACAAAAAGCGATTTAAAATTAAAATCGCATTCAGTAACTTAAAACGCACTTGCAGGAATTATTATTAACATACAGTAGAGAATTCTTTTGTGTGTCCCTGTAAATGAACGATGACTGCTATACACACAATATTCTGTAGTAAGTCTCTTGTAATGAACCTTATATAAATTTCAATGCGTTTAAAATAGTGAAACATTATTTAAATAAACCGCAGACGATTTTTCTCCATAGACGTAATGTAACGGAATTCTTTTTACTGTCCCTGTAAAGTAAGTATAAGTGCTATGCACACCCTATTCCATATTAAGCTTCTTCTAATGCACCTTAGTGATATATATAAATTTCAATGCGTTTAAAATAGTGAAACATTATTTAAGTAAACCGCAAATGATTTTTCCCCATAGACCGCAATGTAACGGAATTCTTTTGAGTGTCCCTGTAAAAAAACTATAAGTGATACACACTTCCGTTGAAATAGGGAACATGCTATAGATAACGATTATAACATATAAAAATTGCAGGGCAATCCGAGCATATTTACGGGAGTTAGAGCACGGCCAGACGGCCAGACGGCCAGACGGCAGACGGCCAGACAAACCGAAGTCATAAACACTTTTCTACTAGGTTGGAAAGTGTTAAAAATAACAAAAATGTTTTAACACTCCTGTATTAAATGCATAAGTTTTCAGAGTTCTATATTTGTTATAGCGGTAAATCTAGAAAGGTAAAAATTTTTATCATGCACAAAAGACTCTCAAAGCTTAAAATCGCATTTCTTAGGAGACAGAGATTTTTATGACTTTCAATTGTCGAAAAATATGTCATGTCTTTTAAGACAAAAGCACCTCGATTACGGATAAATTAATAGTTGTATCAGTGGTTGTAGTGTAGTTTATTACTATGAAAGATTCGTAATTTGAGAATAAAATTATACAAAGACAGATACAGAATGAATAACTCACAAGGATATTTTCAAAAATTTGTATATTCTAAAGTTTAAATATGTATCAGTTATTCTGTCTTATGCAGTTAGTATCAAACATATACGTATCGGAAGAGGTCATAACCCTTAATATAAATACCGTTATTCCTATTTACTTTTTGCATCCCTTTAGTATAATCAAGGTTTTGATGTAGGTTTAGACACAACTTCACATAAACACAAATTGAAAAATTTTATATTTCTTTAAGAGAATATAAAACAATAGTTAAATTACCGATTTAAAAAGTTATTTAAAAAAACAAAAAAAAATGCTTTCAACCTTCATAAGCCTCTGTAGCAGAAAATTACCATGCTTTATTCGACAAACTTCATTAATACCAAAACCTTCCTGTCCACATAGTCTCAAAATTAAAAAGAAAAGTTTAAAAAAAGTATTTGTTCTCTGGTTTTTACGTGGTAAAAACCGTAAAAATTAACATGAGTTTAGACGCCTAAACAATGAAAGAGTTAATTTAATGCTTTGAATTAAAAATGTTTTCAAAGCATAATTACTTTAAAAAAAGTAGAAACTGTTTGATATTTTTAAATAATAGATAATTGAAATGCAATATGATAACACAGTATCTATATATTTAAAACGAAAAGCGCATTCTGTCAAATTTTCACAAGAATATCGTCTCTTTGCGCATGCGTCAACATTTCTTTTAAAGGCTTCTCCACTGAGAAACGGAAAACTGACTAATTTGCCTGTTTTTCCTAGCGGGATTGAAACAGCGGGATTGAAAATGGATGGAGGTGAAACATTGTATTGAGAGGACAGAACTTCTAATATTTTTTTTTTTCTCTGAGGTTTAAAGCTAAAGCTTTTTTTTTAAGAACTCATGTTTTCACTTCTAAATATGCATATTTTTTGCAACATTTTAAAGAGAGCTTGAATCCAGTTATATTTATAACCGATTGAAATGTCAGAGGAATCGGAAGATGAGAACTATTTTTTTATTCCTTTGTTAAAGGAGCCGACGCGAAAGCAAACAACAAAGAAAGAAAAAAAAATTATTTTACAACTAGATAAAAATATTTTTTCACGAAATTTTTACATGGGCTGTAAAATTGTTTTATTTATCACCAATAAAGTTTTCAAACAATTCGGACAAAAATAATTTTTTTATTTTAAAACTATGACACCACCCTACGTAGAAAAAAAATGAAACAAACAAGAAAATAAGCGCTTTTATCACTTAAGGTATCTGCCTACGTACGGAGCACTTTTTTTTTTAAAAAGGACAGTTTTGAATAAATATAATTATTTTTAGTTCAATTGTAATACAGAATGATAAGAAAACATAAAATCCTAGCAATATCTTTTTAATATTTTAAAAAGTTGGGGTTTTTTGCCATTTTTTTAGCAAAATTTCATGTTTACGCCAGACAGCGTACACTCAATTCAAATAAATATATTTCAATTTCCTTTATGCTGCATACTTCTATGACACTTATCTGTGCACTGAACTAGGAGTTTTACAATATCTTAAAAAATAACCGAAAAATTTCAAAATATGTAAAAAAGTACATTTTTTTTAGTAAAAATTACCATTTTTTCATATTTGAGTACCTATAAAATAATTAAATTATCACATATATATTAGATCCTAGTTCAGAGTATAGTGAGTGATATGGAAAGCATTCTTACAAAATTTCACTGAAATATCTTTAAAACTTTTTGTGTAATAAATTTTATCGCACATGGAAATAACAAAAAAACTGATTTTCCAGAAATCGCATTTAAAGATTTCTTTTTAGGCAAAAAACAACAATATTTAATTGTTAAAATTACCATAACTCCTCTTTTAATTATCGTAGGAATAAAATTAAAACAGATTTAGAATTGTAAAAGATTGCTCTTTCATATAAAACAATTAAAAAAATCGAAAATTTTCACCAAAACAGCCAATTTGAAGAGCAGATCAATATTTTTTTGCGAATGTTTCATTTTAAAATATAATTTCATACAAAATTTTGAAGAGAGCTTGGGTACAGTTATATTTATAACCGATTGAAATGTCAGAGAGTTCGGAAGATGAGAACTATTTTTTGTTGCTATGTTAAAGGAGCCGACGCGAAAACAAACAAACAAACAAAAAGGGGAGAAGAAAACATTTCTTTTACAACTGTATAGCAATATTTTTTTCACTAAATTTTTACACGGGCTGTAAAACCGTTTTATTTATCACCAATAAAGATTTTAAAGAGTTCGGGCAAAAAGAACTTTTTATTTAAAACTATGAAACGACCCTACGTAAAAAAAAAAGAAAAGAAAATGAGTGCTTTTATCATTAAATATCAATATTTTTTCACGAATTTTTCATCTAAAAATATAATTTTATACAAAATCAGGTCTAAGTTACAAAATAATAAAAACGTGACTTTTTTTTTAAAATTTATTTATTATCACTGGCCCGGGCAATACCGGGCGGGATAAGCAAGTTTGTGTTAAGAAATTGTATGAATAGCTCATTGAATAACAATGAGAACAAAGCTAAAATGATTTAGTTAAATTTACAATAAATAGAGAGACACATACGATAATTTTCAATAATATTTCTATCATACTATTTCCGTACTGCAATGCATATTTAATTCAATATTTTATGAAATATATTCTACAAAAATATATTATATATTAATAGAATTGCATTTCAAAAATTCTTCATTGAAATTGAATAGTTTTCTTTAACCTAATAAAAATGTAAATAAACATCTCCTGTTTTCACCTCAAAATATCTCTAAGCAATCTGTGGCTTTATTTATCCATAAATTATGTTTCATTCAATATATTTTTAAAACATACAAAAATTTATTAACATCATTAATTGTATGCATTTAAATAAAAATACATCTGCAAAGAGCATAAATCTGTCGAAAATGCGTAAATTGTTTTTTTTTTTCTTTTGTAAAATAAATGATTAAATGTGAAAACAATTTATGCTTGTTAAATAGTCAAATAAAAGAAAATCTGATGACAAATAGCATTAAACTGAAACGATTTACATTTTTTGCTACGAAATGACCTTTTCAATGTATTTCATAGTGCTTTTTACATCGTCTCTGCAATTGTATACTGTCTACTAAATGCAATAAGCCGTAAAACATTTTATACTAAAATATACTGAAATAAGAAGAAATACATTAAAAAATCTTGAAAAAAATGAAATATTTATTGATTTGACATCTAAAGAAAAATCATTAAAATAACATTTCTTCTACTCAGTTTGAAATAATTCCACGAAATTTGCTGTTTAAAAAATTCGCAAATTCCCATTTACTAAAACATGCGATTTTTGTAAAATATACTAAAATGTTTAAACATAATTATTTTTACTGTTATTAAATAACTATATATCATTTCAAAAAATAATTCGATCATAAGAATGTAATATATTTTATCGTTAATAAATGAAAAAATAAATGATTCAATCACGATAAACCAACCAGTTTTAATTCGTATTATAAATTTGTCTGGAAACAAAATGAATAACAAATAGATTTATTCGATACAATTTAGATAACAATAATATACAGTTACGGCTTCCCTTGGTCTTGCAGACGATTTTAGCGCATTCTTTCATAATTTTGTTTTTGCCGCATGGCAACTGTTAGTCTCTCCCGCATTTGTTGTGATATTCGCACGAATAATTCAACATGGAAAAAACCGCATAATGGAACTATTTTATTAGCTAAAATGACCATGGGGTCATGAAATATCGCAATAAGAAGTCATTACTTAATCATAGTAAGGATAAACTGACTATGGTGTCAGCACGTTGGATTTAACCTATGTAATGTAAATATGTATATAAACATTTTAGTAATTTACGCAAATACAATAATTTTCATCAATATTTCATTCATATTTACTTTTATGCCGAAAGATTCTTAGTAATTCAGTTTGCTATGAATATAGTCTACTAAAATATATTCCTGTAATTAGATTTATTGTTTTTTAAACTTTCTCAATGCATTTAAATAAACTTCCATTTCATACCTGCTATAAATATCTAAAAAGATAAAACATTTATTTTATACCGCTCAAAATATCTCCATGCAGTCTGCTGAATAAACAGTCCATAAATTAGCGAAGTATGGAGAGCTCTTTACTGTTACATATATGAGAATATCACATATTTACTTTCGTGAATTGTCTGCCATGAATATTCATTGATATTCCTCGAAGCATATTCTGAAAGTTTAGTAATATTGTAGTCCATCCATCATTCAGTGAAGTAGAATACTATATCATATCATTCAATTAAGTATTCATTTATATGTGTATGAAGGTGTTACTTATGACAAAAAAATTACAAATTTTAAAAGAAATACGTCTATTTAAATTAACTTTATTTCTTAAATTTATGAACATTTAAAACATATCAAATTACAGGGGGAAAAATCAATCTTTATTGAACATTATGGATTTGACGGGCGCAAAATTTTAAAGATTGGTTGCTAAATATTTTTAAAACGTATAATTTTTAATCTATATATATATTCAGTGATGGGACAAGGGCGCAGCAGAGAACCAATTAACACCTCTAAATTTAAATATTATTATTCGTCTTATGTAAATGTAGAATTTATGAGATTTTTTAAGACGAAGAATTCTATTAAAATTCAGTGGTGAAAACTGCTCAAAAGCTTCGCCACTGATCCATCACTGTATATTTTATTTTATTTTTATAATAATCTATATATTTAAAACGAAAAGCGCATTCTGTAAAATTTTCCACGCACATATCGTCTATTTGCGCATGCGCCAACGTTTTATGAAGACTTCTACCCCCAGAAAGGGGAAACCTGATAGATCAGTCCTCCCCTGTTTAGCCTAGGCGGATTCAAAAAGGTTCATTGAAAACGGATGGAGTCACTATTGCATTGAAAAAATAGATTTGCTCTAAGATTGAAAGCTAAAGATTTTTTTTTAAGAACTCATATTTCCACTACTAAATATGCATATTTGTTCGCAAAATTTTACGGAGAGCTTGGATACAGTTATATCTTTATAACGGATTAAAATGTCAGAGAGTTCGGAAGATGAGAACAATTTTTTTATTGTTACGTTAAAGGAGCCGACGCGAAAACAAACAAACAAATAAATATGCAAGAAGAAATTTTTTTTTACAACTAGATAACAATATTTTTTCACAAAATTTTTACACAGGCTGTAAAACCGTTTTATTAATCACCAATAAAGATTTCAAAGAGTTCGGACAAAAAGAACTTTTGATTTTAAAACTATAAAACGACCCTAAATTAGAAAAAAAAAGAAAGAAAATGAGCACTTTTTTCACTGAATATCAATATATTTTCACGAAGTTTTTATTTTAAAGTATAATTTCATACAAAATCCGATTAAAGATATAAAATAACAAAAACCTGAAGTTTCTTTTTTAAATATACTATCACAGGCGTGGGCAACGCCGGGCGGGGGTCAGCTACTATTATATTTAATTCAATCTTTTGAACGCACGTAAAATTAAAAAAAAAATATTCCATTTGCATAGGCATATTGTAAGAAGAATGTTGACATTTAAAGTAATTAGCTGATACCCGTGGTTTAGTCAACGAAATATTTAAAGATTAATATACATATTAATTGAACATGAAATTCACTCCCGATAATTAAAAATATGAATAATCAATCAATAATTTATAAAATTTCATAAATGATACATAGATTTTTTCTAATTGGCATATCTATGTTTTATTATATAAGATCATCGCCAGTTATTCCATATTCTTGAAATTCCTTACGTTTTCTTTAAGTATATATAGTAAAATTGCATTTTATAGTAAAAATTATTTTATCATAAGAATGAAAAATATCTTTTTCTTTAATCAAAAAAAAAATAGATTAAACCGCAATGAAACAACCAGTTTTAATTGGTATTATAAATGTATCTGTAAAATATAAATTGAATAACAAATAGCTATATTCGATACAATTTAGATAACAGTAATGTGAGAAATACACAAATACAATAATTTCCATCAATATTTCATTCATATTTACTTTATACCGTGCGAGTCTTAGTAATTCAGTTTGCTGTGAATATATTCTACTAAAATATATTCCTATAAGTAGATTTTTTTTTACTTTCTCAATACATTTAAATAAATTTCCATTTTATACGTGTTATAAATATCGAGAAAGATAAAATATTTATTTTATACCGCTCAAAATATTTCCATGCAGTCTGTTGAATAAACAATCCATAAATTAGCAAAGTATTGAGAGCTCTTTACTGTTACATCTATGAGAGTGTCACATATTTACTTTCGTGAATTGCCTGCCATGAATATTCATTGATATTCCTCGAAGCATATTCTGAAAGGTGAGGAATATTGTAGCGCATCCATCATTCAGTGAAGTAAAATAGTGATTGTATCATATTATTTAAATACTTATTCATTTTTTATGTGTTTAAAGCTGTAATTTATGACAATAGAAAGTAGAAATTTTAAAAGAAATACATCTACTAAAAATAACTTTAATTCTTAAATTAATGAATTTCAAAAAGTATATTAAATTACAGTTGAAAAAAATCAAACATTTATTCAATGTTACGGATTTGACGGACACAGAATGTGAAAATTGATTGCTAAATATTTTAAATGTGATAATTTTTAATGTATATTTTAAATTTTATTATAATAATATTATATTTAATTTAACCTTTTTAACATACGCAAAATTTCAAAAATAATTACATTTGCATAGGTATTTTATAAGAAGAATGGTTACAGTTAAGTTTAGCTTATAAGATCTCTAAAACACACTTTAAGTGTAAGAGAAATCGTTCTGAAAATGCGTTTGACATATTAAAAAAATATTTTACTTAGTTACATAGAAAACTGTGATTAAATATTTTACAAGTCACATGTTATTCTAGGTGATGTGAACATGTCATACTAGGTAATCATGTGTTATTCTAGGTAATCATATGTTATACTAGTTAGTCATATGTTATACTGATCTAAAAGTCACAAAAAACTAAATTCAATATTTAGAAAAGTATAGACAGTAGCTCGATTTTATCCTTCGCTAAAATCCATAGAATGGCATATAATTAAATATATAATTGACATTTTTAAAATTGACATATAATTATCTTGTGACTTTTAGATGAACTTTACTGTCTATTTTCATAGTTTTTTCGACTGTATTATCAACTTAAATCTACTAAAATATATTGAAAGAAGTGCACTGTATAAAAATAGCATATAATTAAATATTAAAAGATTAATATACATATTAATTGAACATAAAATTCACTCCCGATAGTTAAAAGTATGAATAATCAACCAATAATTTATAAAATTTCCTAAATGTTACTTAGAATTTTTCTAATTGACATATCTATGTTTTATTATATAAGATCATATCCCGTTATTCCATCTTCTTGAAATTCCCTACGTTTTCTTTAAGTATCTATAGAAACATTGTATTTTATAGTAAAAATAATTTTATCATAAGAATATCAAGTACCTTTTTCTTTAATCAAAGAAAAAAATAGATTCAACCGCGATGAAACAACCAGTTTTAATTGGTATTATAAATGTATCTGGAAAATATAAATTGAATAACAAATAGCTATATTCGATACAATTTCGATAACAGTGATGTGAGAAATACACAAATACAATAATTTCCATCAATATTTCATTCATATTTACTTTATACCGTGCGCGTCTTAGTAATTCAGTTTGCTATGAATATATTCTACTAAAATATATTCCTAAAAGTAGATTTTTTTTTTTTTACTTTCTCAATACGTTTAAATAAATTTCCATTTTATACGTGTTATAAATATCGAGAAAGATAAGATATTTATTTTATACCACTCAAAATATCTTCATGAGCGGAAGAATAAACAATCCATAAATTAGCAAAGTATTGAGAGCTCTTTACTGCTACATTTATGAGAATGTCACATATTTACTTTCGTGAATTGCCTGCCATGAATATTCATTGATATTCCTCGAAGCATACTCCGAAAGGTGAGGAATATTGTAGCACATACATCATTCAGTAAAGTAGAATAGTGATTGTATCATATTATTTAAATACTTATTCATTTTTTATGTGTTTAAAGCTGTAATTTATGACAATAGAAAGTAGAAATTTTAAAAGAAATACATCTACTAAAATTAACTTTATTTCTTAAATTAATGGACTTTAAAAAATATATATTAAATTACTGGGGAAAAAATCAATCATTTATTCAACGTTATGGATTTGACGGACACAGAATGTGAAAAGTGATTGCTAAACATTTCAAATCGGATAATTTTAATGTATATTTTAAATTTTATAATAATAATATTTTATTTAATTAAACTTTTTGAACAGACGCAAAATTTCAAAAGTAATTACATTTGCATAGGTATTTTATAAGAAGACTGGTTACAGTTAAGATTAGCTTATACGGTCTTTAAAAAACAATTTAAGTGTAAGAAGAAATCTTTCTTAAAATTCGTTTGACATATTAAAAAAAATATTTTACTTAATTACATAGAAAACTGTCATTAGATATTTTACAACTCACATGTTATTCTAGGTGATGGGCATATGTCATACTAGGTAATCATGTGTTATACTAGGTAATCATATGTTATACTAGTTAGTCATATGTTATACTGATCTAAAAGTCACTGATGTAATAGTCACAGAAAACTAAATTCAATATTTAGAAAAGTATAGACAGTAGCTCGATTTTAGCTTTCACTAAAATACACAGAATGGCATATAATCAAATATATAATCGACGTTTATAAAATTGACATATAATTATTTTGTGACTTTTAGATGAACCTTACTATAATTTTCATTAAGACAACTTTCATAGTTTTCTGATCTATTATCAACTTAAATCTACTAAAATATATTAAAAGAAGCACACTGTATAAAAATACAAATATTTCTGAGAAAATATAACCACGAAAGAAATGGTTTACATTAAGAGCCTACACTAGTCACGTGAAGAAACACTCACGCTAATGTTAAGTCTATGGGAAGGTTATCGCGCGATTTCTCGGTCGCATTTTAATATTTTTAAATGATTTTTTTTGCATAGGGTAGCTGAGACCGAACTCTAACATTGTTAGTTTTTACTTTTTCGATTTTGGTTCCAGTTTTTTTATAAGCGGACATTTTAAATTTTGGAACTGGTTGGAACTGGTTCTGAAATTGAAAGTACCTTTATATAAAAAAACTGGAACCAAAATCGAAAAAGTAAAAACTAGCAACGTTAGAGTTCGGCCTCAGCTACCCTATGCAAAAAAAATATTTAAAAATATTAAAATGCGAGCGAGAAATCGCGCGATAACCTTCCCATAGACTTAACATTAGCGTGAGCGTTTCTTCGCGTGACTAGTGTAGGTTCTTAACCCCTTTCGCGTTACACACCATTCGGAAATGCGTTCTTAATCTTTAGAGGCCTCAGACACCAATATATTTTCGAGATTTAAAAGAGCATTTATCAAACGAAGATTTCTTTTGCTGCCAATGATTTTTAAAAACGTTTCGAATAGTTTTTAATGTATATTACTCTATTTTCTCAACCTGAAATGTGGTTTTATCGGATACTATAAATTTTCAAGAAAACATTTTCATGTTCGACTAACATTTTTTTTTTTTTTTTTTTACAGACAAACGTGCTAAATAAATAGCATTAAAATTAACATTAAAATTAATGTTATTTTATTACTCTTGCGTGTATAAATTCAGTTACACACAAAAAATGTGTTATTGAGAATTGATCCATAGAAATGATCCATATTGAGAAAATCCATATTCCTATTTGAGAAAACTGATTAATACAGCATAAGAACTTGTCGGAAACGTTTTCCTAAAATCAGTTTCAGCAATGGAAACTTTTCTTTTATAAATGCTTCTTTAAATATCGAAAATATATTGGTTTCTCGGAGTCTAAAGATAAAAAATTAATTTTTTAAATCGTAGTTAATTCGGAAGATTTTCGCAGATTAAGAATTATTCACCTTTTTTTTTACAGTGAAGAATTGCGATTGAAAAATTCTTCACTATCTAAATTTTTCTTACATACATTTTTATTTTGTAAAAAATAAAAAATAAAAAAAAATAAATAATGATATTTCTTCTTTTATGCTCAACATATCTGCATGAAACAATCCATATATTATCAACAAAGTCTTGAGAACTATTTACTGTTACATTTATGACAATGTCACATTTTTGCTTTTGTAATGTGTTTGTCATGAATATTCAATGATATGTCTAGAAACATGTTTGAAAAGATGAAGAATATTGTATCCTGTTCGTGATTCATTGAAATTCAATATTTTATCCTCACACATTTTCATTTCTATTTGTTTAAATATGTCATTTATCTGAAAAAAATGCACCATTTTAAAATAAAATAACTAAATTAAAATTAACACGATTTTGAAATGTGTATAAAAATTATTCGTTAAATTTCAGACATCAAGTGTTTTATAATTTTAATGAATTATTTTGTTGATTTTCCAAACACTTCGTTGAAAAAATGTGTTACGTTTTCACTTATTACATATTGAAAAATTCTTTATACTTAAAATTGTAATAATTTGTATTATTTTCATACTTTTTAGTAATATTTTTATGTTTTTAAAAGCATAGACCTGCGCAAATATCCTAAAATATTACATTTGCAAAGACGTTTTTTTATAAAAAAGATTATATTTATGCTTGTCTCACAAACTATAAAAAATCTATACTTATAAAAGAACATGTCCTGGCAGACTCATAATCAACGCCGAACCTCAGCCGTTGCTCTTAGGACATCGAAATTTTAAATACATGTTCAGTACACAAAGTTGGCACCATCTAAGAAATGATTTTTGAAAATTTACCCCGCTAAGGTGGTTAAATGGGGAGAGGAAAGTTTTGGGTGATTTCGGCTTTTCGCCATATCTCAGCAGCAGTTTCAAGTAGGAGTGAGAATTTCAGGATACCCAATTTAAGAAAGAAATAGTTAAACATGTATTTCAGTGATTTTAAAAATTCAACCACTAAGGGTGTTAAATGGGGATTATTTGCTAGATGTGAGTTTTCAGTTACTGAGCACGTTTTTAAGTTTAATTCATTTTTTGTCTACTACTTCGTGCGTATAAATTCTATAGATCATATACAGGGCAGCACAAAAGCTCTCGAGTACATTTCCTTTTATTGACGGAAAATCCAGAAAGGTATTTTTAACTGTGCTACGCGTTTCCTAATTGAACTAATTAAGCATTCTATATAGTATACATAGAAATGCATAGAAATACATAGATCATATAAGGACTGTACAAAATAATTTGGTTATTTTTCAGAATATTGCTGGTAATTCCTGAAATTGTGTTTTAAAAACACTATTTCAAATGCGTTATGCGTTTCACCTTATTAAACAACAGAATTGTAAAATTATTTTGAAAGTGTTGGAAAGTGTTATATAATCTATTATTGACGCATGATTTTTCGTTCTTCTTTTTAATTGCATGTGTTTAGGAAGAATGTTGGTAAAAAATGATCGAGGTGTCATAGAATACTTCAAAATATAGGTCGTAATTTAAAAATTACCTTTATTTTCAATGAGTTTTATCATTCTGGAAATGATAGAATCCTATTGTTTTTCAGTGTTTATTTTTATTTTGTTAAATTTATTTTCAAGCAGACTTAAGTAAACTATTATTGGCAAAACACTTGTTCTTTTGTACGTAAATTGCACTATTATTCTTTCCATATGTTCTGTTAGATATAAAACAACTTTCTGACTGGCAATCTACCAAGGAATTATTTTTTGCTGTAAAAAGTGATTTTGATGATAATGAAACATGTATTGTGGCCTCATCCTTCTGGAAAATGTATTCACAAGCTACAATTACAGGGGCTTCTGGCCATAAATATTCAGCAAAAATATACTGTTGGTTTTCGGACTCTCTTTTAAAATCTAACGTGTGTAGTAGCAAATAACAAACAAAAAAAAATAAATAAAAATAAAAATAAATAAAATAAAATAAAAGGAAAACTTCTATATGATAAGCAGCTAACAAATGCTGCGTATGTTCTTGAACAACTACAAACAGATCCTCAACTTAATTTCCAACTTGAAACTGACAAAGATACATTTTGTCGAACACCAAGAGTCCATAACGCCGTACCTCTGATGAAAAAAAATGAAGCAATCGCAAATGCTGAAAAAACGCCGATCATTTGGTCCTAAAGAAACCTATCAGCAAAGTTAAACGCTCAGTCCTAAAATAATAATAATAATAATAATAATAATAATAATAATAATATTAATATTAATAAAGGTATATTAAAAAAGCTATATATGATATAAAAATAATACACAAATACGATATAATACAATTAAATAATACAAAATTTATATTTACACATTTATATTAACATTCAGCATATAAAATATGCTGTATTTAAACATGTAATAAAATTAGGGTGTGGCAGTTTGATTTTTAAAATTCAGTTAAATTTTACTACGTGTATGAATCTATATAACAGGAAAATATCATTTAATTATAAAGAAATTATAACGAGTAAAAGGGGTGCTTTTTTTCCTGTTATACCAACTATAACTGAATATATTAGCTCTTTTATCAAATTTTATGCACATCGTACATATTTATTTTGATTCAATGAATGATTCATTCATATTTAATTTGATTAAATGGATGACCCTTAAATATTTATGTGAAATTATAAAACTATCTAAGCTTAAACAGAAAAATTATCAACTAATCAGACAAAAATAAATAAATAATATTTAATAACAGAAAAAAAGGAAAGAAACCTTCCACATAATTTTATTTTTTTCAACAGAAACAATTTGTGTGTCAAAATTCTTTTGTAAAGCACTTATTAATTATCGCCAGTAAAATGTAAAGATAAAAAAAAAAATTGCGAACTTTTTCACATATTATGTGGACGTAATACTAGCGGAAAGATACTGATTGCTTCATAAGGAATTTAATGGTGCAGAAAGAACACAAATAAGATAATAAAACTATTGCAGAAAAAACCGTTATGCTGAATAATGTTCATGCAAGCAAAATGATTTGAGGTAATTTGATTTTCATTGTAAGCATGGAGAAATTTTATGAATAAATGTACTTAAAATAGTGTAGGATTTAGCAAAAAATTACAAAATATGCTTTTATTCCGTTTTACTTGATTATTATTTCCTTTCACAAATTTATAAAAGTGCGTAAAGATAAATCCACATTTCTGTATCTTTTTTTCTAGTGCAAAAGACGTGGATATATTCGAAAATTTTAATGAAAATTTTGCATATTTCATCATTTATATTGAGATAATTTAATTTTATAAAATCATGTCTATTAAAATTTTCTTTCTTTTTAAAGTCATAAATTCTTCAGTTAAATGCAAATTTTATACAGAATTGTAATGTATATCATTCATCCTAAGCAATATAGAAATATCGCATTAGTCGTTGATCAATCCCCATTACTTGATCAGTTAATATTATATTTTATCCAATAACAATTTTCACGCTTGTGTCTAGTAGCTATATATTACTTGAGTCATAGGAACAAATTATATAGCATGGTTAATTAACTAATAACTGTGTGTTATCATCTACTTTCGAAACTTGATTTTTTACACTTGGATGATAATCACTAGTTGGATGCAGCGTAGATAAATGGGCTATACTCAGACGGAAAAAAGACGAAAAAAGTTATTATTTGAACATAATTTAACGGTGAGGAGAGCAGACGGGAGAAGAATTAATTTAATGAAATCAGAAATTTCTTAAAAGTTTTTTAACGTCCTTATTTTGGTGGTATTTTAGTAACTAAAATATGGTCATTATCTTATTAAAAATTTTATTTTTGTTATTATTTCTGAACATGAAGTATAATTTTTATAAACCTATTTTGTATAATTTACGATTTTTTAAAAATTATTATTAAAAGGACTAGCCGCCTCTGGTGACCAGTGTGGTCGCCCTTGAATATATATGCAACACGTAGCCTTTAGGCATTAACATTGCAACATGTTACTTTTAGGCAAAATTTAATTTACTTGTTTGATCCTTCGCCGAATCGGAAGATTCTGATAGAGAAATCAAGAAGTCATGGCAGCATTTCGTATATACCGGGTGGTTACAAAATAAGTATCTCTATTCGGAGCTGTCTGTAGCTTGAAAGAATAACCCGAATGAAACCAAAATCGGTACACTTACTATTCAAGAAGGGGGAAGAAGAATGGAACAAAAAAATAATTGCAATAATCAAATACAGATGACGCTATTGAGTGTGAAATGTAATGTGTAATACAAGAACAAAAAATTAAGGCGTCCAACCATATGGAATACCTAATTTGTTGGAAAATGTCACAGTGAATGTGACTACGCTTTCGCATTGCGGTGCCGATCATGCTCAGGTTCCACATGGCCATTTTGTAGGAGGACACAATCCAGGCGGTACACGACGTGCTCAACTGAGGAATGTAATGCATCAGGAGTGATGTTTCGCACATGCTGTGATATGCGGTAAAGTAATTGACGTTTGTGACACCTCCACAGTACAAAATATTACACATTACATGTCACACTCAAAAGCGCCATCTGTCGGCGATCATTGCAATTATTTTTTGTATTTTTCCATTCTTCTTCCCCCTTCTCGAATAGTAAGTGTACCGATTTTGGTTTCATTCTGGTTATTCCTTCAAGCTACAGACAGTTCCAAATAGAGATACTTATGTTATAACCACCCTGTATTTTGTTGTATTTTTGTTCGTATATATTTTGTCGTATATAAATTGTCTTGTCGCCGTGCATATACCATATAATTTTGTCTTCCAAATCATTTAGATATCCTAAATTCCACATGTGTTTTATATATTGAATGAAGTTTTAATATATCAATTCAGCATACAATTAAAATAAATGACCCCAGAACATATTAAGGAATAATCTACAAACGAATGTCGATGATTAAGTTTTACTGAAGAAAGAAGGGGCGTAACATGAATTCCTGCAGTGGGGCGTCATACATCTTATATGTGGGCATGATTAAATGTGCTAATCATCATCTTTAATAAAACGACGCACTCGGAAACAAAATTTCCAATACCAATTCCCATTTGAATGGATGAAAAATAACTGAGAATTTCTAACTACATTCTTTACTACAATTATCCTGCCGCTAGTAAAAAATTAAAGCATATTTGTGAAAAGTCCTCGGCGTTTCATCAATTGTAAATTACTTCTGTACAACAAATGCACTTTTTTCTTTAGTGTATTTTTTCGATGATGTAAGCAAAATATTTATTTAGGTATAACAAAATTATAAATTAATTTGCTTTGTATTCATTGACTACAAATAAATGGTTTAGATATTTAACTCATTTTTAGAAATACTATTAAAATTCTTTCGCATGTATTTTACATCATTCACGACTGCCACCAGGAAATGTGTTAAAACTGCAAAAATGTAAAGGTTTCTTACAAATTTATACTGGACATGAAAAGAATGATAAAAATATTATATTTATTACCTAAACGTAATTTTCATTTTATAATATCATCATTTAAATCCATTTTTCCAAATTCATAGAAGAATGAGTGGAATACATATATTTCATTTAGGTAATTGCATAGCCACTTTTATGAAGGAAGCCCCACTTTAATTACAATGGTATTTTTCACTTGCTGAGTTGATTTGAATAACAATTAGTTTATAGAATTACACTTTGCGAATTGATGTTATTTTAATTCAGATAAAGACCAGGTTTTATATTAGTAGAGACATTATAAATACTAATAGTAAAATAAAAAGGCTAAATCAGTAGCTCTAAAGAATTCTGAAAGTATTAGTTTAGTAAAATTTATCTGACAAAAAATATGTTTCACAAAATCAATTTAAAAAAATTATCTTCTCACTCCCGCTTTGAAGTACTCAAAAAAAGGATTATGGTGATTATCCTTTAAAATATGCATTACAAAATATTTTTTTCTGATTAGAAAATGTATTAAATCATATTTAAATTTCAGATATAACATTTTTCCAAGAGCCTGTAAAAAATACCATTTTTTTTCACAAAATGCCTTATCCTTCTATAACTTATATTTCACATTTAGAGAAATATTGTAATGCTCCTGAGATGGAATGAAAATTCCATGTTTTTAAGAGGAATAAAATTTTAAAATAAATTAATGACTAATACTAGTTAAGATGTTACGCTGACGTCTATTTATGGTCTATCTCTTCATTATTAAAAACTATCAGTTTAGAGTAAAACAAATTAATGATGTAAAATAATCAGATGAACTAATTTATATTTCTTCATAACTCTCAAAAAATCTTCTTCATTTATCAACCTAAAAAATTATTTTCATTTTCAAAAAAAAATTAGATATGTTTTATAGCCAACAAATAATTCCATGCAATCTTAATATGCTGCATTAGGACATAAGCAAATCCGCCTACCTGTCTTGTGGCTAGAAAGTTGGCTAAACTACAGGGGAATTAGGTTCAAATTAGACGTTGGTATTTGTAATAAGTCAGATTTCCCCACAAAAGTCCCGGTCAGATCAGTTCTTCACTGTGGTTAATTCCATCCGCTTTAGCGATCTCTACCTTTTATCCGTGACTTCGATCTCGTAGCATTAAAAATAGAATAAATGCATTAATTAAGCAAAATATTTCACATTCTATGATTAAAAACATAAATCAGATCTTTATCATATTTTATAGGAGACAATACGGTATTTCATTGTTATAGGGGCTTTCGCATAACTCAGTCTTAAAAAAGTGAAATTTCATGCGAAATAATATAAACAATCTCGAAAATGAAAGTGCAATCAATGAAAAAAAGGACGGCCAAGTAAAGTCGTGGAAATTGACGAATCACTCTTTTTAAAACGAAAACACGACGCTGGGAGAAATCTGCTACAACAGTTTTGCTGCTGTCTGCTACAACATTTTTCGTAGTATTTGATGTAAAATTTGTATATGTATGCATTGCTACATGTTCATTATTATATTATTTATTTGTATAAACTTATATTATATTTTTTTACTACAGTATTATTTTTAAATTAAATAAAGTGCTTCTTACTGAGTGGCGTAAATTGTGTAAAAACTGTTTCTGAATTTTGTACATTGATAGATATTTCATAAAGATATAGCGATCTGATGCGATTGTAAAATGTAAATAATTTTTGCAGAACGTACTTTAGATTCAGCCCAATTTAACCTCGATATTTTCTCTATCGCGTCAAGAACACTATAAACAAAGAAATACCGACAATACCAACCTGATGACCTCAATTCGCACATTTGTATTATTATACATGTCATTATTTAAATTAATTTCGTGAGCTTGAAATATCATACGTAGGATTAAGAGACAAATTTTAAGTGTCGTACTTTCTTGTTATTTTATTTTGTCATTTCTATTTATTCAATTTCCCATTCATTTCATTTATGAATATTGAGGACATTGATTTAATTTATATATTCGTTTCAAAGAATATTGTTTAAATTAATTATTAGGATTAGGATTAGGTTAGGATTAGGTTAGGATGCGATTAGGGTATGGAATAGGAATAAAAATTGGACGACGTTGTTATGGCCGATTCAGGTTTAACGGCGGAATCAGGATGTCTCTTTATATGATGAAGAAATAAAAAAAAACTATAGAATGGTATTTTTTAATGTGTTTTGTAGTCATAGTTAGCATCAAAGGTGACCGAGGAAATTATCATCTAAAATACCATTAAGTATTTACCACGCTAGAAACAAATCTGGTTACAGCAATGTATTTACTTTTGCGCCAAAGTTTGCTCGATAAAAAAAAAGCAAATTGGCTTTGAAACTGATTAAAGAGCCTAACCATCCTATTTTAGGCGTTTTTCTACCTATATGTGAATTTTTTATATATGTACAACACGCTTTCACATTAATAATATTATGAATTGGCGCGATCGACTTGTTCAAGTTTACATAATTCAGCTTGAGGAAAAGTTTCATTACTTTTTGATTTTATCTGGTTTTCATTACGCGAATCTCTCGATAAATTTGATTTTCGTTTCTATAACATTGTTGTTTTTCAAGTTTTTTTAAATGTTGTAAATTTACTTTAATATTGCTTTAACAGTAACAGCTATGCCATTTTTCTCATTTTACAAAAATCTACTATAAAACAGGACATTAACAAAATCTATATTTAAAAATGACAACAAACGTTTTTGTATTTTAAAGCTAAAAGAAATGTAAAATTAAATTCAGGTTGCGAAACGACGATTTACAAACGTGTCTCAATTGTATCAATTTACAGCAAGCCCTCGAGCCCTAATTTTAATACTGATAGAGAGAAAATTATGTTACTTCGACGCAATTATATTACATCTTCATTTTTATGACAAAAAAGCAACTTTCTTTCAAAAAATAATTTTTCTTAAGATTTTCTGATAATTTTGCAGTGCATAATATTGACATTGGCTGTCCAATTTCTTTTCAAACTTTTTTTTTACTTTTTAAATTTTAAATAAAAATATGGTATCTTCATATTAGCCGTACGCATACATTAAACCGACAAGTATTATTCACATCACCATCATTCGTAAGAGATTCATTTAATTTAAAATACAGGACTTTAATTTACAACATATACATTTAAAATACATATATTACATACATTTAAAATGCATTCGTTTCATGTAAAATAGAAAAAGAAAAAAAATGGAAAGAAAAAAATTAATAATAAACAATTTGATAACCCACTATCATTTTATTTCAACATCAAAGCATATCTGTTTTATTTTCGATATATGACGCCATATTCCTTTGCTTTCGATACTTACCCATATCCATGTACCTTGTATCACCATCAAATACTTGAAAATGTCTGTTTTAATTCTAATATGACGTCATTTCATCTTCTGTTTAATTCTTGATTATTTTTTTTTCATTTTTCATGGGGTAATTTTTCATTTGAAAATAAATTGATGAGTAAAAATTATTATTCCCGGTTTTGATTTAGTATTAAAAACGATAAAGTAAACTTAACCATTTTAAAATTTTCTACGAAAAATATGTCCATTTTTCTCTATGAAAATAATGAAATTTTGAATTATTAAGAAAACTATTTGAATAAAATTAATAACAAAATATAGCCTATGTTCATTTCTGAGTTATAATCCACCTACAGTATGCCCACTAAAGTCCCTTGCCACACTCTTAACTTCGGAACGGCTGCTGCTATATTCATAAAAGTGGTGTCTAGGTATAGTAAAGTTTCCATGTGCTACTGAATGAAATCGCCTACGGTGCCACCTGGTGGAGCACTGCGGAGTTAGCATTCCTATCTCGAAAACGGAAAGAGATAGGGAAAACAAGTGATTTAGAAAGTTGTAGAGCATCATCGATTTAGAGCAAAAACATCTTGTGGACTTTAATGCTAAGAATAGAACGACTAAAACGCGAAATTTTTCGTGATTTCCTACACTGTGTCGTGACAAAACGATCTTAAAAAGAAAGAAACAACCAGTTATGAAACAGTAGATGTATACGACCCCTCCACAAACATTGCAGGACCTTAAACGACGCATTATGGACGCTTGTGCCAAAGTGTCACCATCTATGCTCCAACGTGTGCAATGTGAAAGTCAGACAATCATTCAAATGTGCATTGCAGCTGACGGTGAGAAGTTTGAACATCTAAAATAAAGGTCTGTTATTATAACAAGATGTTATTTTTCTTTCTAAGATCGTTTTGTTACGTCACAGAGTAGGAAATCACGAAAGAACAAATGCGCGTTTTAACCATTCTATTATTCGTATTAATGTCCACAAGGTGTCTTTTCGTACTAAATCGATGATGCTCTACAACTTTGTAAATCACTTGTTTTCTCTATCACTTTCTGTTTTCGAGATAGGAATGCTAACTCCGCACTATTCCACCAGGTGGCGCCGTTCCGAAGTTAAGAGGGTGGCAAGGGACTTTAGTGGGCATACTGTATATGCAAATATATAACGGAATTAAATCTTCCATTTTGACGTTTACTGCAGTCAAACACTCACACATCAAATCACATTTATAATATTATTAGGATATTGAACCATATTATTCTTCATATTTTAACAGTTCTTCATTCAACATTTTATCAGTTAATCTTTTAACAAAAAGCAAAATTATAGATCAATCAAAGTCAAAATTATAGCGCCCAAATAGTGGTAAGATATTTCATCATTTTAGAGTTGCAATTTCTACAGCACCAAAATTTGGTTCAACGTAGTAGCATGAAATATTTAAAAGTATGTAGCAATTTTTTGAAAATCAAAGCTAAATAAATGTCTGAATCTATATTAATGACAGGCACGTTTAGTCTGTGAGTGTGTGTCTGCGTGTTTTTTTTTTCCTTTGGTGATAAAAAAAGAAATGTATCGCACAAAGAAGCCTACAAAATTTTATTATTTATTTTTGGTTTAGTTTTGATTAGTTTTTTTTTCATATTTTATGTTGAATAGAGCAATTCGCATGCTTTCCTGATCTTCAAGTAGCCGTCGATTTTATCCCACTCAAAAGCAGTCCAAATTCAATATTTTAGAAAAGTACAGTAGATATTCTCGTTTTTTTAATAAAGATTATTCGGAATTTGAACAGTAATTTTTTTAATTTTTCGCTATTTTTTAAAATGTCGATTTTGTCGAAATAGAGAAGATTATTTTTTAACAATCAATATTTATTTGCTACTTCATACCTTATGTTTTATACCCATGGATGGAAAAAAAAAAACTTCCGTTAATCATTTTAAAAAGTAAAATGTAAAATATGTCAGATAGATTTATTAAAAATTGATTAATAAATAAAGTAATTAATTTTTTTTTCCGTAAGCAAACAAGAGAAGGAGTACCAGCGTTGGTTTTCAAAGTAGCCCCTTTGTCGCAAAAAAAAAATATTACTATAACGTTGCGTGTGACCTCATGGTTGGGATTTTTTTTTTATTAGACGCGTGAAAAGAGGGTTGTTTGAGAAAAAACAGTTAGTGTATCTAAATATTTTGAAAGTAATTCATAGAAATGGTAATGTATGTTGAGGTACTTTAAAGGTAAATAATACGATTTTATAACTTGTATGCAGAAATTTAAAACTTGTCAAACACTGAAATGTATTAATATCAAGGGGAAGGATAGACGAAAAATTTTATTACTTTTGAAATTGGCACCAAGCAATTATGAACGTCAGTCAACTATACATGAATAAATTCGTCATGAATGTATTAATACAAATTAAGAAAGTTTCTTAAATTTTTATTTTTTGATATTCAAGGATTGAAATATATGTCATTCAAAACATGTAGATAAAATAGCAACACAATCTTAAATTATACACTTTTTGTTTTGTGAAAACGAATCTATACTTGTAAGAACGATATTACTAGTAAAATATATTTTACAATATATATATATATATATATATATATATATATATATATCAATATTTGAACGGAGGGTGGTTTTGGGGTCTGGGGGTCATGATCGGTGAAAATATATTGAAATTTTCCGGAACTGCTTTCCTCCGAACGGCTGCAATAAGTAGCTTTATACTTTTTTGTATTGAAAGCTACCTAATTATGTTTGTTCATCAAAAAATACCGATCATTGTTTAAGATATAAAAGAATTCTTTTTACTTACTTAATATAACAAATGCAATACATCATTCTCTTATTTCCTCATGGTAAAACGCTTGAAGTGTATCTCTTTTCCAAATCATTCTTTTAAAACAGATCTTCTCTTTTTCGAGTTCTTTTTAAATTTCTTTGCGCAGAAAGTGACTGTTAGAAATAATGGTTTTACTGAAAGACGAATGGTAACTTATCTATCTCGTTTCTCTCACTTGTCTTTTTGATAGTCCGCAGATGGAAACAAAAGAGTTTCAAAATGCAGCCATGTAATCAGAATTTGTCAACCACATCAGTCTCAATATTTCTTTTATCTATATATTTTATAATCTAAAGAAACGGAATATATTTTTCGTTCGATATCTTTTATGATTTATTTGAAATTGATACAGGAAATATGTTTGTTTATCAAATAACAAAGTACACTTTATAAAATATAAAATAATTCTACATACATGATTACTAAACCAAATGCAATAAATTTTATTTACTGTCTTCATAGTAAAATGCTTCAAGTGCTAACTCATTCCTTAAATAATCCATAATTTTCTTTTTTGAATTTTCTCGACTTTAATTTTTTTATTTTTCCGGAGAGTGAAATGTTAGAAAAATCCTTTTTGAAAGAGAAAAAAAGGTAACTTATCTATCTCGTTCCTCTCACTTATCTTTTTCAAGCTCCGGCAGATGAAAATAATATACTTTTAAAATGCAGCCATGTAAACATAATTCGTCAACCACATCTGTCTCAGTATTTCTTAAATATATATATATTTTATAAAGATCTAAAGAAACGGAATATTTTTCTCTTTATTATCTATTTTATGATTTATTTGAAATTGATATAGAAAATATGTTTGTTTATCAAGTAACAAATAACATATTATAAATATAAATTAATTCTACATACATATTTACTAAAGCAAATGTATTATATCTTTACTTAATGTATTAATAGTAAAATGCTTGAAGTGAATCTATTTGTTATAACATTCCTTAAAAGGTCTAAAAGTTTCTTTTTCGAATTTTCTCGACTTTAATTTCGTTATTTGTGCGGAGAGTGAAATGTTAGAAAAATCCTTTTTTGAAAGAGAAGAAGTCCTTCCGGCCTGTACGGGGGGGGGGGAGATAGCTTTCCTATATCTTCCTTTTAAAATTTTAGCTAAGGTTACTCGAAACAGCAATCTAAAATACAAAGAACCCGATTACAGAAGATTCGTTAATATTGAATTTGAATACAAAATTTGACGAATTAGTCAACTATAGCCAAGTAGGCTTCGTTTATGAAGGCTTATTTTTGGTCGCTAAATTTGGCAATGTTTCGCCAAGTGTCGCCAAGTTTGGCGAGAATTTGGCACTAACGGATATGAATATATAGTTTTATGTGTATAATTGAGAAAATGATTACAACAATGAAAGATAATAATTTGCGAGAAATCGCGTTCACTAAAACTCATAAATTAATCGTTGGTTTTTTGTAATGTACTATCTATTTTGAAAATGTCATCCACCCTAGAATTTCAAACTGCTGTATCTCACCATTTTTTAAGATAGACGTAAAACAAAAAATGCTCCGGAATCCTTGTATCAAGGCCTAACACTTAAGCAAAAAAAAAATTGAATTTTTAACTTTTTTGTATGTTTATTTTAGTTTTAAATCTTTCATTTGCCACCATTTTGAAACAAGATGGCGGACCAACCTGGCCAACACACTAGGTCGAGATATTCTTGAGCTTAATACACACAATTAGTTTCATCCAAATTGCTTTATAAAGACGAGTGTTATCGTATGACATGGATCAGATATAGTTGTTTTGGGGTCTGGGGGTCATGATCTGTGAAAATTTACCTAAATTTTCCGGAATTGCTCTCCTCCGAACGGCTGATGTAGGTTATACTTTTTTGTGTTGAAAGCTACCTAAAAATGGTAATTTATCTACTTCGATTCTCTCACTCATCTTTCTGAAGCTCGGCAGATGAAAATAATATACTTTCAAAATGTAGCCATGTAAACAGAATTTGTTTATATATATTTTGTCAATTTCTAAAGAAACGAAAGATTTTTTTTTAAATTTTAGTATTTAATTTATTATTTATTTCAAAATGTATTTAAAATTATGTTTAGTTGTAAAATAACAGAGAATTAAAAATATATAAATCAATTCTGCTTACATACTCAATAAATGTAATATATCATTACTCAATTTTTTCATATTAAAACTTTTGTAGTAAATCCATTTGACAAATAGCTCTTTAAAAAAATAAAAAAAAATTGAAAATTTGTTTGTTTGTGCGGAAGGTAAATTTTAGAAAAAAATATTTTCTCCGAGAGAAGAATGGTAACTTATCTATCTCTTTCTCTCACTTGCACTTTTAAGGCTTGGCAGATGGAAACAAATACTTCAAATAAACAGTTTGTTAACAACATCTTTCAGTATTTGATTTTTACATATATTTTGTCAACATCTACTGACATAGAGCATTTTTCGGTTTTAGCATTTGTTTTGTTATTTACATGTCATTAAAAAATATATATGTTTACCATTTAAATAATAGAAAATAGTATTTTGAATATAAAATAATTCTACTTACATATTTACAAACGTGAATGCAATATATCATTATTTAAACTTTTTATAGCAAACAACTTGAAGCGTATGGATTTCTCAAAACATTGTATAATATTTAGAAAAAAAATTTTTTTCGTCTTCTTTTTAAATTTTTCTGTTTTTTCGGAATGTGAAACATTCTATTTTAGCATCTGTTTTATTATTTACATGACATTTAAAAAATATATGTTTACTCATTAAATAATAGAAAATTGTATTTTGAGTATAAAATAATTCTACTTACAAACTTACAAAAGTGAATGCAATATATCATTATTTAAACTTATTTTATAGAAAACAACTTGAAGCCTATGGATTTCTCAAATCATTCTATAAAAATTCGGGAAACAAATTCTTTTCGTCTTCTTTTTAAATTTATCTGTTTTTTCGGAATGTTAAACATTCTATTTTAGCATCTGTTTTAATATTTACATGACAGTTAAAAAAATATATGTTTACTTATTAAATAATAGAAAATAGTATTTTTAATATAAAATAATTCTACTTGCATACTTACAAAAATAAATGCAATATATCTTTATTTAAACCATTTTTATAGTAAACAACTTGGAGCGTATGAATTTCTCAAATCATTCTATCAAAATTCGAAAAAAAAAATATTTTTTGTCGTTTTAAATTTCTCTGTTTTTGCGGAATATGAATGATAGAAAAATGCCTTTTTGGAGAAATGAATGGTAACTCATCTATTTCGTTTCTCACTTGTCTTTTTGAAGCTCAGCAGATGGAATAAAAAGACATTTAAAATGCAGCCATGTAAACAGAATTTGTCAGCCGCATCTGTCTCAGTATTCCTTTTCGATATATATTTTATAAAGATCTGATGAGACAGAACATTTTTCTATTTTACTATTTAGATGAAGTTGTTATTAAAAATATTTCTGTCAGTCAAATAACAGAGAACACTATTTAAAATACAAAATAATTCTACTTTTATTCTTACTAAAGCAAAAGCAACGCATAATTATTTAATCTTTTTATAGTAAAACGCTTGAAGCGTATGGATTTGCCAAATTATTCTATAAAATATCGGAAACTTTTCTCTTTCGTCTTCTTTCCAAATTTCACTGTTTGTGTGGAACGTGAAGGTTAGAAAATGGCTTTTCAGAGAAACGAATGGTAACTTATCTATTTCGTTTCTCTCACTTGTCTTCTTGAAGCTCGGCAGATGAAATGAAATCAAATGACTTTTCTAATGCAACCATGTAAACAGAACCAAAGCTGTCTCAGTATTATATATATATATATATATATATATATATATATACATATATTTTTATACATACATATACACATATATATATATATATATATATATATATATTATAAATCTAAAGAAGCAGAATAATTTTCTATTTTAGCATCTATTTTATGATGTATTTCAAACAATTATTTTTTTTCACATAGTATTATAAAATACCATTTAAAGTATAAAACAACTCACTTACTTGATTACTAAAGCAAATACAATATAATTACGTAATTTTTTTTATAGTAAAACGCTTGCAGTGTATGGATTTGCCCAGTGATTCTTTAAAAAAAATGGCTTTTTGGAAAGAACAATCGTAACTTATCTATCTCCTTCCTCTCACTTGTCATTTTGAATCTCTGCAGAGGAAAAAAACGGACTTTCAAAATGCTGCCATGTAAACAGAATTTGTCAACCACATTTCTCTTGGTATTTCTTGATTATGTATATTTTGTTAAGATCTACAGAAATGAAACACTTTTCTATTTATAATCCTTTATTTAGTTTTATTGAAATTGCTATTAAAATTTAATTATTTCTCAAATCATGCAGAAAATTATTTCAAGTACAAAATAATTATACGTACACAGTTCTAAGGCAAATTCATTACAGTATACCTTAAATATTTCACAGTAAAGCGATTGAAGTGTATCGATTTTTTCAAATCTTTATTTTTTCAAATCAAAAATCTTCTTTCAGGACATTTTTAAAAATTTCCATCTGCGTGTGGAATGTGATTGTTAGAAAATTGTTTTTTCGGATAGAAGAATGCTAACTTTGCTATCTCGTTTCTGTTACTGGGCGTTTTGAAGATTGGTAGATGGAAACAACATACTTTCAAAATACAGCCATGTAAGCAGTTTGTCAACTACATCCATCCGTATTTTATTTTCCCTTAAATTTTGTCAATATCTTATGAAACGGTGTAATTTTCTATTTTAGCATCTATTATGTTATTTAGATGAAATCGTTATTAAAAATATGTTTGTTTATCAAATAATAGAGAACACGTTTTAAAATATAAAAGAATTCTTCAAGAAAATGCAATGCATCATTCTTTAATCTTCTCACAGTAAACCGCTTAAAACTTAAGGATTCTATAAAATGTTTTAAAAAATTACTTTTCGTTTTCTTTTTTAATTTCTTTATTTGTGCGGAAAGAGAGTGTATAAAACCATAATTGACGAATGGTATATTTTCTATCTGGTTTCTCTCATTTGTGTTTTTGAAGTTTGACAGATGGAAAAAAATTGCTTTCAAAATACAGTTTCAAAATGAATTTTGTCAATATCTTATGAAAAGGTGTAATTTTATATTTTAGCATCTATTTTGTTATTTAAATGAAATCGTTATTACAAATAAGTTTTTTTTATATCAAATAATAGAGAACACGATTTCAAATATAAAAGAATTCTACAAGCAAATGCAATGCATCATTATTTAATCTTTTCGCAGTAAAAATCTTAAAACTTAAGGATTCTAAAAAATGTTTTAAAAAGTTACTTTTCGTTTTCTTTTTTAATTTCTTTATTTGTGCGGAACGAGAGTGTATAAAACCACAATTGACGAATGGTATATTTTCTATCTGGTTTCTCTCATTTGTGTTTTTGAAGTTTGACAGATGGAAAAAAATTGCTTTCAAAATACAGTCATGTAAACTGTTTGCCAACCACATTTATCAGTATTTTATTTTCACAAAAATTTTGTCAATATCTTATGAAAAGGTGTAATTTTATATTTTAGCATCTATTTTGTTATTTAAATGAAATCGTTATTAAAAATAAGTTTTTTTTTATCAAATAATAGAGAACACGATTTCAAATATAAAAGAATTCTACAAGCAAATGCAATGCATCATTATTTAATCTTTTCGCAGTAAAAATCTTAAAACTTAAGGATTCTATAAAATGTTTCAAAAAAATATTTTTGGTCTTCTTTTTTAATTTCTTTATTTGTGCGGAAAGAGAGTTTATAAAAACACAATTGACGAATGGTATATTTTCTAGCTCGTTTCTTTTACTTGTCTTTTTGAAGTTTGACAGATGGTAACAAATTGTTTTCAAAATACAGCCATGTAAACTGTTTGTCAACTACATCTGTCAGTATTTCTTTTTGACAAATATTTTGTCAAGGTGTAATGAAACGGAACATTTTTCTCTTTGAATTTTGTCGGCTTGTGTGATACGGAATCACGTATTTAAAATTATTCCCTTTTCTCAAAACTTTAATTAAAACGCACTCTTAATTTATTAATTATTTTATTTTATTTATTGCAATTCTCGTTCCTATTTTCTCCATTTAAGAGCCTACACTAGTCACGCGAAGAAACGCACAAGCTAATGTTAAGTCTATGGGAAGTTTCTTGGCAGATTTCTCGCTCGCATTTTAATATTTTTACATGATTTGTTTTTGCATAGGATAACTGAGGTAGATATCTAACGTTGTTAGTTTTTATTTTTTCGATTTTGGTTTCAGTATTTTTTATATAAGGGTATTTTCCCTTTCAGAACCGGTTCCAACCAGTCCCAACCAGTTCCAAAATTGCAAATGTCCGTTTATAAAAAAATCTGTAACCAAAATCAAAAAAGTAAAAACTAACAACGTTAGAGATTGATACCAGCTATCCTATGGGAAAAAGAAACCTTTTGGAAATACTAAAATGCGAGCGAGAAATCTGCCAAGAACGTTTCCATAGACTGAACATTAGATTGAGCGTTTCTTCCCGTCACTAGTGTAGGTTCTTAACGGAACTCAGTACTCTCATTTTGACAAAATATGCCAAAAATGTCGAATTTCAGAAATTTAAGCTAAAATGAACTTTAATATCACTGCGTGTTACATAGTGCATAAATATCTTGACGATTTGATGAACAGTATATGAGATATATTCTATTTTACATATCTCTCTAAGAATAAGATCAGAAATCCGGACCACTGCTAATTTTTTCGATCGGAGCTACTTGAGATTGAGGAAGGCCTCAAAACTGCCACTTCCTGTATCACTTATAAAAATATTTAGATTCTAGCTGACAGTCGCAGTTCCATACAACACGTACAAAATTGGTCTCGCGTTGGTGACAGAACTTCGTTATCTATTATATCTCTACTGAGAGGACTTTCCTGCTGCCATGACATATTCTTCCAATGGACCCCTTTGCATGTTGGCATTGGCGGAAATGAAAAGGCAGATACATTGGCTAAAGAGGGGGTGCGCTTACTTCCACCTTGACTTTTCGGGATATCTGTTCAAAAATCAAATCTACTCTCGACGCATCTTGGCGTTCCCCTCCAGTTCACAACTGGTACATTGGCAAAAAGCCTGGAGGAGCTATTACTCTTGGGGGTAGCCGTGACCAGAAGTCTGCTATATCAAGACACTTGAATGGACACATGAGATTCCTGAGATTTGACAACGGTATCAAGATTTTCTCCATTTGTGGAAAGTGAAAGACTGCACCGTCCACCCCTGACCATCTCCTTTCCTGTTTGGACTTGATTAGGAGTGACGCTTTGGAATGTCCTTTCATCGTTTTGGACTTCCTCCAAAATTTTGTGTTTATGTACTTGGTCTAGCCTATTGGCTAGATAATTTCGGATTGGAAACAACAACAAAAACAACACATATCTCTCTTAATATCTCTTTATTGTAATGAAAAGTTTAAGCTCAATTTCCTTCTTTAGTATTTCTTCATATTCTCTAGGTAATCAAAATGTTAAGACTTGCACATTAATTGAGCAAATTAACTGAAATTTCTTTAAATATATCTTTAGATTCTATCAGATATAACTAATTATCGATTTGTTTTATATCTTTGGAAATTTTGTTACAAAAAAACGTTTTTAATTGATTTATTTCTGGTACATCCATTCATTAATTTTTTTCTTCTCATCTAAACTTTGTATAAAAAATCCGATACTTAGATTTTGAACAAAGTGCCCTGAGTATAAGATAAAAAATCTAATATGAAAATCCAAAATTCGAAATGAAGAAGGAGTTCCTAAATTTCTAATTAAAAATAAAATTGGTAAAAAAAAAAAAAAATGTATGAACAAATTAAGGCATTTTATTATTTGTAATATTTTTGCTTTGTTGAAAATTTGTCCAAAAACTCTACTATAAGTATTATTTACAGTATAAATATTTTTGGTACCGGGTGCCCTTAAATATATGAACAAAACCAAAATATAATTAAGATTAAACATTATTTTTATCTCTAAGTGTTTAATCATAAATAAAATATTGTTCCATTTTAATTATTAAACATCTTCACTCAGGGTTGGCTTTTTACCAGTAAAAACCAGTTTTTACCAAGACATGGTAAAAACTAGGTTTTTTCCGGTAAAAACCTGGGAAAAAGTGGTAAAAACCTAAGAATACAATGAACTCTTCTAGTCATTAAACTGTATTTTAATACTATTGATAAAAACTGTATTTTCATGTAATTGATATATATATATATATATATATATATATAAAGTTTAATAGTATCATGATTATATGATTGATAAATAATTAGTATATGTTTTTGAGGTATGAAGTTTTAAATTAGAATAAAGTATTTATGGGACCATTTTCACATTCTGTATATTGGATTTTTTCTCTACATATCTTGAAGTATTTTTTCCACTTATTTTAATTTTGAGAACTTAAATTTTTGGATATATTTATGTGGTTTAATGGTTATTATTTACAAAAGTTTTATTATACATATATCTATGCTAATAAAAGAAAGTTTCGCTCTGTGTGTCTGTTGGCGATGGCTAGGAAAATCTAGCCCACCTAGAAGGCTGGAAATTTAGGTGTAGATAGACCATGGTCTGGCCATGTGCACCTGAGCCTCAAAATTTTAATATTTTGATAATTAGCCTAGATATTAATTAGATTATCATTAACCATCGCTTCTAAAATGCCAACTTTTAAATCAAAATGGCGAAAGAAACGGACTGGCGCATTGGATTTCAGACCGGAAATGAACGAATTCGAAATTATTTAACTAATTAGCGAATTTTAAGAAAACTAATTGAGATATCAATTTGAAAATTTCTGAGCATATGTAAAAAAATATTCTGTATCTGACTATGTGATTTTTGAAAAATTCGGTCGGTAATTTTTTTTAATTTACGCAAAAAACTGCCAAAAATCTACAGGGGCCAGTGAAAACGATCCCAGAAAGTTTCAGACAGGGATCGGCTTTCATTAAAAACTGAACTACAAAGAGATCTGTTTCTCGGGAAAATCCCACCATTTAGTTTGCGAAAATGATAGGAAATAATTGCCAATTTTTACTAATGAACAAAAATTTAGGTAACTAATTAAGATATAGATTTGAAATTGCGGTCGGGAAGGGGTGACATCTGCCGGCTATTTTAGCGTAGCGTCTTCGTTATGTTCTAATTATCAGAAAAATGTTATTATTTTTTTAATGATCGCGTTGATGTAGGTGACGGTGGTTCTCTTGAACAAATTACTCATTATATTTGCGGGTATGGGGAGGGAGGGGGTTAATGCCTTTCTCTGAGATTGTAATTATCTCGGGCCCGGGCAACGCCGGACGGGTTAGCTAGTATATAATAAAACTTTTGTTAATAATGGATGGATATATATATATATATATATATATATATATATATATATATATATATATATATATATATATATATATATATATATATAAAGAGATGGGAAATAAAGAATTAGTCGTTCTCTAAAGCTGCTGATACAGTACTTCAATCTTAGAGATTTTACCATATTTTCTATTCCAATAGAACAACAGATGTTCAGTATATGTTTCACATTTCACAAAGCAGTTTACCTTTCCCCTTGTACTCTTCCCCACTGCTTTTCAGTGATGAAACTGGTTTAAACAGGTTTTGATTCTGCACCTGCAAACAGGCATTACGTAACCTGACCAATCAGAAAGGCATTAAGTAACAGGTGCAGAAATTTCTGTTAAGAAGACAGCCACTTAATATTTCTTTCTTTGTGTTTAGTTAGTTGAAAAAGAATATTAACCTCTTGCCTTCTTTAATTTAAAGTTTGTTTAATTAGTAATCTTTAGTATGGATAAAGGAGGAAGACCTAAAGATCCCATTTGGGTTCATTTTTGGTGTGTAAAAGAAGGGAAAAAACAATGGCCAAATGTAAAATGTGCTCCCATATCATGGGAGGAAAAACAGATAGAATGAAAATTCATTTTTCTAAATGTAATAAGAAACCAGGTCTATCTTCAAAAGACATAATAATTGAGACATTGGAATCAGATACTGATAAAATTGAAGAGAATAAGCATGATTCAACTTATGAGACAAGTACAGTAAGTGACAATTCAACTTTTGAAAGAATTTCTGAAAGTAATGAGAGTTCAACTTCCAAAAGAAGTAGAGAAAGTAGCGATACCTCTTTTAAATCCGATAAACAGCCTAAATTCCTTCAAAATGATTTACAGCAATTCGTTGTAAAGACAAGTTCTAATGTGAAGCATGAACGTGTCCTGCAAGTAGCAAAGTTCTTTTACAGTTGCAACATTCCATTTAATGTTGCTGAGCAAGAAGAATTTCTTACTCTTATACAAAAATTGCGACCAGGTTACAAGCCACCATCAAGAAAAGCATTATCTGAAAACTTGTTAAATGAAGTAACAACATTGCTTGAAAATGACATGACGTTAGCCCTAGAAAATAAAGAATGTACCTTAATTGCAGATGGCTGGAGCAATATAAACAATGAATCCGTTATTGCTTCTTGTTTGCATACAAATGGAAAATCATATTTTCTTAATGTAGAAGAATGTGGACGTAATAAGAAAACTGCAGAATAATGTAAATAAGTTACAGAAAAATCTATTAAAATTGTTGAAGAGAGATATAAAACAAATGTAGTAGCAGTTGTTACAGATAATGAAAATAAAATGCATAAGCTACGTCAACTATTGTTGGAAGAAAGAAACGATATGCTTGTTTATGGATGCACAGCACATTGGTTGAACTTACTGGCACAAGATATAGCTCAAATATCCATTACTAATCATGTTGTTGGTATACAGAAGTATTTACGAAATCATCATCAACAAGCAGCATGGCTTAAAGAACTTCCTGATACAGTAAAACCCCAGTTGCCAAGCGTAGTACGATGGAATAGCCATATAGAATGTATCTCCACATTTATTAAGAATAGACCTGCATTGCTTAACATTTGTGAAAATCATGAAAATGATATTGATATTAGAATTCAAAGATTAGTAAATGACTATAATTTATTTAAACAAGTGAAGGATCTATTTCAACAGCTACAATCCAAAGCCTTAAATATTCTTCAGAGCGATGAAGCAACAATAGCAGATGCTTGTTCTGAATGGCTGAAATTAGTGCATTGTCCTGAATTAATTCCACATAAAGATCTTGTTAAAAAACGAATGGATTTGGCTTTAGAACCCTTTCACTTTTTAGCATGTATGACAGATCCAATGCACAAAAATCAAGAGCTATTAAGTGAAGCACAAAAGGAAATGGCAAGAAAATGGCTCATAGATTCTATGCCAAATTCTCTTTCACTCCTGTTGGCATATGAAGCTGAAGGAGAACCATTTCCAAGAAGCTTCTTTAAAACAAAAGATGTAAAAGCCAAAGTTTGGTGGAAAGCGTTAAATAACAAAGAAATTAATCCCGAATTCATACATTTAATGGTGAATCGTCACTCCATACCTTGTAGTTCTTCATCCATAGAGCGATTTTTTTCGAACTTTTAACACATCCACAGTAAATTAAGAAATAGACTTGGTGTACAGAAAGCTGCAAAGCTTTTATTTTCTTACAGAATGCTAAGAGGCTCCAAGGACATAGATTGGTAAACAGTACTAACATTCGTACAAACTACATTATGTGATTCTGTAAGCATTTGATTTTTATTAAAATGATTAAGGTTTCTAAGTGTGATAAAAGTGTACTTATAATTTTTCTTTTCCTTTTCCTTTAAGTAAAAATTGGTAAACTAATCTCATCAAGATAAATATTGTAGTGTGCATTCTCATAATAATAGTTATAATGAGTTTTAAGTTTAATAATGATAAATGTACAATAATATCTTTAAAATTTTGAATTCTTGTCAGGGGGGAAATATGGATGAAAGTTTTCCAGACTTTTTAAATTCCTTAAAAACCAATATTTTTGTATAGCATCCTTTTACTTATCTAATAAGAAACTAAATTATGTGAATATTGTTACGTGGAAATAGTGGTATTTAACATCCAGAAAACTTTCACCCCTGGGAAAATGAAAAATTTGTAGATAAATTTTCACAAAAGTGACAAAAATAGTCAAACTAATGAGTTTTTTCAAAGGTGGTAAAAACCCTGGTAAAAACATGTTTTTCCAAAGACGGTAAAAACCATAGTTAAAACCGGTAAAAACCATCAGACGGTAAATACCGTCCAACTTCACTGGATATCAAAGAAATTGTTTTTTTAAAGATTGATTAAATGTTCTATCTGCGTTTTATTCTTTTACATTCTTAAATTCGTTAAAAACAAATTATTTTAATTCCGTATTTTTAGAGAATGACTTTTTTTTCTTAAAACATAATTACTCCCAGTGTATTCTCTCTGTGATGAGAATGTACAAAATCTTCTCTGGTTTCTAAAAATTATAATCTAACGTACGATTGACAATTGTTTAGTATTGTTTTAGTGTGAACTCTACTTTTGTAAATTCCAAATTATAAGAAAGTATAATGTGTAAGCGTTAAGTTTCCACTTGTATGACGTAGTGCAAATTGATAAATGTTTTCGCCAATTTCTAATGTTAATATGGATATTACGAATCACCGTGTACTTTTTTGGCGCTTTCTCTTCATGATTTGAGTATTGTGGCGTAAGGTCACAAAAATAATACATAAGTTGTTCTTGCCTCAATTTGTCGTAGGTTAACATGCATACTCCTTATCCAGATTATGCATAGTTTATAAAGTTCAGCAACGTCAGTAGGTTTCACGTGTTTATAATTATGTCAATCATCATCAATGTGTTTATAACCATTATCAGTGTGTTATCATCAATGTGTTTATAATTATGTCAATTGACTTTTTTTATATGACTATTCTGCTGCTGCTCTTAAGTTTAATTAGAAAATGTAGATCTTCAAGTAGTTTTCTACTTTTGTTCACGGTAAATTTGGAAACTTTAATTATGTTACAGCGACAAATTAAGCACATGTAACAACGATACTTAATTTCTTGTTCACGATAAATTCAGAAATATTATTTATGATAAGAGAACCAATTAAATTTTAATACGGATAGATACGGATAAGTGAATTTAACAAATTTCTTGCTCTACAAATTAATTTAAAATAATATGCTGTATTTTAAATTCATAAAGATTTACAACATGTGCAGTCCTGGAAAAAAATTATCATGCTCAACTAATTCTCCTAAACTAATCCTCCAACTGCATAAAAAAGGCATAGGTACCAATTGACTGGGTATAATTTCTACAACAGAACACTACTCGTACATTTTGCTTCAGAGATTGTCTGCAAATTAAAAATTGCATAACGTTTTCTTTTTCAAATTGTACCTGCCAATTGTAACAGTTGCAGCAACGGCTTTCACGACCTATGAAGACAAACGCTCTCCAACAAAGCATGAAGAAGAAAACTTCTGTGTTACAACAGGTCATATAAGCTGAACATTCGAAGTCTTTCTAAATAGTCAGTATATATATTCGTTCAGTCACCAGAAAACTGCCACAACCTAATTAACATAACTAAAGGACAAGAGTGGGAACCAACTTCTAGAGACCTTGTCAGACTTTGTAAAACTTAACAAAAGATAACATAGGATTTTGATTGACAACAATGTTAGCAAAATAAGAAAATACAATCACATTCACAAATCTTATTCGATCACTAGAGTACATTTTGGAAGTTTTACTAGTCGTACTGCCACAGAGTCACAAGTGATAGACTCTTAGATCAATCAGATGATTCAAGATTCGAAAGTAATACTGAACCATGGATTGATAAGTTTAAGACGTTGATCATGAATCTACTGAAAATGAAGTGCTGATAACATCAAATTGTGACCAGTAAAATATTTTTGCCGCAGCAAAGATTTTTGTAAAATGTGCAAAGTTTATCTCTGCTTACAAAAACATGTTAAAATAATTTTCAACAAAATTAACAAATAATGATATTTGTTTAGAACACTGATAATCATATTAATCTGATTCTCAGTCGGAAAGATTAAGGTATTACTACATTAAAAATTTTATAATGTGTATATATAAGTAGTTTTAAAACAGTAATATAGCTTCTGCTACTTACAATTATTTCTTTAAATGCTATACATTGCGTTCTAAATTCTTTTATCCATTCCATTTGTTTAAATTAAATTTATTTGTGGATATTGGAAGTAGGACTTATCAGACGCAAATCGAATAAATATGTTTTTTAAAAGATGCGGAAGGAGAGTAACTGCGAAGTAAATAAATAAAATCATTATGCGTTCTGTTAAATCATTATGCGCCCTGTCTGCACGTACAAGACTGGAAGTTGCTATCCATTCATCTTCCGAATAAACATCTTATGGCGGACCAGTTGTTCATTTCGAACTTTTACCAATAGGTATCGTACCATCAACGTCCAATAAAAAGTTTAATAAATGACCGAAATGGAAGCGTTTACAAGCATTTTTCGGACTTTTGCTACTTTACTATGCGAAAGTCTATGTATTCTACACATCCAATTACTGGCTAGGATTTACCAGATAACGAAAAAATTTCTAGAGACCTTGTCAGACTTTGTAAAACTTAACAAAAGATAACATAGGATTTTGATTGACAACAATGTTAGCAAAATAAGAAAATACAATCACATTCACAAATCTTATTCGATCACTAGAGTACATTTTGGAAGTTTTACTAGTCGTACTGCCACAGAGTCATTTCGAACTTTTACCAATAGGTATCGTACCATCAACGTCCAATAAAAAGTTTAATAAATGACCGAAATGGAAGCGTTTACAAGCATTTTTCGGACTTTTGCTACTTTACTATGCGAAAGTCTATGTATTCTACACATCCAATTACTGGCTAGGATTTACCAGATAACGAAAAAATTTCTAGAGACCTTGTCAGACTTTGTAAAACTTAACAAAAGATAACATAGGATTTTGATTGACAACAATGTTAGCAAAATAAGAAAATACAATCACATTCACAAATCTTATTCGATCACTAGAGTACATTTTGGAAGTTTTACTAGTCGTACTGCCACAGAGTCATTTCGAACTTTTACCAATAGGTATCGTACCATCAACGTCCAATAAAAAGTTTAATAAATGACCGAAATGGAAGCGTTTACAAGCATTTTTCGGACTTTTGCTACTTTACTATGCGAAAGTCTATGTATTCTACACATCCAATTACTGGCTAGGATTTACCAGATAACGAAAAAATATATAATATACCGGCAGGAATAGTTAAAAGAATAAGTATAAAAACTCATGTAAGTTAAATGACTTTGAAGGAGAAGGATGGTATTGAAAAATAATATTTATTTTGTCAGGAATGACATGTCATCAGTATGCAGAATATCCTGTTTCTGAAACAAATAAGTTATAATAAGAATTTGGGACATGTGATATAATTTAGGGTACTGTAAATATGGTTACAGTACTCAACTTTTTTATAGTACAAAGAAATTCACGAGAAGTACATAATCTAATCGAGACAGGTGTGTAGATAAAAGTTCAGATCATTTTGAACCTTTTATTTATCTGTAATAGTTAAAAAAGTATGAAAGAATTTATAAACCTTTGAATTGTGTAAAAACTTGCAAAATCGCAATAACAAGGCAAGTAAAAAATAGAGTTTTCAGCTACAAGGCTTTATGTATTTATGTAGTTTTGACTTCAACATATTTATGTAGAACATAACTTCTTTGCATATATTCCTATTAAGAAGAGTTTTCTAGCATCTTTTCTTTGCTTCTGATAATAAAATTTATGTTCCATTATATACTGAATAATACACTATATAAATCTAAAAAATGAACACTTACCTTATTATTGCATATCCTAATGTTTTGGATGAAAGAATAGTACATTTGAAACACATAAATGACTTTTTTTTCAACTTTTATATAATGAACACAAGAGTTTACAAAATATGAAATCATCTTAGTAAATTGTGTTTACAAAAATTCCTAATACTGCCCTCAACTCTATTATTAGAATTGGGAAACTGGAACACGTGAGGGTTGAAAAAAGTTTTTACATGACATGACGGACGATCCGAATACGAAATAGAGCCTAAGGAATAGCAAGGTAGATCAACAAGAATTTTTACGTGGTTTTTCAGGAATCAAGGTGACTCCACTGGATTTGTTATTAGAGAGGGTCCCTCAATTTGATTAATATTAGTAAGCAATAACGACTTTAAGTCTTTCATTAAATACATACATTTACAAACTTCTCTGAGCCATTGCGTCTTATAACAACCAAAACTTGTGGCTAAAATCTATGGACCAACGGTATTTCTCGCTTTCCATTTCATTATTTTTTTTACTTCGTCTTTCACGAGTCTCGTAATAATCTTGCGATATCATATATCTATTAATTAAATAATTGAGTTTGTGTTATTGTAAATATTGATCTGTAGATGAGTATTTGTTTTTTAATCCCACATGTATAATGTATTATTTTACACGAAATATTCGGAAATGTATAAACCGTGTATAATCAGTTTTTGGTGAATATTTTAATTCAAATATAGTAATGGAATTGCAAATTTTAATTTATACTTTATATTGAAATATATATATCTTGAACTAACTAGAACTCTATCAGACTGAAATTATTTCTTGAAATATATTGTTACTCAAATATATTCTTTAATGTTAATAGTAGATTAAAAAAGAACATTTGACTAAATTTTTTATCTGTAACGGGAAACAAAGTAAACATTGGAGCTATTTCGATAGTCTAGAGGGAAAACAATGTAATTAAAAATCGACTTGTTCGCTTGTTTAATTAGATTTCTAGCTTTGTGATCGTAATGAAAAGTAATGACATTTTAGTTGAACAAACTTCTGTTAGATAAAATTTACTTTTAAGCAGTTAGATGACATTCATTGTACGCATTGATTAAATTTTAATTAATCTAATTAAATTAATAAATTACTGCTAATTTTTTATCTGTTTGCTGATATTATTTGGTATACTATAAATGACCAGATTAAATGCATTTCTAATTATCTTTATATGATTAGATTAAATCAAAAATATAATTTATAAAATTTGTAATTTTCCAAAAAAAAAATTTTAAGTTGAAAAACTTTAATATCTGGAAATTCGCATTTTTTTAATAGCATCGTATCATATGTATGACCACGAGTTTTAATAATGTATTATTTGTTTACTAGTTTTTATAATAAAAAAATGTTTAGCAATTGAACAATATTTTATGTAAATGTACATCCACAATTGTTTCATTCAGCGTGTTTCGTTTCATCAAGACAAATATTATCCGTGCAAAAAATGTAACAAAACATGCGTTTGTATTTTCTTTTTTGTACTTTCCGTTAAGTGCAGTCATTGCCGACCTTTTTGTTAAGTGCAGTCATTGCTGATCTTTTTGTTAAGTGCAACTACTGTTTTTTCACATTATTAGTAAATTAACAGGCTTCATTTAAAAACGTTCTACAATGAAGTCGGTATGAACATGTTGAAAATGGACTTTTAAACAGCATCATTCCTAAACAAGATTAAGGTTTTGCAAGCGGCTACACTATTATATGTATACGTTACAAAGAAGAAACAGTCCATGTTTTGAGGGAGACAATGAAATAAATTATAGGTTTCAGGGGATAGAAGATTTCTACGCTGTCGGTCATTTCACTGAAAGGAAGAAGAACTGTAGGAATAAATGTTATGGATTTTTCAATCGAAGACTATATTTTACCAGAAAAAAGTTTTTAATAACTCACAATTAATTCATTGACAATTCTTTACTAAAAAGGTTCTTAATACGTACATTAAAATAAAATAACATATTTTTTTTTTTTTAAAGCACTTTCAAGCACAATCGTGGTCGTCTTCAGGGTTAAAAAACAGACAATACAAAATCTGAGGGACTGTTTCTCTTTGGAAATCAAAGCTCGCTGGACCGTTCCACATTGAACAGCAGGGTAGGTGGTGGGTTGGTTGGTACAGACTGTTCATTTATTAGATTAATCCAAAGCATTGGAATGTTATATGACAAGACATCGTAACATACCTTATCTCTGGATATAATCTCCAAAGATTCTCTGATGTATAAACGATAGTAACTAACTATTTTCTTAATAATCTTAGCACTATTAAACTGTATATTAACATTATATTTTTGATTTAATCTTGAAATAGCAGTACTGGGGCGGTCAAATTTCATATCTGAAATGTGTTCCTTAAACCTTATCCTGAATTTTCGCGTTGTCATTCCAATATAATCCAGCCTCTCTTCCTTGTCATCATTTGTAGTAACTGGTATGATGTAAATACCTGACATTTCATTCCGGGGGGGGGGGTCTATACTGTTATGAAATGTTACTTTTTGTTTCGTTGGAGGATTAAGCTGTTAGGTTTATTTTATGTTTCTGCAAATAATACTTTAATCGTTCAAATAGACCAGGTATATATTGAAATTTGTGAATTTTAAGATCTCTATGGTTAAATTCGCTATTAGTTCTATTATTTTTGTATTCAATTTGATATATCATTTTATTAATAGATTTCCTTGAAAAACCATTATCTCTTGCAATATCTCTAATACCATCCAATTAAAAATAAATGAACAACGTAAAATAGCACAAATAAAAATATATAAATTGGCAAACAGCTGTTTCGCAGCCCCTAAAGTGCCAATTCAAAAGATTGCTTAATAAAAGATTCGCTAAAAATAATTTTTAATCTTTTAAATTGGCACTGATGATGGAGTTTTAGGAGCTCAGAAACAGCTGTTTGCCAATTTATATATTTTTATTTGTGCTATTTCACGTTGTTAATTTACTTTTTAATACAACGGCACAAAGTTAAATCCACCTTTTTAGATTTAAATATCCAATTCCCGTTCAATATTCTTTTCTGTGCAGACTATCAATGCTCTCTTAATATAAAATCGATAGGCTGCAGCTTTATAACTGAAGGGGAAGAGCTTTTGTAAGAAATCGTGTTGTTAGACCGTATACTCTTTCTATAAACAGCTCTTTCCATGGTTAAATCTTTAGCAATCTTAAACAACCTCACATCCAGAAAAGGTAACCGATTATTCTGCTTAATTTCCAAAGTAAACTGTTTATTACGGTCAATTTTGTTAACTTCGTTTAAAAATTCTTTCAATAATTCCAAACTCTCATACAAAATGATGAAAACATCATCCACAATTCTATACCAATAGGTAGGTTTAATCTGAAATTTACTCATAATTTTATTTTCAACGGGACGCAATATGATCTTAGCAATACATCCAGAAATGGGAGATCCCATTAGATCCCATTGACGCTCCATTCAATTGCTTATAAAACCTATCGTTAAATTTTAAAACGTTGTTATTTACAATCAAGTTAAAATCGGATTTGAGGGTATTTTGAGTATCCAAGTTCCATGAGACATAATTTTCTATGTAATTTTCCACAAATCCCTATACCTCTTTTAGATCCACCGAAGAATATAAAGATAACACATCCATGCTGGCAAGTATACTGTTACTTGTCATATCGTAATCTATTATTTTTTTCACAAAGTCTGCAGTAGATGTAACTAGATATTCCGAATTGGGGAGCATAGATTATAAAAGTGACATAAACCCTCTCCAACGTTTATGTAGGTCCTTGGCATTTTGTAACTATTGGGCGAAAATGATGGCAAGGGATAGAGGCTGGATTACATTGGAATGACACCACGAAAATTCAGGATACGGCTTAAAGAACACATTTCAGATATAAAATTTTACCGCCCCAGTACTGCAATTTCAATATTAAATAAAAAATGTAATTTTAATATACAGTTTAATAAGTCTAAGATTATTAAGAAAATGGTTGATTACTATAGTTTATCCATCAGAGAATCTTTGGAGATTATATCCAGAAATAATAATGTTTGTTACGATGTCTTGTGATATAACATCCCAACGATTTGTATTAATCTAATAAATGAACAGTTTGCACCAAACAACCCACCACCTACCCTGCAGCTTAATGTGAAACGATCCAGCGACCTTTGATTTCCAAAGAGGAACAGTCCCTCAGATTTTGTATTGTCTGTTTTTTAACCCTTAAGATGAGGACGATTGTGCTTGAAAGTGCTAGGTTTTTAGATATTTTATTTTATATTTTATTTTATTTCAATGTACGTACTAAACATTTTTTTAGTAAAGAAATGTCAATGAGTTAATTGTGAGTTATTGCATATAATAGGTGAATTTGGATTCAAAAGGAGAAAAAACATTCATATTCAATGGTTGGAGCATCATAGTTGAAACTTATTTCAACAGAACGAAAAATGCCGGCACCAGGACTCGAACCTGGGTACTTTGGCTTGGCGTGCCAGCGCTCTTCCTACTGAGATATCCAACGATATCCTGGCCAGCATATCTTGATACATGGCGCACCTGCGTCGGAGATAAATTTATATTCATCCAGCAAAGTTTTGTGTTATGTTTTATATATAATGTACTTACTTCGTGTCACTTGTGATGCGGAATAAAACGTCCTATATATAATTATCAAATAACTTTATTGTGGGAGTTTTTTGAAATCTTCAGGATTGTGAGAAAAAAAAATCGGTTTTTTCTTTTAGTTGATCAGGAACATTTGGAGGAATCACTATCTAACAATCCAGGGGTCAGTGTTAGTAGTAATAAAAATATATTTCCATTTAAGCAATGATTAAAAAAACAAAATTAATTTGTTTCATTTCAGAAAGTTGGTTCAAAAGATTGCAATTGCCAGACATGTTTAAGTAAAAAATATTTTAGTGTTTGGCATTTATAGCTCTGATCTAAACATTTTAATTCACACATTCCGAACTTTACCTCTATTTATATCAAAATATATTCAGAAGCACTAAATAGAAATCTAAATTCAAAATAGAAATTTAAAATCCTTTAAGTATATCATTCTCACAGAAAATTCGGAAAGACTATACCGGAGCACCATATTAGAGGAATAATCCCTCTTTAGGCGTCTTTAATTATTTAAATAATATCCCTTTTATTGTTGGCTATTTTTCTCCCCCACCATTAATATAAATTACATAAGTTTAATCTAATATAGAATATATAACATACTTTTAACTCATTAATTATGAAACAAAAATCTAACGCATTTAATTTGATAATTTTATATTTGAGTCCCTAATTAGATTTTAGAGTTTGTACATCGGATATAAGTATGGGGGGGGGGTTACCCCTCTTATTCTAGATTGAATAAGTTTATCCTTCGATAAAATTGTCCGATTGGCTTCAAAGTTTGTATACCCATTTATTTGAGGAATTGGGAATAGCAAATATCCTTTGATGTGAGAGTGTATTGCATGATTATTATACAGAGCCTTTTTAAAAATATATAATAAATTTTATGCAAATAGCATATTAAGTCAAATGCAACTCCAGATTTTAAATTATCAATGTTAATTACATATGCTTCCTATTCTTTCACGTACGGGGCATCTATCCCGATCAAGTAGAGTGTTTAACCCTGAGGTCCGGGATACATTTTGCCGGGATATATAATCATTGATTAAGTTTTTTGATAGAAACACTATTTTGTATGGAATTTATATTAAAGCAATATGTTTTATTATGTTCTACATAAAATTTGGAGTATATGGTTTGCATGTGAATTGCAAAAATCATTGCTATAAAAAAGAAAAAGGAAAGGGGGTGATTAAGTATGGCTACTATTCCAGACATACCCTATTTGTCATTAAATAATTATTAATATATTATATTCAGGTCATGGCAAAATTTTACTTAAATTAAATTAATTATGTCATTGTTTTAAAAGCAACTTTCCGCATCGAATTTCCTATCAAATAACGCCGTTTTTATATAATATCTGCTCCTTACTTTTAAAATTTGCAAACCTTGTCAGGAATATAAAATTCAGATCTACACGAGAATTTAATGAGATTTTTCTGTTTACAATGATTTCCATAAGCTATATACTTTTTTATTCAACTATGAAATTTCTTTCAAAAACATATAATAAACGGCATAATTAAAGAAAATTGTTTTACAAAGAAATGTAATCCATTTTAAATAATCTTAGCAAGTGTTACTATTTTATACATATCGTAGTTTGTTTTTTCTTTAGTAATGCTATTTGGAAGACATACTGGATTATAAGTCAAAAAAATATTTATACTTCAAAAATAAGACAGTAAAATTTCAATTATGTTAGTTGAAAATGCATATATAAATATGCTTTTTGTATCTAATATGGTTGGAATATCACAGTTGAGATTTTTCCCAACAGAGCGGAAATATGCCGGGACGAGGACTCGGACCTGGGTACTTTGGATTGCTGTGCCATTGCTCGCCCTACTGAGCTATCCCAACGATGTCTTGGCTGGCATATTTCACTCTTATCTGTTGTAAAAGGCTGCAAATTGCAGCGCTAATTTCCTTCATTCGGGCTATAACTATTAGCATTTTTACATGATGAATTTGAAATAGCACGGAAACTCCTTTATACAATGTAATTAGGTGATAATGAACAGAGGAAAGTATATTCAACTAGGTAAATTATATCCAATGGTTGGAGTATCATAGTTGAAATTTTTTCCAACAGAGCGAAAATATGCCGGGACCAGGACTCGAACCTGGGCTCTTTGCCTTGCTGTGGCAACGCTCTCCCTACTGAGCTATCCCAACGATATCCAGATTGGCATATTTCACTCTTATTTGCTGTACAAGAATGCGAACTGCAGCGCTAATTTCATTCATCCGAGCTATAAATACAGCATTTTTACATGTTGAATCTGAAATAGCACTGAAACTCCTGTATTCCATGTAATTAGGTCATAATGAACAGAAGAAAGTATATCCAACTAGATAAATTATATCCAATGGTTGGAGTATAATACGTAGTTGAGATTTTTTTCCAACAAAGCGAAAATATGCCGGGATCAGGACTGGAACCTGGGTACTTTAACTCAATTGAAAACACCCTTAAGCAATTCACTCTAATACACAGTAATGCTTATGAATTATTTTGTGTAGCCCTATACATCATCTATAGAATTTATACACACCGCGTATTATGCAAAAATTTAGCTAAATAGAAAAATGCATACCAAAACAGGAAACGAACTTCCAGCATTTAACGCATATAAACCGAATTGCTTTGTGAGTCCCTGTAAATGTACGATAACTGTTACAGGTGTCATATTCTTCAGTAAGCATTTTGTACTGCACCTCAAAAATGAACATAAATTTCATTATTTTTGAAATAGTGTAACATCATTAAAATACGCTACAAACTATGTTTCCTCTTATAACATTATGTAACCGAATTCGTTTGTGTGACCCTGTAAATGAATGATAAATGCTTTTGCACTCCATATTCTACATAAAGTATGTTTTAGTACACCTCAGAAAAGGATTTTAATAAAAGGCATTCGGAAAACGGTCAGTATGAGCGGTGTCCCAACTTTATTTCTCATCAGAAAATGGTTTAGATTTTAAATAAACTTTCAGATGAAAACTATGCCAAGGAAATAATTCTATTTGTATATAAGAACTACTATATAATAAATGAACATTTTTTTCACATATGTGAGGAAGAACCAAAAAAATTTAATATATTTTTAAGTGTTGAGATTTTAGTTTAGCGCCAATGCTTTGTATTTTATGGTTAATATCATATATTCTAATACGAGCAAATCTTGTGCGTGGTTATATATATATATATATATATATATATATATTATATGCAAATTTTATCTTAAAAACGGCTCTAACGATTTTGACGAAATTTCGTATCCTACCGTTTTGGAGCAACAGAAGACCATTGGGCTAGGTCACATGTTCGAGAAAATTCGATTAGTGGGTCAAATTTTGGGTCATTTTGAGTCATGGTCTAGCTGATTGTATCTAAAAAATGGTTCAAACGATTTTGACGAAATTTTGTTTCTGACCATTTTCGGGCACGAGAAGACTATTGGGCTGGGTCACATGTTCGAGAACTTTCGATTAGTGGGTCATTTTTGGGTCAACGCTGGTCAAATTAATTTTATCTAAAAAACGGCTCTAACGATTTTGATTAAATTTTGTGTCCTACGAGTTTCGAGCACGATAAAATCATTGGGCTAGGTCACAAGTCCGAGAAAATTCGATTAGTGGGTCATTTCTGGGTCATTGTGGGTCAAGATATAAAAGCGGCTCAATTTACACTAAATTTTGCATCCAATGGTTTTCGGGCAAGAGAAGACTGTTGGGATAGGTCACATGTTCAAGAAAATTCAATTAGTGGGTCATTTTGGGTCATGGCCAAGCTAATTGAATCTAAAAAACGGTTCAAACGATTTTGACGAAATTTTGCATCCGCTATTTTCGGGCACGAGAATACTATTGGGCTGGGTCACATGTTCGAGAACTTTCGATTAGTGGGTCCTTTTTGGTTCAAAGCGGGTCAAATTAATTTTATCTAAAAAAACGGCTCTAACGATTTTGAATTAATTTTGTATCCTAGGAGTTTCGGGCACGCGAAAAACATTGGGCTAGGTCACATGTTCGAGAAAATTCTCTTAGTGGGTCATTTCTGGGACATTGTGGGTCAAGATCTAAAAAGCGGCTCAATTTACACTAAATTTTGCATCCAATGGTTTTCGAGCACGAGAAGACTGTTGGGCTAGGTCACATGTTCGAGAAAATTCAATTAGTGGGTCATTTTGGTCATGGGTCATTATGGGTCAAGCTATTTTATCTTAAAAACGGTTCAGAGGATTTGAAATAAATGTAGCACCCTACAGGTTTAGGGAACAAGAAGAGTATTAGGCTAGGTCACATGTTCGAGAAATTTCGATTAGTGGGTCATTTTGGGTCATGGCCAAGCTAATTGAATCTAAAAAACGGTTCAAACGATTTTGACGAAATTTTGCATCCGACTATTTTCGGGCACGAGAATACTATTGGGCTGGGTCACATGTTCGAGAAATTTCGATTAGTGGGTCATTTTTGGGTCAACGCTGGTCAAATTAATTTTATCTAAAAAACGGCTCTAACGATTTTGAATTAATTTTGTATCCTAGGAGTTTCGGGCACGCGAAAAACATTGAGCTAGGTCACATGTTCGAGAAAATTCTCTTAGTGGGTCATTTCTGGGACATTGTGGGTCAAGATCTAAAAAGCGGCTCAATTTACACTAAATTTTGCATCCAATGGTTTTCGAGCACGAGAAGACTGTTGGGCTAGGTCACATGTTCGAGAAAATTCAATTAGTGGGTCATTTTGGTCATGGGTCATTATGGGTCAAGCTATTTTATCTTAAAAACGGTTCAGAGGATTTGAAATAAATGTAGCACCCTACAGGTTTAGGGAACAAGAAGAGTATTAGGCTAGGTCACATGTTCGAGAAATTTCGATTAGTGGGTCATTTTGGGTCATGGCCAAGCTAATTGAATCTAAAAAACGGTTCAAACGATTTTGACGAAATTTTGCATCCGACTATTTTCGGGCACGAGAATACTATTGGGCTGGGTCACATGTTCGAGAACTTTCGATTAGTGGGTCATTTTTGGGTCAACGCTGGTCAAATTAATTTTATCTAAAAAACGGCTCTAACGATTTTGATTAAATTTTGTGTCCTAGGAGTTTCGGGCACGCGAAAAACATTGAGCTAGGTCACATGTTCGAGAAAATTCTCTTAGTGGGTCATTTCTGGGACATTGTGGGTCAAGATCTAAAAAGCGGCTCAATTTACACTAAATTTTGCATCCAATGGTTTTCGAGCACGAGAAGACTGTTGGGCTAGGTCACATGTTCGAGAAAATTCAATTAGTGGGTCATTTTGGTCATGGGTCATTATGGGTCAAGCTATTTTATCTTAAAAACGGTTCAGAGGATTTGAAATAAATGTAGCACCCTACAGGTTTAGGGAACAAGAAGAGTATTAGGCTAGGTCACATGTTCGAGAAATTTCGATTAGTGGGTCATTTTGGGTCATGGCCAAGCTAATTGAATCTAAAAAACGGTTCAAACGATTTTGACGAAATTTTGCATCCGACTATTTTCGGGCACGAGAATACTATTGGGCTGGGTCACATGTTCGAGAACTTTCGATTAGTGGGTCATTTTTGGGTCAACGCTGGTCAAATTAATTTTATCTAAAAAACGGCTCTAACGATTTTGATTAAATTTTGTGTCCTACGAGTTTCGAGCACGATAAAATCATTGGGCTAGGTCACAAGTCCGAGAAAATTCGATTAGTGGGTCATTTCTGGGTCATTGTGGGTCAAGATCTAAAAAGCGGCTCAATTTACACTAAATTTTGCATCCAATGGTTTTCGGGCAAGAGAAGACTGTTGGGATAGGTCACATGTTCAAGAAAATTCAATTAGTGGGTCATTTTGGGTCATGGCCAAGCTAATTGAATCTAAAAAACGGTTCAAACGATTTTGACGAAATTTTGCATCCGCTATTTTCGGGCACGAGAATACTATTGGGCTGGGTCACATGTTCGAGTACTTTCGATTAGTGGGTCCTTTTTGGTTCAAAGCGGGTCAAATTAATTTTATCTAAAAAAACGGCTCTAACGATTTTGAATTAATTTTGTATCCTAGGAGTTTCGGGCACGCGAAAAACATTGGGCTAGGTCACATGTTCGAGAAAATTCTCTTAGTGGGTCATTTCTGGGACATTGTGGGTCAAGATCTAAAAAGCGGCTCAATTTACACTAAATTTTGCATCCAATGGTTTTCGAGCACGAGAAGACTGTTGGGCTAGGTCACATGTTCGAGAAAATTCAATTAGTGGGTCATTTTGGTCATGGGTCATTATGGGTCAAGCTATTTTATCTTAAAAACGGTTCAGAGGATTTGAAATAAATGTAGCACCCTACAGGTTTAGGGAACAAGAAGAGTATTAGGCTAGGTCACATGTTCGAGAAATTTCGATTAGTGGGTCATTTTGGTCATGGGTCATTATGGGTCAAGCTATTTTATCTTAAAAACGGCTCAGACTATTTACACTAAATTTTACATCCTATGGTTTTCGGGCACGAGAAGACTGTTGGGCTAAGTCACATGTTCGAGAAAGTTCAATTAGTGGGTCATTTTGGTCATGGGTCATGATATTTGAACTCAAATTTAATTTTGACCGAGCATAGCTCGGTCTTCCCTACTCGTATAAGCTTATATGTGGACGACAAAATTTTTGTAGACAACAGAAATAACCACAGTAATGGAAATAGGACTTTCTTGCTAACAAAATAAATCTGAATGTGAATTATATAACTAGCTTCCAACATTGTATGGTTTCATGATTCGCGTAAAATATACCTAAACTGGCATAGATTAAAAAAAGGAATTTATATATTTCAAAATTGAATAACCGTATGACACATGTTGCTTAAAAAGTAAATACTGAAAGAACAAATTGTGTTTCTGCGGGAAATTAACACTTGAATTGAAAATGTTATGTACAAATGTTTAATTGAAAAGATTTAAAATGTTCAGTCATTTCAAAAATTTGATGGCAGAAATATTAAAAATTTCGAAACATAATAGACATTTTTAATATAAAATCTAAACAAACATTTGCAGTGAAGAATTTTGAGAAGAATTCAAGAAATTAATTAAGAAAAGTTGATTAGTTACATGAATTATTTGTGGTTTTGCGTTAACGACCATCTGCCAATGAAAAATAATTGTGGATTTTCTGTAAAGAGAATAATATAAGACATCTTATTTCTCTTTCTGAATAACAAAGGTATATTTTTCGAATTTAATTTAAACAAGCACATATTTTACCATATTTTACATAGGATTTATTTGTTTAAGATGTATACATAATATCAGTTATATACCAGGCGCAATGTACACATATATAACAGACACAATACAGGTTTTGATTAAGAACATAATATTAAAATCATGTTCAAATAATAATGTTTTGTTGATTAATAGTAATATAAATATACAAGGTGTTCCAAAAAGAATAAACACTGTTTAAATATTTACCAGTTGGAGAAATTCAGAGCATGTAAATTATAAAAGTATTCAAAAAGGTAGAAATTCTGATTATGTTGCTGAAATCGTCCTACCATCAATTTTTGAAATGCTATACTTTAAAAAAAAATTATTCGGTTTCTTTGTCCTATAAGTTATCTCTAGAAAACAATTACTCATTATCTCACAATTACAACAGTAAAATTTCCATTCTTCTGCGTCGGACAAAACTGAGTAACGATAGCTTGAATTTTACGAAATTGCAAAATTTCAGAGTTTTCCGGCACTAAAAATGGGCAAATAAACTTTTATTGTCGGAGCATTCGGAAATTACGTAACATTGAGCGTATCATAACTCGATGAATTTTGGTCGTAGAAGAGTAGAATTTTTAATCTTGTATTTGTCAGAGCTTCGAGCAATATTTTCCAAATTCAACTTATATAACCCAGAGACTGCATACAAGTTTTGAAAATTAATAGTAAGACTATTTCATCCTCGTGATGATAATCTTAAATATAGATAAAATGACTGTTGAATCATTTTATATGTTTAGACTAAAATCCTTCTAAACAACCCTTATAATAAAAAACCACTGCTTTTGGCAGCATACACACTCAAATTTGTATGATTTTGTACTTTTAATCGAAAATCTATCCAAACTAACCCACAGATGAGGACTCACTGCTTTCGACAGCGTATATCGGAGGTTCTAAGCATGTTACGGTGGGTTTTGCAAACTAACCTCGAATTTACATAATTTTATATTCTTAAACGAAAATCTGTCCAAAGTAACATAGAATTATGTGTGAAAAAAGGTTGGAGTCCACACTGATTTTGGCAACACATACCTTTGAATTTGCATGATATATTTTTAAACGAAAATACATTCAAACGCACCACCCCCTTACACTTTTAAAACGCGAAAGGACATCCAAAGGAAAATTCTCTTAAACGGTGTCTTAAAAGGCACTGAGAGAGAAATAAATCTATGGCGACTTCAAGTAAAGGATATTTTTTAAATACTGAATATTACAAATTGAAGCAATGCAATACGCCAGAGAAATAGTAAATATGATTTTTGTTTAATGACGTGTATTTTTATTCACATTGCGAATAACGCATACCAGACAACCAACAGAGAGAAAAATTATCCAGGCTTGGGTTCGAACCACAGTTATTGGTTCAGCGCAAAAACACTCTGCCCACTTACCCCATCCCATCTAGAGTTGCGGTGTTGCAGTCTTGCTAGCATATAAGAGTGAGATGTGCCAAGATGGGTATCATCCCCGTATCTTAGTTGGCAGATTGTTGGTGCACTGAACCAATGACACAGGTTCGAACCCTGTAATGGATAATTAAAATAACCATTACTTTTTAAAAAACCAAGCTTTTTTTAGAACTGGAAATGTAATTGGAATAAGTAGGTATTTTGTTTTCTTCTATTGTATTTGGCAAAAAAGAGATGGTATTTTAAACCTGGTGACAGAACGGGAAAGATGAAAATAAAACAAATCGACCTCTGAGAAAAAAATAGATTTGAAATCGTACATATTAATATTTTCAAAATCAAAGATACCGCTAAAACTAGAAATGTATGTTGAATAAGAGAGTATTTTTATTTTTCTCTTTTGTATTTTTATTAGGTAAACGGATGCGGCAGTTTAAAAATGTAGAAAAAACAGAAAACATGAAAAGTGATGAGAATACACGAAAACCAACATGGGATTAAACTAAGGAAAATATTTTTTTGAAAAAGTAAATACTAAAATATATATTTAAAAAAATACAGCGTTAGAAAGGTAAAGGTAAACTGAATATCTGATTATTATTATTATTAATTATAATCTTTTCTATATTCTTCACGGACGTAGATTCGACATTTTCATATTGTAGAAAAACGGAAAACGTGAAAACTGACAACAATCGATGTCCAGTAAAAATGTATTTTGAAATAATAAATATTAATATATTTTTAAACGGAAGATACCGTTGCAACAGATAAGTTAAAAAAGATCGTTTACTTTTATTTTTATTTGTAATTCTACGGTAGACACAACGATCGCGATTTCAAAATGTAGAAAATATGTCTCGCTTTCGTCTGCGTTAAGAAAAACGTAACCTCTGGCGATAGGCCAGTACAAGCGACGGAAAGAAGAAAGTTCAGCATTTTATAATATTCATTGTGGTTTTTAATTAAAACTTCGTCTAATTATCAAACAATGAAACGACTGAGCCTCAAGTACATTCGGACCAGCCTTCGTCTATACTTTTGTCTATAATCCAAATTTTCCGAACTCTACATACGGTAGATTTACCTAACAATCTCCAACAGACACACACACAGACAAACATAGAGACAAACATCTTTCTTTTAATAATATACATTTTAAAAATTTTGATTGCAAGAAAAGACACATCACAATACATCAATTTATTTAAAGTGAAAGAAATCAAAATAAATAATAGATCAAAATGTTTCGTTTTTATGATATAATCAATTTATTTCACTATGTAGACCCGTACAATTTCATGTTTCATTCATAATTTTTTCCTTTATTATTTTCTTTAATTTGTTTATCATGTATTTATTAACATTGTAACTGGCTGTAAATAATTGTTAAGTGTTTAGAACTTCAATATATACTTTTTTAATCATCATCATCCCAAAACATGGTTTCAGGCTATAAGCCTGTTCCGGCCTCAATCCATCTTTTTCGCGGCCTTCCTCTGTCTCTTTTGCCCCTTGGCTTATAATTAAAGGCTGCCCTCGGTATACGATCAGTATCCATCCTTTCGATGTTGTCCCTCCATTTCCTTCTGTAATTTCCTATTTTATTTAATATTTGTATAATTTCAAGCTCTCTTCTGATGTAATCATTCTTTATTTTGTCTATTATTGAACATCCCTTCACACTCCGAGGATAGGAGTGTGAAGGGATGTTCAATACACTTCACATTCAAATCCCTTCACACTCTAATTTCATCTCCGAGGATTGTATTTGTCTTTCATTACTTTTTGCGAGTGTCCATGCCTCACTTCCGTATAATAAAGTTGGTATTGCCATACTTTTTTAATTGAACACATAAATACTTTGGAATTATTTTGTTACTTCAAAATACATAGGCTGTCTAGCCTAAATTACTCTGTGCTTGAAGACAACTGACAACTTTTTAGGTACTTTTCCAGTATAGGAGCATTGGCGATATAGCAAAAATGGTCTGGCGAGAGAAGTAATACTTTCAAACATATTTTCTGGCAGCTTATTCGCTGTTTCATATACAAAGCAATTTTTTCAATATTTAAACAATTTATTTAATATAAATAGGCCATTTATCTATTTTTATATACAAACGGAAGTAAACTGGATATAAAAACAATAATTATAATACATATAAATAAAATATTTATTTATATGTTTAATTTCACCACGATAGAGATTCTTCAAATACAAATATAAACAATAAAGTTTTACAAACATCGAAATATACACCTGAAGATTCAACATATGACTATATATTATTAATGAACAATAACAACTTTCCATCTTTCAACAAATACATACTTCGCAAGCATCTCTAAGCCTTGCGTCAAAAACCAAACAATTACTTTGGCTAAAATTTATGGAACTATTCTTCATTCTTGCGCGTTTCCCTTCTTGTGTTGCATGAAATCATATCCGTGCTTACATTTACCATAGCTCGTAGTTATTATTATTATTTCACCGAGTTCATGCAGTTGTAGCTGTTACTTTTCATTCACACACAGACACACATATATATAAACGAGCATAAAAGTCCATCAAAATTGCTTCCATAGCTGTTAATATTATTTGGCAAACAATCTCACTTTCTGAAGTCCAACTTGCGCCAGGTGTTGAAAAAAAAACGTCAAGACACTAATACTGGAAAAGTACCCATTTTTGTACAACATTTAATAAACCCCATGCACACATGGCCATTTTAACAACATGTTACATTTTTCACGTCCTAAAGCAAGACCCTTCTCTTCTAGAAGCTGTTGGGTAATAACATATCAAATACTTTATTGCTGAATATATATTCGCTTGTCCAATTATTCATGAATAAAACGTTTCGCTTTTTTAATCCCAGAATCTTGAATTTAGTTATTCAAAATTATGGTCATTTAATAAGTACATAATAATATGCAATAAAAGAAAAAATGTTTAGAAATTCAGAATCGAACTATCCAAAAACATTACCCTTCTCTTCTAGAAGCTGTCCGGTAATAAAATATCAAATACTTTATTGCTGAATATCAACTTATATTCACTTGTCACAATTAAACATGAATAAAAGGTTTGGCTTTTTTAATCCCAGAATCTTTAATTTAATTATTCAAATTTATAGGTCATTTCATAAGTACATAATAATATGCAATAAAAGAAAAACATATTTGGAAATTCAGAATCGAACTATCCAAGATCAATAAAAACTTAGTCAATGATAGTATTCTTATAAAATATTAAACTATATATTCTTAGAAGAAAAATTCTATCGCTTTCTTTGAAGAAACAAAAATACATTTTATTGAATGCACTTTTCAAAAGAAACTTTCAGAAATGTGTTTTATAATATAATTTTGATTTGTTCCTTAAAAAAAAAACCAGTAAACATTATTAAATCAACGCTATATACGGCGCATTTATTTCGCTTTTTTTTTAATATGTTCCTTTATTTTTCTTTAAAATGTCAACAAATGGAGAAATGTGGATGTAAAAAATACGATACTGCATTTATTTTAAAGTAATTTATTTTCAAGAAGTTCTGTCTCTATCTAAAATATTTATTGCGATCAAAATAAAATATTTTCCTATCAGAATATTTTTTATATACTTTTACTTGAGACATATGTGTACAGTTTTTTTATACTGAAATACAAGTTGATTCCTTAAAATGCAATGTTAGATGAATAAATACCATTTTTTATTGAAAATAAAATTGAAAAAAAAAAAAAAAAAACATAAAAATGCACTTTTCATCGTTATCATAATATCTGCAAATTTAACTCCTTAATCGTTGCGCCCGATTGCTTGATTACCACCAGGTTCTTTTAAGTAGAAATATTTACGTTATTTAATAGACAGATAAAATAATGCGAGAATATAGACAATTACACTATTTTAAAATCTGGTGGGAATCAAACAATCTGAATAAAACAGGCGTAACCTAAACTGCCCGTGAATGTCTCGGGCACGACGATTAAGTGGTTAAATAATATGCAAACTTTTCCGATTAATGTCCACCACTTTATTAAAGTCAACTCTAAATCTGCAAAGAATGGAAGGAATCACTAAGATATCTTATACTGTAGAAAATGTCATGCGATTTTACCACACCACTGCACCAATCATATTTCGGCGATAACACTTTCTTTCATTCTTGATTGTTTGGCTCCTATGGGTCATATTCCTTTATTCATCGTTTATTTCTGGAACTTCTCAATTACTACATGTTTGGCGCACAAATCTATAAATTCCAAAAGATTGCCCCGTTCATGATAAAGTGAAACATTTATACTCTCTAATAATTCTTCAAGTCATCAGTTCCGGAGCGAGTTAGTTTAAAAACTCAATCAACTTGTGATTTCTTCTAGTTTGCTAACAGGTTTTATTTTAAAATTGTGTCTTTAAACAAATAATTTTTAAATTTTGCTTTAATATAAGTAAAATTAGTAAGTAGAATTGTTTGTGCAAAATTATAGTGTTATTTGTCAAATTTTGCATCAACTTGATAAATTTCTAACGGATGTTCACTACTGGTACCGCGCTATACACTCTCAGAAAAAACTGTAAATTTATGAGCGTTTGCCCTTCAATTTTCATGGGCAACAGCCTTATTTGATGAAGAACGGTCTGATCCACTAAATAAGCGGCCTTATCCCTTAGGTACTTAAAAAATTAAGAGCAGTCCACATATTCTTACAGTTCTAGCCCATATGTTAGTAAAAATACGGTACGACCCCATACATTGTCCTCCGCTAGGGTGTAATCCTACATTTTACTCGTGTTTCGAAAATTTTAACCCGCCAAAACAGCGATTCTGTGATGATTATCTAACGTGCTACGTGCTACGGAACAGTAAGCAAGTGTTATTGTGTTTTAAAGTGCATTATATCCTGTGAATTATAATGCTATATTACTTTGCCCGTAAAATTACGGCTGCACAAAATGATGGGCAATGATTATTACTTTTTTTACGGGGTATGATTGGAATCTCTGCTGCCGGCCTCTGCCCATAATTTTACTGCAAATTTTTTTACAGTGTATCACCGTAAGCAGTACAGCCAAAAGCTGGAATCCTGGTGACAAGAGACGATGCGACGTTGCCAACATTGTGCTGCATCTGAAGACGAAACTGCAACGAGAGAATATATTTTGCTGATATACGACAAAAGCGCAAATGGTTCAATAGAGTTTTCAGCGTAAATTCGACAATTTTGCCTGTAGATACCAAGAATTTAACAGCAGTAACAGGTGTCTGTATCAATGCAGATTTTGCCTGCGGTGCTGTTTGTTATAGACGATATAGACCGAAGGAAGAGTGTCATCCGTGGGGATCTTTCTAAGGAAACTTAATCCGTATTTACGAAGCCTTACGCAGATTTGAAGAAAAGCTTTTCAAATAATGCGAGGAGAAAACTTATTGTCAGTTATCTTATTAACAGTTTTGAATATTACAGTAGCGTGTTTAATATCGACGAGGCAGCTTTGATACATGTTTCTTATTTTCTTATATGTATTATCCTATTAGTCTAACAACAAATACTTTTTAGATATTTTAATATATATATCTACAGCCGTTTTGTCTTTTAGTTTATGTTTTCTGCAAAAGTTCAAGCGTGTCTATTTTTTTATTTTGCATATTAATTACTGGGCATTTTAAACTCTCTGATAATAAAATATATTTGGGTCAAAAATCTTTAAAACAATACCTTTTTCAACACAGTCATACATAAAAAGAGTTTATTGTGATATTTAACACTCGCTGTTGCCACAGTCACTAGAAATAGCTGATAAATTGTTGATAAAGTGACAACTACTAGTACAGTCGCCTTAATTCACATTTCACAGCAACGATACCGAGTGTGCGATTATGACGTTTTTAGAATATTCTGTTAAAAACAAAATTTCATTCACTTTTTAAAAGATTTAACATTACTTCATTTCAAAATTTAGATTATTTTATTGTTTAACGTCTATTTCACTCATATGTAAATCATATATATTATTTCTCTTGTCAATATGTCTTTTTCAATGAATTTACGAAACGCACAACAACGAATGAGGTACAATTCGAATGGTCTTTAAAGTGGCTTCTGACATAGTACACTAACAATTCGTTAAAACATGTTTTTTGATTAAAAATTGCTCTTAATAAAAAATTAAATCAGCATTGTTTTTATAAATAAAATGAAAGTTCTTTTTTTAAAATCAACGTTGCCACAAAAATAAAATACCGCATTATATGATGCTCAACAATGATTATAAAAAATAATAAATAGTACAAAAGAGGTAAAATGTGACGTTTTTCACGGGTTTATTTTATATTTATGATTAAAAACTGTTAGAGAACCGTCGGTACCATAATAAATTTTCTAACTTTATAAATTGTTATATCAGTCTTTATTTTTTAATTTACATTTTCATCTTTTGATAATGGTAAAAAAAGTTTAATTCAGCTTACTTGAAATTTTCCTTTTGCGCTTAGAGTATTCCACAGTATTACACTGATGTTTATCCTATCGATTCATTGACGTATCACTGTTATGGAGTAATAAACAGTATTAGTAGAAAATGACAATTTGCGTGAAGTAAGTAGATCGCCATTTTCCTTTGAATATAATATTATTATTGTAATTCTTGACATTATATGTACATTTGTATCGCGTTTGGAGGCTGCTTAAAAGTGCTCCAATTTTACATTATATTTGAGATATTTACAAGGGCGTCTTAACTGTTCGGTTACATTTTAGATACTGAAGGAAGATTGTTATTGAGTTTAGTTCACACGCGCGGGATATCGGTTGAAGGTTGAAGTGGGGCGGTCTAGCGTATTTCTTAGTTGATTAGTTTCGATGTGAGGTCTGGTTTTATTCACTTTGGTTCGCAGCTGCGTTTATCACTTGAGGTACTTACAGTTAATTGGGGTCTGGTTTTTAACATGTTCTAAGTGTTCTCTCGATCGTTCACAACACGTGGAGATTATTAACGGCATACAAAGGTTTCTCCGTCAAAAACCAAAACTGAAATTGAAACGTTTACAAGAAAAAAATATTATTGATTAATCCAAACAGTGGCATTTTACATGTGAATAAAATGTATGTTTTTTATATTAGATTTAAATGTAATTTAAGAGTATTTCGATTTATTTTTCTTTGTCACGTATTTTTCCCGAAGAAGATGATGTCATTTTCTAATGCAGTTAAAATACAATTGTTAATTTATTTTTCTCGCGCGTGCCTTTTTCTATCTTCGATGAGATTTTATTGTTAGTAATAACTGAGGTGATATTCTGGCTAAACTAATGTTGTTTGCTGATATTTTTATCCTTATTTTTTCTTTAGTAGTTTAAACCTGCATATAAAAAATATTAGATATTGCTAAAACTTATTAGACTGCAGCGCGAAATCCTCACACTGGTCGACTGGTACTATTTTAATAGTTCGAAAGTCAAAAGCCAATTTTGCAGCTATAGAAGAAGGGAAAACTCTAACCTAAAGTTTAAACTTTTTTTTCCGAAGAAAACATTTTAAAAATCAGTGGGCACCCTATCTTCGGCAATTTTCAATCAATCAACTTAATCTTTTTTGAAAATTAATCGTCACATAATTTTCTAGTGACTTTTGTAGATTTTTATTTGAACATTATTATGTCGATTTTCTGTGCGACTTTAAGTTGGAAAATGTTTGGTTGAAATTTTTCATTCCACGTTTATTTTACTCCATTTTACTAAAAATGTATATATTGTTTCAACTATTACATATTTCAACTAAAACAGATATTTTTCTTTATTGTTCTGGGTCAAGTTTACGATGCGTTATCATGCCCACTGTCTGACACTTTAAAAAAAAAAACCTACCACACATAAGTTGTGAATCCCCATTTTATAAACCAATCAATTAAAAAAATGCATTTTCTATTTTAACATATGAATAAGAATTATCTGTAAACTGATATTTATAAACATTTCGTTTTCCCTTAAAAAACCTTAACATTCAGAGTGTCAAACGGTGTTACACTTTAATTTAATTTTTAGGTATAACCGTCCATTGATAGTGATAAAATGCGATACATTTGCGTGGCGTGTGAGAAAATTTTCTCCCAGTCTAATACAGAAATATCCTCTGAAAAATGTACAGTGCAATTAAAACGTATTTCATGCAGAATTGATAAAGTGACAAAATGCTTTTTTGTTGCCGTTTAAAATAAGTATAAAAATGTCCAACATCATTTTGCATAGAAAATATGTTATAGATAAACACCATAACAGGTACCAGTTTTATTCTTTTGGAAATAGATCAACATCCTTAAATCTAATTTCAAGTAACTACAATCAATAAACTGTAATGCGTACAAATTGTTTCGCACATGTTGTAAAAAACGATAAATGCTAATCTAATCATATTTCACAGTGATCATACTATTGTGTAACTCAATAATTTTGGGAATTTTGTTGTTTTTCTATTAGTATAATGTCATTAAACACAGGGTAGTTATAACTTTCCAATATAGGTTTTAGAAATAGTTCCTAAATCCAATTTCTTTTCAGATGATTTTTAAGAATGCTTTCAGTAGAAGAAAGATATTGTTTGTGCTCTCCTTCTTCGATTAACAACTGAAAAAGTGCAGGAGAACTTTCTAGCTAGAAGTTCTTATTATCTACACTTTGCAGAAAATCGTATCACATTTCCTTAACTTCTATAAGCTTCCTGATCTACATAAATTTGAGATTTTAATGAGTATAAATGCATGTTTGTGACATGGCGTTTTCCAAGTATTAGAATGCGAAATATCTCCCAGCTGAGTCGTTGCGTGGAAGGCTGGGGCAACATGCATTCTCTTTTTTTACACTTTTAACAACATCTGGTGTTATTGGTGTTTGCCTGAAATATCTTATCTTTAAACTTACAATTTCCCTTTAGTATGAATATCAACTTTGAATTGCTAACTTGACAGAGGTTGATTTTCCGAATTCGCGAGTGAAGTCCTCCTGAGTTTAACCAAAAATCAATCCATGAAAAGAGAACAAACAATGGCTATTCATTCTTCTGTAAAGTATTCTATCAGATAAAATGAAGAATATTGGATTTATAATCTATTTTCCAAATATGTATAGAGACTTTTAAAATATAAATGAAATTCGATATGAAACACGAATTTATTGTCAGAAATTTAAAGATATTTTACAATACAATTCAAAATCTTAAATTTTCTATTCGTTAAAGAAATATTATGCACCCAGAGAAAAGTTTTGTTGAATCAACAAAAATTTGGTTGGATCAACAAAACTTTTTGTTTAAGTATGGGTCAATGGAAATTTTGTTTGAATCAACCAAAAAATATTGTTCATCCTTTTTTTGCAATTCCAACAAAAAAATTTTGTATCGTCAGCAAAAAAGGTTTTGTTAATTCAAGTAAAAGGGTCCAATTTTACTTAAATTAACAAAATTCTTTTGTTGTAAGTTTTCTCAAAATAAATATAATTATCTGTTACTTTAAGAGTTCTTTTTAGTTTGGGCAACAGAAAATTTGTTTAAAGAACAATTGTTTTGTGTAATAAAAAAAAATTTCTTTGTTTTAACAAAAAAAGTTTTTGTTAAAGGAACAATTATAATATTTACTTTAAAATTATTTATTGTTTTGATAACGATAATCTTTTTGTTGCGTAGATATATACTATGTAATATTTTAACAATCTATTTTCTTTTTTCAACAAAATATATTTTGTTTGTTTAAATAATAAAATATGTTATATTACGAACTTGTTTTGCTTATACTACAAAAACTTTTGTTAAATGAACCAATCTAATATGTAATCTTAACAATTTTTTTTTGGTAATTTTTAATTCATTTTCTGCAGTAAATCACGCCTGTAATCCTTCAATAATAACAAGTGAATTTTTATCCTGCTTTTTTTCAAGCGTAAAAAAACAGATTGAACAATGTCCCAAATTGGGAATCGAACTCGGGTCTTCAAAACAGCGCCTTGAGACTCTACCACTGTGCAACAACGAACGATATCCCAGCTCGGCATTTTCACTCATATATGTCGGACCAGCTGAAACAGCAGCACAAGATGGAAATGTCATCATGAGCATGCAAATTTCTGCGGCAAACATGAGATTACAATACAAAGCCCAGTATACGGCAACATATAGTTAATTTTTAATTCATTTACAGAAGTGAATTACGCCTGTAAAAAAAACAGGATAAAAATTCACTTGTTATTATTCAAAGATTACAGGCGTAATTCACTGCAGAAGATTAATTAAAAATTAAATATGTTGCCATATGCTTGGCTTTGTATTGTCGTCTCATGTTTGCCGCAGAAATTTGCGTATTTATGATGACATTTCCATCTTGTACGGTTGCAGCCGATCCGACATATATAAGAGTGAGAAATGCTAAGTTGGGATATCGTTTCTTGTAGCTCAGTGGTAGAGCCTCAGAGCGCTATTCTGAGGACCCGGGTTCGATTCCCCGCTTGGGACATTTTTCAATATGTCGGTTTACGCTTGAAAAAAAGCATGATAAAAATTCACTGTTTATTATTCAAAAATTACAGGCGTAATTCACTGCTGAAAATGAATTAAAAAATAATCCGTGCATTAGTTAGTGAGTTATAGTGAAAATTATGAAAAAAGTAGCATAGCAGCGCCACATGTTGGGATATCTACACCAAAACGCTATCAACTTCTATTTATGTCAAGGTCTAACTTAATCTCTAGTTTGATGTACATCAGAGCATTAGTTCTTCAGAAAGAGCTATCGCGAAAAATTCAACATATCAGCGCAACCTGTTGCGCGATTTACGCCAAAAACTAATCAGCACCAATTTTAATCAGGGAGTAAGTGAATATAGTGTTTTATTTAAATTCCGTGCATTATTAGTTCTTAAAATAGAGCGCTTACAATTTTTTTCACATACATACAGACAGTCAGATTCATAAGTCATTTTCTAAAAACAGTCAAATCGTGTTCAGGACCTTCTAAAATCCGTAGAAAACCGTAAGTCGAAAATTTTCATGAATCCAATACTTTCTTCTTGTAAAGATAGTAGAAAGTAATAAATGGGAGAAAGGGATTTTTAAAACTACCTTGGTCCGTTCCAATTAAAAAAGTTTTAATTATCCCAAAATTATGTTAATCCTTTTATTATACAGCTAAATAAGTCAAATAACCAAGTTACGTGAGAGAGTTATGGCTACTACACAACAATATAAATTTTGCAAAAACAACAAAATTTTGCTGCAATTACAATTTTAAATTACAAAATTATTGTAAAATTTAAAAAACAGATTTTGCTAATTCAAGTAAAATTGATGACATTTTGTTAAAATTTTGTAAGAGTGTTAACAATATTTTTCGTCCATGCAACAAAACCAATTTTTTACTTCAAACAAAATTTTGCTTAAAACAACAAAAATGTACGCAACAAAATATGTTTTGTAGTTTTAATGAATTCCTTTTACTGGGTGTGCAAATACTAAAAACTAAATTATATTGTTTAAAAGGCTTTAGTTTAGTTGAAATTTAAAATCCATCCGTATCTAAAGTTGCAAAATGTTACTAAAGAAGACTTTTACATAAAATAAATAGACAGGTAATTTTTTCATAACAAATTTCGAAAGATGTCTAAACAAATAACTCTACACATGAATCATTTTACAAAACTGAAAGACTCACCTGAATTTATTTATTTATTTTTAGTTTAACAAAATTCTTTTTAAAATAATTTTACTTGAAAAATGCGAAAATAACTTTTTGTTTTTGTAGGAAAAACGACTATAAATAAACAAACAAATAAATCTATAACAAATATATATATACTGGTACATTATAGATGCGCAAAAAATAAAATAAAATATCAAATATTAATAAGCTAAAACAGTTTAATTACTATTATATAAATGAGTAAAAAATTATTATGCAACTTTACATTCGGTAATTTGCAATAATTTATGAGGTTTGATGATTTCACAACTAAAACTACGAAAATTTTCATAAAAAATTCCTCAGCAAATTTTAAAATTATTAGATTTTGTTATTTCACAAAAAGTTTTAAAAACAAAATACAAAATACATCCGTATCTAAAAGTTGCAAAATGTTACTAAAACAAAATACAAAAATTATAAAAACGAATTTATTTTTTTGATACAGTTCAAATTATTGCCAAGTAACCTGAAGTGAAACAATCCATATATTATAACTTGTTAAGACTTTTTTTATTATATTATTCTTGAGTGTGATAACAAAACTATATACTGTGAAAATATTCTCATATCTACACAATTAAAAAATTTTAAATGATATAATATGATTTTCTAATATGTTGATTGAAACCGAACTTACATACATTTTATTGCTAAATCTTCTTTTTATCTGCTTGGATAAGAAATCTTTCAAAAAGAGATAAATACGGGTTGCTCAATTATTTGTATTGGTTTCATTATTTTATAATTTATAATAATATTTTAATTAAATATTCAAAAAAAAATAATAAACTAATTTTAAATATGAAATAAATATTTTATGTAAAAATTATTCATATTACAATTGTTTACACCCGTTAGCAGTATCTTAAAAACGTGGTAAAAAAGCGTAAAATAAATCAGTAAATGGCGCAAAAACATCATTTTAACTAGTCGGATGTGTCAATCCCAAAACTTTGTTCTATCTCACGCAGGTTTCGCATACACTAAAAAGAATCAGCACCAATTTATATCAAGGTCTAACTGAAACTCAAGTTTTATTAAATTCCGTGCATTATTTCTTGAGATATGACCATCGCTAAAATAGTGTAAATCCTGCAAAATGCTGCATAGCAGTGGCACCTGCTGGGCGATTTTTACCAAAAACTAATCAACACCAATTTATATCAGAGACTAGCTGAATATAAATTTTTATTAAATTCCGAGCATTATTTCTTGAGATAGAGCTATTGCGGAAATCGCGAAAAATGCTGCATAGCAGCGCCACTCGCTGGGCGATTTTTACCAAAACCTAATCAGCACCAATTTATATCAGGGACTAACTGAATCTAAAGTTTTATTAAATTCCGATCATTAGTTCTTGAGATACAGCTATTGCGGAAATCGCAAAAAATGTTGCATAGCAGAGCCACCTGCCAGGCGATTTTTCCCAAAAACTAATCAGCACCAATTTATATCAGGGACTTACTGAATCTAAAGTTTTATCAAATTCCTAGCATTAGTTCTTGAGATAGGGCGCCCACAAAATTTTTGTCACATACAGACAGACAGAGTCACAGACAGACATTTCTAAAAATAGTTAAATCGTGTTCAGGACCTTCTAAAACATATAAATCCGTCGTAAACAGGAAGTCGAAAATTTTCATGAATCCAATTCTTTCTTCTTGTAAAGATAGATGAAAGTAAAAATGGCACAGATCAAAAAGACATCTTATTTAATATATTTGTCTCTCATCATATCTAATACATTTTATTAATGAATTAATAATTAGCTTTATTTACATAAAATTATTTCTCTCAAAACTAAAATTTCTCTGTTTAAATATTCAAAAATTATTGAAAACTTTATTTCTACTCGTATTATTAGAAAAGAGAAACCTCATGTATTTTCGAAAAAATGGGTTTTATAATTAATTCTATGTATTTATATTCTAATTTTAAATGAAAATGTCCTGAAAAATATTGTTCGCCTTTAACCAAGAATTTTGACCTGAAACAAGTTGTAAATGAAATATATTAAACATTCACAAGGTATAAGAGAAATCATCTGTTTTTTCTGCTGAAAAAAATGAAAAAAAATATATTAAGAATGAGCTACAGAAGAAGTATTTTAATTAACTTTAAAATAATTACTAGAAATAAATGACAATAGTTAAGATATGGAGAAATTTGTGATTTAGAGGTACAAACTCTTAACATTTTGAATACTTTTATCTGAAATTGAGATAAAGTAACATATAGGAATAAAAAAAAGTAAATTATTATTTAATTTTTATACAAAAACTTTGAAAAAAATATTCAAATATACTTTATGATATTGACATGACGGTAATTTAAATAATTTTTTTTAAATAATTATATTTTACCTGAAAATACATAAATCAGAATAAGTCATGTGAAAATTTAATAAACTATATAGTTAGTAATATGTAAAAATAATGGCTTATTACTTATTTATTTCTAAAATTAAAGAGCTATAATTGCACGAACAAAAGATTCGCAAGAAAAGTTAAAATCCTATCGCAAGGGGAAAATAATACAAGGAATGAGTAAAATACGAAATATAGTAGCAAATGTAGAAATTGGTTATCTTAATATGAAAAAATGATAACAACGCACACAAAGAAAATGCATCTGAATGCATTGTGACTAGAATATTCAATTGCATTTATTGTAATTTAATTTCTTATTTTGACATCTTCTTTCGTTATTTAATTATAGTAGGAAAAAATGTACCCTACAAAAAAAAATACATTGAAAAATACTTGCATTCATAAAAGATAAAATTTTGTTACTTTGTTTAATAATTTTTGCTGAATAAAATTTATTTAGATAATGTAGATTATTATGTGTTTTAGGAAAATCTTTCTTAAAAGAAAATATATTGTAAAAATAATATTAAATCTCTTTTTCTTAATCTTTGAATAACCATTTAATTAAACGTGCTTTCTTCTTCACAAAACTGTTTGGATGTAACACGTAGATTCTTGATCTTTAACCTTTAATTACTATTAAATCATTCAGTTGCGAACTCTTAAGCATGTTACTGCGAACTCTTAAGCATGTCCCATTAGTACATTATTCGTTTTAATTTGATCACTTGCTAGATAGCTAAATTTTGAAACACTAAAAATAAGTGAGCAAAATATATAAACAGAGTCAAAATATCTGTCAATGTTAAGACCCCCCCTCTTCCCGAAAAAAATATTGTACACCCCTTTGTGTTCACTGACATAATAATATAGTGCATATTATTAGATTAAATATGTATAATGTTCTAAGGCAATTAATTTTTTTTTATAATTTTCTGTAATTTTTACGCTTTTTGAAAAAGGTATTTATCAATGTGTATATTATCAAATACTACACTGTTAAAAATTTGCAGCAAACTGTCCAGTCATTTGACCGTTTTTATAGAAAATGGTTACATAACAGTAATTTAACTGTATTCTTACTATATTATTGCCCATTTTATGGTCAGAATAGAGTTAAATTACGATTATGTAAACATTTTCTATAAAAACGGTCTAATGACTGGACAGTTTGCTGCAAATTTTTAACAGTGTAGGAATAAAATGTCTAGTGCAATATATACATACATACACACGCACATATATATATATATATATATCACTCGCACATGAAACGGGGGATTTTAGGGATAAGATGCACACAAGTCACTTTCTATAAAGATAAAACTATGATGTGTGAAAACCAATTAAACAAAATCATGAACGGTATATATATTTTTTACCCTTTAAATACTGGCGGGTCTCTTCCGATGGTTCTTACTGGGCCCCTTCAGTGGTGAAGATGACGGGGAGCCGGGCATTGCGAGACTCTCCGTTAGGTAGTTCCGACATGGCCCCTTCAGTGGGGAAGATCACCGGAAGCCCAACATAGTGAGATGTTCGCCTCGCGATGATGTAGGTGACGCTGGGCAAAGGCTAGCTAACGGTGGCCAGACCGTCTCCAAAAGTTTATCCGAGGAATTGACGGAGGCGAGATCGAACTGTGAAGAGCACGGTGCATGGTGACTCTATTGTAAAGCTTGGTCAGTGCGTGAGGTGGCGTGTAGAAACCCTCGGTACTGGCAAGCGGTAGAGTGTAGTTACATGTACATGGGCGTACACGCATGGTCCGCAACCACCACGTCATCCTGTGCAGCTAGAGTAGCTGTGTGTCGACCTCAATGGTTTAGAAAAACAGGGAATGCCCAACACCAAGTGGGGCTTAAGACCGAAAGCGTTCCCTCAGATCGCTGCGACGGAAACCATATCTTAGAGGGGGATCACCCGCTCCCTGAACTGTTTGATTACGAGGAGTCGGACTGGAGGCTCGCCGACTAACGCAGCGGCGATCAAGCCAAAACTTGTTCCTCGGGTCGAAAACCAATCCAGCGTGTCTATGCGTAATCGGAGCTTACCGTGCCTGATGGTTGGATCAGAGGGTGTCTCCACATAACCTTCTATCTACTAACCTCGATCGGGACCGTGGCTTTGACGTTTTTGAAGGAGTTTTACATGGCCTTCATAGTCCGATAGTGGTTTTAAAATAACTTTCCATTGATTATAACATTTCTTGTGTTTTCGTTTTGTGTTTGTGTTTTTGTGTGTTTGTTTTTACATGTGAAAGATATCTCAGTTGGGTTGATCGGGAAACATCTGCATTTTGCATCAGTGTTTGCCGGAAGGAAAGCCACTGTTGGGGGGGACAACCTTAGACAGGGTTTGTATATATCTCTGTGGGAATATTTTCCTCGAAGTCCCGGCCTGGCGAGAGGCCTCTCCTGCTCGCCGCGGCCGATGAGCAAGTCGTTTCCTCCTTTCCTAGGACTCCATGATCGGTCGCCGCGGTAAATTAAGGGTCGTTGGGGGAGTCCGGCATGTGGCTTAGGACCCGGTTCCGGTTAAGAAGCCGTCGGAGGACTCCAGCGTTTCACCAGATGTTTTGTGGTGGTGTCCCTGCAGCTTGGACTTCAATCTGCTTGGACACTCTGCCCTGTAGCTTGGACATGTCGCAGCGACCTCTGTCGTCAGCACGTGGGTTCAGTGGCAGTTTTGCACAAGTGGCGGTGCTCCCACCGGTTGCAGCGCATAGAAGGACCCTCCTGGTTCTGCGCGTTAAAAGTCCCTCTATACTTGTGTGCGATGGTTGACATGTCTGACGGGCGCTACTCGGAGCCTGGCGGCGCAGCTCAGTTTGACACTTTAAATAAGTCAAAAAGTTAATTATCTATAATAAAATAGTGCACGTTATGTGACTGTCACAAACAATTACTGGCTTACCACTTCACTTTTCATATGCAAGTTAGCCATGGTCACTCAAAATTATTTTTTTGACTAAAACTGAATAAAAGTTACATTTTTAAAAAGTTCGTTAAAAAATATAATAGTGTTTGGGAGATGAATTACTTTGAAATATGTATATATTATGAGATAATTTCCATGCAAGTTGGGTTGACAGTCCGCTATCGCATTCCATCAAATTAAATAATAAAAAGAAAACTGCCCAGTTAAACTGAGGGCATTTGAGGTCAGAGACTATCCACACTAATTATATATTATACTCTTATTTCAAAGAATTTTAAATAAGCCCTCGAAAAATAAAGAAATTGACAATATATTAAGGGGGATCATCCCCCCGTTCCATCCCCCCCTCTTATAATTAATCAATGAACCCTCAAATATTAATCAGGGAAACGCCTTATTACAATGAACATATATACAAAATTTGAAGCAAATCGGATAATTCGGCATAAAAAACCCATTTATCTAAATTAAGGGGGGAGGGATTAGCCCCCGTTACCCCCTTTATACTTAACCAATGAACACCAAAACTAATCAGGAAGCCCCTTATCACAATGAACCTATATAAAAAATTTGAAGAAAACCGGATAATTCTGCTGGAAAAACCCATTTATCTAAATTAAGGGGGGGGGGGTTAGCCCGCCGTTCTCCCCTTTATACTTAACCAACGAACCCCCAAAACTAATCAGTGAAGCCTTATCACAATGAACCTATATACAAAATTTGAAGGAAATTGGATAATTCTGCATGAAAAACCCATTTGTCTAAATTAAGAGGGGTAGCCTCCCCGTTCTCCCCTTTATACTTAACCAATGAATCCCCAAAACTAATCAGGGAAGCGCCTTATCACAATGAACCTATTAACAAAATTTGAAGCAAAACACTTATTTCTATCAAGAGTTATCGCGTTACGTACATACATACGTACATACATACGTACATACAGAACCGACGGGCACATTAGCTCTCAGGCCTGTGAGCTAAAAACTAGAGATTTATTCAACATGAGCGATAAAAATACTAAATCATGACGGTAATCATTCGCAAAGCAAAAGCTCTTCCGTGATGAATTTTGCAGCGCAGTGTCAGAAAAATAATTCATCCTGTAATCCAATCAAAGTTTAGCATAATTCTGTTAGGCGAAGTGCTATGCAATTCAACTTCCTCACTGTCAGGAAGCTTGCGGACAGCTGGGGAAGTATGTTGATGAAAATTAATTACATTAAAATGATAAGCAAATTGTTGGCCATTAATTTTGTATAGATTTATAACTGGATGCACAAGAGCGATCAACATCTGCTCAATATACGTCAAATCTTTGAGAACAGCGGGAACATACCCAGGATCCATATTATTATAGCTTGTGAATTTATGAAAATATTTTTCCTTAACTTCATGTAACATACTAGATATGATAGGAGGCGAGCATATATTACAGTTTCCCAAAGAATTTTTTTTAAGTCCGGGAAATGCTCTACGGCAATTTTCACAGCTATTCCACTTCAAATTTTCCATTTCCGCATGGAACTGTTTCCACGATCTTTCATGTGTTTCATTCATTCTAGCTTGTTTCAAGATATTAAGATCAGAAACGCGTGTCTGTAACTCATCTGAAATCTGGCTCAAATGAATATAGAGTTGTGGTTCATATTGCTTTCGGTAGCGTAAAGCGGGCGTGCTATGCACGCTTCGGTTGGTTTAGATATTATGTTTGTAAAAGAAAATCATTCTAAACGAGCCTATTTTTGAGGGGTCCAACGACGAATTTTTATTAATTTCTATTTTAAATGAAACTCTGTCCAAATGAACCTAGAGTTGGGGTCCCCATTGCTTTCAGCAGCGTACACTGCACGTGCTATGTACGCTTCGTTCTATTTTGATTTTATATTTTTAAACGAAAATATTTTCAAACGATTCTAATTTAGTGGCAACACTGCCTTACATATTTAGACGAAAATGCTTCTAAACGAACTAAGGGTGCCCGTTATAGATTTTACCGAGTACATTTTTACCATTTAGATATATTAAACTTTCAATTGGGAACAAAAAGTCCCGAGGAAACCTGAAGTTCGGACTGAACAAGCAATTTCGACTTCATGTGTAACTTAATATGACCTAATATGAAACAAATCTCTTAGAAAATCTTTTCATAATTATTCCATATCACAAAAAAGAGAAGTAATTATGACCGTGGTTCTGTAGATCCTTCTGCAGGAGGTGGAGCAAGAACTTATTGATATCCTGAGTAATTATAACTTAAAAATAATTGATTAAGAACGACTTAACTTGCTTTTATCTGACAGAAACAAAAAATATTCATAAGCACTATAAAACTGTTAAGGAATTTAATAAGCGCGTGAAAAGTTACCAACCCCGAAGCAAAAACTGCATTAATGCTAATATTCTATTAACAGGGATATAAACGTTTGATTTCTATTTCACTTTCGTGTCAGCTACTCTATTACGAGTGTTAGTTTTGCTTGTTCTAATTTATCTCATGTTCATAATTAATAATTACGCCAACCCTACCTGATTAAGATTAACACAATTATTCTAATTGGTAAAAAATTGGTTGTGGTCTTGGCCTGGACTGCTTTTCACTCAGTTGTAAAATTACAACTCATATTAATGGTAACTTAAAAAAGTTAATTTATATGAGGAGTACAAATTTGTCACGAAAATTCTTAAAATAAAAAAAGGTCCGATAATTATTCGGTGTATAGATTACACACAGTAGCAGAATTAAAAAATATATATATTAAGAATCAGCAAAAAAAACTAGTTGGATGTGCCAATCCCAAAACTTTCTTCTATCTCACACTGTTTTCGCATACACTATAAAGAATCAGCACCAATTTATATCAAGGTTTAACTGAAACTCAAGTTTTATTAAATTCCGTGCATTAGTTCTTGAGATATGACTATCGCTAAAATCGTGTAAATCCTGAAAAATGCATCATAGCAGTTGCAAGTGCCAACCTTTCGGAGATTTACACCAAAACTTAATCAACAACAACTTATGTCAACGTCTAAGTGAATCTGAAGTTTGATGAAAATCCGTCCATTACTTCTTGAGATATGTTTATTGTGAAAATCACGAAAAAAGTAGCATAGCAGCGCTACCTGTTTCGCTATTTACACCAAAACGTATTCAGCATCTATTTATGTCAAATTAAAACAGAATCTGGAGTTTGATGAAATTCTGTGCATTTATTCTTGAGACATAGATATCTTCAAAATCATATAAAAAAGTAGCATAGCAGCGCCACCTGTTGGGATGTGTGCCCCAAAACATAATCAGCCTCTATTTATGACAAGGTTTAACTGAATCTGTAGTTTGATGAAAATAAGTACATTAGTTCTTGAGATAGAGTGCCCACAAAAATTTGATCACATACAGACAGACAGACAGAGTCACAGACTCACAGACAGACATTTTCTAAAAACAATCAAATTATGTTCAGGACCTTTTAAAACGTATAAATCCGTAGAAAAACGGAAGTCGAAAGTTTTCATGAATCCAATACTTTCTTCTTGTAAAGATAAAAGAAAGTAAAAAGAGAAAAGAGAGATCAGTTGTCTCTTATGAAGTATGTTAAAAAAATCTGGTGGTGACTTCGGCTAGAATGCTGTCTGGCAAAATTCAACATGCTTAGTTATAGAGTTGTCTGCCATGTTTAAGACGTTTATCTACCGAATTGGTAGGTAAATATCTTAATCAATAGTTTATCATTTTTTATAAAATAAAATGTATACGATCAAAAATTATTTTCACAAATTTATGATTAAATTAAAAAAAACTATGTCCAGAACCATAATAGGGTATAAGAGTTGCTTTTAAAACTAGAAGAGGATAAATTTACAAATAATTATTTCGTTGTTGGTCTAAATAACGTGCTAATTTTATTTTTATAATTTTTTTGGTAAAAATAAAATTCTAAAATTTTTAATATACACAAAATTCTATTACAAAATTTGGAAAAAAATAACTTTCAAATCTTAAAATTTAACAGAAAATTACCACTTTCTTATAGTTTTAAAATATTCAGTATTTTAATTTTTATGTTTTCTCGCACAAAACATGACTTCATATTACCGTCTATTCAATCTATACATTTTCTTACAGATGCAAAAAATACAGCGAAAAAACATTCAAATGAGAGAGTTCCATCTGATTTTTAAAGGAGTTCTATAGTTGAGATTTTTTGTATTGAGTTAAAAATGTACAAGGTGTTTCACGAAGGAAAATTAACTTTGAAAATAAATAACTTCGAACGGGTAAGAGATAGAAGCATGAAACCAGTTGTATGATTATTAAATAAACCGTAAGAATCTGATACAGAAGCCTCCAATTTTAGTTAAAAATAGCGCCGATAGATGGCTCTGGAAGCAACATTACAACATTATGGACAAAGAGAACTCAGACGCCAAGAACGACAGTCGACGAAGATTTCGCCATTGAAACGTGATCGCTATTAGCATACACTATATTGCCAAAGGTGATTGGTCACTTGCGATTTTAGACGTTTTGTTAACTATCTAGAAAAATACATGAGGAATTAACCTGAAACTGCAGGCGTGTAAACAGTATAATATAGGTTATATATTTCCGCGAAGATTTTTCCACTAAACCCCAAAGGGGACGGTCAACAAATTAAAAAAGAACGAATATCTTTAGGATAACCCTGTAAAAACTAATGTAGCAAAGGCGTTCAAACTCGAGATTATTAATAAGTGGCTTATCTAGACACACGGCAGTGTGTCAGCCAAGTTCCCAAAGCAAAAAAGTCGATACACCGGCCGTGAGTATATTTACACGAACCATTTCGAGCTGTTTTCGCCAAATTTCGACACTCTACTACTGAAAATCTATTTGACCTACGTACTTGTAATTTTAAATGTGTAGTAAGGCTACCTTAATTATCCAGAATCCAAAATTTTTTAAATAACGCATAATTAGTTTCCGAGATAATGATACTTGAAAATGTCTGATAATCGATAATTTTATCAGTGACTCACTCACTCATCAAAAAGATTTCATATATCTACTGCACTTACAGACTTAAAATTTGGTGAGAAGCTCGTTTACACTATAAGAATTGGAAAAAAAAATCCAAAAATTCTGAAAATCGATTAATTACCCACTTGACAGTGTCCATTTTTACTTTAACGTTACGTCTATTAGGCGAAACTTTAATTTGCCAAAAAAAGCGCCAAATGTTGAATCCGGGAAAAGTAATGCGCATGAACTGCGAGAGATGGCGCCAGATGTTTAGTCTAGCGCAAAATAGGATGGTCTAGTGCAGGGGTTCTCAAACTATGGGCTCTGGCTACTGGTACGCAAAAGTCTGATACTGGTATGTGAAATGATATACAGCATATTTTTATGAAATCAAAACCGGATTAAGTTTATCACCCAGGAAATTTTCGAACGCTATTTTTTTTTTCTTTTTTTGCTACTAGATTTTAGAACAACATATCTATGTGGATGTACTTTTTCTTCAATTCTTCATATGAAAAACAAATACAGGAAAGAACTAAACATCGAATATGGCTTACGACTACAGCTAAATAATATTGAATCAGACATGAGGAATCTGTGCTTGATAGTTCAAGCTTACCCTTCTCATTAACGATACTAGGGAATTACTGCAATAAAGCTACTATGTATGAATCAGTAGATCAATATGTCATAAGTATTGTGTTTATTTTTAACAAAAACACTGTATTTTGATATGGTATGTATTATTAAAATGTAATGATGATAATATTTTTTTTAATTTGAATATTAATATAAAGCAGTCAATCTAAGTACCAATTTAGTAAGGTAATAATGCATTTTGAAGTACAGTTAAACCTGCTAAGACGGAAGACTAAAAGACTTAGGAAATATTCTGTTTTAGACAGGTTCCGTTTTTCCAGTGTTTTTTATATTAGCTTTATGTTTGCTGCCTGGTGGTACGTGGAACTATGAACTTCGATTTAATGGTACGCCTGTCTAAAAGTTTGGGAACCGCTGGTCTAGTGCATTATAGGATGTGGGCTAGAATAGCCATAAGGAAAGAATAGGGCCTGGAGAATGCGATAGATGGTGCATCGTGTCCAGTAGAAGACATATAGTGAAGAAATATTTCATATGATGATGGAGGAGAGGGGGAGGGGCTAAGGGTAGTTGGGAATAAAATTAAGTATAGTTGTATTAAAAAATACATAAAGTTTTTTTTTTCCTAATGTATTATAATACATTATATATATATATATATTTTTTTTTTGTGATTATGTTTTAATGTTATTTTCTATACTGTTTCATATTCTTTCTGGTACTTACATATTATCCGGGTCATTCTTATATTATTTATTATTCTTTCTTATTTATTATGTTAGCTACCATTTATTATTTTTACTAAAATAATGTTATTTACTATTTTTTTAAATGTTATGAATTTAATAAACATGTATTACATTTTATTTATTTATTTATTTTATATTAAAAAAAACTCAGATAGTGAATGGGCAGTGCGCTATAACGTTTCAAACGTGCAAGAAAATATAGAAAATGACAGCAAAAAAAAAAAAAAAAACAGTGCGTAAACGCAGGAAAAACGTGTGAGATTAATTAATATTAAATAATGGTAATTCAATATTAAGACTATTTATTTCAAAAAGGAAACACATACCTACTTACTTGACAAAAAGTAATGATATCCCATCAAAAACATACATGTGAAAGAAGGCCAAGTTCGTTAACGGTTTCGCTAATAAAAGAAGTGAGATCTAACTGGAAACCAAGTTCTTTCGAAGCTCCTTAAATCATAGCTCCTGTCATGCATAACGTTCTTCAATTGCTTAAAATGATTTGTTATATTATTTTCTACTCAATAGAGCAACTTGGCAAGTTTCCTCTTATTCAAATTTCTCTACTTGATTGATCGGAACTTTAAGTTAATCACTTCCTTAACATATCAATACCTGAACTTTGACATACTTATTCGAATACTTGATTGACTACATCTTTGCCAATGACATACTAGACTAAATTGTACTCAGACTCAAAGATTAAAGTTGGTGGGTGAAAACTTGCCAAGTCGCTCTATTGAGTAGCAAATAATATAACAAATCATTTTAAGCAATTGAAGAACGTTATGCATGACAGGAGCTATGATTTAAGGAGCTTCGAAAGAACTTGGTTTCCAGTTAGATCTCACTTCTTTTATTAGCGAAACCGTTAACGAACTTGGCCTTCTTTCACATGTATGTTTTTGATGGGATTGTGATATACTGTGTTCATTTTTATGAGGATAGCATGTATACTCGTAGAGAAATTAAGGTTTTCTTAAAACAGTCCCAAATTTCGCCTAGTTTTTTGCTCTTAATTTGCAGAGTTCTTAATATATATATAAAAAAAACTTCTCTTCAGAAAATATGATAAACAATATTGTACACAATACTCTGCAATCAGAATTAAAAAAATAATAATAATTGGATGAAAAATGAGCAGGTTTACTAAAAAATATTTCACTGCGCATGCGCGAGTGGAATAAAAATATAATATGCATAATGTATTAGCTAAGTATATAGAGCAACTTTTGTGAAAGTCTCAAAATCATAGCTTGAAAATTCTTAAAATTATCGTCGATAGAATAAGCTCGAAATCCGTTGCTCCCAAAAAGAAGCAAAAAGATGAGGGGTTGTATCCAAATATAGTAGTACGTGCAATATTGTGTACGCTATCTTGGCACTAATCAACAGATATTTGATACAACCCCTCATATTTTTGCTTCTTTTTGGAAACAACGGATTCCGAGCTTATTCTATCGACGATAATTTTCAAAATTTTCAAGCTATGACTTTGAGACTTTCACAGAAGTTGCTCTATATACTTAGCTAAAACATTATGCATATTGTATTTTGATTTCGTTCGCGCATGTGCAGTGAAACATTTTTTAGTAAACCAGCTAATTTTTCCTCCAATTTTTATTATTTTTTAATTCTGATTGCAGAGTATTGTGTACAATGTTGTTTGTCATATTTTCTAAAAAGGACTTTTTTTTATATTAAGAACTCTGCAAATTATATGTAAAAAACTAGGCGAAATTTTGGACTGTTTATATAAAAACCTTAATTTCTCTACGAGTGTACATGCTATCCTCATAAAAATGAACACACTATATCACAATAAGCCGTTTATTAATAATCTCGAGTTTGAACGCCTTTGCTACGTTAGTTTTACAGGGTTATCCAAAAGATATTCGTTATTTTTCAATTTGTTGACCGTCCCCTATGGGGTTTCGTGAAAAAATCTTCGCGGAAATATATAACCTATATTATACTGTTTACACGCCTGCGGTTTCATGTTATTTTTCTCATGTATCTTTCTGGATAGTTAATAAAACGTCTAAAATCGCAAGTGACCAATCACCTTTGGCAATATAGTGTACAGTGAAAGAATTTTCGGAAGTGACACTGAAGGACATTGTTTACCCAACAATTCTTTAACACTCGACGAGCTGGAAGACGCTATTTGTCAAGCTAGTGTGTTGATTTCCGGTGCCACATAAAAGCTATAAGCTAATCGTAAAACTCCACTTGAAGTCAACACCTGGTTGGAGTTTTAAACGAGAACTCACAACCCCGAGAGCGAGATGCGTTCCAAATCCACTGAATCCATCTACTGCTGCACTATATATAGTTCCTATACAACCACATTTACATAATTAAAATATAATTCCAAAAATTACGGCTATAATCAGATTCTCAGAGATACTTACGTGTTTTGCAAAATTTAAAGAAATGACAGATAATATCTCACTAGAGCACGAATACAGAACACTACGAACTCTCGTCAAAAATGTCAAAACTCACTCGTACACTAGAGTACCCTTACAAAAGTGTAGCTAGCACCCTGCTACAAGTTTCCTACAAAAAGATAAAGAATGTTGAAAGACAACACTCGTATAGATAGTACAGAAAGAATCATCTAACAATCTGTTACTATCATCCTTTTCTTTAATGGGCCTTTTAAATTTTATTTCTCCATACAAAAATAATTTTCTTCAGCATTTTAATTTTTAAATTTACAAATATATAATTTTATAAATATATATAACATTCCAAACTTTTAACACCTGCTTTATTTCTCTCAACATATAAAAAATTATATTTTATCTAATTTTCAATTATATTTTCTTAGTATCAAAGGCTTAAAGTACTAATTCTTATGGAAAATTCAAAGCGAAATTCAGATGGTAAAGGTACATAACGAAATTTTAATTAATCAGATTATTGAATTTAACAAAGTTTCGAAAAGTTTACCGAGTCCTTCTAATTAGGTTACAAGCTCATCAGAATGTATCACCTGATTATCTAAAGATAGTTTTAGTATCATTAAGAAGGTATGTATGAGCTTTGCTGTAACAGGTATTTTCAGAAATTACTTTAAATTTTAAATGTTGTTTTCATAATCGAAATGAATCATTCATCTGCACACTATTGAGACAATTTCCCAAAATAAAAATGCAAAAATGTAACATAAAACTAATAGTTTGTTATTCTTAAAAAAAATAAAGAAAACAAAATAAAGAAAGAAAAAAATTACTATTTATATATCTAAATATTTTTAAAAGCATTATTTATAGTTAAATTCATTTTCCCTATATACATAAGAAATAAATTATCAAACATGTGCATGTTTACAGCTTGATCCAATCAATAGTTTTAGATTTAACTATTAACTACTGTGAGCTATCTCACAGACCACTAGATCGAAGCATGAATAAAAGTATCAAGTGAAAGGTAAAAATATTTTTGTTTATCATTACTTACCTACTTAATTGTTTAATATATCGTCATTCGAGACTGTATGGTGTTTTTAACACTTTCCAACCTAGTTGAAAGGGTTTATGACTTCGATTTGTCTGCCGTCTGTCCGTGCTCTAACTCCCGTAAATATGCTCGGTTTGCCTTGCAATTTCTATATGTTATTGTCGTTATCTATAGCACGTTTCCTATTTCAACTGAAGTGTGTAGCACTTATTGTTTTTTTTACAGGGACACTCAAAAGAATTCCATTACATTACGGTCTAAGGGAAAATCATTTGGGGTTTATTTTAATGATGTTACACAATTGCAAACACATTGTAATTGATATATATCACTAAGGTGTATTACAAGAAGCTTAATATGGAATAGGGTGTGGATATCACTTATAGTTAATTTACAGGGACAGTCAAAAGAATTCTGTTACATTACGTCTATGGAGAAAAATCGTTTGCGGTTTAATTAAATAATGTTTCACTGTTTTAAACGCATTGAAATTTATATATATCACTAAGGTGCATTACAAGAGGCTTTCTACAGAATATTGTGTGTATAGCAGTCATCGTTCATTTACAGGGACACACAAAAGAATTCTCTACTGTCTGTTAACAATAATTCCTGGAAGTGCGTTTTAAGTTGCTGAACGCGATTTTAAATTCAACTCAATTTTCGTCTATTACTTGGTGTGTATAAATTCTGTAGATCATATACAGGGCAGCACAAAAGTTCGCGAACACATTTCCGCTTATTGACAGAAACTCCAGAAGGAGAATTTTAAACTGTGCTACGTGTTTCCTAACTAAACTAAAATTTAGCATCCTATGTAGTATATCTACAAATCTATAGATCACATACAGGGCTGAATAAAAGTATTCGGATATTTTTCCGAATATTGTATATGTTGGAAATTCCTGAAATTACGTTTTCAAATATGTTAAGCGTTTTCCAAATTGTTTACTTAGATGTTATCTTTCAGCTTATTAACCGGTAATGATTTGTAAAATTATTTTTGAAGCGTTGGAAAGTGTTACATAATCTACGCTTGGCGCATGATTTTTCGTTCTTGTTTGAGAATTGAAAACGGGTGTCACGTTATATGGAAATTGTAAGAGAAAGCAAATCGCTGTTGTTCATCTAAGAAAATGAGTTTTGTAATTTTTTATGATTGTTTCTTACAAATATAATTCCTAAGTAAAAAGATGTATTAATAGTTACATAAATATATAGTTAAATAATCAATATTGGGTTATATTTGCACAAAAAATATCGCTTTATCAATAAAAACAAATTGTATCACCTGATTATCTAAATATAGTTTTAGTATCATTAAGTAGGTATGTATGAGCTTGGCTGTAACAGGTATTTTCAGAAATTACTTTAAATTTAAATGTTGTTTTCATAATCAAAATGAATCATTCATGTAATAAATAATATATTATTATATAAAATAAAGTAAAAATTACGAACAGATTGATGCATTTGATTTATGTAAAGTTAAATACATAATATTTTATATATCACTATGGAAAATAAATACACAAAAACAATATTTTTTTTACTACACAGCACAAAATGCTGAGTTGTAGTTAATGCATAGTATTTTCGAACGTTGAAGACAGACCAAATTTTTACAATAGATACATTGATACACTCTTTTCCTTTTTTTACTCAGGTAACATCGCCTAAATGTTTTCTTTTCCTTTTTCCATTTTGTTATCTTGCTAGAAGAGATAATGCATGCATAGTGAGCCTCCTAATTAGTCATTTTCTGAAGGACACTCGAACAACCCCCCCCCCCCTCGGCACCTCACTCATGGTTATTTTCTCTAACTGTGCCTTATTGCAATAACTGGGCTAATAATGTTCCAATCTTCTCGAAACATGCTCAATTTTGTAGTGCGCTTACTATACAGTAACGTAGGCAGCGGGGACCTGTCTCAGAAGTTCGTTCGGAAAGAGGTTTGTTTAGAACAGAATGCTCCCTTGGCGGTGGTAAGGGGAAATAAAAGATTTTCTAGAGCGTACGAGCATGCCGGGTATACGGTTCCGAAGCTATCGTAGACCGTGGCCAGAGTTCCGTTTTTTAAGAGATTTAAGTTTCTTACAAGGGCTCGGGCAACGCGGGGCGGGTCAGCTAGTAAATATTAAAAGCAGTTAGGTGAATGACAAGGTAACCGAATAAGAGGTGGCAAGGAATTGATAAATTTTGATAAATATTTAACTTAGTGATAAATAAGTGTTAAAAACTAACGAGGTAACAAATGTCTGATTTATATCATTCTCGTAGACGAATATTTGCTGTAAATATTTGGGAATACTTTTAGCAATAGTGTAAATAAAGTGGGAATATTCGCGTACAAGAATGCTGGTATTCATCACTATAAGTATTCTCATATGTAAATATTCACACCACTTTTCAATATTAGCATTCGTAGACTTCAGCGAAAAATATTCACATTCGCGTTCACGAATGTCAAAATTCAATTAGTGATGAATATGAGCATTTTCATACACGAATATTCTCACTTTTTTACACTATTCCTAATAGCATTCACAAATATTTACAGCAAATATTTGTCTAAGGGAATGATATAAATCAGATATTTGTTACGTCGTTAGTTTTTAAAAAATAGTTTTATCAATAAGTTCAATATTTATCAATTTCTTGTCACTTTTTTCCGGTCATTTTTTCCCTATATTCGAATGTGACCTTGGTGGTGGTGGGGGATCGTTTGAGGAAGGTAGAAAAAGAGACAAGGATCATTATCTTATCTGAGGGGTGGATATGATCGCAGGAAAATGTCAAGAGGCATGTGAGACTGCTTACAGTAGTTAAGGGTTAAAGATTATTTCTACTTTTCGTAGGTATAAGGGCAACGTTTTCTGTTATCATTGTCTTCCAAGTAAAAGAAAGCTTAAGCAGCAAAACACATACAAAATTATACAATATTAACTTTGCCGACATATGAACCCTTAGCGATCGCACCATTGAAAGAAACGGGATGCTATTTGGAATATGGTTATTTTACGGTATGACCTAGAGAATGAGGTAAAAAATAACATTCGAGATCTTACAGTTATGAGCTCTTACAGTCACAGAATTTGGAATTATTTCCCATAGTGAAAACCAATTTTTTTTAAGGTCACGGTGCGCAGGAATCGGTGGACTAATTTACCTTTTATTACATCTATCTTTTTATTTATTTTACTAATATTTTATGTTTTGTTTTGTTTTGTTCGCAATTGAGGAGTTAGTGGTCGCCTCTGTAATCTCTCCACGATCCGACCTGTTGATAGAGCAATTCTACGATATTGTCTTCGCATTAGTCTCTGAGGTGTAGTTGCTCCTGTGAGATTCCACGTGGTACTCGAGGACGATGATGCGTCGGAACATTGCTTGGGAAATGGACCTGCTGCTACCACTCTCAGTATGTTGATTGGTGTTCTATCGCAGCGCCCAGATTTCAAATTCAATTCCTGTCATGCCCTATATTGGACGTGTGTAGTACTCAACTGGTTTTACTCATTCTCTAATTCACGCTATAATATTCATCGTCCAAAAAGGCGTCCCGTTTCCTTGAACGGTATGGTCGCTAGGAGCTCATATATCGGCAAATAGTATTTTGTAATTAGATTTTGTATAATTTAAAATATATAAAATAAAATATACATTTAATGATATGTAATATTGTAACTGTTTTGTTTTAATACGATAACCTATTTATGAAAACTTAAAAGATATATACAGTAGCTCCCAAAAGATTTGAAACGATATGTTTTTCTGTCCTAACTTTTTCTGTAAGAAAATTTCTTAATGATGTAAATTAGTAAATTATACCCTCTTTAAAGCTTAACAAAATTGAACATTAGGACAATTGAGACATATGCATAAATTTATAATAATTTGGAATTCGTAAAATTACTTCGCAAAAGTTTTGAGACGATTCAGTTTTTCTAAACTTTTATTGAAGTTAATCATCTTAATGTAACGAAATACATCAATATTTAATATTTAGTTGTATATCCTTTTGATTTAAGGACTGCAGCACATCATCTGAGCACGGAATTAACAAGGCTTTTTAAAGTGGAACTAGGGAGTTACTTTACAATATGTATACATTTAACGTCTGAATGTAAAAACTATTAAAAACACCAAATAAAGTAAATTAAGACAGACATGAGCACACTTTAAAAAATAAAATTTATAAAAAATATACTTAAAAACACAATTAAAAATACAAATTAGTAAACGTTTCGCCAAGCGACACGCAAGGCATCATCACTACAAAAACAATCTATTGCATAACATACGGCTGAACAAATCAAGGACAGTTAAAGTTAGTTATTTTAAAAACAGACAATATTCATTAGGAACAGAACGAGCTTCATTCAACGTCTGCGATCGCAATTGAGTGAACCAACCCTCAAGGAGTAATCTACCATGATAGCTGTTACAACCCGATTTCACAATACTGGCTTCCGCAATTAGCGGGGTGGGATTCGTTTGAAGTGAATGCTGGACAATTTTTGAATTCAAATTACTATTTTTTAAAGCACTAGTATGTTCTTTTAGGCGAATTTCCAATGATCTACCTGTTTCACCAATGAAGACACTATTGCAATCTTTACAGGGAATAATTTAAACAACACCGGGTAATTTAGACTTATCATATTGAAATTTATGCTTAGTGAAAAAGGAACTAAATTTTATTTTTTAAAGTGTGTTTTTAATAGGGAGTTACTCCCATTCCGATTGAAGAACCCGGATTATTTCTGCCTTTGAAGAATGCTTCCGTGTCCCGACATTAATTCATTGTGTTCCCAAAGATGTTCAAATAGATTCAGGTCAGATGACTGACTCGGCCAGTCCAAAACGTTAATTTTCTTAGCTGTAAACCAATTTGTCAGCATTTTGAAGGTGCTCTTTGGATCATTATCTTGCTGAAGCATCCATCCACGAGACATCTTTTTACGAGCATATGGCAGTATGTGATTTTCTAAAATGTTTTTATAAACATTTTGATCCATAATCAAATCGATGTGTACGAACAACGCCATCATGAACATCGGGAACAACGCCATCATGATGGAAAGCTCCCCAGACCATTACTGATCCATTTCCGTGCTGGTGATCCATTCTGGACCAGTATAACATTGTATTAGTCGTCAAAAAGGCACCAGAATGGATCCCCGATAACAACGTCCAAAAGTGAATTACGGAAACAGATCAGTAATGGCCCTGGGAGTTTTTAATCATGATGGCTTCGTCCCCCTCGTAAACATCGATGTTATTATGGACCAAAATGCTTATAAAAGCATTTTAGAAGATCACATGCTGCCTTATGCTCGTAAAAAGATGCCTCGTGCATGGATGCTTCTGCTGGATAATGATCCAAAGCACACCTTCAAAATGGAGACAAATTGTTTTACAGCTAAGAAAATTAAAGTTCTGGACTGGCCGAGTCAGTGACCTGGCCTCAATTCAATTGAAAATCTTTGGGAACACAATGGAATAAAAGTCGGGACACGGAAGCATTCTTCAAAGGCAGAACTCTTTCAGGTACTTTAATCGGAATGGGAGAAAATCCCTAGTTCCATTTAAAAAGCCTTGTTAATTCCGTGCTCAGACGATGCGGTGCAGTACTCAAAGCAAAGGGATATGGAACTAAATTTAAATATTGCTGTATTTTGTTACATTAAGACGTTTAATTTCAATAAAAGTTTAGAAAAACTGAATTGTCTCAAAACTTTTGCGAAGTAATTTTGCGAATTTCCGAATTATTTTTAATTTATGCATTGCATATGTCTCAATTGTTCTAATGTTGCATTTTGTTGAGCTTTAAGAGGGGTATAAATTACTGATTTACATCATTAAGAAATTTTGCTAACAGAAAATGTTAGGAGAGAAAAACATATCGTCTCAAAACTTTTGCGAGCTACTGTACATGTAGTGTACTCTCTGTAACTTTCAATCGTACGCCTTTATCTGAGAAAGATTTCTGAGAAAAACTCATTCAGGTTCAATAAAATTTCATATTACAAATACTAATTTTTATTTCCAACAGAAATTGAATTTTAACGTTCATTTTAATGGTTTTTATACAAATTGATTCCAAAAAAATAATTTTTATTTTATGTCAACATATATTTATCAATGGAAAATCTTCCAAAATATGGCAAGTAATTTAAAGGAAACTTATTCTTGTATATGTAATAATTTGCATAAATTCCTTTAGTTCTCTTTTAATTATATTATCTATTCATTTGAAATGAATAACGAAATAATAAGTTAAATAGTTAATTAAATATAGTAAATCTGAGCTTTTGCAGTGAAAGATTTTTTCCAATATGTAAATAAATTATGAGTTTTCAGAAATGAGAAATACTGCACTGCCTGAAAGTGTTCTGGCTTTTAAAAAGCTCTAATATTATTATATGAGTTTTTGTTATTTTTGGAATATAATTTTGAACTAATCGCATTCAAAATAATAAGACTATATATTTTTCTTATACATAATGAAACCACTTTTATAGTCATATGACGTATAAAATCTGTATTTTAATGTTCAAATGAAAAAAGATTTTATTTATTCCTTTTTGCACTTCAAGACAGTTGATATTTAATCTGAATACTGTCTTAAAACTTCAAATATCTATTGAAACGCGAAAGACATCTTACGTCAAAAACAGACAAATGAGAAATAAAATGGAAATGCTTTAGGGAAAAAAAGGGAATACGGATAGATTTATTATATATTCTATGAAAAGTGTTTGGTGTTTATTTATTTTATTTTTTCTAAGTATTTGTTGGAAATCTATTAACTCCATTCAGAATTAGCAATTTTAATTCGCAATCAAAACATATACACCAATTTAAGTTTGATATTCCACGAAAACCATCATAATTAATTTGATCATCAAACTTAATATTTTTAAAAAGTAATTATTATAAACTAAAGTCACTATATACCCTAAACCGGGATGCCTAAATGCCTGTAGAGGTGTCCCATGATATTTTCTGAAGAAAAACAATCTCTGTAGGTTACAAAGAAAAGCTACCGATATAAATAGTATCCCACTGAGCAAAGCATACATTTAGGAACATTAGCTAGTGGTTTCTGTGGTTTATATATTATTAGGACAATCTCCCTCTTCCTCTGAATTGCTTAGGTAGCGTATAAAAATTGCAATAAACTTTGATATTTCCAATAGGACACCTAATATTGATATAAAATTTATAAATTTGACAAAATATTTGGCATTTTTGATAAATTTTAATTTAAAATACCAACCGAAAAGTTATTCGGTCATGTAGTTTAGGAATTATAAAGATTAGGAACTCCTAACGTTAACTTCATGTGTAATCGTTGCAAAACTGATTGTAGTTGATAAGTGCAGTTTAAGTGTAGTTTTGAGTGTAATTTAATGTGTTTTTTGAAACATAACTCCAAACCTGCTCGGCAGAATGAACTGTAATTTCGAATTATTGTACTAAAAGCCTCTGGAAATTGATTTCTCTATTAAAAAACTATATTTTACAATTACTATTTTTCAATTAATAATTTAAAAAAAAACATACTTTTTCGAAAGATATATGAATTGAAACCTGCGAATTTTTAAGCAGAAATCGATTTCTAGACGCTTTAAACATGCGAATCTAAAATATCACCTCATTCCGCCAAGCTTAAAAAACTACAGGCATTGTAGTTCGTTTTTAAAATATTAATAATGAATTGAGCATTCGAAGTTCCAATCTTTAAACCTTTCTAATTACAAAACTACATGACCGAATGTCTTCCCATTTGATATAAGCAAAAAGCTAAACTTGTAGTCAAAATTAGGTGTTCGGTTTGAAATGTCTCCAGTTTGATGCAATTTCTGTTCAAAGACGTGCCCCTAAGCTAATCATTTTAAGAAACATATTGACAGAATGAGTAATATCCAATCGAAAATCTATCTTCGTTTTATTTTTGTGGGATAATTTGGTAATTAATATCTATAAGGTGTTCTTTTTTTTTTCTTTTTTTTTCTTTTTGGCCGACTGTTCTTGCCCATTAAACCGAAAAAAATAAGAATAGTTATTTATTCAAGTTTATGAGAGACGGTAAATATAAATGAAGGATTTTGGATTTTTGTTTGATTACGATATATTGTGGGGTATTTAAAAAAGAGACGCTTTGGGGGGTGAAGTAGTGTCACCTCGTTTGGTGTGAAAAAGAAATTACCCAATGTCTATTGCCGGAACGGTAGTTGAGGTGACATGAAAAGTTTTTGGTTTCTGTCTGCCTGTCTGTTTGTTTATTACTTTAACTGTTTCACGATAGCTGCAGCAAAAAACACCTAATTCGCTTGAAATTTGGTAAACATGATTTCGAGGTTCATGGATTTAGCTATATAGTTTTTGAGTAAATTTCCTCGATGCGTTCAGAAAACTCAGAACAGTTTCTTTTGGATCAAAATACTTCTCTATGGGAATTGCGAGGATTTTTAACTTTCATCATTTCTTAAAAAAAGATGAATTTGAATAATTGGTTTAAATGTCAAATTATGAATTGTAAAATAATCTCAGTAATAAGAGTCTTAAATTATTCCGATTAGTTTCACATTTTGTTAATGCGTTTGTTGGTTTGTTTTATTTAGGTTTGTAACAATTGATGGAATTTTATACATGTATTTGAAAATATAGAATAGTTTCTCTTATCATTTTACTTATTTCACACCATACATATATATATATATATATATATATATATTTACTTCTTCCTTTATTAATTCCCTAGCATCTGAAATTCGTAGCGCATAAAAAATCATTAAAATTGTCCCGATTACAAAAGATTAAGCAGAAAGTAAAGGCGAGGGAAATAAAAATCTAGCTAATCTTTCGTAATCGAGTCTGCAGCTGAGGTTTGTGTGAAATAGGAAAGATGATGGTGTCGAAGACTAGCAACTCTCTTATAAAGGGGGTCTAGTTTTTTGATTGAGAACTTTTTGTCGATATTAATCTATGTGCGCGAAAGCGACCTCTAAATTCCGTTTAACTTTAATTTTCTGAAGTATGTTTGTAGCTCTCGGAATCTGAGGTTAGTGGTTTTTGCTGTAGTTTTATGCAAATTAGGTTACGTTGGTCTATTTGCAGAGAATAAAAGGAGGATTAAAAGTCGATATCAGCGAATCTTGGGTAGAGACCTGACTTCTATAAAATTGCGAGACCAGCCTACTGCTTTTGGAATAAAGTAAGCCAAACTACTCTAAACATTCAGAAGTGTAGAATTTTGCAAAGTAGAAGTTGCCAGTTTTGGTAAGAGCGATATTTAGTTATAATTCAATAAAGCTTATCAGCAACCACGGGTTGCTAGTCAGTTTTTTAGTGACATTTATACATTTATTGAAATTTTGAGCTAATGTTTATTTGCTACGATAGTCGCACTCGATCGTGAATCAATTTGTTATTGTCGTTTGAGCAGTCGATCTTTCATAAGTAAATTGGTTTTGAATTAGTAATCTTGCATTTATTGTGCTATTGAATGTTCATTTAAGGACTAGATTATCGTTAAGTGCAGAGTAATATAGGCTAAATTATAAAGTTCCATCGTAGCCTTTCTTTATTTGATTTAAATAAACGGTGTTTTTAAATATGAACTTGATGATGTCTCAATCTCAATGTGATGACCGAGATGGAAATGCCATCAATGGCGCCGAACTAAATAATTCCGAACCGCGTATTTATTTTAATATGTAAAGAAATTCATTTTAGAGGATTGTATTACATATAAGAATATAGCTGACAAAAATATATGTATAATGCTAAAATTAGTTAGCTTACCAAATAGGAAAAAAATTTTCTCAAATATGCTTTGAACACAGTTCTATAAATTCAATGAAGTCATGCATCTCCATTTTTACATATATATGAAACATTTTGTTGTCTTTTGTCAATTTACCTCAGTATGAAAGCAAAGTGTTTTTTTATAGTCTCTTTTAAATCTTCACAAAATGTCTTCCAGAAACAGTCTCATTGTTTCTTCTTATTGGTACATTTTATAATTGATTTTAGTACTTTATTAAGAACAGGTAGAATATTTTGGGACAATAAGATTTTTCTATCAATAACACAATACGCAAGAAAATTTCTGGATTCTCATCTTTATCAATTTTGAGTAGACATTTTTATACAACAATAATACACTTCTTTGTCAGCGGGCTTTCTTTTTTCGATTGTCGGCAATTTATAGACTGGTTTTAAATATTATAATGTATATGTCGTGATGTATGTTTATATACTGTGTATGTGGCCTGCAACAAAGCTATAAGAAATTTACTATTTCTTCTGTGATGCCCGTTTGTGAATTTATTAATTTTGTAAGAAGGGAAATACCTCGTTTAAATATTTCAAATAATGTTTCGGTGAAATGTGTTAAAAATCAGTTTTAGATACAGTCTTAAGTAGTTTCATGTGTAAAAGTTTCTTCATATGAGGTATGACATTTTGCAGCGCAAATAAAAATAAATGTCTTATCCAAAAAATACTAGCCGAAAAAAATATAATAAAATTCTAAAACACAACGATGACCGGGAAATCTATACATATATTTAGGTACATAAAAATTGTACAAATATAACAAAAAAAAAAATTGATACAGTTAATTTCATACGGATAAAATATATTTTTAAATTTTATATGGGAAAATTTTAAGAATTGAATCAAAATTTAAATATTTTATTTTATTTTTAAAATATGCAAGTATCACATTTGCTGTCTGTCCTACAACATTAGTTATTAAAAAAAAGTTTATAAAAGCTTTAAATCAAACATAGATGGAAACTCTCCACGTTCCAAATTTCTGACTTAGATGTCTTAAGAATACTATCAAGACAAAGATATCTTAAAGATTTTATAATTATACTATTTTCTTTTGTTAACAGATGACTGTTATATCATTATTTTATTTCTTGTAGACGTAATATAGCTGAATATTAAAACTGTGATTCACAATATTGACTCAATATTTCAAAGCAATTTAACTCATATTTAGTATGTTTTTAACACTTTCTAGCATCGTTGAAAAGTGTTTATGAATTCTATTTCTCTCGCCGTCTATCTGTATGCGCTTTAACTCGTAAAAAATACTCTCATTGTCATGTAATTCATATATGTCATCGTGCTCTAACTCGCCAAAAATACTCGCATTGTCTTGTAGTTGATATACTCGTATGTTATTAAAGTTTATCATAGAATGTTCTTTATTGAAACTGAAGTGTTTATACTTTATAGTTCATTTATAGCGAAATTCAAAATAATTCTATTACATTATGGTTTATGGAGAAAAGTCATTTGGAGTAAATTTTAATGATATTACACTATTTCAAACAAACGTTTGAAATTGATATACATCGATGAAGCGCACTACAAGAAGCTCACTATAGAATGCAGCGTGCAATGTAGTTTTCAATTGTGGTGCGCGTTTTTAAATTTATTAATATCTAAATTTTAAGTAACTGTTCTTTTGCATATTACTAGATGGTATAAATTCTATAGATCATATACAGGGCTGCTCAAAAGAGTTCGAGTACACTTCCTTTTACTGACGAAATTTGTTGAAGGGAAATTTTGAACCTTCTTTTGCGTTTCCTAACTGATCTAAATTTTTTCGTAGTAATGAAGTATACATACATATCTGTAGATCATATACACTGCTGAACAAAAATAATTCGGGGAATTTTTGCATCTATATATGGTGATTGCAGAAATTGGGCTTTCAAATGTGTTATGCGTTATTCAACCCATTATTGTATCGAACTTGGCTCGTCCAGTATAATTGGATAGCCTTTGTGATTAGCATTGTAATCTTTTAAAGTTAATTCTCAATAGAGAGGGTTCCCTTCACGGGTGGCCCTTCCGGGAATTGCTCTCTGTGTTCTTGTCTTGCCACATAGAAAACAAACCTGTTAGCAGGGTCTAGTTGAGCTTAAGCCGAAACGTAGGCCTCCCCGCTCTTTTAAAACTTGACCTTGTTTATTAGAATCATCTTTCACCTAATTAAATGGTGAAATTTTGTTCGGAATGTGTCGGAATGTGTTTCATAATCTATGCTTGGCGCATGATTTTTTGTTACTATTCTTTCTGCAGGAATTTAAAAATATACATTTAGAGCACATGCGATGTGACAAATCAAACGACGGAAAAAATTATAGCACTATGTACTGATATTTCCATAGTTTGTGTAAAAAGAAAATACAGTGTGTCAATAAAACGCCTGAAAACCTTTTGATGTTCAATAAGATGTTCAATAATGCGATGTTCATAAAATAATGAAGATAGATTTAAATTAATAACATTAATGAGTAGATAGATTAAAAATGTCGTATGGATGTGATGTCAACGAATTTTCACATGTGCGCCCTTCGTCGCACGGAGAATATCAAGTAATTTCTCTGTGTTTGTGTTAATGATTTCGTTTCGATGACACACCATAAAGTCTATGCTTTCGCTTGAGATGTTGTCATTCTCTTCAATATCAATGAAATGTTGAACAAACACAGCAAAAGTAAACATAACATTGCATTCTAATCGTGGCCAAAAACAAAAGAGAGAAACAAACAATTAAGAACACACGCAGACGATATTTACAAACAAGAATGAAAAGTCATTCGCCATGCATAGATTATGAAGCACTTTCCAAAACATTCAGAAAATGCTACAAACCGTTAATAAGTAAACAATTTAGAGAACGAATAATACATTAAAAATCCAATTTCAGCAATAACTAAAAACAGTCAAACAAAATATTCGCATTCTTTTGTGCATCCGTGTAGGGGAAAGTCGGGTATCCGCGGACGGGTGTAACTGCGGACATTTCAATTTCTAATAAATTCAAAGTGTTGCGTAAATAAAGAGTTATTGTAAATGAACACCCTCTACAGTCGAAACAAATACAGTTTAATTGCGACGTGGGCGCCGAGTAAGTTAGTCGTGAGTGAGTGTTTTGTTTTCGTCAATAAATTTTCGTTTCTCCTGTCAAACTTTATAGAAGATTATGAAGAAAGAATAATTAGATAAATTAGATCTTATCGTAGATGATCTTTATTAGACATTAATATTGTGTTTATACAGATGCATCGGATTTTTATTATAATTGTGATGTTTGTAAGGCCAAAAAACGGTTGGGACACCATTGATTATTATGTCCGAGGCTTCCCGCCGTTTCTTGTGACGCCAACAAAATAAGGCCAAACTATTTTCAGTATATTTCGTTAAATAATTCGATATTATTAGCAATGTTTAATTAAAATCATTAAAGAAGTTCGTAATTTTATTTTAAGTATAAAATGAAGAGAGAAATTTTATTCATTTGTTTTTTATTTACAATTTATCCCAGTGCCGGGGTTACCCGATCTTCCCCTATATGATTTATAGATTTGTATCTATACTACACAGTATGCTAAAATTTACTCCAGTTAAGAAATACATATAAGAATTGAAAATTCCCCTTCAGCAATTTCCGTCAATAAACGGAAATGTGCGTGAGATCTCTTAAGCAGTTCTATATATGATCTGTAGAATTTATATGTACCAATTAATAAGCAAAAAAAATGATAAATTTAAAAACACGTACCACAGCTACAAACGATCTACCAGTAATTATTTTTCATAACAGAACTGAAACCCAATTCTTTTGGGTGGTAAAAGAACGATGCATTTTATGTACACCATATTCTACAGTAAGCACCTTGTAGTACACATCAGTGATATGAATGAATTTGAATGTGTATAAAATGGTGTAACATCTTTAAAATACGCCGCAAACGATTTTCCACATAGACAGTAATGTACAGTAAATATTTTGAGTAACCCTGTTAAAGAATCATAAATGCTTCATTCACACTTCATTTTCAATACCAAACATGCCATAGTAAACCCCAATAACGTGCATCAATTTCAAGTCAATCCGAATATATTTTGGCGAGTTAATGCACGGAGAGACAACAGATAGACAGACAAACAGAATTCATAAAGACTTTTCAACTATGATGGAAAGTATTAAAAAAAGATATTCAAACAGGAAAAGAAAATTTTCTATGGAAACGTTCACACTATAAATGTAAATATGGGAATTATTCTATAAATGTCGTAAATGTCATAGGTTTACTTATATCTTCATTATTTTATGAATTAATAAACATTAAATGTGTCAGACCTTTTATAGACAACCTGTATATGTATGCGATTTTTCGCGAAATCTACAAAACTAGTATAGAAAAACATTAAAAAAAGAAAGAAAGAAATATTGATGCTAATAGAGTCCTCCTGTGTTTCTTTATAACGAGTACAAATAATAAATTTCCAGCAATGTAAAAAAGATTTTGTTTTCTAAATTCAAGGCAAAAAAAACCCTTTAAATATCCAGAATTAATAATTTACCATGAATCTCATACAAAAACATGCAAAATGGATTATTTTATATCCGATGTTAAATGTGTCAGTATTTATAACATGTACTATATATTTTTTACTTATTTAATTCCCTATATATATTTAATTGACCTCTTTAAATTTCCAAATAAAACAATTTTAGTTTATTTTATAAAACAAATTTTAGTAAATATAATAAAATATGTATTTGAACTATACAATTACCTATACAATAAATTAGGCATTCTATATGAAACAACAATCTTTTTCATAAATCCTTTCAGTAAGAGGTAAATATGTAGGTTTTTCATTATATACTTGTATATTTCACGCAATTTGTAACAACAGAAGCGAAAATCGTTTGAAAATTGATTATTTATTGTAATACAAATAAATTATGTATACAAAATGTAAAACAAACGTTACTTTTATTTTCTAAATTCAATTTTACATTTCAGACTTTAAAAAAAGTTTATTCAAGAATGCAAATGAGCTAAATTTAAGCTAAGATAGGTGTAAAATTTCAAAGCTTTGCTGGAATAATAATAAATAATTAAAACTATAATTAACTAGAAGTATCATATCAAGAATAAAATAATGATAAACAAAGTATATAATAAATTACAAATGTACATGTTCATAACTAAGCGTTTCATAAAAAAATAAACATTATAAAATTAAAACTGAATTAATATTTCTTTTAGTATTTTAAAAGGAAATTGTATGTGTATACATGATATAAATTTTCATTTTTTAAAACAATTCGCAGTATACAAAGCAATCTTGCGTGTAAAATAAAAGGTGTTTTAAGGAGAACAATTATAAAGTTAAACTAATCTGGTAAAAAGTTCAGCTACGAGTTGTGTTTTCATAAAAAAAATTAATTCACAAAATCCTGCAGGATTTTGTTTTCGTAGAAAGCATTTTTAAAACTGCAACAACTAGTGAAAAAAGGGATGTAAGGATAAACAAAATAAAGATAAAAATAGCTACATAATTTTTAATTTCGAATTTAGTATTTAAAAATATTCGTACGATAATGTCATTAAGATGAATCGGTTCATCGGCTGATATTTTAATATTTTTATTTTTATATGAACATTTTTATTTTCATATGAGACATATGAAAATTAAAAGTTATTTTTTTTTCGAAATAATAAAATTAAATATTTTTAGCATATAATAGAAAACATTCGCTATTTATTAATGGTTATCCACATTTATTAAATTTTTTTGACATTTATTAAGAGAGAAACTTTATTGCATTTATTTGTACTTACTGTTTGTTACTTGTATCTTAATTACATTTTTAGAAATTAAAGTAATTAATAAATATATTAAGTCACGTATCTGCAGGTATTATTTTACTTATGTGTCTCTGTGCGTAATTGTATATGGTCGTGTTTGAGTGAGCATACATAGCATTGCAGGCTAGGAAAGAAGTATATTAAATCATTATATATACTATATATTTATCTAATAATTTATTACACTATTACTTAATTACCTTTCCTATCTACACTGTAAATGAGACAAATGTTTCGCAATCAAGTTAATATAATAAACCACCGAAAGAAAATTCACAATAATCTCTTCCGAGTTATCCATGATTCCGAAAAGCATTCCTTATCTTTAGAAACATCATAAACCAATATATTTCTGATATTTACAGAATATTTTATAATTTTTTTTTCTGTCACTCATTATCAAAAATTTCGGAGAGGTTTATAAGAAAACTTGCCACTTAAAGCGCTCGAAACATTTTAATTTGGAAATCAGTATTTTAGCACGGACATTTTCCCATTACCTAATATGAAATTTTGACAGATTAAATAAGTCAAAATTACAGCAGGGAAATATTGTTGTAAACTGGTTTTGAAGAATTAAAAAAAGTGAAAAGATTCTCGTCATGAATGGGTTAAGTAAACATTTTCATGTTCAACAAATTTGTTTTACGGACAAACATGAAAATCAACAGAATTCACTTTAACATCAAAATTAATACTATTTTGATACTCTTGTATGTATAAGTTCAGATGAAAATTTTTAATTAAGTGTTGATAACATTCTAAAATCCGATATCCCGGTTTGAAAAAACTGATGATTAACGCCGCAAAACATTTTCGGAACAGTTTTTGAAATTCAGTGGCAGCAAAAGTTACCTTAGATTAATTTGACACAATTATTCAAATTGGTAAAGAAATCATATAAGTTGTAATTTTTCAGCTGAGCGAAAAATGTCCTGGCCAGGATTCGAACATTGGGATCTCTTGTCTCTTGCCAATGCTCTACCAACTGAGCCATCCCGGTCGAATCTGGAGGACCTAATTCATATGATTTCTTTACCAATTAGAATAATTGTGTTAAAATTAATCTAGTATAATCACGTATCCAGCGTTTACTGGTGTTCCATTACCTGCGATTTATTCTGTTGAGCTGATTCAGATATCAGAACAGATGCTATGATAAATAAGGTAAACTGGATGAATTAGGTCATCCAGATTCGACCGCAATGGCTCAGTTGGTAGAGCATTGGCAGCTTCAGCCAAGAGATCCCAGGTTCGAATCCTGGCGCGGACATTTTTTTCGCCTAGTCGGGAAATTACAACTCACAAAAGTTATCCTGTTTTTTCTAAAGGCTGTCTTCAATCTCGGAAATATTTTAAAACCTGGGATTTTTGAAGATAAAGAATGATTTTCGGAATTATGAAATCACTCGGAAGATGTTATTCTATATTTTCGTTTGTGATTATAATTATATTTTCTTGGGTTAATAAATTTGTCCCTTTTTTGCAGCGTATGATCTTAATAGAGTAGTCTATTGCTATGGTGCACCTTGTACTATCGTTCATTGCGATATAATGATCAGATTTCATTTCTACCAATAAAAAAGTTCAACCCGAAACACAATTTGAGTACCTTTATAAGTACGTCGAATACAAATTTTCCTCTAACATTGCTTTTCTGTAGAAAATTGTAACATACATATAAACTACGTTTTGGAGATAAATATATATTTTACCTGCTGACTATTAAATTTCGTAATTTGTTAATTTTTTTTCAATAATATCGCGCAGGAATGCACTATAATGTAATCTTCATCGATAAGCATAATTTTGGGTGTCTAGACAAAATAGAACCCAAATAAAAGATATAGTTTCTTTTTAATATTGTAAACACCATAAATGCTAGAATAAACATAAGTCGTACTTTCTAAACAACATCATCACATATAAGAAGACAAGAAAATGTAAGAGAAAAAAAAGAACTAAATATTTATCTTTAATAATAATGATAAATATTTATTCATAAGAATTTTTTTGTGCATGTTTCCCAGATTTTTATAAATGAATGAATGATCAACTTTTCATCGAAATAATAAGATATTTGTACTAAAAATTACTTGTACGGGCAAATGTGATATAACAGTATATCTAAAAAAGAATTTATGCAATATTTTTTTTATTTTGAAGAAAAGTAAAAAGTTAAACAAAAATACTTAATTCCGCAAAATGTATAACAAAATGTCTCTTAAGCAAACACTAGTTGTGCAGTCTCAAAGTAATATAATGTAAATCTATTTACACTTTACTTTAAATTTCTGTAACATTTTTAGAAATTAATGCAGGTTGAAAAAAATAAAAATAGACGAGCTTTAGTAGCTGGCGATGCATACTAAAACAAATGAATCGTCTATAAAAATCAGTGGTCGTTATTCTATTCCTTCACTCAAAAATACAGGGTGTTACGCTGCAATCCAAGCACATCTATCGTTCATGATATTAACTGAAATAAATATACATTATTTCAACTCACTTAATAACTTTAAATAAAATTAAGTTGGAAACAATTTTCGAAAGACATTCGTTTCTTTGTGTGAAATGCAGTAAAATCACAAAATATGATTGACATATGTGGGACGGTACGGTATGAACAATCAATAACACTGAAGCCTTTTTCTAGCATATTTTGATCGAATTTCATGTGTAAGCATCATATTTCTACTGTTATAACACAAATTACATTTTTTCAGTTATTTGGGATTTTTATAAATAACGCTTGTTAGCTCTAACGATTATCTGAAATATTCAAAGAAAGATTCGTTTTCTCATATAGAACTAATCATTTAAATATAATCAAATCGACATCGATTAATTTAATTTAATTTAGTAAACTAATCAGTATTCAGATCATATAAACAAGCTAAGAGGTACATTTCCAATTATTGTCTAGTTTTTTTTTGTAAATTGGGACTATGTAATTATCTAAATGACACTTTCCTATTCACTTTGTTTTTTGAAGAGTAGGAAAATTGTATAAAATGGATTACCTTAGAAAATTAGGTTAAAATATAAACATTAAGTTAAAGGTAAATATTTTCACTAGCTAGAAATTCACTAAAGCATTTTCTCCAAAAAGCACTGAATTAAACGCTCTATATTTAACGAAAGTCTACTTCAGCGCACTCTAAGCATCACAGCCACTTCGAATTATACTTTCTGACAATTAACACAATGAAATTTGGGTCTCTTTCAAACGTCATTAAAATATCTTCATTATTTTTAAATTTTTGAACAAAAATCCATTTAATTTTCATTATAGAAAGAGACACTGTATTTTTAAATGAATAAACGAATTGTGATCCTAGTATCGTATACGAAATTTGTTTTAGTGCAATATCAAGTTTTGAAAATTTTCCATATTTTTAATCACCTGTACAGTGAAAATATTAACATTAAACGTAATGCTTAAATTTCCTTAGGTAATCCATTTTAACCAATTCTCCTACTTTTGTGAAGAAAGAAAGAATAATAATACTTCATATAGGTAATTAAATAGTCACAATTTTAAAAGAAACTACTTATTGATTGGAATTTTAGGACTTAACTTGTTCACATGATCAGAATATTTATTAGTTTACTGAATTAAGTTTAATTCTAAGTTTAAATATGCGTATCCATTTAATTCTATTCTAATAAATCTTAAGTCAGACGGTATGAAGTATTACTAACATTCCGAATTATGAAGAGTCTCGTTCAGTTGTTTTTCGTTAAGGAAAATAGCCACTTTTAGCTATTCCTCCCGACAGTTCACACAAAAGAATGTCTGACTGTTCCAAACTTCGCTAAACTATATTTATTATTTTTAGATTTCTGAAGAAAGATACCAGTTTCAATTCAAATGAGAAATACTGGATGTTTCACCGAATAAACGAATTGTGATCCTAATATCTTATACGAAAATTGTTCGTTGTAGTGAACTACCACCTTTTGAAAGTTGTCATCCATTTTAACCTTCATTTTAATCCAATCCGTTTTAAGCAATTCTCCTACTTTTGAGAAGAAAGAAGGAATAATAATATTTTATTTAGACAATTACATAGTCACAATTTTCAAAGAAGCTACACATTGATTGCAATTTTAGGACTTAACTTGTTCACATGATCAGAATATTTATTAGTTTACTGAATTAAGTTTAATTCTAAGTTTAAATATGCGTATACATTTAATTCTATTCTAATAAATCTTAAGTCAGACGGTATGAAGTATTACTAACATTCCGAATTATGAAGAGTCTCGTTCAGTTGTTTTTCGTTAAGGAAAATAGCCACTTTTAGCTATTCCTCTCGACAGTTCACACAAAAGAATGTCTGACTGTTCCAAACTTCGCTAAACTATATTTATTATTTTTAGATTTCTGAAGAAAGATACCAGTTTCAATTCAAATGAGAAATACTGGATGTTTCACCGAATAAACGAATTGTGATCCTAATATCTTATACGAAAATTGTTCGTTGTAGTGAACTACCACCTTTTGAAAGTTGTCATCCACTTTAACCATCATTTTAATCCAATCTGTTTTTACCAATTCTCCTACTTTTGAGAAGAAAGAAGGACTAATAATATTTTATTTAGACAATTACATAGTCACAATTTTCAAAGAAGCTACACATTGATTGCAATTTTAGGACTTAACTTGTTCACATAATCAGAATATTTATTAGTTTACTGAATTAAGTTTAATTCTAAGTTTAAATATGCGTATCCATTTAATTCTATTCTAATAAATCTTACGTCAGACGGTATGAAGTATTACTAACATTCCGAATTATGAAGAGTCTCGTTCAGTTGTTTTTCGTTAAGGAAAATAGCCACTTTTAGCTATTCCTCCCGACAGTTCAGACAAAAGAATGTCTGACTGTTCCAAACTTCGCTAAACTATATTTATTATTTTTAGATTTCTGAAGAAAGATACCAGTTTCAATTCAAATGAGAAATACTGGATGTTTCACCGAATAAACGAATTGTGATCCTAATATCTTATACGAAAATTGTTCGTTGTAGTGAACTACCACCTTTTGAAAGTTGTCATCCATTTTAACCTTCATTTTAATCCAATCCGTTTTAAGCAATTCTCCTACTTTTGAGAAGAAAGAAGGACTAATAATATTTTATTTAGACAATTACATAGTCACAATTTTCAAAGAAGCTACACATTGATTGCAATTTTAGGACTTAACTTGTTCACATGATCAGAATATTTATTAGTTTACTGAATTAAGTTTAATTCTAAGTTTAAATATGCGTATACATTTAATTCTATTCTAATAAATCTTAAGTCAGACGGTATGAAGTATTACTAACATTCCGAATTATGAAGAGTCTCGTTAAGTTGTTTTTCGTTAAGGAAAATAGCCACTTTTAGCTATTCCTCCCGACAGTTCACACAAAAGAATGTCTGACTGTTCCAAACTTCGCTAAACTATATTTATTATTTTTAGATTTCTGAAGAAAGATACCAGTTTCAATTCAAATGAGAAATACTGGATGTTTCACCGAATAAACGAATTGTGATCCTAATATCTTATACGAAAATTGTTCGTTGTAGTGAACTACCACCTTTTGAAAGTTGTCATCCATTTTAAACTTCATTTTAATCCAATCCGTTTTAAGCAATTCTCCTACTTTTGAGAAGAAAGAAGGAATAATAATATTTTATTTAGACAATTACATAGTCACAATTTTCAAAGAAGCTACACATTGATTGCAATTTTAGGACTTAACTTGTTCACATGATCAGAATATTTATTATTTTACTGAATTAAGTTTAATTCTAAGTTTAAATACGCGAATCCATTTAATTCGATAATGAGAAACACTGAATGTATCGCTGAATATACGAATTGTGATCCTAGTATCGTATACGAAAATTGTTCGGTGTAGTGAACTACCACCTTTTGAAAGTTGTCATCCATTTTAACCATCATTTTAATACAATCCGTTTTTACCAATTCTCCTACTTTTCAAAAGAAAGAAGGAATAATAATATTTCATTTAGATAATTAAATAGTCATAATTTTCAAAGAAACTACACATTGATTGGAATTTTAGCACTTAACTTGTTTACATGATCAGATTATTTATTAGTTTACTGAATTAAGTTTAATTCTTAGTTTAAATAGGCGTATCCATTTAATTCTATTCTAATAAATCTTAAGTCAGACGGTATGAAGTATTACTAACATTCCGAATTGTGAAGAGTCTCGTTCAGTTGTTTTTGGTTAAGGAAGTTAGCCACTTTTAGCTATTCCTCCTGACAGTTCACACAAAGGAATGCCAGACAATTTCAAACTTCGCTAAACTATCTTTATTATTTTTAGATTTCTGAAGAAACATACCAATTTCAATCAAATAAGAAACACTGAATGTTTCACTGAATAAACGAATTGTTATCCTAGTATCGTATACGAAAATTGTTCGTTGTAGTAAACTACCACCTTTTGAATGTTGTCCATTTTAAGTATAGTTTTAAGTATATTCTAAGTACATTTTAATACTACCTATTACATTCTCCCCTATGTTGGAATTTCTGAAAATATTTTGGCGATCTACGCCAATCATGACCCCTAGAACCCAGTGAATATATATCAGTGGTGTGTAACACTTGATATATATATATATATATATATATATATATAACTTTTTTATGGACACAACTTCTATAATTCTGCACAAATGCACAAAAATGCACAAAATTCAAAATTCTTCCTAACTGATACATAAAATATTGTGGCAGAAAATCTCTGTCGCAAAATCGGGCCAAGGGGATGGCAATTGGGAGGGTTTTCGTGAAAACAGAAAAAAACGTAACTTCTTAATTATGATACATATCGAATCGGTTTAAAATTACTATTGGTTCTAATGAAAGACCAAGAATTAACTTATGACAGATTTTTGATATCATTAAAATTACACTCAAGGGGCGAAAAAAATAGGGGTTTAAGAAGAAAAAAATTCATAACTTCATCAATTCACAAGATATCAAATCCGCTTAAACTTATTATACATTTTCCTAATATTTTCTACAACTTTTATATTGACAAGTTTTTGATAGAACCACCTCTTACAACAAAAACAAATTTAATAAACAAAAATATATAACGCGGAAAGTCCCTTCAAATAAAAATAGACTTTCCCAGCGCAGCTCATCATGTGGTCTAGGTACACGAACATAAGTTTTCGCCAAAGGTAGACGTATCGTAGAGCCGCGATGAAGCAAAATTAAAAATATTGTGTCGTGCGTATCTGCAGAATGTAAAAGATAATAATATCCCTTCTTTTATATTTGTGTCGTCGTGTTCGTCATGTGTCATTTGTTCAAGAAGAAATAAAATTTATTTAAAAAATCAAGCCGAAATCTTGTTGTGTTTTAATCTAACTTTTGTTTCACTCCGAGAATTGTGAAAATATTCTTAGGCTTGCAAAGTTTAATGAAAACACTGTTTAATTTAAGTATTTTGAATGTTTTGATTACTTGGAATCAAGACTGAATAACTAACTACTCAGCTTTTAAAGAAGTCTGAGATTAATTTCAGCTTGATGGAATTGATATTTAGAAGCTATCCCACTAACGCACTTAACCGTAGATTAAAGATAAATTTAGTTTATTCTGTATTTTTTTCTTCCGTACCCTTACCAATTAACAAGATTAAATAATTGAATAAACACTGGATAATTTTTATAATTATTTATAAAATAATTAGAGTATAATGGGAAAAAGAACTCGTCAAAAGTGGCGAGATAAAATTGTTAAACTGGATTTATGTCTAATCTTGATATAATTTTTGTTGGTGAATTTAGTGCTTACTAATTTCGAAATCTAATTGTGCCTCTAGGTCGAGTCGGCAGGAATTTATTTAACCACCTGTACGCTGAAATTATTAACCTCAACATAATGTTTATATTTTAATCTAATTTTTTTAGTTAAGCAATTGGTAAGTGAGACGGTTAGCTAAGAGCGAGACATAGCTATAACAGTCGAAAATATGACGAGTCCAGTTCATTTGTCTTTGTTTAAGGATGTTAGCCACGTCTACTTATTTCTCCTGACAGTTCACATAAAGACAGGTCAGTCTCTTTCAAAATTGATTAAAATATCTTCATCAATTGGAAATGTCTGAACGAAAATCTCAGTTTTGATTCGCGTGAGTCACCCTGTGTATTTCATTGAATAAACGGATTGTTTTCCAACTTTTCTATACAAAAGTATTTGTTGTAGTGCAGTACAACCCTTTGAACTTGGTCCATGTTTTAATTACCCTGTACAATGAAAATATCAACCCTCAACTTAATATGTACATTTTAATCTAACCTTCTTACGTAATCTATTTTATCCAATTTTCCTACTCTTACGAAGAACGAAGTGAATATCATCGTTTCATTTAGAAAATTACTTAGTCACAAGAACTACACAATGATTGAAATTGTTGTTCTTAACTTGTTGACGTGATCTGAATAATAATTAGTTAAATGAATTAAGTTTAATGATTCGACGTTAATTTGATTCTAATATATTGTAAGTTCTACACTGTGAATCTTTCGGATTATCTTTAGAACAAATAAAGGCTATATCAAAAATTCTAAAATATTTGAAAAATCTGATTTGTAAAATTAAAACGATAATATGCAAGTAACACATAAAATTTGATCGAAATAAGTCAGGAAAAACTTTAAAAGTGTATTTTATAATAAAAGCGCACTTTCTAGCTTTTTTAAACTCTTTACTACAAGTGTAGTAAATTTAATTAAAATTAAACTTATTCAAAATTAATCAAACAAATATTTTGGCAAATTATAACAAGTTGGAAATTGTACGTTAAACGTGACAAATGAAGTTCGTCCGTTCTATAACTAGTGTTACAATGTAAAAAAAAAAATCATTGTTATTATTTCAGTGAAATGAATTATATCGTCTCCTATGAGCAAAATGCTAATGCATTTTTTTTCTTAGTACGTATGCCACGTTTACGGATGCAATTTATTTCTACACCAAATAGCGCTGCAAAATTCACTATCGAGATCATGCTTTGCGAATGATTACCTCCATAGTTTAATATTCGATGATTCACGATGAACGAATCTCTTCTGTTTATTTACTTTAATGGATAGAGATATTCGGCTGTTAACCTAATTTCCACTGAAGTAATCTGAGAACCTACAAATTTTTTAATGTAACTAATCTCTCAATCAAACAATTTTTTTGAACGATCTTTCTAAAAATGCTTATTTTTATTTGAAAAAATAATTTTTAATAAAAATGGCCGCTTGGCATATGAAAAAAAAAAAGTGATTAGCCCGTATTTGTTTTCCTCAGCCACATGATTTGCGCTTTTATTATATAGATTACGTACAATAGGATTTAACACAATGAAGAAAACTTTTTGCAATATCTTTTTTACTTTGTTCGATTTTCATAAAATGTCAAAGGACTCGACGAAATTCTGCAACGATTCCATATATTAAATTTCAAATCATTCGGTTCTGTAGTTTTTGCGCTGTTACATGCGAACGGACGGACAGACAGACGGACGGACCAGACGACGAATATATATAATTAAGAACGCACATAAAAGCTAAATAAAATGTGTAAGTCTAAGTGTTGATTATTTTATTTCGGTTTTCAATCAGCGAAGGTTTCAGTAAGAGCGTGCTCGAAAATTGATGGATAAAATGCTGAGGATATCACCCATGTGGAAATATATATAATTATATAATGACGGGGCCAAAAATCGTTCTTATTTTACTTATAAAATGGAGAAAAATCCATATTTTGTTAAAACATCAAACTTTTGTTAACGTATTAATACGATACGAAGTAATGAATTTTCTAAAAAAAAAATTCCTGCGTATGTTTAATGATAATGGTAAATTAGTCTGAAGAGAAATATTATAAATAAACTTTGAACGAACGAAATATATTATTTTTATCATTTATTTATTTATTTATTTATTTATTTATTTTTGTAGTTGAGTGTAAAGGAATAAGTAAATAAAAAATTCAAATCATAAAAAAACGAGAAATTTTGAATGAAAACCTATTTTTGAAACCGTATTTATTCATTTTTAATTCTTTTATTCGACTATTAACATACGAATGAATATATGTATAGCACAGGTTAGTGTCAGTAAAAAAATGTAAATTATTTGAACATTTTTCATAAATTATCAAGAACTTACATTATATATATAATCTGCTTAGCGTATTCATGTCGTTTCAATTATTCATAATAGCAAATTAATTTTATTTTTCTTCTTTAAATTCTCCAGTTCCAGTTTATTTTTATATAAACAGTGAATGACTTGCTAATTTCATTTTATATATTAATTGCGATGTCCACAGCCGTGACACTTTGTTAAACAAAAAACTAGTCGTTGGGGGTCTTCGTAATACTTACCCATCATGGATACTCATAATATAAAATAAGAAAATAAAACATGTGTAAACTATTTATAAAATGCATTGCAATTCGAATAAAATCGTGGCTCAATGACGTCATCAACTTTAAATGGACTTTTACTGAATTACGTAAAAGAAACATGCTTATAACTCCAAAATTTATAATCATATTAACTAACGATTTACTGCGTCATGTTAAGCGTCTCATTTCCAATTAAAATATATCTTTGAATTGAAATTTGAATGAAACACAGGGTCATGAAAGATCGAAGAGTGTGGAAAAATAGGATTATGAATATCTCGGCAACTAATTATCCGATCGACTTCATTCTTTATGCAAAATTTAACTTTTTTTTATTGCATTTTATATTCTTTCCTTAAAATTAACAATTTTGAGAAGTTTTATATACCTTTTATCAGAACGAATATTTCGAGAGTCCGAAAAAATAGTTCCGGATAATCGAGGTTACTGAAATTCAATAAGCTTATTTCAATTATTACATACTAAGTTCATACCAAATTTCAAGTCTCTATCTAAATTTGTTCGGGAGATAGAGCGTTTACAGACACACACACAGACAGGCGGACGGCAATTTCTTTTTTCTAAAAATATGTTTTTTCGGAATCTCCAGTGTCTGAAACATGTAAATCCGTCAATTTTTTTTTCGATTTTCAAAATGATTACAAGACTTACCCTATACTACGTATGATGGGTAAGTAATAATATAACATCTTCATTTTTTAGACCAAAATTTAAAGGCTTGTCTTGTTAACTGCAGGATGAAACAAATAGTTATTTGCAGTTTCTTAATAAAAAAGATAAATATAAATAATAAATATACATAGCAAGCTTTTATTACTTATACATATATAAACTATGTTATAAGTTGTATTTTAATTAATTCAAAAATGCACTTGTTTACGAAGAAAAATCGAAATCGTTATATTCACATTCATCTCAGAATTACTAGTTCATAAATTGCGTCAATCTAAATTTCACAAAATCATAGGGGCCCAAACCAGATACCAAAAACAGTATGATACGCCTAATCATACTGGTTTTCTCGATAAAACTAAATTCATAAATTTTATTCGTTAAATCTATCAACACTCTCCAGGCTTAGATTTTAAGTGCAAATGCACCATGATGCCTTTATTGGGATCTAGAAGAGTTTCCCTAATCATGAAAAAAGTCTGATATCTCTCGGATTTTATGGTATGATTCTATAACATTCCAACGTTTTGTACCTCCTCCTAACAACCAATGATTTGAATGGTCTTATTTTTTTGGCATAAAAATGTCAAAAAAGCTGTAAATACCATATATTTCCTCTCAAAGTTAAAGGTAACTACGCTCTCAGAAAAAATTGTAAATTTTTGCTCTTCAATTTTCACGGGATACAACCTTATTTAATGAAAAACGGTCTGATCCGCTAAATAAGACGCCTTACCACTTAGATACTTAGAAAATTAAGGGCAATCCACATATTCTTACAGTTCTAGCCCATCTGTTATCAAAAATGTGGTACTACCCCATACGTTTTCCTCCGCTAGGGTGTAACCATTCATTTTAGTTTCGAAAAATAATGTCACTTAACCGCGACCGTAACATATTTTTCAACCAGTCCAAAAAGCGATTCTGTGATGATTATCTAACGTGCTGCGTGCTACGGAGCAGTAAGTAAAGTGCATTATAGTGCTGTATTACTTTGCCCCGTAAAATTACGTGTTGCACAAAATGATAAACATGGATATATATATATATATATATATTTTTTTCTTATTGGATATGACTGGAATCTCTGCTGTCGGCATCTGCCGGTAATTTTACAGAGATATTTTTAATAGTGTAAATGTTAAATTGATATTTGTAGGGTTTTGAAAGGATTTGTAGGAGTTGCTGTGAAACGATCGCGAATTTTTGGGTGGCACGCATAAGTTTCATGTGCTTTTTGATAAAACTTGTTTTTTATTATTTTTAAATGAAACGAATACAATGTAAGAATGTCAAAAATGATAATAGCTGCTAAAATTGATAGAACAGATAAATTGAACAAAAATTATACGTTTACTTATGGGCGTTAAAGACCTCCACTCTGATCCATTTAAATAGTTAATTGTGTAAATCCGTTAAATTGTAATAAACCCGTTACTTCCGTTTTCAGATGCCCTCTAGTGGGTAATGATTCATATACTTAGCCCTATGCCCAAATGGGAAAGAGACAATACGATATCTCGATACTTGAATTTATACAGTTTCTGAGTTTGACAGTTAATTTTATCATTTTATTTCAATTTTCATTAACTTTTGAAAATTCCTAAATATAAAAACACATTAGATGTTACTGAAAGGTTTTTAAATCAAGCAGGGCGGTCGGTCTGCCAAGCCAAGCTTAAAAAAAACGCCGCACAAACAACGCCAAGAACTGGACTAAAGAGCGCTACTGCTTACTTACAGAAAGCAACTTCGCAATGTTAAATCGACAAAACATGCCAAATTAAAATATCAGATATCAAATAAACCAAGCGTCGCCGTCGCAGAAAAAAAAAACGAAAACTAGTAGAATCTAATGAAGAATTTCTTCAATTTACGACCAAACTTATCTTAATAAGTGATTTATAAACAGAGATATAGATTTTTTTTAAAAAACGTCGAGTTACTTAAAATGATCACTTTTTTCTTTGTCAAACTTTTTTTTTCAAACAACCTACAGACCTTAATATTCGGCAGAATAAAAAAAGGATTGCATTTTTGGACAAGTAATTACGTAATCTATGTGCTTTTATAAAATCCAGTGTAAAAAAAAAAAAAAAAATTCTATCCTTAATTAGCAAAAAACTGTTAATTAACTTGGCGATTAAAAAATTATGTCAAAATAGATATAAAACCCGCCAACGACCATGTACCATCTGTGTTGTAATAGCACAAATCAGTTACAGATTATAACCACATCAAATTTCATCTGCAAGTCAGCCATTTTCTTCTGAAGATATTTGAAAAAAAAATAAAACTTTTTAATTATAAGAACACACATTTTATCAGACAATTTAATATGACTGCAAACTGTGGCAGATGACTGTTTCCAACATGAATAAGTATGAGAAATTGCGATCCAAGACATCGATCTGGGTGGTTCAGTCGCAGAGCGTCCGCGCGGCACGCAGAAGGTCCCTGGTTCGAGTCCTGGCCCAGGTCAATTTTTCACTCATGTTTGTTTAGTGTATTTAATTGTCCGATAAAATGCGTGTTCTTTAATAATCATACGTAGTGTTTATGCTTTAACAAATATTTTAAATATATAATTTACGTTTTTAGAAAGATCTTTAAAAAAAAATTAGTTTTTGAGGGAAGATGTACCTTCTAAAACGCATACATTAAGATTTATCGGTATTTAAAATTTCTTTCCAAACTTAAACAAAATTTTTGAAATGAAATAATGTGATTTATTTATTTCTAAAATAAATAAATAAATAAATAAATAAATAATAAAAAAAAACATGGTAAAGGGCAGGCATTTCGTTCGCAGGAATACCTTTCACGTCATTTTCCTATAAATTACTGAAATCCAGTTGTTAAATTATTTTTGTTTTAGAAGTGATGTTTCCATTTAAATTTATTATAACAGTATAGAATGTTTAATTGAATAAAATAATGTAAATCTAAGAAATTGCTAAGAAATTCCAAACATGCACAGGGCAACGCAAAAATAAATAAATAAACAAAATATAAATAAAAAAACAAAAAATAAATAAATAGATAAATAAATAAATAAATAAATAAATAAAAATCAGCTTTCAGAAATTCTAAAAATTGTTCATATATCTTAATTACAAGCTAAAGGAGGGTTTATTTCTATATTATTCTATATATAATAGTAATTTCAGCAAATATATTAAATTCCAATGTGATCTGTTTTAAACTTTAAGATAGTTTATAACACATAATAAAAATTTATAAAAAAGAATGGCGCGTCACATTTCAGGGAGGGGATGGGGAGGGGCGTGAACAAAATTAGGAAGTATAATAAGGCTATCTGTTTGAAACTTTACGATATTTTATAACACATAACATAAATTTTAAAAATAAAGTCGCGACAAAAATTATACGGAGGGGTGGAGCGCGTTTTGCCTACACAAGAGCGGGACACTTTTCTAAATTTTAACGATATCCGTCATGTCACATATCGTTACAAAGGGTTGTGACTACTTATTCATGTTATGCACCACAGGTGTCACCCCCACATTTTGCTCCCCCCCCCCGACAATACTCATGTCGAAAGGCCTGTGATTGCTTATTCATATTTTGTACCTTCGGGGTCCATCCTCTCACTTTCACCCTCCCCCTAAAGGGGGCACCGCTTAATCCTATTATGCATATCCGGTGTTCATCTCCCCACTTTGCCCCACAAACGCGATTAGCTTTCACCACCAGGAGACCCTTTCCTATCTCTGTTTCTATGGGTCGGATCACGACGGGGTATGGCTCATTCGACTCGACATCTACAGACCATAACGATTTCAGTGCCCGAGGTTCATATAGAACAGATTGCGCTATCTGGTGGTGTAAGATGGTACTTGAGCGTGCGCATCACGACTGCTATACGGTGCTGAAGGCAGCGGGGACCCGTGTCGGAGGTTCGTTTGGTTAGAGGTTTATACTATTCGATGTGCAAATTAAAGGATTATCCAGTGCCGAAGGCAGCGATGAACCAGGTCGGAGGTTCGGTCGGTTCGAGGTTTATCTTATTCAAGGTTTTACAAGATTCGAGGCCCCGATGTAAATTAGGGGCCCGCTAGCGGGTGAAGCCAGCTAGTACTAATAATAAAAGAGCGTGATATCACGTTTGATTTCAAATGCAGCGCTGACACGCTATGTACGTATTCCAAGTCAGTGATATTTTTTAACGGAGGATAACAAGTATTATAACAAGCCACATTTAGTATGTTGTTTTTAAGAGTGTAATTAGTTTAATCGGAAAATTTACTGGTATTTCTAGTTAACCCTTTAAACAATGACTCAAAGTAAAATGTAATTTTAAATAATTTCTCATGTTTAGATTATTTAAATTATGTTTAATCTATTTTTAAAAAAAGAAATGATATCTACAAAAACAACTTTTCAAAAGTAAAAAAAGCCAAACGTAAACAAAGATGGCCGCCAATCCCATCATGCATAATTTGAAAAAAAAATTGAATTTTCAGAAACTCGTTAGGATGTATTTAGTACAGGAGAAAACGATTTCTATTAACATATACGTAGGCACTCGACTTATATATATGATAACTTATTTAATGGGAAAAAGTTAAATAAGTAATATAATAGCTTGGAAATTTGATATCACACCATTTTTTAGCCACAACTCTTTTTTTTTTTTTTTTTTTTTTTTTTTTTTTTTAACTTTTGAAAAGTTGTTTTTGTAGATGTTATATACAGCATATTTAATGAGGTTATATTTGTCTCAATGTTGCTACCATTTAAAAGTGCATTTTTACAGCTTGCTTTCCAATTCACGTTCTCTTAGGATATAACAAGAGTGATGATATTTAAAAGGTGTTACAGATGTTAACGATTTTTCTGCAATTTCTTAAATTATCATGGAAATAATTACCTTTTTGTAGTTAAATATTAACTAATGAGACTTCTTATAATTTAAATATTATTAGTTTAGTTACCTTTATTAATTTTGTAAAATAAAATATATTATGTTTTTAAACGAAAGTCCAAACTTTTGTAATTCCTGAAAAATTGATATATTCACGTGGTTTTATAACATCAGTGGGGTAAAACTGGATGATGTAACATTTTAAAATTAATCATTTTTCGAATGAGATGATGGTACATAGTATGTGCAAAAAGTTAAATTGATATTTCGAGCTTCAAGAACCGTATAATGATAAACGTTTTAAACTAATCTCTACTATTAAAAACATCAAACATGCATGACTTTATAATATAACAGAAATATCTAACCACGCGTCTGTTAAACACAGTGCTGAATTGTAATATCAAGGAAAGAATAAAAAGAACAAACATTAAAATCTAGTATGCGAATGAGCATTTTGATTAGATGCATGAATTGTTTGTCATTTTATTTCAAATAAGATATGTTAATGACGTAACTGTTGATCTTTATACACATAATAAAATAAATTTATTTTCCTATTTTCTAACTAACAGTGTGCGAAATATGAATTACGTTTCAAATAATAATTATATTTTGCTCTGTTGTACATGTATGAAGTTGTATCAGATGTATACATAAAAGTGTATTTGTATCAAACCAGAAGTGTTTAATTAAACAAATACGCAAAATTGTGTTCATTTGTCACACGTTTTTAAGATTATTTGAGAAATATCGGCCTCTAAAATATAATAAATATTTACTTTGCATAATGATCAATTGAATAATACTTTCAAATATGTTGCTTTGCAGTTAAAGATGCAAATTTGTTTCTAAAAGTTCGTGACAGGTGAATTTGACAATGAAAAATTCATTTTTAATTGAGGAAACCTTAAAGCTGATTAAATTGAAACGTCGAGTATTAGAAACATTTTGGATTTCAAAATATTACAGAAATATCGAAACCAGATGCTTTAAAGAAAAATGAAGTGGTGAAATTAAAAAATATTTTTTTAATAAAATAACATAATTTTAAAATTAGTTATGGGAATGAACATTTTGATTCGATGCTAGAAATGTTTGTCATTTCATTTCAATGATCATTTATTATCTATGTAACAACTGCTGATTACACTGCAAAGAATGAATAAAATTCCATTTACACTTTTATAACTAATTAAAGTGTACGAAATAGTTTTACATTATTAAAGGAAAACAATTATATTTCGTTCATATCTGTAAGTATAAAATTGTATGAGATGTATACATAATGGTGGTATTACCTAATGAAAGAATTAGAAGTATTTAACATTAAAAACAGGTGTTCACTTGTTAAAGTCTGTACATTTACTATTTGTACATTTTACCAATTTTTCTTTCAGACATTATATAAAAAAGCATAGTTAAAAATTCTTACTAAAAACGTCCCCCATTTAAAAAAAATGTAAAAACAGTCTCCAATAAAAATCTCCACCATTTCGCAAAAGCGCTTTCACCCCCCGCCAGGGCATCATCAGTTGTGATCTTCAACTTCCTTCCTCTGAAACTTCCTCCTCTGCCTTTAAACCTATCTTTAAACTTATGTTTAAACCTATGTTTAAACATAGGTTTAAAGGCAGGACATCCGAGGAAAACTATACTTAAACTAATTGAAAGAGTAAGAGAAAGAATTGACCATATACAACCAGCACAGAGGAATCTAACTTACACTCCTCCTATTCCATATATAAAAGGTGTATCTTTGAAATGAAAACGAGAATTAGAAAAATTAGGAAAAATAGTCGCACTAACCCCCAATCCATCCCTCTTCAAATCAATAAGAAATGAAATAGAAAAATATCAGGAAATACAAACAGCAGGAATATACAAAATAAATTGTCTAAACAGCAGAAATGAAAAGGTCGCTTACATAGGAATGACGAAGAGGAAAATAGAAGAAAGAATGAAAGAACATATCCGAGATATAAAACTAAATAAACATTCAACAGCTCTTGCAAGATTAAATACTAAAACCCCAATAAAACTTGAAACCCTACAAATACAGAAATTAGCTAACTACGAAAATTTACATAACGCTTTAATAAGAGATTCAATAGAAATCAATGCATCCAAAGAGGAATGAAATGACATGGTACACTCATTACTAGATTGCCGCTGGAAGAAAATGTTGGAAGAGGGGGGAGAGAGAGATAGAGAGAATATTGAATGCCGATAGGGGGAGCTCTTCAACCAGCATTCATGTATATAATGGAGAGGAAGGAAGTTGAAGATCACAACTGATGATGCCCTGGCGGGGGGTGAAAGCGCTTTTGTGAAATGATAGAAATTTTTATTGGAGACTGTTTTTACATTTTTTTAAATGGGGGACGTTTTTAGTAAGAATTTTTAACAATCCTTTTTTATATAATGTCTGAAAGAAAAATTGGTAAAATGTACAAATAGTAGAAATATTTAATTAAGAAAATTCGTGTAAATTTATGTCAATTATTAATATTTATCTCATAATTTGATGATTATTAGAGAAATACATGTCTGTAAAGTAAAACAAAATCTACTGTTTTAATCTCAATAATATTTACAAAATTGTTGCATTTAATAAAGAAAATATCCTTCAGCAGGGAAATGGTAGGTAAATTTAGTAATTGAAAAATATATTTATTATTAGAAGGATATATATCCTGATTCATATGACAGCATATTCTTCTTCAACAGAAAACAAATATATGAATTATTTCCGAATGTAACAGGAATATCAAAACCGCAGCATTGTAAAATAAAATATAATGTTTCTTAATCTATGAAAATACAACCACAGACGAAAATATAAAATAAATTCTTCGGAGTTACTCATGATTTCGAAAATCGTTCTTTATTTATAGCAACCTCAGAAACTAATACATACTTGACAGTAAAAGAAGCTTTCTAAAAAGCAAAGTTTACTTTTACTGCCATTGATTTCCATAAACGTTTCCGAGTAGTTTTATAGTAATAAGTTTTTTCAACCTGCATTATAGATTTTTATGATACTATTAATTCTCAAGCAAGCATTTTCATATTCCGCCAACATGTTTTACGAACAAACATGTTAAATTAACAGCATTAATATCTACATATTTCAAACGCTAAGCATTTTCTTACGATAGTTCGTGAGAAAAAACTATTTCATCAAATTTCATGATTCTTATTTTAAATGAAAAATATTTGGCCACAGATTTGTTATCGTGCATTTGTCTGTTCAATACTTTTATTAATTAGCAGAATTTTAAGTTATTTTTTTTTCAAAATGGTATTAATTGGATTACTTCTGTTGCTGCTAGGATAAAAGATAAATAATGAAAATTATTCAGACACGTGGCATTTTGGCAGAGTATTTTAATTTGTAAGTTAAATTTCGGTAAAAATATTTATGAACGTTCACTTTATTTTAATAAGCGAATAAATTCATTTTTATTGTGACGTCACGGGAATATTGTACATTGAGTTTATTTTATCTTTACGCATTATAACATTATTGATCCCATTTTTTTCATTACAATTAAATAGAGAATATATTTTTATTTGTATAAATGGTGGTTAAGCATACAAATAATATATATAAAGTACATGTGAAAAGTTTGAGCTGGTTAAAATGAAGTTATGCATAGCATGAAATGTATCTTTACATTAATAAAACTTAAGAGAAAAAAATTATATGATTGTGTCAACATGACGTAATTTTAACTGATTTTTTAAATTTTACTCATAAAAATTAGAATTGGAGCCTTTATTTATTGCTTCATATTGATTGCATACCTTGATTACATATTACCAATTGTTATTTTTTTAATTATAGGGTAGAGGATTTCATTTTTTAATAAAACATATACAAAAAGAGGATTTCTAGAGAATTAAAATGATGAAAAATAGTGTTAAGTTTTAAAAAAAGCTTGAAATAATAATTGTTTTTGAGTTAGAATAAACAGTGTAAGGCTAATATTTTATAGGGATTATTTTTGTGGGTTTAATATAAGTTTCATTTAACAGATTTTTTTTTCAGATTCAACCAAGCAGAGATGCCTACCATATGGCTTTATTCTCTGCAAGCCCTGCTTGGCAGGTTTATTAAAAAAAAATACATACTTGACAAAGCAGCCCTCATGCGGGCATTCTGAAATTACTATACCTCTAGGCTTTGCAAAAGCCCGAGATTTGACCTTTCATTAGTCTTAGATGAAATTACAAATTATGTATAATTTTTTAGTACAAGTAGGCAATGAAATTTGAGATAACAATTAAACTTTTGGATGGAAATATTTGAAAAAAAAAGATTAAACGATTCATAACAGAATAAACATTTCACTCCAGAAGAAACAGATGGAATGCCATTAATTTTTTATGTGAGAATAATATGTTTTATCTATATATAAATTCTTGAAGTACGGGCATTTCAAGTATATGTTAAATTATTATTTAACTTATTGTATATAGGTCAGAACCTCATCTAGAAATTCAGATACAAGCAGTATAGATATGAAATAGTATGTAGCTCTTTGAGTACAAAAATGCTAACAAAATTAATTTAAGTATAGATATAAAAATTTCTCTTTGAGTGCTAATTAAATAAGTGACTCTTTACAGTTTTAACTGCTAACATAACAGAATATGATAAATATAGTACTCTGTGATTACGACCTATAATTAGTATGAATATGATATAAATTTCTCTTTGAGTACTGGTTGAAAAATTACCACATCCATAATATTTGAATGCATAAATAAGAATGAACATAATAAAATAGTATATTACTGTTTCAGTGCAAGCATAAAATAAATATAGATATATAAATTCTCTTTGAGTGCTAACTGTATTTATAATTTTTGAATGCTAACAAATTTTATATAGTGCTATAAACTTATTAAATATAAACAGAATAAAATAAAATAATAATACCTCTTTGAGTGCAGGGCAAACCTTTTTTTATATATTCTAATGCAAACTGGATTAATGTAAAATAATATATTACTCTTTAAGGCGACAGATCACATTTAAAATGGTCAAAAATTCAATTTCAAGATTTTGATGTCAGTAAATAGTGCATTTTATTCTGAGTAAAAAGGTACCAATGTTTTTCAGAGGCGATAATTATTGACGAAGAAATAAAGTAAAATGCAATCGTCATTCTTTGTTTTTGAATGGGGAGTGAAAACTTTAAATCCATTTAATTCACAACAATGATTTTCAAATTGCGCGCATGATTTCTCCAAAAATAATTTAGATAGAACCTCAAAATTTTTCAAACTTATTAATGTTATGAACAAAATGAACTAGAATCTTTTAATTTGATCAATAAATTAAAAAATAATTAACTGTAATTAAATTAAAAACGCATTTTATATGCGCTTTTCGATGAATTACAGTTAATTATTTTTTAATTTATTGACCAAATTAAAAGATTCTAGTTCATTTTGTTCATTGTTACAACATTAATAAGTTCGAAAAATTTTGAGGTTCTATCTAAATTATTTTTGGAGAAATCGTGCGCGCAAGTTTGAAAATCATTATTGTGAATTAAATGCATTTAAAGTTTTCACTCTCCATTCAAAAACCAAGAATGACGATTGCGTTTTACTTTATATCTTCGTCAATAATTATCGCCTCTTAAAAACATTGGTACCTTTCTACTCAGAATAAAATGTACTATTTACTAACATCAAAACCTTGAAACTGAATTTTTGACCATTTTAAAGGTGATCTGTCCCCTTAAGTGCAAAGTCTGATTTCTAACTGAACAAAAGTTCTGAATTTGATGACACCTACAGTATTGGACATTTGAAAAAATAGTCAACATTAATGAGAGTTTAAAAGTTATTTAAAATTTACAAATTGTTAGTGGAAAATATTTTAAACGTAGAGACAGTGGATTTTCTCAATAAACTTCTTCGTCACCAAGAAAAGTATCATCATCATCATCATCACCACCAATGATGTGTACTGGTGGCATTTGAAATAACAGTTGGTTTTTTTCTATTAAGGACATGGAGCTGATTATTTTTTGAAGCAATGAGGAATTCGCCGAGATTGATTTAAACCAATTCGACAAAGAGATGGTGTCTGTTTTCCTCATATGTAGAGTAGCCGTCAATGGGCATGTGAGAACGTAATGTAGCGAATCCCTTCTTGCGCCACAAGTGCATCTTGAAGACAAAACTTTATTTATTTTAATTAAATAAAAGGGACATGATTGATAGCGAATATATATAAGTATCAATGACTTAGATGATAATCTTCTGAAACTTTTGGCTTCAATGCATAGGTATATAGCCCAGTAAGAAATAAGTCCGAATCACGTTGCCATGAGTTATGTAAAGTTTGCTTTAATATTCTCTTAAGATATGAGGATGAATATGGTATGAATTTTTCTGGTATTAATAAATTTGGTTCAATTGCTTCCTTTGCTAACCGATCCACTAATTCATTACCTGTTATTCCTGAATGTCCTTTGACTCATTGTAGATATTTTTTTGTGTTGCCCCTTGTAGAGATTGGATTATTTGGCTGATTATTATATTTTTTGTAGATATATCTTTTAGTGCTGATATTGTAGATTGGCTATCTGTTTTTATAACTATTGTGCGATATTTTGATTGTTTCGACCATTCTATTGAGTCCAACATCGCCAGCTGTTCCGCTTGATACGTCGAGTTTTCTTTCTGTATTCTTTGCTGATATGTATATAAGATTTCTTCTTTTTTAAATACGCAGTAGGCATAACCCGTGTCGATTTCAGTTTTGGAGCCATCCGTGTATATTTGCACACCTGTATCTATTCTACTTTGTATAATCTCCAGTATATTAAGATATTCCTTTGAGGTATCTATATATTTCTTGTAAGCATTGTTTTGAAATGTATCAGAGTCATGTGGGTGTGCTGGCACTCCCAGTCTCAGTATCATTCCATGGTATGCAATCTGTTTCAGTTTTAAAGGTTGTGGAGGAATTCCTGTCAGGACATTTAGAGCCGATGTAGGAGATTATTTTTATATGCTCCAGAGATTAGTAGGAGACAACGACGCTGAATAGATAAAAGCAGGGGGAAGCCATGTGACTTTTGCAATCTTGGAAACCATGCAGCTGCTGCATATGAAACTTTCTTTTCTAAAATGGAAGTGTACCAAGTTTTTATGATTTGTTTGGAAATGCCACTTGTGGTTGATGCGAATTTTAACAAGTTTTGTATTGTGGCTGACATTTCATCCCATTTGATTCTAACATGTGGCAAAAATGATAGGGCTGAATCTAAATGTATTCCTAGATATGGCATAGTATTTTCAGTTTTAAGATTATGTGAATCAAGTTTGAAGATTGGACGCCGTGTTAAATGCTTTGGACGTCTGAGATTCAGACATTGGAATTTGTGATAAGAGAATTTCATATCTGAAACATGAGCCCAATCACTAATTACTTGAAGAGCTTCATTTACTCTCCTTTCCAGTTCGGCTCTAGTTCTTGCCTCAGTGATTAACATTAATTATTATCCGCATATGCCATGACCCTTATATTTTATTGCTGATAAGATCGACAAATTGCTGTATAAATACTTTCCACAGGAAAAGACCACAGCACGAGCCTTGTGAGCAGCCTTTGGAGAACCAATGTATTTCATCCATTAACCAGTTGGGAAGTTTCATTTAACAGTTCCTTATTAGCGGCAAAGTCTTATTTCTTCCACTGTGGATTTCTCTGTCAACAGCAAAAAAATAATAAAAAATAAAAAAAATGTTAGTCTACTTTTGGACGCCAACCAATGCCCAGTCGCAATTTTTAGAAATGTATAACGGTTGTGACAACAAACGGCGCTATCGCTACAAATGTACATGGGCGCTATAAGTGCAAAATAAAATAGTGTTTAACTTTTACTATCAATATTTATCTTGAGCAAAACGCAGAAAAGAAAAAAACTTGAAATTATAATTTTAGTTGCGCAATTTCCAACAATGCCGCTACCAGCTTAAAAAAACTGATGTGCTATAATTTTTATCAATTCAGAAATTTCACAATGGCGGAATCTTATTGTGAAGATTTGAAAGAATTCTGTTCATAGTAAACTGTTGTTTTATTATTTAATTTTTTAACTCTATAAATACACGAAATTGCTTGAATTTTGAAAAAGAAAAAAGTTTATCTCTGTCCAAGGTCAGTAAGTAAACACATGAGTGGAAAAATCGCACAATTACTTTATTTCTCTTCATCATGCTGTATATATGATTTTTTATTTCTTTTCTATAAACATTATTAGCAAACTACAAAGGGCTACAACTGCCAAACTGTTTAGTGCAGATAACATATTTTTCCGTTGTAAATTGGGAAATTCTGCCTTCCCTTTTAATTTGTACGTCATACCAGCACTGTGCTTAATATTAATATTGTATAATAATGATAATAAGGAATAATACAAGTATTGCTTGCTGTTTTGAAATGATCGAAGTAATCAACCGTTGTAGATAGCAGTTTTGCGTAGATAATGTCAATGCTGAATAAATTCTGTGCATTATTACGCCAAAATAAATCATGAATATGTAGGCTTCCTTATATGCAAATTGTTGAATATTTTATAAAATACAAATAATATTTCTACTATTTCCAAGTTGCTCGAAACAAATGTTATATATTGGATGACAGGATGAACGAACATGGGAATGAGCATTTGCTCAATGTATTTTGTATATTTGAAACAGCTTGGAATATAACCCGTATTCAATGACGTTTCAGCAGAAAACCTGAAAATGTATTGTTGATTAGAGCACACCATACAAATACCAACAACATCGATCTAAATGTCAGGAAATGCTCAGATGCAGTTATCAAATAACGTGACAGTTCAATTCCATTGTGAAATTACGTCACCTGCGTTTGCAGCTCCATGCTGAAATTAAAAAAAAAACTTGATGCTGTCCGGATTGAAGTGTTTGCTTCTTTTAGCTCATATTACTGTACATGCGTATTTAAAGTCTTTATGATTAGCATTGACTGTGTGACCAATTTTCTACGACGCATATAACCTTGTTTAATAAACAACAGCATTCTAATGAGAAAAAGGAAAGTTGAGAAACTAAATATATGCTATACGTCTGCCATAAATGATTACATGATTTTTATGATAGATAAAGTATTTGAAATTTAACCCTCTGAGCGTTTTGAAAAAGGGTAAAATTGTAATGTTGTTTTCTCTGAATTTTGTTTTAAATGCTAAAAAAATATGATTCTTTCGACATTATAAATAACACTTAATTACAAATTTGAATGTAACCCTTGAGAGTATTAATCATTCTTCAATATTTTGAAAATTCATTAAATCTATAGAATTATATTATCTTAAACATTGCATATATTGCAGTGAAACCTGGAGCTTAGTGAACGGAATATTACGTTCCACACGCTTAGAGGGTTAAAAAAAGTTCAAAAAATTGCAAGATACTTTTCCGGGCCAGTTACTTGAAAAAGAGCCATGACACAAGTCTTAACAAATACACAATTTATTCAAAACGGTAAACAGGTGGATTGGCATTGGAGTGGACAGTCCTAAATATAAGCGATCAAAACAAAACTCAATTTTATTACAAGTTAAGAGATGGAAAATCCTTTCCTACTAGACTTTCTAAACTCTAAGAACTTAATTCGAATCAAAATGGCTTCACTGTCTGTTGGACGAGAACTTAAGAAAGTCCCTCAAGTTCATTATACAAAATCACTATAGTCACTGTAATATCACTATAAAATGAAACCCCGTGCATTCGATAATCCTTTATTCGAAATACAAAGTTTAAATTCCTTATCACGCTGGCGAAACTCACAGTCGAAGATCCCTATTGGGAAACTTCTCTTCAAGTCTATGCGAAGAGATTCAAGCACCAAAAAGCATTCGAAATCCAGAATTAATGTACATTTAAAAACTGGATGAATTCTAAATCCAATAAATACATCTTTTACCGCATTTTAAATAACAATTACACAACCACAGATACATAGGTAACACATCATTTCCAGAAATAACCGTGACAATCAGATTCAGAGAGATTTAATCATGCTTTGCGAAACTTAAAGAAACGATAGAAAATTTAGTTCTTTCACGCGCAAATGTTAGAATTCAGGACAACTGGATGGCAAACAAAATCTCCAAACACAATCAGAAACTAGAGTAGACTTATAAATCGGTAACTAGGCACTACTCTACAAAATCAGCACATCCAAAAATCCCGGCCCTTTTGCAAAATCTAAAGATCCGAAAAATCCGAATATCCAGGCATACTTTTAAAAATTGTTTTCGGCACTATTCTACAAAATCAGCACATCCGAAAATCCAGCATTCGATATCCATAATGAAAGTACGTTTTAAATATAGGATGAATGAAAAATCCTATGAATATACATTCTACCGCACTTTATATAACAATTACACAACCACAGATACATAAGTATCACGTCATTGCCAGAAATAACCACGACAATTAGATTAAGGGAGAATCAACCATGCTTTGCGAAACGTAAAGAAATGATAGAATATGTAGTTCATTCACGCGGAAATATTCAGGACAACTCGATCGCATGCAAAATTTCCAAACACAGTCAACCACTAAAGTACCCTTATAAAACGGTAACTAAGCACTATTCTACAAAATCAACACATTTCGTAATGAAGGAGGTAACTTAGTATAATAACCGCATCACCTGACACAGTGCATTGACCCGACGGAAGGTCTTGGAGGTGTCTTTTTCTATCCTGATTTACCAGTCCATGTGAACAAACAAACAAATCTTCCTATTTATCTTAGGCAACTGGCTATTGAGGGAATTGACGATATTCCAAGAGATGCTGTTCAGGTGTATACGGATGGTAGTAGAAATGATAGTAACTGTTCTGGCAGTGGAATTTACATCAAATCGCAACATCATGACGTAAAGATTCTTAAGAGAAATCCTGACTTCTGCTCAGTCTTTCATAGTGAGCTTATTGCCATAAATGAAGGACGTAGTTAACTTTTGTCACTCACTCATGGAAATGAAATCTGGATTTTGACCGATAGCAGAAGTTCAATCCAAGACTTGGCCAATTGGCATAGTGTGTGGGATATTATGGGAGTGACTATTCTTAACACACTGGAATGACATTTCTTGTCTCATCGGATACATCTACAGTGGTTTCCTTCCCATGTCGATCTTGAGGGAAATGAGATTGCGGTCACCTTGGCCAAGTCAGGTGCATGTGATGTCTCGGTGCCTTCTGCACCCCTCACATATTTGGAGACTTACTCAAGAACAGAAAGCAAGAATAGGATAATTTGGATTGTTCCACCAGAGTACCACTAATACCAGAGTATTCTACCAAGAGCTTGGTTATAACAGGCACGAACAAACCACTCTTGCTCGCTTTCGTAGTGGGCACCTTTGAACTATGAAATTTTCTAAGGGCATCAAGTGCTTTGAAATATCAAGTGTTCCACTGAGCAGGTCTCTCCTGATCATATCCTTACGTGCTTGGGGCTCTCCAAGCAGAATCTAGCTGATGATCACTTGATGGTGCTGGATTTCCTTAGGGTGTATAATATCATGGACCTGGTTTAGCTCTGCTGGCCTAAGGGGAAGTGCAACAACAACAACATAAGTACAGTATGTATAATAAGAATGGTATTTGAAATTCCAATTCAATTATATCAATTTGGACATTGTGAATAACTATTTGTCTAATTTGATTGCCTATGAAACCGGACTTTTAAAGAAAAATCATCACCTGGTTGTTTCGCACATTAGACTTGAAAATTTTTAAAGTGTAAAAATCTATATTATAAACACAAATGTGTACAGAAAATCAATGATTCTTTTATACATTCAGTTGGAATAATATTATGAAATATCATCCCATACATGAAACTAATGAAAGAAAAAAATGTGTTTCTTTAAATTGAAGAATATTTTCAAGTGTGATACTATAAATTTAACGATTAAAATGTCTTTTTGAAAGGAATTGACATTCAATATCGATAATGAAAATTCTATTTTAATTCAAATGACTTAAAAACTGAAACATTTGAAGCACATAATAGTAAAAACACTTATGACTAAAGCGAATACACGTCATCCAAATCAGAGGATTTCTTCAAATTTGAAGACTTATAGTCCATGCAATTCTCCCTGTTTTTTTTAATTTTACTAGGGGGCTCTGCCCCCTGCTCGCTACGCTCACCAACCCCCGTTCTGATTATCCCCGTTATTATTTTAAACTTTCATTATTGTTTTTAATAGTCTCGCGCAAATACATTTTTATTTGAGATAAAACGTATTCCTTTGCGCTTATTTAGAAATTGGCAACAATATAAAAAAATGACTTTTTCAATAAAAGATTTTTTACTCGATTTTTAAGGATTTTTTGAGTTTTTATTGTCCGACCGTGATATTTTTTTTAATTTCTCAAAGCTTGTTATATTTCGCGTCTGGTGGTATGATTTTCGAATCCGTAGGATGGCTAGAAAAAAAGTAATAGCTTCTCAAAAAAGTCCCTAGCAAAAAAGCGAGGAGAATAACACGGAATATCGACGCAGAATTTGATTGGTCCATTTCTAAATCGTTTTTGGCTCAGTTCCAGATTATTTTTTTTTTAATTTAGAATTATACACGTGTTACATTTTATTGCTGTAATAAATTCGTGGAACAACAGCAACAAAAAAAACTTAAAGTGTTGCAAATATTAAAGTTATGAAAAGTTTGCAATAATCTTATTACATATCCGTTATAAAATGTGGTCAACCTACTTCGTATGTCTTCAAAATCAAACAGAAACATTTAACCATATGCCTAAACAAACAAATTTAGTGATGAAGTTCGAAAAATTTAAATTATTTAATGTAAATAACATATAAACATAACATGTTGAAATTAGCTTTTTGATTACGTGCATTAATTGGCAGTGGTTTTATTTCAAGAAGAGTTTGTTAACAAAAGTATAACTGTTGCCTTCATGACGCAGAATCAAAGGAATTTATTTTATAATTATTTTGTCGATAATTAGAGTGTGTGCAATACATATAGTTTATTAACGCAAAATGTTTACATGTCATTTAAATGTATATGTAAGTGATTAGATGAGATATATGCATGATGTTGATTCTGCAAAATAAACAAATAATAGATGTTTAACTAAGTAAACACGCAAAATCATGTTCTGTTATCTCATAATTTGATGCTTATTGGAGAAATACCAGGTATCTAATATTAAATAAATAAATCTCTTGTACATTCTTTAATTCGAATAAGTTTTCCAAATAAATATGTTTCTACTAATGTAACGAAGAAAATGCGTTTCTCAAGAGAAAAGGCAGGTGAATTTGACAATGAAGAATGAATTTTTAATTTAAAGGATTTAAAAGACTGATGCAATTAAAACTTCGAATTGTAGAAACATTTATGCCTTCAATGTGTAACAGAAGTATCTAACCACATGTCAGAACAAGCGAACACGGTGATGAATTTTGAAATCAGAAAATTAATTAAAAGAACACACATTTAAATCTATGTATGGGAATGAACGTTTTCATTAGATACATGAATACTTTGTGGTTAATTCCCAAGAATAATTTGATAATAAAATAATAATTAAGGTTTTCGCAACAAAGAATGTAATAAAAATTTTCTTTTCTCTTACTAAATAATTACTTTTTATGAAATGATGTCAACTTATTAACGCATAGCATTAATACTTACACGTGGAATCACACGACGTGTATACATAATGATTATTTTGCATCATGATGTATACAGTGATAACAATTAGTGATGTTTAATTTAGAAATTCTATAGTTGTGTCTAGTTATCTCATGATTTGATGATTATGACAGAAATATTTGCCTCTAGAATAAAATAAAATATTTTATTATTTGAATAATCTTCTTATATGTTTTACTAACATTCTCGTGAAGAAAATGTGGCTCTGAAAATAATCGGTTGTTGAAATTGGCAATGAAGAATACATTTTTAATTTAAAGAAATTAAAATAATGATTTAAAAAAATGAAATATTTAAAAGACTTATGCAGATGATATCTAACCATACATGAAAAGATGCAAAAGCAGGTATGAATTAGGAAATCAGGATATTAGTTAAAAAGGCGCACATTTAAATCTATTTAGGATAATGAGAATTTTCCTTAGATGCTTGAACTGATTGTGAATTTATTTCTATGACCATTTGTCAAGTAACGTAAGTAAAACATTGAAATAATGATTACAGTTTTCACTACGCAAAATAAATTAAATCATTCCTGTTAATTTCTTTAAAATAATTGTTGCGTATGATATAATTTCAGGTTATTAGCACATAATATTAAAATTTTATCTAGATTTATATACATGAGATTATATCAGATGTATAGATAGTTTTTATTCTTCATAACAAATGAATTAGTGACGTTTAATTAAACAAATACATGAACAATTGTGAATACTTTTCTTATGATTTAATGATTATGAGTAAAATACCAGCATCTGAAATAAAATTAATAAACCCTTTGTACATTCTTTAATTACAATAATTTTCTCAAATATTTTCCTTTAAATTTGGAAGCGACATTTTGTTTCTGAAGAAAGAGAATTGTCAGATAAAATCGAATACGAAAGATGAATGTTTTATTAAAAGAGCTTTAAATACTTATCCAATTGAAGTGTTGAATAATTTGTTCCTTCAAGAGATAACAGAAATATCTAACTACATATTAAACATACAAATTCAGTTATGGTTTTCAAATTCAGGAGATTTATTAGCAGTGCACACATTTAAAACTAGTTATGACATGAGCATTTTCAATGGATACATGTGTGAGAGGGTTGTTTTTAACGATCACTTGATAACGGAAAAAATAGTGTAGACTTCAATACACCAAATAAAAAAAAATCAGTTATTTCCCGTATGAAATTTTCTTTTAGTTTACTAGGGGGCTATGCCTCCTACGAGCTACGCTCGCCAACGACCGTTCTGACACAGCAAACTCTAAAAACACGCTAATTAGATCAGCTGTAAAACGATTACGGAAAACTGAATTATAAATAAACAACCAGTGGCGATCTCCGGTAATCAGCTTTCCATTCATTTATCTGTGATTGCGGAATATTAAGGCTGAATCAACTGCTGTCGAAACAGCTAAAGACTGTTTTCGTGATTGATTAAATAAGATCAATTAAACATTTGGAAAATCAACTTGTGTAAAATGGTTTAATAAAAAATGTCGCTGCATCAGGGAATTTTATAACGATTGTATAAGAAAATTGTTTTCAATAAGACGTTTTAAATGTATCCTTTCCAATATGATGTAATTTTCCCCAAAGTTTTTTTTCCTATTATTAAACGTATAAATATAATTTTTAAATGAAGGGAAATATTATTATATATGCTGTTTTCAAATTTGCAAAAATAGGTAAAAGATTTTGTTGAAATAAATGAATATCTCGTGTAAATATATTCTTAAATTGAAACTACAGTAGAACCTCCATAAGTTGACCACCCAAGGGACTGTAACAAAGTGGTCAACATACGGAAGTGGTCAACTTAGGGAATTTTTAGAAAATATTTAGTACAATATTAGAAAAAAATTAGTAAACTTTTTTAGTATCTTTTAAGGAAAAATGTAGAAAAAAATTAGCACTTACTCATTTTTATTTTTACCGAAGGTACAGCACATTTTTAGAATTTTTGAAAGAATAATTCAATTTTTGTTTGAGTCCTCTTTTTGTTCATTAAGTAACTGCAAAAAGCACTCTCACAGTTTACAAGTCCGTTAAGCATGCTTGGGCATTTTTCTGCAGCGAAATCTTTAAGTTTCTCCATCATGTGCTTGACATAGTCTTCCTTCAGAGTCGGGAACTTTTCAGTTTCGTCGTCACTTGGATCATCATCCCCTTCGCCGTCTATTTCTCATACCTTAGAGTCCTCGCTGTGCTTAGTTGCAAAGAGTATCTCATTGAAGATTTCCTCTGGGTCTGGTTAAACACATGTTACTAACTCATCGTCCATGATAACATAATCTTCAAAATCAACTCCATCAAAAACTGGCAAGGGAGATAGAGGCAGCTCATTCTCTTGCACCGATGTTGTAGCTTCAACAAATCCAGCTTTCTTAAGGCAGTTCTTAATCGTGGTTTGCGTAACTTTATTCCAAGCAGAATTAATCCAATGAACAGCATTCAAAGCATTTACCGATGCAGCTGTTGACGATGCCAATGAAGAAGGACCACAGGTTTGTGCTTTCATGATCATCCATTCCAGAAGTTGAGCTCTGTAGTGCTCTTTGAAGGACTAAATAATGCCTTGATCTAAAGGTTGGGTTTTCAAAGTTGTGTTTGGAGGTAAAAATTTTAGCTTCACATTTGTGAGATTCTTCACTTTCGGGTGGCTAGGGCAGTTGTCCGCGGTAAGTAGAATATACAGCTTATTTTTCCTCATTTCTGCGTTAATTCTTCTAACCAACTCTTCGAACAAAGCACTGATCCGCTTGGATGACCAGTGGTCATCCAAGCGGATCTATTCGCTCTCCAAAAAACAGGAAGGTCTTCAGGTTTTACACTTTGAAATGTACGAGGTTATGCGGATTTGCCGATCACCGTAGGCTTCAATTTTTCCCCAGTCATACTATCACATAGAAGAACAGTAAAACACTGTTTTGAAAGTTTTCCTCTTTTGCAAGTGTCACCCTTCATTACTAGACTTCTATCAGGCATTGCTTTAAAGAAGAGACCGCACTCATTAGAATTAAAGATGTTCTCATCTTTAAAACCTTTAGAAAACTCTAGGAATTTTTCAATAAACTTCTCCACCACTTCAGCTGAAACCTCATTCGATTCCCCACACAAAACTGTTTGAGAAATCTCGTATCGTAGTTTGAATTTTTTAAGCCAACCTGCTGAAGCTTGGAAGTCCTCTATTTCGAATGCTTTTGCAAATTTTTTTGCTAATTCTTGAAGCATAAGTCCCGATATTTTTGCATTGATTGATCTCATCTGTTTAAACCAACGAAACGTGGCTTCGTTCACAGCGTCGAGACACGTTTTTCTGCGTTTTCTTTGGAGTTCCCCGTCTTCGGAAGAATATCTTTCCAGATATTGTTCCTTGCGTTATAAAATGTTGCTGACAGTTGTCTTGCTCACACCTAATTTTTCCGCTGTCTTTCTTTGGCTGCTGCTTTGCAGAAAATTAAGAAGATCCACTTTCTCCTTTAATTTAAGTTCATTTAGAGCTTTTCTTTGCGCCAATTTTAATGAAAATTCGCAAATAAACGACCGGTCCCATCACGACGAAACATCCAGGAAAAAAGAATGGAATGTGTTTCACATGTGAGCGATACACGTTGTTTTCCAATTCTGCGTATAGCTACACCGCTACGCAAATCCGCCCCATCCCCTGACATTTTTCGACATATTCCAGACTGACATTTACCTCCCATTGTATCATACTGAAAGTGAACAATGAATGGAGCACCACAAGAGGGCCGAGTGTTAGTCAGATAAGCAAAATGACTGATAAAGAAAATCCTGGAAACCAGATAGAGAACAAACGGAGGAAAAAACAAATTCAAGAAAACATCAGTGGTCAAGTTACAGAGAGTAAAACCTACTAAAAAATGGTCAACATACAACTTACGGAGATGGTCAACATAGAGAGGTAAATTTCCTTTGAAAATGCGTTGTGACCATTCAAACTAAAAAATTTCGGTCAACATAGAGAGGTGATCAACTTAGAGAGGTGGTCAACTTTGGAGGTTTTACTGTAGTTGGAAATATTGTTATTTGAGCATTTTAAATAGGTTGTACATTTTTTCATTTAATGATTTGAGCGCGTAATATTTTAAATATTACTTTCAAGCTTTATTTCTCTTTTTAATATTCACGTTCGAGTACACTTTTTATGACGTAATTTTATCCATTTACTGCTTTTAACGCGTGATCATTAAATTATTATTTTCAAGTTTTATATCTGTATTTGATAGTCACGTGTAAATACATTTATTAATTGAAATAGAATATTATAATGTGCACTATTTTACAAATTGGCAACAATGTAAATAGATGGCCTTTTTCGAAATATGAAATATATTTAAATTAAAATGAGGAATCTTTGAATACAAAATTGAAAAAAGAACCTAAAAAATTAACCAAATTAAAAAAAAATAATTACACACTGCACACCAAAAGTTAGTCAGCTATATTCTTTCACAATATTATTAAGTTCTTATGCATTGTTTTTGTTCGTATAAACCTTTTTTAAGAGATGTATTTTCACCTAGTTATTAAATACCTCTTAAAATAATTTTCGATTTAAAGAGTGTCTGTTTCATCGTCTGTTTAATAAAACAGAAAATTCTAAGATTGTATCCATTTATGACTATTTAAAAAAATACCTGCATCAAAAATCCAATGAAAAAATATTTTGCAAACTTTAATTTGACTAATTTTCTCAAATATGTTGCCTTAAACCTATGATAATGTTTGTCTTCCCAAACGGGAAGTAGCGGAAAAATTTGACAACGAGATGATTTTTTTTTAAATATCTTAAGAAATTGTTCCAATTTAAATGTTGAATAGTAGAAAATATTATATAAGAAAAATATCTTATATATTATGTTATGTAACAAAAATATCTTATATATTATGTGTATATAACAAAAATATCTTAAAACATGACTAAAAAAGCAAATGCAGTGATGAATTCAAAAGTGTTATTAGATGTACATACATTTAACTAGTAATGGGAATGATATTTTAGGTCAAATAAATGATAATTTGAGGGTTTATTTGAAATATCACTAGTTAACGGAATAACAATTGAAATAACACTACAAAGTGTGAATAAAATTTTATTTTATTTTTACTTTCTGAACTAAAATTTAGCATTCTATTTAGTATATATGCAAACCTATAGATCATACACAGGGCTGCACAAAATAGCTCGGATATTTTTCCGAATATTGTTGGTAATTCCTGAAATTGGATTTTAAAATATGTTGTGCTTTTTCAAAATGAGCTTAAGCCGAAAGGTAGGCCATCCCGCCCGGTTTGACTTTGACATTGTTTAGTTAGATATCATCTTACACCTTACGTTAAAGATTTGTAAAATTATTTTGGGAGTGTTGGAAAGTGTTACATAATATATTCTTGAGGCATGATTTTTCGTTCTTGACACTAAAATCCTCATGGTTTACACTTTCACTAGCCATCGAACACACACGAGCTCACTACTCTGAACTGAAATCAGACCATTACAATACCAGTTAATCTGTCACAGTTAACATCACAGGAGGAACGAATGAAGCCAGTTACGAAAGATATTTTAATGCATGAAAAACTGCGAAACAAAGGATCACTTACGAGATATTGATCGATACTTGAACCACAGTAGACAACGCCCTATTTCTCTACTGTTTGTCTACAGATACCACAACAAAAATTTATTGTGATAAATGTTTCAGTACTGGCGGATCTTGTTTATCTGAACACACAGATCTGTTCAGTCGCTTAGGATTGTCGTAATGAAAGCATTATTAGTTCTTCTAACAATTCGATGTAGAAGATTCTTTTCATTTTTGTCTTTGAAGCAGTAGTTTTAATATGGAGTTCCAATGTTCCACACTTTCTATATTAATTTGGGACCCACTTTCCTTGCGTTTGAAACATGCCTGCTATATATAGACGTTGCGATGTGCATATTAGGATAATAAACACGCATTTTGCAACAGTGTTAATGCAACAGCCGATTCAGGTTTTATTTGGAAATTATATTCTTTGAGAACAGAGTCATAATTCTGTGACGTGCTGCTTAGTGCTGTTTGCAACTAGCTCAATCATGACAAGAATTTAAGGTTTAAAATTATGTTTATTGGAAGTAATTGGGCAGGGTTGTGGTAGAGTATTTTCATCTGTTTTGCCTATACTAAGCATTGATCCCCAAAGTTCTGTCACAAACCTGCACTTCACTATAAATAACTAGAAAGCTCTACTAAACAATGCTTCATTTATATGAAGAACACCTCTAGGAAAGTCCACGACTAACTAAGTCTAAAGAACTCTCGATGCTTTCAGCTAAAACGTGAGCACTGACAAAATTCGCAAATACAAAATTAACTTACAAAATAATAGCAATCCGTGGCTGAGGAATATCTTTATTTGAACTATAATGCAAAACTATCTTACCAACTGGTAATCTTTGACTCAAAGAAATAACCACTCTTGAAAGTAACCACGGTATTTGCTGTTAAAAGCGCTGATCTAAGTCACCATAAAGGACAGATCCGACCCAAATCCGTTGTTACAACCTTTCATTCTTGTTTTTATACAATTGCTGATTGACCAAAGATGCCAAAATTTGCATAAACACACTGCGAAACGGAAACCCGCAAACTCCGAAGGCTATATGCATATTTCGAAAATAAAAGTAAAATAAAATACACATATCGCTGTTGCGCATACATGTTAGGTTGTGACATCACGTTCTCATTCAAAACACTACACTGCCTTTATAAGACAGTTGCTAGTCCACTACAATTTTACACCTCATACAATTTACACCTGTAACTCACTTTGAGTTCAAAATATCATGTGATAACAATTAATACAGATTCTGTTGAAAAAAGAAGAAAATTCAAAATTTTCTTTCTAAAATATTTAATTAATAATCTGTTTCGGTTAAGCGATACGTAGATATTATTAAATCATAGTTTGTGACACGTCGTTGATAAAACATTGCCATGATTAATTAATAAAACAAGACTCCCAAAATTATACACTATATGGTCAAAATTAACCAGATACTTTCCATTTTCGATATTTGATGCAATACCTAGAGAAATACTCAGGAAGTTTGGGAATATAAAGAAGATAGTTGATGGCATATTTTTCAGTGAAGATTTGATCACGCGGATATTTGAGACAAAATTCAAATTGAATAACATATAATATTTGCTATCATTTTGTAAAATTAAATGCTCGAAATGATCTGTAGCTGAAGGACACGACTATGAGAATCTCATACAACATTTATGTTCATTTGGGTAACAATATCAGGTATGTTCAACAAAATATAAAGCTTTCTTTAAAAATTGAAGAAATTTATGCAAGTTTCTTGTTTATAGCATATCCAGTTTTCAACCACATTAAAGGCCAAATTTAGGTAGCAACACACAGTACAGAATAAACAATGTACTAAAATTACAATATAAATATTGTATATATAATAGCACTATGTATACTATAGCACTTCCGGAGTGAACTCATCCGGATCCCGATAATCATTCGTTAAAATTAGGCATTTTAATTTACATTTTTCCATAAAGCTGCATAAGATTAACTTTTTTAGAAACATTGTGAAAAACAAAAACAACGTGAGCGATGAGCTACATCGAAATATGCACGTGTTTCGATATATCTTGCATTGAAAATCGTATCACCAGCAATCAGCGATTCATTCCTTTGAGATTCACTAAAATACAGACCATGTATGCAATAATTTTGCTCAATGGCAATATAAAACAAACAACAACAAATAAATCAATCGTTTCACGATTTCAAAAACAATGTTTAATTATGAATATTTTTGATCCATTCCTTTGAGATTCATTAAAATATAGACCATGGAGCTCATTGGCAATATAGTGATCTGAACGAACTCCGTGCATTGTAACTTTCTTTTAAAATGCCAATTTAAGGAAAACGAAGGTTTGTATTAAAAGCAGTATTGTTCACAGCCGTGAATGACACCATTGTTATCTCTCTATATTAAAAAAGTAACCGCCGCCACCGTAGCCGCAGCCGCTGTCAATGAATGTCTTGTGACTTGAAGTCTTTCTGGACTAATATCCAGAAAAATATTGCATATAAAAATACGAATATTGGTAGTTTTATAAAGAAATGTTCGATAAACACGCTGAAGCAGTTTTTAAATCGAAGAATTATTTTAAGAGATATTTAATATTAAAGTTGGTCAAAATAGCTGTTTTAAAAAAGTTTTATGGAAACGAAAACTATGCACAGGAATTTAACCATAATTTATAAGTTTATAGTTGAAGAGCTTGCGGTGTGCAGACTGCAATTAATTTTTTAATTTGAATAATGTTTTAGGCTATATTTCAATTTTTTATTCAAAATTTTTATTATTTTGATGCAGATTTATTTCATATTTCATAAAATCCATTATTTGAATTGTTACCAATTTGTAAAATAGCGCACATAATAATATTTCCTTTGAATTAAGAAATGTATTTACACGTGACTGTTAAAAACAGAAATAAAACTTTAAAATAATATTTAAATGATCACGTGTTAAAAGCAATAAATGTAGAACATTACGTAATAAAAAATATACTTGCGCAAGAATATTAAAAAGAGATATAATTAAATTATTAGGCGTTTTCAAAGCATTAAGTATGGTTAAATTTATTTATTTCGACAAAATATTTTATCTATTATTGCAAATTTTAAAACAGAGTAATTAATAATATTTCCCTTCAATTAAAAACTATATTTTCACGTTTAATAATTACGTTAAAATCAATGAAATAACTATTAAATTGGTAAAATATAATTAAAAATACAGATAAATGTTGAATTAAAGATCACTCGATGACATAACTAACAAACGCAACGCTTCTGATGTCAACTGAATGCGACGCCACAGATATGCACATTTGGCTATAAATCTTATATTTTGGTGACAGTTCTTTTCTTTTGTAGAAAGTAGTAGATGGGATAATAGAGAAGTACCCAATTTTCTATAGCATAGTTATAAAATTTCCCGATGCAGCGACATTGCTTACTTAACCATTTTGCACAGGTTGATTTTGAAATGTTTAATCAATCTTATTTTATGATCAAGAAAACAGTTGTTAGCTATTTCGATAGCAGTTGATTCGGTCTTAAAATCCCTCAGCCAAAGGAAAATGAATGGAAATCCGATTACAGCAGATAGTCACTGGTCGTTTAATTATAAATCAGTCTTCCGTAATCGTTTTAGAGTTGATTAAATCAGAGTGTTTTTAAAGTTTGCGGTGTCAGACCGATGGTTGGCGAGCGTAGCTCGTAGGGGGCAGAGCCCCCTAGTTCGTAGACAGATATATATATTCTTTCAAGTGGCATTACGAGTGAATGTTTACTGTTTAGCATTGATTTTACAATCTCATAACGTGTGTTCTTTTTTACGATTAGCTAACAAATTTATTAAGAATTGAAGTCTCAGATTTTTTTATAAGAAATTACGGCTACAGATTTTTTTAAATGCAATGTACGAAGACGAATGTAGCAAAAATAGCAGTATTAGTACTAATTTGCATGTTTGTGAAATAGTTCTTCAAATTTTGTGGGTGAAGTTCATTTGTATATTCTATGTCATTATTTTACCACTTTAATTAATAATTTTTTTAGACATTCACTTTTGAATGAAAATTGGGCTGTTTTTATAATCATTTTACCCCACCTGACCCTATTAGTCAGATAAGATAAAATGTATTACTTCATAATTACTTTTATAATGCTATTCTTTTAAAAATGAAATATAGCATTTCATTTTCATTAACACGTCATTCTGACGTGTTATCTTCAGTACTAAATATTTAAAGAAATATGAGTATTTTTATGAAATCATTTTTAATTGCACATGTGCGAGAGGTTATTTTTTTGGTATAAATTAGTAGTCAAATATACAGGGCAACTTATGTAAAAGGTCAATCGAATATCGTGAAAATTCAAGAAGATATGGACAATATAGTGAGCTGATTTTCAGTTGATTTCTAAAAGTACCTGGATCATAAGGAATTTTCCACAAACATATTTCAACAAGGATTTATTTAATTTAAATGTCAACGCGTACCTTTGGAACGAATACTTTGATTGTATTATTTTGTTTTTGTTGTACGAATGAACTCGTTCTAATAAATCTTCTCGGAAAAAGTAAAACATCATAAAAAATGAAAAAGAAAAAGAAATGACAATTTGTGGAAAATCTACTATTTTTCATTTACATTTTAAAAATCAACCGAATTTTAGCTCAGTATATTGCCCGTATCATTTTGAAATTTTCCATTATTGGATTGTACTTTTTATACAAATCGCCTTTTATAGTTTACTACTAAATTATTTAAAGTTTTTATTATATATATTTTTTTATCATTCTCGCATGCACAGTCAAAAACCATTTTATAGAATCACTCATATTTGAAAAAAAATGTTTCTTATACTCATATTCTGATTGTAGTATATTGTTTTAACTATACTTTCTCATGTATTCTGAAAATGGCAATAAACGTGGTTTAAAAAATTTTATACTATAAAAAAACTGGCGCAATTTTTTTTATTTTTTTTTTAATTATTATTTTAAGAACTTTTCATATTTTTATGAATATACGTGTTATTTTTGCACAAATGAACACAAATTTTGTGTTTGATCAACGTAGTCGTGTTCTACAGCTACACAGCATTTCAAGCATTTTACTTTACAGGGTGATGACAATTATTACATTTGTATTCATATTATTAATGGTCCCTTGATTATGCTCACGAGTAAACTATCAACCACGTTCTTTATATTCCGGAAGTTACAAAAGAATTTGTTAATTATTTCTCTAGACATTGATAAAACTTCTACAATTGAAAGTGTCGGGTGACTTTTGGCTATGCAGTGTACAAAATAACAAAGTAAATTTATGTGATCAAGCTGTAATAATTTAATAGTCAAGCTACAGTACATACTTGTCGTGTAATATAGACAATCTAGTACATAAAGATGAGTTATAAGGAAGCTGGTGACAGTTTTTTTGTCTGAAATGTTTAATCAGAAATGTGCAAACCATGGAATTGAATAACTTTCGCAAATTGAAGTTATAAATGAAACCATGTAAAGAAGATATACATTCTATAGTTGTCCCAAGAAACACCAAAGTAGTGTCAGTTAGCCATACTATAGGATATTAAGAATTTATGTATAACAATTGCTTCGTGCAATTGGCACGCACTGTATCATATAGATACGAGCACATAGCAAATAGAAAAGTTCTAACTACCCCATGTTATTGAATATGAAGTGTAATTTACATTAATATAGGAATAAAATCACTTCATGGCATTAAATGTATTTAAAATGCTTTTGTTGAATACTCTAATAATTATATTGAAATATATATATATATATATATAAAGCTATATTTCACTTCCTAGTTGAAACCAAAAATTTGTATTTTATACGATAAATTAATTCCATTGTTGCTAATAGCGTGAAATTGTTTGCACACTCTTACTCGCCTTTCCGATATTTTTCAATATTTTAGTTAAAAAAATCTGTAAAACTGCATAATGAACAAGAAAGATTTTTCCAGTCCTCCTAAATACTCAAGGTATTTTATACATGCGAATACCATGTGACATTTTTACTGCTGAAATATCAAGTGTACTCTCATAAAATTACACTTTTAAAGAATTATAATTAGACGCAATAAAAGAAAAATAAACCAACAAAAAACATTGTAATGAATTTTGTGTAGATATAAAAAAATTTATTAACCCTAATATCACTGATAACACGTTCCTCTTTCAAAATCTATCTTTAGAAGTGACGATTTATCAAATGCAATTCTAAAAGTTTCCTTTCCTTTTAAGAATGTACTGCATAATCTAATTTTGATTCGCTTTTAAAACAGAGTAGAGCACCTTTTTAAACCCACTTTTTCTGTATATATAATTTTTTTTTTGTTTTTTTTTTCATTTAAATGTCAAGACATAGAGAAATGTAGATCTATAAGAGCCTACTCCATTTATTTTAAAGTAATTTTTTTAAGTTCTTTGTTTGTGTTTGAAAATTTTGGAGAATTTTTGCTACATGCCATACATAATATATCTGTATCCTAATACAAAATAAAATATATTCTAATATATTTGTTTCTAAAGAGAAGAGAAATACTCTAATTTTATATAATATTTTTAATGAAAAAGCCTACTGAACAACCATTTTTTTTTTTACATTTAAATAAACAAAATTTAGTAAAATGTATCAAACAATAAAATATTTATACTTTCAGTTATAACACATTGGTCGTAAAAGCTATCTATATCCATATTAATAAAAGAAAGTTTCGCTCTGTGTGTGTGTTTGTCTGTCTGCGATGACTAGCAAAATCTAGCCCACCTAGAAGTCTGTAAATTTAGGTGTGGATAGTCCAAGGTCTGGCCATGTGCACCTGAGTCTCAGAATTTTAATATTTTGATAATTACCCAAGATATTAATTAGATTCTCATTAACCATCGATTCTAAAATGACATCTTTTAAATCAAAATGGCGAAAGAAACGAACAGGCGCATTGGATTTGCAAGCGGAAATGAACGAATTCGAAATTATTTTACTAATTAGCGAATTTTAAGAAAACTAATTGAGATATTAATTTGACAATTTCTGAACATATCTCAAAAAAAATTATGCATGTGACTATGTGATTTTTGAAAAATTCGGTCGGTATTTTTTCTTAATTTATGCAAAAAACTGCCAAAAATCTGCCGACGCCAGTGAAAACAATCCGAGAAAGTTTCAGAGAGGGATCTGCTTTCATTAAAAACTGAACTACAAAGAGATCTGTTTCTCTGGCCGATCCCTCCATTTAGTTTGTGAAAATGAAAGGAAATAATTGCCAATTTTTACTAATGAACAAAAATTTAGATAACTAATTCAGATATAGATTTGAAACTGATGTCGGGAAGGGGTATCATCTGCCAGCTATTTTAGCGTAGCGTCTTCGTTATGTTCTAATTATCAGAAAAATGGAATTCTTTATTTAATGATCGCGGTGGTTCTCTTGAACAAATTATTCATTATATTTGCGGGTGTGGGGAGGGAGGGGGTTAACGACTTTCTCTGAGATTGTAATTAACTCGAGCCCGGGCAACGCTGGGCGGGTTAGCTAGTGAACATATAAAACGCAAAGGTTCTAGGTGAAGAAAACCGGTTATTTATCTTTTGTCGATGGCAAGGAGTGGTTTGTTTAGAAAATGAAACCTCCTAACCTAACGCTTCTTCGTTATTTATTTTCACTACTTTGCGAATGTTAAAAAAAGTATTTGAGGTATTGGTTTAAAACTCGCCAAACACATGTAGAAAAATTTTCTGCATTCGTAAATCATTTTTTTTCTAAAATCGCCGAGTAATTTTCATTAATATTTGGAAAAAACCGACCCAGATCCCTCTAGCTACTTTCTGAAGTGCGAAATCAAAACCAAAAAAAAAATGCGCCGTATTGTTTTTGTTTCAAATATTACCGATATTTGTTAACGTTAAAGGTCATTGGTTAAATTTTTAGGAGAGGGGGGCAGCTCGGTCTAATTAAAATATCGCGTTAATGTTAAAGGTATATAGATCTGGGGCCCATGACGTTGGAAGGTGGAAGTAATTTATTTTCGCAGCGCGTGCAAGAACGTCTGTTATTCGGTGCCGTAGGTAGCGGGCTCCCATTCCGGAGGTTCGTTCGGAAAGTAGTTTGTTGAGAACAGAATGAGCCCTCTGGCGGTGGAAGGTGGAACTAAAAGATGTTTTAATCATTCGAGGTTCGTTTTGAAAAATCCACCAGTGAAGCAGACGTAGACTGTTAGTACATAAGTAAAAAGTTTCAACCGGGACGTAATTTCACATTCGAATACTGTGAGTGTCATTTGAATACAGAATTATAATACAAATGCTTTTAAATTTGGATGCGTGTTTTACAAAAAAATTATTTAACGCTACTATTGCCGTCATTGAATATATTGTGACCGTTTTATTTTTTGGATTATTCTGCATAAATTAATGCATATTAAAAAATAGTAGATTTATAGAGACAAATGTGTGATATACACGTTGAGAAAGAACTTGTTTTAATCCAATAATTATTTTCAGCGCTATTTAATATTAAAATCGGTCTAGATAGTCAGTTAAATAAGTTTTTTTAGGATCAGAATTATGCATAACTATTTGTTTTTCAAAATTTAATTATCTGGATAGCGATTAGGCTGATAGTTGAAAAAAACGTTTTATCGACAGTTGCTATAGTTTTCAAAAGGCCAAATAATAATATATCCAAACACTTTTCAATTGAAAAATACATTTACACGTAAATATTATTAAAAATAATGAAAACTTGAAAATAATTAAGTTATTACGTGCAAAAAGCATTTAATTGGGAAAATTACGTTATTTTTAAAAAGATGTATTTAAAACGTTATATTTAAAGACATCTACTTATCCCGTCTAAAAGAAAACTTTTCTTCTAACCCTTATAAAATCAGGGAGGCAGTAACATTTCTTATTTAACCATTTTATACAAGCTAATGTTGAAATGTGCAATTCATCTTTCTTCATTGGTGACGAAAACAGTAATCAACTAATTAGCGTTTTTTTTGTTGTTTTTTTATTTCTGAGGGGGGGAGGAGGGGGGTTTGTGACCGTAGCGCGTAGTGGCAGAGCGCCCTAATTAGAAAAATAAAATATGTAGATATATTAAGAATTCGGTACTTGAATTCTATCATATTTCTAAATTAATTAATTCTAGCATCACTAAATTTACGTGGTAAGCTTTACGACGGTGTAGAGCATATTGCAAGAAGTGCTTTTCTATATGAAACCAGGATCAAAATCCATTTGTTCAAAGAAAAATGTTAAACATATCCAATCTGATTTGGAATTTTTGTTTATAACTTTAAAAATAAAGAAGATATTTCAACCAAATTTTTGAAGCCTTACACCTATTTATGTGATATGTAACAATATCACGATAAGTGGTAGAAGTGTCCATCATTCGCACGAAAATGGAGCTGAACTAGACGCTCCATTTTTCCAAATTTAATTGAAAGTACATACTAGTTTACTTATCGAAATGCTGTACACTTCCATCAATTTCAATGTCGTCATGGTATTTTGCAAAATCGACGTATGCCTATTGCAAATTCCTGTAAAATATCTTTATTTTTACTAAAATTACAGGCAATACTTAAATTTGTATAGAAACGCATTGCCTTTTTAACTGAATAAATGGATTACGACGATGATGATTTCGTGTCACAAATATCTTTGCTGTCATGTACTCTACCATCTCCAAAAGTGTTTACATGACATTTCGGAACATCCTGTAAAATAGTTATGTTCCAAGATTAAAAGCTTTCTTAAAGATAAAAAAAACTATTTATCAAATGCACTTTAAAAACCTTTCATTTTTAAAAATATGCTACATCAAACAATTTTGATTTGCTTTTAAAAACAGAGCAGATCAGTTTATTAAATCAATGATATACAACACGCATTTATTGTTTTTCTGTAATACGTTTCTTTTTCCCTTTAAAATGTCAAGACAGAGTAAAGTGTGGATCTAAAAAACACTGCTGCACTTATTTTAAAGTAATTTATTCTCAAAAGAGGACTTTGTCTATATCTAAAATATTTATAGAGATTTTGTCTTATAAGATACCATAAATAATACATTTGTTTTTATTCTGAAAGAGTTTTTAATGTATTTGTTTCTTAAGAAAAACAATTTGATTTGTTTAACACTTTAAATGTAATAGCATTTATATTATTTTTAATTATTTTAAGAGAAATATTGTTAAAATGCAGAGGCATTTTTGTAAGTGAAAATTTATGAATAATGCAATAAAAAATATACTATCTGTAATATCAATTGTAGCACTTTGTGGCTAACAGCTATATGTTAATAAATACTGAAAACGTGCAATTTAGTTTCACATTTGAATACCATGTTTAAACATTGTATTTAGTATTTAGTATTTATCAAAGTTGAGACTCTGTAGTATAAAGATTCTGGTTTTTGAGTGTTTTAAAGAGATTACCAGTCCCCCAAAAAACATTAATATCTAAGAATGGCAACAATATGGTAATAATTATTAACAATAGTTAAATTTGTATTGAGACACCTTGCATTTTTAATTTAATAAAGGGATTACGACGATGATTTCGTGTGAAAAATGTCTTTGCTGTCATGTGCTCTACCATCTCCAAAACTGTTTACATGACATTTCGGAACATCCTGTAAAATAGTTATGTTCCAAGATTAAAAGCTTTCTTTAAAAAAAAAAAAAAACTATTTATCAAATGCACTTTAAAAAACTTTCATTTTTAAAAATATGCTACATAAAACAATTTTGATTTGCTTTTAAAAACAGAGCAGATCAGTTTATTAAATCAATGATATACAACACGCATTTATTCTTTTTCTGTAATACGTTTCTTTTTCCCCTTAAAATGTCAAGACAGAGTAAAGTGTGGATCTAAAAAACGCTGCTGCACTTATTTTAAAGTAATTTATTCTCAAAAGAGGACTTTGTCTACATCTAAAATATTTATAGAGATTTTGTCTTATAAGATACCATAAATAATACATTTGTTTTTATTCTAAAAGAGTTTTTAATGTATTTGTTTCTTAAGAAAAACAATTTGATTTGTTTAACACTTTAAATGTAATAGAATTTACATTAGTTTTAATGATTTTAAGATAAATAATGCTAAAATTCAGAAACATTTTTGTAAGTGAAAATTTATGAATAATGCAATAAAATATATAATATCTGTAATATCAATTGTATCACTTTGTGGCTAATAGCTATATGTTAATACATAATAAGAACGTGCAATATAGTTTCACATTTGAATACCATGTTTAAACATTTACTGTGGAAAAATTTGCTTCAGAGCTAAATATTCTACACAACACCACCTGCTTCGTGTTGGAGAGTCCTTATCGGTAAACTTCAATGCAAAGAAACCAGTTGTTACGTTATTATTAGACATCGCCAAGGCCTTTGACAAAGTCTAGCATGAGTGCCTTACTTACATAATAATTTGGCTAAATATCTTATCCTGACTTATGCGCTTCATACACTCTTACCTTAGCGATTGTACATTTTACGTCATCATTAATAACACCTTATCTGCATTCCAATTTGTCATTTGAAGCATCATTCACTTTTCGGTTATTTGACCGAAGCTTTTGAAATTACACCCAGAAAAAGGAATTGATTAAAACTACAAAACATGTTTTGTTGAGTATATTTTGGTTGTTTTAACAAATTTCAAGTAAAATTGAACCATTTCACTTGAATTAACAAAACATTTTTTGCTGACGATACATTTTTTTTTTTTTTTTTTTGGAATTGCAAGAAAAAAAGTTTTTTTGTTGATTCAAACAAAATTTCCTATGACCTATATATTTAAACAAAAAGTTTTGTTGGGTCAACCAAATTTTTGTTGATTCAACAAAACTTTTTTCTGGTTGTATGTTTAATGATATACCATTTACAGTATTAACTTACCTTGTTTTATATGTGGACGATACCACTATTTACGCCTAGTACAGCACTCTTATTTGTTGTACAGAAAATGGGAAAGACCCTTTGACATGTTTTTGGACTCATGCAATCTTTGGCGCGTTAAAATTAATGAATCCAAAACTGCTGCTATTTACTTTTCGAGAGCTTTCTCCTACTCCTTAACAGCACTACACTCTCTTAGAAACATAACCCCAAATACCTAGGGATTATCCTTGACAAAAGCCTTACCTCCAGAAAACATATGTTCAACATAAGAGGTAAAGTCGCGGAATCTTTCTATCATAATTTATGTCCTTCCGATGTTTGCATGAAAATGTAGTATGGAAAACCTGTCTAAAATTTATAACACAATTTTAAGAATCGTCAGAAATGACTGTAGATACGTCCTTAATACCACCATAAGACATGATTTAAATAATTTCACTTTTATTAATGGGTAAAAAATTTTCTAAAACTTAAAAAAAAATATATATAATATCCGCAACGAGATTATTGCTGAACTTCCGGACAACCATTTCTACGACCCCATTGATTCAACCGTAAAAGTTCACCCATTATTCGACCGCGTTATTCCACTTTGATTAAAGATAATACCTGAATATCTTTATATAGTTTTTTTTAGCACAGATTTTATTTAAACTTCTTACATATGTATATTTTTTAATAATAAATATAAAAAATTATTGTACGTTATTTTTCGTTTTATATCCATACTGTTACTACTAATATTAAAAAGAATTATTGCTATCATTTAAAATTGCCCTACTAGCCTTTCCCCCTTTAATCGAAACTGTTTTCAACAATTGAAAATTTTATAATTTTACTTTTTTCACATAAAAGAAAATTTAATTACTATATTTGTTTTATAAATGTAATGATTCTTTTCTTTTTTAATCCTATACTAAACGATTTTCTTTCTTTAATTATAACTATACGCACTCCTATTTAGTTTATACTCACTCTTCTTTTTTCTTATGGCTTCCTAAACTTTAAAAATACAGCTACTTCTAGGCTCGGCATAATGTGGGCTTACTAGGAAGCCTAAGAAATGCTTGAACATTTCAACTTTTCAAGGACGTCGACGGCGAGGAAAAATATTTTCCGAATTGTTTTCAGGTGCGTTCGTAATTATATAAATAAATAGCACCTAAGTCCCACCGAAATAAAGCCACCGTGATTGTGTGCCGTAACTGGACATGAAACAAACAAATAAGAACGAAACAAATATATTAATAAAGTTTATATACAAATACATATATGCAAGGAGTAACTCACTACCTGCCCCACTTGGGCAGAAAAAATGAATGTTTAAAAAAAAAAGAAGGAGGAAAAGTGTCCTGCCGAAATAAAGCCACTACTGTTAATAGCTGATATATCTGCAATACTTATATATGACTTAAAATATACGATATACCATACTATTTACCAATTCTTGGAGGACAGTAGCATCAATATTATCTCACGTTTCAATGATGGCAGCCTTCAATTCTGCCACAGACTGAAACTCTCTGCCATTGGCATATACAGTCCTACTGAGGATACCCCACACATTTGCATGGGGATTGAGATCAAGGGAAAGGACAGGCCATTCCATGACATGTACCCCATTATCCAAAAAGCATTCCCAAGAGGATTTTGCAACGTGAATGGGGACGTTGTCCTGCTGGAAAATCCAACTTAGGCCACCATTTCTCTCTGCTAATGGCAGTAAATGGGTTTCTAGCATTTCTTGGTAATCGGTAGCCTCCATGCGCTCTGAGGGAAGAGCCAGGTTAAATTTACAACTATAGCCGAAGCTTCCCCACACCATTAATGAGCCTTCATCTTGCTGTCTTTTGGAGAAAAATTCCTCTTCTTTCCTCATGTCATGCCAATAGAAAGCAAGACCGCCTTTGCTATACAAATTACATTTTTTCTCATCTGAGAATATAACACGATGCCACTTCCAGGTTTGATGATATTTGGCCCAATCGAGACTTCTTTTCTTGTGGATAGCTTTTAACATGGTCTGCTGTTTCCTTTTTTATATCGCAAGTTGCTTGTACAAACCGTGACAGGATTGATTTTGCCACAGGGGTATTATCCTCTTTGGCCAATAGTCTTAGGGAAAAACCACCTCATGAAAGACGACGCACAACATCTCTTTCCTGCCTGGAAGTCATTTTACTGCATGTACACCTCCTTTTTTTATAGCCGCATGCATTGCCCTGATTCACAAAATTGTCTATTACGGTTTTAGTTCGTTTGATTATCTTACATATTTGTCTACGAGAAAGACCTTGTTCCTTAAAAGCTGTTATCTAGCCTTTCTCGAACTGTGATAGCTGAGTTCCATTTCCCATTGCAATACTGTAAGAAAAATAGACAATACAACCTTCTGAAGTCGGCACAAAGTTCGACTGGCAGAGAACAGTTATTTGACAACTTCCTGAGGTCATAAACCTGTTTACCTGTAGTAACGCGAATGTCGGGAGTTTCCATACACACTGATAGTTGGGTGGTTGGCTCTATTTCAGCGGGAAACTTTTCCTCTCTTTTTTTACACTTTCATTTTTTTCCTGCCGAGGTGGGTCAGGGAGTGAGTTACTCATTGTAAATATGTATTTGTGTATAGACTTTTTTTTAATATATTTGTTTCATTCTCATTGGTTTGTTTCGTGTCCAGTTACAGAGCACAATCACGGTGGCTTTATTTCGGTGGGACACACCTTATAGTCGTCGTCTGGTCTGTCCGTCCGTCCATCTGTCCGTCTGTCCGCATATAACAGCGCAAAAACTACCCAACCGAATGCTTTGAAATTTAATGTGTATAATCGTTATAGAATTTTGCTGAGCCATTTCAAATTTTATGAAAATCGAATCAAAACTTAAAAATATATATTAAGTAATTTTATTTGTAAAAAAATCGGCACTTCCTTGTTATTCAGCTTCCAAGGATTAATCGTCAAGCGCCAAGTTATATGACATGTATGACATTATAGTTATATATGACGTATATGGCATTTTATAACTTACATGACCAAGTTATAGTCACATTCTTCATTCTTTTAAATCCTATCAAACGTAATTAATTCAATGATATACCATGATAGGTAAATATTCTAAGTTGCCATGGTGATCACATCATATTTACGATGGAGCCATATTCTTTCCGTATTACTGAATTTAATAATCGAATTTGTATACTAAAATTGTTTAATAATAGCAAACCTATAATCTGCCGACAGTTGTTTGAATAGATGTTTCCGGATAAATAGTTAATAAATGGAAAAATAGTCTAAATATGGATTTCAAGTTCTGAAATTTTCATACCTAGTATTAATTTTCACATTGGAATTTTCAATAAATATCAACAAAAGATAAAATGTTGCCAATTTAAAATGTACTTATTTTATTACGTGAATTAATCATATCATAATAACAGACATACAATTCATTACACTGAAACTAATTACAGCACGAATGCACCTCATTTGTCATATTGGACGGACAATTTCCAACTTGTTTGTTTTGACATGTTTTGAGAACGGCGCACAGACAAATAGTATTTGAGACAAAATCCTAGCCAAAATTACTTTTCATGCGTTTTAAAATTAAAACTTCTGTTGTTGACTTATTATTAGTAAATACATGTAATTAATGTTATATATACATAAATGTATGCATTTATTTAAAAAATAAAGATATAATACAACTTTTACATAGTTGTTCACTGTTTTTAGCAAGCAAGTAATTCTTGATAGGTTTGCTTTATTTACAAGTAATGTTTAATTATGGTTAATTTTACTATGCATAAAATTTTAATTATTTATATAAATCAATGTATATAATATATATATATATATATATATATTATTTGCATTTAGTATTTATCAAATTTGAGTGTCTGTAGTATAGAGATGATGGTTTTTGAGTATTTTTAAGAGATTACCAGTCTCCCCCCCAAAAAAAAAACACCATTATCTAAAAATTGTAACAATATGCGGAACATTTTTTTTAAAAATTGCCTTCAAAACTATAACGAATACGATTATACCACACAGTTTGTAAAAGCTTATATTAGATAATAAATTAGATCTATGAAAGATAAAACGTAACCCATTTTTAAATTTTATTATTTTTATTACATGAAAAATAAAACTATTTAAATGGACAGGTAAAAATGTACATTTAAACACAGTAACAAAGCTAAAACATAACAAAAGAGCACGTCTTCTCACAAACAAACTTTCACTTCAACTGATGTTAGGAAACTCCGGGTATGACCTATGCTTCTGAAACAGATGTAGCGGCCATATTAAAATGTCCGCTGGTGTGGTAGAGCACAAGGAAATAAGTACTACTGTTTTAAAACCAAAAACTGGTTTATTAACACAATTAGCAGGGGGTTTGAGCGAGCTCCACGAAATTTTCCTAAAAGTTTAAATTAACTAAAGAGTTCCTGCTAACAACTTGTAGCTTTAACAAAACTGAAACAATATAATTAAACCTTAACCTTTTAAGTATATAATCACGATCCAATACTCTTATCCTCCAGCTTTTACTGAACGCTGATACAGTCTTGAAAATCAATCTACAATAGCATAAAACTCCCGTATAAAAATACTAAGGCTAAATCTTAATCCTGAGACTCGATGCGAGTTCTCAAGGCTAAATCTCAATCTCAATCTCAATCTAAGTCGCAATATTAAACTTCCCAGGCCTCTACTCTAGCTCCCGTGAGCTCTGAACTCAAGTCAAAATTCGCTGCTTATATACTCAGTGTCGATCGACCAGCTCCAGAAAATTTGCATAATTGAAATTACACGGCGACTCACAATTTCAGGGATTCAGCTGTCCATCGAAAGTTAAAGAAAGATAGAGAGCCTTTATAACTTGTACGCACATAGTCGGTTAATGGACAAAACGATCTCATTCACACATTGCTTACTCACGGAGTAGTCAATACCTTACACAGACATAGATAGATACACAAGTTAGTCAGCTATTATAAAATATACTTTTTACAATTGTTTAGCAAATTTTAATTTTGCCCTTTTTAGTCAGGTGTTAATACTCCACTAAGTGGCGTGTGGAAGCCCTAAAACTCTTATTTATATTCACTGCATTATCGGAGAAGAAGAATCGCGTACCAGGACCGCTATGCGTATTGCTATTTTCTGGGAAGCTCTGTTCTATAACACAACATTATAAAAATGACATATTTTGATTTTTTGTCCTGTTAAAACTCATGGTGTATTTTTATATGCAAATATTATGCTGAAAATTTGAAAGCAGATACATTAAATAAATGTTTATATCTACGAATATCTCAGTTCTAGTATCACTAATATAATAATAAGTATCTAGTTAAAAAGCTTTCTTTGAAAAAGACAAACTCATCAAAGGCATTTAAAAAATTTTCAACTTTTAAGAATGTATTGTGCAACAGAATTTCGATTTGCTTTTAAAAATAGAGCAGATCAGCTTATTGAATCAATCGTACACAACCCGCATTCATTTGTCCCCCTATTATGTTACTTCTTTTTCCTAAAATGTGAAGACATATTAAGGTGTTGATCTAAAAAATGTTGCTACACTTACTTTAAAATAATTTATTCTCAAAAGCGTACTTTGTCTTTATCTAAAACATAAATAGGGATTTTTTATCAAAGGTTATAAATAATATATCTGTATCCAAAAAGAATTTCTAATGTGTTGCATTCTTAAGGGAAAAGCATTTTTTTCATTTTGTTTATTTATTTAATTTAAATGAATAACATACCGATTAAAGTTTCTCAGTGAAAATGTTTTAAAAGGTCAAACAAATAAACAAAAAATTATCGATACAAATACTTAATTTTTGAAAATAAAACAAATAAATTTAAAAACGTAATATTTTTAAAGCATTAATAGCCTCTTATTAGGCTTAGCAGCTGTCAGTTATTAAAAAAAATGAAGAAACGTATTATTTACAGACCTTTACTGGAACGCGACTTATACGGCAAATTGGAAATTCTACGTCAAATGTGACAAATGAAGTAGTTCGTATTATAACTTGTTTTATAATTATTCAGTTCTTGGTGCAACAGCTGTTGCACTCTTATGCAAAAATGCATAAATACAAACTTTATTTTATGTGCAGATTTTCATATTACAGATATTAGTTTTATTTTATGAAATTAAGTTTCAATAAATTTTTACAAACAAATAATTACAATTCTGTCACATTAAAATTATACTAAGAACAAATATCCAATACCAGACAATGTAAATAAAATCCTCGTTATTATTTAAGTGAAATGAGTATCGTCAGAATATCGATTGTTATTATAATACGATTAATTTCCGTAATAAAGTAAGCACATTTTAAGTTGGCTACCCTTTAACTTTTGTTGACATTTAATGAAAATTCCAATGGGAAGGTTAAGTCTTGAAATCCATATTTAAACTTTATTACTCCGGAAACATCTATCCAAAAAACTGTCGGTAGGTTATATGATTGCTATAATTAAACAATTTTAGTATACAAATTCCGTTTTTAAATTCAGTAATACGAAGTAATATGACATAATCACCATGGCAACCTAGAATCATTACTTATCACGGGATATTATTGAATTAATTACGTATGATAGGATTTAATAGAATGGAAGTAAACCTTCATTGATATCTTTTTAAGTTTTGATTCGAATTTCACGAAGTTTGAAATGACACGACAAAATTCTGCAACGATTATATATATTAAATTTCAAACCTTTCGGTTCGGTAGTTTTTGCGCTATTATATGCGAACAGACGCACTGAAAAACGGATCAAACGACGACTGTATGTACTACGAATTGCCTAAATATGTAATCATAAACCGTGGAGAACACTTATCATATAAGTTCATCGCAAGCGTTGAACCAGCAGATGGTGGCAAAAATTGGATATTGTATTACAGTGTTAAAATTTTAACATTAGAGAATGATATAGTCCAATTACTATTACAAAATTAAGGGGTCTTGTACCTTTAAGCGCGACGCAAATCGAGAAAAACAATCAAAGTTTCAATTAGTCTATTTTAAAAACCTTTATATGTATAAACATAAAGTTTTGATTATTAATTAAATAGATTGTGCTTTTTAATATAATACTATTAGAAACTGACTAATACTTTACTGAATTTTTGCATTTTTGAAATTCAAATAGATTTTTTTTTTTTTTTTACTCCGTAAGTCATTGCGCGTATGACATCTTGAGAACGTATGCATGGATTGTTATGAAATTTAATTTACATAATAAGCGCATAGGTGTGTTTAAAATAATCTACTTTAAAATATTTACAATGATAAGATTTTTAAGTATGGCTATTTTTATTCATTTAAAATGTAAAATTTTGGAATTTTTACAAAAATATTTTTTACACGGTTAATTAAATAATTTTGAACTAAGAGTAGGTCATTTTAAAAATACATATGTGCTTATTATCTATATCAAATTTCATAACAATCCAGTAATACGTTCTCAAGATTTCATGCGCGCAATGACTTACGGAATAAAAAAAAGCAACTTTATGTTCAACATTTCTCAAATTACGTAAATAACTAGTCAGTTTCTAATTGTATTATATCAAAAAGCACAATCTACTTAATCAGTAGTTAAAAGTTCATACATATTATATATATTATACTCAAAAAAGTTTTAAAGATACACTAATTCAAAGTTTGAAAGTTTTTGTTGATTTTCGGCGAGTTTAAAAGGTACAAGACCCCTTAAAGCTAATACAAGCTAGCTATTCCAAGAGTTAGAGATGCTTTTTCACATGTTTCTAGTATTTTGGAAACTGTTAGTAACATATATAATAACTTTCTTAATATTACTTAAAAAACCATAGTTACTGAGAAATATATTCTGTATTTCATATATGGCAATGCAAAAATGCTGAATAGCCTTTATATATTTTATCCGGTAAACATAATGTATTCACAGGCGAGTGCGTTTGAAACTAGAATCTGCATAGAAAATTTGGGGATATAGTTTCTTGAATAAATGAAAATAGTTACTATTTATTTGTTATTTGTATATATGATATTTGTTATTTTTATTTAAGACACTGTTCCTAAAAAAAATAAAACACAAACCTAATAACGTTCGAACTCACAAACTTTATTGAACAAAAATCATTTCATGACTCTCAGTTGCGTTTCAGACTGTTAAACATAAAACATGTACTCGCGTGTTAATCTACTTATAATAAAATCCGAAGGCAATAAAGTGTCTGTAACCATTCCGGGCGGGACCACTCTGGTCTGCCAATCGACAGTAGTAAAACGCCATGTTAGGCTTGATGAAAAAACTATGCTAACATATGACAGCTAAATGATAATATCTTCTACTTGAAATCATGTCTGTTCAGCATATTTTTCCTATAAAACATGTATATCATATTCTATTATAATGTTTTAAGTTCTTAATTAAAAATCCCGATTCAACATCGGAATCCCAGATATAAATAAAAGAACACTGTTGCGAACAATATTGTTTCGGCGCCATCTACCGGCTTTAAAATGTATTTTTCTACAATACTAACCTTTCAATAATAAAATCTTCATGCTGTTTGTTTGTATGAAGGCTTATGAAAATGGAACGCATATCAGAAATCCGTCATTTTTGACGGTGGTTATATACTAGTATGTAATAATTTGTGATAGGTTGTATGTGTTAAAACGTACGTAAAAGGTCCACATGAAAAAATATGTTTAATTTCCAATAGTTTCAAACGAATGACTGAATGATAGATGCCATGGTGTTCGTTAATATCGCAAATACATACATAGCGATTTTCAAAACATTAAAACTACCCGTTTTAATACTTTCGTCATTTTTAAAACAAAAGAAAATAATACTTTAATACGTGAAAAACAGTCCTCTTAAAAAACATTACGAATATCTTTATTCTCTCACTTCCGTGCCGACAAAACATTCTACAAAACCATTTTTCGACAACAACATATTTTTCACACAGCTTGGAAAGATACAGTTACAAAAGCAAAAAACATCTTTTTCACACAGCTTAGAAATTTACATCTACAAAAACAAAACATCTTTCTCACACAGCTTAGAAAGATACATTTATGAAAACATCTCCTGTTAGTAGGAGCCAAGAATACGTTTAATTTAATTGGATTCACGACAGTCTCCCACCTTGAGTTTTCAACAGGAAAACTCAACAATAGGCACAACAAAATTCAAAATAACACAAAATATGTGTAACATTATACTTACATTACATGGCCAAAGCATAGATATTCTTAATACTAATTTTCAAAGACAAATTATACAATTTCTTGCAAAAATTCAAATAAAACTTAAACATATTATTACAAATTCAAATTAACACTAGGAAATGAGATATACTAAAAATAAGAGGAAAAAAAAGTTTATAATATTCAATGTTCAAAAAATAGTCTTCTGACTGATAACGTTTTGGAACAGTCACTGTTCTGCCACTTCTCGTTCGTAATACTGGCTCTAAAGATTGTACTTTTGGAATCTCTAGGTTGTACAGTTTTTGTATTGGTCTTAAAAGTTCACCATTTTCAGTTTTTACCCGCGCAACTCTCGGGTGACCATCTTTTCCAGAAATTAGTTCTTGCACACGAGCTTAAGTCCAATACGTACGTTTCTTATCAGACACTACGAGAACCGTTGCTTGACATTCTTTTGCAGGGAATTTTGTTGGCGTAACTGCCCTATATACTCAATACGGAAACGTCTTCTAAGATGTTCTCGAACTTGTTGTCTATACTTTGCTCTTCTGTTTAATTCTTGTGCGTCAATTGCATCAAAATCTATCACATCTGAAGATCTTATTTCTTGAAGAAACATTGATGGTGTTAAAGGTGCTAGATCATCCACATCTTCTGAGACATACGTGAGTGGTCTAGCATTTACTTGTTCGCAGTCACAAAGAATTGTGATAAGCTCTTCATAGGATAATGAGGCTCTACCTAGTACTTTCCTCAAGATGCGTTTCACCATTTGTATCAACCGCTCCCACCAACCATCCCACCAGGCAGCATTAGGCGGATTGAATTTCCAACGAATCTTTTGTACAGCTGCTGCAGCTGAGATCTGTTCTTAATCGTTGTCTGAAAAAGCTCTATCTGCACCGACAAAATTTTTACCATTATCAGAATAAACGGTCTTCGGGCTTCCTCTTCTCGCTATAAAGCGCCTAAAAGATTGGAGGAAGGTATCTGTTGCTAATGACGTCACTAATTCTAAATGTATGGCCCTGTACACTGCACAAGTGTACAACACATTCCATACATTTTCCCCATTTTTCAAATATAAGGGACCAGCTAAATCTACTCCAGTTATTTGGAATACTGCCGCATCTTGAACTCTTTCTGCTTGCAATGCAAAAGGTTCTGTCTTCTGTGCACTAAATATTTTGCATCGCACACATTTCTGAACTACTGCTCGAATGGTTTTCCTGGCCTTCAGGATCCAGTAGTCTTCTCGTATAGATGTCATCAAAAGAGCCACTCCTGCATGTAATAGCTCTTGGTGTTTCCAGAAGATCAAACGATGGACTACAGGATGGTCAGACGGCAAAAGAATTGGGTACTTAAAATTGACAGTATCTTCTCGATAGATGACTTGTGTTTCTACTCTGATGATACCATCTTCATCTAGGATTGATCTTAGCCTACGAATTTTCTCATTATTCTTTTCATCAAAGCTGTCTTTCTGGATCAAAATCATTAATTTTCTTTCAGCTTGTTCTAGTTCAAAACATGTAAGTTCAGATACTTATTTTGAATTCGGTTTTCTTGAATTACTTATGAATCTTAGAATCCATGCAATCAATCTTATTATTTTCTTGTATGATGAAAATCGCCGATAATACCAATCATTAGGTTTCGTGTTCTTGTTTAATGCTGAAATGACACTTTTCCGTTTCTCAGCATTAATAACTTCTTCATCTGGTGATTCGACACTTTGAGGCCAAGTAAATTCTGGCTCAGCCAGCCAGGCTGGTCCCTTCCACCATTTTAGCTGCAAGAAATGTTCACTGGAACAACCTCTGGAAGGAAGATCAGCCGGATTAAATTTTCCTGAAATATGTCGCCACTGATCTTTCTGTGACAAAGACCTGATTTCTTCTACACGATTCCAGACAAATGTTCCCCATCTATCATCTCGCTTTATCCAGCTTAAAGCTGTGGATAAGACTCACACCAATAACAGATCTTCAAGTTTGGAATTCTTAAATCAGCAATGACACGATTACCCAACCTGGCTCCAATGCAGCATGATAAAAGCTCTAACCGCGGTATAGTTAGGTTCTTAAGAGGATCTACTCTTGCGCGTGCTTGTATAAAATTCACCAAAATTTCATTTTTCTTCTTTACTCTCAGAAAAATACAAGTAGCATATGCGTATTTACTTCCGTCACAAAATATGCGAAGACTTACATCATTTTCAAAATCATCTAGATTCATCCAGCGCTCAAGTTTGATGTCAGAAATTAATTTTATTCCCTGCACCCACTTCAAAAATTGTTTAGCTAAATTCTCTGGAATTAATTCATCCCACTTTAATTTCAACTTCCAGCATTCTTGTAGAACAAGCTTAGGGAGCAAAGTCACGGGTGAAGCAAATCCCAGAGGATAAAAACCTTCTGAGCCAATTTCAAAGCTCGTTTTGTAGGAATAATTTGCTCTTCTTCAATAGGGCCGATTTTGCAATATAGGGTATCGTTTTCTAGATCCCAGTTTAAGCCTAGTACTGGTGTTATGTTAAATGTTGAAGTTTCAGACATAATTTGAATTGGATAATTTGACAGCCATCCCCTTAAATTGAATTTCGCGAGGACAGTAACATTCTCGATTCAATTATGAACTTGTTTAACTCTTCAGTTGTGTTGAAACTACAAATACAATTATATACATACAAACATTCATTCAAAGTTTCTGCTGTAGAAACAAAATTGTCAGGTGAACTTTCCGGATGGTGTTTCAGAGTAGCCGCTAGTAAAAAAGGGCTGCAATTGATTCCGAAAACCACACGTTTATGTCTGTAAATTATATTATCCTTCCATAAAAACCGTAGATAGTCTCTATCACTTTCTGTAATACCTATCTGTAGGAATGCCTTTTCTATATCAGATACTGCACTAACAGGAAATTTCCGAAAACGATGCAATATTGAAAGAATCATTTCTGTCATATTTAATCCTTTATATAGACAATCATTTAATGAAGGAAAACCTTTCACATGAGCCGAAGCATCAAAAACCAGCCTTACTTTAGTAGTTTCACTCGATTCTTTAAATACAGGCCTGTGTGGCAAATAATGTATTTTGGATTTTTTATTATCGACCACCCTTTCAATTATCCCTGCATTTAACCATGTATCAAATACTTCATTATAAACTTCAATTTTATTCAAATTTGATAACCTTTTATTCGTTGCAGCAAGCCGTTTTTCGGCCAATTCTCTATTACTAGGTAAGCGGGCATTATCTAGTACCCAAGGCAATGCTACCTCATACCTCCCATCTGAATCTATTCTTATGTTTCTTTTAAAATGTTGCATAGTGTTTTCACGAATTTCATTTTTAGTTTTAGATTCAACCGGATCAGTTATACCAAGAATATCTAGCTTCCGTAAATTAGCAACGGAACTTTCGTTCCAAAGAGACGAAATAACCATAAGAGAATCATTTGTTTCAGATTTAATGCCTGCAATTTTCCCCATGAGAGTCCACCCCAAATGGGTCTTTACAGCACCCGACCACTTTTTAAAACTTTAATATTTCCGGTCAGTAATTTTCCCGCCACATCGGAACCAATTAACAATTTAATTTCATTTTCGGTTTTACATACATTATTTTCAACATCCGAAATCTTAATACCATATTTATTTAATTCTTTTAACCAAGGTCCATTTGGCACCTTTTTTATATTAGAACAAATAACAGGAACATCTAAAACAAACATATCACATTTATAACTATTATCAATACTACTTAAATGAATTCTATATTTGTTGTGGTTTGTCTCACTTGTTTCAACACCACCAAATAATTTATGAATTAATTTAACTTCATCAATACTTTTATAATTCAAATACTTAATTACATTTTCTGATAAATATGAACGCTCAGAGCCCGTATCTATGACTCCCCGTAAAATTTTTTCTTTACCATCGTGCTTTACACGTACATGCAAAGTTTGTAATAACACAGTTGGGTCGGAACCTTGAGTAGTCAAAACAGTATCACTACTCCCTGACTCACGTTTACGACTTTCTAACGCCGTATTACTTTCTTCATTACAAACATTTTGACACATTACAGCAAAATGCCTTTTACCACAATTTAAACATTTATTCTTCGATTTACAGTGACGTGAAATATGATTTTTCTTAAGACAGACAAAACAAGCCCCCTTTTTCAAAATTATACTTCGTTTATCTTCAAAAGAAAGCGAATTAGCTTTAAAACATTTTTCTGATAAGTGACACTTGTCACAAAATATACATGCTTAATCATATTTCTTAATTAAATGTTTATCTTTAGATTTATCACCTACAAATAAATCAGTAACAGTTGTCATAGAATTATATTCAATATTTTTAAATCTAGTAAAAATCTTAGATTTATCAAAACCAAAACTAGTACGCGCCAATAAAATACGTTCTTCAGACAATACTTCATTTTTTAAGAAATTAAGTATAGAATTTAATTCGCTCTTACCTTGAGCAGACTTTTCACGATCCCGTTCCCAAATTCGGAGAACATCATGAGGTAAACACGATTTCACCAACGGGAATAAAATGCTCGCGTATTTATCCTCTGTAACCCCAAGAGATTCCAACGATCTAAGTTTGGTTTCTAGGTTGTCATATACCGATGACAAGTTGCACTCTCTCCTGGATTATTATTATTGCATACCAGCTGCAGCAGATCGCGAACATAAATTTGTATTAAAGTGTCTTCTCTTCCAAATCTTTCTTTTAGATGTTGAATTACTTTAGGATAATTTTCAGCCGATATAGGATAAGTGTTCAGAATTTGGGACGCTTTCGATTTCGGAGTAATTGCTTGCATCAGATATACGAACTTCGAGTGATCGTCTAACACAGTGTCTTCGTGAATTTCCTTGAAGGTATTCCAAAACGTTAGCCACGATCTTGAGTCCCCATCAAACAGCTGCAAACTAATTTCAATCTTTTGCAATCTGAGTGTGCGGGATCTCATTCTTTCGATTTCTATCGAATTATGTAAACGAGGTTGATGTTCGACGGCAGGCTTAAAGAAAAAATGTCTTACATTTTGCTTCACTCTTATTAATTTTTCATGGTATTCTTCGCATGCTTCGAATTTTTTACATAATCTTTTTCCGCAGACCCATTCGACAACATAAAATTTAATATTTCGTCATCTGTAGAATGTAATCTAGATGTTTTGTCTACTAATTGATCTAATAGCTCTTCTATTAGATTAACATCTGGGCTTGACTGGTTAAGAGCTTCGTTTAAAGCATTTAAAGTCTTCGTAAATGCGCTTCTAAGCGGTGTTCTTTTTATTTTTAACGCATCCATACTTGACCAGTTTTCCACTTTAAAAAATATTACTTCCTATGTCCTTCTGTTCGGGCGCCAATTTTATCGCAAATACATACATAGCGATTTTCGAAACATTAAATCTACCCGTTTTAATACTTTCGTCAGTTTTAAAACAAAAGAAAATAATACTTTAATACGTGAAAAACAGTCCTCTTAAAAAACATAACGAATATCTTTATTCTCTCACTTCCGTGCCGACAAAATATTCTACAAAACCATTTTTCGACAACAATATATTTTTCACACAGCTTGGAAAGATACAGTTATAAAAACAAAAAGCATCTTTCTCACACAGCTTAGAAATTTACATCTACAAAAACAAAACCTCTTTCTCACACAGCTTAGAAAGATAAATTTATGAAAACATCTCCTGTTAGTAGGAGCCAAGAATACGTTTAATTCAATTGGATTCTCGGCAGTTAATTAAGCTAAACAAATTATTAGTAATAATAAACATTTTTAAATGTATTGACCCCGCTAATTCTCAAAATTACAGAAACATTATCGCGAGGTTTAGTTGTGGCATGTCAGATTTGTAGAAATTATGTTTTTTAGAAAGTTGACATTATTAAAAGAATTATTTGGAAATATATTCGATTAAATGCATAACTGTATTGTTTAACAATAATACATAAAATTATACACGATGATTTGGGGACTGTTCGTGCTTTGCGTCTTTCTGGAAATGGCAGTATTGGTGAAAATTCTTGAAACTAGAAGCTATGGAATTGAAAAAATCATATTTTACTATCAAGGATGTATGCTCATTTTTGGAGTTTGAGGGATATGGCCAGAAAACAAACAGACAGCGCAACAGGCAGTTTTAATTGTTATATCATTATACTGGTGTTCATTTATTATTAGATAATTCTTAGTTTTAAGAGTAATGAATTGAACATTCGCAGTTAATTATATTGTTTTAATTTATAAATTTTTGTACAAGTGAAATTTGATGTTATTTATCTTCAAAATATCACTAAACAAAATTACGTATGTTCTGTTATATAAAATAACAAGTGACAAAAAAATTGTGGATTGAAATACTAATTCCAGTTGTACATAAAAACTTTTAATTCTTACTTAGTAATACAAATTTGGAAAGCTACGAAATTCCCCAAAGCTTATTCTTCTATCGAAAACGTAAAACAAAAATGCGGAAATAGAAAATAGAAAATGTAATGCAAAACTTAATAAAAATGTTCGTATGTTCAACATTTTGAAAACCTAGTTACATTAAATATTAAGTGACTTCTCTTTCTTCTGAATCTCTAGAGATTTTATGTTATGCAGTTTTCTTCGAAGTGTCAGATACTAGTTCCAACAAAAATATCTTGTGTAACTTTTACGCGATGTATCTATCAATGAAATTATAAAATTAAATTATTGTATTTGTAAACATTAGCAAAATACAAAAGGATTATTATATTTTGAGCTTTTCATGCATAATAAAATATAGCATTAATGATTATGAATAATGTAATATACGAATTAAGTAATATGAATGAATAAAATTCTGTAATGCATATGTTTTGATAGTTGAATGAAATTGTTACTCCATTTTCAGGAAAATTAATTTTGGACATACAGTTTTACATAATATTTTTGTATAATATTAGGTCTGAAAATTTTATTGTATTATTATGCACACATTCTTAGACTAAAATTTCAATTTTCACACACACACATATATATAGTTTACCAATTGAATACTGTACCATTTCTGCAATAACTAAGACTTACCTCAAACGGATTAGTCTGAGGGATATTGCTGAATAACTAGTCGGATGTGCCAATCCCAAAACTTTCTTCTTTTTCACACAGGTTCGGCATACACTAAAAACAAATCAGCACCAATTTTTATCAAGGTCTAACTGAATCTAAAGTTTTATTAAATTCCGTGCATTAGTTCTTGAGATATGGCTATTGCTAAAATCGTGTAAATCCTGAAAAATGCAGCATAGCAGCGCCACCTGTGGAAGATTTACACCAAAAACTTGCGTCAACGTCTAACTGAATCTGAAGTTTGATGAAAATCCGTGTATTTGTTCTTGAGATATAGCAATCGTGAAAATCATGAAAAAAGTAGCATAGCAAAATCTCGTTCCCAATTGCCATTACAATATATATGTATGTATATATATATATATATATATATATATTCAAAATAGAAAAATATCAATAAAAATGCACAAAAAATATATTTATGTAATATTACATCTATAGAGAAAATATCGTTTAAATAAAACAACCCACAAGGCTAAAGATTGTAATTACCACATGGAAACATTTATCTCCAAACAAAAACTCGCCAAAAATACCGGCACAGGACATTGAACACTTCCCATTGGTAGTTCAGAAAGCGTGATTTAACGCAAATTAATTAAATTGCTGTAACGTTTTTTGGTACTTATGTATTATCCGGGCAAAGAGATAGATAACCAAAGATGATTTACTATTGCCAATCTTGTTTATCGTTCCCAATCATGTTCAAAACAATAATTTAACATTATTTAATACATAACATTGTTAAAAATGGTAAATAATATAAAATATAATAAATAAATAATAAATAAATAAGTAAAATATAATAAATGAACAATAATAAATAAATAACACAAACTATAAATTGTAATAAAATATAAACTATAAATTATTATTTAAAAAATAATCTATAATCAAGCAGGGCGGTCGCTCTGCCAAGCCAAGCTTTAAAAAAAACGCCACACATACAACGCCAAGAACTGGACTAAAGACCGCTAATGCTTACTTACAGAAAGCGACTTTGCAATGTTAAATCGACAAAACATGCCAGATTAAAATATCAGATATAAAATAAACCAAGCGTCACAGGAAAATAAAACGAAAACATGAAGAATCTAAGGAAGAATTTCTTCAATTTAACACCAAACTCATCTTCATAAGAGATTTATAAACAGAGATATAGATTTTTTTTTAAAACGTCGACTTACTTAAAATGATCACTTTTTTCTTCGTCAAACTTTTTTTTTCAAACAACCTACAGACCTTAATATCAGGCAGAATAAAAAAAGGATTGCATTTTTGGACAAGTAATTACGTAATCTATGTGCTTTTATAAAATCCAGTGTAAAAAAAATTATTTTCTATCCTTAATTAACAAAAAACTGTTAATTAACTTGGCGATTAAAAAAGTATGCCAAAACAGAGATAAAACCGCCAACGACCATGTACCATCTGTATTATAGTAGCACAAATCAGTTACGTGCTATAACAACATCAAATTTCATCTGCAAGTCAGCAATTTTCTTCTGAAGATATTTTTTTTAAAATAAAACTTCATAATTATAAGAACACACATTTTATCAGACAATTAAATATGACTGCAAACTGTGGCAGATGACTGTTTTCAACATGAATAAGTATGAGAAATTGCCGGTAAAAGATATCTGTCTGGGTGGCTCAGTCGCAGAGCGTCACTACGGTGAGCATAAGGTCCCAGGTTCGAGTCCAGGCACAGGTCAGTTTTTCACTCATGTTTGTTTAGTGTATTTAATTGTCTGATAAAATGCGTGTTCTTATAATATTGTAAAATAAAGTAATCAGACGTAGTGTTTATGCTTTAAAAAATATTTTAAATATATAATTTACGTTTTTAGAAAGATCTTTAAAAAAAAATTAGTTTTTGAGGGAAGATGTACCTTCTAAAACGCATACATTAAGATTTATCGGTATTTAAAATTTCTTTCCAAACTTAAACAAAATTTTTGAAATGAAATAATGTGATTTATTTATTTCTAAAATAAATAAATAAATAAATAAATAAATAATAAAAAAAAAACATGGTAAAGGGCAGGCATTTCGTTCGCAGGAATACCTTTCACGTCATTTTCCTATAAATTAATGAAATCCAGTTGCTAAATTATTTTTGTTTTAGAAGTGAAGTTTCCATTTAAATTTATTATAACAGTACAATGTTTAATTGAATAAAATAATGTAAATCTAAGAAATTACTAAGAAATTCCACACATGCACAGGGCAACGCAAAAAATAAATAAATAAATAAATAAACAAAAAATAAATAAATAGATAAATAAATAAAGAAAGAAAAATCAGCTTTCAGAAATTATAAAAATTGTTCATATATCTTAATTACAAGCTAAAAGAGGGTTTATTTCTATAATATTCTATATATAATAGTAATTTCAGCAAATATGTTAAATTCGAATGCGATCTGTTTTAAAACACATGATGAAAAATTTATAAAAAAGAATGGCGCGCCACATTTCGGGGAGGATATGGGGAGGGGATGGGGAGGGGCGTGAACAACATTAGGAAGTATAATAAGGCTATCTGTTTGAAACTTTACGATATTTTATAACACATAACATAAATTTTAAAAATAAAGCCGCGTCAAATATTATAGGGAGGTGCAGAGCGCGTTTCGCCTACACAAGGAGGGGGGTTACACTTTTCTAAATTTTAACGATATCCGTCATGTCACATATCGTTACAAAGGGCTGTGACCACTTATTCATGTTATGCACCCCCACATTTTGCGCCCCCCCCCCCCGATACCAGTCATGTGATATATTGTTCGAAAGGCTTGTGACCGCTTATTCATATTATGTGTCTTCGGGATCCATCCTCCCACTTTCAACCCCCCCCCCCTAACGGGGCAGTTTTCTAAATTTTGCCGACACCTCTAATGTGATATATCGTTGGAAAAGTCTGTGAACGCTTAATCATATTATGCAAGGGGGGGTATTTTCTAAATTTTGCACATACCCCTCATGTAATACATCGTTGGAAAGGTCTGCAACCGTTTAATCCTATTATGCATCTCCGGTGTTCATCCCCCCACTTTGCCCCCAAACGCGATTAGCTTTCACCACCAGGGGCGCTTTCCTATCTCTGTTTCTATGGGTCGGATCACGACGGGGTATGGCTCACTCGACTCGACATCGATAGAGGTTTCCAATTTTAGTTCCTTTTTTCACCACCAGGGGGCACTTTCCTATCTCTGGCTCTATAGGCTGGATCACGACGGGGTATAGCTCATTCGACTCGACATCTATAGCCTTAACGATTTCAGTGTCCGAGGTTCATATAGAACAGATTGCGCTACCTGGTGGTGGAAGATGGAACTTGAGCGTGCGCAGCACGACTGCTATACGGTGCCGAAGGCAGCGGAGACCCGTGTCGGAGGTTCGTTTTGTTAGAGATTTATACTATTCGATGTGCAAATTAAGGGATTATCCGGTGCCGAAAGCAGCGGGGAACCAGGTCGGAGGTTCGTTCGGTTCGAGGTTTTACAAGATTCAAGGCCCCGATGTAAATTAGGGGCCCGCTAGCGGGCGAAGCCAGCTAGTGCTAATAATAAAAGAGCGTGATATCACGTTTGATTTCAAATGCAGCGCTGACACGCTATGTACGTATTCCATTTTTATTCATTTCATGGATAAGTCAGTGATATTTTTTAACGGCGGATAACAAGTATTATAACAAGCCACATTTAGTATGTTGTTTTTAAGAGTGTAATTAGTTTAATTGAAAAATCTACTGGTAGTTCTAGTTAACCCTTTAAACAATGACTGAAAGTAAAATGTAATTTTAAATTATTTCTCATGTTTAGATTATTTAAATTATGTTTAATCTATTTTAAAAAAAAGAAATGATATCTACAAAAACAACTTTCCAAAAGTAATAAAAGCCAAACGTTAAAAAAAAAAAAAAGTTGTGGCTAAAAAATGGTGTGATATCAAATTTCCAAGCTATTATATTACTTATTTAACTTTTTTCCATTAAATAAGTTATATATATAAGTCGAGTGGCTACGTATATGTTAATAGAAATCGTTTTCTTCTGTACTAAATACATCCTAACGAGTTTCTGAAAATTCAATTTTTTTTCAAATTATGCATGATGGGCTTGGCGGCCATCTTTCCATATTTCTAAGCACCCAAATTTCTAAAGTAAAAGCGTAATATGTTTGCAATGTAATATGTTTATAACAATTTCGAACTTCAGATTTTAACTACGGACAGATAAATTAGATAATACTGATATTTTGAGAAATTGATTTTTACTAGTTTGAAATTAATAATTACTCTAAAAAATAAATCATAAGATGAATCTTTAAGATAAGTCATCATTATCTTAAGACACAATTTTCAGAGCATACAAGTCTATAAATGAAACGCCTAAATTATTTGCTTAAATAACAATTTTGAACTTCGGATTTTAACTACGGATTTGGGTGCTTAGAATTTTGTGAATAATATGGAAAGATGGCCGCCAAGCCCATCATGCATAATTTGAAAAAAAATTGAATTTTCAGAAACTCGTTAGGATGTATTTAGTACAGGAGAAAACGATTTCTATTAACATATACGTAGCCACTCGACTTATATATATAACTTATTTAATGGAAAAAAGTTAAATAAGTAATATAATAGCTTGGAAATTTGATATCACACCATTTTTTAGCCACAACTTTTTTTTTTTTAACGCTTGGCTTTTATTACTTTTGAAAAGTTGTTTTTGTAGATAAATAAATAAACTATATAGTTGTCAAAAAATAAGGGATTTTGAAATCAGTATTCTTGGCATATTAGTACCTTGTTGATCTAGTTATTCTCTAAACAAATGTAAAATATTCCTTCTGTGGTTATTTTCTAGTAGAAACTACCGTAGACTTGCCCAAAACCAAATTGGAGAATTTAATATTACAATTATACGTCTCAAGCAGTTATGTACTGTTGTTGTTAATATTACTCTTGTTTCACGCCAACATTGCCTGTGTATCTGACTGCATAATATTATCGAATTTTCTTGTACGAACAGTGATTATAGCATACATAATTGTTCCAATTTTCATACCACATATGATTTGCAATATTACTACATTTATATTAGCAGGGCGCAGGTGATAAATTGCCAAATATTGTTCCCATACCATATTCATATTGCATTATTTTCATTTAAAATATAACCCTTCACCCAATTAATTTAAAATACACACATTTAAAATACATCACTTTCACTCTTTTAATTTAAAATACATACATTTAAATACACGACTTTCACGCACTTAATTTAAAATACATACATTTAAAATACATGACTTTCATCATTTGAATTAAAATACAGGCCTTTCACTACTTCAATTTAAATTACTAAAAAAGAAAATATAAGAAAAAAAATGCCATAAATACAAAGATTTTATTTAAACATTAAAGAATTGTTTCTAAATATAAATGCTGCTGTTGGTGACTATTTTAAATCCCGCAGATTTTGGAAAGTAGTTGTTATTGGCGAAAATTGCGCCAAATCTGTACTACTCAGTTATTACGGGTTTTTTTTCAATTAGAAAAAAATCCAGATTTATTTTCAATTTTTATTAAATTGAAATATGTTTTATTGTACTAAATATTAGTGCGTGCATATTTTTTTTTCTTTTTGTGCTCTAATCCAGTTGTCTACGAAAATCTACCGCCGGTGAAAATCCCGTACGCACTAAATTTTCATGACGTTTGTACTTTATAATTGTGCTTTTTTATCTATTTTTTAATATAATTTCCAAACGGTTTGAAAATTATTCTTGGTGGATAAGGTGTCCTTGACAAGATAGGTGTCCTTGTCACACTCATAGGTACCTTCTGCGAAAATTAGAACGAAATCCGTTATTTATTCATTTTATTTTCTTTTGAATTATTCTTGATGAAGGGTTTAATATCTATCATAGCTATATATGCGTAATATTGCGCTGTGTATGAGTCTTCGTTTTCAGTCAGATAATTAATGTAAAATATTATTACATGCCATATTTTAATAAGAGATTCGGTCAATTTCGTTACAGGAACTTGCAAGCTATTTTTTTATTATTATTATACATTTCAAAGATTTATATACACCGGGTGCGTCATAAATTCATTAAAATAAAAAATAAAATCATTAAAAAGTAACAATTGTTGCTAATTAATTGCGATTTGCAGGAATGGGGTTAGAGGGAGATCAGTTTTTTTAATAACAAAAAAAAGTTGTGGTTAAAGAATTATGGGAGATGGTGTTGGCATATATAACATGAAGCAGATGAATGCAAATTAGACTCATAGTCATATATTCGTTTCTTCAAAGCATTTGGCAAGCTTCAGTATTCCAGCACATGGCACTTTTCTCGTCTTGAGTCCTTTTGCTGCGCAGAATTTTCGCAATGCGCCGGTTGCTGATTCTCCGTTCTTGTAAAAGATTTTAACCAACAACGCTTGATCTTGTAATGATAGCATACTACTGGTATCGAATAAACAATCTTTGTGCATAGAGGTGTTTTCTTCACAAACTAATTAGCATAAATGTGCTTCATATTATGCATAACGACTCCATCTATCTGTAATTGTTTTAACCAAAATAATATTTTTGTTATTAAAAAACACCCCAATCCTATTCGTGCAAACTGCAATTTTGTAGCACCACTTGTTCCTTTTTAATGATTTTTAAATTTTTAACGAATTTATGGCGGTATTCGGTATATATAAAATAAACAGAGGAGATATCCTACACGCTTACTGTAGAATTTAAATCACTGTAAGTGTCATAGTTTTCCGTGGTTTTCTTCGAACCTTGCCGTAAATAGGATCCCTTAAAAAGACACCCACGGAGGGCACTCCCCCCTTAGGGTCTATATCCCTCGTGTTGATAATTGGCCGTCATAAATCATCCCAACCCAACTTACTGTAAGTGATCAAACTTTAATATTGACTCTTTTTAAAATATTTTCTTCATGTGTTAATAAATATAATAGTCCTTCTTTAGTAATTTACTTATTTAGGTAAAACATTGCAAAGTATCATATAGTAAGACACATAATTAAATGAATTTTAGTCAACCCATTTATAATGTATTGTAATTTAAAATTAAAAATCTTGTGTGAAAATTATTTTTTTGTTTTACCTAAATGTTTAAAAATAAAACAAATTATGGCCAGTTTCATTTATGAGTTATTTCCTCAGAACATCTAAGAATAGAAGAAATAGATATTTTTATTATTATAAGAAAATATAGTAATATATTCTCTAAGCACTCTAGTAAAATCAGTCCTAACAAACTAAACAATAGTTTGTTTGGTGAAGTGTAATATAATTTTTTGAGACAGCGAATAGATTTTGTACGAGGAATCATTGAGTGTAAATGGCGTTACTTTCAGATAGAATCGACATTATTTGTTATTTAATACTTTATATGTAATGAAAGATTTTAAAAATCCCAATGACTTTCAAAATCCTGTATTTTGATAATCAGCATTATCATATCATATAAGAAAATTCTTTTATTTTCATTATATGAATAGAGGATAGCTAATAACTTGAAAATGATGTATAAATGAAAAACAGAAACGATTCTTTACACTATTGTTTAATGCTTTAATGTTTAATGAACAGATCAAAGTACTATATTCAACTAGGTAAATTATATCCAATGGTTGGAGTATCATAGTTGAGATTTTCTCTCTGTTGGAAAAAATCTCAACTATGATACTCCAACCATTGGATATGTTTTAATGTATTTTAACAAATGTAAAATATAGAGGAAATGTTGAAATACTGGCTATCACTTTTATTTTCAATCTAGATCCTACGATTTTGAAAATTAGTGGAAGAAAGTGTCATGGTGTAGGGTAGCTTGATATGTTTTACATCCTCTTATAACAAAAGTAATTTAAAAAGCGTTTTCGGTTTATAAAAATAAAAATTTCGAAAGTCTGTAAATTTTGAGTTTTTAAAATATGAATCTAAATTCAAATTGAGTTTAAATACAGGCTACCTCAGTGTGTTCAAAAAAGAATCACACAAATAGGGCGAATTTTTCTAATTAAGAGAGAAAAACATTATTTTAATAAATTGCATTTTTGTCAAAATTATAAACAGCTATGATTATCTCTGACCGTCTTCCTTCAATTCTGTTCCTCGTTTTGTTTTTTAAAGTGTTAATTTAAAAAAAATTTGCTGCTTGAAATGTAGATTATTGTATCTACAAAAATCACAAACATAGTAACCACTCTCTGCGTTCGGTGCAGTCGCTATGGGCTCACATATCGTATTCTAAAAATCGAACCCAGAGATCCCTTTTCTTGACCGCAGAGAAAGCACCTCGCAGAAGACACGCTTTGCATCATCTTCCTCTGTCGGATATCTTCCTTTTTTACCTTTATAAAATTCAATATTTTCCCTTTTCGCCTGTATTTCCTTAGTTTTTCTTCCGTCTTTTTCTTCTGCCTCTTCACATTTATTGCGGACGATTTTGGCCAATATTGTAATTACAGTCATACATTGTAACAGTCAAATGACGAAACAAATCAACACAGTTTGCGTGATCACATAAAATAATTAAATTTCCTCGCCGTCACGTGGAGGAAAACTTGTTATGAACTGGATAGCCAGTATTTAGACCACTCTGTGTGGCCAGTATTTAGACCACTACTATGTTTAAGTTAACACCGATATTACTCATTCATATAATAAAATATCAATAACGGGATTCCAGCATTTGGGAGCTAAATATGTCTAGAAAAAATTTTAATCGCCAATTCAAACGAATATATTACCATAATAATAATAATAATAATAAACAGAAATGAGAAACTCATACCTGAAAAACTTTTGATATCACAGATTTCGTGGTGACACTTTTGCTTTTACTTTTTAGAGTTTCGTTCATCTCACGAAACTCTATTAATCCCGCTTCAATGTCTGTCCGTCACAGAGCCGGTTCTCAGAAACTATATAACTTATAGACATGAAATTTGGGTACTTACGAGCTGAATACCTACAATGAAGCTCAAAATCATAAAATTTGAAAAAATCGTATTATTTTAATATATAGAGATAAAAAAACAAATATTTAATAGTCTTTTCTTATTAAATGTAAACATTTTTCGTTATAGTAGTTGCGAACAATTAAAAATCCACAATAAAATTCTTTCTACAGTAATTAATTTTCTGTTGAAAGATTCCCACGTGAAAAATGAAAATAAAATAAAAAGTTTCACCAATTGAAAAAAAGATTAATATGACGTCATATTGGCAATAAAACGGAAATTTTCAAACATTTCTCAATAATACAAGGAATTTAAGTATGTGTAAATACAGAAAGAGCCTTAATATCACGTCATTAGAAAATTATAAAGAAAATTATTCTGACGTCGCATTGGAAGTTTAACGGACTTTTTAAAATGTTTGAGAATAATACAAAAAGACTATCAATATGAGCAATTGAGAAAGCAAGTAGATATGACGTCAGCAGGTGATTATAACGTCACATGAGTTTGAGGAACGTATCGAATCATGATAAAAACCAGATTATGGAAATATTGGCGTATTTTAACATTTTGAAGGTCTGTACACCGCATGTTTAATTTTGAAATTGATTTTTTTTAATATCGAATTTAGTCCACATGACAGATATTATTATGACAGAGTATAATAGCGGGCTTCGCCCTCTATTGGGCCGTTTCAGATATTCGAAAATAAAAACCGAGAAAAATAGACCCGTAAATTTTTACTTTATAAAAAAATGATCCTTTTTTTAATGAAATTTATTTGGATTTATTAAAGAAAGGATAAAGTCTTTTGAAAGAAACATTAAACGAAAACCCTTTGTGCTAACTTTGATCACATTTACCCACTTGTTATAAATTAGACGGACTTCAGCGAAATATTGTTCGCGTCTTTCTTCTCAGAATTAAATGTACGAACTCTCCCTATAGCCGCCAGGCTGCGTTACACTCAGTTCTCAAAACTACTTCTAGTCCATATTTGGACCTTAGTCGCTATTTGAACATTTTATTCTATATGTAGTAAAACCTCTTAATAGCAAACAGCTCAGGGGTACGGAACATGTCCGCTGTTCAGCGATGTCATCTTTTCGGAGGCAAAAACATACAATTTACATATGTGTTGGGGATTGAGAAGATGTCCGCTATTTGGGAGTGTCTGTCTTGGAAACTTTTAAAGTATATATATATTTATTTATTTATTTATATTTATATATACAAATTTCCCCAGGTTTGAAAAAATACACTCTGCTGTTGGTGGTAAAAGGGCATTTTTAATTGTTAAAGGTTTTTTTAGATTCTAAAAGGCACTTTTCAGATTTTAAAGCAATTTTAATATCTAAAATTATTTTCAAAGCATAGATTAAACTGGTGAATTGTCAATAATCGGGGTCCGCGCTAAATTAACGTATTGCAATGGAATTCATTTTAACTAAAATAATTGAAGTCATGAAATTAGACGTGGTTTTTAGGATAAACATTGTATACTTATAAAAGAGTGTTAAAAAACATTTTTACTTATTTACAAAAAAAAAAAAAAAAAATATTATTTTTGCATTCTGGTGAACATAAATAATAGACCCGTTCCGATGGCTCTGAGGAAAGCAGTGCAACTGTCTTGTAAACCGCACTACAAGTGCGGAAATATAATTTGGTGATAAAATTTTCCTCAGTTTTTATTCTTTCCGGTAAAGGAAGGGAATGGGATATCCCGTCTCCATACCTTTCCTCCTCTTACAAAATTTCTGTTGAAAAAATTATCCATATATTTGGTTTTATGCGCATATTTTATAGTATTTACATCCAGTGACTAGAAACACGATAGTTGGTTTCGTTGTCCGAGTTAGAATAAGTGTTGTACAGCATAAATGACCGTGAACAGATGATACATTTAAGTAAATAGCGTTATTGCATGACATAATTTGAAAAGCGACATTAATATCTATCATATAATCTAAAAAATATATTTATTTTTACACATGAAAATATTTTCTAAATTTATTTTTAGTCACATTCAATTAAAGTTAAGGAAAATTTTCACGTTTCTAAAAGAATGAAAAAAATCTGTGATCAAAGTAAAAAAAAAAAAAAAAAAAAAAAAAAAAAAAAACATTGTCAAAGAAAAATTACTTTGCAAATGTTTGAAATTGAAATTGCTTATAAACTTTAGTTAAATTAGATTTAGTACGGTGTGATTGGATTATTTTACGAATTAACTCTAAAGATTATTCTCTCATTTTTTTTTTAATTTTGTACAGGTGTGTTAGATCAGACGTCTAATGTGGTATGACACAGGAAAATATTTACAAGGATTTCTTTAGGTCATTATGTTAAATTCACATTAAATGTTTATTTACCCATAGAATATTTCCCATTGCAACAGAAAAAAAACTGTAAATTTAATAATTTTTTTGTTACGGAAAACTTTTTTTTTTTTTTTTTTTTACATTGTGGTGTTTTTTCCGAGTTTTTGAAATTATATTGTTTGTCTGGAAAATAGAGACGGAAATTATTTAAATGTTTATTACGTATTATGAGAAAATTAATATATGAAACAATGTTCCCACATGAATAATTATCAGAATTTCTAATTATTAAATATATATATATATATATATATTGAATATATTTTATAAGAAAATATTTAATTATTTTGTAATGTTTCTTTTATTATATTTCCAACATTATCAGAATATTATTACAGAAGCATGGTCATTTAAAATTATTTATCAGGTATTGAAAATTCAATGAATAAATGTCGCTGCGAGCAAATGAAGGCAGAAGTCCAATGAAGGCAGAAGCAGAAATTATCCTCCAGCATTGACACGAATTTTAATTTTCAGCCAAATCACGCTATATAAAATCTATCAAATGGTTGTGTACCAGATTATCTATAAACGATGATAATTTATGACGATTATTTAACTCGATTCTAACTTATTCATTCTAACTTTAAAACTGTACTAAAAATAGAAAAAATCTAATATTCCGTAATGGTATTTACAATAAAAAATAACGGCACTGATAAGCAACGAAATAATCATATATAATACATCCAATGAATAAAAATATATGGCACTGTTCAGACTCTATTATAAAAAAAAATATGACTATGTTTTTGTATTTTACAACTTTTCCACCTTGATTATCGATCACTACGAAATGAAACTAACATTAATTATACACATAGATTCAAGAATAGCATACTAAGTCTAGAAATTTTTAATTTTTGTATTTTTCGGTTGTTGTTTTGGAATTTTTAAAGACATTTTTGTAATGTTAGCAGTAATATTGCTGTATTATTTACACAAAAAAAAATACAGACAGAAAAGAGAATTAATAGAAATATGATACATATTGTTGCCATTTGCTGATTAAAATTAAAACAAAATAAATGTTTTAATTTATATTTATTTTTTATTTTTCGCTTAGTTGGAAAAATTCAATCCTATGATATCTTTGTCAATCACTATACTTGAGTTAAAAGTAAAAGTATTTTTTGTTTCGTTGGTATAAATCAACATAATAATTTTTTGTTTGCATTCTCTTTAAAAGGTATGTAGTAGAATATGTTCATGTGACGTATTTCCTCAATTACTTAATTATTAAAAAAAAATGAAAGATTGCAATATATTCGCCTGTATGAAATATCATTTTCCGAATTTGCAGAAAAGTGTAGACGGATTGCCTCTGATAGAACACGGAGCTTTTTTAAATGATTTAGCCTTTAGTGCCGACACTATAAATTCTAGAAGAATGACGCCTACATTCACAGTCACTTACCCCGACTATGGAAGAATTCCAGGAATGTACTTCGATTACGTAAGACCACAGGTAGAAATTTAAAGAACTTACTAGTAAGTACAAAGTACAAAACTATTGACAAAGAGGAATGTAACATTTAATGCATTATATTGGACTGAAGATGGTTTGAGTTTACTGACAGCTCTTGATGTTATCTCTCTTCATGATGCCATTCACAGATACAAATTATACAAGTAAATAAAATCATATAAAATCATTAGTTAGCGTACTGTTTTACAAATTTTCTTAAATGAAAATACTGTTTTGTGCTGTGTTTCTCAACCAACCACCAGATTACTTATAGATGCTTTTATAAGAACGTTCTCTATGATAATAAAAGTGGTATGCTTTACTGGATACAAATGATGTCATATTCAATATGAATCATGTATTTTAATTTTTAAAACCGAAATATTTTATATGCGTGACAAATTATGTTATTTTCATTCCACCAGTTTTGAAATATTTCAACATATGCTGTGTACCTTTGAAAATACCGTCGCTGAAATCGCACACCGAGCGACATTTTACTGTAATTTACAGTGCCATTATAAGAGAGAAATGAAATACGCACATGGCGTTTACTCAGATTAAACGATCGATAGGCAAACTCTCCAAGTTTTTATCTGAAATCCTCTCGGCCAATCCAAGTTTCGTTTTTTTGTTTACAAATAAGTCACAGTTTTTTAAAGACTATCTACTATAATTGCATCGAAATCGTGTAATTAAAAAGATATATTTTTTTTGTAATTTTTAGTCAAACTAAATTTTAAATATATAATTTCTCATTTATAATAAGAAATTTAATAAAACTAGTATTAAAAATAATTTTTTAATGTAGAGAAAAGGCAATCTTTTATCCTAAATATCGAAAGATGTCATACAATGGAAATGTATATTTTGGGATTATGTCTCCTTTCAAATTATGTTAAAAACATACGCTTAAGAGAGAGTTTCCATATTGATATTGTAACAAATAATTTTAAATATTAATACTATTACCTAATTTTGACCAATATTTGGAATCCTCGTACATTTTACTGCCAAATGGGAAGTCATTCGGTAAAATAATTTAGGAATTATGCAGATATAAGGCTTGGAACTCCTAATTTTTTATTCATTTTTTAATAGTTGCAAGATAAATTTCAATGCGAACATTTTCTTAAGCACAACTCATGAGCTGTAATTTTGGATTCGCATGTTTAATGCTTCTAGAAAACGATTTTTAAAAAAAATATATAGGTTATAATACATATTGTTTTTCGAATATTAATTTTTAAAATAATCTATATTTTGAAATTGATATTTGAAAATATATATATATATATATATATTGTAACCTAAAAGTATTTTCATAATAATGTCTTTCTTTCAGCTTCAAATATACGAATACAAAATTGCAGCTCATACCGCCAATCGATTTTTGAGTTATTTATTAAAACTATCTACAGATAAGTAGCAATTACAAAATATTAGATAAGTAACAATACAAAAAATATATATAACATTGGGATATCCAAAGTTCACATCCGCACAATTGCTAAACAGCATGACTGAATGATTTAATGTTTTGTATTTGAAATTGAAATTTACAGGAGAATAGAAACACGATTAGAAAATCTGTGTGCGTATTGAAAATTTTGAAGTTTGTTACGATATCAACATGATGACGACCATCTGAGCTAATTTTTTTAACATAAATTTTAAAAAGATTTGATTCCAAATCGAATGGCTGTATTTTTTTCTCTTTGTGACTTTTTGGCAATTAAATTAGTATACGGTCTACTTTTTTTTTTTTTTTTTTTTTTTTTTTTTTTTACACGGACAGCACATTACCTGCTAGCTATTCTACAATATAACATTAAAGATTATTATTTTTTAAAATTAATTTGTATTCAACATTTAATATTTTTCATTTTGTTCATAAAATATCATTAAAATTATATATTTAACATGAAAGAATGTATATTTGCCTTTTAAAACAAGCTGTCGTTTTACACAGAGTTTTCTCTACGTTTAAAGCAAAATAGTAAAACAAAATTATTCCGTCAGTCTTTGCTGCATGAATGCTATATGTTACTTTCGGAGTGGTCTAAAGTTAAAATTTTAATTACTATACTGCCACCAAATTCTGACGCGATTGCCTCGGCAGTTCCAGAGTTTTTTCCACAGGTAGATTTCTCCGATTAAATAAACCTAAGAATATTAATTGGGAAAACTGTTAACAAGAAATTGAAGCAGTTGGAAGGTATTATATATTTGAAATTATCGTTGTTTTATTTCAAATCAGTGGGCAGAGTTATACGAAAGGAAAAATCTATTAACTGAAGAGTATTAGCTGAATATACATGTTGTTAAAGCATCGACTGCGTACTGTGTATATATATCTATAAATATATATACCCATGGCATTTAAAAAGTTATTTTAGTAATCTGTTGTACATATAAATTTCTAAATACCTGTACAGTATTTTTTTCACATTGTTTAAACGAATGAATAGTTATGATATGATCCGTTTAAATATGATATGATTCATTTATACAGCACTTATCAAAACCTTTTCTCTTTTACTCTTTAAATAATTACCGTTTTTCTAGTACAAACAGATTTTAATAGCACACCATTCATAAATTTTAATTTAAAACGAGATTACTATCATATTATAAAATGATCATATGTAAATCTTAATTATGTTCTTTCAAATAGCGAAATATATTAATTCGCTTATATTTCATGTATGTTTGGCATTTATATATAAATATTATATTCAGTGATCTGGAATGACTATGATTCGATAAACGGTTTATAGATAGATTGTTCAGTGTTTGAAAAGATTTAGTGCATCGATGTATAAAATATTCATAAATTATGAGTATTTATGTGTGTGGTGATGCATATAAAACTTAATATATCTAAATTATTATTGCATTAGATTTTCTAATTTTTAGTTATTATTATTACTGTATGTACCATCACTATTTCTGGCTATTTTTTTATTATTATTATTACTGCTTTTTAAAGGGGCAAATGATAAATTAAATAATGTACAGAAATAGATATAGCGGAAGGTGGAGTAATAAGAGGGAAACGGGGTAATAAAAGACAAAGTATTCTTAAATCTTACTGCAGTGAGAAAACATTCTTTTAAAAAATACATTCCATGACTTTAATGAAGCAGTAATAATTTTTCTGGAAATTTTATAGCCTTGTTCCGTTTTTTATAAATTTCCGCAGTTTTTCGAAAATTTCCTATCTTTTATAGCACCACAATAGATAATTTAAGATCGGTCTTCTAACATTCATGCAACGGCTATATTAAAATTTATGATGGTTAATTTCATAGATTTAGAAGAAAAAAACTCTTTCGCCAAAGCTTGTCAGATTGAAAAGACAAAATTTTGTATCTGAGTTATAGAAAACTAAACATATATCTTGATTTATAAAATAAAATTTCTTCAATTGCGTCGTAATATAACACATATCTACAGATATAATTTTGATGCAAAATATAAATGTATACACAAAAAGAATAGACAAAAAATGCTAAAAGTTCGCTCAGAAAAACAAAAATCTCATGTTTCTTATTACCCCACCGTTCCCTATAAAATACAATAAAAAAATGCACTGTAAAATAGTGTTGAATTACTATTGTAGATCAAAAGAAGCTAAAGGGTTAAAATAAGTTTGGTAAGTATTATGGTTATGGTAAGATTTTTGGCTATGGAAAATCTGCTTTTTAAACGCAGCTAACTACATCCAGTGTAAAAATCTATAGAATGTCATTTACATATCAAGCACACACACCATGGATTGCCAAATACGGTCTCCAGGTCACCACTGGCGATCAAGTTTTTTTTTTTTTTTTTTGGTGACCAGGTTTTTTTTTTATCTGGTGACCAAGTTATTCAATCTGGCGACGTTATTATTATTATTATTAGTGTTATTATTATTATTATTATTATTATTATTATTATTATTATCATTGTTATCATTATTTTTATTATTATTGTTATTATTATTATTTTTTTTATTTATTAATATTATTTTTATTTTGTATAAAAATTTATCTAAGAAATGAACGGTAACGGCCTTTTTTCTCTCCCTTGAATATTAAGAAATAAACTTAAAAACTATATTCAAACAAAATATGTTCTTAACATTTATTTCTAATTGGGCAAAAATAAGTTCATCAACTTCAAATTTTAAAATAATAAAATCAGAAAAACTGACTTACTTCATCAGGAAAATGGGCAAAATATTTTCCAGCTTCACAATCTTATCAATGCCCGCCCTGAACACATATCGATTTTGTAGCAGTCAATCATCCAGACATTTGAAGCATTTGGCAATCAGCATTTTTCGAACATGCCGGTTAAAGCCTGTACAGTATTGCTTTTCTTTCCTTTTTTTACGGAGATATATAATTTTGAAAATTTTCATCAGAAAACGTAAATATTATTTTTTGAAATTATGTACTATTCTAAACTATATAGTTAATACTTCCAAATTATGCTTGTTATTACTTTTTTTCTCAATTAATTAAAAAAAATGTTTTCTGAAAATCAATAACGGGGGAGGGGGAGGGGTAGATAATTTTTACTGGCGACGAGAATTTTTCGTTGGTTACCAGATTTCAATAAAAATAGATGTGTTTTATATAAATATCTATAAGAAAACTGCCCAGAAGGTAGAAACATACCTTAAAATTACATTTTAAATACTCTGTAATGCTTTGTCGTGATGTGCCATTTCCTGAAGAGAATATCAAATTAATCACTGTATTAATAGTTATTGTGATCTTCCATTTTATTTGATCTGCTTTTCTCATTCAGGCAGGCCTTCGTATTTTCGTCCCGTCGTACACAAATTCCGATGTGTAAACTGTGACGCTTTGTTGTGACATACCTTTACCTTAAAAGGATATCAAATTCATATATGTTATGTGGTCACCCACCATGTTTGTTAAACTTTTCGTATCCATGCCTTATGAACTAATGAGTAAATTTTATATTTTATGAGTAAATTTTTGGCATATAAATCATAATGAAATAAATATATATTTTCGTACCGTCGATCACAAATTCCGATGCGTAAACTGTGACGCTTTGTTGTGACATACATTTACCTTAAAAGGATATCAAATTCATATATGTTATGTGGTCACCTACCATCTTTGTTAAACTTTTTGTATCCATGCCTTATGTGCTAATGAGTAAATTTTATATTTTATGAGTAAATTTTTGGTATATAAAAAATTAGTTATTTTACGTTGACCTAGATTTGGTGTGAAAAGTAAATAGTTTTTCATTCTTTCTTTCTTTTTAGGTGCGTTCGTAATTAAATAAATACGTAGCACCTATAGTCGTCGTCTGGTCAGTCCGTCTGTCCGTCTGTCCGCATATAACAGGGCAACAACTACCCATCCGAATGATTTGAATTTTATATAATCGATGCAGAATTTTGTCGAGTCATTTCACATTTGATGAAAAACGAATCAAAACTTATTAAAAAGGTATTTATAAATGTTTTCTTCATTCTATTAAATCCTGTCATACGTAATTAATTCAATGATATCCCATAATAGGTAAGGATTCTAGGTAGCGATGGTGATTAGGTAATATTTAAGATAAAGTAATATTATTTCTGTGTTACCGAATTTAAAAACGGATTTTGTATTCTAAAATTGTTTAATTATAGCAATCATATAATCTACCGACAGTTTTTTGGATCGGTGTTTCCGGATAAATAGATATTAAATGGAAAAAGAGTCAAAATGTGGATTTCAATTTCTTAAATTTTCAAAGCTAGGCTTAAGTTTCCCATCGGAATTTTCCGTAAATGTCAACAACAGATAAAATGTTGCCAAATTAAAATGTACTTATTATATTACAAAAATTAATCCTATTATAAAAACAGATGACATAATTCATTTCAGTATTAATACCGATGATATTTTTTACATTGCCTGGTATTGGATATTTGCGCATAGTATAATTTTAATGTAACAGAATTGTAATTAATTGTTTGTCAAAGTGCATTGAAACTTAATTTCATAAAATGTAATGAATATCTATAATATGAAAATCTGCACATAAAATAAATTTTGAATTCATGCCTTTTTGCATAATAGTGCAACAGCTATTGCACCAAGATCTGAATATTTATAAAACTAGTTATGGTAACGAAGGCGTGTGGTAACTCATTTATCACGTTTGACGTACAATTTCCAGCTTGTTGTTTTCACATTTTTATTTTATTTTGTTATTTATTTCAAAATTTCTTTCTTTGTTAAATGTTATACAGGGAAAATATGATATTACATTTTAAAATCTATATATTAATGCGTAAGTTTGTTAATATTGCTGTAAACATTTAATCATATTAGAATTGCACAAAATTGGTTTTTAATTTTTTCACTGATAAAAATGTGTTAAAATAAAATATTTCAATGGAAGAGATCCATTATATTAAAGTATGCATGGCAAAATATAGACGAATAAAGTATTGAATAAATAATTCGACGAGTTCGTAATTGTGTAACTCAAACAAAATACTAGCTTAATATTCAGAGATGTGATTCTGTAAATTCATGTTTATATATATAAACATTAAAATGAGAACATGACTATTTGGAAAATATTGTAATAGTTTATTCCTTGCAGAAGAACAAATAAACACTTTACATATTATAACCATATGTCACTTTTCCATAAAGATACAGATATTTTGACTTGAAATACAAATAATTTTTGAAATAAAAGGAAACAGTCTAATCTTTTAGAGATTTATAAATGCCTAACTTTGTGCATTTAAGAAATATATATATTTATAAATTCTAAAACCTTAAGTAATTTTTCAAATACTTTTATGAAATACGTTTGAATTACAAAAATCTGTATTTGAAAATTATATACAATCCAATACATAATTCAGTAATATTTGCAAGATTTCTTACGTATCTGCTTTAAATACTAATGCTTTAATTATTAGGCAGTAATTTAATTATTTTTTTATTTAAGTAACGCTAGAATTTTATATTAAACGTATAGAAAATCAATTTAAATATTTTATAAGTATTTGTTTAAAACTATTACATTACCTTTTTCATAATATTCACCTCTTCTACACCAAATTTACCATTGATTTTCTGCGAATAGTTTTCTGTTTCTAAGTCGATAGAAAAAAGGTAGAAAATTAAAGATTTGAATTTAAAACAGATCAGGTAATATTATAGAAATAAGGTAATTTTCATACATGTTTATTAAATATTTCTGCTCAAAGTGTTAATTATAAAATTTTAGACAATGTTAAACAAATAAATTTTTTTGTATATTTCGTTGTTCGGTGTCGTTCGCCTTGATCGTTGATGCATTTTTATGAAAATGGTTTTTATCTCTAATGAAACCGAAACATGTCAAGTAGTTTAATTGATCACATATGTATTTTGTGTGACACCTTACTTATGTAAAATAAAGTTTTATGAGTTTATATGTTTATGAAAAGGCGATGTTCTCTTTTATATTTTAGGATTTAAAAAACATTTTTAGCGTTATTAAATAGTGTAAAAATGGAAATAACCTAAAACTACTCATTTAATATTAATGAACATAAAATGCAATCCACCAAACTGTCAGAAATGGATACTCAAATCCTACGAAATTTTCTTTGTTTTTGACGAAACTGTTTCCTAGGAAAAGCTCCGAGCGAATATTTCGTCAAATAAATTTGCATCCTCAAAAAAGTCAGGAAATTAATTTCGTCAAATTGCTTGTTTGAAAGTGTAATATAAAGGCCGATGGCACCATCTATTGACAATTTTAGAAGCTGCTGTAATTGGCAGGGGGGAAATTTTTACATCGCTTTTCTCAACTATTCAAGGGGATTCGAACGCGTAACCTTTGGCGTGGGAGACCAACGCGTTACCTGTTTCGCCAGTGGGGCCTTGTGTGAATTTGATTTTAAATGTATCTACGGGATGTTGATGTGTTTTTATATTTTTAAATGGTAGACTGTATTTTTATCGGCGCAATAATTTCTGCATGTTTTAATTATTAAGGCTAGGTTATTATTATGGTTTTTCTATGGTTTATAAATAATTAGAATATGGCTTGATTAATATAATTTATCAGAGAAATTTCCTTTGTTCAATGAATGATTAGAATATGGTCTAGTTAATTTGTTAGTCAGAAATAATAAATTTTGAAATGCATATTGGAGGAGAGATAATCAGTTTTATAATATAGTTACGATTTTAACACGTTACTGTTTATAGAGGGGAAAGGGATTAGTTATGCATATTTTAAATTTGATTGTTATATGAATATATTTCTTAAATAAAAACTAGCTCCTGAATTTATGTATTTATTTATTTATTTATTTTTTGAACGATTTTGTAACAACAATAATAATCTGGCCGTGAATGGGGAAACAGTTTCGTCAAATATTTGAGTTTCCATTTAATTAAAAATCACTTAATTTTGAGACGAAATGATTGTAAAAAATGATGAAATATAGCTCAAGACTTACTGAATCATCAAAAGTGAGAGTTTTATTTTTGACAGTGAGGAAACAGTTCCGTCAGATATTTGAGATTTCGCGTTTCGTCAAAAACTACGTGACTCTGTGACGAAATGATTGTCAGAAATAACGAAATAATGCTCAAGGATTGCCCAATCGTCAAAATTGAGTGTTTTATTTCTGAGAGTGCAGGAAATTGTGAACTATTTTTAAACACGTACAGCCTTACACGACATTAAAAAAAAATAATAAATCAATATTTGCATTGTAACGGTTGAAGTTGGCTATGCACGTTGATTAATTCTCTATTTCATATAGAGACTGAGGATGATTTGTGAAATTTTATTTTTATCCTTTTTTATAAAAAATCTGATTACTGTTTTTACGAAAACATATAAGTATGTTAAATTATGTTGAATGGTTTATATGTATAGTATAAACTAGGGTTTCTCAAAGTGTTGTATTTGTACCACTTGGGATCACGCATACGACGCAACACAGATAATTGAGTCAGAATAAAAATGGTTTTTCTTCTCATTGACTGTTTTTGAAAAAAAAACAGACTAAATGTTCTTAAAAGTCTGAAGAAGAATTTCCTTCAGGCAAAATAACACCAAACCATGCAAGAAATATGTAGCAAGGGTGAAAAACCTGCTAACTGTAGAAGTTCATCTTAAATATAGAATAAAAATTATGTTTCATTCCATCCATATATTGATTTCTTGTTTTCATTTTCTTAATTATGATTCTCAACTAGATATCACAATGAAGTAAAACTTTCTCATCTTTTAATTTTTTTTAAATTGAAAACATTGCATCTTTGAATAAATAAATTTCATTTTAAAAACTTTAAAATGAAAGATATTCTGTCAAATACGTTGCTCAGTGTTATACAATTCTAATTAATTTATTTCTTCATCTAATTGACTAATTTGGAAAAAAAAACAGACTAAATGTTGAAGTCTAAAAAAGAATATCCTTCATCAAAATAATATCAAACAATGCAGGAAATATGTTGCAAGGTTGAAAAAACTTGCTAACTGTAAAAGTTCATCTTAAATCTATACTAATATTATAAAGGAGTAAAGATTGTTTGTTTGTTTGTTTGTTTGTAGGGGGTAATCTCTGGAACTACAGAACCGATTTCAAAAGTGATGGAGGCAAATTGATGGTGACAACCTCTGCTCCAACATAGGCTATATTTTATGTCGGTGCCATTGACCTCAGGGGGATGCAGGAGCGAAAAACTTTCTAAAATTGCGATTTTTTGCATACTGAAGTAGCTAGAAATTTGAAATTTGGCATTGTAGTTACTTATAAGAGGTAAATGCTCTCTAGGAACAAATTAAAAAAAGTTCGAAATTTAAAAAGGGTGAAATAGGCCAAAAGCGTTCTAAAAACATTCTAAATTACAATTTCTATGGAATCTCTGGAACTACAGAACTGATTTCAAAACTGATGGGGGCAAATTGGTTTTGACAACCTCTGCTCCAACATAGGCTATATCAGGTAGCTTTCAATACAAAAAAGTATAAAGCTACCTATTGCAGCCGTTCGGAGGAAAGCAGTTCCGGAAAATTTCGATATATTTTCACCGATCATGACCCCCAGACCCCAAAACCACCCTCCGCTCAAATGTTGATTTATATATATAGATATAGCCAAATATATATATATATATATATATATCTGACCCATGTCATACGATAACGCTCGTATTTATAAATCGATTTTGATGAAACTAATTGTGTGTATTACGCTCACCCATGTCTCGACCGAGTTCGTTGGCCAGTTTGGACCGCAATTTTGTTTCAAAAGGGCGGCCATTTAAAAATTTAAAACTAAAATAAATATACAAAAAAGTTAAAAATCGAAATTTATTTTTTAATTAAGTGTTAGGCCTTGATACGAGGAATCCAGAGCGTTTTATGGTTTAACTCTATCTTAAAAAATGGCTGAGATAGAGCAGTTTCAAATTCTAGGGTGGCTGACATTTTGAAACAAGACAGCACATTACAAAAATTTTCATTGTTGTAATCATTTTCAAAATCATACGCTTAAAACTATATATTCATATCCGTTAGCGCCAAATTCTCGCCAAACTTGGCGACATTTGGCGAAATATCGCTAAATTTGGCGACCAAAATAAGTCTTCATAAATGAAGCCAATTTGGCTATTACTCAATAATTTGGCGAATTTCTTATTCATATTCAGTATTAACGAATCTCTTGTAAATGTTTTCTTTGCATTTTAACTTGCTGTTTTCGAGTAACATTAGCTAAAATTTTAAAACGAAGATATAGGAAAGCTACCTTTTCCTCCCGGTACAGGCCGGAAGGATTTTTTTATGTCGGTGCCACTGACCTCAGGGGGGTGCAGGAGCGAAAAACGTTCTAAAATTGCGATTTTTTGCATACTGAAGGAGCTAGAAATTTGAAATTTGGCATTGTAGTTACTTATAAGAGGTAAATGCTCTCTAGGAACAAATTAAAAAAAAATTCGAAATTTAAAAAGGGTGAAATAGGCGAAAAGCGTTCTAAAAACATTCTAAATTACAATTTCTATGGAATCTCTGGAACTACAGAACCGATTTCAAAACTGATGGTGGCAAATTGGTTTTGACAGCCCCTGCTCCAACATAGGCTATATTTTATGTCAGTGCCACTAGCCCCAGAGGGGTGCAGGAGCGAAAAACGTTCTAAAATTGCGATTTTTTGTATACCGAAGGAGCTAGAAATTTGAAAGTTGGCATGGTAGTTACTTATAAGATGTAAATGCTCTCAAAGAACAAATTTGAAAAAATGAAATTTAAAAGGGTGAAATGAGTGAAAAGCGTTCTAAAAACATTCTAAATTACAATTTCTGTGGAATCTCTGGAACTATAGAACCGATTTTCAAAGTGATGGTGGCAAATTGATGGTGACAACCCCTGCTCCAACATAGGTTATATTTTATGTCGGTGCCACTAACCCCCCGTGTGTGCAGGAGCGAAAAACGTTCTAAAATTGCGATATTTTTTATACTGAAGGAGCTAGAAATTTGAAATTTGGCATAGTAGTTACTTATAAAATGTAAATGCTCACTAAAAACAAATTTAAAAAATGCGAAATTTAAAAGGGGGGAAATAAGCGAAAAGCGTTCTAAAAACATTCTAAATTACAATTTCTATGGAATCTCTGAAACTACAGAACCGATTTCAAAAGGGATGGAGGCAAATTGATGGTGAAAATCCCTGCTCCAACATTGGCTATATTTTATGTCGGCGCCACTAATCCCAGGGAGGTGCAGGAGCGAAAAACGTTCCAAAATTGCACATTTTTATACTGAAAGAGCTAGAAATTTGAAATTTGGCATTGTAGTTACTTATAAGATGTAAATGCTCTCTAAGAACAAATTAAAAAAAATTCGAATTTTAAAAGGGTGAAATAAGCGAAAAGCGTTCTAAAAACATTCTAAAATACAATTTCTATGGAATCTCTGGAACTACAGAACCGATATCAAAAGTAATGGTGGCAAATTGATGGTGACAATCCCTACTCCAACATAGGCTATATTTTATGTCGGTGCCACTAACCCCATTGGGGTGCAGGATCGAAAAAATTGCGAAAATTGCGTCTTTTTTATACTGTTGGAGCTAGAAATTTGAAATTTGGCATTGTAGTTACTTATAAGATGTAAAAGCTCTCTAAGAATAATAATAAAAAAATCGAAATTTAAAGAGGGTGAAATGAGCGAAAAGCGTTCTAAAATCATTCTAAATTACAATTTTTATGGAATCTCTGGAACTACAGAACCGATTTCAAAACTGATGGTGACAATCCCTGCTCCAACAGCCTCTTTAATAAAAAGCTATGCGATGCTGACGACTGGGTTTTTCGCTGATTGTTGCCACAGATTAATCTCGGATAATGAAACCTTTGAAATTGCTGAAAAAAATAATAGCTCGAAAAGTATTTGTCAGAAAATTGTTAGACAAACTGAGTTTGAAAGGTACAAAATTATATTTTTCTTGATATAAATTTCAAATCTAATGATTATGCCGTTTTTCAAATATTGAATTTCAAAAATTATCAAATTTTATAATGGAGTACCATAGCGAAACCTTCATGCGTAAAAAGATAATGATAAGGGTGACGTGTCCTGATGTGTCTATTGGCACGAGTCACAAATTATAGTGACTTAATTTATTCTTATTATTCTGTTAAAATATAAGAGTGAATTATGAAATGTCAATATTTTTTTTTATTAAAAGTTCGTTAAGAGAAATTGACCAGCGTAGCGGGCGTAGCTTGCTAGTATAGAATAAAAATAATGTTTCATTGCATCCATTCATTGATTTCTTGTTCTCATTTTCTTAATTACGATTCTCACATGTAAAAAATTGTGCACGCTGAACACGACAATTTCTTCAAGGGGTACGCTAGACATAAAAGTTTGGGGATAATTTGTATAAACTGTTAATAAATAATTTTATAACTTACTATTTATATGACTGAACTGTTATAAAAAGATGATAATAATAATTCTTAGATTTTTTTTTTTTGTTTAAATAAACACATTTTAATTTATACTTAAAAGAAGAAAAGAAGTGTGCGCTAAAAGAAAATGTATTTTATTATTTAATTTTAAATAAAAAAGTATGTTTAAATTACGTTTCTCAGATATGAAAATTAAAAATAAATATATATATATTTAATAATAACATGGATAAAACATTGGATACATGATTTCACATGTTTTAATTGTGTAAAACAACTATGAAAATTTCCCAATTGAATACTTTGGAACTGTTATTCCTTTTCTGTAACTGTACTCCTAGATACATACAACAAAAAAATAAGAATATTTCTAGTTGGAAAATATGTACTATAATTTATTCGAAGCATGAAAACAAAGAAGAATTATATTTATGTGTCATCTGTTTTGATGTCACGTTTTCTATACAGATAAAGATGTTTTGTATTCAAACCTGACTAGATATCACAATGAAGTAAAACTGTCTAATCTTTTAAAGTTTTTTTAAATTGAAAACATTGCGTCTTTGAATAAATAAATTTCATTTAAAAAACTACAATGAAGGATATTTTGTCAAATACGTTGCTCAGTATCATGCAATTATTTTATATATTTAATAGTTATTTTCAAAATTTGAAATTTAAGAATATGTATTTAGTATTTAATCATATATTTTCTGTACCTATCTTAATTATTAAAGTATTTAATAGACAGGAAGTGTGTAGATTATTTAGGTATTTATCAAACAAGAGTGATAAATTTTTAAAAAATGTCTTGTCTAGTTTGTTAAAAATAATTTGGATGGTATTAATTAAAAACAATTAATTGAAATTTTTTAGCTTTTACAAAATTTCATTGTTTTGTTTATCGAATATTTTTAATTTTAAAGTATATGGAAAAATACAGTAATGCTGATTTGATGTTAAAATAATTAATATTTTTTGCATATTTTTGTCAATATTAATAGAGTAAATTGTTCAAATGACAAAATCATTGCATCTGTATAAATGAAATCTCTCTCGCTCTATATATATGTATATTTAATTATTTATTTTACTTATTTTACTCTTTGAAACTTCTTTTTCTTTTCTGACAAAATATTTTTGGCATGACTTATGAATAAAATCACAAAGTGTTCAATATGTATGAATATGCAAAATATTATATTTCTTTTTATTCTCTTTAAAATATTTTTACCTTTTGGCCTAAAAAAACAAATTTTCGACAAGCCCTTGTTGCACAAACTGCACTCCGATACGATAATTGCCCCACCAGTGGCTGAGAGGTTCTGCTCTCGAAGCTGGTAGACGGGAGGTGATGGGTTCGATCCCAATCGCGCCCGTCGGCCTAATCGTTTGGAGTTTCCGTGGTTTTCTTCGAGCCGTGGATTTATCCATGCGTAAATACGGGTTAGGTTCCCTTAGAAAGACCCCCACGAAGGGCACTCCCCCCGGGCCTATATCCCTAGTGTAGATAATTGGCCGTCATTAATCAACCCAACCCAACCCGATACGATAATTTGTTAACTGTTTATAAGTTTTCGAAAGTCGAACGGATATATGTGATATCTTGGTTATATATATAGATCTACAAGCAGATATAAATAAAATAATATATGACTGTAACAGAAAAACGTGACTTTTATTGTGGAATGTGATTTTCAATGATTTCAGTGAAAATTCTTCACCGGGAAAAAAAAATAAGAATTATGTTTAAATTTTTTTTTAATGCTTTCTGAACTTGGAACCTTATTTAAGTCATGCAATCTGATTGTACAACAATAATGAACGGTTAAAAAAGCCGAAAAGTGAATTACGTTGTTTATAGTTAAGAGATTTTTTTTCTACTAAAATGAAATTTAAGGATAAAACATTTTGATTTTTTTTAAATTTAATTTTAACATTTAAGGGGACAGGGGACCTTCAAACTCATTTTTTTATTTTTTTTCACTTTAAATACTATTTAAGGACACACTATATGCATTATGGCATGTATTTATCACACCAGAATTTTAAAAAAAAATTTGGAGAAAAATAAGGAATTTTTCTGAATTTCTTAAGCGTTACGCAGAATTTTTCAAAATGTCCCATGCGCATTCCATATCAATTAAAATCATCAATATTTTTATGCAGGTTTGGTTTATATATACAAATAAAAATTGGCATCAAATTTTATATATTTGAATATAAAGTTTTAAAAAAATATATATCAATATTTTTTTAAGTTTTCCGCATTCTTGCATCATATTTTTTCAATTAACTATCTTTAAATTTTTCAATTATACCTCATTTCAAAAAACCATACCAAGTTTTATGACAAATATAATGACAAATAGCTACAAAAAATTTCAAACTATTCAGATGAAATAGTATGCGCATGGAGCATTTTGAAAAAATGGAAACCGACAAAATTTTCGAAATGAGAAAAACAATTTTAAAGTTTTAGTATTGGTAAACATAAGAAAATATACCCTGAAACGGACTAAAATCATATATATGCAAAACCTTTACATGTTTAATGAATGATTCCACCAAAATAATTATTTATAACCCCCCCCTCCCCTCCCCCCTGTTGAGTGTCTGAAAAAATTCATTTTTTACTGCGATTAAGTAATAAATTTTAAGATTTTTCTTCGCAACCAATTATAGAATTTCCAGTGTCATCTTTTTACAGATTACTAAAATTCTGTATTCTCGCCCCCCCTGCCCCCCTTCCACCCCCCTTGAAAAAATTAATTTTTTCTGCGATTGGCTAATAAAGTTCGAGATTTTTCTTCACAACCAATTGATGAATTTTTTGGTTTCATCTTGAGAGAGATTACCAAAATTCTCGATTCTCCCCCCCTCCGCCCCCACCTGTTGAGTGACAGAAAAAATTCATTTTTTACTGCGATTGACTAATAAATTTGGAGATTTTTCTTCGCAACCAATTATTGAATTTCTCAGTTTCATCTTTTTACAGATTACTAATATTCTGCATTTTCGCCCCCCCTGCCTCCCCTTGAAGAAATTCATTTTTTCTGTGATTGACTAATAAAGTTTGAGATTTTTCTTCGCAACCAATTATAGAATTTCTCAGTTTCATCTTTTTACAGATTACTGAAATTCTGTATTCTCGCCCCCCCTGCCCCCCTTCCACCCCCCTTGAAAAAATAATTTTTTTCTGCGATTGACTAATAACGTTTGAGATTTTTCTTCACAACCAATTGATGAATTTTTCGGTTTCATCTTGACACAGATTACCAAAATTCTCGATTCTTCCCTCCTGTTGAGCGACTGAAACAATTCATTTTTTTGTATGATTGACTAATAAATTTTTAGATTTTTCTTCGCAACCAATTACTGAATTTCTCAGTTTCATCTTTTTACAGATTACTAAAAATTCTGTATTCTCGCATCCCCTGCTCCCCCCCCCCCCTTCAAAAAATTCATTTTTTCTGCGATTGACTAATAAAGTTTGAGATTTTTCTTCACAACCAATTGATGAATTTTTCGGTTTCATCTTGAGACAGATTACCAAAATTCTCGATTCTACCCCCCCAGCCCCCCCCCCCTGTTGAGTGACAGAAAAAATTCATTTTTTACTGCGATTGACTAATAAATTTTGAGATTTTTCTTCGCAACCAATTATTGAATTTCTCAGTTTCATCTTTTTAAAGATTATTAAAATTCTGCATTCACGCCCCACCCCTCCCCTTGAAAAAATTCATTTTTTCTGTGATTGACTAATAAAGTTTGTGATTTTTCTTCACAACCAATTGATGAATTTTTCGGTTTCTTCTTGAGACAGATTACTAAAATTCTCGATTCTCCCCCTTCGCCCCCCCCCCCTGTTGAGCGACTAAAAATTCATTTTTTAGTGCGATTGACTAATACATTTTGAGATTTATCTTCGAAACCAGTCACTGAATTTATTGGTTTCATCTTGCGACAGATTACCAAAATTCTGGATACTCCTCCCCACCCCCCCCTTGATAAAATAAATTTTTTACTGTAATTTATTAATAATTTTTTATATTTTTCTTCGCAACCATCTGATGAATTTCTTGGTTTCATCTAGCGACAGATTAGCAAAACTTTGGAATTCTTAATTTTTCAGTCGCTCAACTGGGGGGGGGGGGTAGGGGGGGTAGGGGGGGATTTAAGAATTTTCGTAATCTGTCGCAAGATGAAACCGACAAATTTATAACGTAGTTGCGAAGAAAAAAATTTAATTTTTTCCGTTACTCGCTGTAAAAAATGTCTTTTTTTAGTCACTCAACAAGGGCGGGTGGCGGGGGGGGGGGAATCAAGAATTTTGGTAATCTGTCGCAAGATGAAACCGAGAAATTCATCAATTGGTTGTAATTGAATGAAAATTAAAAATAAACAGTTAATTAGAAGAAAAAATGCATTTGCAAATATTTGTAAGCAAACATCAGCTGATCACGACGGCCGTTTAATTAATTATAAAAATGTAAATAAAATCCGAAAAAATCATCCGATTGTAATTATTTAAGTTGGAGATGAAAGCTTACATGGAGCTTTATTTTTTGGGGACAAGAAATTTTTTTCGAAAATTTGAGCGATTTTGCTGATTTTGAAGGTCCCTTGTCCCCTTAATGGCTTTAATGATATTTATTAAATTGATTTTAATGTTACGTTACGAGATATGATCATTAACAGAGATTGCGAAATTACAGTATAAATTATTTTTACGGCCTCTATGCATACACTGCAAAAAAAAAAAGGCGTTCATTTTGCAGTATAATACTGGCACCCCAGCTGCAATATTATACCGTAAAATTAACAGTAATAAACAGTATAATAAGCAGTAATACGCTACCGTGCATGCGCTGTTTATATTTCATTTTACGGTATAATACTGGCTGCTGGTGTGCTAGCATTATACTGTCATATCAACACTTTTTTTTTGCAGTGTAGAGCATATAGGGGTACAAGTGTAAAATATTCTTAACAGGATCATGATGTTTTGTGCTATATCTGGTCCCCATACAATTATCATCTTTGTTCCTATGCCAACAACTGTGTAATGGACTACTGTTTAAATAAAGCAAATTTTTAGTATTAAATAGTAATTTACACAGTACAATCGACAGATAATCATATTAATGTTGATTTTATGATTTCATTAAAATTTTCAATGTAATATTAATAATTTGTTTTGACTGAAATGAACTGCTTCGTATACTCTTGGAATTAATTTCATTTTAAGTTTCAATGCGTTAAACAGAGAAAAATAAAAAAAAAATCCTAAATGTATTTTGTATTGTTTTTAACATCTAGAGAATCGAAAGCAGTAAGCGACTACAGGTATGTAACACAAATACTTTAAATTGCTTTCGGTTTTCTTTTAATATTATAGATTAATACTTTACTACAGGTAGTTTTGTCAGTATGCACTAATGTTTCAAATAATGACTATGTAAAAGTGAGAGTGACTTAAACTGTATAAATGTTTATATAAAGATATAAGTATATATAAAATATTGGGATACAAACTCGAGTTTCAGAATTGCAATATTTATTAGGAAGTTAAGTGATAAAATATTATTATACAAATATCAAAAAGTATCTGTACTTATTTTAATAAAAAATATAGCATTAATATCACAATTTCAATACCTAAAACTAATTATTGAGGATGTTAAAAAAAAAAAAATTCTCCCCGTCAATATTTTTCAATATTAAAAATCACTATTTATGTTGTATATTATATTATTTAAGTTTTTAAAGTAATTTATAAAAGTTGCTAAACGTTCAAAGATTAATTAGTAAAAAATTCTATAAAAATTCTAAGAATCCACATTTTAAAAGTCGCCAGTTTTTAGTTGTTTCAACTTATCATAATGTTCCAGTTACTCTTGCAATATTTATGCTTGGAACCGTTTGTCCTTTAATTGATAACTCTGTTTGTTCTCAATTATACTGTTTCTTTCTATCTTTTTTCTGATTTTATGTTATTTTTGCATTAAATGTTATGTATTCACAAATATTTAAAAAAAAAAAAATTATAACCATATTGTACTGCTGATTCAGATAACTGCATCTATTTTTGTTAAGTAACTGTAAACTTTTTTATAAGATTGCTTCACTGTTTTGTAGAATTAAAAAAAATTATTAGAGATGAATATCTGTTTTTTTCAATAAAATGAGGAAAAGTACTCGAGATCATTTACTTACCGGCTCTTTTTTTCAGAAGTTACTTACAGCATTTTGACCAATTTCCCTAGAAACAAATTTCGCTACTCCAGAGGAAGAAAGACGTGGCTGTTTGTGCTTGAAATTATACGCTAAGATAAAATCTCGCATCCCTACTTTCACTTATTTCGTGAAATCAACAAAAACCTACATTTGAGTAGCAATAAGTCATCAATGGGACTATGCAAAGTCATAAAATTTACATCATCGTAATCTCCTGTATAAAAGGCATATTATATCTTAAATTCGTGTATGTTTATTTTATTTACTATTTTTTTTATTGAAAAATGTATTACCTATAGGGCCCTAATGTTAAAGAAAATTGTGCTCGGTATTTTATTGCAGTCGAAACGACGCCCAGTCTCAACTTCATCTTATAAAAATAATAGAAGATACCATTTTTAAGTGTTAGGGGCCGAAGTATTAGGGGTGTCATTGGAGGATGATGCCCTGGCCAACTCCAAACACACATACGATCAATAGCTGCGTTGAGGCATGGCGGAACTGCAATGTGTAAAATGAGAATATCCAGTGAGGGCAATTTCTTTGCACTGCTTTGTTTTAGCACACCCTTAAAACCCTCTGACCGCAGAGCAAAAGGGCAAAATTGTAATGTTGTTTTCTCGTTGATTTTGTTTTAATACTAAAAATACATGAAATTTCAAACATGATAAAAAAACTGAACTATGTATGTGTACGAATATAAGCCTTGAGACTATTAATCGTCACTTAATGTTTTAAAAGACATTATATTCGTAGAATTATATTAATTTAAATAATGATAATATTGAAGTTAAACCTACAGCATAGTGAACGAATATATCAGTTCACGGCGGTGAGAAAGTTAAGAATTAAATTGTGTCACGTTTTGAAGACATACAACATTGTATTCTGATTTATACATTCTTATACATTCCTTCAGAGTTACTCGCTCAGTGATGTTCTTCTCTAATATCAGAATCTGTTGCACTTAAGCATGCATGATTACTGACGTTCCCGAAGATATTGTACAGTGTGTTTATAAAGTCCCGGACCCATTTTGATGTTTAATAACTAACTAGCTGGCTTCGCCCGCCAGCGGGCCACTAATTTACATCGGTGCCTCGAATTGTAGAAAATCTCGAATCTTGTAAAACCTCGAACCGGACGAACCTCCGACCCGGGTCCCCGCTGCCTTCGGCACCGTATACCGGTCGTGCTACGCACGCACCGGATAATCCCTTAATTTGCACTTTGAGTAGTATAAACCGTTAACCGAACGAACCTCCAACCCGGATCCCCGCTGCCTAATTACAAAATGCTTCTTACAGTCTAACACATATTGAAGATGAAAAACTGATACACAGTGGAAAATCCATACAAGATAAAGACAAAGGAAATGAAGGTGGTGATAAAAGTGTTTTAAGTAAGGAAGACTGTGGAAAAGAAATCATTCAGGAAGAGTTGGAAACAGCCCATCTGAATTTACAGGTACTTTCTGGAGAGAGTTCCACTCTTAGTATACCAATGACATTGCAAGAACTAACGAGCTTAACACAAGAGAAATCTCCACTACATCAATTGGAAGATATCCTAAATCAAATTGAAAGTAATTCAAAAATTTATGATGAAGACATCCGAACACAAATAGCGAACTCAATACAGCAGATAAAAGAATATCTATACTTTGAACATGAAGAAAATAACGTCCTGAAAACTACGACAAACGAACAAGAGCATCAAATAAAGGAAATGAAAACTCAAATCACTCAACAATCAAAAATAATTGACAAAATGGAAAAAGAACTTCAGAGCAAAGAGATTGAAATAACCGAAAAAATTAAACAAACATCACTTATAGAAGAAATGTTTCATACCATAAAAAATCAACAAAACTTAGTTAATAATCAAGACCATCTGGAAGATGGAATCGATTCCGAAATATCGAAAAGAGCACAACTCAAGAGTTATGCTGCTGCAATTACATCCGATCAACCTATAAAAACACCTTGCTTTAAGTACTCTAAATCAGCAATAATAATAAGAAGAAGTCAATCAACGAATATTCCCATTAATGTAATACGAAACATGTTAAATGACAAAATAAAAGGGAATAAAAAATTTAAATACATCTCATGTTCGTTAGGAAGAGATAAAAACTCGCTCATAGTCCAAACAGAATCGGACGAAAAAACAGCGGTTTTAATTGATTTTATAAATCAAATAGAAGGTTTCAGAGACTTGGCCGAAGCAGATCTTAGAGATGCTCAAAGAAAAAAGTCATTATACTGGGAATTCCAGTAGATGTGACTGAGACTGAAGTAATTGATAAGATACATCAAGAACTGGGACAGAATTTTCCTCTAGGAATAGCAAAAGTTCTCAAAAAACAAAAAATGAAAACATACCAAATAGTACTTGATGCAGAAGAACATTACGCGAAAGCATTATTTTCAACAAGAAAATTACCTATTCATTTTAATTTATGCCGTATAGAATATTACAATCCAGTGGTTAGGTGTAATAAATGTCAACGTTATGGCCATACAGTTGATAATTGTAGAAGTTATTACTTAACATGCGCATATTGCACAGGTAACCACAAAACAGACACATGCAAAATAAAAGAAAATTATGAACGTCATCGTTGCATCAACTGTGAAAGAGAATATAAAACCGCAGTAAAACCTGAAAAGATTGAAAGGCATAGTGCAAATTCTAGATTCTGCCCAATTTTTCAAAGATTGTTGCAACGAAAACAAAATATTACTATCTCCTATGATCCTTCAAAAGTATGTTCTCAGAACTAAAATCACTCAATATCTCTGATGACTCTATAGAAGATTCAACTGTAGAACCTCCAACCAATGCTACATATATAATAAATCAGACTATCCCATTGGACAATAGATATTATTTCGGAGAATCCAAGACCCCACCAAATCATTTAAAAATACTTCAAATAAACCTTAATAATTGTAAGGCTGCAAATCTCCAATTGCTGAAGTACATACATGAAAATAAAGTAGATTTAGCTTTAGTTCAGGATTATTACAAAAGTAATAACACCTTCACGGGAATCCCAATTTCATGTTCTTTCTACCATTCAATAAACCAGACGTCGGGAATACTCGTATCCAATCCCTTATTAATTCATATTCAGACTCTACAAACAAATAACAGTGTATTTATAAACCTATCACTGTCATCAAAATTCATTAAAGTCGGATCACAATATTCAAAACCGAGTGGAAATCTTGATGAAGACTTCCGAGAATGGACCAGAGTCATAGAAGATACATCGAACCTTATCCTTGGGGGTGATTTCAATGCACACCTCCAGGCGTGGGGTTATAAAAGAAATAATGCTAGAGGATATATCCTACTTGACTATCTAGCAATGAGCAGATTAACTATTATTAATGATCCTGATTCAGAATGTTCTTTTGCGCGAGACAAGTTTAAAGGCAAACCAGATTTGACCCTCTGCGGTGAACATTCAAAAAATATTATAGATTCATGGAAAATAGACTCGACATTTAAATCACTAAGTGACCATCAATATATTACTTTTACTCTGAATGTCACACCCACAATAAGAAATTTATACCGTTTCAAAACCAAATATGAAACGTTTAAAAAATTCAATAAACTGTTTCAAAAACATGAAGAAACATTACTTTCAACACTTAAAGCAGTCAATTCTGTTCCAGAGTTAGAGAAGTGGACAGAGGAATTTAATGTTATCCTTTTAAACATCATGCAAAAATCACTTAAAAAGAAAAAGTTGTCTCATGAAATTAATGTATCCTGGTATACTGACAAACTTAAAGTACAGCGAAGCCACCTAAATGCTATATATAAACTACATAAAAGAAATCCAGATTCTGTAGAACTCAAGATTAAATATAAAAAAGTCAAAGCAAAATACAAATTAGATATTAAAAAAGCTAAAATTGATTCTTGGATAACATTTTGTTCGGAAACAAACAGTAAGTATGGTACTGCTTTTAAAATTCTGAAGCAGAAATATTTAAAAAATACAGATCTCATCCACTCTGTCATGGAATCTTCAACTCAAAATGATACATACAAAGAGATTCAAGAAACGTTACTTCATTACCATTACAATACAAGCCCAGAATTCGAATCATCATTTCAAAACACAAACACACTATCAACAAAAGAATATAACAATTTTAAATTTACCCATAGAGAAATTCAATATGCAATTAACCAACAAAATAAAAAGAAAGCCCCAGGATATGATCGGGTAGATGGCAGAATTTTAGAAAATTTGATAAAAAATAATATGAAGCTTATAAAGTTATTATATAACAAATGTCTCTACCTTGGACACTTTCCAGAAACGTGGAAGAAAGGAGTAGTCATCTATTTTAGAAAGAAAAACAAAGATCCATCAAAACCTGATTCATACCGTCCAATTACACTACTACCCATGATTGGTAAAATCCTAGAAAGATTAATAGAAAATAGAACTTTAACTTATCTTGAAGCAATAAACTATCTAAAAGATGAACAGTTCGGCTTCCGTGAAAACAGAAGCACTATATCAGCTCTGGAGAGACTTAAAGAGAAAATTGCACAATTATTACAAAAACATACTTATGTGGGCATCATATCATTTGATATTACAGGTGCTTTCGATTCAATAAACTGGCACCAATTATCAGAAATAATTGATGACTCACCGTTACCCAGATACCTCAAAACCTTATTAAAAAGTTATATAAGCAAAAGAAGTATAGGCTTAAATCAATATGAATCTATAGAGTGGTTCAGGGTATTTAAAGGATGCTCTCAGGGATCCTGTCTTGGACCACTCTTATGGCTTCTTATAGCTAACTACATAATAAAAAATTATAAAAATCTATATGAAGATATTATTGTTTACGCAGATGATTTTTTGATTCCAATAGAGGGAAATACCGTAATAGACCTGGAAGTTACAACCAACAACAAAATAGTCCATTTTAAGAATATATGTGATGAACTCTGTTTAAAAATATCAACTCAGAAAACGCAATCAATGCTTTTCGGTAGCAATCTCCTCGAAAGAAGACTTCCGAGATTTAAATTAGAAAATATAAAAATAAAAGTAGTAAAAAATATTAAATATCTTGGCGTACTGTTAGATTCTAAATTCAATTTTACAGATCACATGAAAGACCTTCGAACAAAGATTGCAAACTTTGTAAACGGATTTAGAGGATTTCGATTCTTTAATAAAGGTATCAAACCAGACATCCTGAAAATATGGTATCAAACAGTCATAGAACGCCAAATACTATTAGCTTACGAAATTTGGTATCCAAACTTGAATACTGATGGCCGCAAATTACTACGTTCAACTCAGCGTTTGGCATTATTAAACTTAATACGGACCTATAGGACTATCTCTCACGAAGCTCTGTATCTTCTTACAGGAACTCCACCAATCCTAATAAAAATACAGAATGAATTTCAGTACTACCAACTGAAAATAGGAAATAGAAATTTGTTAATCAATAACACACAGCTAAACATTAACAATATAATGCAAAAAGAAAAATCGTATCGATTCCTCAATTACTACAGAGTCCAAAATATCAGAATTATAGAAGATAGAAAATTCATCCATCCAAAAGAATACGATGTGGAAGCCTACACAGATGGTTCTGTCATGCCAGGGGGTGTAGCCAGTGCTTTCACCATATATAAAGATGGAAATAATATACATGATGAAGCAATACGACATCATCCACTGAATAACATATATCAAGCAGAATTAATGGCAATTTATAAAGCAATAAAATGGTTCTCTACCTTCGACTACAATAAACTACTAATTATTACAGATAGTTACTCTTCTATGGAAGTATTAAAAGTTGCTTTTCCTAGAAACTACATTATCAAAAACATTTACAATCAATTACTTCAAATTCCTGATAAATCCATTATAATAACATGGACTAAATCTCATGTGGGTGATACTGGCAACGAAAGAGCTGATCTCCTAGCAAAGCAAGCCATCTTACAAGACCAATATCAATCAAGAAAAGATCTGTTGTTCCCCATTTCAATAGCAAAATTGTATTTTAAAAAGAAAACCATCTCTGACTGGCAAGCCATTTGGGACTCATGTAATAAGGGCAGAGATACCTATAAAATTATAAATAAAGTCGATCCAAATTATCTCTGCAAACAGCCAACACTGCCGTATTATCTGAGTAACCATGGCAGTTTCCCACAATACTTACATAAAATAAGAAAAAGAGCCTCACCTAGATGTCCATGCGATAAAGCAGAAGGAGATGCAGTTCACTACATATTCGGATGCTGCCCTCTTATGATCCATCACTTCCCTTTTGATAAGAACGAAACTCTCAGATATAACCTTCGTAATATCATTTTCAATCCTTCAAACTCTCAAAAGTTAAAAGAGAATTATAATATTCTCAATAAAAATTTCTCTTTCATTAAGAAAGAATTTAAAAAAAAAAAAATTGACTGAACTGACCATTGACTTTCTGAACTGAAATACCATAAATTTAGGACATTATGAACTTATAGTACTTCGAAAATATTTTATATTTAACTTTCAATTTGCAAAAAGTTGTTATTTTTTACCTTTTATATTTTATTATTGTTATGTAATTATATTCATTGTTTCAAATCTAATAAACAGGCGCCTCCTGCGGTGGGGGTTGGAACGGATGGGTGCTATCGGTGCCGGGTAGCGTTTATTTTTCCCCTCGTGGACTTATTGTTCCTATACCTCACGGGTGGCTGTCCACGAGTGGGTGATTTCGGTCCCCGCTGCCTTCGGCACCGTAAACCGGTCGTGCTACGCACGCACCGGATAATCCCTTAAATTGCACATAGAAGAGTATAAACCTCTAACCGAACGAACCTCCAACCCGGGTCCCCGCTGCCTTCGGCACCGGATAATCCCTTAATTTGCACATCGAATAGTATAAACCTCTAACTGAACGAATCTCCGACCCTGCCCCGCTGCCTTCGGCACCGTAAACCGGTCGTGGTACGCACGCACCGGATAATCCCTTAAATTGCACATAGAATAGTATAAACCTCTAACTGAACGAACCTCCGGCTCGGGTCCCCGCTGCCTGCGGCACCGTATAGCAGTCGTGCTGCGCACGCGCTACAGTATACGCTAGTTCCACCTTCCACCACCAGGTGGCGCAATCTGTTTATACGATCATAACTGAAATCGTTAAGGCTTTCGATGCCGAGTCGAATGAGCCATACCCCGTCGTTTTCATGCCCGTAGAACCGGAGATGGGAAAGCGCCCCCTGGTGGTGAGACTCGGAGCAAAATTCGATAAGCTGTAGTATCCTCTATCGACGTCGAGTCGATTGAGCCAAACCACGTCGTGATGTGACCCATAGAACCCGAGTTGGCTGAAAAATCCTTTAATTACACCTTCCACCACCAGGGTGCGCAATGTGTTCTATACGAACATGACCGAAATCTGTAAAGCTGTCGAAATCCAGTCGAAAGAGTCAAACCCCGTCGTAATCCGGGCCATAGAAACAGAGATAATAAAACGCCCCCTGGTGGTGAAAAACGAACTAAAACCGATAAGCTCTAGTATCCTCTATCGATATCGAGTCGAATGAGCCAAACCGCGTTCCGATTGGACTCGTAGAACTCGAGATAATGTGAAATCAAAGTATAAAATCTGATATTATTATTCGAAAAGAGTGGTATAAACTCAGAAACTTTTTAAAATGTTATAGAGGGTCCTTATTACTTTAATTATGATGTTTGGAATCAGTTTGGTGGAAATCCGTAACATAGTTTCTTAGTTATAGAAACGGACCACAGTTAAAAGAAAAAAGCGGGGGGTAGGGGGGGGGTGGCGATGACACTGCTTTTCCTCAAACAACTTATGTAGACTACCTGAGTTCTAGTTCAAAGACAGTGAGCTGTAGAAAAACTTAAAACTAAAAAAAAAAAAAATCGATAACGGGCGAAGCCCGCTTTTTCCTATCATAATCTCTGGTTGCCACTCTAAAACAAAAACTTAAAATACTAAAACTTAAAATAATAATGCAGTTTTTAGATGCGGCCTACTTCTTAAAATCCTAATATCTAGCCGGCACTGTCATAGAAATCTTTCTTTTGCTTTAATTATACAAATAACGATGATTAATTATACAATAAAATAATATATCGGCTCCTAATGAAGATATGATAATAATTTTTAGATATTCTGAAAGCAGAAAAAATTTTGCGTCGCCCTGTGAAAGTTTGGAATTACTGCGCCCCTTAGATTCGGAGATGCCCCCCCCCCTCTGAAAAAACGCAGTTGAAAGTCACGTGACTATTTTATCTCTTTCAGAAATGACTTATTCACAGGCGATTTGTCTGGTTTGAATGTTGAAATAAAACAGAATTGGAATAGAAATAAATTCATTTGCCGTGTCATTAATGAGTTTTAATTGATATCTTTAAAATTTACTGGTCGATTTTTACGAATTTTTTTTTGTTGAATTCGCGATTTTTTTATACACGTGTTAGCAAATTTTCGTGAATGTAGTCATTATTTCCACTTGTTTCAAAAAGGAATGGGGCGATTTTATCTCGGATGTGTCGACCCGGCATTCTTTACGGCAACCTTTTTCCCGTCTGGGGTCGATGTTGGATGTCTGGTCAGTTTTTGGCCGAAATAAAGAAAAGTTACGGTCCGAATTTCAAAAAATTTGACATTTTGGAACGACAAAAATCGGCCGCGTGTGTACCCCGATTTTCGGATCGATACCTCCAGTACATTTTTTTTTATTCGATGATGCGTTAAAAAGCGACAATTTGGATGTCTGCGATTATCAAAACGGAAATTTTTTTCGATTCTTTTTCAAGTTCGGTTTCGGTCGGTAATTAAAACAGTTTCGTCGATTAATAACTCCCCGGGTCCGGGTCGGACGCCCGACCCGCCGAAACTTGAGCGCTTTTTTCCGAATTTTTCGGTCTGCGTCCGCCTTCAGTGCGTCGATTCGTCCCGGAGCCTTTGCGTGTACAGACCGGGAATGCACAGACACACTCACTCACTCACAGACGTTCACGGACATTAATAATTATAGGATAATAATAATGAAGATATAAACAAACTTATGGCATTTATTGATGGAATAACTCATATATTTTCCTTTTCAGGTTTGAATATCTTTACTTTTGTAAATATCGTCTGCGCGTGTGGTTAATTTCAGATAATTTCATTTTCCAGTCTAAATATCTGTACTTTTCTAAATATCGTCTGCTTATTAATTGCATTTTTCTCTCTTTTGTTTTTGGCAACTATTGCAATGTTATGTTTACTTTTGATGTGTTTGTTCTATGTTACTTTTGTATGTGATGTTTTATTCCAGCGGATATTAAGGAGAATGCATACACCACAAGAGAAAGCTCAGATTTTATAGTGGTTCATAGAAACAAAATGTGTACAGGACAATTTTTACAGGAGGAGAGTGTCGAACATTGATGACTTAACAGTCAGAATTACAACCGCAATAGCCTCTGTGGATGCCGACATGCTTGCCGCTACCTGGCGTGAAATTGACTATCGACTTGATATTCTCCGTGCGACGAAGGGGGCACACGTGGAAGTTCATTGACAAAGGTCATGAAACTTTTTGAGTCTATCTAACCATTTATGTTATTAATTTTAATCTATCTTTATTATTTTATGAGTTATTAAACATAAAAATGGTTCCTGGACTTTATAAAAACCCTGTATTTTTTTAATGTTCTTTTGTCAGGGATGTCTTAATTAGAACATAATTTTTTATGCTGTTTTTAGCAGAGTGAATTTCTATACTTCTACTAAAAATGAGTCATTATAATCTCTATTTATAAGGCTTATTACAAGAAGCCCAGCTCAGGAGTTATGTATTAAATCGAGAGAAAAGCGTATATGACGTGTCTACACCCAGAAAAAAGTTTTGTTGAATCAACAAAAATTTGTTTGCCCCAACGAAACTTTTTGTTTAAATATGGGTCAATGGAAATTTCGTTTGAATCAACAAAAAAAATATTGTTGATTTTTTTTGCAATTCCAAAAAAAAAAAAAAAAAAAAAAAAAAAAAAAAAAAAAAAAAATTGTATCGTCAGCAAAAAAATGTTTTGTTAATTCAAGTAAAATGGTTCAATTTTACTTGAATTAACAAAATTATTTTTGTTACATAGATATATGCTATGTGTTATTTTAACAATCTATTTTCTTTTTTCAACAAACTATATTTTGTTTGTTTAATCAATAAAATATGTTATATTACGAACTTCTTTTGTTTATACTACAAAAACATTTGTTAAATGAACCAATCTACATATGCAATTTTAACTATTTTTTAATTCATTTTCAACAGAGAATTACGCTTGTAAACCTTGAACAATAACAAGTGAATTTTGTCCGGTTTTTTTTCAAGGGCAAACCGAGAGAATGAAAATTGAACATGCCGGGAGTCGATCCCGGGTCCGCAGAACAGCAGCCTGACGCTTTACCACTGCGCTACCAGGAACGATATCTGAGTTCGGCATTTCTCACTCTTATATATGTCGGAACGGCTGCAATCGCAGCACAAGATGTAATGTCATAAGGAGCACGCAAAGCACAGCATACGGCAACACATAGTTAATTTTTTATTCATTTTCAGCAGTGAATTACGCCTGTAAAAATCAGGATAAAAATTTCCTTGTTATTATTCAAAGATTACAGGCGTATTGGACTGCTGAAAATGAGATAGAGCTATTGCAGAAATCACGAAAAATGCAACATAGCAGCGCCACCTGTTGCGCGATTTAAAGTAAAAAGTAATCAGCAACAATTTATATCAGAAAGTAACTGAATAAAATGTTTTATTAAATTCCGTGCATTAGTTCTTGAGATAAAAACAGCGAAATCGCGTTCAGGACAACCGGGAATCGAAAATTTTCATGAATCCAATTCTTTCTTCTTGCAAAGATAGAAGCCGGTAATAAATGGGACAGGGGGATTTTTAAAACTACCTTTGTCCGTCCCAGTGAAAAAAAGTTTTAATTACCCCAAAATTATGTTAATCATGTAATTATATAGCTATATAAGTCAAATAAATCAAGTTACGTAAGAGAGATATGGCTACTACACAAGAATTTATTTTTTTCAAAAATAAAAAAAAATTGCTGGAATTACAAAAATATTGTAAAACTAAAAGAAACAAATTTTGTTAGTTCAAGTAAAATTGATGAAATTTTGTTAAAATTTTGTACGAGTGTTAACAATATTTTTTTGTCCAAGCAACAAAACCAATTTTTTTACTTGAACTAAAAATTTGACTAAAACAACCAAAATGTACTCAACAAAACAGGTTTTGTTGTTTTAATCAATTCCTTTTTCTGGGTGTAAATTAGATCCTTTCGGTCCATTTCTAATTGATATTTTATGGGATACGTCATTTATTCAACAAGCTCTCCGTCCGTTCCCGATGTTAGCCTACTCATACCATGCAAGAGGTCATCTTGTATCTTTAATTTTATTATTAGTTCTGTGATAACGAATATAAATACAAGGTTGTCTTGTAGGGAATTGCGCCGAACGTGGGACTAGTAAATATTATTTAAATAAGTAAATTATTATTAAAAGTAAATTGTTTGTATAATTATCCCGTTTAATGTAGAATTTATAAATATGATTGTTCATGCAATCAATGAATATAATTAAATATGAATTATTATATAATTGAGTAGCAATTTTACTAATTATTGAAATGTAATATAATAGAACTAATTTTGTTGCTAATTAAATATTTAAAAATTACATAAATGCAGTTACCTACAAGTAATCTCCGGTTGGGAGAATTTTTGTATGTTCAAGATCAAATAATCTATGCTTTCTGCTACGTTATAGTTTAACGATTTATTTTAATGGTTCAATTATCTTTTTATGCAATTGTAAAATATGTAAATAAATAATGTATTGCACTTTACGTACTTGTCAGTATTCTTTATGCAACATATGAGTAGTTTATTTACTGAGGTTGGGTTTAATGTTTCTGCTACGTTATAGTTTAACGATTTATTTTAATGGTTCAATTATCTTTTTATGCAATTGTAAAATATGTAAATAAATAATGTATTGCACTTTAAGTACTTGTCAGTATTCTTTATGCAACATATGAGTATTTTATTTACTGAGGTTGGGTTTAATGCTGGTTAATTGAGTTGGTGTAAGATTTTAATTATCTCTTTAATTTCCCAATTAACAATTCGTAAGATTAGAATTTGTGCAAAATTATGAAACGTTTCTACTGTTCTATTACTTTTAGAGTTAAAATTAAGATTTACTCTTACTATCAAAAATCGATCACACTTATCTTTTATTTTCTTACCTGCTTAAAACATACTGCCAAATAGAAAGTAAGCAGCTAACCCAACCCCGTGTGTAGATGATTAATCGGATAATTTATGGTATTAGCCATCATTTATTTTTAATTGCCCAAATCTGGTCGGCAAAACAATCCGACTTACAGTCATTATTTGAAGAAAAATGAACAACTCTTCTTTATAAAAATAGCAAATAAAACCATTGTGCAAGAATATTAAAAGGCAGAAGGCAAATGTTAAAAATGCACAAATAATACATAAAATAGCTGCAAACAACAGCTGTTTCGAATCCACATGCGAGATTCTTCTTCAGTGCGACAAAGAGCAAAGTACAGCGTGCTAGAATAACAAGTGTGGGCAAAAGGACAGAGAGGCGGTGGCTTATTATACACCCGATGCGGGTAGAGATCGCCAAAAAACAACCAATATGAAGAAAACAGTATGAAACAACTGAGTGGACAAATAGCGACATCGACCGGTGAACAAGAGAAACAAAAATAAAAACTTAGAATGGAAAATTAAATTAATGCTTTCCAAATGCTTGGAAAATCAGGAGTACTAGATAAGTCATTGAGTCAGAAGTTAGAAATTTTAATGATGTGGTAAGCTTCCTATAAATACAGATCGAAGTTAGAAGAACATTTTTGGATAATGATGGCTGCAAAAAAATTGAATCTATTTTGAAAAGACCAACTATGTTGAGCAAACGTTCTTCTATTGCTCAACATTGTTAATCTGTTCAACATAGCTTCAACATTTCCTCAGCCACCATTATCCAAAAATGCTCTTCTAACCTTGATCTTGATTTTTGGGATGCTTACCTCATCATTATAAATTCTAACGCCTTAGTCGAAGACAAATCATTATTCCTGATTTTCCAAGTATTTGGAAAGCATTAATTTAATTTTACCTTCTTTGGTTTTCTTTTGTTTCTCTAGTTCTTCGGTAGAAGTCGCTACTTGTCCACGACGATTTATGCGATTTGCACGATTTATATACACCACAATATAGTTTAATACATTTTCATTCTTAAGTTATCCATTAAACAATATTACTAATAAATATTCGCAATTAAATTTATCTAATGTAATTTTTTTTCAGTTCTTCTCAGAATGCTTTCTTTTACTAATTTAGGTAAAATTTTATAAAATATATTAAAGCTAGAGAGTTGCAATTTCACATACATATATGACTAATTCATTTCTTTAAAACTATTGAAAGTTGTGAATACAACTACAATAGTAATACAATAATATTCTAGAAGAAACCCTGAAATATATATTTTTTTAATTTTCATAATGTTTAGTAATTATTTAAAACATATATATTTATTTTTCAGAAAAATTAAAAGTATTTCCAGTAATTATTGCATGATTAATTTTTAACATACATGTGCGATTTGAAGAAACTATCTGCATTTTTTAGAAATGTTGACTTAACTAATTTATAGTCAAAGGCATTTAGGCAGAGGTAAGTAAAAATTAAATCATGGTTGTGAATAAAAGTAAGTATATAGAATATATTTCTGTAATATATATAAAATTAATACATATATTTTAAAAGCAATTTTTTTTTGCTTTATCAATAGATTACATACTTATAAACATAATTCTGAATAAGTTTCACTAGTATTGTTATAATATGATCTGTGCCTTCAAGTGACTTTTCTATAATTGTTATCTTGTTAAATGTCAAAATGGAACTTATATAATGCATAGGAATATCGTTCTGTAAAATAAGTGGTTACAAGATTGTAAAATTACCAACGTTAATTTTACCTTGATTCCTATTGAATATCATATTCTATTGCTTTATCTATAAATCATATTAGACAAGCATTTAAAATTATTTGGTAAAGCTGAATAATCACCAAGGTTTATAATTAAATTATTGGTTTGAATTCTATCTTAAGATAAGTGCATCAGCTTATACAAGTAACATTCATGGAGCATGAAATTATTAACAGTTGACTAAATAAATTATGAAATGTAAGTGACACACACTTACATCCTCGTGTTCTATCTGCCGAAAGAATTATATTTCTGTATTGTGACAGAACATTGAAAGTTTAGGTGCCCTACATTAGAAATTTCAACTAATAATGCAATAAATTATTAATATATTTAATATATTAAGAATTCATGTGTATTTGAATTAACAAAATATCCAATTTTTATTTCTTTAATTATAATAAAATTCAGTTAATTCTAATACTTTGCTTAAATAAAAGCGCATTCAATATTTTACATATTCAGACAAGTTATGGTAAATTTATCTACAACTGTCGCAAATGTATGATTGATGTTCATCTTTATATTTATTTAATACAAAGCGGTTATTTTACAACTTACAAGTTCTTTTGAAAAGGGTTAATCAATTTTTCATTTAATTCTAATATTAAATATAAGTAGGAAAATGTTTTCTAATGTTGGAACATTAAATTCATCTTCGTATACAAATTAAAAACATCAAAACATTTGAAATGAATCAAAATTTATTACTTATTACTAAAATATGTGTAAAATGAAATAATGGTTTTAAAACATTAAAACTCTTCTATTGATGTTAAAAGTATCGTCGGAGTCCTGAACGTTTTCGACGAGAACCTAGCTTTGATATTTTACCAGCCAGATATTGAACCTTCTGATATTTAACCAGCAAACATACCGGAAGTTACGTAATTTTTTCTCATTTTCGTCCTCTTGATGATGGTCAGGTTCTGGCCGAAAGCGCTCAGGACACGGACGATACTTTTAACATCTCTAGAAGGGTTTTAATGTTATAAAACATTTATTTCATTTTACACCTATTTTAGTAATAAGTAATAAAATGTGATTTATTTTAAATGTTTCCATATTTTTAATTCTAACATCTTGCAATGTTAAAAAAAAAACATACAATGCATCAAAAAATAAAACAAATTATGAGTATAATGTCGGTTATATTTAATACCAGTCAAAAGGAAAAGTACCTCTAGAAGATGCAAACTAAATAACTAAAGTATCATCGTAGAAAGCCTTCTTTATATGGGAAGGATGTACTGAGACTCACTGCATCATGTATAAGAATGCTCTCTGCAGTCGAAATGTATGTTCTAAGACGATTATCTAGAATTTCAAGATTGCAGAAAATATGTAACGGTGAAATAAGATATTTAACATGTTACATACACATTTGAAGTTTCAACTTGAAATACTACATTCTTTGTATGTAGAGGTGAAAGTTGAAAAGATTTTATCGAGCAGAGGGGGAAGTATCTAACACAGGATTTGAAACTGTGGACTCAACTATGCGCGCCAACGCTCTAAGAACTGAGATACACAGACGACATCCAGCTTGACACAATTCACTCCCATGTTATTACCATCGGATATGCAACTTCGGCAGCATTTTATCGATTTAACTATGTACACATGGAACTCCATAATGCCATAGAAATATTATATATAGATATGAGATTTCAACCTAAAATACTATATTTGTTGAAGGTAGAGGTCAAATTTGAATATTTTTTTCCAACAGAGTAAAAAGAATCTAAGCCAGGATTTGAACCTGGGACCTTGGCTGTACGCACTGTTGATCGACTCACTGAGATACCAAGACCGATGGTACCAGCATATGAGTGAATTGTATGACGCTGGATACAGTCTGTGTAGCTCAGTGATTAGAGCATTGACCCATATAGCCAAAGCCCCAGGTTCGTTTCCTGGCATAGCTAATTTTCACTCAATTGTAGAAATTTGTTTCAAATCCTCCACCTACAACGGATATAGTATTTAACATGATTTAGACATGCTAAAAAAATGGATAAAAATGATTTTAAAATGCTACAAATTTCAATCAAAACCATAAAAGAAAAAGGGGGAAAGCTTGATAAAAGATGTAAACAATCCATTGGCCGAAAATGGAATTACTTAAAATTAGAGCACAAATAAAAAATGTAAAAAAAACCACCGAAAGATCGAAAAGTTACCCTATTTACCACTAACTCGATATATATATATATATATATATATATATATAGAAAGAGAGAGATAGAGAAAGACAAATAGATAGATAGTGCAAAGTTCATTATATTTGTAAGCGTTTTGCTTTGTCATAAGAAGTCATCTAAAAATTAAAATTGAAAAAAAACATCTCAAATTTTAAATATTAAATTGATAAAAGGTAAATATTATTTAAGATATTATTAATTTATTTCTGTCAAAGTGCTAGTTAAAAGTTGTGTTATTTATTTCGCAATATATGGTCAATAAACATTGATTACATTCTACAGTATGAGATTGTTAACTGTCGAATACGTTGAATATATGAAGCTAGATTTATGTAATATTTTCCAAATAAATAAAAAAATATATATATGATGATTTATTTGATCGCAATTTCTTGTTAGACAACAAAATATACATTTTGCGATTCATTGAAACATTATTATAATTAGCTAATCATAAAAGTGCAACTTCAATATCTGAAGTTCTTATGACAAGTGTGTTCGTCTTTTGTTACAACTGATTATCTGCTCCAGTGATGTAGGCCAAGGGGAATAGAATAAAGGCCTTCTGTAGGGTTCTTTCTAAGGGCGTAATTCGTGTTTTTGTAAAGTCCGAAAACAATACACCAAAAATTCCGAATGGTCAGGTTGAAGATCGCAACATAATGTCAAACTCAGTACCTCCTGTCTACCAGCCTTTGAAAGTAGATACTCTCAGCCGCTGGTGAGGCTTGCTTTTTATAAACTTAGATAGTATAAAATAAATAAATATAAAACTAGTCGTTGTGGGGCACAGTAATACTTACTCATCATGGATATGCATAATATAAAATATTAAAATTAAAAATGTGTAAACTACTTACAAAATGCATTGCAATTCAAATAAAATCGTGGCTTGATGACGTCATGAACTTTGAAGTCTCGATTACTGAATTGCGTAAAAGAAACATCCTTATAACTCCAAAACCAATAATCCTTTTAACTAGCGGTTTATTGCATCTGATTAAGCGTCTCATTTTCAATTAAAATATACCTTTGAATTTAAATTTGGATGAAATACAGGTTCAAGAAAAATTGAAGAGTGTGGGAAATAGGATTACAAATATTTTGGCAACTAATTATCCGATCGACTTCCTGCTTTATGCAAAATTTATGTTTTTTTTTTTTTTTTTTTTTTTTTTTTTTGTGTTTTATATTCACTCCTTAAAGTAAACAATTTCGAAAATTTTTATATACCTTTTATCAGAACGAATATTTCGAGAGTCCGAAAAACTAGTTCCGGTTAATCGAGGTTACTGAAATTCAGAAGGTTTCTTCCCATTATTACATACTAAGTACATACCAAATTTCAAGTCTCTATCTCAGTTTTTTCGGGAGATAGAGCGTTTACAGACACACAGACACACAGACGGACGGCAATTTTTTCTTTCTAAAAATATGTTTTTCGGAATCTCCAGTGTCTGAAACGTGTAAATCCGTTAAAAAAAAATTTCGATTTTCAAAACGATTACAAGACTTACCCTATATTACGAATGATGGGTAAGTAAAAAGGGAACATACCCATAAAAATAGAAAGGTATAAAAAACCTGTTTTTGGTCTCATTTTATCTATAGTAGGGCACGCTTTAAGAGAATACTAAAAATAGCATTACCAAATTTGATAGAATTTATTAAATTTTAATAATTATATATTTAAATAATTTATTAATTTTTTAAATTTTTTTTCGTCAACATTTATCCTGTAAGTATTTTCTTATACATTGAAATTTGCAAACATGGAACTAATATATAACGGAATTCTGCCTTAAAAGAAAATAATCCATAGTACAGGTGAAAATAACATCATGTATAAGACGAAATAATAAGACGAACCTGATAAGACGAAAACCTCTCTAGACCAAGAATTGTTTTTCGCTTTCTAGAAATTTCGTCTTTACATGTTTTCTTATGTCTCTTCCAGTATTTCTGTTGTATTCAGAAATTGTTTAAATCTTTTCAATAAAGCACATTTTATGAAACTACCTGTAAAATATCATCAGTATTTTCCATTCAAGACAAACCTATGAATGAAATTTCAAGCAATTAGGTACCATACTTTTGAAAATTCTTAACATTAGTATATTGTTAAGTATCAACATTTATTTTTAAAATTTCAAATCAACAATTAATCCTAAAATTCATATACCTTACATTTTTATTATAATTACTTCTGTCTTTCGATTTGAAAACGAATAAAATTATTCTGTGAAAAAACAATAATATAATGAACAATCATTGAAAGTAATAGATTTTGATTACGACTGAAACATCTAATATTCCAAATCCTATTTTAAGCATAATACAAAATACCGTAAGATTTCACTTTATTAATATATATTTGTTGTACGTATTTAAAAATTCAAAAACTATTTTAAATTTGTATTTTTACAAGACAAATTCGAAACAAAATGTTAATCTTACAATACAATAATTATGGGAGATAAAAGAGACAATCAACCATTTATTTGTATTATAATGCATTATATTGAACAACTATGCGTCATTACTCAACATTGTTTGAGATTATAAATTGTATAATCTATATACACCATGGTATAATCTATATGATAATAAACTCATATGAAATGAAAACATGTCAATAATGTGTATAGTTGTGGTGGTAAATATACTTAATGTCAGAACAACATAATATAATGCATTGTAAATCATACGTGTATAATCAGTTGAAGATTGTGTTATTGATTGCTGAATATAGAAAATCTCTTTTTTTCAGTTGCTACATAAAAGCTATGTTTCTTTAACGAAAGAATGATCTCTTTCTAATATCATTTGTCCTTCTTACTTTAGTACTTACTGACATAATAATGTAAACACACAAACATAACATATTTCATCTAACCAGTAATGTCTTTGTTACTGTCTTTTCAACGATCCTTTATTTGTTATGTAACATATTCAGTGACAGACATCTATGATTACAAGAAGAAATTTTTCGGTTTGTTTCTTCTAAGTAAATATTTATAAGCTTATCCACTCGAGGGTTTCAATTCCGTTCTTTCAGCCCGAAAGAAAAATTCTCAAAAGATATACTCCACAATTGAACAAATACAATGAAATGATTTCGAAATATTTCCACATCATAAAAATGGATGCTTTCTTTTTTAGTACTTATGGTCGGATAATTCTTCGGTAAGTCTTATGTCGTTTCACGAAACTTTCTTTCTCAGCAACAGATATATTGAGAAATGTGCTGATTTTTCGAAAAAAAAAAATGTGAAAAAAATATTTGAAGGAGAAATTCTTCGTTTTGAATAAACGAAATATATTTCAATATTTAGTAAAATTCATGAACGCAATCGCAGATATTTTACAACATGGACCAGTTAATTTTAGATACAGGTGCTATTTTTTTAATGGACTTAATAGTTTGAAAATTAAATTCCAAGTAAGCTGTGACAGCTATTTAAATGGATCTTACAGGATAGTAACGTGTGAAGTCAAGAATTTTTAAACACGCTTCATTATTTTAGATACAAAAAATAACGGATAGATGGCACTGCTCTTTATACTGTAATACTGATGAAAACAATATTTCAAAGCACTTTTTGGCATTTCAGCAGCGAAATATAAAGACGGTAAAAAGCTAAATGAACTTTAATATATTTTATACGTTATTTTCAGCAACATGTTATGTCTAACACTTTGAGGCAGTGGTGACCTATGCAACTAAAACAAGTTAATGTAGTAAAGATATTCCTAACTTCACACATTAATATCCTGAAAGTAACTTTAATATTTATCATCGTTTACTTTCTACTGTTTTTCTTTTAACATTCAGTCATTTTTAGGACACCCTGTATATAGTTACCTTAGAATGAGAAGGTTTTAAATCGTTCTGGCATTATATTGATTAAACTCAGATGCAAGTTTCCTTTCTTAATAGTTTACATTTTAATTAGAACATATCGAAATTTACGAACATATTATATAACCGCTTCCACGACACCTAAGATTCGGAAAAATGTTACTTTATTTTCCGAAACCTTAGAAATTAAAACATTTCAGAGATTTAAACAAGTATTTCTGACACAATAATTTCTTCTGCCGCATATAATTTTCGAAAATTTCATAAAGTAGTTTTATAGTGATGTAATCAATTTTCTGAAATTAAATACTAAATATCGGTTTTTCAGATTACTCAGATATTAATACTCAACTAAATATTTTGAGCTACGTAAAACAATTTATACATGCAAAAGTAATAAAGTAGTGTTCATTTTACGATGCTAATTTTGCATGTTTATCTACTGATCATTTTCACTTCAACTGATGGCATCCGCAAAACCGATATTGAAACCGGATTGAAAATACTAATTAATCCAATATAAAAACTACTTCATAATATTTCCAAAAAATTTGGGCAGCAAAAATATCGTTTGTTTCAAAAATGCTTGTTTAAATCTCAGAAATCTACTGAGTATTGGTGTAAAATAGATTTAAGCGAGGTATTCAATTGATTAAATAATTCACGAGATAAAATCCATCAAAGCAAAGTTTCCAGGTTCGATGAGTAGAAATTAAAAACTCCAGTAAAAAATTAACCATTTTTATTAAGTAACAAGTTTACGAATTGGCCGAAGGCAGAAGAGGTGCATAAAGGTTCACCTTCGTAAAGTTCTACACCAAGCGTCAAAATCGAAGTGAAGTTGTTTTCACAAATCAACTTAGAATCGGGCTGACATGTACGCCCGCCAACTAGAGTTACTTTGGCTAGGAAAAATACAGAGGGAGCATACAGTAATGAATGGTATTTATCGAACAGGGCAGTCAGATTTTGGCATAAGAATGCATTTTATTTCAAAATTTAACATTGACAAGAAAAACCCAACGGATGCATATTTTCCCATGCGAAAGGATTTCTTAGGCAGGGCCGAATTGCATGGCTTTCAACGATCAGAATATATTTTTAGAACAGGGTGGGATGAGTGACTTATTATCGATACCAAATAAGGAAATGCACATGTGCCGGTTAAAATGATAGACACAATTATAACTGACTCTCTTGCCGCAAAATGCATATGAATACATTGTGTTAGGAACGTGATTTGGAAAGTAACTTGCAGAAAAGAATCTGTGATGATTTAGTTCTTTTCTTTTTTCTTTTTTTTTAATCGAAAGACCGTGATATATTAGCCAGCCAGTACAAGTGACCGTGATGAGAAAAGAATTTAATTAAGGAGGGATTATTGTTTCAAGTTAAAAATAACGCATTAAATTTCTGAAAAAGCAGTGAAAAATATAATTTAAATAAATAGTAGGGGAGGTTAAAATTTAATATATGATTCTCATATCACAATTGGGATATATGAAGAGATAGGAACGCTTTTCGAATAGTTAGTAACCAAAAAATAATAGATGGTATTTTCGTAAACCTTTTTTTCAGATTTAGAAACATTTATCTTTTTGTTACAAACTAGCAAAGACATCCTTTTTGAACCACGATCGTACGACAGTCCGCAGGATCGGATTAGTGTAGGTATCAGTCAAATGCCAGTAGAATGCCGGAAACTGATGCTAAATAACTGTGATTTTTCCAGTGCAGGTTACCGTTACAGCTAAATATCGGCAAATGACGCTGGACTGATATGTCATGTCTTATAGTAGTCCGATTACATTTACTAACTTCGGTTCGATTTTGGAATATTTAACATTATTTTATTTTCTTTGTTATTGTCCGGAATATTAAATAAATATATATCTATTTTTTCTTAAATGATTAGTGTACAATTGTGAAATAAAAAGCAATATTATATTTCCTGTTTTTTATTATTTATTTATTTTATTTTATTTTATTTTTTTTTAAACAAAATGAATGGGCCTAAACAAATCTTTATTTATTTATTTATTTATTTTGAAAATGAGAAGGAAAATACATTCAATATTTTACATAAAGTCTATATATATAAATTCCATAATTCACATTAATTAAAATGACTAATTGTTTATTTATTTTTACAACAATTTAAGAAACGTTGGCTCTCGAAAGGGGGGAGGCATTGATCCTTTCAAGGTTTTTTTAATTTCTTTCATGAATTAAAAACAAAAAGATTTAAAAAATAAGTTTTATTACAAATTTTTCTTCTAAATATTGATATGTTTAGAAATTGTGTTGCTGAAAAAAAAATACTACATTCCTCTATTAAAAAAAAAAAAAGCAGCCTATGTAGTTTTGGCAAAAGTTTCCAAAATCCTGTCCCTTGTTGGACTTTGTTCTGCGGACACTTATTATAAAAATATGCCAAATATAAAACTAAAATATAAAGCGTTTAAAAATTTAAAAACTTTGTAGGCTGGGGTATGTAAGAATAGAGGAGGGTGTTTGTGTAAATTTTACTTATTATATCATGAAACTTGCTTTATTCGTTATATTAAAAATAAAAGATTGTGTTAACGCCCATGTAGTGTATTTAATTAAGCAGGAAATGATGGACATTAAATAAATAATCTCTTTTCAAAACAAGTTTGCAAGGCAACATATTCAAGATTAGATACCTATCTAGTCAAATAAAATCAGACAAATTTTTCTTCTTCTCCGATCAAGATTACAAGAGCGACCTTAATTATAGCCTTCTGTAATTGGATGAATCCCAGAAGAAATGTAGGGAATACACGTAAAGTTTTGTAAGACGTTCTAAGTTTCGTATAGACGCTTACGTAAACTTTCTTCTCTTTCTAACCTGTCTTTGAAGTCCAAATGCAACACAAGCTTCCATATAGTATACGTACGTTATTACCTTGCGTGTTGTTACTGCTGTTGATTTTAAAATTATTATTAGCTTATGTTGATAATATGCATAATATGGAGCAAAATATTGATGATATGAAATTTGCTAAGTCTTTGTAGGATGCATGCACAGATTATCGTTCAGCTTTTTTAAATATCTAAAGATAAAAGAACGTTGGATAATTATTGGATATCACGTGTTTATTATTGTACTAGCTGTTAATATCATACTTAATAATTCAAGTGTAAATCTACCGCTTACTCTTTCTCTCTCGTGTATATGTATATATATTGCTTAAATTAATTTTTAAAATACATAATACAAAATGCTACATAATATTTATACTTTTATGGCTTATTATTTATAATAGTAACAATTTCTTTTATAAATAACATTTTTGCCTTTTCTTCTTCTTTTTGTATATTAATATGTTGAAGAAATGTTATGACAATTTTCGTAAATTATTATTTTACAGCGTTATATATACAGGGTGATTCCAAATTCATGGTACAAAATGTAAGTGTTGGTACAGGACACTGTAACGAACAATTTTTGTATAGGAAAGCAGGTTCGGAAATCCATTTATATAGTCAAAAATACAGGGCGTCTCCCTCCAATCCGAAGTCACGTTTTCGTTCATAACTTTAACAGTAGTGAAGATCATCATCATCATCCCAAAACATGGTTTAAGGCTATAAGCCTGTTCCGGCCTTAATCCATCTCTTTTGTGGCCTTCCTCTGTTTCTATTTCCCCTTGGTTTATAATTCAAGGCTGCTTTTGGTATGCGATCAGATTCCATCGTTTCCATGTAATCCTTCCATTTACTTCTGTAATTTTCTATTTTATTTATTATTGGCATAACCTCAAGCTCTTACAAGCTGTTACATTTCTTATTTTGCCAATTATCGAACATCCTTTCACAATCCTCAAAAATTTCAACTCTGAGGATTGTATTTGTTTTTCATCATTTTTTGTGAGTGTCAGTAGTGAAGATATTTTAACTAAATCCTTACAATATGCTTACGATTCAGACAAAGATGAGTCTGTTGCGAATTTTGTTAAAATATCATCACTATTATTAAAGTAATGAACGAAAATTTTATTTCGGATTGGACTGAGACGTCCTGTAATTTTGACTAAATAAATGAATTTTTGGCCTTGCTTTCCTGTACAATAAATATTTTTTACAGTATCCTGTATCAACCAACTGTAAAAATAGTTTATTGTATACGAAGTCACGACTCTTTTCTATCTATTTTAATGGACGTGACTAATTGAAAAATCATCTGAAAATTTTCAATCACCCTAATATTTTTATGCCTATTCCAACAACCCAATGCAGCTTAACGCTAAATTAAAATTATGAATTTTTTTGTTCAAACGTCCTTTTTTTTATCAAGGTTTTTTGCAATAAGCTTAATGTATTTTATATTTATTCAAAAATATTTAAATTAAGAAAGACATTTTTTTAGTGTTTAAATTAGTGAACAGGATTGATTTAATCATGAACTTTGTCATTAGTGATTGATGTAGTCATCAACTACTTTTTAAAAAGAAAAACATAATAATAAAACTGCACAATATTTTCTTTGTTTAGGTAATTTGTTTCATTAAACATTAATTATAATGTTATGTTCTATATAAACACGTTGTTAATATGAAATATATTTATACAACAGTACATTAACAATAGTATATACAATATTAGACCAATTTTTTTCGTTTTGAATTACTTCTTTAATTTATCAGTAATCTGTAGCTATCATTTCTAGCTCTTTTTCATTTATTTTCCCATGGTGTACTCTTATGTCGCATCGAAGAATACTCAAAACGCAATACACAAACGTAAACGTAATACTATATTTAATTTATCAGTAATCTGTAGTTATCATTTCTAGCTGTTTTTAATTTTCTTCAAGTAATTTGTTTTATTAAACATTCGTTATAATGCTATGTTCTATATAAACAAGATGTTAATATGAAAATAAATTATACAACAGTACATTAACAATAGTATATACAATATTAGACCAATTTTTTTGGTTTTGAATTACTTCTTTAATTTATCAGTAATCTGTTGTTATCATGTCTAACTCTTTTTCTTTTATTTTCCCATGGTAACTCTTATGCCGCATCGAAGAATACTCAAAACGTAATACACAAACGTAAAAGTAATACTATATTTAATTTATCAGTAATCTGTAGTTATCATTTCTAGCCCTTTTTAATTTTCTTCACGTAATTTGTTTTATTAAACATTTGTTATAATGCTATGTTCTATATAAACAAGATGTTAATATGAAAAATAATTATACAACAGTACATTAACAATAGTATATACAATACTAGACCAATATTTTTTTAGTTTTGAATTAGTTCTTCAATTTATCAGTAATCTGTAGTTATCATCTCTTTTTCATTTATTTTCCCATGATGAACTCTTATGGCGCATCGAGGAACACAATTGATTTATCTTCGTACACACGCAACTTTTTGTTTTGACCCCGAATATTTTACACTGAGTATTTATTGGTGTTACATACATTTGCAAAAATCGAGCCACGTTATTAACTCTGTCTTACTAAGATCACTGTTTTGCGTTTGTTACATTGTTATTGACAGAACCATTGCCCAGAAATCGTGTTCATTTCACCATCACACTGAAGAAAGTACACAGGTACCTTTGCTCACTTTCGGCCCTATAACAAAAAAAAAAGTATAGCATTCTCTTGTAGACGTTATTACTAATCGATTTGTACTATAGTACAAATCATATAAATAGAGTACATCATATAGCATGTCTATCTATAATCAAATAGTATCATATAGTACAAATCATATAAAAATGTAATTATAATTACATTTTTATACGATGATATTCGGTACAGTTAGTACGGGCATTCTCTCTGTATTTTTAACGAGTGTACATTTTAAAATGTACAGTTTTATCCTTTTCTTTATTGTTATTTATTTTTTGTTATATCTTTTTCCTCACTAGTTATTATTACATAAATCATTCAATTCTCAGTAAAAGGATAAAATCATCATCTTTATTCAATGACTAATATAAAATTTAATGGTTAAAACACAAAAAAATATATACCTGGAAGTATTTTTGAAAATATAAAATAAATCCATACTTTTAATAGATAGAAATGAAATTCCAATAAATTGAGATTACACTTTAAAAAGGGAATTTTAAAACCTTAAAATCTTTTCACTATCCAATGATTTAATTTGAAGCTAACAAAGTATATTTATTGATACTTTTCTAAATATTTTTTTTTCCAAAAAATAAATTTTAGCACGTCCTGATATAAAAGTATAAATTCATGAAATTATTCCATTCTTAAATATATTTTCAAAGTTTTCGCAGCTTTTGTAGATGCTTTGAATTTAATTATATGCTTAAATCCCAAAAGATTTCCTGGAATTGAGAAAAGTTTCAAAGAAAATGAGAAATGTTTTTACACTATTTCCTAACAAAAGCCGTTTATATTTCTTTTCATTCAAGAATATTTGTAAATAAAATTCTATTCGAACGAAATATTTTAGTCCATATTCAAACAGAAAAATTAATTTTAATTATGCGATTTACATTTTATTCTGTGTACTAGCGTTTTTTTTTACACGTTTCTTCACTACATAGTATAAAACAAAGTCGCTTTTTCTGTCCCTATATCCCTATGTACGCTTAAATCTTTAAAACTACGCAACGGATTTTGATGCGGTTTTTTTTTTAATAGATAGAGTGATTCAAGAGAAAGGTTTATATGTATCATAACATCCATTAAACAGTGGAGAAATACTGTTATTTTTTAGGTTTAAGTCGCTTTTTCTGTCCCTATATCCCTATGTACGCTTAAATCTTTAAAACTATGCAACGGATTTTGATGCGGTTTTTTTAATAGATAGAGTGATTCAAGAGGAAGGTTTATATGTATAATAACATCCATTAAATAGTGGAGAAATACTGTTATTTTTGAGGTTTAAGTCGCTTTTTCTGTCCCTATATCCCTATGTACGCTTAAATCTTTAAAACTACGCAACGGATTTTGATGCGGTTTTTTTTAATAGATAGAGTGATTCAAGAGGAAGGTTTATATGTATAATAAAATCCATTAAATAGTGGAGAAATACTGTTATTTTTGAGGTTTTTAATGTGATGTCGTAAATAATTTCATTTTTTCCGCTTATACATTGCAAACGCAGGCTGAACCCTACAAGATTTATCAAAATAATGTACTAATTATTGTACACATTAAAAAGGTCTACAGAAAACACAAAGAGATGAAGGTTTTCAAGGTTAACCCGAAGCAAAGCGAGGGAGGGCCGCTAGTGATTCATAAAGAAAACATGTACATTTAGTTTATAAATAGCACTAGTGTAAACAATATATATATATATACATAATTATATGCTTTATTTTATTTTGCTTAAAAATTTGTGTAACCAGATAGCTATTGCAATATATGTAACATCTAGGTATAGTAAAATGAGTATGTTGTAAACGTTGACGTATTTTATAAGCTCCCTGAGTTGTAAATTCCGCTTACAGATCATAATTTGAAAACCATATAAAATATGACCAAACAGTCAAAAGAAAACTTGTAAAGTATCGCAGACATAGTAAGAAAATAGATATTGCACAGACGGGTATAATAAAAACGTTTTCTGTACATATGTGATATTGATATGAGACCTTTTATTTCTGGAAACTGCATTTTTTTTCTCCGAAAACAAAAACAAAAAAAATTAAAAAGAGTTTTTTAACTATATGCAAATGCTATTTTATAAAGTAAGAATGCAACCGTGCGTAAATACGAAGCCAAAAATCTGATGTTATACGAGCAAAAAAAAATACCGGCACCATCTGCAAGTGTTGTTTCTTAAATAAAATTAATTATTTAGAGATCGAGCACTTTTATCTGTATTTAAAATTATAAAACGAATTTGTCATTTGCAACTGTTTTCATAAAAGTATATATAATTCTTACTATGTACTAATATTCAAAATCAACAAAATAACGTTTATTGGTATCAGATACTTTTTTCTATATAGCCGGCTTTTTTCTGTATTTATCGTATACACGAGCACAATATTTCTTTCTTAAAAAATCGATTATGTTAAACAATTTAGTCTTTTAACATTTCGTCGTATCTCTTGTAGTTTTCAAATTACTGTTTTTTCTCCCCATTTTCCTATAAGTCCCGATTAGAAATGTCTGATAAAATGATGTACCATATACCCACATACACAGGAATAAGACTAGACTGGGTAATATCAGTCCCTGCCTATGAGAACGAATGACGTAACTGTGAGAGTGCTCTTGCGACGTTATACTCCCATCAATATGGCGGCCAGTGAGGCAGCGGTCAATCTCAAACAATCAATTTTGAAAAGTAAAATTGTATGTGTGTAACACAAAGCGTTCACGATCAGTCCTGTTTATAATTATGAGTAATATCGGAAATTTCAAATGAATTCTCAACTCTTATCTAGAATTTAATTGGGGATTTCACTCTCTTGAAAATCTGAGAGAATAAAAGTATCAACTGTCCACATTGCTCTTGCAGGCATTTATTGGTAAAAACAATAAATACTTGGTGAAAAAAAATATTTTGCAAAACTTTCGAAAACCTAAAACTTTCGAATCCCCCTTTAACCACCTTCGAGAGGGGGGAGGGGGGATTTCTAAAATCGCTGAAATAGGTGTTTAACGATTTTTTACTAGATTTGTTGTCCTGATTTTCGCGTTTCTATCAATAACTGCTGCTGAGATATGGCGAAATGACCTAAAACATTCGAGTCCCCCTTTAACCACCTCCGGGAGGGGAATTTCTAAAATCGCTGAAATGCATGTTTAATCATTGTTTTAGTAGATTTGTTTTCTTGATTTTCGCGCTCCTACCTATAACTGCTGTTGAGATATGGAGAAATGACCTAAAGGATTTGACCTCCCCCCTTTAACATATTCGGGGTGGGGGGGAATTTCCAAAATCACTGAAATACATGTTTAATCATTTTTTAGTAGATTTGTTTTCCTGATTTTTGCATTCTTAACTAAAATTGCTGCTGAGATATGGCAAAATGACCTAAAACATTCGACCCCCCTTTAACCCCAACCGGGAGAGAAATTTCTAAAATCGTTCAAATACATGTTTAATAATTTTTTAGTAGATTTGTTTTCCTGATTTTTGCGCTCCTACCTATAATTGCTGCTGAGATATGGCGAAATGACCTAAAACATTCTACCACCCCCTTTAACCACTTCGGGGGGGGGGGGAATTTCTAAAATCGCTGAAATAAGTGTTTAATAATTTTTTAGTAGATTTGTTTTCCTGATTTCCGCGCTTCTACCTATAACTGCTGCTGAGATATGGCGAAATGACCTAAAATATTCGAACCCCCTTTTAACCCCCTTCGGGGGGATTTTTCCAAAATCCCTCCTTATTGCTTGCCTAGGCCATAACTGGAATCTACAGTCCAAATCTCGTGACCCTGACTTTAACAGTTTCGGCTGGAAGTTGATGAGTCAGTCAGTCAGTCAGTCAGTCAATCAGTCAGTCACCGTTTCCTCTTTATATAATAGTATAGGTAAAAGTAATTTGAAAAGTCGTCAGATAAGTTGAAAAACATACCTTTCACATAATATAAATAAAGGATGCCCATTAAAATCCAGTTCACCCTCATTAAGTTCAGAACAGCAACGGCTATAGACATAAATGTGGTGTCTAAGAATAGCAAAGTTACTAAGCGCTAAGCGATAAGACTGTTTACAGCGCCACTTAGCGGTAAACAGCGGGAGTTAGCGTTTCTATCTTGCATATGGGGAGAAATGCGGTGAAAAATAAAAACGAAGTTGTGGATGTGCTCTCTAATATAATATGAAATCATGTCTTCATGAAAAAAGCACTTCATTAGAAGACCTAAGACGTAATTTGCTTATACCAAATCACCAAGTTAAATATTCTACAAAGTGTATGAAGAAGTGTGGCAATATAAAACAAATACATATTTGATGATTTCTTACATTATTTCCAATGGCAAACACAGTTGAAAAAATATTTTGATTTTCTTTTTAATCTAAACAGTACTTTGCTTACATATGGTAGATACATCTGCTTTTAATGCCACACTTCTGGATGCAATTTGTGACATGTTTAAATTGGTGATGGGATTGCAAAAATGTATGTTTTAGGTCTTCTAATAAAGTTAATTTTAATTCCCTCCAAATTTCTCTATTAATCCAAAGAAAATTCAATAATGAAAAATTTTCCAACTTTGACTGTAGAAACATATTGACAAAACCATAAAGAATAGCGACAAAACGGAGATACCAAAACATAGATAATTAGTTCTTCATGCTCATTCTTTTTTCTACGGCAAGAATTGTATAATAAGATATTATGAACATTTGGTGACGGCTGTGATAAAAATGTAATTCAAATGTGCGGGAAATATCCAACTAAAATATTTTTTTCTATAGGGTTTTCCACTAGTATGTTATTAAGGGTTGATAATTTCATCATTTAATTTATTATTGTAGTACTTTAATTTTTCTGCCATCATACTCTTCTAAGAACTTCTCGGTCTGTCTGCATTTTGTATATGTGTCGGTGTGCAGCCTATAAGTACTTTTGATACGCTTCCATCAGTTGTCTTTCAAACATACGCAACCCATACCATGATTAAATATAATAAACCAATTGTTCGTAAGATATACTCGTGTACCTTCATGATCTGTCGCATTCTTAAATTTCTAATGTTTTTCAGTCTTGTTATTCTGGCTACATTTTGACGACGTCCAAATAAAATCTTTTAGATATATTTCGATCACATTAGCATCCTTTGAATGTCATGTATTTTTTTTTGTGTGTACCACAAGACGGCGGTATTTAAAGAGATAAGAATATGAAAACAAATTAAATTAGAATATGAAACGAAATTGGGAAAGTCAAAATTTTTGTATCTATATTAATGGAAAATTAAATCATGTCGCATACAGTAAATAATATATATTTCTTATGCACATAAAATTAAAACTGCGTCTTATATAGCCATAAAAGAAAAGCTCATTATTAATACTATAATCAAATCAGTAAACAAAATAAATACATCAAATGACCTAACAATAAAAACGTGATTAAAATTTAAATCTAAATAATTGTCTTAATTTAATGTCATATTTTATAACTTTTATTACCATTTTTCCTTCGAACCCTATTTTATCATGTAATGATTTACCATTAAATATTCGTGACATGTACCCTTTAATGAGCTAATAAATTATCATAAAAGATTTCCTCACTAAATTTTCGTACGCCAGGTGAGTTTGAAAATTGTTTTCCATAGCTATAAATCATTTTCTACCTAAAAAAAAGGCGAAAATATTTATTTGAAAAATATTCAATTATAAAAAAATATCAATAAATTAATGCATTATAACTTATTCAACCTGACAATGGTAAGTTCTAAACTACATTTCTAGTTTAAAAGAATAAATTTACGGGAAGAAATATATCACAAATAAGCATGCTTTTCAAATTAAACATAGTGTATGCTTTGTATATTTTTTTTTCTCTAGAGATTCTCTAAATTAGATTTTTCTATTAAAAATTTAAACGTTACGTTAAATTTTAATACAAGAGCATCCAGCTCATGGATATAATTTAATAATGGATATAATTTAATATTTATACCCAATAGATTGTATTAGTTTATTTTATGTACTATGAATTTCGGCAGAAATAATATGGTATGTTTTATTATCTATTGTTATTTCACAACATCCCTGTAAACCTTCATAAAAAACATCTCAATGTACCCCACACATTCATGTTATTAAATTATTCAAGAAAGGATATTAATTAATTATTATTCTAAGTAAAATACATAAAAAAGATGTAGTGAAAATTATAATTCATATAAAATTGAATTTTTTACACAAAAATTCACCCCTTGTTACAAACATGCTGTTAATTTTGCGCCAAAATTTGACATGGACCCCGATTATGAAAGATATTTTACAGTCGAAATCTCATTTTAATGAAAAATTCGTGAAATTAGGCAGTTATCATACATTTTAACATGTTTCTGGCAACCTGTTTTTGTCTTCAAATTTAACAATATTTTGTCAAAAGTAGATAAGTTCGAAAACAGTTTGGCATAGGAAGCCACTGGAGCGTGTGTATGTGTTTAAATATATGTCAATACATAAGTATTAATGTAAACAATTAAAATCTGAGAAAATAGACAAGTTTTAGTTCACGTCCGGGTTTTGTTACATTTATAAGCGTTTCAAGCATGATGGATGCATAGGCGGAGGTAGCGGGGGCATGAAAGAAGCTACCAGGAATGCTTAAACCACTAGTTTTATTTTTTTTGTCTTAATTAGTCACTGTGATTTATTAAGACAAAACTAACATTTTAAAATTAGTGGTGGAAGTTTGTCTGATGTGGTGAAAGTTTGTCCCCGTCGCGTCGCCCTCCGTAAATCGACGCATATAGACGGATGACTTTCATACTGCGAAGAAAAAAATACCTATGTACTTTTTTTCATAAATAAAAGTTTTACTTCCAAGTATAGCAAATGAGCTTAATTGGATATCAGTGCAAAATTTGTGCGGTGTGCCTATGGAAGTTATCATTTTAAAAGTATGTAAATGTCTCGGTTCAACAGTTTTTTTTTTTTTTTGGCATTTTCTACCGAATATCTAAAAGAAAATTTATTTTATATGCCCAACCAACAAATCTCAACTAAAAAAATATATATATGAGAAAGCCATAAATATATATCATTTTCTAACTTCCTTGATTTTAAAACATATACCACAAACTCAAACAAAAATAATATATTATAGATGAAGATATATGACACGGAGTATGTGGAAATCTCCCTTTTTGTGTATTAGAAAACATTTATATTCTTCCAATGCACTGGGTTTTATTTTCTGTTATATATATATGCTATACCCTATCGATTTTGTGTGATTTTAAAGTGTTTGAGGCATTTTTGGATTTAAAGAAAATAAACCTATTTAAAAAAATAATATTTTTTTTTTTATTGTGTAAAGATAAATCTATGGTTCTTTTCAATTTCAACCTTAAAACAATTTTTTTTAAATACGTTTGTCCGCGAAAAATCATTACATAATTTGACATCAATTCTCATGATTTAAAACAATGTATGTAATGCAAATATTATGTAATGCAAAATACTTTTATATTCCCTTGTTAAATAATTTCATGTATTTTGCGATCAAAAAACATCGAGTTAATTTAGTGACCAAAATATTCTAGAAAAATAAGAAACTCCTTTTTTCTAGACAACTTGAAGTCATTGAAAGTTTTCCCAGTAAAGTAGCAGGTATAGTTTTTGTTGAACTTTTATTGAATTATAGTAAAATTCTCATTTTCCCACGCAATGCGTTTGTCTATACAGCAGATAAATGCAGAGAGTAACCTTGTTGTAAGGAAACATTACTGTGTCATTTATTTATTTTTTTATTCTCTTATATGTTCCTTTTTTAATCTTTAACATATTAAAAACATTTATATTCCCACGTTATTATCCCTTTCTTTATTAACTTGTAAAATTTTATTATGGTCCGTCCGTAGTATCTTTCTAATGCTCTTTAAAGTAGTTCCCAAAAATAATATCCATATAAGTTAAATATTTAAAATTATATTTTAAGTTATTTTTGTGAGATCAGCGTTTATAAGAACAAAAGACCACCCTAATCCTACTCGCCATTTTGTCCAAGCTTTTTACCTATGAAATAATACAGACCGCAATGATATTTATGACCCCTTATTGAGAGTTCTCCTACAGATCACGAAGTTCAATAAATGAAGTTTAATAAAGTTGTTAAATGAATCATAACTTTATTAATCAAGAAGTTTAATAAAGTTGTTAAATGAATCATGACTTTATTAATCAAGAAGTTTAATAAAGTTGTTAAATGAATCATGACTTTATTAATCAAGAAGTTTAATAAAGTTGTTAAATGAATCATGACTTTATTAATCAAGAAGTTTAATAAAGTTGTTAAATGAATCATGACTTTATTAATCAAGAAGTTTAATAAAGTTGTTAAATGAATCATGACTTTATTAATCATGAAGTTTAATAAAGTTGTTAAATGAATCATGAAGTTTAATAAAGTTGTTAAATGAATCATGACTTTAATAGCATGAAGTTTAATAAAATTGTTAAATGATTATCATGATTTGAGTCATGATTTATCAATCATGACTTTATTAATCATGAAGTTTAATAAGGTTGTGAAATACAGCAATAAAAATACAGCAATAATAGGGTCATTTTCTTTTCGAATATGCAGTTATGCAGTTTGAAAATCCGCTTTTGGAAATTTTATTTCTGTTCTGCACGAGGAAATATTTTCTTGAAGAAATTGTGCTTCTGGTTCTAAAAACAAAATTATGTGTCAAACATAGATTATGAAACACTTTCCATTCAGAATGCTGTAACAAATCTTCACAATATAATATGGAAAAAGATGATGCTAACAATTTCGAAAAGGCATAACACGCTTTAAAACTCAATGCCAGCAATTATCGTCAATAGTCGGAAAAGTATCCATATTATTTTGTGCAGCTCTGTATAGAATCTATAGATTTGTGTATATACTCCACAGTATTTTAAAGTATACTTCATCTAGAAAACTCTTAGTGCAGTTAAAAATTCCTTTACAGCAAATTCTGCCAATAAACGGAAATGTATTAGAGATCTTTTGAGCAGGCCTGTATAGGATCTATAGAATTTATATATACCAAGTAATAGGGAGAAAAATGAGTTAAATTAAAAAATTACCAATAGAAAGCGCACTTCCAGCATTTTTTATTCAATTATATAATTGATAGACAATACTATAACCGAATTCTTTTGCTTGTCTCTGTAAATGAACGATAAATGTACGCAATATTCAGTACAGTACGCAATATTCCATAGTAAACCCTTTGCAGTGCACCTCAGTGATATATATCAATTTCAATATATGAAATAGTGTATTACCAAGTACCATAAGTACACCACAAACGATTTTTCCACAAAGACCGTAATATAATGGAAGTATTTTCAGAGTTCCTGTAAATGAACTATGAATGCTACGTACTTCATTTTCAAGCAAGTCATAGTAAACCACAATAACGTATAACGTATATCAGTCCGAGTATATTCACGTGAGTTGCAGAATGAACAGATGGCAGACAGACGGCAGACAGAAATAGAGACATCCGATAGGCAAACCGAATTCATAAACACGTTTGAACTATGTTGGAAAGTGTTAACAAGACCGAAAACGTTTCTCTAGGCAGCTTCCATTAAAAAATGTAAAAAGCTACCTATTTCAACCGTCCGGAGGAGAGCGATTCCGAAAACATTTCGGTATATTTTAATCAGATCAAGAACCCCAGACTCGAAAACCACGCTTCGTTCAAATGATCTTATATATATATATATATGTGTGTGTGTATTTTACTTTTGTCATGCGATAGCATTCGTATTTAGGAATCGATTAAAATGTGACTGAGCATGTGTACAAGGCTTAAAAAGGTCTATACCGACTTCAGGAGGCACCTTGATCCGACATTTTGTTTGAAAATGTCGGCCACTAAACAAATTAAAATTAAAAAATATGTACAAAATAATTATAAATGAAAAATGGTTTTCTAATTAAATATCCAGCATTAAAACTAGGATTCCGGAGGATTTATTTTTATTTTTCTTAAAAAAAATATTTATCTTTAAAAGTGGCTTAGATATGAGGCATTCTTCCATAATTTTAACTTTCAGGAATAAGAAACTTGTGAAATTAAACTATAAAATAACATTTTAAACTTGCGAAAAAATTTCTGATTCTAAATAGAAAAAAAAAATGGTCAGCAGTAATGATTGTTAATAAGATTTTATTTAAATGAGGAACAAACTCGAACTTGCAAGTCTCATTTCTCTTTCCGACCCCTTGATTTTTTTTATTTCTCCAACTTTTTATATTTTTATCTAAACTTTTACTTACATTGATTTTGCATAGTATCCATAAAACGTTCTAAAAGGAAATAATAACGATGTAGTATTTTCAGTTCAAAAGTTTAGTATAACATTGTCTTAAAGGCTTAAATTTAGCAATTTATATTATTTTATTCTGAATTATTTTATTTTCTTCTTATTTACCAGTAACATACTGCCACCACACATTCTAATTTATTGTATATATCTACCAGAGTTCCAAAAATGTAAATAAATTATGTTAAAAACGTGTTTAAAATATTTTACTAAGAATTTCGCGGTTGAAAACAGATGTATAAGAGTAGGGCCGGTAAGAATATCAATGGGACGGTAAGGACTCTAGAAAGTAATTGTAATTATATACACTGGTGTTCAGAAATTAAGGGGCATTGATCACTTTCAAACGTTTCGTCGAATATCTATTGAAACTCGTGAATAAATGCCCGAAATTCCCTTGAACTTTGAGATTGTAATGAACATGTTTGACTTCCTGTTTTTTAGTGACGATTTTGCTGCGAGGACAATTAGGAGGGGGGGGGGCAACAATAATTTTAGTAATAAAATAATATTTTCGACCACCCAAGTAACATAAAATGCTAAAAAGGGTCTGTCACTGTAGCAAATAACTATGTAGATCCTGTTCAACATTTGTGTGCGTTTGTGTATTCATAGCACGTATATTCGTTTATTATTATATATTATTTTTTTTGTAGCATGCAGTGTTTTTAGCCGAATTTAACAAGGCTTTTCAAAAACTTGACAATAAATCGTAGAAATGGTATACTGTAATTAAATTATTAATATATTGAATATTTGATGAGATATGGCTATTTCTATTAAATAAATTTTAACTGCGCATACGCGCATACAGCAAAACTTTTTTGTCATGATTTGATAGTCAATACTACAGGGCAACTCATATAAAAATACCAGTGAAATACCATGAAAAGTCAAAACGTTACAGCAATAATTGTTAAATTGAGAAGAAAATCCCATATAATTCCATAGGATTTCCTCGCGACAAAATTTTCACTGAAAAACATGAGGTTAAACATGTTCTTTATATTTTGAAAGTTCAAGGGCATTTCGGGCATTTCCGTTGGGCGTTATCAGTAGATATTAGACGAAACGTCTGAAATTGGTCACTGCCCCTTAATTTCTGCTTAACATCAGTGCATTTAGAACATTTTTTCACTGTTGATCGTGAACACATAATGAGGAGTTGCAATCAATCCGACAAAATAAATTTCTTATCTACAACAAATATCTCTTATTAAATAATAATAATCAAATATTACATAATTGGTATTGATGCCCATGTAGGCTGACAAGTAAACATAAAAAGGTATTAATGTGCGACTGCATTTATTTATCGCTTGAAATATTTTCTACGTGTGGATTTACATTCGAAACACAGATAAGTAAATTATTTTCAACAAATTTAGTTTTTGATGCTACTGTTGACGAAAATTCTTTTAGCACAGGTAAGAATTTAAAAAAGTAGATAGAATCAACTATATAATAAATCTTAATAATGTTATTTAGTGCTTTCAAACGTTATACCAGACGTTTATAATTTTACAATAAATATAATATTTAAAACAAATTATTCCTAATATTCCATTTTAATTGTATTTTAAGCGCTATTTTTGTATTATATTTAAAAATAAGTCGTGTATGGCAAAGTTATAATTATTCATTTTTAATAAGAAAATACTTTGTTCCTTTCGATCTCTTTTGAAATATGCAATAAAAAAGTTTCCTTAAGTTTTTTTAACATTATTTATTTATTGTTTAATATTTTTTTTAACATAAGATACAAACATTAATCTTTGTGGAATTTCTTTCTCTACAATATTACAATGGTTATGTTATATTTATAAATAAATCAAAAACATTTTCTGAATGGGTTTTTGTCTAACTTTTCTGAAAGTTATATATAAAACATATATAATTAATAATTTCATAATAGACACATATAAAAAAAAGTGTTAGATTTTTTTTTATAGTTTCTTCACCAAATTCACTTAAATAAATATCAGTTTCCTTCCGTCTTTTGTCTCAATTTGCGAAGATTTCACTCGGTAATGCTGCTCCTGACACCTTCTTTGCTTACCCGTTGATAAATGATCCTTAATAAAGTATTTAAAATTTTCATTAATTACCGTGCCTTTCTTGTGCGGATCAGATGCTTCTCTGTATGAATAAAATGATATATATGCGACGTAATTAGAATGAAACTAGAATGCATTTGGGAGCATTTGTATGAAAACAATTTCCAATTTTGTTAGAGATATTGAAATTTATGGAACTATATTTCAAAATGTGTTCCAGAAATATATTAAACTATTCAAATATATATATGGAAACTGTATTCGTTTCATGTGCATTTTGAATTACGTGGACTTATATTTAAAAATCAAATTAATTCTTGTACAACTTCATTAGAAGTTGATTTATTTTTTTCTCACTATTTATATATTTTTCTGAAAATATATTACATATTAAAAAAAGGGTACTTCTTCATTATCCCGTCGACCACTTTCCATTAAAAAATAAACTGTAACTGAATACCAATGAACAAATGAAAGAATATTGCCATTGGAAAAAAAATAAAAAATAAAAAATAAAAAATAAATAAATTCGGAAAAGCCGCATTCGTTAAAGAATCAACTATCAGTAACTTTAAGGAATGAAATTTACAATATATTAATGGGAAAATAAAATAATAATCTTTTATATTTATTTATTTACATCTTTTTCCTAAATTATCCTTCTCGGCTGTTGGATAAATGTTTCTGATGTCACTTTAAACTGATCTATTGTATATAACTATAAGCATCGCAACATTTTTTTCAGTGTGTTTTCTCTTTTAATATCATGACGTCGCCGTTTAATGATGTAATTGTTGTTTTAATTAGCGAAATAACTAATAAATCAGTAAAACACCATTAAAAATACAGATAAACGCAGAATTAAAAATCACTTGATGACATAAGAAACACGTGTAATATATCTGGCATCAAGTGAATGTGGCGCAATGATCATGCATTTTTGGCGTTAAATCCTATAGTTTGCGATAGTTTGTCAAATGGAAAATAGCGACGGGATAATGGAGAAGTACCAAAAAAAGTAATATGCAATTGAATTCTTTTCTGTTCTGTATAACAATGGTTATATCACATTTATCGATAAATCATTGACTGGATAATTTCAGTGCTTATCTCTAAAGTTTTAAACTAAAATGAAGAGTTAATAATTTTAAATAAACCCAGATTATTAAAAGTTGTGAATTTTTTTTAAAATTTTACAAAAGCATTTTTAATTAATATGACCTTCCATCCATCTCCTGTCTCAACTTGAGAAGATTTCTCCTGGTAATACTGATTCTGGCACATACTTTGCTTTCGTGTTGATAAATGACCCTTTATAAAGTTAATTTGAAATCTCTTTAATTATCATGTCTTTCTTGTGCTTCTCTGAATGAACAGAATGATACATATGGCACGTAATTAGAATAAAACGGAATTGCACTCCGAAACATTTGTGATTAAATAATTTTCATTTTTTAGGTGCGTTCGTAATTATATAAATACGTAGCAGCTATAGTCGTCGTCTGGTCCGTCCGTGTGTCTGTATGTCTGTCCGTCTATCCGCATATAACAGCGCAAAAACTACACAGTCGAATGGTTTGAAATTTAATATATATAATCTTTGCAGAATTTTGTCGAGCCATTTGAAATTTTATGAAAATCGAAACAAAACTTAAAAAGATATTAATAAAAGTTTTATTTATTTTATTAAATGATATCATACGTAATCTATGTACTAAAAACGCAAGTCATGTGACTGAGGAAAACAAATACGGGTTAACCACATCTTTTAACATATGCCTAGCGGAGATTTTTATTCAAAATTATTTTTTCGAATAAAATTGCACAAAAGTTACATATTTAGAATAATCGTTCAAAAGAATTGTTTGCTTGAGAGATGAGTTAAATTAAAAAATGTATAGATTCTGAGATAACTTCAGTGAAAATTGGTTTAACAGCCGAATATCTCTATCCATTAAAGTAAATAAACAAAATATTCAATCATCGTGAGTCATAGAAATATTAACCATGGAGGTAATCATTCGCAAAGCAATATCTTCATGGTGAATTTACAGATCTGCCTGATGTGGAAAAAAAAATTGCATCTGTAAACATGACATACATAATAAGAAAAAAAGGACATCCTCATTTCGTTCATTCCGTCATTTTGTTCGTATCGATATAATTAATTTCACTGAAATAATAACGATGATTTTTTACATTGTAAAACTAGTTATAGCACGAAACAAACGCACCTCATTTGTCACGTTTAACGTACTATTTCCAAATTGTTTAATAGATATCGAAGTAATTGTAACTATATTTGCAAATTAAACTAGTACTGTGGCCATCACAAAACTTCCTTCTATATAAATCAAATTGTCTGTAACCTAAATTAAATGACAATCTACTCGTACTTGAGAAATATACATCGCGGAAATCATAAGAAACAGGGTATATCAGTGTCACTTATTTGGTATAATGCATCCAAACCTAATAAGGATCTATTTATGTCAAGTTCACACCCAGAAAAAAGTTTTGTTGAATCAACAAAAATTTGGTTGACCCAACAAAACTTTTTGTTTAAATATAGATCAATGAAAATTTTGTTTTAATCAACATTTTTTTTTTTTTTTTTTTTTTTTTGCAATTCTAAAAAAAAAAATGTATCGTCAGCAAAAAATGTTTTGTTAATTCAAGTGAAATCGTTCAATTTTACTTGAATTTTGCTAAAACAACCAAAATGTACTCAACAAAACATGTTTTGTAGTTTTAATCAATTCCTTTTTCTGGGTGCAAACATAATTTTTTTTTTAAATTCCCTATATTAGATCATGACATATATCTACCGTACAAGTCGTGAAAAATTCAGCATTGCAGCGTCACTTGTTAGGCGTATATAAAAACCTAATCAACACCAATTTATGTCAATGTCTAACATAATCCGAAGTTTCATTAAATTCCGTTCATTAGTTCTTGAGACAGAGTGCCTACAAAATTTGTGTCTCATACACAGATAGACAGAGAGACACAGACATACTCACGGACAGATATTTTCTATATATAGTCAAATCGTGTTCAGAATCTTCTAAAACGCATAAATCGAAGGAAAAAGGGAAGTTGAAAATTTTTCATGAGTCTAATACTTTTTCTGGTAAAAATATAAGAAAGTAATAATATTTTTGTTTATATATTTTGAGAGTTTAGGGAATTCTGTTAAATTTAACAGTCACATAATGCCATAGCAACCACATAATAACACTATGGAAATACTTTTTTTTTTTTGCTATATGTTATTTCCAATTTTATCTGTTTATATATTTAGACAGAAAGGCTTATTATTTATAATGGTAGGAAACATAGACTGCTTTTATTATTATAATTTAAATTCATAATGGTATCTTTACAGACATTAAATGTTATACGTTATGTGTCAAGAAATAAAAATTGTATCACTTTTATACACATAGATACACACATATGATTTTTTCTTATTTTATACACTCTGAGAAGAAAACATATTTGTTCAACGAAAATGAGTTATATAAAAATATTTTGGATAATTATTCAAAATGCAGATTAATTTTTAAAACTTCATCCTTCTTAATAAATTATTGTTTGTAGAAAAACACGGATATGTTTAAACATTGCACACTGGGTGTAATTTTTTTGTATAAAATTCTATTTTCTTTCAAAATCGATTTCGGCTTAAGCATTTATTGGTCCATATTTGATGTACATAAAATATAAATTCATGACACCACATATTCAAGAAGTGCTATATAATGCAAATATACGTATTTATATCTTCTTTGTGCTAAGAATTTTGATCTAATACTTTCAACTCATATAATAATACTGTTTTGAATTTGCATTTCTAATATAAAAAATATATGCGGCGAAATAACAAGTTCCTATAATAAAACTTTTGTCATACAATATTATGCATATGACACAACATTGCATACCTAAAATTGTAAATTTATTCAAATATATATCTTATATTTTTGTTGACAGAAAATTGTTACAAATATTTCTCCAATGAGTATTATTATTAATATATTTCAAATATGTATTTCAAATAATTTAACCCTATAATTAATGTACTTTTATTTCCACCGTATAATTCGTGGACCACAGAAAATTCATTTGACACTGAAATTTAAATTAATAAAATATAAATTATTTCCCTGTGGTTCAGATTAGACAACATTTTTAAAGCAATCTCACTTAGAAAAATGACACTTTCAAATCTGCGTAAATCGATGTTTTTATTTTGGTATGAAACATTTTGTTTAAAAAATGACGACCCCATTGCTTTCAGTTCTGAAATACCAGAAATTCTCAGAATATTGAAATATGGACATATTCAAAACTGAGCACATAGAGGTCAGTTCATACTCAGTTTTGAAACATGGACATACTCAAAAATGAGTATGGTCAGTTCATACTCATTTTTGAAACATGGAGACACTAAAAATTGAGCACATAGAAGCCAGTCTATACTCGTTTTTTAAACATGGACATACTCAAATATGAGCACATGATGTTTTATTTTCGAGTGTGTGCAAGTTTTCAGGAAAGAGTACATACATTTTTTAAACTTGAATAATTTTGATTTGGAGCCATTTTCCCTATGCGACGTGCTCAGATCTGAGTATTTTGTGCTCAGTTTTGAAAATGTCGTTTTTAGAGTGTTTTATGGTTCAAAATAGTGATTCACTCATTGTACATTATATTATTTGAAAAATATGAAAAAAAAAATTAATCGATTGAATCAATTAAAGGTTATTTAAACCTTTTCACCGTTTGAAGATTTTCCAATATTTCTATAACTATGCTTGTAAATCCCAGAATATATAAATTTTATAATCGCTGTTTGATGCTATAATATGTTTTATAACTGCTCATTCTATATACGGTTCAAAAAAGTATTATGTTAAAAATATTTTTTCTACAGCCATTTTAACATGATTACATGAAACGGAAAAACGAGGGCCTAACAAGACAACTAAACTTCATATGATATTTACAAAAATAAAATACCATTAAAAGTTATAAATTAGTTTTATGCAATTATTTGAACTTTTGATGCATTAACACAAAGAAAAAGATGGAAAATTGACATTTGTTGGTTTAGTCTATGAGAAAAGTAGAAATTATTTGAGAAAAAATTTCTCTCACGCAGAACGAAAAGGGATTTCTTCTAGGCGATTTTAATAAATGAATACATGAAATGAACATGTTTTTTTTTCATCTATTGCTGTATTATTAGACTTCCTTATTAAATTCCTTATTAAACTCATATATTATATATGAATAAGATCCGAAACAGATAAAAAGGAACAATGCTAGTGAAAACGTATTTCTGCATCGGATAAGAAAATAATAAAAAAAATTAAAAGGAAAAGTGAAAAAAAAAATAATTTGATAACACTAGTCAACAGACATTTTGTATCTGATTTGAAAGAAACATTTTTTTATGTAGTTTTGCATGAAGAATCCGTATCTGCTATATCTGTAATTTTCTATCACGTAAGGATTTTACAAAATTTTAGAATGTAAATTTTACATAAATGGTAAAATGCATGGTAAAATGTAAATTATAATTTACATGCTGGAGTCGCATATTGAGAAAATCAATGACTATGTGGGTTACCTTTATTTAGATGCTTTGTCATCAAGAAATACATCGCGTATTTTTAAAAATAACATTGTTAATATTAACATCACGGATTATTGTTCAACAGTTTCGTGCTCGTATTAGTTCACTTTTTTGGGTAAGTAATTAAGAAAACATTTTTACTGATGAATATTATGTTTCATTTGTGTTAAAACGGTAAATTTTTGTCAAATATATCTCTATTTACTTTTCGTAACTGCTGTGTATCTAATAAATGTGACGTGATTGAGATAATCTTATTATTTTATCAAATTCAGCACCGTAAAATTAGTTAAATGGAGCCATTTACAAGCCAAATACAGAAAAAAAACAGTTAAAATATTTTTTAGTAGTGTAATTACACACATCTTTCTTTTAATATCATTTTCAAGAAAACCTCAAATTCGGTCTTAAAATTACTTGCAGGTTCAACATGAACTCCCCGAGATAGAGATTATAGGTGAAAACAATTTTTCTTATTAAAAAAATCTAGTAGATTTTTTACAAGGAACTTCCATATGAAAAATATAAACAATGTCAAAAAATTTCGAAAAATATCAATAAAGAAAGTTTTGAAAATTATTAAAAGCGATACTTTAGTATTTGCAGAATGCAACAGGTTAATAGTCTAAGATATGGCCAAAGTTATCCCTACTTACAGCAGTCTTTTTTATTCTGATTATTTCAGTGGTTTGTCGCATAGTTCCACTCCCTTTAAATGTCTTTTAAATTAATTTTATTATGGAATATAGGCCAAAAACAAATGCTGAAATATTTATATTTTCCCAAGTGCAAGCAGGTCAACCTTTCGTAATAGGGATGCGCGCGATAGAGATTAAAAAAAATCCAGCTGGAAAATTATTTAAAAAACCCATAAAAAATCAGTCAGTTGATTTACAGCTGTCATACAAATACCATGTGGAACAACATTAAAAAAAAAAAAATATTCGATAAGGCAACACAAGGAGAGATGCCACGGTCGGAGAGATTGCGCACAAAGAGGTTAAAGGAGAAGGGATAGAGTGCGTGCGCAGCGACTCAAGGTAGTTGTACAACAGCAGTACTGAAGTGTATACTTTAATTTGCACGTTGCTTGTTTCAAGCGCCTAGGATAAATCATTGCTATTTGTTTAATTTTCCCAAGCTAAGTACTTGAATTGTCATAACTATTCGTTATAATTTCTATAGAATGTCAGTAGTGCAAAATATTTTATACTTAAACGATTTCTCATAAGCTACTAACCTAGACTAACGCTGCGAACACCAATAGTTAGTTTTAGAAGCGGCCATGTGTATAAAAAAAGACCGCGCAATCTCTCCTACCAAAATTGGAGAGTTTGCGCATCAGCTACTTAGGAGAGATGGTGCATAGTTACCAATATTTTCTATGCTAGCAGAGATTGCGCAGCTTATTGGTAAATTTGCATAAATTGCAAATTATACGTAAAGCATATGAATGAACCAATTTAGAAATAATTTTCGAAAAACACATAACTATCCTGGATTTTACCCTTTAAATATTGAAGTGATTCTAGAACGCGCATATTTGCTAGGCTGTGATCAAGGCATGAATCAAACTGTCCCCAAAACCGTTGAGTTACCCCCAGAATCCACATCAATCCATTTCAACAACAGTACTCGTTACGAACACTGAAACGCAAATTTCTCATATTCTAGGCCTATCCTCGCATCGTATTGCAACAGCTACATGCATTTTTTAACCATAAACTTCTGGGTAGTCTAATAACTCTTAGAAATGCACCTACGAAAGTCTTGGAAAGCTTTTTGTCCTTTTATCTGCCACACCTGGTAAATCGTCAAATATTCTGTGGGTTACAGTTGTATACTCGTTACAACAACAATGGATTTAATGATGCGATAAAACACGCTCGCCAAAATAGGCCAATTGGCTGTGAAACTGTAACGATTGAATTTTAAGTACTAAAAAGCAGAAAATAAAATATACATAAAAATAGGGTATAATAATTAAAAATTACAGTTTTATTAATTAATAGTTTCATATTAATTAATTTCTGATTTTACTTTGAGAAATCCTTTTAAAAATGTAAAAAAAAAAACAGTTTAAGCAACGAAAATAAAATATAAATAAAAGAATAACATGTAGTAATTTAAAAATACACTTTTATCAATTAATACTTTCATATTGATTAAATTATAACGTGTATTATATATTATATGTATAATTATACGTTATAATTATACGTATAATGTAATTATACGTTGAGAAATCCATTTAGAAATCCTAAAAAATAGATTTGAATGTTGTTTGCTTTCCTTACATGTTAGCCATATCTTAAAAATGAAACAGGGTAAAAATGACAATTCCTTTCACGATTTCCGGCTTTCTATCAAGCGGAAATAATGGTGTCCACGTTATATTCACATATTTTTCGGAAAATATTTTAGAAAAATCCTGACTTCCGCTCATTAATTTAGGCATGATTTTAAAGATAAACATTGAATGTGTATAAAAGTGGGTTCTTAAAAAAGATACTTTTACTTTTATATTTATTTATTTTATGTTAAATCACAAGTTTAAAGTTACATTAAATACTAATACTTTTTTATTTAGTGTTAATTACATATATCTTCAACATACTAACGACATACATGCAGGCATACATGCTTATCTACTACACTACAAAAACAATATTAAAATAAAATTTATATATATTTTAAGTTTTTATCCTCATTTTTGTTAGCATAATTAAATATTTTAATTAAAATATTTAAAATATTTTTATTGATATTGTGCAAATGCACAATCTAAAAAGAATATTGCAAATAAATTACTGTTTATCGAATTGTTTATTTGGAAATATAATGCATGACATAATCTTATTAAAAAATATATAGCAAACGTTTTTAGTAATCTTGAAATACGTTCTTTAATGACCTTTTATATTTTAATGTTTGTAAATCAAAGGAAAATACATACTCAGTACACTCATTATTGGCCATTCAGTTTTGTATGCTGTCAGAATTTAATGATAAGAGCATCACACAAACTAAACAAATATTAGAAAAGCCTATTGTAAAAAAATGATGCATCTTTGTTACTGGTCTAGAGTTATTGATGTATAAGGCCTGTCACGATTTAATTTGGGCTGGGACTTGGGGAATTCACAGAAAATTGCACCGTTCAGTCTTGTTTCTGCTACAAAAAATTAAATGTTTTTTGTGCGTCTGTTTTCTTTGTTTGTCTTAGAGGTAACATGTTCTTATGATTGCTTTCCTCTTATGCAAATAAAAATAATATGTGTATATTGATAAAAATAATTTATTAGAAAGCAGAAAAGAATTCTGGTAACAATTTCTTTTTTTATTCTATAACATTATTTTTTTGTTATTAGAATCTTGTTTTATATAGAGGGCAAGTGTGTAAGTGCTGTTCTTATTTTAATATTAGAAATACCAAATAAATAATAAACTAATTCAAAATTTAAAAAACATACGTACAGATAAAGAAAACAATTATTGATCAGTTTTTAAATATTATATGAAATACCTGAAAAACAAAATTGCACTTTTGTTTAATGCATTCTTGGTATTTGTTTAAAATTGTAAAATTATTTTGTATTGTAAAATCTGATATTAAATATTAACCAAGAGGAGAAAAAATATAATTGTTAAGCGTTTCACTATCATCATTAGAATTTTTTGAAACAAGTTAAACTAGTTGTTGGTGACCACCGTAATACTTACCCATCATGCATATGCATAATGTAAAATATTAAAATAAAAAATGTGTAAACTACTTATAAAATGCATTGCAATTCGAATAAAATCGTGGATTGATGACGTCATAAACTTTCAAGGCTCGATTACTGAATTGCTTAAAAAAAACTTCCTTATAACTCCAAAAAGAATAATCCTATTAACTAGCGGTTTATTGCATCTGATTAAGCGTCTCATTTCCAATTAAAATATATCTTTGAATTAAAATTTGGATGAAATACAGGGTCATGAAAAATCGAAGAGTGTGGAAAAATAGGATTACAAATATATCGGTAACTCTTTATCCGATCGACTTCATGCTTTATGCAAAATTTGTTTTTTTATTGTCTTTTATATTCACTCCTTAAAATAAACAATTTCGAAAATTTTTATATACCTTTTATCATAACGAATATTTCGAGAGTCCGAAAAAATAGTTCCGGATAATCGAGGTTACTGAAATTCAATAGGCTTCTTCCCATTATTATATACTAAATACATACCAAATTTTAAGTCTGTATCTCAATTTGTTCGGGAGATGGAGCGTTTACAGACACACAGACACACAGACATACAGACACACAGACGGACGGCAATTTTTTTTTCTCAAAATATGTTTTTCGGAATCTCCAGTGTCTGAAACGTGTAATTCCGTCAAATTTTTTTTTCGATTTTCAAAACGATTACAAGACTTACCCTATACTACGTATGATGGGTAAGTAAAACGCATATTCGCGTATATATTATATTTTAAGTGAACAAATACACCCTCTTTGAACTATTTCAAAGACAGTTATTTAAATAATAAAAAATAATAATAAATAAGAATTAATGTCAACTGAGAATAGTAGTACATAGAAAGTATAATTTTCATTTCGTGTTTGTTCTATTAAACATACTTGGGATTACTCAAGTTATTCTTAAATCCCACATGCATGTTTAGTACAATTTATGAACGGTGGTTAAAAAAAAAAGTCCTTTCGGCCTGTACTGGGAGGAAAAGGTAGCTTTCCTATATCTTCGTTTTAAAATTTTAGCTAATGTTACACGAAAACAGCAAAGAAAAGTTTACAAAATATTCGTTAATACTGAATTTGATAAGAAATTCGCCAAATTATTGAGCAATAGCCAAATTGGCTTCATTTATGAAAACTTATTTTGGTCGCCAAATTTGGCGATATTTCGCCAAATGTCGCCAAGTTTGGCGAGAATTTAGCGCTAACGGATATGAATATATAGTTTTATGCGTATGATTGGGAAAATTATTACAACAATGAAAGAAAATAATTTGCGAGTAATCACGTTAATGTACTGTTATGTTTCAAAATGTCAGCCACCCTAGAATTTTAATCTGCTTTATCTCAGCCATTTTTTAAGATAGAGGTAAACCAAAAATGCTCTGGAATCCTCGTATCACGGCCTAACACTTATTTTTAAAAAAGTTTGAATTTTTAACTTTTTTGTACATTTATTTTAGTTTTAAAATTTTAAGTGGCCGCCATCTTGAAACAAAATGGCGGTCCAAGCTGGCCAACGAACTCGGTCGAGACATTGGTGAGCTTATTACACACAATTAGTTTCATCAAAATTGATTTATAAATACGAGCGTTATCGTATGACATAGCTCAGATATATATATATATATATATATATATATGTATATAATCCAGCAAAAATATGATTTTAGCCTGAACTAGCAACACCCCCCTCATCAGAAATAAGACAACACAACAACACAAGAAAACACTGTAGAAAATATATGTAAAAATAAACAGAAACAAGCTGCGGCCTCATCAGCAGTGGGTAAATTCAAAGGCAGCCAAGCATCCGAACAAAAAGATTAACAATTCGTGGCAGTGGGTTTCGGCCAGAGCGCTGCGTAGCAAAAAATTCAAAATGTACAGAAACATATTTGAATACTACTTAACAGACGCTCCCCCCACCGTACACTACGCCACAATATAAGCGAATGCTGTACCAAAATCACAATACTGAATCACCATAGTTGAAACAAATGTCTCTTCGAAAATACACACAACCAATTCAGCCATGTTGCCACAATTAAAAAAGTAAAACACGAAAAACAAACCAAATCCGTTATTCAGTACACAATCCAGATTCGTTCCACGTCGGATGCCAACAAACACAGCCATCATCATAAAACCGTCCTTTTCAGGCTTTAGCAATTACGAGTCATTTACTGTTGAATGTAAGCAATCTATCAATAATGGAGGCGGTCTGCAAAATCTGAATATTTTTTGATAAAATTTAGAGGGATATTGTTTTTATAATATAAATGACTGATCAAATAAAATAGTTCCTTATTAAACAGGTTTTTATTTGAACAAATTCTGTAAAAACGGTAAATTTGACCAATTATAATATTTATATAATGTTATTATTAATATAATATTTATATAATATTATTAATAATAATATTCAGTGGGGGGAGCGTCTGTTAAGTAGTATTCAAATATGTTTCTGTACATTTTGAATTTTTTGGTAAGCAGCGCTCTGGTTGAAACCCATTGCCACTAATTGTTAATCTTTTTGTTCGGATGCTTGGCTGCCTTTGAATTTACCCACAGCTGATGAGGCCGCAGCTTGTTTCTGTTTATTTTTACATATATTTTCTACAGTGTTTTCTTGTGTTGTCTTGTTTCTGGTGAGGGAGGTGGTGCTAGTTCAGGCTAAAATCATGTTTTTGCTGGATTATATTGAATTTGTGTGTTCTAATATGCAGATTATGGCGCTGTTCACAGGAATATATAGCTGTTTTGTTTGTGATGTGATGGGTACTGCTTATCTATATATATATTTGTCTTACGTGGAGCGAAAATAGGGCTAAATTTGTAACTTATGGTTTGGCAACAACTGTAGTTTCCAGAGCTCAGACCACTGAACAGACTAGATTCAGTTAGATCAGCTCCACCTCCGTCCAATGTGGCGGCCAGTGTGAGAGCAGTGAAACTATAGAATGAAACTCGAACTAGCAATTATTAAAAATAAAATAACATGTACGTAATCCAAAGTGTCTGAGATGATTCCTCATTTTAATTATGAGGAATATCGTTAATTTCAAATGAATTCTCAACTCTTATTTAGAATTCATTTACGAATTTCACTCACTCAAAAGACGGAGAAAAAAAATCAACTGTCTAGATATCACCTGCCGCCATCTGTTGCTGTATTGATGAAGTAAAAAATAATTCATTTTGTAAAAATCCATAATCAAATAGAACAATAAAATGTCGAACGAAATTTAAACAATGACAAACAAACTATCTTCCTATCACGTAGTTTTTTTTTTTCTAATGAATTTAAGTCCTTTTAAGATCCTTTTTTCATAGTATTTAAATGATTTATATGCTCATTAGTATTTATATTCATTTTCAGTTGTGTTTTCAACGGAGAATTAATTTTTTACATTAAAATAAATTGTCAATTTCATATGTTAAAATGTTTTATGGTAGAATTTATTCCGGCTAGAATTGCTGAAAAAAAGGGGTGAGCGAGCTCTGACCGCGTAGCGGTCTTATTGTGAATTGCTTCGCAATTCACGGGGGGTTGGCGGGGGTTGGCGAGCGTTAGCGAGTAGGGGGCTGGGCCCCCTACTATTTTTGTACTTTAATTGTGTGCAGCTTTTTTAGCGCTGAATTGGAATGCAATTGCTTTTTATTTTTATTTTTTTGGTTTTGGACTGGCTCGTTATTCTCACTTTTTGTTGTTTTTAGGTAGCTTTCAATACTAAAAAGTATAAAGCTACCTATTGCAGCCGTTCGGAGAAAAGCAGTTCCGGAAAATTTCCATATATATTTTCACCGATCATGACCCCCAGACTCCAAAACCACCCTCCGTTCAAATGTTGATTTATATATATAGAAATATCCATATATATATATATATCTGACCTATGTCATACGATAACGCTCGTATTTATAAATCGATTTTGATGAAACATTGTGTGTATTAAGCTCACCAATGTCTCGAGCGAGTTCGTTGGCCAGCTTGGTCCGCCATTTTGTTTCAAGATGGCGGCCATTTAAAAATTTAAAACTAAAATAAATATACAAAAAAATAAAAATTCAAATTTATTTTTTAAATACGTGTTAGGCCTTGATACAAGAATTCCAGAGCATTCTTTGGTTTACCTCTATCTTAAAAAATGGTTGAGATAGAGCAGTTTGAAATTCTAGGGTGGCTGAAAATTTTGAAACAAAACAGCACATTACCGCAATTACTCGCAAATTATTTTTTTTCATTGTTGTAATAATTTTCCCAATCATACGCATAAAACTATATATTCATATCCGTTAGCACCAAAAGTGGCGACATTGGCGACAAAATTGGCAAAATTGGCGACATTTGGTGAAATATCGCCAAATTTGGTGACCAAAATAAGTCTTCATAAATGAAGCCAATTTGGCTATTACTCAATAATTTGGCGAATTTCTTATTCAAATTCAGTATTAACGAATCTTTTGTAAACGTTTATTTGCATTTTAACTTGCTGTTTTCGTGTAACATTAGCTAAAATTTTAAAACGAAGATATAGGAAAGCTACCTTTTCCTCCCGGTACAGGCCGGAAGGACTTTTTCTTATTTTTTTTTTTGTTTCTGCAACGAGTATATTCGCTCGATAAAAATATTCATAAATATGTTACGAATAACAAATAAAATAATTATGGTTTTGAAAAAATGTAAAGATAAAAGATGTAAAACTTGACCTAATGGAGATTTGTCTGCTGATACATACACTCATAGTATGGTTAACTTAAATTTTCAGCTCTGAAAAATTACACATGTCATATACCTTTTAACTTGTACAATTTGTAATCAGAAATATGTAGGTGAAACATCCGGTGAGCTTCATGTGAGAATGAACAACCACAGATCTTCATCTAGTAAAGATGATCCTAATTCGTCTTTTGAAATTAGACACTTTCATATACATGGCTTTATTAATGTTAAATTCACGTTTTAGAACAAGTTATAGATGATCCTTTCAGATTAAGGAGTGAAAGTTTATACATACTTCGTTTAGGAACTTTATATCCGTATGGACTGAATACAAAGTTAAGTTATCTAACTGGACATTCTACATTTATATATAGTCTTTTTTCATCAGTATTTATACCTTCGTTTCTTTATAATAGAGGTAGACGTGGAAGTCACAATAATAAATTATTACAGAGAAAATATTCTGACATAAACCCCTCTATTATTTTACAGGATCTATGTAATGTATTTAGCAATAGTTATAATATCAAGGAACTTAAAACCATTTTATTTGGTTTAAAACTTAAAATTCTTAAAAGATTACAGCATAAGTTAAAAAGTTTTAAGTGTGATAATTCGCATTTTATAGATTTAGTTACTGATATTTTGCTGTATAAAGTTGGCGTATACAAACCTTCAAGCACTGATAAAGTTTATTTTGTATGCACATTTCAACAGAAAAGTTTTAATCATTTACAGTTGAGTAAAATTATTTCTCACTATAATAGCATATTTCCACTTAGAAATATTACAATTATTTCAACTTATAAATATACTAAAACGTTGGGCAGTACACTTTTTAATTATAGAAATGTTTCTCAAAATCTTGACTCTTACCTTAATTTAGATTGCCATTGTAAGGATTATGAAAATTTAACTTTCTTGGATAGCAATAGTCAGCACATTGTAACTGGAAATCTAAACATTATTGCTAACGTATACCTCCGTAATTTAATGAATTTTGGTACTAAGTATCGTATTAAGAAAATATTAAATCAAAAGAGATCATTGGAAATATTTAAAGCTGAATTGAACACTTTTATTTTAAATTTAAGTTACAAATATAATAAACCAATCCCCCTTTTTACTGATTGGAAACTTCATATTTTAAATGATTTTAAATCTTTTCAAAACAGTTTTATTAATAATTCTGCATATACATATCATAATATCAATACGGAAATTAGAAATGAAATAACAAAGTTGAAAGAAAATTTTGTTTTTTGTCCAGTTGATAAGTCTGTTGGTAATTTTGCAATTATTTGTAAAAAATATTATGCTGAAATGCTCAATGCAGAGCTGAATAATAGTTTAACCTACAAAATGTATAACTCTTATATACAAACAATTATTAAAAAGCATCTGGCATTTTCTAAACAAACTAAAATTCCTTTTCCTTGCAATAAAAACTTATCATTTCCATTTTTATTTATTTCCCCCAAATTTAATAAAATACCAGTTAAATACAGGTTTATATGCAGTAGTGTCAATAGTATTAGTAATAACTTCAATAAGAAATTCGAAGAGCTGCTTAAAAAAGTTTTAAACATGTTAAAATACAAATACAAGGATACTAACTGATTTTGGATAATTTCGAATAGTTATGATATAGCAAGGAAAATAAAAAGTGATAATATACATTCCATCCAAACTTATGATTTCGAAAATTTATTTACAAATATCTCTACTAATAGCTTAAGGGAAGCACTTTTAAAGACAGCTGAGTTTGTTTTAGATGTCATGGATTTTAACTTTACTTGATTTTTCAAATTGTCATTTCTGTCTTTATAACAATTATGTTTATACAGGTTCCAAAATATACTCGCAAATCAAAGGTATCGGGATGGGTACGAGTTATTCATCTACGGCCGCTAACTTATTTTTATTTTATTATGAGTTTCAATATAATATCAATACAGCTGATGTTCATTTATTGCATACAGATACATAGATGATTTAATTGTTTTAAATTTCGATGGGGATTTTGGGGTGATTTCTCAAGAAATTTACCCTGACTCTTTAGAATTAACGAAAACTAATGATGGTAACAAGCTCGCTAATTATCTTGATCTAAAAATTTTGATTAAAAATGGTTTACAAATTTCAGTTTTTGATAAGCGTACCAGTTTTCCGTTTACTGTGAATCAATTAATTCATTGATCTTCAAATATTCACAAACGTATATATATAAATATTATAATTGGTCAAATTTACCGTTTTTACAGAATTTGTTCAAATAAAAACCTGTTTAATAAGGAACTATTTTATTTGATCAGTCATTTATATTATAAAAACAATATCCCTCTAAATTTTATCAAAAAATATTCAGATTTTGCACACTGCCTCCATTATTGATAGATTGCTTACATTCAACAGTAAATGACTCGTAATTCCTAAAGCCTGAAAAGGACGGTTTTATGATGATGGCTGCGTTTGTTGGCATCCGACGTGGAACGAATCTGGATTGTGTACTGAATAACGGATTTGGTTTGTTTATCGTGTTTTACTTTTTTAATTGTGGCAACGTGGCTGAATTGGTTGTGTGTATCTTCGAAGAGACATTTGTTTCAACTATGGTGATTCAGTATTGTGATTTTGGTAGAGCATTCGCTTATATTGTGGCGTAGAGTACGGTGGGGGGAGCGTCTGTTAAGTAGTATTCAAATATGTTTCTGTACATTTTGAATTTTTTGCTACGCAGCGCTCTGGCCGAAAACCACTGCCACTAATTGTTAATCTTTTTGTTCGGATGCTTGGCTGCCTTTGAATTTACCCACTGCTGATGACGCGGCAGCTTGTTTCTGTTTATTTTTACATATATTTTCTACAGTGTTTTCTTGTGTTGTTGTGTTGTCTTGTTTCTGGTGAGGGGGGTGGTGCTAGTTCAGGCTAAAATCATGTTTTTGCTGGATTATATTGAATTTGTGTGTTCTAATATGCAGCTTCTGGCGCTTGTCACACGAATATATAGCTGTTTTGTTTGTGATGTGATGGTTACTGCTTATATATATATATATATATATATATATATATATATATATATATATATATATAAACATTTGAACGGAGGGTGGTTTTGGGGTCTGGGGTTCATGATTGGTGAAAATATATCGAAATTTTCCGAAACTGCTTTCCTCCGAACGGCTGCAATAGGTAGCTTTATACTTTTTTGTATTGAAAGCTACCTAAATGCTAAAATAAGAAATAATGTAACCTATAAACACTATGATAGTATCTTTCTTTGAAAAAGTTTCATAAAAGACTTAATAATTAGATAAATATTTACTTTCTGTAATACATAAGATCACATTTTTCCATTCGCGAAAATTTTCGGTTTCCTTTTTTTGATGAAACTTTTTTTTTTTTTTTTTTTTTTTTTTTTTTGCGGATGGCATGATTATGAATTGACAATTTTTAAACCGATGTCTATTTCTGTGACTTATGTCTTTTTTATTAGTCTGTGTTACACATATTTTGTTAGAGCTAGATTTCCAAAACTAATGGTATGAATTTCCTGAAATTTTAAACTTTGTTACACCTTGATATAAGGAGGAGCTGTTTGGATTTTGACATATAAGAGATGGCACATTTATGCCTTTATTTGTATGATGTGCATCCTTGGCATACCGATATATTTTGAGGTGTAACTGTGCAAAAGGTAGTGTGAGATTCTTTTGAGTAGCTTCAAAAATCAAAACTTAAAAAATTTATTAACGAAAGTTTTCTTTATTATGATAAATCCTACCATACGTAATCTATATAATAAATAATCACAAGTCATGTGACTGAGGAAAACAAATACAAGCTAACCACATCTTTTTTCATATGCCAAGCGGCCATTTTTATTCAAAATTATTTTTTTCGAATAAAATTCCATAAAATTTACATTTTCAGAAGGATCGTTCAAAACAATTATTCGCTTGACAGATGAGTTACATTTAACAATGTATTGATTCTGAGATAACTTCAGTGGACATTACACTGTAAAAAATGACCAATGTTTCTTATTTTATGAAAATATGCTATAACCACGAACGAAAATATAATATAATCTTCTGAGTTATCCGAAATTTCAAATAGCATGTTACATTGTCTTTTGAATCCCCAGAAACGAATACATTTTCAAAATTTAAAGAATAATTTATAAAAACAAATTATTTTTAGCTGCCCGAATTTTTCAGAAACGTTTCCGAAAGGTTTTTATAGTGTATTAATTAGTGTCCTGAGCTTGGAATACAAGTTTTTCGAATGCTATCAATTCTGAAGTAAACAGTTTCATGCTCAAAAAAAAATGTTTAACAGACAAACATGCAAAATTAACAGCGTTAACAATAACATTAAAATTAAGATTATTTCTTTACTCTTTCATGTATAAAGTAACTTATGCGGCTGAAAACGTGTACTTGAGAATGGATAACATTCGAAAAACAGGTATTCCAGCCTGAGGACACTAATTAATACACTATAAAAACCCTTCGGAAACGTTTCTGAAAAATTCGGGCATCTAAAAATACTTTGTTTTTATAAATTATTCTTTAAATTTTGAAAATGTATTCGTTTCTGGGGATTCAAAAGACAATGTAACATGCTATTTGAAATTTTGGATAACTCAGAAGTTTATATTATATTTTCGTTCGTGGTTATAGCATATTTTCATAAAATAAGAAACATTGGTCATTTTTTACAGTGTAGGTTAACCGAATATATCAATCCATTAAAGTAAATAAACACAGGAGATTCGTTCATTATGAGTCATAAAAATATTAAACCATGGAGGTAATCCTTCGCAAAGCAAGATCTCCATGGTGAAAAATAATTCGCATTTGTAAACGTGGCATGCGCATGCGCAATAATAAAAAACAGTGCTCATTTCACTCCTAACAGACGACATAATTTATTTCACTGAAATAATGAGGAGGTTTTTTTTTTCTTTTTTACATTGTGAAACTAGTTATAAAACGAACGCACCTTATATGCCACGTTTAACGTACAATTTCCAATTTGTTAGTGTCTAGTTATGGTATAGAAATAAATATACTTAAACGATACAGAATAAAATCTTTTGATGACACAGTACAGTAGTTACATGTCTTTTTTTTCGTATTTCTACTGGACTTCTATTTGCAATAGGATTGTTACAGTTACACTTTAAATGCAGATTTAAACTTTTCATAATGTATTTTATAGCCTGAACGTATATAGTTAATATTTAGGGTAAAAGTGGGTAATTGTGGACGTCTACTTTATTTTTTTATATAACGCTACCCTCTTGGTTCACAATAAATACGAAAAAAAGTGATAGATAATGAAGGTTAGCTACACATACAAGTGCTTATATTTGTCCTGAAGCAAAATTTTAGTGTTATAAAAATGAATAAAACACGCTTCCCAAATTTCACAATGCCCTCCCGCCATCGTTTACCCTATTGTCAGTGGTTCAAAATCGGGTACCAAATAAAGGTCCTGATCAGATTAGTCTATGACAATGCCGCAAAATTTCAACCAATTATAGTATGTGATTAGCTTAGACAAGTTTGACAAGTTTGACCAAAATTGTTATTTTGTGTCCTTTGTTGGTGAATTATTTTACAAAAAGAAATACTTTGAAACTTTTATAAACCTTTAATGATGAATTTAGAATTTTAAGCATAAATCAAACACTTTGTGTGAATTTTAATCCATAAAGTAAAAACTTTACAACGTTTCAACGCACAAATCCGTACAAACAGGGAACAAAAAAATCACATACAACAGTTTCGAGGATTCTTGGATCCCCTTCCTCAGTGCGGAAAAAAACAAAACAAATTAACTATATTAAAGCAGTCGCCATTGATCGTGGATTTACCTTGAATATCTTTAACCGTATTTTATCTAAACCCCCGACAACCACTGATTCTGTTCCAGCAAATAAAGAATTTAAAAACGTTATTGTCTTACCTTATTTTCCTAAATTCAGTACACAAATTTCTCGTATTCTAAATAGGTTTAGCTTCAAAGTTGTATTCTCTCCAACTAATAAAGTTTTTTTTTTCTCCAATCTTAAAGATCCAATTGACGACCATAATACCTAGGGCCTTTATAGAATTTTTTGTAAGTGCGGCTCTTACATTAGACAGACGAAGCGTGCTCTTAAAATTAGCTGAAAGAACACCAGAATTATGTTAGAAGGCAGGAATGTGAAAAATCTACAATAGCTAAACCTTGTTGGAATTCCAACCACCAGATTAATTAGCCAGAGGCTAAAATTACCGATAAATGTAATTCAGGTTTGGGTCTAGACTTTTTGGATTACTCTATTCATAAACATACTTCTTCCTTAGTAAATGATATGACTAGCACCTCTTTTTGCTTGCAGATCTTGGGATCATGCGCAGTGACTCCTTTTTTCAGTTATTTTCGGTTAATTACGTCATTTCTTTAAGTTATATAAACTCTTGCTTTGGCCTTCTCAATGAATCCAGTACTCGGGTCTATAACAGAGGGTTTTTTTGAATCCATTTTAATTATTTTTTTCCACACTGATGAAGGGGATCCAAGAATCCTCGAAACGGCCGTATGCGATTTTTTTTAACCCTCTTTGTACGGATTTGTGCGTTAAAACGGTGCAAAGATTTTAGTTTACGTAATTAGAATTTTAGTTTGATTTTGCTTAAACATAAAAATACGACAGTATTTTATAGAACTTAATCAATCCACAATGATGTTTTATATTTGTATATGCAATTTTTTTTCCAGAAAAACTGTTCTTAATATTTTAAAAACTTTTTGTATCAAGCAGTGATAACCTTAATGTTCTGTAATTGACTCAATAAAACTTTGTTAACCAGTATTTTAGCTTTGGTTTCTATAGGAATAGATTAATATTCTTTTCTTGAAGCTTAAAATGTCTGATTTTAAAGGTTACTTATAATTACAGACATTGATTAAGTTCTTGGAAAAAAATATTTATTATATTTCTTACTAAAATAATTTCCTTGTTTTTCTAATTTCTAACATTCGCTTGAAATCTTATTATAAAGCACAAAATTGTCCATGAATAACGATGTCGTCATATTGACTGTGGCAACACAGCACCAATAAGAGTCATTCGACTGCATTTTTTTAAAATTTATAAACAACTTACAATTTCAATTTTTGCACACTCGAATATAAAAGAAAAAATGTTCTTTTAAATGCAATTTGTTTGAAATCTGTATCTCAATTTAATGATTTTTTGTGGATTTTTAAATAAGTTTCAAGCATGATTTTTTCGAAATCACGTGCATCCTGATTACAATTGATTAATGCATTTCCATTTAAAATTATAAAAATAGTTCAGCGTTTATATCCGGCTGATATCGCATAAAGAAATTAAAACTGTATCAATAAATAAATAAAATAATATAACTAAAACACAAATTTAACAGACATGCAATCGAACAACGTACTTAAACCAATGAAATTATCAGAAACAAAAAGGCTGCTGTAAATAGCGAGATATTTGGCTATTAACTCTTGACCTGTGGCTCATACGAAAGTATCGCTTTTAATCGCTAGTTTCATTTCTTTCTTTGAAAGTATAATTGATATTTTTCATATAAAAATGCTTTTTGGCGTTGGCTGCACGCAATCTAAATATATATATATATATATTAAATGTAAAAAATCTATTAAAGTTTTCAATTAAATGGTTTTCACATATAAAATGGTTTTCACCTATGTTCTGTAACCTGCGTAGTCCAGGTTGACTACCCGAGTACCTTTCAAAAAAAAAAAAATTAAATATACACTTTTTTTTCGTTTTGTTTATTCCTTACACTAACTTTATTTTTTTACACCAGGTAAATTTTATTATTAATAATCATGAATTTTTTTCTAGTCAATAATAGAAGAGAAGAATATAAATATATATAAGTTAATATATGCAAAGTTAATATATGCATCCTATTCCAAACACTCCTATATGTGCCATATATGTCATTATTTAGGCCTTATATGTCGTATATACATCATATATGATTATAACTTGGCCACATACGTCAAGAAATGTTATATCTATATCATATATTATTATAATGTCATACATGCTTTGTAAATTGACGATAAATCTTGGTCGCTTGGCGATTCCTCCTTGGGGGCCGCTATAACACGAAAGTACCAAATTTACAATATATTAATAAAAACAGAAACAAATAAACCGAAATATCAAAATATGATGCTATCGTTAATTGTTAGCAATGAAATTTTTAAATTTTGGTACAATTTCTATTTGTAGACCATCCCCTAAGCGAAATTTAAGTATTGCTTTAACTCTTGTTTTGATTGATGTCTGAGCTAAAGGTATTTTGCAGAAATTAAAGTTGAAGACCACGTTTTTTGCTTTATAAGGCGATTTCTCATCCGACGTCAATTTTTGAATTCGGCTTGTTTTCATATCTGATAATTTGCATCTATCCTTCTTGGAACTTTAACATTTTTGTAAAGATTTTATGCATTTCTATAGCCTATTCAAAGAAAAATTCTTCTAAAGTTACAAAATTTCGTTAAAAATTCTTCTAAAGTTGCAGAATTTCGTTAAAAACGCTTAAAAACTCTTAAAAAAGTTAAAGTGACGACGTCAAGATGTCCATTCTCGAACGAAAACAACAACCATATTCCCAGTGGTTTATAAAAAAGAAAGAGAGAGAGAAAAAAAGAGAGAAAGAATAAGAAAGAAATATATTTTATTTTATTACAAATATACAACAGAAAAGATGAAATATTTGAATCGAAACTTCCTTTTTACATTAAAACTTTTACCGCCTTTTCAAAGTAATGTCAACCTAAGAGCACTTGAGAAAACTGATGCATTTTTCATACGCAAAATAATATAGACGTATCACATAATTTCCCTTCTGTATTCAGATTCCTGAGCACTGAATGAGCAATGAGACTCATAAGGAATAAACCGATGAATGTTCATTTCACAGTTGATATGAGATGCAAAGAAAAACTGAAAAAAAAATCAGATACAAAAGTTTAACTCTTGAATAAAATAGAAATCATAAATAGAAAGTATTCGCACATTTTATTATTTACTAGCTGTTTAACCCGTTCTACACACGGGAGTTCATGAATTTAATTTAAAAAAAAAAAGAAAAAACTTAAAAATAAAAATCAGTACAACCAAATGTATCTATGTAATATGTATAAAAAATACTTTCTTCTACTACTGTGCATTTTTTTAATGAAATTTAATTTATCATGTTGCTATGACAGCAGACGATAAAACGATATCTTTGGAATAAGACAATAAAAAGGAAAAAAAAAGTTTTGTTGATGTTTGTGAAAAAAATGTTTTTCTTTATTTTAACAAGAACTAAAAATCATGCGTCAAGCATAGATTATGTAACACTTTCCAACGCTTCCAAAATAATTTTACAAATCATACCGTTTAATAAGCTAAAAGATAACATCTAAGTAATCCGAATACTTTTATTCAGCCCTGTATAGGATCTATAGATTTGTATATATACTACATAGGATGTTAAATTTTAGTTCAGTTAGGAAACGCGTAGCACAGTTTAAAATTCTCCGTCTGGAGTTAAATAATACGGAAATGTGTTCGCGAACTTTTGTTCTTCCCTGTATAGGATATACAGAATTTATACACACCACATAATAGACAAAAAGCGAGTTAAAATTAAAATCGCGATCAGTAACTTAAAACGCACTTCCAGGAATTATTGTTAACTTACAGTAGAGAATTCTTTTGCGTGTCCCTGTAAATGAACGATGACTGCTGTACACACACTATTCTGTAGTAAGCCTCTTGAAATACACCTTAGTGATATATATAAATTTCAATGCGTTTAAAATAGGGAAACATTATTTAAATAAACCGCAGACGATTTTTCTCCATAGACGTAATGTAACAGAATTCTTTTGACTGTCCCTGTAGAGTAACTATAAGTGCTATGCACACCCTATTCCATATTAACCTTCTTCTAATGCACCTTAGTGATATATATAAATTTCAATGCGTTTAAAATAGTGAAAAATTATTTAAATAAACCGTCAATGATTTTTCCCCATAGACCGCAATGTAACGGAATTCTTTTGAGTGTCCCTGTAAAAAAACTATAAGTGCTACACACTTCCGTTGAAATAGGGAACATGCTATAGATAACGACTATAACATATAAAAATTGCAGAGCAATCTGAGCATATTTACGGGAGTTAGAGCACGGACAGACGGACAGACGGCAGACGGCCATACGGCCAGACAAACCGAAGTCATAAACACTTTTCAACTAGGTTGGAAAGTGTTAAAAAATGGTAAGAATTAAGCGCAATTAAATAATCTGTAATTATTTGCATGGGAGGTAAAAAAAAATTATCGTAATACCTGCTACAGCTTCTTAGTATTGCAGCGTGGCCTGCGTAAAATGTATATCTCAGATTGCTGTAAACATTCAGAACTGGTTAGAACTCGCATGTAAAAATTTTGCAGCACAGTAACCGGTCATTCGACCGTTTTTATAAAAAAACGGTTACATAACCGTAATTTAACAGTATTCTGACCCTAATATAAGCAATATTATGGTCAAAATAGCGTTAAATTACGGTTATGTACGGTTAAGAACGGTCATTCAACCGTTTTTATAGAAAACGGTCGAATGACCGGTTACTTTGCTGCAAAATTTTTTTATAGTGAAGGCAAATATTCGTCAAAAACATAAAATAAAAATAAATCTATTTAACATTTTCGAAATTTTTGCCCCAATCGTTCATGGGCCCCGAACCAGTAACCCGTGTACTAAATTCCGTAGCCCTGCGCCCTGTGGTTTCTGCGTTTTTGAGGTTACATAGGTAGATACGCGCACGGATTTTAATAGGGTAGATTATTCAATTTATGTTAAAATATTTTAATCTAATACATTCAAATACATTTTCACGGGCAAGAAACCTTCCTCATTGCCTTTCTTAATGAAATATTTTCAATGTTCTGTTATTTATTTTTTTTATTTTTACATGATGCTGAAAAATATTCAGAACAAAAATAATCCCCTTCTAAGGTTTTTACATTAAAAAAATGCAAATCATCTTTTAATAAGAAAAAAAAGCTCCCATATTTTTTATTAGTTTTATTAAGAAATAATGTCAGGAATATTAAACAGTAATATGTTTTTCTGGTGAAATTAAAAAAATTATGGTAGGAAAATTGAAATAATGGATAATAACTTTTTTTTCACATTAAAAGTTTTATCGCCTTTTCAATGTAATGTCAACCTTAAAGCACTTGAGAAAACTGGTGCATTTTTCATAAGTAGAAAGATATAGACGCATCACATCATTTCTCTGATGTATTCAGATTCCTATGCACTGAATAAATAATGAGACTCTTAAAGAATAAAAAGATGAAAGTTCGTTTCACAATTGATAAGAGATACGAAGAAAGACGGATAAAAATTTCAAATAAAAAAATTAACACTTATCAATCACGCATAAATAGAAAGTATTAGTATATTTTATTATTTATTATTAATCAATTTATGTGAAAACATTTTCATCTAATACATTCAAATGTAGTTTCAGGGGGTTACTTTGATTTAAGTGCATTGTGTAAATTCTACAATAATGAAAAAGAAACCGTTTTCATTGCGTTTCTCATGCAATATTTTCAATGTTCTTTTATTTTTTTACATAATGATAAAATATCTTCAGGACCAGAAAAAAACAAACAAAAAAAAAACTTTTAAATTAAAAAAAAAAATCCCATATTTTTTATCAGTTATGTTAAGAAAAAATGCAGAATTCAAGAATATTAAATAGTAATATGTTTTTCTGGTGTAATTAAACAATTTTTTGTTAGGAAATTTAAATATCAGATCATAACTTTTTCTTTTACATTAAAAACATTTTCCTTTTTTCGGCAGAATGTCAGAATTAAAAGCACTTGTAAAACCTGATGCAATTTGTATAAGCAAAAAGTGAAGCATCACATCATTCATCTGATATATTCAGATTACTAAACTTTGAATAAAGAATGAGGTGCATAAAGAATAAACCAATGAAACTTCTTATATAATTCATATGAGATGTAAAGAAAGATGGAAAAAAATTCAGATAAAAAGATTTAGCTCTTATCAATTTGTATAAATAGAAAGTATTAGTAAATTTTTTTATTTAGTAATCAATTTATGTTAAAATATTTTGATCTATTGTATTCAAATAGGGTTTCTGGGGGGGGGGGAATTTCAATTATGTGTGTCAGGCTTTCACTGATAGCTGCTGTTTAAGAACTATTGTTATGTGATATTATATTTTTGTGTGCTTATCTACTGAGTACTGTAGGCTTTAGACTAACATTCCTTTCCTATCTGGAAATCTGAATCTGAGTAGGTGAGTGACATGATCTGAGTTGGAAGAAGGTTTAGTATAGTAGAAGGAGTTTTTGGATTGCAAGTCCATAGAAAAGACAGACTTCACCCATGCTCTAAGATGAAAGATACATCATAAGGGGATTACGTTCTGTCAAGTGGACAAAACCCTTGGGAACAGGGGAACCAGCCCCGTTTACGAAGAGGGAGATTAGTTTTAACGTGGGGGTAAAGCGTGTTGGTTGTAGCAGAGGGGGAGCTCTGGTACACGTGTGTTGAAAGAGATCTCTTGGAGTGGAGAGATAAAGTGTTTGGGAGATTAATAGTAATCTCTGGTATCTGAGTGAATTAGCGTAGTTTAGCAGTACACAGAACGTATTTTCTGTATTTTATTTAATGTGGAACCGGATCAACTATATCTGAGTTTGTAATTGTAAATATTGTCTTGTTATTTGTAAAGACTGTCTAAATAAATTATTCGATTAAGTTTAATTGAAGGAGGTCGTCTTTTTCTAAATATACCTCTCATAACGTGACCGATATCACGTAATCATATCGGTGGTGGCAGCATACTAAAAATACCGGATTATTCTTCAAAGTTATGTGAACTTGGAGGGAATCCGACAATGTGCATTGCGTAAATTCAACGAAAAAAAAAAAACCGCCTTCATTGCATGTCTTTATCAAATATTTTCGATATTCTTTTATTTTATTACATGATGATGAAATATCTTCAAATAAAAAAAAATAAAAAAAAAAGTCATATTTTATATTTTTTACAAAATTTTTTCCCATGTCATTTTTAATTCATTATATTCGTATAAATTGTAGAAGTCAAGAATAGTAAATAATATTCTTTCTTCTGTTGTAATTAAACAAATATATGATATGAAAAATGAAATATGGATTTTTTTTCTCCATTAAATCTTTCCTCTCTTTTTTTTTTTTTCGACAGAACGTCAGAACTAAAAGCATTTGCAAAATCTGATACAATTTTCATAAGCAGAAAGTGAAGCATCACATCATTTCGTTGATGTATTCAGGTTCCGAAGCATTGAATATGTAATGAGTATCAGAAAGGAGAAATCGATGAAATATTTTTTCAATACTGATACGAAATGTATATTTGAAGGAAAATGAATAAAAATGATTGACACTGATTAATAACGTGGAACATAGAAAATTGTTGTTTATTTTTTTATTATGTTAACATGTTATGTTAAAATATATTTCATATAATATATTCAAACACGGTTTTTAAAAGTTATTTCGAATTGTAATGAATATCTAAATTCAGGAGTAAGGAAAAAAATGAAATCTTCATTATGTTTATACTTAATAAATTGCTAAAAGGTGTTAAATAAAAACTATAAAATAAGTAAAAATCTTCTTAACAAACTGTTTATTTGTTTCGACTCACCAAAGCCACTTTTAAAACAAATAAGAATATTCTATAGTTGCACGATCTATTATGTACTGAATTGAAAACCATCATTCAATTTTTCGAATACTCTCTCAGATTACGCAAGTTATTTTATTTCAGTTTTATTTAGATGTTTATTTTCATATTCGGAACCATGGAGTATTTCAACCCACAATTTGGGTAGGTTAAATGATGCTGCATCGTTACATATTACATTTGTAAGTTTTACAAACTCTGTCGTTTCGTTTATAATGCAGCATCATTTAACTTACCGAAATTATGGTTTAAATTAGCTCATTGTTACGAATATGGAAATAAATATATAAATAAAAATGAAATAAAATAAGATTCGTAATCGAAGAGATTACGGGAAAAATTTAATTATGGCGTTTCAAATCATTACATTAAAGATTGTGCAACAATAGAATATTCATATTTGATTTGATAATGGCTTCGGTGAATTCGAAACATATAAACAGTTTATTAAATTCTTTCAAACTGTTTTTATAATTTTATAATACATTTCAGCAATTAATTAATTATATTATCTAGCGGTGTTGTGATTTGTTATATGTTCATTATGTTTCTTAAGAAAATATTTATCAAGTTTTTTTTTATCATTCATTTTTCTTTTGTAAACTTTTCTTTGCGTAAATTTTTGTTAATAATATTTAGTCACATTTTGCAAGTCATTTACTCAAAACAGAAACAATTTTACTTATCCATCATACGTAGTATAGAGTAATCGTTTTGAAAACGAAAAAAAATTGTGACGGATATACACGTTTCAGACACTGGAGATTCCGAAAAACATATTTTTAGAAAAAAAAATTTGCCGTCCGTCTGTGTGTCTGTATGCCTGTGTGTCTGTAAACGCTCTATCTCCCTAAATAATTGAGATAGAGACTTAAAATTTGACATGAACTTAGTATGTAATCATGGGAAGAAGCTTATTGAATTTCAGTAACCTCGATTATACGGAATTGTTTTTTTCGGACTCTCGAAATATTCGTTCTGATAAAAGGTATATAAAAAAATTTGAAATTGTTTATTTTAAGGAGTGAATATCAAAATAAATAAAAAAACATAAATTTTGCATAAAGCATGAAGTCGATCAGATAATGAGTTGCCGAAATATTTGTAATCCTATTTACCACACTCTTCGATTTTTCATGACCCTGTATATTTCAACCAAATTTCAATTCAAAGATATATTTTAATTGGAAATAAGACGCTTAATCAGATGAAATAAACCGCTAGTTAATAGAATTATTGTTTTTGGAGTTATAAGGATGTTTCTTTTAAGCAATTCAGTAATCGAACCTTTAAAGCGAGGCTATGACGTCAGCAAGCCACGATTTTATTCGAATTGCAATGCATTTTATAAGTAGTTTACACATGTTTTATTTTAATATTTCATATTATGCATATCCATGTTGGGTAAGTATTACGGTGACCCCCAACGACTAGTTTTCTCATGCAATTAAATACATTTAAAATAGGAAAATTTTAGTTATGGGCTACAAATTTTCATTTTACACTAAAACTTTAAAAATATTTTTGAAAGGAGGAAACTAATTCCTTTTTCATATGCACAAAGAAGTAGAGGCATCACATCATTTCACTGCTGCGTTTAGGTTCCTAAGAATGAATAAGTAATGAGGCACAGAAAGAAGAAATCGATGAAAGATAGTTTCACTATCGATATGCGATGCAAAAGAATGAATAAAAATTAAGATAAAAAGAAGTTTGACACAGAGTAATACCGTAAGCATAGGAAATTGCAGTTTATTGTATTGTTTGATAAAGTATGTATTTTAAAATGTTTTTATCTGTTACATTTTAATATGGTATAAGAAAATTTCTGCGAGTTGTTATAAATGTATAAATTCCTGAATAGAGCATAAGAATAGAGCGTAATAATGTATTTTTAATGTTTTTATATTTTTCATACTATGCAGAAATACAGGGTGTTTTTTTTTTTTTTTAAACTGACGCTATTCAGAGCCGCCTGTAGTTCGTTCTAATAACTGGATTGATACAAAATTTTGTGAATGGACTAAGAAAACCATGGGAAAAAAGATTCCAACAAAAAAATAGTTCCAATCACCGCCGATAGGGGGAAATGTGGTGCTGTACATTGAAAAAAAAAGAAACAGACAAAATTAATAATTTGGATAAAATGACATGTTTTATTCATCATTTACACTTTCCCTTTCGTTGATTGCTGTTGAAACATCCATTATCACTTTTTCTGCCACCGGTTTACGTCCTTTACCTGACCGAACTGCTAGCGAGCTTGTTTCTTCGAATTTCAGAATCATTGCTTTCAATACATTAATGGATATAGGTCCTTTGCGCAGTTTATGGCGTGTTCTAAGTAAACGAAGAGCGGCTGGTGCATTGCACTGGTTACAATAATAGAACTTCACAAGTAACGCGCGCTGCGGTAACGTGAGATTCATTTTCAACCTGAGCTGAAATTGTTTCTCGGTGTTTTTTGCATGCATTTATAACTTAAACTATTGGCGCTACTGTCGCTTGCGTAAGTAAAAATTTGCATTTGCATTTATTGCCCGTATTTTATGCTAATTCTCAGTTGCATAAATTACCACAGCACCACATTTCCCCCTATCGGTGGTGATTGGAACTATTTTTTTAAATCTTTTTTCCCATGGTTTTCTTAGTCCATTCACAAAATTTTGTATCAATCCAGTTATTAGAACGAGCTACAGGCGGCTCTGAATAGCGTCAGTTTAAAAAAAACACCCTGTATTATAAAGCATAGAAAAAATCTATATTTTATTCATTTTCAAAAAAGGACAAGTGAATATTTTTATTAATATTCAAAATAAAATTTTGAATTGTGAGAAATATAAACATTTTTTACATATAAAGTAAAAACTGTCAGAGCGTTATCGCTAGAGACCGGCAAAAGTTCAAATTTAACAAGTTTCCATCTTAGCATGTATACGTGTACCGTATCCGTTTAGCACGGACAATGAAATTTTCACGACTGAGGCAGAATTTCGTTAGAAACAGGTTCATTTTTCACTTAGAGTGAATCTCTAAATAAATTTATAGTAGAAAATAAATGAAATATAGATTCATAATTTTCTTTTTACATTAAAAACTTTACTTTATTTCATGCAGAATATTACACTTAAAGCACTTCAGAAGATTGATTCAGTTTTCATATGCAAAAAGAAGTGGACGTTTCAGATCATATCGCTGCTCCATTAAATACCGGTTCCTAAGCATTGAATACCGTATTTACTCGAATCAAATACTTATATTTTAGTCGCAAAATTAACATTATGGAGCATAAGTAGTATAGCATATCTAAATTTCATCTAATCTCCATATTTTTTTAAATTATAATTCATTGTTGAGGGCCTGACTATTGCACAGTCACACTGGTCCGAGGATCTACAGTCGTCAAAATTTGAGGGTCCCTTAAATAACACCTCTCATGACAATATGGTAAAAAATATCATTTAATTAATATTGCTTCACACTGTAAAAAAAAAGGTTACATTTTTTAATCTATGAAAATAAAATATAACCACGAAAGAAAATATACAATAACCTCTTCAGAGTTACCCACGATTCCTAAAATCGTTCTTTAATTTTAGTAACATTCCGAAACTAAGCAATTTCGAGATTTAAAGAATCTTATAAAAATAAAGTTTATTTCTTTAAATAATAAATAGAAAAAAAAACTTCTCCGTTATGTTTCGTAATTAAAAAAGGCATGGTCTGTTATTTTGTATGCTATACTGAAATATGATCTGAAACAGAAGTTTTAAATAATAAAGGTTTAAAAAATGTAGCACTGGGAAAATTTTAGAGCAAACACGAGGTAGCATGTAGCAATGGTGTCCTGCGTTTCTCGTCCGATCGTCAAAACACCACAACTTCATCCGGGTCTTCATCCGCCTTCGGGTTTCAACCAATCATATTTAGGCATCGAGAAAAAGCAGTGAATTCTTCCAATTTTCACCGTGATTCGATATCGGGTCGTTATCGATTTTCCGTGAATATCTGATCAGCAAGTTTTCATCTGGGAATCTGCTTATAATGGTATTTTTTCCGATGAAAATTAGCTCATCGAAAACCGGTTCTCAGCTACTGCTCGAAACGATATGCCCGTGTTATTGCTGGAGCAAATTTCGGGGAAAAGATAAAAGACCAAGCGAAATTCGATCGAGCAATGCTATTAGGGATACTGGTCCGAGGATCTACAATCGTCAAAATTTGAGAATCCCTTAAAAAACGCCTCTCATGACAATATGATAACAAATATACATCCAATTAATATTGCTCGACACTGTAGAAAAAAAAATTCTTAAACTATGAAAATAAAATATAACCACGAACTAAAATATACAATAACTTCTTCAGAGTTACCTTCGATTTCTAAAAGCGTTCTTTAGCTTTAGAAACTTTGAAAACCAAACAATTTTGAGATTTAAAGAAACTTATGAAAATAAAGTTTATTTTCTTGACACTAATTTTCAGAAACGTTTCCGGGTAGTCTTCTTAGAGTATTATTTTGTTTTCTCAACCTAGAATATAGATTTTAAGTTATTATCCATCGTCAAGTAAACATTTTCATGTTAAACAAACATGTTTTACCGACAAACATAATAAGTTAACATGATTAACATTAAAATTCCTATTATTTTATTACTCTTGCATGTTTAAATTCAATTAAGAAGGTGAAATATTTAGTTAAGAATGGATAGCACTCAAAAATCCAATATTCGTGTTTGCAAAAAATGTTAGTAGTCTATGAGTAGAAACGTTTTTGAAAATCAGTGGGAGCGAAAAAATTTTGGTATTTATAAACACTTCCTTAAACATAAAGGATATATTGGTTTCTGAGGGTTCTGAAAATAAAGAACGCTTTTCGGAATCATGGGTGACTGGGAATAGGATATTGTATATTTTCGTTCCTGGATATGTTATATTTTCGTAGATTAAGAAACATAGAAACTTCCGAAACTAAACAATTTCAAGATTTTAAAAATCTTATAAATATAAAGTTTATTTTCTTACCACTGATTTTCGGAAACGTTTCCGGGTAGTCTTTATAGCGTAATATTTAGTTATCTCAACCTCGAATATAGATTTTCTGTTATTGTCCATTGTCAAGTAAACATTTTCATGTTCAAGAAACATGTTTTACCGACAAACATCATAAGTTAACATGATTAACATTAACATTAAAATTACTATTATTTTGTTACTCTTGTATGTCTTTGTTTTACAGTGAGCCTCTGGAACAGGAAATAGATGAAATATTGTTTTATTATTGATATGAGATGAAAATGAAGAAATGAATGAAAATTTCAGATTAATAAATTTTATTCTGAATATTCAAATATTCACAGACATTTGTTGAAGATTCTAAGGAATACTTTGATGGTATTGATTGTCAACATTCTTAAATAATAAACAGAAAAAATTTCTCCATTATGTTTTGTAAATAAAAAATGCATGTTCTTTTATTTTGTATATTATACTGAAATATGATCTGAAGAAAGAAGTTTTAAATTTTAAACGTTTTGAAAAAAAATGTAGCAATTGGAAAATTTTATTTTATATATATTCAGATATATTGTTGAAGTCAAATATATGAAACAGAATGAAATTTTTTTATGTGATTAAATAAATTTATGGTTGATAAAATTGAATTATAAGATCATAATTTTCTTTTTACATTTAAACTTTGAAATTGTTTTGAACAGATTGTCAGCCTAAACGGATTTGAGAAAACTGATGCATTTTTCATACACACAAAACATAGACGCATCACATCATTTCGTTGCTGCATTCAGGTTCCCAAGCACTGAATAAATAACGAGGCTCAGGAAAAAGAGATCGATGAAAGATTGTTTCACTATTTATATCTGATGCAAAGGAAGATTGATAAAAATTTCAAATAAAGATGTTTGATACTGAAAAATCACATGTACGCAGAAAATTGTAATATATTTTATTTTCTAATAATTCATTCACTTTAAAATATTTTCATCTATCCTTAACTTTTTTATAAAATATTTTCCAAGTTCTTTTATATTTTACGTTATGCTGAAATATCTTCAGAATAAAGTTTCTTTTTTTTGTCTTTATGCAAATATTTTACAAGTAAAAATTATAATTAATTATATTCAGATAATTGGTACATTTATTCATGATTTGAAAATAATTCAGATGCTTTCAATAATGCGAAATAATGAAAATATTGGTTACTGATTCCTTCAAACTTATTATAGAAATTTAAGTGTATTCCAATATATATATATACTACACAGTTAAAATTCTGCAGCTAACTGTCCAGTCATTTGACCGTTTTTAAAGATAATGGTTACGTGACCATATTATGAATCTCATCGCACCACAATATAGTCAATAATATGGACAGAATAAAGATAAATTACTTTAATGTAACCATTTTCTATAAAAACGGTTGACTGACTGGACAATTTGCTGAAAATTTTAAACACAGTACATACATAATTTTATTATAAAAATAAAGAATAACCACATAGTGTAAAAATCACATTTTTCTGCTGATGGGCTTACTTATACTTGTGCATTCGTGCCATACATTGTCACCGCTCTTTTAGGAGTGCTATTTCAGTTGTCTTAGACTGCAATATTATACATCCGCAAGCATAATATTGGTATGGAGAGTATAAAGCTTTGTATACATAGATATAAACCCCTATACAATAGAATGAAAAAATACATGAAAAATTATGGGATGAAAATAAATGGCAAAGCCCAATTGTGTATGACATGCAAGTAATTTCAGAATCAAAACAGAAGTAATTGGAAACTCAAACATCGAAAGAATGCAGTGGCATAACGCTGTCGCAGCACCTATACAATTAGTAAAGTTCTACAAAATTAATAAATAAATATTTATAATAATTTAAAATAAATTAATAAATTAGTAAATTAATACTATTTTATCAATATAATACTTGAGAATATTGTAGATACATCCATAATGTCGTTCGTTCACTAAACAGCTCTTTCGTAATAAACTTGATTTTTACTATATTCCAATAACGATTCAAAAAGACTGCGCACTTACCTTAAAAAGAAGGAAAAATTGTACGCCAGTAGACCTCCACTAATTTTCAATCTTGTAACGTACTGTAAGAGTCTTTCATAAAATCCTCCCTCAATCTGAAATTTAAATACACAACTTAATCTGGTACCGTCTAAAATGTATACATTTCAACTGTTCCGCCTCTTATCTACTAGATGCTGATTGAATAGTAATTTGACTTTGCAAATATTCTGTAAAGTAATCCCAATATATAAGTTAATGCAAATAATCCTCCCGATTACAATTGTTTACTTATTGTACTCAATGTATATATTTTTTCTCGTGATACATATCGGTAACAGTATATGTTGTCAAGTAGGAACAAGAATATTAGATGAGAATATTAGATGTAAAATTTGTCTGCCTCTGTGTATTTCTCTGTTTTTTCTGCTTAGGTTTTCTTTGAATTTTCGGATATCCCACTGGTCCGATTATGTCAGGTTTATACTGCTACTCTTTTGGCGATTTTATAGTTAAAAACATAATTTTCTGTGCGACTATAGTAATTTTCATTTTAAAATTTAATATGATATTATGATGCGCCAACACTGTTCAGCAGGCTGCTGGAGTTTAATTTATATAGGAAATTCTACAATAACACTTGAACTAAAAATCAGGTCTTGTAAATTCAGATAATGCAAAGTTAAATTGAACCATGTTCATATAATTTAAATAGCCAAAACAACACTAATATGTCTTTATCTAACATTAAAATTAAGCAAGAAGAAATAGTGTTTTAACTTCATCATTGATTTAAGTTTTCGATGTGTAGCTCAAACTTTTTTTGTTATGAAAGAGAATTGAAAGAACCATAAATGATAAACCCTGAGATAGTGTTGATCCATAATTAAATAATCAGAATTTATCACTCATTTTCATCATTATTTTCTATAAAACAAGCATAGAGGGTGAAAAAAGTCCAATCCATTATAGCTGATGATCCTTGGGATATTAAGTAAGATTGATTACTTTATACATTGATGCATTATTATGAGAGCAAACACATTAGCTGAGAACCATTATTCCATCATTATTTTTTCTAGGGTATGCATCATAGGTATTTCTTTGTATAATGCCACGATTTCTTTTGTAATATTGATACTTAGAAAACAGAATATGATAGTATTTGAAAATTATTATTTAATTCTTTAAACAATATATATTATTCATTTTAAGCATGATTTATACTTCATCCTACTTTTTAAACAACTAAATTAAACAAAATAATATAAAAATTTCGCACCGCGTTATCTGCTAATAATAAAAACAGTATAGTAATAAAAACAATAAAAAAATACGTTTTCAATTTTACTAGATTTACAATATAAAACACTGAGCAACATGTATTAATACTTTCCAAAAATACATAATATTTTCTCGAGAAGTTTTTTTTCAGCCACGAGAACTACAAATAGAAGACAAGAGTGGCTTCTTAGGTCTTTCTTAACATTCAATTATTGACAATTTAAAGATTATATGACTGCGTTGTCTACATTAAATAATCTACTTAAATCTCTATACTAATGGCACTTTGATAAAACTAAATTTGAAAATAATAAAAAAATAACTTTACAAATTAAATAAATATAAATGAGATTGTAACTTTTCATTTTTAGATGGAATTATTGAATAATAGATTGCAGTTGTTAAATTGTGGCACAAATTCTTCTTACAATTAACGCTATTTATATACATTTAAATTTGAATTATTAAATTCGGCAATTCTAATTTGTAAGTAAGGCGTTCACATGTAGGAAGTTTCTGTTTAAATGTGTGCTTAAATGGGCATTGCTCTCCTTTCAAAATACTCCCATTTTCTAGTTTATCGGTTGAGCTTTTGGAAAAACAGCATGTTTTGTGGAAATTTAGATCATGCACCAGACTTTTCATACAGTAATACAAATTGAAGAAACACTGACTGAGTTAGTATTTTATAGCGGCCCGCCTTTCTCTCTGTACTTTATATTTATTCACAAATGTTGCTCTCAAAGGTTTAAAAATCAAACTAAAATGTACAAAAAAGGCTGATTTTGGTTTCATGGATTCTATTTTTATACAAATTAAGTAGTGGAAATTTTAGTGACTAATGTTTACAGTAAGGAGTATTAGTTTTTACATCTATTCAAATGTTCAACTACATTTAAGATATGTAAGCTAGAGAACTGACCATGGGGGTAGATTTCAGAATAGAATTTTTAGTGACATATATCTCATCATCACACCATACCTGCTTTGTTTGAATATTTATAAATATTATATTTGTTGATCGTTAATCTAGATTTGTGATCATTAAACCTGAGGATTATATTTCGCGGCAACGTGTTCGTCTCAAAGTTTATGTATTTATCCAAGCAAATGTAAATAGCCAGTAAGGAAGGAGAAATCCGAATAAAAAATTGCAGCCTGAAAATTAGAAAAATTTAAATATTTACGTAAATTATTCGTCGACTTTTTTATCGTTTAACCCTTTCATACCACTTTGCGCAATGCAGCAGAATTTTATAGAATGTTAAATAATTATAATATCTTTGAATTTCAAAATCATATCAAGTTCTTGTAACATTCTAATTAAATCTCCAAAGAGATAATTAATAATAATGTGTAGACAGAATACCACATAGTTAATAAATTAACAAGTGCAATCATAATTTTACCATAGCTTGTGCTTCAATGGTAATTGGCCAAAAATACTGACAAAAGACAACAATCTCAAATCTCCAAGCAATAATAAGTCAATACAAAATTAATGTTGGCAAAAAAAGAACTTGAATAAGATGTTATAAAGATGCATTTGAAAATTCAATATATATTTGAGAAAAGACAGGTTTATATTGTTATAGCTTGTAAAATGATTTAAATTTAATTTTAATAATTAATAATTTTTGAATAAAATAAGAAAATAAGTTGTTGCTTTGTAAATGAATACGTAATTTAAAAAATAAGTTGAATTAATTTGCGTACTAGTTGTATTTTCTTTGTACGATTAAGTTTAAAAACGATTAAGTATATATATATTTAATTATTTAATATAATTAGAAGTTTTAATTGAATTTTATGATATTAATTATAATATGTCTAGGGTTCATAGCACTTTCATTTTTTAAATTAATGCGTAAGATAATGATATAATGCTGTATGAATAGAATATTAGTAAAATAGACGATATGCTTTTAATGCATTAGTTTTGCGCAATAAATGTTAAACGGACCGCTGTTATGTTTCTACTCAGGGCCCCCGAAATCTGTAAGTCGGTCCTTGGATAGGTCTAACATTTTAACGATAAACAACATTGATTCATTTTTATATGTATATTTGTTTTGAATTTTAAATTTTAACATCTTTGAATATTTGTTTTGTTTCACTTAAAGAAGGGGGGGGGGGGACTTTCATAAGTGCTCAAATTAGGACCTTAAAATAAAAGTCTTGAAAACAGTTTTAAGTATTCTTAATAAAGTAAATAGTGAGTCATGCAACAATTACAAAACCTGAAAAGCCTTAACATCACTTTTAAAACTGCAGATGAACTACAGAAAATATAACACAAGCTTTCCATAAAGTAAGTTTTGTGAAATTACCTCAGAGTAACTACAGTTATACTTCAGATACATCAGAAAATATACTTCTTAATTAATAACTGCAAAAATACTTCAAAAATACTTCAGTTTTACTACAAATGTGAAGTCTCGTTATATTTTTAATTGATGGTTGTAAAATGATTTCACATGAACTACAGTTTTTGCAGATAATAGCTCAGAGTATTTTTGAAATAAATTACTGCAAAATTACTTGACATTAGCTACAAAATAATTGAAGTATTTTTATAGTCGAGATTGCACTACAGAAAATCTACAGTTGACTGTAGAAAAACTTCAAAAACACTTCACTTCTTAAAAAAAACTGCAGTTAATTTTTAGCTGGGGCATTACATTTTTTATCCATATTTTTTTCGGAGAACAGCAAAACAGCACAGGCAGTTATCAGTGCAACTTACAGTGCAGTATTCAGCTTGTCATTAAATATAAAAAATGGCATATCATTTTCGGTATTCACGAAACAACCCACAACTGATGCGGCTGACTTTCGAGTTTCACCCACACACTTGCTTATAAATCAGCCATGTATGATCTTGTAAAAATCATTGCAACTAATAAATTGTCTTTGTGGGCAAAGCAAGATTCGTTTGATCGAAAGTTTCGTGATTTCGCTTGATCACTTGTTTAACAACTTTTTTCAGGTCATCAAGCAAATAACGCAAAGTTTCAGTGCCTCTGTAAACATGAAAAAGTCCATCCGTAAAATTATTGTTTACATTAATTTAGAACCAGACTGGTATGTAAGATTTAGTGATAAAATTAACTATGACTTTTACTCATATGAGAGAATTTCTGTACTCACATAAATTCTAAGGGGTATATGGACTTTTGTAAGCCATCTGGAATATGAAATAGTGCATTCATAATTATGATGAGAAAATTCATTTGGACAGTTGATTCAAAGGCCACCACTGGCAGTGTTTCACACCCCATGGGTTGTTATCCAATTAGTCCTCAATGTGAATTAGTTTCCGTAGTTGCTTCATCTATGTGCAGAAATATGTGGCGCAATGGCAAATCGGTAAAACGGAGTAAACAGATGGTTTATTGCAATCGGCATCCAGCATACACATCAGTTTGACGAATCACGCCATTTTTTTAGCCAGTATTGTTGTTAGTAATTTAGCATACACCAACTTCTAGGTCTTCTAGTAAAAATTCGTTTTGACTCGTTTGTAAAAACTCCGTTGAAATCTCTAAAAAAGTAAATATCGAATCATCAAGGAAATTTTTATATTCTATAATAATTTCAAGGCCTTCTTAATTTTTCAAGGATCATAATAGGACTTCAAATAAATATATTTCTGTTTGAAAAATAGTAGAAAAAATTATTTTAAGAAAAAAACTAAAAAAAAAAAATTATTTATGGTGTATATGCGATGGCAGAATATTATCCGATTTCAACTATATTCTTTCGACATTTTTTTAATACGATATGCAACTTTTCCACAATATAGAGTGTGAAAATATTACTGCAGTTATTTTATTTTTTAATACGAAAACAACTTATAAATTCGTCAATTTATTGAAATTTTTCGGCGGTATGAGCGATTGAAAGATGTTATATGATTTAAAATAAGTTTTTTTTTGTCTTTTTTATCAATTCCACAGGCAACTCTCACACGATAAAGCATTTAAAAATGCTACAGGAGTTAATTTTATTATTAAAAGTAAAAACCCTTGAAATTCTTAAATTTTCGGAAATTTTCGACAATATATGCGATCGGAAGATATTATCCGATTTCAAAAAACTTTCTTATCATAGGCAACTGTTCACGCTAAAGCCAATCGGTTGCTTGGTTGATTGGTTGATTTTGTGACGACCAATTATCAACATGAGGGATATAGGCCCTGGGGGGAGTGCCCTCCGTGGAGGTCTTTTTAAGGGATCCTAACCCGTATTTACGGCAAGGTTCCAAGAAAACCACGGAAGACTCCGAACGGTTGGGTCGACGAGCGCGACAGGGGTTTGAACCCACACCTCCCGTCTACCAGTTTTGAGAGCAGAACCTCTCAGCCACTGGTGGGGCCTGTAGCCAATCGGAAATATAAATTTTTAAATTTTCACACCACCCTAATGCCTCCATCTGGTTACGGCCCTGTAATGAATGATGCAATGATGTTCATTTCTTAGAAAATATAATGTGCTTTAAAAATTATTCCAAATCTGTTCCAGAAATAACAGTTAGATTTTTATGGTATTTAATAGTCGAACGTGCAGCTATATAACAATATTTCAAGAAAACATTATTCTCGGAGACAGAAAAGATGTTGTTTGAAAAAGAAGTGAAATAATTTGATAATTTAAAAACGGACATCTAATAAAAACTGTTATATAGGAGTAAATAAAAAAAATAAATTTGAAAGGATCCTAATTGCAAAGGATGTTTTGCAACTGGATACGACAGAAATGGAAGTAAGGATGTTTAAAAAAATAATGCTGAATTTAATTATATAAAATGAAGTCATATTGGAAGACGAATTTCTACGTTATCACGTAGACCAAATGGATTCCCATTCGCCACACAGAAACATTATTTTTACACGCTCTTTCGGCACGTGTGGAAAGTAGTGCAGTAAGTTGCTTCAAATTCTAATTTAAAGGACTGTAGGAATAATGCAATAAAATTTTCAAAGTGTGGAAGGAGAGTACTCGCTGCCACTCGCCATTGAGCCAAATCGCGTGGAAATGCTTCATTTGGCGAGTGAAGAGACGATTAGACGCGCCAAATTGCGAGTGCTCAATTTTTGTCCCTTTTTTGTGTGTGACTGTACAAGCAATATTCGTATTCGCATTACTTGAATTCTCATTGCAGAGCCATGCATTTATGAGGTACCGTAGATTTCTTTCGAAGAAACGACCAGAAGTAACTTTGTATTATAACATGCAACATGTTACACTTTGCTCCATTCTTGCCACTACATTCAATAGACTGTGTGAGGGGCTGCAGCGTGATGAACGGGACGAACGCAATAAAAATTACATTGAGAAATCGAGTGTATATATGAAATGTCAATAATGTCGTTCGGTTTCAATGGTCGTTCGGTCAATCGGTTTAAATGAAAAACGAAAAATTTTAGAAAAATAATGTTTATTTTAATGTGGCATATACTTTGTTGTTTATTATTTAAATTTTTCAAAATTAATTGAATTGAATATCTTAACTAGGATGGAAAGTTTTATTTCGTAACAATTTAATGAGTTTTTCGGGTTTGAAATTTTTTCTTGATTGAGCGAGAGTTTTAGAATGTACTTAAGTTTAGTAGTTTTGGAAGCGGATATTTGAATTTAGATGAATAGCTGATCCATAACCAATTAAAAAATAGCTGTATTTAGAAAAAACATAACGAAACCTACAGCGTTACAATCCATTAAGGTTTGTTTTCATGACCATGGACCCTGAAGGGGATACAGCACATGTCCCGATCAGGTGGTCAGCCTAACGCGATACCCCCAGTGCTTAGTTCCCAGCAAGTTTGGTAGTAATTTCCTTGACCTGAAATGAATAAAAGGTTGAATATGTTTTTAAAACATATTGTTAAAAAAGGTACAATGTATCAACACGAATCTATTTTGCTAACATTCTTCTCATTTGTTTAGAGTTTTGTATTTTGTATTAGCCAAATTGATAAGGTTGGTCAAAAATCAGCGAAATCCATGTTGGAGGGTGGAACCTGTCATTGAGAAGATCCTTGACTGATTGTGAGATATGGCGTTTAATTAGGACAATCGAAGGAAAACAATCTGTAAAGATCCAAAAATAGCTGGAAACGTCATGCCAAGAATATATAAATGGTTTAAAAATAACGAAGGTCCTTGCAGACAACCAGTTCTAGGTAGGAAATAAGACTCTGAGGACTTTTGTTTGCCAGAGATTGCTAAATATACGGTCGACTTTCGTCAACCCAGGTTGTAAGGTAATTAGATGTTGCTGCAGAGGTATCCATATCCATACATACCATGAGTGACAAGTTGCATAGAAAAGGAAGGTATGAAACCGAAAATTTTTGCCCCACTTTCTTAAGTGGCAAAATGCATCCGGCTGCAGTGATGGTAGATCATCGTTATTGTTGCTGCACGCACTGGAGCAGAGTTCTATTCACTGATGAGTCTCTTATTTTTTAGTGATTCCAGAGTGTTACTACTTATAAAGAGCAAAATACACACAATAACTATGAATACATCCTTGAAATGCGTCGCCATAATGGTAGTGGAATCATGGTATGAGGGTTCATCATTTTGAATGATCGCACCGACCAAAACATTTTTACCAATGCAACTATAATTACTGAAACACACAGTTATGAGGTTCTTGATCCTTATGTCAAGTTGTTTAGGGGTGAATTTGGCGATAACTTCCTGTAATGGAATATAATGCTCGCTCTCATTGCCCCGCACTACTTACCGATAATTTTGAGAGCGTTTGAATAGAGCTTAAGTAGTAGCCAGCATATTCTTCGGTTTTAAATCCGATAGAACATATGTGGGATGCACCTTGAAGCTGACTAGCATCACTGTAGCCTCCAGCTAGCACTCTTCGGCAGCTTCAATGCTCGATTGATCTTGAGTACGCTTTGTAACCGCAAAACCTCATGGGCAATTTAATGCACACCATGGAATATTGATTTAAAGCTTGCAATTTGGTCGGCGGTGATCCTACGCCTTATTAATTTTCGATGTATCTCTAAAAAATTGTTGCACCAACTTTTCTCTACCCCACTTTCTATATGATATTTCCTGTGTTCTTCTTTTTTTTTCAGAAATTGAATAATCTGAATTTTGTAGATATTTCAGTAATGACAAAATAAAGATTTTGGGCAAGTTTTATGTTCTTAGCTACAAATCATTCAGGATACATGGGTGTTTTATTTATACTTGTTCATTTAATCTTTTCCGCCAACACATATCTATGTAATGAATGTTATCGTTATTTATATTTATTATGACAGAATTATTGGAATCTGTATTAAAAATAACATTCAAATGAGTACTGTAAATATAATAAAAAAAATGATACATTTTATAAGTTTAGACAAAGATATTTAATTTATTTTCAAATCTATGTATAATCAACTAAAACAAACAATATTATTTCTTTTCTAAGAACATTAGTAAAATATTACGCAATGTATTAGACCAAGAATACCAATTATAATTGTTTTATTTTTATAGTTTTTATCTTTTAAAGAAAGTTATTAATTAATAAAAGTAAACTGGCGTAAAATCTTAAAAGGCAACGAGAATTATTTATGAAGTAAAGAAAAAAACTTATATTTACACTACTTTCGTTTTGTTTCATGTTTATAATTATAAGTTTGTGTTGGAAAAATGCTGAATCAAAATCAATAAAATAATGTATGCATTTTGAGTAGAATCCTCGAAGCACGATCGACAAACACAATCAACATTGAACGCAACGAATTTCTTAAAAATATCTATGGCCAAATTGGTTTCCGCGTGCAGTTTTGCACTTTGAAATTAAGTTAGTGAAATTTAGACAAACACAGGAAATGTACTTAGTTTATTCGTGATAACCTTTCCATATTTATTTGTTGCACAAAATTACTTTTCAAATTTTAAAGTAAAAAAAAAGGCTTCTTCTAAGCGCTCTCGACGTTTCAAACAACTTCAAAAATTTTATTTTAAATAAAAATTTGTAAAATAAAAAATATGATCTAAAGACATTTCATCACAACAAAACAAAAACTTTTCGTGATCAGACTATATCAGAATTCATTTACAAAATGCTTGCAGTTTAATACTTTTTGGATTAAACGAAAATAGTAAAAAAATTGACACTAATTTTGCCATATTTTTAGTTCTATAACCTAATTGTATAAAATATGTCTATAAACATCCGATATCACCGAAAATGTATTATTTTTACTTACCCATCATACGTAGTATAGGGTAAGTCTTGTAATCGTTAAAAAAAATGACGGATTTACACGTTTCAGACAATAGAGATTCCGAAAAACTTATTTTTAGAAAAGAAAATGACGTCTGTCCGTCGATGCGTGTGTCTGTAAACGCTCTATCTACCGAACAAATTGAGAAAGAGACTTGAAATTTGTTACGTGCTTAGTATGTAATAATAAGAAGAAGACTAGTGAATTTCAGTAACCTCGATTATCCGGAACTAATTTTTTTGGACTCTCAAAATATTCGTTGTGATAAAAAATTAAGTTTTTTTCTTTCAAAATTGTTTATTTTAAGGAGTGAATATATAAAAAAAAAAAAAAAAAAAAAAAAAAAAAAAAAAAAAAAAATTGCATAAAGAATGACGTTGATCGGATAATTAGTTGCCGAGATATTTGTAATCAAATTTCTTCCATTTTTCATGACACTGTATTTCATTCGAATTTCAATTCAAATATATATTTTAATTGGAAATGAGACAACTAATCCGACGCAGTAAACTGTTAGTTAATATAATTATCATTTTTGGAGTTATAAGGATGTTTCTTTTACCCAATTTAGTAATAGAGCATTTAAAGCCACGATTTTAAACACTCTGTTTACCGAACAGATAGAGGCTTGAAATTTGGTATGTACTTAGAATGTAATAATGCGACAAAGCCTATTAAATTTCAGTAACCTTAGTTTAAAAATAGCTGATGATATTTAAAAAAATACTTTGCCGATGAAGTGCATCAAATGATAAATTTTGGAATTGCAATGCATTTTATAAATAGTTTACACGTGTTTTATTTTCAAATTTTATATAATGCATATCCATGATGGGTAAGTATTACGATGGCCCCCAGTGACAAATTTATTTATATTATGCTATTTTTCTTAAATATCATACATCCAATAATATGGTAAACTCTCAAATCATCCATATCGAAAATATTTCTCATATTATTTAGAGGTCCTAATAAACTAGACAAAATGATTTAAGGAAAATCAAAGAAATGATCAATTCATTTTATATATTTTATATTCATATATAAAAATACTAAAAATATTTCTGTGAGGAATGGATTATGATTCATATATCTGTTTGAAAAAAGTCTCAAACAAGTTTTTAATCACATTTCACTCATATGAGATAAAATAAAACATAAGACATATTATCCTAATAATATTATAAATGCGAATGTGTGTGGAAATGTTTGGCTGAAGTAAACGTAAAAACTGAGGTTAAACAATGAGGTTAAACAATATTACACAGAAAAGTGTTTCAGGTATTTTTAATGAAAAGTACATGCATTTATTTAATATATGCAGCAGTATTTGGTGCTTTTAACAATAATCCTCTATTATATAAAGTGCACAGACTTTAAGTGGTTTAAATCCAAAATTAGAGAAAATTCAGAAAACAATATTCCTTATACTTTTTTTATGTTATTAGTCAATAACCTCTCCCCATGATCTTTTTTTTTCAGTATAGTTTTTTAATGCGTTACTACATTTTGTCATATAACTTGTATATATCGTTATGTTGCTACACTCAGTCATATTTCTTGCGAGTATCTTTATGTCCCCATAATGAATAATTTTTTTGCGTACACTTTAACGCCACCGCATGCAGTCACATTCTTCCGAATATATTTTTCTTACTGCACTCAGTCACATGACTGCAGATGCTTTATATTACTACACCAAGTCAAATATTTGAGCTCATCTTTATGGGTATTTTTTTATTTTCCGTGTTCATGGAATTGTATCACTTATACTTTGAACCATTTAATATATCACGCTTCAGCAAAAAATATATACAAGGTACAGCAATAACTCGTGCAGGATATATGTAATATACATTCACATATGATATCATAGCAATGCAATGCAATACATATCTTTTTCATTTCATCTTGTTTCTTCAAAAATTTCTTTTCTCTTGTCTTACTGGCAAAGTTTTTATCCTTATGCAGAGATATTCTAAGAACACTCATTTTGAGACTGTTTAGAAAAAAAGTCGTAAAATAAAATAACTTGTTTTCCCATTTCCGTTGTGTCATCGTTATTTGTATGGGCTAATAATGTGACTTTGTAATATATTTTCGTGTTTTTTCCAGAACTTTAGTCGAAAATGTTCTTTAAAGAAACTTACGACGCATTCGTATTAAATTAGCATCTTATATAACGAGTGTTCAATATGTTCAATATATGACACACTGTAAAAAATAAATTGCAGCAAAGTAACCAGTCATTCGACCGTTTTTATAAAAAACGGTTGCATAACCGTAATTTAACAGTATTCTGACCCTAATATGAGCAATATTATGGCCAAATAGCCTTAAATTACAGTTATGTATGGTTAAGTATGGTCCTTCGACCGTTTTTATAGAAAACCTTCGAATGACCGGTTACTTTGCTGCAAAATTTTTTACAATGCACATTACAACTTTTATGTAGTCTTATAATAAAGTATTTATATTAAACAATTTTTAAGCAAAAAAAACAATAAAAACGTTTTAAATTAAAAAAAAAAAGTTTATATATATATATATATATATATATATATATAGACAGATAGATAGAATAGATATTTTTTGGTAAATCTTCTTTTATTGAAGCTTACACTGTTAAAAATTTGCAGCAAACTGTACAGTCATTTGACCGTTTTCGTAGAAAACTGTTACATAACCGTAATTTAACTATATTCTGACCATAAAATGAGCAATAATACGGTCAGAATATAGTTCAACTACGATTATGTAACTGTTTTCTACAAAAACGGTTAAATGTCTGGACAGTTTGCTGCAAATTTTTAACAGTGTATATTCTAAATTATCTTTAACATAAAAAATTACTTTTAAGAAAAAATATTTTTATATATTTTAGAGTTTGCTTATTTTCAGAACCATATCTTCTTTCTAGCTTTGTTGTCTAAATACATTAAAATCTTTATATTTTAAAGAAATCTAATAGGTTATACCTCAAAGATATATTTCTTAAAAAGTTTATACATTTAATAATAATTTAAAAGGAATTCTGTTACAATACATAATTTTATATAATTTTATATGCGTATGACATGCAGCATTTATCAATTTTTTTATACAAAAAATAAAATTCGATTTCTCACGAATTGATTAACAAGACCTGTTAAATTTTACGTTCATAAATTCGAACGAGATTTAAATTTTCCATAAAAACAATCTATGTCATACCAATTTCGGAATTTTTATTTTTTTTCTAGAATACGTATTTGATTTTTTTTCCTGTAGAAATGTATAATTGATTTACAATACTGTACATGTACATTATTTCAATACAATAAAAAGTATTATAATCTTTTTAGCACCATTCGTAAACACAGTAGCAAAGTACAGTAGGTAAATAAAAATAGTTTATGTAGGCATTAACTGGGCGCATCGTTTCAACCGTGACAGTCAAGAAACGTGTACATGAACGTTATACATGATACGGTTTTGCACAGGGCAGTATGTATATATAATCGAACGTCATTACTCGAATACAAATCATGTAAACGTGTTCCTGAACTGTTTTAAATAAAATTGGATGAAAACACAATGTGTGCAAAATCCAATATTTAAATTATATTCAGTCGTTTACACGATGATAATTCTGTCAACCGCCGCCCGTTTAGGTGGCGGAAAAATTAAGTCATTACACTGAAGAAGAGAAAATAACTTGATTGACAACAATAATTTCTTTGGTGTCTCAACAATATATCAGACGCTAATATATCAGACGCTTTGCAGTAAATTACCAACGAAGAACAAATTTCACTATTATTACATTATAAAAAAGGGAAATGTATCTTAATCTAGCAAGACGGTTTACGGAAAATTTAAAATAGCCTCTTTCAAGTTACAAATGGTATCATAAACCGTTATTTATCTTTAGAAATCCGAGAAACCTACATAGTTTCGAAATTTGATGACGCATTTGTGAAATAAATGTTTCTCTTAAATGTGGATACACACCAAATATTTGGTTCTAAAGAAACTTATCAGGAAAGTTATACGGGAAAGCCACTACTTAATAATAACAATAACAACAACAACAATAATAATAATAATAATTAGCAATAATAATATTTATTATTATTTTTAAGTTAAATATTATTAATAAAAAATAATAATATAAAGGCTTACTCAGAAAACGAAATACAGTAGAAAACAATACAAAAATTTAAATAATATAAAACAATAAAAAGTGTTACAAGGCGATACAAAAAAGAGAAGTTTAAATAGGTAGAAATATAGCAAAAAATATATGTTACAATTAATCCAGCACTAGATTGTTGGATAACTATCCACCAAAACAGGCGAGCTATAATTGTATACAGGGTTTCATAGTACGTCTGAAATAAGAAAGTTATAATATGGATAATAAATTTACAATTTTTATAATTTGCAATCCTCTCATGAATTTTGTCGAACAAATCAGCAATCACTTTCGATTTTTCAAGCACGATATCAAGGGTGTTGATATTTGTATTTACATTGACAATTACTTTAAGGGTGTATTCAAATCCAAACTGATTATTTTGAGACACATTTTAAAATTCATTTTTGCTCTAAAATGCATCCAATTGGCAGGTTCTCTTATTCAGAAACTTTATAATGTCCATATTGTCTCGATTTTTTAATAAAGGCAGAATATATTTCAAAAAATGCTGTCAAAATGGACATTTTGAACCGAATTTCCCGAAGCGATAGAGCTGGAAACAAACAAACAAAAATATTATCGTGCTCTGAAATTATTTGTTTGTAAATCAATTTCTAATTAATTGAACGAAAAATAAAAACATGGGTCCCTGATAAATCTCTTCATAAATCACGCCGCCAAGTTTCATGTTTTTATTTTTAAAAATGAGTCTGAAAATGTGTCTCAAAATTTTGACTTGTTGAACGTGGGAAAATATTTCTTTTGAATACCGCCTCAATTACAAAATTTCGTGTAGAATGTACAGCTTCATTATTTACAGTGTTAGCTACAGAAGAAGGTTCATGATTAAATTTTGTAGGAGGAGTCTTTTGTTTGATCAGCAGAATTTTTGTATAATTTTTTGAGCCTTTTTAAAATCCTTCGGGGACTTAGGACATCCACTAAATTTAGCCGTGTAATTATCAAAACAATTGGTGCACTCCAGGTCATATTTTAGATGTTTCTTGCGCGTATACGTTTGATGAGGCTTTATATACTTTAAATATACAGGAGTCAAAATAATGTCTAAGTTGAGACTATATTTTTTAAAATTATAATACGGTTTGCCAGACCTGAAATGCTATTTTTGTACTTTAATGTGTAGATCAAAGAAGGTATCAATATCAAAATTATTTTTGAAATTATCAGAAGGAAATTATCACTTTAAGTTGTGAGACACGATGTACTGAAAAATTTAGATTAGCGCGTTCTTTTTTTTTTTTTTTACTTCGCAAATATTATAGTCACTGGGGTTACCAGTAAAGAAACTTTTGCATGAAGAATCACTAGAAGGTAGAGTCTTGCACGGGTCGGTTTGTACCCCACCCGAACCCGCAAAAATAATTTTCGGAGAAAGTAAGTCCCGCAACCCGACCCTAACCCGACGTATTTCAATCCGCACCCGTCCCGTACCTGAAATATTTCAACCCACAACCGACCCGAACCCGCAATGAAAGGACAATTAATCATATTTTAATGCTATTATGAAATATAACGTACATATATATATTTAATACCAACTTTATATTTTATGTAGAAAAATGAACAAATCTATAATCATTTAATATTCAAATATACTGAAACCTCTGAATTGCAGACACCTCGAGATCGTTGAATAGATTCCTGCATTTTATCGGGATTGTTTCTATCTTTTTGTTCTAGTCAGGATGATTCTAACTTTCATTCTGCGTGTCTGGTTCACCCTAGAATAATTCTTCTGGGTCATATATACATATTTTGCAAGTCTGATTGTTGGGATATTCACAAAAGGTTTGAACAGAACTATGTTTCAGATGAAAAAAAATACGTATTTGAATAGGAATAAGTATAGATTCAATTTACTGCATGAGAAAAAATGAAATGTATATAAGAAATGTAATCGCAGACTTTTCTTTATTTATAGTGCAGTTAAGAACAATTTTTTCTTTTCTCAGAATATGAAAAACATTAAAAACATTTCATTTATGATAGACACAAAAACAGATGTATCATATTTGTGATAGTTTCTGCACTAGTTAATCCTATGTTTTTTATAAATGAAATTGCTGATTAACCCCTTCGGGGCGAGCGTCCTTTACAGAATTTTTAATCTTTTAACACCGGTTTTTCGAAACAGAAATTTTTGCCTACTTGAATCGCAAAAATGCTTTGATTAAAGAAGGCATAGTTTACAATAAGAAATAACTGGTGGGAATAATCGAGGATTCTGAGCATCTTATGCGTCACGTATACGTGTCGCTCGTCCCCAAGGGGTTAAGGGCTTCTTGCAGTTGTTTTTGATTTTGATGCAAACAGGTTTGCAGAACTTTATGTCGTCAAAGAACCCAGGCATCATGCGTGCGCTAAATAACCAATAAGATGGTTTTTCATGTCTCAGTGGTGTAGTATATATTTAATCTGAAAAAAATACTGGACCTTATTTTAAAAAAGCGGGTCAACCCGAACCCGACCCGCAAGATTAAAACACAACCCGAAACTGACCCGAACCCGAAAAAATGAATGTCAACCCGACACGAACCCGACCCGCAGCAAAAAAGTAGAAGTCAACCCGATCCGAGCCCGAACCGCAACGAAACAATAGAGCGCAAACCGGGTGGGTCGGGTGCAGGTAAAAGTGACCTGACACGACGGAGGACTGTACTATAAGGCTTAATAGAACAGAATTCTAGTTTTTGCTCGTCAAAAACTTAATGATAACTTTTTTCTAATTTATTTTTAAGATCATTAGTAATAATTCCCCATTTATAAGGAACTTTAATTCTAATAGGATAAATTATTTTAAGAGTCCTTCTAGAATATAAAAGTCTTGGCATTATTATTTTTCAGAAAAGTACTCTGGATACTGTCCATAACAAAAAAAATGTTTTATTTCATTTTCATTAAAATTTTGAGGCGATCAATCAGGATCAAAATCATAAGATTATTACCAACAGAAATAGAAAAATCATCCAAATTTTTAGTATTTATATTTAAAACAGAATCAACAGAATTTAGGAAACTGGCATATTTATAAGTTTGTTAGGAATCAGGTATTTTAGTAGCAAAGTCCTGTTTTATATGCTTTCGAACATTATCAACATTAGAATCAACTTTAAAGTTAATTTTATTCATTTTATCTTTTTATTAATTTTAGTACGAATAACATTAAGATTAAGATAGAATGTAACGCTTTGTATAATAGAATGAGACTTTGAAAAGAAAATTTTGGACCGAATGCAAAGTAATACAGTGGTTTTGATGAATTTAATGGTGTTTATTTTTTTTAAATAATAAAGTTGCAGTAAACTGATAAAAATATTTGTTTATCTTTGACACTTTTTAAGATAGTTTATTAGGTATTAATGTACTCTTGAAGTTCATTTCCATTTTGCATTTTGTGATTTTTCTGGTATCTATCTAAATATCTAAATATATTTTTTTATGAAATATAAATGTTTTAACCGATAATAGAGCATCATTTTATATAATAACTAGTCGAATGTGCCAATCCCAAAACTTTCTTTTATCTCATACAGCTTTCGCATACACTAAAAAGAATCAGCACCAATTTATCAAGCTCTAACTGAAACTCAAGTTTTATTAAATTCCGTTAATTATTTCTTGAGATATGACTATCGCTAAAATCGTGTAAATCCTGCAAAATGCTATATAGCAGCTCCACCTGATGGGCGATTTCTACCAAAATCTAATCAGCACCAATTTATGTCAGAAACTAACTGAATATCAAGTTTTATTAAATTCCGAGCATTAGTTCTTGAGATAGAGCTATTGCGGAAATCGTGAAAAATGCTCCCTAGCAGCGCCACCTGCTGGGTGATTTTTACCCAAAACTAATCAGCACCAATATATATCAGGGACTAACTGAATATAAAGTTATATTAAATTCCGAGCATTAGTTCTTGAGATAGAGCGCCCACAAATTTGTTGTGACATACAGACAGACAGAGTCACAGAGTCACAGACAGACATTTTCTAAAAATAGTCAATTCGTGTTCAGGACCTTTTAAAACGTATAAATCCGTCGAAAACCGGAAGTCGAAAATTTTCATGAATCCAATACTTTCTTCTTGTAAAGATAGAGAAAGTAATAACTAAGAACCTTGTAATATTTTTTGCAGAACAAATACTTAAATAGGGTATTTCTATATTTCACAACAATTCAATAAAATATCTAATAGCGGAAAAGCAATCTATAATTATATGTTTAAGAAAAACTGCGCAGTTGTTTAGAAATAACAAGAAGTCCACACATTCTTTTGGAATTTTTCATATTCCCTTAGTATTTTCAGCAAATAAAGCAAAGGTAAATACTGACAAGCGCTGGAAAGAATTGACGTGTGACATTCAAGTAACATTTCCAAAATTTCTCAAATGCCAATCTCTATTCCCTGGAAAGAAAACTCGTTCCCTTTACCAAAGCGTTTCTCAGTGCATAACAATAAAATAAGAAACGCACTATTTTTCTTTTCCCTTTTTTATTTACAAATTGTTAAATTTAAAGAAAATTCTGTTTCTTTTAGTATTTTCTTTTAATTCTATTGATATTTTTATTAGTGAAATATAAATTCATTTCGCATACTTTTTTTTCTCATATAATGTATTATTTTACCCTGTATGAATATTTTGACTATCAAGTGAATTGTGAAGTTTTGTGAATTTCTGCGTGATTTAATGAAATAAATTTGATTTACTTATGTAATCTAAAGAGTTATTGAATAAAAATCTATCAATCATTAGTGATTGTTTTACAAAGATTTCTAATTATTTCGGATTCTTTGATCTCCACCGTGTGTTTAGAAAGATTTTTAACAGCGGTAAAACATATAGCTTTATCTTCAAAGAATTTAAAGTCGAATTTATTACCATTTTAAATACCAATAATAGGTCTAGGTACTTTTTATTTATTTTTTAAAGCATAATTCGAGTAATCATTTAACCGATAATCATGCGTTTAAAAAAAATCATTAAGCACATAATGTGTTTTAAAAAAATACAAATTTAAAGTTGTTACTTCTATGTTCCACAAGAATTCTATAAAATATCCAATAGTGAATGTATATTTTAATCTAGAAAATGTGGTTTATGAAATGATAAGCAAATTGCTTATGCTTAGATGCTGTTGTGAAAAACTGTACTCACTGTATTGTTCATTCTATTGGAATTATTTCTAAAAATATAATTCATTTTAAACTAAAAACTTTGCAACAAAATATTGTATATTTACATCATATTTTACTATGAAAATAAAATTTACTCGTAATGACGAAAAAAATAATAGCTGTGCACCGAAACAACTTGATTTAAACATAAAAGGATTTTTATCAACTAAAATTTTTAAATAATTTATTTTTATTTGAAATATGATAAAATTATAAGATCTACATTAAAATTCCTAGAATGAGGATTATATCTGGTATTGGAATACGGTATTTTGTATTGTCTACTGTAGGGTTAATCCGATCAAAATATATTCTAAATATATATTTTTTTAATCAGTAATGTTCCATATTACAATAGTAAATAACTGGAAAAAATTATTTTGTTATGAAAATGAAAATAATTTACTGACATAATATGGAATTACATAAAGCATTTTCGAAATAGAATGTACATTTTAAAATATGTATAATTGAATAAAAATGTGACTTTTTAAAACTTTATAATAACAATTCTTTTATGTATTTTTTCTACAAGCATAGATTCTATGTATGAAAAATGAATAAAAAAAGTATGAACATATTGTAAGAGATAAATAGTACATTAAAATTTAAAAGATCACACATTTTCTTTTTGATATCCTTATTAAAATTAATCCTAACAATAATTATTTATAATGATTTTACCAGAATTGGAAATACAGTTGTTAATTATAAGATCAATTTGTTATGAATATATAGGCTACAGTTTGCATAAAGTAAACAGAAGGTATAAGATGTAATTACTAAAATTATCAATGTCCTTCAAAAACAGGACTTTATCGATTCTGAAGATTAAAAAAAGAAAAGAAAAAGAAAGCTTAGAACCACTATTTGCTATAGTACTTTTTTTTAAACATAGGATAAACCATCGATGACATTAAGATATATATGTGAAATAAATCCAAACGTTGAAGTTGATTCATTTTATAGAGCTGGAGTAGAAAAACAATAAAACATGATGTATATTTATAATATTAGTATTAAAAAAGTTTTCACTTATATGAAACACTTTAAGAGTAGCAAATTAAATGAATACGTAAAAATATATTTTATTTAAAAAAAAGACATTTTAAATAAGACAGTTTTAAAAATATTAAAAAGCGGTTCTTCCGGTATGGATTGGTTTTCAAAGCATTTTAGAGCGTATCGTTTTGTTTAAATAATGCTCAGAGAAATTTTCTCTTTACATTTTTTGTATTTTCGCCTATGTGTGTAAATATTTTCACATAGAAATGTTAATATTTTAATCTATCTAAATTACTATAAAGTTCACTATGTACGGATTGCACAGTATAGGTGATTCCGTCTGTAATAATCAACTGAAACAAAACTTTATGTGGATTCTTAAAATGCATTCTATTAGTTAGCAACTAAACCTATAATTCCTAAATAATATATATATATATATATATATATATATATATATATTTAAGCAGAAGCTGTTTTAAATTGGGGGTCAGACTTCTGTATTATATATGGTATTAATTTAGAAACTGGAATTGTTTAATATTTGATTTTTTTTAAAGTGTTGTTCTCCAATTGAAAGTGTATAATTTAAATAAAAATATCGGCGATATCTGGAATGGTGTTAGAACCTATAATGCCAAAAAAAAAGTTTTTTCTCAAGAAATTGATGACTCATTTTGTAAATCGTGACACCAGTCCGAAGTTTATTTGTTAGAATTTAAATACTAGGTTGAACAAAAAAAATTTGAGGACATATTACAAACACTTTAAATTTTCCAAACATACAAAGAAATATAAAATTGATTTTTGAAAGTATTCCTAGAGAATCTCCCCTGAAATCTAAATTCCATTTAAAACACTATTTTTCTCATTCAAAATGTAAAAGAAATAAACTTAATGTGGACTTTTAATTTTCCAAACCATAATTTACTAGCGTGTCTCGATTGTACCAATGTACGTCATGCCCTTGAGCATTAATTTTGATACCGGGAGAAGGAAAATTATGTTACCTTGACATAATCATATTAATTTTTTAGGTTTTGTGAGTGAAAACGCAATTTCTTTAACATTCGTCAAAAATAGTTTTTTTTTTTTTTTCCCAGGCAGTCGAGTTAAATTTTTAGTTTTTAAGAATGAAAATCATAATTTACCGCTAACCGTGACGTAATTTTCGACATGGGTAATTTTACATTTTTTTTTACATTTACTATTCATTTTATTTTCGAACCTTTTTTTTTTTACATTTTGAAAATTTAAATTTAAATCTTAATATTAGACTTGCGCAGACGATAAACTTGAAGTATTGTTCCCATCGCAATCTTTCACATTGGTTTAACTAAATTTAAAATGTAAATCTTTCACTCATTTCATTTAAAATACAAAATTTTAATTTTAAACATATACATTTAAAATACATATATTATATACATTTAAAATACATTCATTTCACGTGAAAAAAAAATCCTTTTATTTTAACATCAAAGCATATCCGCTTTATTTTCGATACATGGCGTCATATTCGTCTGCTTCCCGTACTTACTCAAATTTATGCAGCCGGTATTATTATTAAATACTTGAAAAAGCTGATTTTATTTCTAATATGACGTCATTTAAACTTACTTGTAAATCTTAATATTGTTTATTTCATTTTCATTTTTCACGTGGAAATTTTTCATTTAAAAAATAATTGTTGAGAAAAAATTCCTATTCCCTGTTTTGTATTTATCGGCAACGATAATGCTTAGCAACGTAAATAAAATTTTACAGCGAAAACATTCATTGATTCTCGATGAAATTAATGAAGTTTTGAATTATTAAGAAAAAATATTTGAAAATAATAAATAACACCTAACTTATGTTCGTTTCTGGGTTATAATCAATCTATATGCAAAGATACAGGGCCATTAAATCATCCGTTTTGAAGTTTACTTCAGCCAAACATTCACACACACTTTCACATTTGTAATATTTTTAGGATATAAAAATATCAAAACATACGGATGATTAAAAGAATTAAAAAAAAAACCTGGTCAATATTCGTTTAGAACGTGAATAAGCACATGATTTCGCCCATGCTTTTACAACTAAATTTCAATATTTTTCTATGACAATTATACGCAGGCTTTGGAAATATTATACTTATAATTTCAAAGAATTTTGACAGTAATAATTATTTTACTTTTAATATTAAATGACCCGATTTGAAAAAAGAATTAAAAAGGAAGCAGAGCCTTTTTACATATAAGAATAATTATTTATCACGATAATTATACACAGGCTTCGGAAACATTATAATTAAAAGTTACGCGAATTTCACAGTGTTTGGAAAATAAGAACATATTTTTAATAATAAATGTCCAGATATGAAAAAAAGGAGAAAAAAACACTTTTACAAGCATTTTTACTACTAAATATCAATATCTGTTCACGAATGTTTTACTTTACAATAACGTGCAGTACATGGGCTTCAGAAACATTATATTTATACCTTATAAAAATTACAAATAGTTTACACAATAAGAAATATTGTTTTAAAACGTTCAATGCATTTCATGCTAGTCGCTGTGAAGATAAATAAATAAAAAAAGGGGACAGAGAAAAAAAAAACTTTTAGAAAACCTTTCAATATCAGTATCTTAAAATATATTTTTTACATAGTCAACGGATACATATCTTATATAACCTATAAAAATCTTGGAACGTTTGGACAATCATAAGTACTTTAAAATATTTCTGTTAGATGATGAACATACAAGTGGTTTTTGCTGAGTGTTTGATGTTTCAAGAGTTCGTGTACGTAATTTGAATTTGAATAGAGTTTTTTTTTTTCAAATAAATATCATATTTTAGTATGCAAATTATATACAGACTTCAGAAACATTATATTTATAACTCCTAAAATTTTCAAAGAATTTGGATGGGAATCAGTTTTAGAATTTCTTTCGTGGATTTCCGAGACTTTTATCTACCTCTGTTACTCTGATGTAGAATATTTGCCGAGCAGTTTTTGTAGGGGCGTTTTATTTCATTTAATTTTTCTCGGGAACTTTTGGTCAGAATTGAAAGTTTAATATATTTAAACGTCAGAAATTAAATCGCCAATCACTATAACGAGGGTACCTAAGTTCGTTTGGATAGCTTTTCATTTAAAAATATTAATTCGGGCAAAATCTAGTGTGTACGCTGCCGAAGGCAGAGGGTCTCCCAGCATTAGGTTCATATGGAAAGGTTTTCATATATTACATATATAAATTCATTCAACACTAATTTCAGGTATGTTTAATGTTATTTTTAGGGCCAAGCTACACTGGTTTTTCACCTAAAAGTATAAAATCAGAACAGACTGAAGCGTGAGTAGTACGCCCTATTTAAGCTGCTGGAGGCAGTGGAGCTACCAATATATGCTTATTTGGATAGACTTTCATTAAAAAATATAAAATCATACAAATGTGAGAATGTACGCTGCCTAAGTCAGTGTGGCCCCCAGCATCAGGATCGTTTAGAAATATTTTCCGTTTAATACAGGGTGTTTCGAAACTATATGTCAGAAATGTAATGGGAGGTAGAGGGGACCTAAATAAGCAGAATTCGTATATGAATGTGGATGCGGAACTGCAGCGATGAGGCAGTAGAGGATGTTGTTGAGTTCGGCGGATGAAAGTGATTCGTTGGTTTGAATCGCCATTCCCCGCTTGCATTCTCTGTAAATGATACGGGTGCATTCTGTCTACATTTAAAGTCCTTCAAACAGTTACATTGCTCGTATCTAACGCACGTCGAAGAACTCTCCAGCTTATCGCAGGACTACCTCTACAGTGCGTAATACTGCTTCTTCCACTGCAGGAATTCTGCTATATCTTCCAGTGCCCGCATCACGCCTGGCAGTATAAAACGATCCACTTGCATACAACGCCCGATGAAGACGCTTAAATGTTCGGCGATCCGGCAAATTCCTACCGGGTTCCTAATCGTTCCATGTACATCATTTGAGCAGCCGCTCCATTTCCAGGCGCAGTCCCATACATGAAATGCTTGTCGGCAGGCTCCAGATTGCATGTTGCTCGAAATATTGCAACATGCTCATGCTGAACGATACAAGTTGCTCAAAATCCGTGCAGGGAATGACGATTCAAACCAGCGAAGCACTTACATCCGCCGAACACAACTGCACCACCTATTTCTTTTACGCTGCGTTACCGCACTCAGATTCCTATATGAAATCTGCTTATTTAGGTACCCTCTATCTGGCTTTATAATTTTTAAACACCCTGTATGTAAAATACTGCAATATTGATTTTAGGTGTATTTCAGTTCATTATTACGGACCCGGGCAACGTTGGGCGGATCACAGAGTAATACATATTTTCAAGTTTTTTTTTCGTTTAATATACAAATTTTATAAAATAATGCGAGTGTCTTTTGCATTAATAAGTATGTGAAATTAGTATCAATAAGTACAGAAAAAACTCGAACGAAAAACTTAACTTATGTTAAATTAGGATAATCATACTTCCAAATTATACTTAATTTTTTAAATGATTTTTAGAAACCTATTATGTAATATTTCTGAGCATCCAATACAAAAAAAAATCATATATATATATATATGTATATATATATATATATATATATATATATATATATATATATATATATATATATATATATATATATATGTTGATATATATTTTAAGTACAGGGTCATTCATAATTCCCTCCGGGGTTTCGAAACGTTGTAGTAAAAAAACGAAGACGAATATGAAAAAAAGAAACATATGAAATTATTCCGAAACTATTCAAGTTTTACTTACATACATTACAGGTGTTCTATGTGTGAACCCTTGGTCACACGGCATACATCCATGCGATAGTCCAGTTCCTGCCATACTCCGTTTCTTTAAATTTCCGGTACCACACATGAATTGTTTTGTCAGTTGGTCCCTGTTTTCGATATTCATTACGAAAGGCCCGTTGAACTCACACCACTGATTCAGATTTAAAGAAACGGAGTATGGCAGGAACTGGACTATCGCATGGATGCATGCCGTGTGACCAAGGGTTCACACATAGAACACCTGTAATGTATGTAAGTAAAACTTGAATAGTTTCGGAATAATTTCATATGTTTCTTTTTTTCATATTCGTCTTCGTTTTTTTACTATAACGTTTCGAAACCCCGGAGGGAATTATGAATGACCCTGTATATTAAACACTTATTGTCATATTTGGAAAAATCGTAAATTGAAATATTTAAATATTTACAATATATTTTATTTTGAAGAGATGTTACAATTAAAGTGAACAATATAGATTTATTATTCTTATTTAATTTATTATCATAAATTTTCACTAGTCAATAACTTTAACTATATTTTGTCCATAGAAAAAAAATGCAATGATTTTTTTTTATAAATAAAAACATCAATGTAATAAAAAACACATTTTGAATTGAGTAATTTCAAATCGCCGCGTCATTTCCTTACATTTTTAATATTACATGTTACATTATTATTATTATGTGTTATTTCTTTTATTATATGTTACTTTACGATAAAACTATTTCTTTTTCGCACAAAATGAATATTTTCTAATTAAGAAATACGGAATTCTTGATGCTTTGTTTTACATTTCCTCTAATTTGGTTAAAGCTAGGAAACATAAAAGTCTTATCTTGTTATTTACTTCAAGATAAAATTAGATTTGGCTTAGAATCACATATTATGGAGTCTTCTTTAGAAATGGAATTTTAATTTAAAGAAAACCATAAAATTGTGTAAGAAGTTATCATTCTGCATTGTGTAATGTTTTGTGTCACACATTTTTATGTTTTAGTCGTTAAGTTCAATTATAAAATCAATACTAGAAAATAAATTCATGCACATTATGTAATGCAAAAATAAAATTTACACAATTTAAAAGTAGGAAGAACTAGATAAAGTTAATGTGATTATAAAAGTTAAAGTTGTGATTTTTTCGAAAGTATATAAATTATTTTAATATTTTATTTATTTTAAATGAACGTAGCAGACATTTTTAATGTTGATATATATATATATATATATATATATTTGATTTTATGTTTTCAAAGTAGTTTCATCGTATAAACTTTCAGAGAGAATACAGCAGTTTATGAAACGATTTCATCAAAAATAAAGAGGAACCAATACGTTAAGGAATTTTGACTCCATATTTTTGTAACTATATATTTTTTAGTTTTTTATAAATTTACGTTTCCTAACAGTCGTGCAAAATATCAAAACGTTGTTGAAATATTTAATGCAATCCAAAATTGACAGTTTCATCATTTTAATTAACTCCTATAAACTATTATTATCATCTATGCGGGGGGTTGGGGGGGGATAGGCTTGTTACATTTCATTTTACGTTTTTGACGCAATATAAAACTCTGGAGGATTTTTTTTTTGGTTTGATTAAATTTCACTCATTTATTATACACAAAGGATGTGAATTATGACTTTACTACACACAGCGTACAACCAACAGAGTGAAAAACTGTCTAGAACGGGGATCGTACCTGGATACCTTGGTATAGCGCACCAACTGCTTTACCATTTAAGCCACCAGGATGACAGCTAGTGTAACTTCCTCTCACTCATATATGCTACATAGCTCATCTTAACATGCATGTATCTCATCATAAGGCAACCACTTCTGCAGCACAAGATGGAACGTCAATCATTAGCACAACTTCAGTGGGAGGCTTTTACACGAAAATATAAGGTAAAATGATTGAATTTTGCAATATTTTCTATAAATACAGGGGTTTCTTAATATCAATTTGCTTTACATAGTGACTTATATTTTAAATATTTTTTTTCACTTAAACATTTAAAAATTTTATATAACTGTAATTTTCTTCTACGTTCAATTGCAGCCATACTTAAAATACAAAAAAGTGTTTTTAAATAATACCAAAAATATTTTTATTCTTTAAAATATCACATATATTAAGGTAATTTTTAATTTGTATCTGTCATTAGACAACGACACAAAATAAGTAATATATTTATAAATTTATTCTGTATGCTATAATTCTTTTTATTTATAAATGTAAAAAATTAAAGTTAATTTGTAGATAAATAATGCAAAAACATTTCATCTAAAAACAAACTTAAAATAATGGCTCTTTATCTTACTACAATCGATTGAAAATAACCAACATTTTATGTCTAAAAGAATAACTCAGTAAAATATTTTTATTTTTATTTCCAAAGAAAGAAAATGTTATTGTCCTCCTTTCTTTCATTCTACGAGGGGAAAAATTTGAGAATCTCCTATAATCGATAAAAAGATTATGGATTTAATTTCGTTGTAAAGTAAACAAAGCTAGAATGGCAAAAAGAAATATTCATTCTCGATAGAAAGGGGAAATATGATTATATTTTCAAGAATGTCTTTCATTTCCAATGTTTAAAAAAGAAAAAAAAAAGTTTAATATATTTTTAAACGAGAGATATAATGAAAAACTTTATCTCATATATAATGATAACAAGAACAGTTAAAAAACTGAAAGTCTTTCACAAAATATTTACTTTTATTTTCTTTTGTGAGAAATAAAATCAAATAATTTTGTTTGACAGATTTCCTTAATTTATAAATATATCCAAGTTTTTTGAAATTATAAAAATTCATAATTACTGTACCGAATCGTATGTGGGTTGTCCTGTCAGAAACATAAACATCTGTAGACATTCTAGTTATGTTTGCTGACACACAAGGATTTTGCAATTTTTTTTATCGCAAATTTACATTTTACGACCTTGATGAATACTTCCATGATATTAGATTAGAAGAAAACAATTAAAAATACAGTAAAACCCTTGTCATCCGAAAAGCATGAAACCAAAGCATTTTTGGTTAACCGGGGTTCCATAGGAATTTTCGGATAACCGGGAGGCTAGCATTTTTATTCTATCATTTGGCACTACTTACTAAAATAAGAAAAGTCCCCGAGAAGGCTGTTCTTTTCTTACATAATGCACCACCGCACCCAGCAGAAAATGAGCTTGTGAAGGACCGGATTAAATCAATTTTCTTTCCTCCGAATGTGGCTTCTCTAATCCAACCAATGGACCAGTGTGTTATTGAAATCATTAAGTTGCATTACAGGAAAAGGCTGATATGGTTTTTGATTAAAGAGCTGGCTGATCGAGCAGAAATTATTCAACATTTGAAACTTGTAGATATGAAGAAAGTTGGATACTGGGTAGCTTCGTCATGGGATGAAGTTCAAAGTAAAACGTAAATGAAAGCTTGGCGTAAGTTATTGCCTAAGGTTGAGTCACTTGTCTTTGAAACAAAGTTGGAATCTGATACTACAGAGTCGGAAACTGATTTCATTCCAATTGGGGACAGAAATGATGACAATAGTACTAACTCAGAGCTGGTTTTGGATATGTTCAAGCAGCTACCTGGGGAAGTATCAGAAAGTGAGGTTGAGGCATGACTTGGTCCAACCACTGATGAGCAAGATTTGTCAGATGCGAAAATAGTTGTTACGGGGAATCGAGGAGATGTTGATGCGGAAGAAGAAGAATCTGAAGACATTGAGAATGCGAAGATTACACACAGTGAGACTTCTAAGATTCTAGATGCGCATTTCGATATATTGAAGTGCAAGAAGATGCCACAGCGTCAGATGTGTTGTTATTAAAAAGGTGGCGTGGTAAGACAGTTTGAACCGATGCGAAATTGAAAAAGAAAGGACAATTACAACATATTTTGTAAAGAAATTAAGTGTAGTATATGTCTGTGTAATAAAATGTCTGCATTTACACAATAGTCCAAATAAGTAAGTTGACTTTGTTTATTCATTTCATAAAGAACATGCTTGTATAAAAATCAATTTTTTCATATTTAAAGAAAAAAGATTTTCAAGGTCTTTCGGTTAAGCCGATATTTGGATAACCGGTGTTCTACTGTACTTTTAATGCGAGTTTAAAATGTCCTCTTAAATTTTCTTTAATTGTCCAGCAAGAGCAACATCTCGTTCTTTTATTTGGTACGTTTGTGTGTGTACGGGGTTGGAGGTGATGGTAGAGCATTAAAATATAAAGAAACTACCAAGTCATCATACATATATATATATAGATATACAATATTTGTAAAATTAACGGGTTTTTAGTTTGACTTGTTAAATAATGGTACGGAATTACGATAAGAATTTAAACAATTAAAAAAATGTGTACAACGGGGAAGTAAGTTATATAGGTAAAGTAAATTAAACAAAAATTATGCTTTTGCACATAATTTAGGAGCGCTGACACACGTTCTCCGGCCTTATTGTTTACGCCTCTCACGTCCATGGAAACGATTTCGAAAATATACGCTTTTGGAAAAATCACCCTTGACTCCTTTATAAGTTGTAAGATCTGTTGTAAGAATGTGGTGTGTATGTGGTTCACATCCGGCAGCGAGAACCACTTTAAAAGCATCGCTGAGGTTTTTCCAAATTCTAAATGTTGTATTTTACTTCACCATTTTGATAAACGTATTTATTATTTACCCTTCTTTATGATATTGCCTCACACTTTTCATTTGGCACCGGGATTATTTCTTCATCTTACCGTTATTTTCTTTATTTGAATCTCAGCTCTCTTATTTTCACTTGCTTTCTGACCAGCGAAATTCGATTCGCTGAGCTCCTGCAACATCCTGAGACATCCGCTTAACCCCTTTTTCCCGGCTTCCCGATTCCCTTCTGCTGCAATTTCATAGGCTGTAAAAATTTGCTGTCGGAGTTGTAAATCATGTAAATTTTATATTTTAGCTTACAATTCTCTCGTTTTTTATTGTTTAACTTATTATATCACCGTTTTTAAATTATGTATATAAAATGTATTATTTTACTCCCTTATATATCTCAGGGTATGCTTTTTGTAGCTCGACCAATCCAAATGCTTCGGAATTTGATTGTTTCAATACCCATCTTGCTTAACATCTCTATGCATTCATTTATTCGACCATACATCACCAATGGAATGTAACCATTAGTATTGCGACCTATGTAGAAAATTCTTTAGTTCTGCATTAGTTCATTGGTTTAAATTACTTTAAGGAAACAGTATACATTTAAAATATCAAAAGTTATGAATGTCCTAAAGTATGTTATTTTTAAAAAAAATTGACCCAACTGTACAAAATTTGAAAGATATATTTAAACACTATTGAGTTTTCTCTTAAATATATATATATATATATATATATATATATATATATCCATTAATGAAACATTACCGAAACACCAACAGAAACTACGAAATTATGATTTACTAAGTAATAATTTATTGACAACGAAAGTGTTCCGCAACACTCTGAATAGATATCAAATACTTATTTAAAATAAGAATAAATTAAATTAAAAATTGAATGAATGAAATTTGTGGAATTTAGACACAATTATCGTCCCAAATGCCTAAATACCCCAAATAAAATGAGTGGTTTCATCATCATATTAGCCATAACATTGCTAAAGAATATGATTTTGGGACTACCACTCATAAACAAAGAATAAAACTTGTGAAAAATTCTTAAAGTTCAAAAAATAAATACAATATTAATACAATATTAAAAAGGAAATAAACCTTACCCATAATTAAGAGATAAAAACTTGAAATTAAATCGTAAAGTGCTAAAAACAATTAGATTAAGAAGGATGTTGGTGCACATCAGTGACCAGATATATGAAGATAACTAAACAGAGGCAATGAATTGCAAAAAATCTTTAAATGGTGCCAAAATCAGTTTTAGAAGATGGTTAACCATGTTGCCAAAATAAGTTTTAGAAAATGAATTACCATGGAATAGTGTAAAGCAACACAAACCATGGTGCTGCCATCTATGATAGAAAAAGTGAATACGCAATGAATTAAAAAAAACAGTGGCGGATAATCAATATTTAAAATTGAAACCATATAATATCTAAAGTGATAATAATTAGTTCAAATAATAAATAAATGAAATTAAATAATAAATAAAATATACAATTACATTAAAGTAAAAATGGATGTATTAATGATTAATTCTATGTTTAAAAATAAGATGTAAAGTGATAATATTAATAATTAATGATTAATGCTACATAAAAATACATGTACCAAGAAATGACATAGCCACTATTAAATAGCTTTGCCAAAAATGCAACATCACCAGAATTAAATTATATTAAAATTAAAATACTAAATTATTTGAATTAAGATGCTAAGGATTTAAAATAAATATTAATTAAATATTGTAATTAATTAGTTACATATTATGTTTTTGCATACAAAGTTAAAAATTAAATACACATGATAAAAGTGGTTAGGGAAGAACATTTATTAAAATTAATACATGTATTATATCAGCATTTAAGAAAGTATACATTATATTAGAAGTTAATATGATATTGTCATATATATATATATTTTTTTTTTACGTTTGTGATTTTTAAATAAAAAACCCGGCAGCATTGTCGGAAAGCGGAAGCGATTGCTACTCTTAGATACGGGGTGTGCCATCTATGTTATACCTGCCCATTTCTTCACACGGTGTAAAATTGCCCGGAAAAATTTCGCCTCCATAATAAAATGGTCTGAAAAAATTGGCTGGAGCAGTTGTCATTGCCGAAATAATCCAAAAAAAAAATTAATTAATAAATTAGAAAAAATATAAATATGTCGTAAGTAGATACATATTTTTTCTACTGCGCGTATGATAACAATCACACAACTTAACCGTATAAGAAAACTTTTTTTTAAAAAAACGCTTAAAAAAATTGTTTTTAATTAAAATGATCTAAAATTGAAACAGAACTTGCGTTTTTTCAATAATAAAATGTAAATATTTCAAAATATTCGGAAGTGTTGAAACAGTTTAAAAAGATAATGTAAACAGTTTAAAAACATAATGTTATGAATATTTACTGAAAGTTTAAAACTTTTAGTTCATTTTGTGTACATTCTTTTACTGTACAACGTATAAATGCTCATGCTAATATATTTATCAATTTTCAGAAAATCGTACGCGCAATCTAAAAAAAAAATTGTTTTGAATAAAAGCACTTTAAAAGTGAGCACATTACACAGGTAGAGTTGTTTTAATAATAAGTTTGATTTTCTTTGTGGTTTTGAGTAAAACTTTAAACTCTAACTAAATTTTGGTAAGCGCGAATAAATTAGTTTTAAATTTTTCCTCTATTTAATGATGTATTGTTCCCTTAACAAATTTTTAAGTCGTGTATTTCGATTCTATTATCTCGTAATTTGCAAAGTATGAATGTTTTCGGCCAATTGTGTTACTTGCTTGCTTAAGATTTTTTTTTTTTTTTTTTTTTTTTTTTTTTTTTTTTTTATGGAGATGAGGAAGTAAATATTGGTGATGTACAATTTATTAATCAATGATAGCTCAAGTTTAGCTTTTAATATAAGAAACGCTCAATGAAACTTTCTAAAATTAACCCTTTGATTACCTGCGGGACTGGAAGATATTTATATTCAACCATACCAAAGTTTGCAAAAAATGCGAGTATATTTCTCTTGAAAATATCCTGGTATATCTGTGTGGCAGATATTATTTTCTTAAATGTGGTACGATTAGACTAAAAAATAGTCCATTTGTACGTAATTGTCCAACCCTAAATGAAAGTGGTAACTATGTATGATTCTACCTTGAATGCACTACTTTGAATAATTGTTTTTAAATACGCGTGTTAATATACATTTAAATACATTTAACTTAAAATAATTTTTCCTCCTCAATTGCAGAATTTATGAAAAAAGTGCTTTCCTGTTTTATTGACTTTTAGTTCCGCAACAAATGTTATTGTTTCTTAATTTTACATTTTGCTGTAATTATTTTCTAAAAGTCATTTTTTAAACTATAAATTTACATTCGTAGAAGGTTTCTCAAAAAACTATTTATGTTAAATCAATTCAAAACATATTATGACAAATATAAAATGCATAAGTAAAATAGCAATGTTGTTTCTGTTACCTGGATTTCTGTAAGTAAATAGCCATCTGCAGAGAAAATGTAATGCTCATTTAGTAATAGGAACGAGAAAGAAAAATCATGCATGAAACATAGTTTAAAAACATTTTCCAACACACTCAGAATACTGTAACAAAACTTACTCGTTTAATAAGGAGATAAATGTTGTAAAAAAGTATTTGGAACACCCAAAACACTTTTAAAAACGAAATTTCAGCATTTACTTCCCATTGTCGGAAAAGTATTAAATTTTTTTTGTGAAGTCCGGTATATGTTCTATAGCATATATACAGACCACGTAATAAACAACAAATTGCTTAAATTTGAAAATACATACCACAACTGAAACGCACTTCCAACAATTATAGCTCATATAGTATACGCTAACAGAATTAATTTGATTGTCTCTGTAAATCAGATATAAAATGCTATACATACGTACCATATTTTACTGTAAGCGTCGTGTAGTGCAATGTCTGTCAGTAACATATGTCAATTAGAATGCGTTTGAAATAGAATAACATCATTAAAAAACGTCACAAATGATTTTTCTTTATACATCATAATGTAACGGAAATATCTTGATTGTAACTGTAAAGGAACTATAAATTGTTTTTTATTTACTTTATTTTCTATAACGAACATACCATAGAAAACAACAGTAACATATATGATTTACATTGCAATTCGAGTTGATTTACACGTTAGAGCTATAGCAGACAGACTGAGAGACAAACCGAATTGAAAAGCACTTTTCAACTATGCTCGAAAGTGTTAAAAACTACTTCCTACATTTCATTCTTAGAGCTCATACTGTTGGGTGTATCAGAATTTCACTCCATCCAGACAATTCACAACTGCATTTTTTCAGTTTTCAGCATTCTAGAGAACCGTTCTAAAAGAGTAGAGATAGTTGAACAGTAAAATTTCCTTGATAGAGAAGATTTTGTGTTAAACCACAATTATCAATCATTCAGGTAATCACATGGCCATTCTGGCAAATTTGTGCTTGGAAGCTGTATTTAAAAATATCTTTTTTTAGGAGAGCTTATTTTAAGCGAGTATCACTATGTTCAGTAATGTGGCTGTCATAGCGTGCACATAAACGACGAATCCAAGAATGTGTCCATTTAGAATACCGATACTATCTGATAACATTTATCTGAAACCGGCAAGTAAATGTTAATGATCCCTACTATCGAGCACTTAACCTCTCTACGTATCACATGTGCTTCGAACACTTTTACGACTATGTCACATAAAAGTACACTTATTAAATCTTTCTTCGAATGTTTATTGTATATGTTAGAAAACGTTGATTCACGTAATTGAGAAAAAGGACGAAATAACAAAATTAAAAATGGAACGGCTGGAATTTTTACTCATTTGTTAAATTTATGAATACTGGATTGTTTAGTTAAGTATATTCTCTTTTAGCAGTAATAATTATTTTCAGCTTCTCCTTACTGATATGATTATTTATAGGTTTAATGTTTTTGCATGTATAAAAAAATTAATTTTGTTACATTTAATGCCATTACTGATAAAATAATACAAGTGAACAATTAGTACTTCTATTATGAATTAAAATTGCAATGGTTATTCACGTCTATTCAAAGAGTTTGACACATAAAATAATTTAGTGTCGACAATAAAATCGCATTTTTAATACATTCATTGAACTGTTAACACCTAAGCGACTAGAGTTATTTAGTGAATTTTTAATCTTTTAATACCGGTTTCTCAAAATAGAAAATTTACCTACATTTAATCATAGAAATGCTTTGATTAAATAAGGAAAATTTTTTAATTAATGTTTACTGCTAGGAATGACCATTTATTCTGAGAACTTTTTTCGTCATGTATACCCGTCGTTCGTCGTGAGGGGTTAATAATCATTACATGCATTCGTAGCTATGTACGAATAACCAATATGCAGCAAATATGTTCTTGAGAATAAAATGTTATGTTACCAACTTCAAGATTTGTTTGAAAACACTGAAATCTATCTTTGAGATCTGTTTTGGACACAATGAATGATACCTATCAAAATTTTTAGGAAATAGTGTTTGATATCAAATATATTAAGCTACAGCACACTATTCGTAAATTATAAAACTATAAAAATATTAATTTTAGTTCAATTGCTGTACAACAAAACTTGATTCTGTTATGATTTAAAATATATTTTGTCTTTAATATATGAATACAAAACAAATTTTCAGATACCAATCCCCTTCATGATATTTATTTCTTTCAAGAACGTCATTCGAAGAAAAGTAGAGTAAAAAAAATAGCCAATCATTTAACTTCTAATTTTTTGTTCTTATTGCTATTTTGTTCCGTGTATTTCTCTAAAATATTTAAATGCAAATCTGGCTGCAATTTTTAGAATTAAACAAGTGCTGATATTTAAGTCAGTGTTCCCGAAGCGTCAAAATAGTTTGGGGGACAAAATTTTTAAATATTCAAAAATCGTGGTCAGGCAGTATATTTCTAGTATGTATAGTCACATTATCTACATACCAAGAGTTAAAAAGAATCTGCGGAATAAATTTTATGCTAGATTAAAAAAAAAGAGAAAACAACTGATGCGATTCAAAAGGGTATTCTGTTTTTTCTTCTTTAATTTGATGTCTAAAGATTGCAAACTACATCTCAAACACAAAACTATAGTGGTAAAACGATTGTCTACATCTTGTAAAACGACTATGCGCTGTCATAAGAAGGTAGCTGCATGGCCCCTCCCTGGCAAAATTTGTAAGATTGATAAGCGGCGTTCACAATGTCTGCCGATGACGGACCGTATTGCACGTCGTATACTTTTCTTATATTTTATAGTAAATGTACATCTACCTTACAATGCCACATTTTTGCGCGCGATTAATGGATATTTAGGCTGCTGATATGAAATCGAAAATATAATTTTAGGGATTCTAATAATTTTTTTTACATATAAGACATGATTACAAAATGACGTACTCTCTACACTTTTCATTTTCACTATTAGCAGGCTTCGCCCGGTACGCAGGACGGTTTCTTCAAACAAACCTTGAATGAAGAGAAGTATATCAATCCATTTGGCCTTGTTTTGTAAAGCAATATCGACCTTTACTTAGAATGTCCTTACGCATTGCTAAAAACGATACGAACGCCATTGGGCTATTATATATTTTCTAATGTGCTACACGAAATTTTGGCTGTTATGGAGCAACTCTTTTAAATGTTAAAAATTACATTTAGATTAAAACATTTAAACTAGATTAATTAAATATTAATTAAAACTAGCTTAATTAAACATTAATTAAAACTAGATTAATTAAACATTATTAAAACTAGATTAAAGCACACATTTATATAAAAAAAATAATTAAAAAACCTATGCAAACGTTTAGGTTACGATTGAGGTCCTTTTCAGTGCAATAATATACGATAACGAGACAATCTCCAAACATGTTTACAGTCAAAGATTTTGCCAGTTAAATTCGAGAAAACTTTACAGGGTTTACGCTAAAGTAAGACAGTATATTCATTCTTAATTTAGCGCACGAAATTTTGTAAGAATTTAGCGTAAGAATTTCGCTTCAAAAACTTAATTTAAGTTTGTTTTTGTTATAGATGAAGAGCATATTATAATATTTAAATTTAGGAGATTTTTAGATTATAAAGGATCTAAAATTTAACAAATCATCAACTGCTCTATCGAGAATTCACCAAACCCGAAACGTTAAAATAGATTTTAATAATGCTAAAGTAATATGTTCTATGAGAAATTACTATGATTTAATAATTGGAGAATATGTAGAAATTATAAATAAGTATGGAAAAGTGTGCAATGATGTACTGTCTTACAATATTCTTATGGCTTAATTTAATCAAGGAATAGTAAAAGGTGATTTCCCCCCCCCCTCCTTCTTTCCTCACCTGTTTTACTATGCAATGATATCGACCGACCGTTGCCTAATGTGAATGATTTGAACTCTCCCGCAAATTCGCAGCACAGAGACATACTGTTATATAAATGTGATTTAGACGTTTGTGTTTTAACACCTGTTTTTTTTAATTCCTGATAAAGGCTGGGTTCACAGTCGAAAGTGCTCGATTTTAATGTTTTAATGTTTTAAAATTAAAAATCTAATTAAAGTTTTAATCATCTTTTAGGTAATGTCAATCACATGTTTTTGTGTTCACTTTTTATTTTAATTCCACAAAGATGAATTTAAACATTCCGAACTGGTTTTATATGTGTTTAATAAAACTTGCCATTAAGAACATTTCGCCAGTAAAATTCCTTCGTCAGAATTTTAATTTATGAATGTTTTTTACATTGAAGAAGTTATACCAATAAGAAAGTGCATGCTTCAATGTTAAGTAACTTAAGAACTTAATTTTTTTTTCTAAAGAGTGGATCTTTTATTAATACGTAAATTAAATTATTACATCCTTTACAAATTGTAAAATAATACTAGGACATTTAGAATGTCCATAATGACATTCATGCTTTTACAAAATTTTTAGAGGCATAATTATAAATAACTGAAGTAACGGATCAATATAAAAAAATAATACGTAAAAACAATTATAATATAAAAGAATAATTTAATTCAAGTGAATACGGAAAATACATGAAAACCTTAAACGTATGCCTGACACTTTAAAACGTGCATTTGTGCTTAAATAAAACAAAATTCAACCACCTGTAAACGTTGTACTAATATCTACAAATATGCTTCTATGTCTGAATTTGGTAAAACGGGCTTATAAAAGTATGTATTTTTATTCTAGTGCCGAAAGAAATGCTCATGCATAATATTTTACATACAAAACACTTTATGCAAAATAGAGCGTTATTCAATTTGTAAAATGTCGTTGCGATCTTTTTACGAAATTATCACAATATCGTTTAGAAAAAGTATAAATGCCAAGTTATGATACGCGTGATGATATTTATATAACCACTTTTATATATGTAACTAACGATTACATGTGTGTCGCTGGAAAATGTCATTTGCGTGTGTCTATACATATTTTATTTTTCTTAACAACAGAGTATGGTGACTGAAAAAGAAATATTTTTGTTTTAATTTTTTATTCATGCATGAAACACAAAATGTGTTAACAAGAATGACTGTTATATAAATGCAATAACTGTTTGAATAAAATATTTAAATTTTCAAATCCTAATATTTTCAATACACTTTAAAATGCTGCATTATGTTACATGCGTTTCATTTGCAATTCGTATTTCTTTTAAAATTTTCTATTCTCAAAACTTTTCAGTCGTATTTCGTCACGTTAATATTTACATAACGAAAAATTTGAGACTAGCCTAAGGATTACAAATAACATTTATTCAAATTTTGTTGTGAATATTAAATCGAAAATAACAAAGTACTAAGGAAATACATTGATGTTAGCATGTTTAGTAATCTTTAAAGCAGTTTTGTTCATATCTCAATTTAAATCAAAACTTACTTAAATAAATAGTTATAGTTATTTTCATAAATGTTATAAACTACTCGAATGTCATACACGTGAATGGTCAAAATATTATTATCACTCATCATTGAAACTTTTATTCTTATGATCTATTTTACACCGCTCTAGTAGAGCACACAGATACGCTTTCCAATGATTCTGAGTTGGACTGCACTTCAATTTGTTGTGTTACAGATCTTCACTCGCTACAAAAAATGTGTGAAAATTTTGCCCACATTTTTACTTTTCGATAGAACTGGTTTCGGTTAGAAGCAATTCTTTCAAGAAGCGAGACATTCTTGTATGAGAAAAGTAAAAAAGGTTAGCGATTTCTGATATACTGGAATCGGCCCTTCTGGCGACTACAATCATGTCTCATTCAAAGTATCTCAAATCTAATTTTGTCCCCAGGAATAGGCAAAATGCAACGCTTATTGGGGCTTGTGGCCAAGAGCAAACTTTTTATCAGAAAATCCAGTTTCTTATATCAATCAACATGCTACACGAACGAGTCGAATTTTCACTAGCGAGTGGTCTTAATATTTTAGCAACTTAGTGTATATGCACTATTCCTGTATAACAATCATATTAAATGCCTATCCAAATTTAATCAATATTTATTCCTAAAGAGAATGAATTTTGTTTTACTGCTTTTTTTAACGAGCACCCCTCTGGGTGATCCCGATTCAGTCCCTTAAGTTGGGAATATTACCGAGAGTCCGGCTTTGCGCGCACAACCATACACGTGACGGGAGCAAGTAAGTGGATGAATCACAACCCACAATTGGTGCCCGGTGGGTAAAATGATGACTGCGAGGCAGGTGGTACCAGAGGTTTCGTGTCTTGGGCCACTTCCTTATAAGGGCTGTTCTCGGTCGCTGGGGAAAGAGGCTATGACAAATACATTTGTCATGTATCTCGCTTCCAGTTCAACTACCCCCCACCCCAAAAATTTAACAAGTTAACATAAACTTTTCCATACTTCTTCCAAAATCTAACAAGCTAATATCGATTTCATACTTCCCCTTCCCCCCCCCCCCCAAAAAAAAATAGACATAGATAATAAGTTCGTAATTATTCTTTCATCTTTTCATCTTCCCCCCCCCAAAAAAAAAGAAAATAAAAAAATAAATAAATATAGATAGTAGGTTTTAAATGTTCTGTCATCCCCCCCCCCAAAAAAAAAGAAAAAATCAATATTTTAACTAAATCTATTTGTGATTCAATTTATGTAACGAATCTGATTTCTTTATTCTAAATGCAAGTCAATTATTCGCATGTATCAGAAAGTTTTCCATGCTATACTTTGCGGTTATTTTAAAATATGTTACAAGTGATCACACATATATAACTCAACCGTTTTCATTCCCATTAAGTCAAAAATGCATTCGCTTCAAAAGTTAGACAAAATATTCAGCTGCTCTTCACTAGTTAAAATTAAAGTTAACATATAACTGACAATACTTTCTCACATGCCTTGCATTGCCTTTCATCCGCTCTCAAAAGAATTAATTAAAAAGATTCCATTCCCGCATATGAGTTGTAATATGCAATCTCATATTTTTCGCACCCAGTTACTGTGTATTGGAATCTAAGCAACCGTTAAAACGCAGCTGTCTTTAGCAAACAACCGATCGTTTTTAAAAATTACTGATATTTTTTATTATTTCCTCTTTCGGCTCGATTTAAGAATCTCTACAACCCCCCACACTCACATGAACGCATAATCATAGACATAAAGTACTTGTTATCGCTTTTTCCCATACGCTTCCAACATTGTCCTCTAAAATATCTCTCGCCAAGTACTGGCGATTTTATCAAGTTTATCTCGCCAACACCCGTAGTAGTAATTTTTCAATTTTATCACTTTTGCCTGTTACGCGCGACCAAACGGGCTGTTTTCAGTCTTCGTTTTTCTTTTAATTGGTGGCTCCGTTTGCTTCCTTGCTTTCTGGATATTCCACTTACATTTCCAATGATGTTTCGTCTAAATAAATAGATTTGTCATTTATCTTCCTGCGACTTCATTGTTTTCCCGAGTCAACTGCCTCTTTTCAATAGCAACTACCTGTCACGTAGAATCATCTATGTTTGTGATTGTCGAATATTAACGAACGATAAAACTTCGGTATAGAGGCTGTATGTGGTGACCGAAACCGAAACCGAAACCTCCCACTCGTGGACAGCCAACCTCTCGGCATAGGACATATGAGTCCACGAGGGGAAAACCTATATCTACCAGGAACCCCAGTGTCCAAAGACCCGGAATCCCCAAAAGTTAAAAAAAAATCCCACGAGCTACCCAATATTGCTTATTGCTGGGTGAGCCGAAAGTTATTACATGTATATAAGTTCTATATGAATATACTGATAAGATTACATGATAATATTAAAGATAAATATTTACAGATATTTACAATAATAATATTGTACTTAAAATTTTCAATTGTATTATGCACTAGTCTATTAAGTCTTTTAAAACATAGTTTTTAAAATCTATAGATCTAGAATTTTATATAGGTTATAATAATTCTTTGATATATGAAAAGTTTTTATTTAGGACATTATAGTTTTTATCTAACTTTTCGTAATTGGAAGCGTCTAATAGCACACGTTGTAGGTTTCTCTTTAGTGTTTTATTTTTATTGAAGTTAAAATGGTATTCCATAAGAGGGCAGTTACCGAAGATGTAGTGTATAGGAGTTCCAGAGTTTTTGTCACAAGGACATCTATCCGTGGTTCTTTTACCAATTTTATATAAAAAGCTTGGGAAGCTTCCATGGCCGCTAAGATAATATGCTGCTGATTTCTGAACACATAAAAATTTAACATCTACCTTATTAAGAATTTTATACGTTTCTCTTCCTTTCGTTGAGTTGGTCCAATCATTTTGCCAATCTGTGATGATTTTGTTTTTAAAATAACTCTTTAGAATTGATTCTGGAAATGGTAAGACAGAGATGTCATCATAATGGTCTTCTGTAATTGCATTTTTTGCGAGAAGGTCTGCTCGCTCGTTACCAGTGGTGCCTACATGTGCTCTAATCCACGCTATTTTTATGAATTTATTGGGGTTTTGTAGTAAACTATTGTAGATATTTAAAATTATGGAGTTTCGAGGAAAAATTATCTTGAGTGCATCTAAGGATGAGCGACTATCTGTCAAAATAAGGGCTGATGTAAATTGTGATTGTGTTAACCAAACTATTGCTTCCTGGATCGCATATAATTCGGCTTGGTAAATTGAGTTAATTGGGTGTAGTCTTACTGCATGATCATGGATGAAGTTATTATTAAGAGAGACTGCATGTGTATATGCACTTGCCACTCCATTTCCCATAGATGATCCATCTGTAAAAAATTGTAGATGATTTTCCAATATTAAGTTTTCTGTCAGGTTACCTATAATTTCTATATTTTGCAACTTGTAATATTCTGGAAATTTATAAGTTGCTTCCCGTTGCATAAGATTATTGTATATTATTGTATTGTTGATGATAAGTGATCTGTTTCCTTGCTTTATATGATAGACTTGGAATTCGTTTGGTATTTTGATGGTAATTGGAGGCACTACAGTTAAAATATTCAATGCGTCATTTGAAATACTTCGGTAAGTTCTTATAATGTTTAACAATGCTATTCTCTGAATTGATCTAAGGATTCTGATGCCGTGGCAATTCAAGTTTAGATACCAGAATTCGGAGCCATAAAGAATCTGTCTTTCAATAACTGTTTGATACCAGATCTTCTTGAGGAAGGGACTGATTCCCTTGTTGTAATTGTGGAAACTTTTAAAACCCGAAACAAAGTGGGCGATCTTAGCTTTTAAAATACTTAGGTGCGACTGAAATTTTAATTTTTGGTCTAGTATAATTCCTAAATATTGTAGATTTTTAACAATTTTTATAGATTTCTGTTTTATTTTGAAAATTGGCTTTCGATTATTAAGGAGGTTCCTTCCAAATAGGAGTGCTTGGTTTTTTTTTCTTCTGAGATAGTTAGATTAAGCTCTGAGCATATATTGACGATTGTTTCTATACGACTGTTAGCAGTTTGTTTCAATGACGATCTGGTATTGCCTTCAGTGAGTACGACGAAATCACCTGCATAAACGATGATTCCAAGAGCCTTTAATTTGTATCTTGTAATTTATATAATTAGCTATTAGTAACCACAATAGTGGTCCTAAACACGAGCCCTGCGGCTACCTTTGTGTGTCCTGAACCACTCTATGAATGTGTAATTATTTAAACCGATTAATCTCTCACTGATATAATTTTTTAGGAGTTTCTTTATGTAAGTTGGAAGTGGAGAATCATCTATTATTTCAGTAATTTTGTGCCAATCAATGGAGTCAAATGCTCCCTGGATATCAATTGAGATCAATACACAGTATTTATATTTATCTAAGTTTTCCATGATTAGTGATTTTAGTTGTTGTAAAGGTGTTAATGTACTTTTTTTCTCTCTAAAACCATGTTGTTCTGGTTGAAGAATGGATTTACTTTCTAGAAATGTCATCGTTCTTATTTTTATCAGTCTTTCTAAAACTTTTCCCAACATGGGAAGAAGAGTTATTGGTCGGTAAGATTTATGTTGAGATGGGTCTTTGTTCTTTTTTCTAAAATAAATTATAATTCCTTTTTTCCAAGCTTCGGGGAAATGGTATAATTTTAAACATTTATTATAAATTTGTAACACTAAATCTGGGAATTCCTTTAGCATGTTTCTTATAGTTATCGCGTCTACCCTATCATAACCTGGGGCCTTTTTAATGTTCTGTTGTTTTATTGCAAATTTCAGTTCTCTTAGGGTAAATTGGATGTCTTGAAATTCTTCTTCTGGAATTGGGGACATATTTATATATGAGTGAATTTCATTTGTATTTTGTACACCAATTTGGTGATGTATCTTCTATTGTTGATGTTTCCAAAACTGTATGGATTCGGTCTGTATTTTTAAGAAACTTTTGTTTTAGAATTTTAAAAGCCGTGCCATATTTACTCGTGGTCTCATTGCAGAAAGTTAACCATGATTCCTTCTTGGCTTTCACTATTCTTAATTTGTATTCTGCTCTTGCCTTTTCAAAATCAATTAAATATTTCTCATTTTCTGGATTTCGTTTGTGTCTTTTACCTAGAGTATTTAAACGATTTCTAAGTATTTTTAAGCTATCTGAATACCAGTTAAGTTGACGATCTTTTGTAATTTTCTTCTTTTTTAGAGTCTTGTCCATAGTTTGAGTTAATATATCATGAAAAGGGTTCATCCACTCATCTAGCCCTTGTGGTGTTTGTACATTTCTTAAAGAGTCCATTAACCTTTCTTTATGATTTTTTAATTCTCTATTGAACTTTTTGAAGGTTTCAAATTTAGCTTTATAACGGAATAAATTTCTTATTAATGGATCCGCCTTTAAATTGAATTGGATGTATCTGTGATCGCTTAGTGATGGGAAAATTGTGTCTACTTTCCATGAATTGATCAGGTCTCTTGATATATGTCCACATAACGTCAGGTCTGGATTTCCCTTCTTATTATTTACGGCAAAGGTATTGTCAGCTGCAGGATCGTTTATAATTTGTAATTCTTTATTCGATATCCATTCTAGAATGACATCTCCTCTGTTATTCGACGGGGCTCCGCTGGGCCAGACAAGCTGTGAAAAACACGTCATTGGCCCATCCCTCGTACCCGGACTAGAGCCGGGTTGTGACACGTGAGTCAACGGCTAACTAATTTGATAGAACCACGTCCACAATTATCCAGGGGGGGGGCGTAGTGGTTTATATCAATTTCAATATGATTCAAACTGTATAACATCTTTCAAATATCCGCAAATGCTTTTTCGCCATAGACCCATGTAACGAATGTTTTGAGTGTCCGTGTAAAGTAACTATAAGCGCGACACACTTAATTTTCAATACCAAACATGTCATAGTGAACATCAGTAACATATAACAATTTTGTGACACTCCGAGTATAATTACGCGAGTTAGAGAACGGACAGGCAAGTAGGCAGACAGACAAACAGAATTCATATACACTTTTCAACTATGGTGGAAAGTGTGAAATTGCATAAATGAAATATTATAATGAAATCTAAATGAAGAGTAAATATTTTTTGTAGCAGGAACAGAGCTTTTATTTTTGTGTGATTTACGTCGTTGATCTCGCGCTGTGACTAACAATAACATTTGCATAGGGGCGTTTACCGGTTGAAACAACTTAATATTTCGTTTCTATTATTCGGATAACATAGAATTTTAACAAAATTTTAAATAAAATAAACAATGAATTATAAAATGAAACTGAAAAAAAGTTCATTTAAAACGTGTGATTTCGCATGACGAGCACTGTATATTGTGAGAACAATATTATACTAAAATTTCACTGACGCAAAAATATGCGTCCAGAAATTACCATTCATAGAGGTATACTTTTCTGTGCATAGTCCTGTATATGAATTTATTTATATTCTACAAAAATATCTTAGTATACAATATTTAATTCAGTTTGAATGTGCTTAACGGAATTAAAAAAACATCCTTCAGCAATGCACGCCCGTGCAATTAATGTTTTCAAATTATTTGGCGTAACCCTGCATATGATCTGTTGAATTTATACACATATAGACTGCAAAAATTTAGTAAACTGAAATACCGCAATTTAAGTCACACTTCCAGGAATTTTCGATCATAGACGATACTGCAATCTATATTTTTCGTGAGTACCTATAAATGAATGTTAAATGCCTGTCATATTCTATAGTAATCATCTTGTAGTGCACCTCAGTAATTTATTTAAATTTCATTTTGTTGCAAACAGACTAACATCATTAATATACACTGTAAACAATTGTTTATTGTTGATCCTTAAGCAAAAAAAAAAATATTTTGTGTGACCCCGTAAATGATCTATAAATGCTACAAACTTCCATTTCAATAACGAACATACCATGTCATAGTAAGGTGCAAAAACATATATCAATTACATGGCAATCCAAGTACAGGGTGGGTAAAAAGTACGTAGAAACTTTTAAAATTCATAAAAACCAGAAAAATAACCGAAATAAAAACGATTTGGAGGGATAGCATTGGTAGGTCATGGGGATGTTTTTCACAAAGGGAAAAATAACTCAAAAAACACCCGATAGATGGCGCTGGTACCAGTGGCATCAGTAGAAATATACAAATGAGACGGTTTAATAACTTGCGCTCCTAATCCACCGCCAGTTCATTGTTGTAGACCGTGTGGGTGAACAAGTACGCTTAGTGTGAAGGATAAAGCATTGTTGGTGCAGTTGTTTTACATGAACCAGGAATCAGCGACCATGGCCTTCATAAATTCAGAGTTCATAAAATTGTGAGAACTGGAAAAGGCCCTTTAACAGCGACAAGCCTCATAAAGCTTATTCGGAGGTTTGAGGAAACTGGGAACCTGGAGGACCGTGTAAGATATTGACGACCATGTTTAAGGAAGGCACGTTCGCCGCGTGTTCCAGTCGAAATGGAAACGTTAGCGTCCGATTCAGCTGCACGGACCATCAATGCTCGTGAAGCTGCCAGACGCTTGGGTTTACCCCCCTCCTCAGTACGCAATATTCTTCATGGAATCCTTAATATGTACCCGTATAGATTGCATTCGTGGCATGAACTTTTACCAGCGGATACTGTACAGAGGCTAACATTTGCGAAGTGGCCCTTCTGCAAAATCGAGCAGAATCCCACCTGGGTCTTAAACATTTTGTGGCATATGAAGCTCATTTTTCGCTTTATGGCGACGTAAATACATTGAACTGTCGCATCTGGGCGACCTCTAATCCACGTGAGTGCAGGCAGAAACCAGTGCATTCCCTAAAAGTGACAGTGTGGTGTAAGTTTACAGGTTGCTTCATCATAGGATTCTTCTTCTTTGAAACGCAGCGCCCAGTGAATGGGTGGAAAACGGCTACAGTGAATACGCAACGTTATTTAATGTTTCTGTGCGAGAAGGTCATGGCAAGTCTACGTGAAAGAAATGCACTTTCTACCGTCACTTTTATTGAGCACCTAATCACACTGCTAATCTGGTCAAGACAGTCCTGGTACAGATGTTCGTGGAAGACAAAATCATTAGCAGGGGTTGCAGGTTCCCATGGCCTCCTCGATCTCCTGATTTGACACCGGCAGACTTCTGGTTATGGATATATTTGAAATCTTGAGTGTATCAATCCAGTCCATCCAATCTGTCGGAACTAAAAGATGCGATCCGCTGAGAGGTGTCATGTGTACATCCGGACCTGCTCCACTCTGCCGTTTCCGGACTCGTGGCTCTCCTGCAATGTGTTATCCCCTCTGGTGGTGGTCATGTGGAACACATACAGCCGTAATAAACGATTTCGAGGAATTCTGTTCGTTATTGGCATATCTTTCCTTTGACTTGTGTACGTCAGCGCCACCTATCAGATATTCTTTTAATAATTTTTTTTCCTGAATTAAAACAATTCCCCTGACCTACACATGCTAGACCTGCAAACCGTTTTTTATTGCGGTTATATTTTCAGTTTTTATGAATTTTTAAAGTTTATACGGACTTTTTGCCCACCTGTTATATTTAAGAGTGTTAGAGTATGGAGAGGCAGCAGACAGAGAGATCAAATTTCCAAACAATTCTGAACTATGTTTTAAAGAGTTAAAAATGATAAAATAAAATAAAATATTCTATAAATGCACAAGGAACTGGATATTAGAAATTTCAAGGTTGATCAAATTAATATTTTAAAAGCTTGGGAGGAATGAACACATGTGTTCGTATTGCAGCAATATAAATGCATATAATTTAAACACTTTTATCAATTGTAACAAAAAAAATTGTATGACAAATATTTTATTATTTCATGCTTCTTTAATTTTTACACTGCATAATAAAACGGCTAAAATGGTGTAATTTTTAAAATATTTGTTTAATCATTCATATTACAAATGAAATTGTGCATACTTTATTACAAACTTCCTGAAATAACGACAATTTTTATTTCATGAAACAAAATATAATATATATAAACTGTAAAAAATAAAAATTGTAAATTCACGAGCATTATCCGTGTATTGCTGCAGTATTTTTACGGAAAATGCCTCTTTTTCAAGGTAAACGGTCAATTTCCAAAAATTTCATGTTTTTACGGGCAAAACCCGTTTATGTAAGGACAAAGCTTGTTTATCTAGGGATATATCCCGTTTTTTACGGACATTGTCTGGAATTTCTGCTGCGGTAATTTTACTGCAGCAATTTTTTATCGTGTATGTGTATATGTATAAAAAATAAATAAACACACACACACACACACACACATATATATATATATATATATATATATATATATAACATATATAAATAAATAAACATATATATATATATATATATATATATATATATATATATATAACATATATAAATAAATAAACATATATATATATATATATATATATATATATATATAATACATATGCAATGTGTATCATATATACTATATACATATACTGTATATATAAGAAAACATGAAAAAGAATACGTAATGTGAAGAACTGCAAGACATTTATATCTAAAAATTCTTAAAATCTTGTTACAGTAAATGTTGATTTCTTTTACTATCTTGAAAATCTTTGAGGAATTCGTGTCATTCAATTTTCTTGAGCACGTCAGCTACTAGTCTCTCTTAGAATCGCATGGGAAATACGCTAGTATGTAGTATTTATGGAGGACAAAACAGATAAAAACTACACAATAAAGACTTTCTGTTAGTAGTGAATAGAATTTAGTAAAACAAGTACTGTAAGTAGAATAAATATTTATTTAAAAATATTTGTCATTAATATTATTTAATCAGTATTATATTTAGGTGTAATTTATGAAACAATTTATTTGATGAAAATATTTATAAAGATGTGAAGAGTTAGTGGCAAGTGGTCAGAAAAATAATAAAATGAATAATTTGGACACAACCTCGTTCATCCGATGTGATACCTCTTGATATATGTCTTCAATTAAAAATAATTTGCTTTTAAGTTTTCCTGGTGATATCTTCCATGATCGGTGTCTTTTCCGGATTGTCTTCAAATGCCTGGGATTCTGCTTGTTCTGTCAGTAACAGCGATAAGCCCCACCCATACTCAACTTAACCAGCGCTAAGATCAACAAATAAGCTTCAAACCGCCTTAGTTAGAACCCTATTACAAAATGGTAATTATTTAATATGGACTGTATGTTGGCTAAATATTCGGCTACTCGTGATATTTTTGCATAAATATTGCAAGATTTTTAACTGTTGTTATAAGTAAACAATATTTCGCCAGCATAAAAATAAAAATCATTATTTCTGAAATATATGCATTTTATTGAAAATATGTCCAACTAAACCAATACCTTTTTTAATATTTGCATTTTATTGTAACGATTTCCAAAGAAAAACCTATAATTATGCAATATTCAAGTTTCTATATAAATATTTCCAATGTACAATTTATATACAACAAATGCATTGACATTACATTGCAATTATTTGCAACGAATGCAATATCGGTATAATGTTGGGTAAATATTAATTTTCTACCTGGAACGCATAATATTACGTAAGCAAATATAATTTTTTAAATTATGTAATATATAAGAATGTAGTTACTCTTATTTTAAATTTTGTTCTGCAGATATTTTTTTTATTATGTAATTTTTCTGTAGATTTTCAAGGAAAACATAAATATGGTTAAGTGATACTTGACGTTTCCGTTAAACTTTTCTTTCTTTTTGTCTTTCATGACACAGTAGCCAATATATAAATTATGACCCTCCATCGCAATTTAATGAATAAACTTCGATTGTATTCAATTATCCGGCGTGATGATCGCTCCATAGAAAATGTGGTTTTTCAAGCACATAGCTCGCAGAAGGGTGAAAGCATTTGTTTTTTCCTTGATTTTAAAATCGCGATCGCTCGGTGTCCGGAAGAAAAAATGAAATGAGATAAACTGTCCTTACCAATGGTACTTTTCATTAAAAAAATTAATATATACTGTTTATTTTTTTTTTCTTTTATGAAAGTTTTTATAATATTTTCCGTTTTTGTTTATTGTGAAATATCAACCGCCGAGGCACGGCTGGAATTTTTTAAAAGTATCTATAACCTGTCGATATTATCGTGTTACTGATGGTATATTTAATAACAAAAATATTACTTTTTATGATTTAAAAAATATATTAATAGGTGGTCGTTTCATTATTTTCCCTTTTTTATGCAGATTTAAATTGCCATTCCGGTAGCAAGTATGGAAATACAAAAAGAAAACAAAATATCTCACAGATAGCAGATACATTTCTACTCTCAACGATATTTTTCATTAAAAAACTATGAACGCTAACTATTTCAAAAAAATATTTTCTGAAGGTCATTTTCATACGTTCACTTTTTCTGCAGATAACGCAGGCCGTCGTCGGGTGGATTTGCTAGGATATATAAAGTTCATAAATATCAGTCTAGATATTCATATTTTATATGGCGATTGATATATGTAGCATTATTCAATTACGAAAAATACATTGTCTAACGATCAATATATAGTTACGTACTACTAAAACGATTACAAAATAATTGAAATGGCATCAATTGATCATGAGAAATGTCAGTTGTTTTGCGTATCATTACTTTCTTTCGAAATCTGTTATATATATTTTTTTTATTCTTGACAAACAGTTAATTTATAGATTAGCTACTGCCAAAACTATTAAAAAGTATTAAAATCGTTTCATTAGTACAAAAAAAAATAAAGTCCGTGTCAAAAAATTATACACCTGCTTTTATTCGCACATCTTTTACAATGAAATCATATACCAAAATATTGCAATAGATTTCAATCAAGCAAAAATCATTTATCCGTCATAAAAATACTAGACATCCGTTATCAGAGAATCGATAGATATTGTGTGTAAAGGAAATCGGGTTTGCATGATACAGTATCATACAATATACCCAATATAAGGTTTAATGTCCTGAATATTACATTTTAACATTATCATTCAGAGTATTCATAGAAACCAACTAAAGCCACACCAAAGAAATAATGGACTTTTCCACCTAAAGACTAAGCTAGAGTTCAGATGCATAAGACGGCAGTCAGAAAGAATTTTCGCTCCTTGAAGATGGTCGCGATTGCCGGCCGAAAGTACTTGGAGAGTTTTTAAAAATTTTAAATATGTTTTAACGTCTATTTGTTTTTTTTTAAATGTCACTTGTTAAGTAACATTGAGATCTATCAAATTTCGTATTGATATTTTATGAATAAAGTAAGGTGAAAATTTACATTTCTCCATATGTGTTTTGATCCTTGTAATTCCTTATACTTCTGTAGAGTGAATACGACTGCTATATGTCACATCAAGAGATTTTACACAGAAAAAATATTAGTGGTATATCTAAAACTTACTGCCTTGAAGAAATTTAGCCTAAAAAAGGTTAGAACTTTCTAAATCAGGTAATACCACTTTTATAAAATTAATCAATCTGAAATGCGCCTTAGAAAATGAAATCTAGGAACAGTAAATTTCTATGGCTCTATTGTAGGCCGACTACACAGTTAATAAATATACACCATAACATAAACATTTTAAATTTTAAAATCAAGTAATAAACAACATTCAACTGAGAATAATGAGGAAGGAAAACCAGCTAATAGATAAAAGTTTTTTAATGGCAAAAAATGGCTACTTAAAATTGATAAAGACAAGAATCTTTAAATACTTCTCGTGTGTTTTGTTATTTACAGGGAGAAAATTTAGTGTCCAAATCTTTTCCATCAACTTTTTACGTGTTATTCAAATTAATTATAAAATGTGCCAATTCTTTCGATTTTAATGCCAAATGTGAGTCTCTGCAAGATATCTGGTGAAGATAAAAATGTGGATAGATCGATAAGGAAAGTTGGCAAAGAACAAAAAATTCACCTGTTTAATAAACTCAAAATTTTTAAATGATTAATTATTGTTAAATAACTGTTGGATTTCCTCCATGTGAACAGAGTTCACTTTTTAAATTATATGAGATAATGTTACAGAGTAGGGGAGGGGGGAATCATGATTTTACAGATGCTAAGCTAGGGCGTGGTCAGTAAAAGGTTGGGAACCACTAGTCTACATATTAAAAAATTGTGCAAACTTATATTTTTCAAGGACAGCCCAAGATAAGATATAGTTTATATACTTTTTATAACATTTTCTTAGAGTTATAAACAAAGATATATTAGGGGTATATCCAATTTTTTTTAAAATAAATAAATAAATCATGTAATAAATAAATCATCTTACAAGAAAAACGTCCAGAGTCATTTCATTAAATTAATGGAGGCAATCTATACCCATATTAAAAGATAAACATGCCTGTGTGTTGTCTAACTGTATGAGATGTGTAGGGCAATCCATCGTGCGTAGAGGTATGCGAATTGTATAAATCTAGACGAAGACAGGTCGAATGTACGTAAGATTCAGATTTGTCATTTGTTGATAATTAGCAGCGAATGCGCTGTGCAGTGGGTCAGTTGTCACCAGTAAATTTTCATAGTATTCTTCGCCTAATTGAATCACATAAATTCTGTCATTAAATAATTCGAATATTACTATTAAACTTTGGTGGTTATAATCTGCCCATTGTGGCGCAGCGCTTTCATTACTGCAATTAACACTAATGAATGAGCTTTAACTTTGCTCAATTTTCTAACGTTATGATCGCTTCTACGCATGTCATATGAGGATACGCAACTCTTGAAGAGCAGAAGTAATAAATATATATATTTTTTTGTATTTTGAAATCACAGTGGCCGAATCCTGTATGGAATTACAGAAAAAATAAAATACGTCCGTATTTACGGTACTTTCCGGTTACGGATGGTACTTTCCAATAAAATAAATATAAGTATTTAATATATATTTATAAATATTTTCGGGTGTTCATTTTCACACTTTCCTACTTTTATACGTTTTCAAATCGCAATCACCGGGACATGAGATAAGTTATAAAAAAACACCTAAATATGTTTTCTTTTTGGTGGCACTTTCAAGGTTGTAACGGTATCTTTAATTGTTTTTAAATATAGTAATATCAACTATTTTTAAATAATTTATTCCCATGATCCGAATGAAAAAATAAAAACAAAAACAAAAACGCGCATAGAAAGTTCCTTTATTGCTCTTAACAGTACCTTTCCTTTAAAAAAGTAATATTTACTATTTCAAAATATTGTTTTTTGGATGTCGTGTATATATTTTCCGTTTTTTTTCTCTAGTAGATTAATATCTAGGTAACCCTGAACCGGTCAAAAAAACAAAAAGTGTAGATTTTGGTAGCTGTGGGCCCGGGCAACGCCGTGCCAGGAGGGCTGGCTAGTATAAAATAAATTAAAAGAATATCTACATTTTCCAAATTTACTTTAAAAGAATCTTTCACATACATTTTGTGTCCGTTATTGTCGCATGCAATTGCACAGGAACAGAATATGGTCTCTTTAGACCTTCAAAAAGTAACATCTCCCGACAACTTGTAGAATAATGATTGGAATGAACTCTTAACTTACACACCCGTGTTTTTGAAGATGTCCATTCTGCTGAAATAAAAAAAATCACGTAGATCATTATTCGTTTTTAATAATAATTTATAATTTATAATTTTAATTAATTATTAATAAATATTAATAATTTTAATAATTAAAATTATGATTTTAAGTGAAAAAAATTGCCCACAATATGTTTGGATTCTTTCAATGTATCTCACTAAAAACAAAAAAAATTTAAATAGGATAATTTTTTGTGAAGTCATAAATTAATGTTGGTCAAGTGAATTTAACATGAGCATCCTAAAATTTTGATCTTTTCTAACTCCATGAAGATTTCACAAAAATGCATAAACTATACACTATTTCGGCTAATTCTATCATAAAGTGGGTGTTAGCATTTAAAATATCTACATTGGGGATTTAGTTAATAAGCAGACGACCCCTATTTCAAAAATTGCATTTATATTCTGAAAGAACAAGTTATCTTGCGCCTAATAACACCCTTGGTGTAAATCTGTAGTAGACTGTCAGCGAATGAAAGCGGGAGCATCTTTTTATGGTTCCGTGCCTGAAAAGGAATAAAAACCGAAGCCCTGATATGATCGCTTTGTTGTTCGTCTGTCTGTCAAGATCCTTTTTCCGAGGGACGTCTGAAGGTATCAAGTTGAAATTACTGTCAAATATTAAGGTCCATGTTTTCAATGTCCTGTAAAATTTTCGAGCTTTTAACTAAATTCAATTAAAATTTACTGCTTTAAAATAACTTTTTAAGGCTGAGTTAGAGAGGTTGTTAGCGTAATAGACCGACATAGAATTATAAAGTAATGATTTTTGGACGTTTGACTTTACGTGTGCTATATGGTCTTCTTTCTTGCTAAATTTCAATATTCTGGGTCAACGGGAACTACCCTGTAGGTTTTGAGACTAAGTTAGTATGTGAGACATCTGTTTGTCCAGACCGTTTTATTTTCCTGGAACGGTGAAACTATCAAGTTGAAATTTATGTCAAATAAAAAGGTCTACAGCTGCATAGTTAAAAAAATTCGAGCTTCTAACACAATGCAGTAAAAGATTACGACTTTAAACACAAACTCATTCTCAAAACTTATAGGATAATTCCCGTTTACCTGGAATCTTAAAATTGGCACGAAGAAAGGTCGTATAGCACATTTAAAGGGGAAGATATCCTAAGATCGTTAACCTATAATTCTAAGTTGATTTGTTATGTGACAAACTTGTCTGATCGTTTGTTTGTCAAGACCGTTTACGTTTCAGGAACGGCTGAAGGTATCAAGTTGAAATTAATGTCAAATAATAACACTCATGACCCCATTGTTTGTAAATATTTCAAGCTTCTAGCTCAATGCAATCGAAAGTTGCGCCCTTAAAAGAATGTTTATCGATATTTAAATTTCCCATAATCGGAACCCCTGCCACATTAACGTATTGTAGACACTATTTGTTTATATTTTTCTTCGATAGGCATGAAGCCATTAATTAGCAAAAGTACTAAAAGGAGAAGTACAGTTAAAGATAATGCTTTTCTGACGTTGACATACAATTCTTTCTTGTGACATCACAAGCCTATCTGGTTAAGATTTAATAGATAATTAAATAAATTACAGATTTAAGGTACAACAATTACAAGAAACTTCTAGGTATAATCATGCAGTTCTCAGTTTTGTATATTTGTAAGGAAACTGGGTATACTTACTAATCTTAACGGTAGTTTGACATAACAGTACGGAGTTCTCAATGTACCAGACCAACTCGCACTTGTCCTGTTTTTTTTTCTGACTGTACATTAGCAACTCGCAACTTTGTTGGCCGCTTAAAAATATTTGGAAGCAGTCAGACGAACTAACCAAAATGAGAAAATGACAAATTGAGTAGTTGAAATAATGCTGTTTCTTTTTATACCCCCAGAAATATTTGAAAAGTAATTGATTTTGTAACATTTAATGATCATTAAATGTTACTATTTTTCCACTTTATTTTTTCATTTTTACAACACAAATTATATTTTAAATTTGCAAAGAATCTTACATAATGTAAATATTATTTCGAATTTATTTTTAATGAATGGCACAAATAAACCTATGAAATACTTTTTTAAAAAACGTATATTAATCAGAGGTCACCGACCTATGAATCAAAGGCCAGGATTGGTCCGTATAAAAATTTAGTCAATATTTGCAGTTTTATGTTTTATTAATAATAAAACAAATACATTATTCTTATATTTATGAAATTTTAGATGTTTAGTTTTGAAAATTTAACTTTATTGCTGGCAATGATAATTATGGTAGTAAATATTATTTGCAACTTAATTGAAAAACAGTTAATTTTTATTTATTTTTTCTACAAAGGAAAAAAATGTTTTAACATACTCTTTTAAAATTTTATCTGGTTAAAAAATATGCGTCAAGAGATTAAAGCACTAAAAAATTATTTTTCCAAGTCTTAATATTCCCGTGACAGAATGAATTGTCAATTGTTTGTGGGCAGTCATTATTTGACGAAAATCTGTCCTTTTAACCTGCTAGAACTAAAAAGAAAACTTTAATCTATAGCTATCTATGCATTTCTTATATGAAATAGTAGATATATTTCACTTTAATAAACATGAATTTTAATGATCATCGTTCAACAAATGTTTTTATGTTTTAAAAATATTATTATTATTATCCCGTAGAATTTTAGATTATGAATTTAGCGGTCCGTGAGATCCGAAAAAGTGGTGGTCATTGTTTCAAATCATAAAATTAACATAATCATAATAATTTAACATTGAACATAATAATTTAAATCATAAAATTAACAGATTTATTTTATACCTTCAGCAAAACATTGATGAATTTTAGAGCAAATTGTTACAAATTTACTATGTTTATCATCAAAATAATAAAAATTTGCTTCAGATCATAGTTTAGATATGAAATAAGTATGAAAAGAAATAGTCGATTATATATGTACATTATAAACAAAAGTAAATGTAAGTTAATTACCCAAGCTTTTTATGTACATAAAATATTGAATAGCAATTAAATAAGCAGTTTAGTTTATAAAATATTCGACTTTTATATATTTTTTTCGTGCTATCTATAAAAAATATTTGTATAAGTATAATATTTAGAATACACCGTATAAACAAAACATGGTGTTTTAACAGGTTTCTCTTTGTTAATAAATCAGACAAAATGTTTCTAAGGCCATTATTTCCATATGAATATGAGAAAAATGATGCGTGATCTGTACAAGATAAGCTGACCACCGCCCTTCCGAAACAGACATTGAATAATGATAATTGTATATCCAGAGGCTCTATGCAGACAGGCGAAAGATCACTCTGGCTAACGCTTATCTCTCAGGAGAATAAAAGACCACAGAGACCCCTGGGTGTGATCTGCTACTTCTGACTTTAATCCAATAAAAATATGGAAATGTTTTAAATAAGGAAATGGAAAGAGGTTAAAACGCACTACGTATAATTGTGGAAAACTGTTGTTGGAAGCTGGATTCCATTTTCTATTTTTAATACTAATTATGCTTAATACTGATTAATTAGGTATATAAAAAAAAATGTGTTTTTTTCTTCGTGATAATAAGTATTTATAGCCTAAGATGGATAGGCTCTCCTAGCGTATAGTTAATGAAAATATAGTAATCAATATATATATATTTTTTTACTTATAATAATATACAGGCTCAGCAAAATGTGTACTTAAAGGAAAACTTACATTGATATTTTTTGTTACGTAAAATATTTATAAACGACATATATATACAGAACACGATGATGAAACAAGATTTTTGTAATTAATAAATCAAACAAAATGTTACACAAGCATTATTATTCATGTATACATGAGGGAGAAGATGCAATGATCGAGACAAGATAGTATGATAACCGAACTTTCTGAAACATACATTGAATAATGATAATTATATAACTAAATGTCAGAAGGCCATTCTGGATAATAATCGTTTCTTTAAAGAATTGAAAAACGCAAAGCCACTTGCTGTAATCTCTTACTTAGATTAATTCAAGAAAAATAATCGAAATGTTTAAATAAGGAAGTAGAAAGGAGATGAAAACATTTGTAAAAATTAAACAAATTTGATAAATGGAGATATTTGTTGTTAGAATTAATATTATATTTTCCAATTTTCCTCTGGAATAATTAGATCCTACCTAAAATCATACAAAGAATAAAAAAATGACTATGAGTACTTAATTATAAATCTTAACTATACGAAGCAATCAATTCCAACAATTAAAGAACATCATAGGTAACGAAATAACCCGGAATATCAATAAATAAGTAAATAACTTTAAGAATTATATTGAAATATATAACTTTTAAGTTCTATCTATAGAAATATACACATAATATACATAATAAATTACACATAAGGTTATATTATCAGATGTATTATATTTATAAATAGCTCAGAAACAGAACATGATGTTTTAAAATGTTTTTATTTATTAAAAAATATCGAAATTCTACAAATAATTCAAAAGGAAATTCTACTAAGAGCCATATTATTCTTGTGAATACTAGAAAATTAATTCACTGATATGAACTAGATAATCTGACCACCGCCCTTTTGAAACAGACATTGAATAATTAGTAAAAGAAAAAGTAAAACGAGCTATAGTCAGTATGCTAAAAAGCAGAAGATCACTCAGGTTAACACGTATTTCTCTAGAGAATGCAAACACAACTGAGCCGCTCGGTGTGATCTCCTATTTATAAATTTAATCGGACAAAAGTAATGAAGTGACATAATTAAGATAATGAAAAGAAATTAGTGATATTCGTTAAAATAAAAAGTATATAAATTTGGATTACTATTGTGAGAATTCGGTATATATATTTTTTTATTTTACAGTAATTAGTTATGCAATCAGATAAACAATAAAGTAATTTCTTCTTCACGAAATCAAGTATGTATATCTTACTATGGGGTACAGTTTTTCAGATTTTGTGGATAAATCTGAAATTAAATTTATCATTTTTTAAAAATTCAGATTGCTGCAATAATTAAGAATATACAGTATTTTTATTCGTAATAACGAGAAATAAATTAAAATCAATTTCTTGTTTTTGTAACAAGTAATTGGCTTTTAATGTGAATATGATTTCTTAAAAGTATAGGTTACGATGTGATCTCCTATTTATCTACTTTTTAATCTTACTATCTATTTCTAATCCTTGTTGCGATCAAGTACTCCCGTTAGTTTTCTAAGCAAAAACATTCAATTATTCAATTGACTTAAATAAGGATATTACAAAGAGTTTAAAGATATTTGATAAAATGCAATGTGAGAAATGTGGTTATATTTTCTATTTTGATGTCTCCTATAATAAGTTATATTAATAGGATTAAAATAAAGTCGTTTTATTGTTTGGTATGATACATAATCCTATTAATAAGTGAAAAGTAACAAGTGATATTAATTAACATATATGGATATTCAGAGTAGTCAGAGAGTATTTTAAGTGCTCTGTGACAAATAGATAAAAACCTAAATAAACTAGTTCAAATGTGAAAACTATTCACATTTTGCTTGAATGAAAACGCAAAATTATTAATTATTTTGCAGATATAGTCCCTGAAAACACTCTTAAATAAGTAATATGGTAAACAAACAGCATGTCATAAAATAAACGTTTGTAATAGATTATTTATTGCTAAGGATATATCGAATCAATGTGCTTAATTTTCAATCCACTATTACAATACGCTAACATATGACGATATTTCAAAATCACAAAAAATTAATACTAATGATAAGGAAATGTTACACTGATTATTATTATGTAAATACAATGCACGCCCAAAGACTTTATATCACAGTTATATTTGTTGAAATACCAAAGAGGGAAGTTGTACTTGTATCAGTAATTAATCATAAATAATTTTGCGGAGAAAAAAGAGTGATGAACTTGTCAATTCTCTAAAAATTCTACGCATTTTTTTTTTTGCATTCGTCTACTTTTATCTGGATGCTTATGCACACATACACTGATATATATACACTATATTTCCAATGATGACCGGTCACTTGCGATTTTAGACGTTTTGTTAAATATCTGGAAAGATACATGAGGAATTATCCTGAAACTTCAGGAGTGTAAACAACATGATAGATGTCATATATTTCCGCGAGGATTTTTTCACGAAACCCCACAAGGGGCCGTCAACAAATTGAAGAAAAGAGAATATCTTTTGGATAACCCTGCAAAAACTAATATTGCAAAAGTATTCAAACTATAGGTTATGATTAAGTGGCTTATTGTAATAATTTTGGTTCGTTTTTATGAAGATAGCATGTATACTCGAAGAGAAATTCAGGTTTTTATAAAAACAGTCCCAAATTTTGCCAAGTTTTTTTCTTATAATTCGCAGAGTTATAAAGTTTACTCTTATAGTTCAATATAGTACGGAAGTTTTATTATAAAACTTTTTTAATATGAAAACAAAGTTTTTATATTTTTAATATAAAAACAAGTTTATATAAAGTTTTAATATAAAAACAAGTTATTTTCAGATAATATGACAAACAAAATTGTACACAATACTCTGCAATCAGAATTAAAAAATAATAAAAATTGTATGGAAAATGAGCAGGTTTACTATATATTGTTTCCCCTCGTATGCACGAATTCAATCAAAATATACTGTTCATAATATATTAGCTAAATGTATAGACCAACTTTTATGAAAGTCTCAAAAACATAGCTTGAAAATTCTAATAGTAATCGTCGATAGAATAAGCTCGAAACTCGCTGTTCCCAAAAGGAAGCAAAAAGATGAGAGGTTGTATCAAATATTGAATGAGAAACACTTCATTCTTATTACGTCAGCTTTCATAAGCTAGTATATTTGGATACAACCCCTCATCTTTTTGCTTCGTTTTGGGAACAGCGAATTTTGAGCTTATTCTATCGCCGATTACTATCAGAGTTTTCAAGCTATGTTTTTGAGACTTTCATAAAAGTTGGTCTATACATTTAGCTGATATATTATGCACAGTATATTTTGATTGAATTCGCGCATGCGCAGTGAAACAATATTTAGTTAACCCGCTCATTTTTCATACAATTTTTATTATTTTTTAATTCTGATTGCAGGGTATTATGTATGATTTTGTTTGTCATATTTTCTGAAAATAAGTTGTTTTTATATTAAAAACTCTGCAAATTATAAGCAAAAAACTTGGTAAAATTTGGGATTGTTTTTATAAAAACTTGAATTTATCTTCGAGTATACTTGCTATCTTCGTAAAAATGAACCCAAATTATTACAATAAGCCACTTAATCATAATCTACAGTTTGAATGATTTTGCAATATTAAATTTTACAGGGTTATCCGAAAGATATTCGACATTTTTCAATTTGTTGACGGGCCCTTATGGGGTTTCGGGAAAAAATCTTCACGGAAATACATGACGTCTATCATGTGCTTTACACTCCTGAAGTCTCAGGATAATTCCTCATGTATCTTTCCAGATATTTAACAAAACGTCTAAAATCGCAAGTGACCGGTCATCATTGCATATATATATATATATATAAATATCAGATATATCAGTCTATGTGTTTTTGTGTGTGTGCATAAGCATCCACATACAAGTAAATCAATGCCGAAAAATAAACAGACTTTTTAGAGACTTGAAAAGTTCTTCACACTCTTTTCTCTGCAAAATTATTTGTCTAACTATATATATATATATATATATATATATAATGCATTTACAAAACATTTTGCAAAAATATCAGAAATCCATATTTCATATCAGAATTATATCGTATTGAGATAGGCAAATTGCATAAACCATACTCAAACCAAAAACACAAATAAATAAATAAATAAATAAATAAAATGAAAAGGATAATATGTGAAAAAAATAACACTCAAAGGATATAGAAATGAATTTTTAAAAAAATAATAGAGGAATATTTCGTTGCGGTCCGGAATGTCCACTTTATAAGCATAAGATAGCGTAAGATACAAGTAATTTCTGTACCGTGAAAAAAATTTTCGTCAATAATGAAATATAAATAAATCTGGATTTTTCTTTTTATTTAGAAAATGAACTTTGAAGTTTAGATTCTTAAAACTTGAAACAAACATATAAACAAACAAAATATGATTATGCAAAATAACTCATAGTCTTTCTTATTACACGTTATATATGAAATTAGATGGTTGTATGTTCATAATTCATATAACTAAATTTCGTGAAATACCATGTACTTATAAGTTTATTAATATCGCCTCTGTTTTAGAGGGATGAATAAAAATACTTACTTTATAATACACGCATACGTGTGTGTTTCCTCATACATCTTTCATCCTTTTATTTTTAATACAATAGTATAATTAGAATAATTTATCATTCGAAACATTGTTATATGAAGAAATATACTAGTAATTGATTATAAAAATATTAAATAAATTACGATTATATATTGTAGTTCTGAATGCGACCCATCAAAAAAACTCTTTTTCACAATTTTATATCTAGACTTAACCACGCAGGAAAGAAATTGTCCTGTTATTTTATTTCTGTTTACTATTATTGAAGATGTATATTATTAGCGATCAAGTTATCAAGAATTACTTAGATAGTTTACTTCCAAAATAATTAGATTATTGTTGCTTATTATCATTATTTAAATTTATTATTGAATCTAAATTTTATTATTTATTATTTTTTTAAGCTTTTAGACTCTTAAACTCTTAAATAATAAATTAGATTCAAAGAGCTCGGGCTGGCTCGGGTTACATATATACCTGAGAGCCAATAAAAATCAATTACTATTTAGAGATTTTGTATGAAAAAATAATTACAAAGAAGGGTGGTTTCAGTAATGTATAATCCACCATTTATGGAATTCTCAATATCAAAACTATAAAGAGATAAAAAATATTTTCTATAGTAGCTTTTATTCCAGTTAAAAAAAAGATATATATATATATATATATATATATATATATATATATATATATATATATATATATATATATATACATATTTACAAATGTAAGTTCTTTGAAAGAACTTTTTAACAGCAGATGCCACCTTATTTGTGTATTTAGTAATGTATGTACAATAGCATAGTTCAATGCGACAAGGATCTTTGCTCAACGCTGGAAAAATAGAAAAAAATATATTTTCTTTAAATTACAGAAGTCTACAAACAACACTAAGAACAAAGCTAGCTATTATTAGTGTAATTTATTATTCGTATTTTTATTTTTACTAATTTTTACTAAAAAATAAGTACATTTTTCTAAAATAGGCTGTGAAAACAAAGAAATTTCTAAGCTATGTGAGATTTTTTTGCACATATCTTTGAGAATTAAATTTAAAAAAATGAAAATAAAACATGCAATACTTTTATTTTTCAAATATAAAGTATGATCATTAGTGTATCACATCAAAAATTAAATTTAGACTATACGATAGAAAATCAACTTTTATATTTTTATACCATTTAATGTAATATTTTTTTTCTGAAAGGTTATTATGCATATTTAAAGATTCTTTTTAAAAATTGATTCTCAATGAATCTTTATATATTAAGTTTATGAAAAGAAAATATCGAACCGTTTTTCACGATAAATAATACGTTACTAGTAATACTCTTCAATAAGCATTTGTTTTATTGAATCAACTTCTAAATTTTCACATTATGTAATATTATATAATAATGTATTAGTTTCTTTTTCTTCAATTATAAAATATTTTCCTTATTTAATTATTTCATGTTTACAACTATATTTATATATGTTCAGATTTCCGCCACGCATTTTTGAAATTGTTAATAAAATATAAGTTTAATTTAATATCAAGTTGCTACAATGTCCCAGATTCACTTAATCAATCTGCATAAAAGTTAATACTTCAACACCTGACTCACCCCAATTATCTTTGGATTAGTTACAGGAATTACGAGAGGATGGAATTTATCCAGAACCATAAAGCGTAGTACCATATCTCTGGGGACTCGACATTATTATATATAGTTGATAACACTAACTAATCGCCAAAATTACCTAAAAAAATAAAAACGTGTAGTGTAATTTTGTAGATCGAGACCCTTTTAAACAAAGCGAATGTGAAAGTCTACGCGAAGAAATTAAAGTTTCATAGAAATTAAATTAAATAAATGGACAAAAATTAATATATTGGATCGCTAAAATCCCTATACCTAAAAGAAATCGCACGTAATGCTAGTATATCATTGATTACAATTAATTAAAATTTAACAAACTTTATATATATATATATATATACATAACAAAAACGAAAACATTAAAATTAAAGTTGAATATAAAGAAAGGCCATGTTTTACGCATCATAAACAATTGCTTAGCTGTTTGCATTAATTATATATATCAAAAATTAATTTAAATCTACAAAGACAAATCATTACTTTCCGTATATAAAATTTTTAAATCAGTTTATTCAATTACCATTTAATTGGTATTGATCTCATTTTTGAAATATAATTCATTTTAGTTAAATAAAAATAAAAAATAAGAATTCAATATACGCTCAAACCATTATTTAACATATAAATTATAATTTACAATGGAAGCAGACAAAAGTAAATTATTACTTTGAATCCCTTCGACTGAAACGATAAGTTGATAATATATAAATTAATAAAGGAACGTATAGTTCATGTAGTTAGAGTCTATAAATATAATTTGCATTCTTAAAATTCATATCGAAGTTTTATTCAATTATGCTAAAGAAGCATAATTTATGAGATGGACAGATTTTTAGAGTTGATTGCTTGAAAAATAATTTTAGAAAATTAGGCAACACAATAATATAGGCTAAGTTCTTAATTAATAAATTGAAATCTGCACAAGGCCTATAATACTGTACGAGATTAACATTTTTCAGGGCGGATTTTAGAGAGAAACGTTATGTGTTTTACAATGACATCTTCTGCATGACACTGTAAAGCAAAAACCTAAATATATCTAGTCACTTTCTGCAACTCAGCTGAACTAACTCGAAAAAAGGCGTAAAAAAGTATACAAGAAGAGATTAGAAAGTCAGGAAATTACCATGCAAAAAAAAAAAAAAAAAAAAAAAAAAAAAAAAAAAAAAAACTAATAATAAGAATAAAAGGAAGTGCAGAAAGCATGTGAGTGACCCTCATTATCATTTTCAGGGAAATTCCTATTCGAAGCTGTAGACCACTAACGCTACGCCAAAGCAGAGCTGATAGGTGCAAACAAACAATGACATTCGGTTGCATCATCCGTAAAACTCGGAAACACATCTGGATATCGGAATCGTTGGTGTCAATTGCCAGATCGCAGGCATCCATCACTCTAAAACAGTCGTCGTGCGACTGTGAAGATACCTTTAAACGAGTTGTCCTGTTGTAAATCTGCTTCGGATTTTTATGGGTTGTTGTTGTACCCAACTGATATCGAAGGCAATAAACCTCCACTTAATTCCTAGAAAAGTGACTTCCAAACACGAAATTTTAGTATGAAAATAACACAGTTTTGTAGTTTATTCAAATTATATTTAACAAAATAATGAGGATGGTAAGAAGGCTTTAAGCGTTTAACTACCAGTATTGAATTCCGAATCAATATCTGTCCCACTAATACAATTTTATTGAAACAATTTTGTGTTTTTAAAAGAACACTAAATATTTCACAGATGTTAAGAAACAAAAAAAAAAAATTAACACTATATTTCAATCATATACTATTTTTACGCTCTAGACTATATAGATGTTACAGCAAACTGTCAAGTCATTTACTTGTTTTTATAGAAAACGGTTGTATAACTTTAATTTAACTCTATTCTGACCATAATATAGTTATTATCATGGCCAGAATAGACTTAAGTTACAGTTATGTATGCCGTTTTCTTTAAAAACGGTCAAATGACTGGACAGTTTGCTGTAAATTTTTAACAGTGTATGGACAAATTTATAAACATTTTCTATAAAATATGTGTAAATGCACAAATTGAAACTTACACAATTTTATGCCTGATTGGTGAGTCATATATCTTTAAAAGTACCTCTTAGATAGAGATACAACATATTAAGAACATATAGGTAAATGATAATTCTTTTTAAAAAATAGGGCTCGATAAAACATAAAAAATAAATAAAAAAATAACGCAATATAATATCTCTGTTCCTTGTACACGTAGTAACAACACATGTTTTATACATTTCTTTTTAAGCAAACAAGGCTATATAAATGTATAAATACCAACTTCAAATTCAGACCGATGACATCGCAATGATTTTGCTATATATTGACCAATTAGACAATCAGATATGCATGCTGTTCGACAACTTTCTGTAGAAATACAATCAAGACGACTTGTATTACATTTCAGTGAATGGCATCAATGAATTGAAAACAAAACTAGAATTGAAACCGCGTATATTCAGGTAGATATATACTTGGAAATAATTGGGCATTCGTCTAGTTGCATAAAAAAGATGTCACAAAAAACAACCTTTCTTATAAATAAAACTTTGTGTGATTCTGTTACAATAAAAACTATCTTAAATAACTATTTTGTTTCTTCCAGAATTTACAAGGGGTTAAAATTGTGACGTTAATCCACCCTGTAGATCTCAATTCCTCAGAAATTTAATTTTAAACTTAAATCATATTTCTTTTTATTACTCACTTTTATTAACTTAACATGGTTTTGTATTTAGAATGGAATTTTTAAATATATTTTTCACTGTCTTCCTGATATTGTAAAATTCTAAAAAATATGTACATTAGTGTATTTCCAATAGAAATACAACATTTTATTATTGTAGAAGTTAATTATAAATTAATTAATTATTTAATTTTAAGACATTTTTCCGGTTGCCGGCCGCAGGCGATAAATCGCCAAATAGTCTTTATGGTTACAATTGCAGTCATGAAATGATGAGGGATTTTTAAGATAAATATTGATTGCTTATAAAAAAAATTTTAAGATAACTTTTTTTTACTTTTATTAAATTCTTTTTTAAAAAATCACGCATATAATTTTAGAAACATCTTGTATCATGCTTAATGTATTAAATAAATAAATTTTAGTGTAATTTGAGAACATTCATTGGTATTAAATAAATATATATATATAAGGGTCGCCCAAATGAAAGTGGCATTGCTGTAATAACTCAACCATTTGAAGAATAAGATGACTGCGCATGCTCCTATACCGGGCGCAGAATGCTGGGAATGCTGGCGATATCACCGATTCCCTCCAGAAGCTAGTGTGATAACGTAGAAGCACGCTAAAAGGCATCGTTCCCATCATGGATACCTCCAAAAAGTGTCAACGCGCGGTCGTGCAATTTTTAACAGCGGAAAATGTGAGTGCTAGTAAAATATATCGTCGAATGGAAAATGTGTATGACACGGAGTGTGTGTCACGCAGATCGGTTTTCAGATGGTGCAGAAAGTTTTGTAAGAGGGGAATTCCGCTAGGATGTTCTCGAACATCCCCTTACAGACCAGACCTCTTATCGTGTTGCTACCGCATCTTCGGTCCACTCAAGAAAGGTCTGAAGCGACAGCGATTTGCCGACGATAATGAGGTCCAACCTGCGGTTGAAAATTTGTTCCACAACTAACACCGGAGCTTCTTCACCAAGGATATCCATCGCCTCGTTGACCACTGGGACACTTGTTTCAACTTACAAGTTGACTTTGTCTAGCCTATCTGATACGTCTGTATTATTTCTTTCTTTTGTATACTAAATTATATTAATGCCATTAAACCATTTATCAAACGGACTATAGTGCCACTTTCTTTTCGGCTACCCATATATATATATATATAAATGTACGATGTGTGGCTATAAAATAATCGTATTGACGTCATAAAACCTTTCATTCGTCAACAATTACATCAGAAACTTTATCGTCTTCAATATGCCCCTCTTGGCGATCCCTGAAGCACTCCATCCGAATTTTTTACCGCGCAAAGTAGTGCTGGAAATCCTCTTCTTTCACCTTGTTGATAATCTCCACTGGTTTTGCTTTGTCAGATTCCACGCTCTAAAATCTTTTCTCATTCAGCTCCGCTTTGACCTTTGGAAATATGTAAAAGTTACAAGGGTCTACGTCTGGCAAATATGGTGAATGGTCCAACACGGGATGCTGTGCTTTGCCAAGAACGTCTTCACAGACGCAACGAAATAGTCTGGTACATTGGTCCTATTGAAGGATTCGGGAACAATTCTTCCACAAATGCGGTCTCCGATTTCTTACCCGTTCACGAAGAGCATTTAGAACCGCGATGTAGTAATGTTGATTGACAGTCGGATCAACTGACCACTTTTCTGAATATTTGAGAACGTTTTTGACGTCCAGGTCCGTTCATAGTCTTCGTTTTTTTCTAGTTCCCCTTTCAATTTTTAAACCACTCAAACACGTGAGTGCGCGATAAACATTCTTGTCCGTACACTTCTTTTAACATAGCATAAGTTTCTATGGCAGTTCTCTCGAGTCTGACAAGAAACTTTAGGTTAACCTGTTGCTCTATTTGAACATATGTCGTTTTACATAGAGTCTCTGGATACACGGTTCACGCCGAACATATATCGTTTTACACAGAATCTCTGGCACACGGTTCACCCCGATCAAATGTAACAGCCAAACTAAGCAAATTGGGAACTTGACGATCGAACAGGGATGGGGGAGATACCATGTAACAGTGCTAAGGAAGTTTGACTGCAACGCGCTTCTTCGCCACACTTCGTATAAAACTTTTCTTTAGTGCTGAAAAGTTAGTTTCCTGGTTTTAATATGAATTTTCCTATTAACATTTATGTATAAATTATCATATTCCATATAACACATTTTAAAAAAGAAGCAATATAATGAAATGATCAAAAAAAATTTAAATATATGATAACAGTTCTTGCTTAATTAATAAACAAAACAATAATAAGATTTAATTTATGTCAATTGAATATCGCCTATAGATAAATTAATTTTATATTTGACGAATCGATACCTTCATAGAATAAGGAAACTAAAAGGAAGGTTCTTTTTTCTTTTTTTTTACGAGAATAACTGAACACTAGCTAACTGATAATCTAACACATTTTACGATCATTGGTTAAAATCTCCGAATCCAGTGAATTGCTTACTGGCTTAATCTAATCTCATGAACGCCAGTCACTGTTTCCAAAGAGAATACATATTGATTTTTTCATCATTCTGTACAAATCGTAATAACAAGTATTTTTTTTCCTATTCTATTTATCTTACATCTCAGTTTTTCTAAATAAATGACACATTGGTAAGGATCGTGCAGGTTAGAGATGTTTCCATAAATTGCACACACAATTTTAATTATCACCTTAATCTTGTTTAATTTCTAAAGCATTAAATTTCCCTACTTTTTATCATAAATTTTTTCATCATATTTCATTTCGGTTAATTTCTGGTAATTGCATTACTATATCTTCAATGAAATTTCATGCAAAGATGCCCTTAGGTTATTTATATTTGTCCATATATGTAGATTAAAGAATATCCGTTATTGCAAATGATAGATAAATTTTGTTGAATGCATATAAAACTGGGCCAAATTTTTATTTTAGCAAATTGCAACTTAACAACACAAACTCGTTTCTTTAATGATCTTTACTATATAACACGATATATTTTCATTCTTTATAATGGAATCGCTAGTTATGTGGTTATTAGACACTGAACTCTTGCAGAAGTTGGATAAAATCTTGTGAATATAATTATAAATAAAGTCGCGTGTAAAACTGCATGGTTACCTTTTTATTACATTATGGCATACCCTGATTTTATGGAAATCAATTTCCATTTTTTTTTTTTTTTTTTTTTTTTTTTTTTTGTATAGAAAGAAAAAGTGACGCCGATTGCTGCAGATTTTTTTTTTCAGTAAAACACTACACATTTAGATTACTTGCGTAACAATTACACAATTTCTTGGAAATTACAGTTCAACAATTACACGAATTTGATGCAATTATAATAAAACTTTGCATTTTTTATTCAAAACATGCAATTTTAATGGCATAAATACATACGTTTCTTGATATTTTGCGATTTATTTTCTAACTGTAAATTGTGTGGAATAAAAAGGACATACTTTTGACGCACGTTTTAATAGGAATTAAAATATATTCTTTCCTTTTAAAATGATGTCATTTTCACTCGATAATCCAATCTACTTTTTGGACACTTGAGAGAATTTATTAAAAATATTTATTCCATTTATTAATAAAGAGTTTTTCTTTTAAATTTCAATGGAAATGCGATCAATAAAAACAGAGTAATACCTAGTATTTTCCTTTTCCTCATTTTTTCAAAACAATGAAATAACCAAAACGTCATCAGCACATAAATTTTAAAACAATTTTCTTTAATGAAATATTTCGGAAACTAATTTACATTTCGAAATTTCAAGAGTTGTTATGACATCATCGGATCCTTACAAATATTTTATGTCCATTTACATCTGCAATTTTTCATATTCTCAAAGGATCATATGTCAAACTAAATCAATCAGCCATACATAAACTTTAGTATCAATTAACACAAATTTAACACTATAACAGCTTGTTACATACATATTGATAAAATTAATGATATTTATAAGTGGATTAGTAAAATCACATTAAATATCTCTCAGAAATAATAATGTATTGTAATTATAAGAATTTGTTTTCTTCATGTGTATGTTATGCAACATTTATTACGTTTTTATTTTTATACGTTTATGTACTTTATGTTTAATCTTAAACAGAGCAAAATAGGAAGTTAAGATATAAATAATTCTACAGCATATTTTTAATCATTCTTCTTTACTTAAAGATTAAAAAAACACATAATGTGTTATTAAAATAAATTGCGCTATGCCATTAAAATACATTGGGCAATTTTTAATAATTTATCTCTAATAAACAAGTTTAATATTATTAGTCTTTTATGTACAAAAATTACTGCTATGATATTTTTTATTGCTCCAAAGATTTTTTTTTTAAATGTTTATACAGTTTTATAATTACTTATCATTAATACTATCATTAATACAATCACACTTAAATGTTTATAATTACTTATCATTAATAAAATTCGTGCTATTAGACTCTTATAAGAAATCAAACTCAAATTACGTTTAAAATTGAATTAAAATGCATTTTAAAAATTGCTTTTCTTTGACTTAACGAAATTAAATATCGAAAATTGAGGAACATAGGTACATACACATTTTATTTAATTGCTTCGTTATGGTTTATAATATTTTTTAGCGATTACAAATATTAGTAGTTTATAAAAAATGTATTTTTTCAAATATTTAAATAATTAATAACGATTTTAGATTTCGTAATACAATAATTTATCATTAATAACTACTCAGTGCGTATTTTTTTGCACACATTTTTGCAATACAATATAATTTGAGTAACTACATAGTCATTTTAATTTATACACCAGTAAATATATTAAAAATTTAAAACCAAAAATATATATCATATTTAAGATATATATTTCTCAGGTCAAATAAATTTACGAATGCTGATAACATTGTACATTTGTAAGGTGCTGATTACACTGCAAATTGTTAAGATGTTTATTACATCTTATTTCATTATGTTTCTTTTCATTGCTTTACTGTAAAAGGCTACAGAAACGGAATTTGTATGATATTGTTGTATACTTTTCCAACTTTCTACATCGAAATTTAATTATATTAAATGAAAGAGAATGACAGAACAGATGTAAATTATTATCGCCCAAGTAACCTAAACGAATTGTTTGTTTAATGAAAATTTCGTATTTTTACCATATCAAATACAAAGGAACACTATAAAATATTTGCAGCAAAGTATCCGGTCATTCGGCCGTTTTTATAGAAAGTGGTTACATAACCGTAATTTACCGCTATTCGGACCATAATATTGCCCATGTTGTTGTAAAAAAACTGTTAAATTACGGTTATGTAACCATTTTCTGTAAAAATAATCAAATGACCGGATACTTTGCTGCAAATAATTTTACAGTGATGCGTTTCGACTCAACATGAAGATAAACCCTACAAAAATGTGTACTACATTCTGGTAGCAGTATGTTTGCCATCTACTAAATAATAGGCAAGAGGTTATTATTTTTTCTTTAGAAAATACGGCGTTTAATTTATAACATGTTTTATTTGTTACTCGCTGAACTGCCCGGCATTGTGCGGACCTATGGTATTAACATTAAATACACCCTAAATAAATGCGTAATAACTGTATATATTTAAACAAAAATCTTTCCAAAAAATGAAAATCTATCCAAACAAACCTATAGTTGGGGGCCCCAATGCATTCGGCCATGTACCTCGTGGGTGCTACGCACGCTCCCAACTGTTTTCATTTGTATATTTAAACGAAAGTCAGGCGTACCCCGGGACCGTGATAATAACGTAAAATATATCTAATACCACTGTTGAATAAATTTATATATTTAAACAAAAATCTTTCCGATCAAACCAAACGACTTCTAAGAAGTGTTTTCTTCTCATTTTATTTTTTAAATCGTGCCATTTAGTACTATAAACAAAATAATTCTCATCGCCCGAATTTTTCTATATATTTATGAGTTAATACAGTGTATACATATAATCTTTCGGAAGTCCACTTATATGTTGCGTTCAAAAACATCGTAATTTAGTTTTAAAAACGTGAGTAAAAGCCACCCGTGTATACACGTTCTGCAGATTTTATTTTTTAAAAACTGATTTAAAATGCAGATTTTTTTTCAATAATCTGAATGGTATAGATTTTTATACATGATGCAAATCAAGTGTAGAAAGAAAATGTAAATTGATTATTTTAAAATAGTGACATTTAGTTTAGGAAAAAAAGTGCCGTGAAGTGACCTCCAGTCCTGAATTTTTTTTTGAAAGAGTTAATAATCGTATTTTATATCATTCGTACTAATGAACTGCATCGTCGCAGAAGAAAGGGGACTCAGTTTAGGCTTTTTTTGTTGTTGTATAGTTTTTCGTATCTTAAAAATTCGGGCGGATACAGCATGAAAAATGGGGGCGGGACGTGAAATGAAACATTTTTGAACGAATTGCGGAGTTTTATAGTACAAATCACGAAGTTTAAGAATATATTTTAGTTTGTCCGTATTTTTAACGGTTTTGTCGATGCATGTTTCGAAAAACAAGCTTTCTGTTCTTCACCACGTCGGCGGTTCGGAACGGTGTTATTGTTTTTGCACGTTTGATGTCATTCAAATTATTTTGTATACATATATATATATATATATATATATATATATATATATATATATATATACTGATATACTTTGTATATATATATATATATATATATATATATATATATATATATATATATATATGTAAATATATGTATTAAGATATAATAAAAAATATATTAAATTAATTTCTTGTTTAACCCATTAGGCGGCATTGCTCCCATTTTGGGAATATTTGTTTAGGTTTTTTTTTCTAAAGTGAGTATTTTACATATTGTTAAAAGGTTCTTGTTATTTGTATTTTTAATATATTAGATGATTTCCAATTTTTTTTTTAAAGTTTCGTTAGAATTTTCTATTTTTTAAAAGTATTAGAAAAAGTCGAGAAATAGTTTTTTGGCCTATATTTTATACTATATTTATTATATTTATTGTAACTATATATAATAAAAATTACATTTCTTAGTTAAAATATGTTTATAACAGTGTATTATATTAAACAACTGCAATCCGGAATTAATATGTATAATAGATCAATCACAATTACCGAAAGCATGAGTTGTTCCCAAAATGGCAGAAATGGTGTCTAATGTGGGTAATGTTTTTGAAAATTTGTACATATGCATCCGTGCATTTGTGGGATTTATTTTTCAATTTATTAGCTATAGAAGATACAATATTTTTCTGGAACTAATATTTTAAGAAGATTTCATATAAATTAGTCCAAATTTTACATTTATAATAAAAAACAAAATGTTATTACCAGTTCCATAAGCATTTTCATTATCCATCTCTTTTTTTTTCATCGTTACATAATTTTTTCTGACTATTTTACATGGCAGATGATTGAATATTTTTTTTTTAGATTTGGATGATTTTTCGGATGTTTCTGAAATCGTTTATTTGTCATTTGATTGCAGTATTGTAACATATGATGAAAATATCTTCCTCATATGTATGTCGAATAAATTATATAGAAAATAATTTATGCGACGATTTATCCCATGTTATATTTGGTGGAATAAAACTTTCCGAAAATTCTAAATCAACGGAAATCAAGAAATATCTGATTTAGTGTTTAAAAAAACCAAAGTATTAAACGCAGACTTGATATCTTAGATGAAATTTAAGACGAATCTTCAAATCGGAATATCGAAAAAACTAAACAAAATGCAAAAACAAAAAAAAAAAAAAAGTAAAAAAAAAAACAATTTCAGAAAACGAAAAAAAATATAATATAATGCTGCATAAAAAATGTTCAATCATTTTCATGTAAAATGGTAGGACAAAACTGATGAAATGAGGAAAAATAAAGAGGTGGATAATGAAAATGCTTATGGAATCGGTAATTTTATTTTTTATTTTTAATATAACTGTAGATGGTGGACTAATTTATATGAATTTTCCGTAAAATATCAATTTCAGAATGATATTATCCCTTTTATATCTAAAGAACTGAGAAATAACAACCATAAATGCACGGAGGCATAAGTAAAAAATTACCCCCATTAGACGCCATTGCTCCCATTTTGGGAACATGCTTTTTTTCCTAAATATTTGAATTTAAAAAAAAATCTTCAAAAATACTTTAAAGCCTTCCTATTCATAAAAAAAACAATTCTTCCATAAAAAAATAGTTTAATAAATATAGCGGTGCCTAATGGGTTGGTCCATTATCATATCTAAGAAACTGTTTAAAAAGTATTACATATAAAAATTATGTTATTGATATTAATAAAAGCATTCTATTGATTATATCTAAATAACAGTTTAACAAGTTTTACATACAAAAATTCTATTATTGATATTAATAAAAGCATTGATTGTTTATATTCCGTTATATATATTAGTGAAACAAATCATATATTTTTATTATATCAGAAGTAAATATTGACGTATGTTATATAAACAATATATTTATTTTTTTATTAGTCAGAATATTTGCAAAACATTTAGCCGCTATATTAAATTTAAATTTAAAATTTTTGGAAAAAAAAAGTTTTAGTTTGATATATTAAGAAGAGTAACTGACAGAATAAAAATAGAAAAACTAAAGCTTCAGTTGACCAAAGGCATTTCTTTTTATTGTGTTCAACAATCTGTCATTCCTTAAATTTTCATCAGCTGTATATTGTTGGGATCTCGCCAAACAAAAAGTAAACAAAAAAAGTAGATAAAGAACTTTGTTTGGATGTAGCTTTCTCTTATTATTTTTACCTTAACACGTTTATGATAATGATGATGATCATGATCATAGCTCTTGCAGAATCATAAATATTTAGAATCAATTTAGAAACTCCTAGTTAACTCAAAAATGTCTGTGTTGGATCACGTGAAGAATTTTTATTTAAGGAATAAAATACTTGTTTTTTTCACACGATATCGAAAGCAATAAATAGAAAAAGATTTTTATAATATCATGTGAATTGGGTGAAAAGAAATGATAGTAAAATTGGCCATAAATAATTTTAGAGAAGTTAAAAAGTGGAAATACACAATTGCAGATTAATAAACTTATTCATATCGTTCAGAAATTATAAATACAGTTAGCACTCAAAGAGAATTTATATATCTATATTTTAAGCTTGCACTGAAACAGTAATATACTATTTTATTATGTTCATTCTTATTCTATGCATTCAAATATTATGAATGTGGTCATTTTTCAACCAGTACTCAAAGAGAAATTTATATCATATTCATACTATTTATAGGTGGTAATCACAGAGTTATATATTTATCATATTCTGTTCTGTTAGCATTTAAAACTGTAAAGAGTCATTTATTTAATTAGCACTCAAAGATAAATTTTTATATCTATACTTAAATTAATTTTGTTTGCATGTTTGTACTCACAGAGATACATACAATTTCATATCTAAACTGCTTGTATCTGAATTTCTAGATGATGTTCTGACCTATATACAATAAGTTAAATAATAATTTAACATATATTTAAAATGTCCGTATTTCAAGAATTTATATATAGATAAAACATATTATTCTTACATAAAACATTAATGGTAATCCATCTGTTTCTTCTGGAGAGAACTGTTTATTCTGTTATGACTCGTTTAATCTTTTATTTTTCAAATATTTCCATCCAGAAGTTTAATTGTTATTTCAAATTTCATTGCTTACTTGTTCAAAAAATTATACTTAATTTGTAATTTCATCTAAGACTAATGAAATTGCAAATCTCGTGCTTTTGCAAAGCCTAGAAGTATATTTTAATTTCAGCATGCCCGCATGAGGTCTGCTTTGTCAAATACGTATATATTATATATATATATATATATATATATATATATATATATATATATATATATATATATATAAACTTCCCAGGCCGAGCTTGCAGAGGGTAAAGCCATATGGTAGGCCTCTCTGCTTGGTTGAATCTGAATCTGAACCTGAATCTGAAATCTCCCTATTCTAAATAAAATAACTAATGTCGCTGCTGCAGTAATTAAATTTATTGCGACTTTCTCATCTTTTAAGCTAATCTTTCAAAAACTATTGCATGCAAAAACATAATATCTGCTATTACAGTTTTATAGAAAAATGTAAGGTATACCCGTTTTCATAGCCACTATATAACCACTATATGACTTATGATAATATCCGAGATACATGTTTCCTGATGACATATGCCACTAGGCTAGAAAAAAAAATTAATACCCCATGTTATAGTACAATAACTCAGTGCCTGAAACCCTTATTAATGTTGGTTTACTCCAGCTCACCAAAAACGATTCTTGATAACTTCAGATCCGATAAGTATAGGAATTGATTGACAGGAGTCATGGAGAAAAAAAAAACTGAAAAAAATCGAGATGTCCATACAATCCAGAAAATCGATAAAAACATCTCGTTATCGTCCAACACTAACTCCAGCTACCGCCGTGATCGAGGTAATTAACCTTCATTTAAATGTCATTTTTTACAAAATGGTTATTTTGAAGCCTGCCATTTTATAAAAATGATTAGCTAGATTTTAATGAAATTTTAAATTTTGCATATAGAAGAATATACATACAATCATTTAAACTTTTGATCTTTCAGTTAAAATTTCTTCAAATATGTTTGTTTATATTTTAACTAATTTCAAGTTCCTGTTTTTGACAAATATTTATATTTTATTTCTGAAAAAATGCAATTTTGGCTTCGATAACAAGTTTTGCTTTGTCTAACTTTCTCAAATGCATACTTAGCAACATCGCACAGCCTGCTTCACAGTGAAATGAAAGTTTTGTTAGAAAAGTAATTTCTGATATAAACATTTCATCTATTATCGTGAGTCTGACTATTCATCCTTCGATTTCAACAAGCTGGTGAAACGGAACACGTGTGCTGTCAAAGTATTTTTCTGCATCTGTGAGATACTCATTAGAGAACTTCTGACACGTCTGATCTCCAAAAGTTCAAGGCTAGATGACGTAAACTTGACTGTGTTTTTCTCATCCAAGAAACTAAATACTTCAGTTTCTAAGTAACTTTCGTCGAATTAGCAACTGCATAAAATTCTATGGAAATAAACTTTAACCTTTTAATATTTTAATGTAAAAATTAATCATGTAAATTAATTATTTTCTCTTTTCTTTTTAGTAATTAAATAATTAAATTAGAAAATATATCTTGAAGTTATTTTCACAAGATATTTCGTTTATCAATCTCATCACATCATAGAAAAGTGATTAAGCCACATAGTTCTATTCCAATAGATTATTTACTTTGGATTACACCCCACCTTCGCGGATTTGTTTCTATGTATAGTTTATTATAACGTCATTGCATCTATATTTATGTGTATAACACTTCAAAAATTATAAAATATATATAATTCTTTCACCGATTGTTATAAATTATTCTGACTTTCTTAAAAAAAAAAGTTTAGTCTTAAGCTAAAGAAAATAGTGCATCCTCTAGAAAATTATAATACTGAGATAGAGATATTTATTTTTTTTTATTTCAGTTAATTTATGTATTTTGAATATACAACTTATTATTAACTTATTATTCAATTTTTAATGCGCTTATATAAGATGTTATTTCTATTCTAGAATAAAAAGTAACAGTATCACAAAATGCTTTAGAAAAAAAATAAATTCTGCACAATAACTTCGCTCTCACTTCAGCAACAAAAATATATCTGTATGTAAGGAGAAAGAAGACGAAATGAAAATTTAATAAACATCATTACAAAAATATAGAAAGCCTTCTGTAACTAAAAATATTTTGAAAATCTAGTTACATTAAATATACATTTCTTTTGCTATCTTGCAGCTCTCCAAAGATTTCGTGTCATTCAATTTTCTTCAACGTGTCAGTTACAAGTCTGAACTTGAAATCTCCCGGGAAATTCCTCAAGATGCATTTACTGGAGACCTTATAGAATTATACTACTACTTCTGACATTAAACATGTTTTATATGTTGTAACTAAAAGTAAATACAATTAGAATAAACATTATTTTAAATGGGCAAGTTAATTTGTATTAATATTTTTATGCATATTATGATTTGTTTTGAAATATTTAAATGTCATTTTTTACAATTAATAGTACAAGTTGTTAATTAAAAGAAAATTTTATTCCAAACATCATAAAATAAAATTATAAATTTATTTTCTATTCGTAGGAAATATAAAGGTATATTACTCCAGAGATCCAAACGAAGGTTAGTTCTATTACATATGACATGTACGGAATATTGCCAATATTGCAGTCATCAGAAATGCTTTGAATTAAAGACTAATATTAGGATTATACTGACCACAATTACATAAGTATTGGGCTTACATTAGAAATATGTGAAATGATACACAATATTACTTTTATACTGGGATTGAACTGGCGAAATATATATGGCATTCTATATTTGGGGCCCGTCAATACTGCTTATATTGATGTTTGTGAATAAAATAGTGTGTGGATATATATACACTAAAAACCAACGTTTAAACACCAAAGTCAAACTGTAGCACATTGAACTGACGTACGTTTCGTGAGTAACATGGACTCACATCATCAGTGTCAGCAAAAACAAAAAATTACATCCCCCGAAAGACATGAAACAAAGTCCAAAACCCAAGTGACAACACACAACACATCGAAAGACCATCACGTACGAGTAAGCAATAAGATTATGCCGGACGTGATGCACTATGATACAATAAATCAACCCAGAAAGGTGAGATATAAGGTACGCTCGAAAAATCTTTGACTAGGAATTTTCCAAATTAATGAATATAAATTGCTTCTAAAAAGTCTTAATCTAATGGAGTATAGCATTTCTTAATGATAGTGGTCGGATCAAAGTTGAAATTATGTCCCTTATCCCAACAATGACAAGCAATAGAGGATTTCTGTAATTCGTTTTTCTTAATATAGTTTCTGTGTTCATTGATTCTGTAACGGATTTGTCGTTTAGTCTGTCCAATATAGGGACAAACCACGTTGACATCAGTTATTATAAACACCCCAAAAGTTTTTATGTGAAATTTTTTCTTTAACTTCACTTTTTAAAAAGTGAAAAAATTACTTTATTAACTAGCTTTAAAACAACTTTAAAATCCTAATTTCTTAAAATATTAGCTATTTTGAAGCTAATGGTATTATAAAATGGTAAAATAATTAGGTTAGAAAAAGAAACTTGGGCAACCGAAGAATCAGGATTATTAACACCTTTATTAAGGCAACGAAAAATTAAACAGTCGATATAAAACAAACTAAGAGCACGATTGATAGCCACTGATCGAATACAATTCAATTCTGCAACAAGGGAGTTATTATCTGAACAAGTCAAACATGCTCAAATGATAAAGAAATAAAAAATCGGGGCTTTTTGTAAAGGGAGGTGAGAAGAATGAAAATGGGGGGGGGGGGAGAGACTGCAAATGATTTACGGTATTCATAGGTGTCAATTGTATTAACCCCTTCGCGACGATCGTCTTTTAAAGAATTTTTAATCTGTTACCACCGGTTTTTAAAAACAGAAATTTTCGCCTAGTTGAATCGAAGATTTAATTAGACAAATCTTACAATAAAAAATAACTGGTGGGAAAAATCGAGGATTCTGAGCATCTTATGCGTCACGTATACGTGTCGCTCGTCCCCAAGGGGTTAATCTGACGAATAACTAACACATCAAGAAAAGGTCATTCGAGTAACTAAGACGTCAAGAAAAGGTCATTCGAGTATCTAATACATCAAGAAAAGGTCATTTATTATCAACTTCAGTTTCATAAGTAAATTGGATAACAGGATCTATTAAGTTTAAAATAGTTAACACATTATGTAAGAAAAAAATAGATGGGTCTAGGAGCACAATGGAATCATACAAATATCTACAATAAAACGGAAAACTAATAAGATTAAACAATTTAACCTCAAAGAAATGCTTATACAAATCAACCAGAAAAGGACTTAGAGGATGACCCATAGCTAAACTATCTGACATGGAATAAAATTGGTTCAAAAATTGATGATTTTCAATTTTAAAATAAATTCCAAAAATAAAATATAGAAAATGTAATAAATAATGTTATTGCTTGTTTCATTTTGCACTTTAAAATAATTCTACATCTTTGTGGACATTTAAACTACTTTTTATTTCTTATTATTTCTTATAGCAAATTTCTTATTCATGCAAATGTTTCTTTTTAATATCTTAATTTTTTATTAACATTTTTTCTAACAAAACAAAATAATAATTATATCGTACTTTGCATTTTTTCTTATTATCTCACTTTTACATAATTCCATTTTATTTATTTCTGTCACTTAATTTTAAAAATAACTATTCTGCTGTGGAATACAAAACACACAATCCCCAAATTCTGGGTAAACAAAACTTAATTTGGATTTTTTTTTAATTGAATAATTTACGAAGTTTTAATTGAAAAGTATGAGTTCAATGACATATTACAGTTACTGTATCATAATTTGCGAATGTACATCCTTACTTCAGTTTGAATTGATCAGGAAAGTGCAACATGTACTGTCGCCAGTACTTTCAATACTAGATTTCAGAGATTTTTTTAAAATCAGAAGTCAGGTTTATTGCTTCCAAAATTCATTCATGAATTTATGTCACGAAACAGAAATGCTAAAATGGTTTAATCGCCGTGTACAGTGGATACGTTCACAAAGAAAATGAAAGAACTGAATTGCCGATAACACATTAAGACATCAATGAATGGCAACTTCGATGAAAATTTGAATACAAAGTATACTTTCTATGTTTCTCTATGTAATGATGTGAATACTCATGCTAAACTGTATAAGTATGTACAGGGTGTTTCAAAAATGACCGGTATATTTGAAAAATCAATAAAAACTGAACGGGCAGCGATAGAAATACACCGTTTGTTGCAATATGCTTGGGACAACAGTAAATTTTCAGGCAGACAAACTTTCGAAATTAGTTACAATTTTCAACACCAGATGGCGCTGCAGTCTGTAAAAATCTAAACCACTATATTTTCCACATATCAACCATGCGCAGCAATAATATGGCGTAGTCTCTGAACGAAATTAAACAGAAACCGTTGTAAACGTGTCAGGCGGGATGGTTTCACATGCAGAAGAGATGTACTGCTTCAGTTATCAATTGTTTCTGGATTGTGGCGGTAGACCTGGTCTTTCAAGTGTCCCCAAAGAAAGAAGTCACAGGTTCACAAAGGTTTCTGGTAATTTCGTTCAGAGACTTCGCGATATTATTGCTGCGCATGGTGGATATGTGAAAAATATCGTGGTTTAGATTTTTCCAGACTGCAGCGCCATCTGTTGTTGAAAATTGTAACTAATTTCGAAAGTTTGTCTACCTGAAAATTTACTGTTGTCCCAAGCATATTGCAACAAACGGTGTATTTCTATCGCTGCCCGTTTAGTTTTTATTGATTTTTCAAATATACCGGTCATTTTTGAAACACCCTGTATAATAAACCAATCTGTCTGAACAAATAATTTATGTCAATGCTATATATTTCATCCAACGTAATATATTGTTCTGTATTAAATATTTCTTAAGTGAACGATAATGGCAATTTTAAGGAAATGGTTTTATCAGAGAAAGGGAGCAGTTTTTTCTATCTAACACGAGGCGTTTTTAAAAATATATATATAATTCATTTCTAAATTAATTATACCTAATTAATATATGCGATTCATGTATCGAATGTACTTGAAATTAATAAATATGTTTTATAAGATTGCCGAAATGTAGGAAAACTATATTTATTTTCTTCGAGAATAACAGAAAGCTTGCCGCCGAATAATCAAACGCGTTTTACGATTATTGGTTAGAATCTGAAAATCCAGCGAAGTGCTTTCTTCCTTAACCTAATCTAAAGATATATATATATCTTATTTTATAGAGCAATTCGTATATATATATATATATATATATATTATTTACAAACATTAATTTGGCTTACTATTTTATATTTACTCTTCCTTATAAAATATATTTGGTATATAATACACAATATATTGAATTATTTTTTTACTAATTTTGTATTGCTAAACAATCCATTATTTAAATAAAATGCATTTATCTCACTAACAGATATATATATATATTTTAATAATAAAAATATTATATATTCTGTTATACATATTAGATTAATAAAATAGGATAGCAATTTTCATTGCTTATTTTATTCTTCATTTATTAAAATTGTCGATATGAATGGAATTATTATAAGTCTGTATGTGGATTCATTATAAGTCTCTATGTGTTGGTATTATGAAAAGCAATATTCTTCCGACAGACAACTATTTTTATGCACCGAGACGCATACACACACACACACACACAAACACATACATACACGGTACGGTCAAAAGGTTCCCGGAATAGGTCAATTACAAATTATTAAAAAATAGAACAGTAATTTTACCTTATTGGCCTTCAAAGTACTTTCCCCCTGCATCCACACACTTCTTCCAGCGTTCGTATAACTGTTCAAAAAAAAAAAAAAAATCCATTTTTTGAGACGTCCTTCAGTAGCTTCGTCGCATTTTCGGTCATCTCATCTGAAACCATAAAACTGTGTCCCCTCAATTTCATTTTCATTTTCACAATCAGAACGCGATGTGGTTTAGCATTATCGTGTAACAAAAAAACAATCATTTGTTTCCCAATTTTAGGTCGTTTTCGTCTGATTGCTTCTCGTAGTCTTTAAGCATCTCCAGGTAAAGTATTTTATTGACAGTTTGTCCTTCAGGAATAAATTCGTAGTAAATAACGCCCTCGTAATCGAAAAACATCTCCAACATCATTTTCCCTCGGCTTTTGTCCAAGCGAAAATTTTCCTTCCTTGGTGATGTTTTTGCTAACCTTTACGAAAACGCTTATGTTATGGTTTCCGTATGCTTTCTTTAGCTTCTAGAGCTGCTCAGAAGGCGATTTCTCGAGCAAAACGCAGAATTCGATGTGTGCACGCTTCTCTAAAAACGACATTTAAAAATTCGACGAATGAAAAATTTGCTTTGTCCGAAATGATCTGCATATAATGCCAACAGTACCGGAAATGAATTCCAGATGTCTGTGTGTTTTCCTTATCAGTGCTGCCAACCTCCAAAGAAGATATTTCCCCTCCAACGAGCACCTGCGTGAATATAGCCGACCATTCCGGGAATGTATTGACTCTACCTCGTATGTGTTGTTTTAGAACAGCACTTCAGATAAAATGACATACTGCAGCATTTTATACAAATCGTTATTATGATGTTGTGACTTTATTTGTTAGTTTTTAAAAGACACCATTGCATTTTGTATACTTCGCAAAGTTAGTTTGTACAAAATAAAGGTCATCAGAAAACAATTGTGTAAATAGAAGCATTTTTACATAAGGGTATGTCATTTTAGGACAGTTGTCCCTACTTAAGTTATACTTTTATGTTGAAAAATCTTAGAGTAATTGAATAACATTTTAACACTCCACATAAATTAAGTAAATATTTGAGAAATATTTTGACAACCAAGAAAAATAGAGACATCCTTTAACAAAGGTACACAGAAAAAAGAAGTTAAAAATATTAATTTCCAGAAAAGATATTTTAAAAATACTAATTCATTACACACCAACAGGTTTAACATTAACGAAATAATCTCAGATCTCACTCAACAATAGACTTAAATCAAACCGATTTATTTGAAACGACATTTTTCTGAGCGCCATGTAAAGTAAGATTTAAATCGATTAACCAATTAACTTTTTACTTTTTAAAATTAAAAATTATTTATTTTGTAGGGCTATAAACCTTTCATATGTAAAAAAAAACATATATACTGTATATATATAATAATAATAATAATAATGAAATGACTGATTAAAGGAATATGTTAAATGCGGGGTTTGTAGAAAGCAGCCGGTAACGTAAGTTTAGCATGTGTTTATAGTCATCTACAGTTATCTATAGTCATCTAAGTTTTCTAAAAGAGAGTGCATATAGCATTTATAGTAATTTTTCAGGGTTTTACAAAAGAATACGAATGTAATGAAACGATAAAAGCGGGGTTTGTAGAACGCTGCCGATAATTATATTTTAGTATGTGGTCACAGTCACCTACAGTATATTTCCTCTAAAAGAGAGTGCACATAGCATTTATAGTTATTTTACAGGGTTTTACACTAGAATACAAACATATGAAATGAATATATGATAACTGCGGGGTTTGTAGAACGCTTATATTTTAGTATGTTATTGCAGTCACATACAGCATTATTTTTTTTCAAAGAGGGCGCATATAAAATTTATAGTTATTTTACAACTTTACACAAAATAATGTGAATATTTGAAAGGAATATATGTTAAATGTGATGTTAGAAGAACGCTGATGGTAATATAATTTTAGTATGTTGTTACAGTTAGCTATATCAGGGTGTATGTAGCATTTACAGCTATTCTACAAGGTAAAACAAAAGATTTAGATTACACTACAGTCTGTAGGCAGTAATTATTCAAAATTTATTTCAGTGTGATTGTGTTTTCTCATACTCTACAAAATCTGAATGTTTTATTAAACCTTATTGGGGCAAGTTCTCAATTGAAAATATAGGATGTAATATTTACAGTTATTTTACAAGGCAACACAAAACAGTACAGATATAACACATTTTTTTTTACCAATTACTGTTTTTAGAGATATTTTCTATGACATTTATTTAACATATGGTATTTACAGGGTGTTTCACAAAGGTCCCCTATAAAAATCAATAACCCAGAAACGGTGAGAGATAGAAACATGAAACCAGTGGTATGTTTATTAAAAAAATCGTAAGAATCTTATACGTAATTCACAAAATTTAGTTAAAAATAGCACCGATAGATTGCGCTGAGTGCGTTAAGGATATTTTTAAAGAGAATTCAGAAACATAGAAAGACTAGTCGTCGAAGATTTCGTCATTGGAATCTGGCCGCTATTAGCGTATAGTGAAAATAATTCCGAAAGTGGTGTATACCGTGGATGAATGTGTGTTTATTGTGTTGGAGTACCACCGATTAAATAAGAGTCCTACTGCCACAAGGAGAAGTTTTCAAACGTGATTTCAAGTCGCAAAAGGCCCAGATGGAGAAACAATTCGTGATCTTTTCAAAAAAATTCAACAGACAGGCAACGTGGCCGATGCGAATTATTTTCACTATATGAAAATAGCGGTCAGATTTCAATTGCGAAATCTTCGACGGCTAGTCTTTCTATCCTTCTGATCTTTCTTTAGAAGGATTCTTAACGCTCTCAGCGCCATCTATCTATGCTATTTTTAACTAAATTTTGAGGTTTACGTATAAGGTTCTTACGATTTTTTAATAAACATACCACTGGTTTCATGTTTCTATCTATCACCGTTTCCGGGTTATTGATTTTTAAAGTTAGGGCTCCTTTGTGAAACACCCTGTATGTACTTCTGTGTGTATAATTGTGTTTTAAATTAACTTTTCTAATGCATTTGAGCCTGACTTACCACGTGTGAATTACGCGCAAATCTTCAGAAAAAGTTTCCGCCATTATCAAATATATAATATATATGTAGCATTTTGACGAGGTTGAGATATTACGATGAATAATATTCGATAAAAAGATGGTAGTCCTTCAACGATATAGCAAGTTGCAGTCGATATTAGCGAGTATGGCGAAGTAGAAGGCAATGAAATGAGTCCACCAAAGTTTTCCAATAAATCCAGCCAATCTCCAGACAAATAATTTTATTAGAAGACGAACAACACAGAAACAATTCCCAAAGGTCTAAAACTTATAGCCCTCGGGCTAACGTTGCTTCACTTCATTGAATTAAGATGTTACTGGGCCAGTTGAATATTCTACGGACATAAAAACACCCGACACATATTTGTTTAGACTTCCAAAAACGTCAAAAATCTCTCGCTCCGACGGCTGCGAGCTGGTTTTGTTCTCTCCGCGGAGACATACACAGAATTACGTCACGAGCACCCAAACAAATGAGTGATAAGCTAGCTCCAGCCCAGCGAATGAGGCGCTAAGGAGAAGCTAAGACAGTAAGGAATTCCGAATCTGGTCGCTGATAAATTTTGAAGTTAAAATCCCAAGCGCGCGAAAAAATCAGAGCAATAATAATAATGATAATAAAAAGAAAATGGCTTTTAAAAAACATTCGAAATGAGAACGCGTATCAGAATTTTATAGATTGGGGAACTGATAAAAGCTACGAATGATCTTAAAATTTTAGATTAAGATTTGGAATAAAATAATTATTAATATACGGATATTTACTTTTAAAAGGACTTTAAATAGGAATAGATATTATTAAGAATTAAGGAAATACTGACTATGACAGAAGTTAATTTTAAAATATTAATGCGAATAAAATGGAAGGATACGAAGGAAATAAATTTTTATATAACATAAATACATATTAATAAAAAAAATTCATTAGTCTTTTTCCGTTGGTAGCGTCTCTGGCGGAAAATTGCATAACTAAAATTTTAAAATGGCTTTTTTTTTTTACATTTTTTTTCACGTGGCAATCTTATTCTAAGTTAAATTTAGGTAGTGTAATTTAAACTCACCTTTCTTTAACTCCGATAATGCTTCCTAGCGATAAATATATATATTCTAAACTTAAATTAAAGTGATTTTTTATGTTTCACAGTATATCGGCAGTATTCAAGATAAAAATAAATAGTACTGATTCAATTCAATTTTCTTTTGCGTTTGCTGTGACCACTAGCGGGAAATACGCTAACTACATTTTAATAAATTTGTTTGTTTTGTTAAGTATTATCGTATGAAATTTACTGTGATTACTCTGAAATGAAACTCATTTTATAATGCAAACAAAATTTTAAATTTTGAAAATGGAAATGAATAAAATTTATCTATTTTTAACTGATACTATAATATACACTAAATTGTGTTACATAAAACAAACAATCACAAATTATATGCAATTAATCTATCTGCATGGCCTGTACATCCATAAACAACTTAAATTTTTTAAGATGCTCTTAATCCAAGAGATGCTATTAGGTAGCTTTCATTACAAAAAGTTACCTATTGCAGCCGTTCGGAGGAAAGCAATTCCAAAAAAATTTGGTATATTTTCACCTATCATGACCCCCAGAATCCAAAACCACTCTCCGTTCAAATGTTGATTTATATATATATATATATATATATATATATAATAATAAACACCAATGGAAAATCACTTGCAGAACCATTATCACAAATGCCAACCAAAAACTTTAAACCACTTAAATTCAATACTAGAAAAACAAAACTAAACAAACTACACTTACACAGAACCAGAAAACGCAACTAACTACTTAAACTCAAAACAAAAGAACACTACAAATTGCAGCAAAAATTAAAAATGCCAATAAACAACAAAGAAAAGCTAAAACAACCTGTGTCAGGTGGCATGGCTTGAGACATGCACTGCTGGGTTAAACTAGTTTTACGCATGCAACACTCCCCCATACCTGACAAGTACAGACTGAAAATGAATGAAACAGACATAACAAAAGGAAGCAAACTAAAGCCAGACTACACCAACAAATTCTCGATTTACATCACAGTAAACAACCCACTACACCGACAAACTATAACTAGACAACAACATCAATTTCTCAACTTACATCATGGCAAACATCCCACTACACCGAAATACTAAAGCCCGACTACTCCATCAAGTTCTCAACTTACATCACAGTCAACAACCCACTACACCGACAAACTATAACCAAACTACACCAACAAATTCTCAACTTACAGCACGGCAAACATCCCACTACACCGACAAACTATAGCTAGACTACACCATCAAGTTCTCAACTTACACCACAGCTACCATCTCACTACACCGACAAACCATAGCCAGACTACACCAACAAGTTTTCAACTTACATCACGGTAAATAACCCTCTACACCGACAAACTAAAACCAGACTTCACTATCAAATTCTCAACTTACAACACGGTATATGTATATATATATGACATATATGTCATGCTGTAACTACCTTATTTATGAAAGATTTGGATGTGGCTGAGTATGTGTGTAGGACATACCAAAGTCTCAACCGAGTTCGTTGGCTAGCTTCATCCGCAATCTTGTTTCAAAATGGCGGCCAGTTAAAAAGTTTTAATTTTTTTTTAAATCAAGAAGTTGTGCAAAAATATATAAATTGAAAAAAAAAATTTCTGTTATGTGTTAGAACGTCATACAAGAATTTTGGAACATTTTTTGTTTTGGCTATGTCTTAAAAATGGCTGAGATATGGCAGTTTGAAATTCTACTGTGGCTGAGATTTTGAAACAATCTGATATTTGTTATGCTGTAATTCTCGTATTTATAAACCGATATGAATGTGACTGATCATGTGTACAGAACATACCAAGGTATCGACCGAGTTCGTTGACAAGCTTCATGCACCATCTTGTTTCAAAATGGCGGCAAGTCAATTTTTTAAAAAATTTATTAAAAATGAAAAAAGATGTATAAAATCTATAAATTTGAAAGGGTGTTTCCATTAAGTACTAGATCGTAATACAAGGATTCCGGATTTTTTTTTTTCATCTTAAAAAATGGCAGAGATATGACAGTTTGAAATTCTATGGTGGCTGACATTTTGAAACAATCTGATTTTTGTTATGCTGTAATTCTCATGCTGAAATTCGCATTCAAATTCGGTACTGACACAAACCGGGTTTGAATTTTCTATAATCGAGTTCCAAGCAATTTTTCTTCGGCTGTAAAATGAGTTGCATTTTTAAAAAAAACATGAACTATAAAAAGCTACCCTTTCTTCCCAGTGCAGGCCGGAAGGACTTTTTTGTTGAAGGACTTTGTTGTTTCCACTAATGGAAGGAAAGAAAAATTCAACGAGCAGGTCTGTTGAAAATCTGGATTTGAGGGCACGAGGGTTGCAGATGGCAGACACACGTAGTATAATAATATTTTTAGAGAAAAAAAGCGTTTAGAGTTAGAGGAAAAAGGGCGAAAATGACACATTTTTTCAAACGACTGAAGTTTCACCAACTTTTCACCAAGTTAACTAAATATAGGTTCATGTTCTCCCGAATTCAACATGCTTTCTGAAAAAAAAAATATTTTGTTTATTTCAAATGACTTTGACAAGCTATGAACCAGATACGCAGGGTGGTGCATGCACAGCATACCCAGCTGAAACAGAAAATATCTCTGTAGCTATACCTTTTTAAAAATTATTGTATAATAAAAATATTTTTAATAGTAAAAAGTACTGATAAAACGTGTATAAATTCAATTTTTTGTTACTTTATTCTTTCTATCCCAAAAATAAATAAATAAATAAATAAAAATCCTGAAGTTGGCCTAGTTTTGAGGCCGATGAACGATAAACTCCCCTTAATTTGCAAAACTATATTACTGTACGAGAGAGGGAAAAACACGTACTTGCATATACACAAAAATGTATGTATATATATATATATATATATATATATGTGTGTGTGTGTGTGTGTGTGTGTGTGTGTAGATATATTTATATATCAAATAGAGTTTACAGATCTTCATAAAATGATAGAAAGAACAATAAATTACTAAAAATATTATTTTTTAATCACTTTTTATGTAATTTTTTTAAATACCATAAATCACAAAACATAATATTGTAAATTTCGTAACTTAAAAATATAAAACTAATAATATTATTTATTTTAATAAAACGCAATATTTAATTCTAAGACGACTTAAAACTTACTTTAAAGAATGATATTACTAATTTCCATAGCTATTATTTATAAAATACTGGCATATTTGTTAAAACAAGTTAAGAGATAAGGAAGAACATAACAAATAAAAATTTCGATTCTATATATTTACTTTGTTCTTTGAAATAAAAAGCATCCAATACTTCTTACTGAATAAGTAACAATATGAGATTATTTATGTGTAAAAACACACTAGAATTATTTTTTAGCATTTTTCGCGAACACAAATAATTAATAATTGTACTTTCTCCTGTAGAGAGAAGATGTCTGTTATATATTTACTTTTCTGAAGTGTTTCGATCGTATTCTTAATCAATTTAAAGCCAACATTATTTAAGCTAATCATATAAATGTTTTAAAGCTCTAATAAAATAAATTTCTATTCGAATTTTAATGGAATTTCGTTCGAAATTCGAGAAACCAATTACAAAATTGCTGTTTTTGCTTAATAAGATTAAAAATGCAGTGTCAAGAAAAAAAATATGTATAATGAGCATTTGAGTTAATTGCTTTTTCTTGGTTATTAGCAGGTTTTGTAATTACTGAAATAAAATAATCTAACTAGATCGTTTTAACAATAAGCGATGAGAACTATAACTGATAAGAGATAAGATGTGTGTTAATTTAGAAACCAGTAATTTATACTTTAATTACTTACATTAATGGAAATTTTTTATAAGAAATATTTAATTTTTTAGAAAAAGAGGATAACTGTTAAAATCTACTGTACTTACAGAATTCATTTACCCCATCCCTTTCAAAAATGTTATATGTGAGAAATTTCTCCTTTTTTCACTGCTGAAATATTGAATTTTTTTCAAATTTCTTTTTTTTTAGTTTATCTATTATAATCTTTATACACACTTTATTGCATGATAGATATAAACGCAGAAAGAAAAAGAAAAAAAAAGAAACTTCCAAATTTCTCTGAAAAGGTAGTGGCATTTTTGCTTCTCACAAACTACACTGTAGAAAACGCAAATGTTTCTTAATCTACGAAAATATAATATGATCATAAACGAAAATATACAATAATATCTTCTCAATTACCCATGATTCCGAAAACAGTTCTTTATCTTTAGAAACCTCAGAAACTAATTTTATTTTTTAGATTAAAAAAAGCATTCATAAAAACAAGGTTTTTTTCGCTGCCACTGATGTTTGGAATCGTTGCCCAGTAGTTTTTATGGTATTTACGTATTAATACCACCGCAGCAGAAGTTGCGCTAGTGCGCCAATAAAGAGCAATCTTGTTGTTCGCACGCGCACGCAGTTATCTTTTGGATTCCTTGTTGAATTGTTGTTTGCTGATTTTTGACGCCATTTTTTAATGCTACGAAAGATTGGCGGCACTTAAAAACAATCTAATCTGTAGCTGCGGTTGCGTTAATACGTAAGTACTGTTTTTATAGTGCATGAATCTGTTTTCTACAACCGGAATATGGATTTTTAGGATTCTATGAATTCTCAATTAAGATTAAAATTGCGTAATTAAATGTAACAAAAATAACAAAATAATATTCATTTGAATGTTAATGTTAATGCTATTAATATATCGTGTCTGTCTGTAAAACATGTTTGTTGAACATGAAAATGTTTACTTGCGAATTGGTAGTATCCGAAAAACCTGCATTCCTGGCAAAAAAAGACAGATTCATACACTATAAAAACTACTCGAAATGTTTCTGAAATGTCAGTGGCAGCAAAAGTAATCATACTTTTATAAATACTTCTTTAAATTGCTAAAGTATAATTGTTTCTGTGGTTTCTAAAGTTAAAGAACGCTTCTCGGAATCATGGGTAATTCGGAAGAGGTTATTTTATATTTCCGTTCTCGGTTATATCTTCCTCTTTAAAAAAAGTGTGTTTTTTAGAGTGAACTTAATCAAGTATGAATGAAGAGTATGCTATACGTATAACGACAATGAACATTTGTTCTATTGTTTACTCGATACTCCGCGTCCAAGGTTCAATTCATCAGCATTCTTTCGCAGTAAAATCCCACAGCGAATTTTGAAACTGCCAGTTAAATTTAACTTTCATCTCACTCTTTCGCGTAACATAAACAACCAGAATTTATTCTTGTTAAGGTATGTTTTAGGAAAAAAGCACAGTGTTATTATATCGCTCTACGGATTTTTCGCGCTAAAACTGGAGTTTAAGCAGACACACTGAAATCTTAAATTGAAGTAGAAATAATATCCACCTTCATCAGAAAATCTAAGGGGATAATGTTCATAAAGTAGATGAACTAATAAAGTTTCTCCTTCGTACAGCAGTGTGTATAGTGTCTTTAAACATAACAAAGTAGTGACATTCGGACAATAAAATGTTATTGGTCGAAACGATATTTAACAAAAACTTGGAGAATTTGATATTATCATGGATGTGGTGATCCTGAAATTATTACCAAGCGAATATTTGTTGACTTCTATCATTCGTTTAATCGAACTCATCCAAGTACGTATTTCAAAATTTTAGAATGTTGGTTGTAACAATTTACACAAATTTCCAATCTGATTTTTTGTGCTGTGCTTATCTTGCCACTCAATTATGTATAAATACGCTAAAGTTCTGTGAAGCGTGATATCTTATTTGTTAAATAACTTTAGTTCTAATGGACGACCTTCTATGTGGTTTCCTGTAAAAACATCACAGGTGTGCCAGAACTATAGAATAAACAGTTTCATTCAAATCTGTTCTGTATTTTTTCAGAAAACGGTTGTTATACATGTATTCATGCCCAGGACTTGACAAATGCGGTCACCAGGTCGCCACTGGCGACTGGACTTATCTGATGACCAACTTGTTTAATATGGGCATTTTTTGATACAAATATTCACCAAAGAAATGAGCAAAAGTGGCATATTTTCTCTCTCCTTCCTCTATTCGTTAGCGGCAAACAGTGAACTTCCTCATCTCTCGTACTTTTAATGTAAGAACAAAGTTTAAAATGGATTTTCCCTCTCATGCACAGAAAACGCCATTCTTTGCCCCCCTAACCAGCTAGCATGTCACATGATTACAATATGGTGGGAGGAGGGGGTTCAATCAAACACTATGAAATAGTTTCAATCCAGCATCTGTGGCATCTAAAATTGTATACAATGCTAAAAAATGCTCAAATTTCTTTGAAAATGCTCAAATTTCTTCTAATATCAGATTTTTGTGTTCAGAATTAAAGCTGATTACTCTGTCAAATTAATTTTAACGAATAATAACGTATAAATGATTATAAGTAATTCACTTGAAGTAAATCTAACTAATAATTCTAAACTATGCTTATTGTTCTTTCTCAATTAATACATAATAAGCTTTTGTGATTTTGAAAATCAATGGTGGGGGAGAGAGATTTGGGTTAACTTATTTTAATGGCGACTAAAATTTTTTGGTGGATACCAGATTTTAAGAAATTTGTAAAGCCCTGTTCATGTCCAAATACATGAAGAGTTATCTCAGAAGCTACTGCATTTAAATCTCTAAAAAGCAGCAGGAAAAGCTATGTAAAATATACAAATACAGATTAAAAATTATATATATATCATCCCACAAATAAGTTGAAGTCGTCTTATAACTTTTATAACTTACAAAATTACCAAATAGTATACCTATTAATGTAATAGGTTTCTGAAATATTCACTAATATATAATGCAAACTTAAAAGCTATTTTGCTATTTTATTATGTAATGGTCTGAAATTACAATGTGAAAAATCCGATAAAACGACAAAAACTGAAACACACAAACAAAAGAACCAAGTTTGTAATTTCAAATTGAACATGCAAATCAAGATTAAAATAATGTACAAAATGAAAAGAAATAACTAAAAATGTTACGTCAATTTGGCAAATTTCGATTCATTTCCCAAATATTTAAATTTCAATATATTTTGTGATTACACCCCTGTTAATCTAAACAATGTTTATTGAACAAACAATACTTATTTAAATGTTTTTCCTGTATATTAAAAAAAAATTCTTATTGAAAATATAGCTTGTACATTTTCTCTATATAATACGAAAATAATACTATTCGTTACATGTATTTGGCCAATCGTTTTAAAAGCCTTTTTGCAATAAAAACCCATATGTGTAAATGCCATTTAAACGTAAAAAAAATCCTTTGGTCGTATAGAACCCAATTATTTAAACCAGATAATTGCGAACTGAATACAAGCTCCAATTTCTGTATAACTTGATCGATGTCTATACCAACAATTTTTTGACAGGAAGTCTAAGGTAGTTCAATTTCTAATTCAGCCCATTCATTATTTTGTGGCATTTATTATCCTGTTCTGATCGTATAAAACTATTTTTTCTAACTTTTTATACATTCTGGCCCTTCATAACAAAATGTACTCAAATATCAAATATAAAGCGTGTAAATAAAAATGGCTAACATTGTCCACGTAGAAATATCTTGAAAGTCGACAGTAAATTAATTTAAATTGGTGTTAGAAATCAGTAGATAATACAAAGTTCAGTGAAACATAATTCAACGTAAACAGCAAGGGTGAAATTGTCTTGATACTGTGGTGTTTGTGCTATTGATTTCTAAGTAGAAATCCAAGATATAACAGACCAATTGAGTTGCAAAAAACTATGAATTAAAAAAATAATAATAAAAAAAGATTTATTAAACCCATAATAACTGGCTACATGGAGTAGAATTCTCCAGGAATTCCACATATGTAAGGCATCCTCAGTTTAAAGAGGAAGATGTAAAACACATGCATACCACTTAAATACTGTAGAAACGGCTCATAAGAGACACTGTTTGCAACTCCCATTTTAGGTAAATTTCGAAGGAAAAACTACATATTGCATTCTCCCCTAAGTTCGAATTTCTGAAAACTTATTGTAGATCTACGCCGATCACGACTCCCGGAACCCAAAACCACTCCCAGTTCAAAACTTTATCAATCTATCAATAAATCTATCTATCTATATCACTTTTTTATGGGCACGATAACTTCAATAATAATTCACAAATCTCTTCCAAATTGATACATAAAATCAAGGGACATAAAATCTCGGTCAAGTTCGTTAATGGAAAAAATCAATCCAGGGGGCCGGGGATGGGGGCTTTTTGTAAAAACAGAAAAAAATACCCATTAATTCTTAATTATAATACGTATCGAATTTTTAAAGTCATTATTACTTCTAGGAAAAGGGCTGAAAATTTATGTATGATATCAATAAAAATATAATTGATATAATTAAAAATGGCCTAAAAGGGGGGGGGGGAAGAGGTGTTTAAGAAGAAAAAAATTCATAACTTCGAAAACTGACAAGATATCAAATCCGCTTAAATTTATTATAAATCCTCTTAATATTATCTACAACTTTTAAAATGACACGTTTTTTATAGTACCAACCCTTATAGCAAAAATAAATCAAAACAAAAAATCCCTGCGGGCTCCGCCTACAAAAGCAGGTTGATTTCGAAGTGGGTAGTCCGAATTGCCGAATCATGGCAAAAAGGTAATTTCTTCTGCAATTCCCATCGAGCAGGCGCCCCACGGTCTGCGTCTTCGATATCTACTTGTGCCTTTGTCTGATAATTTTTATTCTTCATCTTCAGTACCTATTGATTCAAATCACAAAAATAATAATTTTTTTTTTCTGAAACAGAGTGTGAGTCAAAATGATGGAGTTATTTTGAATTACAATAATTTTATCGTAAACAATGAACTGGAGAAATGCAATAATCAGAATACAGAAGTTAAGCTCAAAGTTTTGTTTGCGTATTATATTTGCTCTATATGACTCTCAGTCCTCACAAACACACATCATCTATTAAGTGGTCCATTTAATGCCAGACATTGTGATTGCATTGTAAATGTATTATTTTGTCTGTTTTAATAGGCATAGGCCTTATTTCCTTACAACAGTAAACGAGCTGGAAATGCGCATAGGGAAATCCTTGTCTATAGGAGTAGTGTCTATACGATAGTGTCTACAACATTACCTGGCCAAAAATGGAGTACCAGAAGGATAATTTCTATGTGACTTTAAAGAGACATAATAGAACATTTAGGAAGTGTGCAAGCAAAGCTTTCATTTATTGTGTTTAAGGCGTGTCTTTCGATCATTGTTTAAAGCGAAGTTATCGCCATATATAATCAGATTAATCCTTTTGACTCATCTTGTGAATTGAAACAGTTTGCCTCTAGAAAAATTGATCTATATGTCCTCTTTTTCATTCAGAAATATTATCCCACATTTTTCTTTTCAGCATAATGTCTAAAATGTTGCAATATTAAACATTCAAATTCAAGTCATAAATTAAAACAATGGAATGAAAAAAAATCACTTGTTATATTCTTCAATCAAGTTTTACGCATCGCAAATCCCATTTCTGCTTACAACTGCACGTATTGTAAGATAATATTTATCATTATCATTATATTATCATTAATATATTATTGATTAGACGGGATATTATGATTAATATATTATTAGATAATAACATATAATACACATATTTTAAACAACATATTGTACATCAAAAGAACTTACAGGATTTTGCTACGTACAATTCACTGTTATAAACGTCCAAGAATAATTTGGCTAAATAAACATGAAAACATCCACAACGTGAAAATGTTTGTTTCGGATTTCTGTATTCAAAATAGACACCTGAATTTAATTTCCTGAGTAAATTAATTATTTTATTTTCTTCATTATTTTATTGTCAGAATTTTTGAAGCGTTTCAAAATTTAAGTGATTTCTTAAAGTTATATTCTTTGTGCAAAATCTGCATTTTAGATTTTTATAATGTAGAACAAATCATTTATCTGTCAAATTCATCTGTGGAAGTACAGCACCATTGACACATTCTTTCTTTCATGTTTACTTTTGAATTAACAAGCTTGACAGAAATATTCAGATGATCAAAGGCATGAAACAATATTTCATTAAAATCTTAAAATTGATATTTGTTATAATAACGGTAATTAAAAAAAGGAAATACCTTTCAGATTCCATTTATATATTTTATTTAATGTATTTTACACTTGTTATTATTTTTACTTATATTTTAACAAGTATTTCATTCATACAAAATAAGCTATTAATGTTTCTACAGTATTTGAACTTTCATAAAAATAAAAGTATTAAGAAAATCACAAAATGGTTTTGAATTAAGCTTCATGAGAAAGAACTGTATGAGATAGTCATTTAAAATTTTCGAAATCAACATGTGAAACACGGATACAGAATTTTACATGTAAGTAAAAGTTTCTCCTATAGATTTATGTACTGTTCACAACGTTGCCTTCGATATAAAGAGTAGGAAGAATTTACTTGGACTACTTCGTAAATGAATATTTTGTGAAATATAAATTGTAATGTAGTACCAACCGTATAGCAAACATGGTTGGCAGAGACGTCAATTTGATATCACTGCAAGTGTGAACTGAATATTCGCAGCAAACTAATACTATAATATGATAAACTAGGGGGCTCAGCCCTCTACTCGCGAACGCTCAACCCCCCGTGAATTGCGAAGCAAGTCACATTGAGACCGCTACGCGGTCCCATTTTTATTTTTGTAATAAGTCTAGCCGGAATAAGTACTACCATAAATCATTTGAACATATGAAATTGACAATTTTTTTAATGTAAAAAAGTAATTGAAAACTCCGTTGAAAACACAACTAAAAATGCATTTAGTTGTGCTACTAATGGGCATATAAATCATTTAAATACTATGAAAAAGGGTTCTTGGAAGCATAATTAGTTTAAAACTTATTGCACCTATAATATTGTACAGCCCAGCTTAAATTCATTAAAAAAACACTAAGTGGTAGGAAGATAGTTTATCATCGATGATTGTTTAAATTTCGTTCGACATTTTGCTGTTCTAATTGATTATCGACTTCTGTAAAAGAAATTATTTTTACTTCATTAAGTCAGCAACAGATGGCAGCAGGGGCAACGTAAGACTCCTATAATAGGAGTTCTAGGGCAACCTAGATAGTTGATTTTTCGTGTGGGTGAAACTCGTAAATAAATTCTCAATAAGAGTTGAGAATTCATTTGAAATTAACAATATTACTCATAATTAAAATGAGGAATCATCTCAGACGCTTTGGATTACGTACATGTTGTTTTATTTTTAATAACTGCTAGCTTGAGTTTCACTGTTCTGACACTGACCGCCATATTGGAGGCGGAGCTGATCTATCTAACACATCATTTGTCTGAGCTCTGTAAACTACGGTTGTTACCAACGATAAGCTTAGAAATTCAGCCCTAATTAGGTTTTTTACTTTTTATGTTTTATTAATTAAAATAACTTTAGAAAAATATCATAGTATTATAATTAATTTTTTTAAGTAATCAACGATAAATGCAGAAGTTAAAATGTCAAAACTAGGGGGCTCCTGCTCAGCAACTTGTCTGGCGACTAGATTTTATCCTAACCCGGCACAAACGTAATGAATCTGACTTTTTTTTTTCTGCAGATTTTATCAAAACATTATTGGGTCGGATTCGTGTAAAACATTCATACCTAACTCGATGCAAGTTTCTAATTCGAATCTACCTTACATCCAAAAAGGAAGAGAAAAAAACAGGCGACACGGGTTCGGCCGGGTTCTGGTAAAATTTCGACTCTCGATTCATCCGAATCCTGCCGATCAAAAAAACCACCGGAATAATAAGGTCCGATCGTTTTATAGTAAAATTTGGTCACTCTACCTAATGCAGAATCGTCATACATTGACAAATTCTTTACACTGTGACTTCACAAAGTTGACACAGAGTGGCGTCACAAAAGGGATTATAAACTTACATAACGATTTCACATCTACGTCACGCTACGTTACATTGAGGGTCACAAATTCACAATATGATATCACAATGATGTTGCTATTATATCACAATTCCATACTGACGGTTTAATGGCAGATTCCTAGTAAAGTGTCATACGTTTACGGATATATTTCTGACTTCATCTGATGTATCATGTTTGGATATCTCGCGCATTTCCCTTGGCCATGAAGATCATTAGTCCTTTCAGCCTTAGTAGGTATTCGGTGCATTGTTAAATGAAAGATCAGGTTTTAACTCAGTCGCTTCTGAAATTCATTACTCGAGTGAAATCTGGAAGCAGCTCTGCATTTGGTTTGATAGACGTAACATGCACACCTACATATGGAAAGCACTAATTTACACATGGACCGTTTACACAGTAACGAAAACCAGCATCATCAAATATTTGTAAAAAAGATAAAATTTGTGCTTTCACTATCTTGTAATCATGTTCGCTCTCATGTTTATCTATAAAGCTACGTATAATAAACCGCTTTGTTTTCCTATCCGACTTATATACACCCTGAATAATATCTCATATCTCTGGGGCGTTACGCCATTGTGACATAAGTCAGTTTTACAAAATGAGCTGTTATTGACACCTCAGCGTAACAATTTTCATAGAAATATTTCAGTAGTGAGAAAATGTTTATCTTTTTTATGAGACTGAAAAAGCGTTCGTCTATTAAAGCCCACCAAAAAATTTAAAATTGAACACGTTTTACTAGTGGCATTAAATGAATCCCCTTTATTTTTCACTTATTAATTTAAATAATATAACATCGGGTAAATCGAATAATCTACGAAAGACTGCTTCTATCCAAGTTATTTTTAATATAATAGGGATACTTGTAAAAATTCAAATTTCTCTTGTGAATGTTTATGGTTAAAGAGAACAAACTAACTATTTTATTTCGGTAAGATTTTTCATATTATAGATATCATGCCAGCATTTTGTTTTGCTGTATTAACTACATTAGTATAAATGCCCGTCCTAGGACGGTGAGTAAAAATTGTGGTTTTCACTTTAAATTTAAAATAATTGATAAATATACTCATATACTATTCATAGGCAATAAGGAAATATGTATATTGGAGGAGGGTATCGTCTAAGATGCTTTTGATGTTCACGTTGAAACTCACTAAGGATTTTAAATGCTTCTGTAACAGGATTAAGTCTCATACTTTCATCTAATTTACGTAAAATATGCAGTAAAAATTCTTCATTGTGGTCGTTATTAAGTACAGTTTGTGCTGTAGCTTTCATTTTGGTACTTTTCAGTTATACCAACACCATGCCAAAATGTATGCTAATGCGCCATTTATTTCAACTCTGACCGAGCAAAGATTTTCTACTGAAAACCATGCCAAACATTGGATTTGTTATTTATTGAATGTAATTTTTTTTTACGTACTTTATCATTATACAAACACCATTGTCACCAAGCGTAATAGTTGTCACAAAATGAAATTCACGTGTATCAAAACATTTGAAAAAAAAATATTGAAACGAAAGTGAGCATTTAAAAAATATAACGTTTGAAAATTACAGACTTCTACGCATTATTTTATTAATTCAACACAAATATATACTTAAAATAAGAAAACAAATAATAGCTAAACAATAAAGTAATGAAATAAAACTCTTATTAAACTGCTGGCATGAAATTGCAACCGTATTTTAGCATCACAGAAAACATTTTAGTTTTTAAATTAAGACGTCGCCATATGAACTCTATGAGATAAGACTGGAAATGATGACGAACAATCCCTAGATGTCTTTTATTGCGCCATTTTACAATGTCCTATAATCTCTCAACATTTTCAGTATGACATCGAGTGTTAGGGTCAACAAAATTATATTTGTGATTTACTGTGAAAGGATCTTACACTGCATCTCGCAGTTCATCTGCTTTATATCCTCTCCAGCAATCTGTGTGGATAATAATTCCATCAACTGCATTGTTTTCTATTGTCGCCATTAAAGTTTAACTGTTATGTTAACGGTTAAAGGTCAACTACATTGTTTTTATTGCCGCTATTAAAGTTTAAGCGTACGATCAGGAATAGGACTAAGGAAACTTCCCTGTCTTTCACGATATATACCACCTACTACCCATTGAGGAGGAATAACACGTCCTACATTGCTTTTTCTTCTGGTAAATATACTTTCATCTACCTCTATAAATTTATTATGCCCACAGATTTTTCCGATTGTCGTGAACACAAATCATTGGTGCAAACTTCTCTCAAATAGCTACTCCAGTCCACTGTTGTGTTGTGGTTCATTTCAAATTGCATCTCACAAAATTCAATCGATGTCAACTCTTGGCATCATAAATATATAAATATCAAAGCATTAAGAAAAGACAACCACGATGCTTCAAACCGTGTGTTCTTTCGTATTCCTATGCTTTCTCAACATGATCATAAGCTACATCTCCATTGCGGATGAAATTCAGAACCCATCCATAATTTCATTTCATGGTTTTTGGAACAAAATCTTTTTTTAAACTGAATTCCAAATTCCTGAAATAACTTTATCGCAGCTTTCTCATTATCTGGTAATTGCCAAATAGTAAAATCCATCTCAGCGTCAGTAGTAAAAGTCAGAAGAAAATATTTTTGATTCGAAAAATAGCAAATTTAAATGTTTTGAAAGGTTATGGTTAAATAATAACAATAAAAATGTGATTCACGTTCCATAACAATGTTTAGCACGGTTTACAATGAAAATCCTTCTCATTGTCCGGGTTGAAGTAAATTGGCGCATTAGTAAACATTTTGGCTTGCTGTTTGTATAACGGAAAGGTACCCAATAATATTGCGATGTCACAGTAAATATGAATTTTTATTCACTTATAAAATGTGCAGAGACTTTGAAATTAAAAAATGTACCTCCAAAAAGCCATGTGTCTCAGTATTTTTCATTATTTATTTTTTTTCTCTACAAAAATTGAAGTACTAATTCACTGTTGTAATATGGATGTGTTCGTACCGAGATCAACACTTTATGTTTTATTATATTTAGATTCACACTTTTATTGTGTGTAGTTTAATTAAGCATACATAAGCTCATAATAATGCTTTAAAAACGATTTGTACTTAAATGATTTGCGCTGAAGTAACAAATAAGCCTGTTATTTAAAAACATTATCTAAGAACCATTTTAGCTACGACAACGCCGAATACAGTTTTTGTTTGTAAGATATGAATACAGCACCTCATACATCACTTGTGAGTATTATCACTGTGGTGTGTGAGTTTTTAAATGAAGAAGTCTCCGCATGTAAAGAGAAATTCTCTGTTTCGAGACTCGACAAAAATTTCGAGAAATTTTTCATTTCATTTAAATGTTGCATCAGTACAAAAATATTGATTTTCTAAAATATTTTATCATGTTGCTATACCATAATATCGCGTACATAATTTGAAATGTAATTAGTCTAACTGAAAAGTATTTATCACAATATAAAACAAATGCATAAACAATTTGTTTCTTGTTTTCTAAAAACACATATTCACAACACTGTGTCAAACAAAACTGTTTAAACTGATTCAAATTACAATTTGATTTATATCTTTCAAGAAAAATAATTATTTCTGTAAATAACGATGCACTTTGTGAGTTAAAAGCCATTAGCAATTCCTTGACATATTTCAATACGGTGGTATTTTAATAAGCATTTTATTTGAAAGCACATTTTCATAATCAGAATAGAATAATAGCGAATGAGTTTAACATATTAATAGATTTCATGTATGTAACAAATTATAAATTGAATACATTTAACGTACTTTGTTTATCTATACTTTAAAATGAGCATAGAGGAAAAATACTGTATCATATGCAAGTGAATTGTTTGGCTGGAGAGGCGTTGCGTCGTTTGTTGATATATTGCATTACAAATGATGTATGATACAAGAAAGTAATAAATATTGGATAAATGTACGATGATGAATGCAGTAAATAAGTTATAGTTAAAAATATATATTTTTTTATAAATTTCTATATATAATACAATCTGACATGCAGATAAGAAATACCGATAATAGTTTAAAGTTAAAGACGATGCATGTATAATTTCACAAAATATCCAATTATTATTACTAAATATATTTACATGCATAAGTAATAAATATCATTAAGTAATACGCTTATAATGTTGCGCTGTACTGAAAATTGCTTTCATAATGGTTTCACTGTCTATGAAGTACAATTCGTCCATATGGTTTATTCAAATATTGGTATCAAACATTTCATAATATATCTAGATAAGACTTCTTTTAATGTAAATTTTAGAATTTCTATGTACATAATAAATCAGATCTGAGATGCACGATGTCTTTTTTTGTTGTTGTTCTTGTACACAGCTTTATTTTCATAGAACATAAGAACACATTTTTTCCCTCTGTAATTTGGAAAATTAAGACATACTTATTATCACTGGTAAGGGTTCTTCTTCAAATTGCGAAATTGTACATTTGACCTTTTTACATTTTTTCCGCTTCCTCAATTACATAAAAATTATCCGAAATAGGAACATCATTTGTAGATAACAAACATTAAATTTTGTCAAAATCATGAAATCTAGTCCACCAAAGAGATGAGAAGTGAATATTGATAGTAACAATCCTTGAGATGCACAATCCACAGATTTTACTCCAATTTGTACGGGATTCCAATTAGTTTTGCGTGCAATTATCTAAATTTCAGGTACTCCATTGGCAACATTCATAAAAGCTGTACTCTCATCTAATGCTGGTTGTTTAAATGTTCTATTAAGTATGTTATGGTGTTATGCAGTTCCAGACATGAGAGTGCCGAAACGAAATATTTCAAGTTGTTTGTTTATTTTACCTCTCATAACTGAACGTTGCAAAACTCTGTCAGTATCATGAATTTCCACTAGTGTCTTTGTTTTAGCATCTGCAGTGTTTTCATTGTTACGACAACGAAATCTCAAATTAATAGAAAACAAATCATTTTGCATCTTTAATCCGACCATACGTGTATCCTACAACGAATCATGTAAAAATAATTTAGTACTGCCATAAAAAATAACGTTTCCTTAGACTGGGTTCCCTACAAACATAATGATATGGTATGTTATGATGATTGTTTTTTGGGTGAAAATTATTTGTAATGTTTTCCCTGTGTACCAGTTTTGAAAAAGAAATTTATGAAACTTTCTATTTTATATATTGTACTTTGACAGAAACATTTTAGTCCATTGTAAAAACTAATAGAGAATATTTCAAACATTTTTTGCTACAAATAAACATACATTTTCCCCGTACTTCTCTTATAAAGGAAATAAGAAAAACAAGCACGATCTTTAAAAAAATCATGACAATTTGTATATTATATTTAAATTTTACATAAACTGTCTTTCCAAAATTGCGATCATTCACATTATAAAATTGATAATCTTCTAATTATGTATAATTTTGTTGTACTGTGACTTATCGTTTAACAATTTAAAACAAACTTTTCTGAAAAAGGATCAATTTTCGTAACTGCCATTACTTAAATCGATGCTCATACTGTAATGCACAAAGTAAATTCTTTTCATTCATATTTAAATATATAAAAATGTGTATTGGTACACGTATGCATTTAAAATTATTACGCTAAATTGATGAACGAAAAAGGAGATTTAAATAATTAGAGTGTAATAAAGAGCTAAGGTTACTGAAATGATACAAAATTATGTATAATAGTGTACATGGGCCCAACAAATAGCACAGATTTAATATTAATTTCACACAACTCAAATAAATTTACAGCGATATTTAATTTAAATATTTAACAATTTTAAATGAGTTGCAGAGGACTCAGTTTAAAAATTTCTCGGCAGCACATTTTAAAACTCTGACAGTTTTCATTTTATAGATTTACTGATAACGCTGTTATTTTAGCGGCTACATACCGCTGGGCCTTGAATGTTGTATACATTCATCAATACCAATATTCGAAGTTAAAGATAATACCAGTATTTAAACATTTGATTAATAAAATACAAATACACAAAAATTTAAACACTTGACATAAGACAAAACCACAATTTTTGTCACTGGCTTTATTTTTGTGTCATTTTTGTCAACTCTAATAGTACTATCTTGGATTGTATGAACTTCAATTATCCATTCTAAAGTATATGTTAAAGAATAATAATTATCATAATTACTTCATAAGACTAAATATCTATCGTTTAACGTTATGTTTTGTTTGTACAATTTATGTCTGTTTGAAATTTAAATAGAAGCGATCGCATTTTTTCGCTATGCAGTTAATATGTACAGTATCACGATGGCTAGATAATCGAAACACTCGATGTAATCACAAAAATATTAACTTTTTAAAACATATTACAAAAACACCACCTCACCATCATTCAGTTTTTTTTTCTTTTTTTTTTTTTTTTTTTTTTTTTGTAATGTTACTCTTAAAACACTAACAGAGACTATTTAAATTTCCGTTTTTATCTTAGCGGGAGGACCACGAGATGAAGTATCTCACATTAATTATTATTTAGCCCAACTCAAATGAATTTATTTACTGTATTTAACTTATTTATTTCTTAATTATAAATCACTTGAAGGATGCTGAGTTTAAATATATTTTCTTGGTAATATCCTTTAAAACACTAACCCTTTTTTTTTTTTTTTAATATATATATATATAACATTTTCAGAGATGTCGCTATAATTCTAGTGAAGGGAGTACTGTTTATTAATACTCCATTTTTAAGATATTTTTTACATTAACACTATTATCTTTTAGTTAGTGTTTCTCAGATTGCAATTGAATTTTTTTGCAGAAAAAAATTAAACCTCAGATGTTAGATTAAAATTAAATACTCTCTTCATTCGAATAGTTCCCTTTTCATATTTAAAACAAAACATAAAACAACAACAACAACAACAAATAAAAATTATATCTTTATTTCATCACAAAAATCTTCGATTGTGTAATACAATAATAACTCTTCGGGATATTGTTGCACTAAAAACATTTCAGACTTTCTTTCGATTTTTATTTCGCCACAATTACGAATTCATTAAAAAAAATAAGTTTTCTAATTTCTCAATTTTTTAAACTGATTATAAAATAAAATAAACTATCTTGGATAATAAAATAAAATAAAATAAAATAAAATAAAATAAAATAAAATAAAAATATAAACTGTCCATAAATATATATCTCACAACATTTAAAAACATTATAAATTTACTGTATAACAATATTTAATCGCCATTATTTAAGCAATATGGAAAGATATGTAATTTCAAACCATATAAAATAATACCATATTATATTATCTATAAATATACACATATATATGCATAAAAATATTTTCGTGTAAATATATATACAAATATATGTGAATATAATACCATAGAATGTTGATATGAAATATTAACATTAGATAAAATTCCTAGATTTATATATGAGATTTTAATTTTATAAAAGTTAATCCGAAAAAGAGTATTATTGTTATAACAATGTAATTCCAACGATTATATTAATTTATACATCCTACTCTAAGTGATACCTAACGTATTTACGACCAATGTGAAAAATTTCATCTATTTCACTTTTCAAATCATAATGCTAAATTCCATTCTAATTAATATTGAATTATTTTATTTATTTCTCATTGCAATAATTGACACTCTAGCAAATTAACGACGATACAATAACCTTAATTAAAGTCCAACATGCCATAATATAACTAGAGATGGTCGAAGAAATGACAAGTTAATTCCATTAATAATAATAATGTGTTGCAATTAATTTTTAATGATTAGTAGTGATTCTCATGATAATACTTTTCTAATTACATTAAACATTAAAATCGCGTGATGTATATTAAGAAAGGAAATTACGATATTAGTACAATAAAATCTGAAACGATTATGATGGAATTTAAACTTTGCCATTAAATTTTGAATTTACTACTAACGGCAATATTTAGGTTATGATCATAATAAATCATTTTAATCATGCCATGCTACATTATCTTCAGAAAATAAACTACATCTCTTTAAAAAATATGAATTAATTAGTCATGGAAATTATAGCAAAAGCATTACGGATGAATACAACAAGAATTTTAAAGAAATATTCTAAAAATAATTTAACCAAAAAGAAATATTTTAAATATTTGAATGTCTTTTAATGTGTAGGTAGTTTCCATAAATCGATTCACAGAGCGTCTTCCTTCTGACTTAATAAATACGATACTAACGTGACAGGTGCTGCTACCATCGACCAAAGTTTGAAACATTACTTGTCCGATATATTCTGCTGTCTGCTACTACACGACTTTCCCCTATAAAGAGCTAATTACATTTTTATAGTAATGATATATGTTTATATAACATATGTACTCTTCGTAAATAGTTGTCATTTTTTTAAAAATCTAACATCATGAAGAGGATAATTTGTCTACTGAGAAGTTGTTAAAATTAAACATAGATGGTGCATTTCCTTAATAGTTGAGCAATAGGTAATTTCTAAACCGTTAGTTTCAATAGTATACTTTCAGTTGCAAACGAGATTTCGATGTTATTTTTCATCATATGAAAACTACAACCACAAAATGCAACATTTTACGATTTTGGGACTAAAAAAGTACCCTCAGAAAAAAGTACATTCCCCATTCCCTTACATGTTCAACTAAACAAAAGATTTTTGACTAGCTGAAACGTACCTAGTTAATTTATTTGAAGTGTTGGCGGGCACTAAAGATGTGTCTTTGTGTTTTTTACCACAAAGTGTTGAAAATTTTAAAATCCAAATTATGAAAACTTCATAAGCTTTCCTAGCAGAAGTTTTTTCTTTTGTTGTTGTTTTACTTTAAAAAAATGAAAAAGGCTTTTTCAAATATTACTTTTGACTCACAGAATTAGCTCTTTATAGGTATTATATTCATGAAAATATTCATGCATAACTCGTCAAATTTGAGTTTTCGGTTTATAATGGTATTATTGTGTCTCTAATTATACACCCAGAAAAAAGTTTTGTTGAATCAACAAAAATTTGGTTGACCCAACAAAACATTTTGTTTAAATATAGGTCAATGCAAATTTTGTTTGAATCAACAAAAAAAATGTTTTTTTTTTGTATCGTCATTTTGTATCGTCAGCAAAAAATGTTTTGTTAATTCAAGTAAAATGGTTCAATTTTACTTGAATTTTGCTAAAACAACCAAAATGTACGCAACAAAACATGTTTTGTAGATTTAGTCAATTCCTTTTTCTGGGTGTAATCACATTAAAAACACAAGAACCTTTAGAAATTACATAAATAAAGAGAAATTAAAAATATAAATCCAACATGTAAATGATGATGATGGTTTTCTTTTCCGCAGTCGAAATTAGGTAAAACACTACATTCATAACCAAAATTGAAGCTGCTCATTTTTTAACACTTTTCAACTATGTTGAAAAGTGTTAAAAGTGTAGTCATCCAATAGTCATGCAATTGATATATGTTAATGAGGTTTACTATTCCATGTTTGGTATTGAAAATCAAGTATGTAGTGTTTATACTTTATTTACAGGGACACTCAAAAGAATTTCGTTACATTACGGTCTATGGGGAAAAATCGTTTGCGGTTTAATTTGATGCAATTGTACTATTTCAAACATAGTATTTAAATTGATATCTATCACTGATGTGAACTACAAGAGGCTTACTATATAATGTGATGTTCATAATATTCGTCGTTCATTTACAGCGATACACAAAGGAATTCGGTTACAGTACGGTTTAAGAAGAATAATTTCTGGAAATGCGTTTCTAATTGTGATACTTCTTTAAAATTAAACTACATTTTCGGCTATTACCTGATGTGCACAAATTTTGTAGATAACATACAGGGTAGCACAAAAAATCTTGAATACATTTCAGTTTACTATCGGAAATCGATGAAGGGAATTTAAAACTGCGTTATGCATGTACTACTATAGCATTCTCTGTAGTATGTATGCAAATCTCTGTATCATATACAGGGATAAATACTTCAGTTACTTTTACGTCTATTGTAGGTAATTGCTGGCATTGGGTTTTCAATCGTGTTATATGTTTTCTAAATTGTTCATTTAGATATCATATTTACCGTTATTAAACAGTGTAGTTTTGTTAAAGTGTTCTGAAAGTTTTGGAAAGTGTTTCATAATCTATGCTTGACGCATGATTTTTCGTTCTTGTTTTAAATTAGCCAAACTGTTATGCATGGAAGTAAATATTTTGCATTATATCTTATGAATTGATTTTTTTAACAGACAGACTATTTAAAACTCTTTAATATTAAATGTTGAATTGTTACTTAAAATCTCTCCCCGTAATACAAAATTCTGCTGCATTAATTATTTTCATGGAACTTTAATATAATATGTTGTGAAAAATTACATTGTGCATCACAATACGCATACAGAATGCACTGTTCGTACATATGTAGAATAAACAAAACAAAAAAATCCGCATTTATTTACAGATTTCTGAAAATATTAATTATATATAGTATGATAACTTAGAATCCCAATAATTTAAACATTTAAGCATTTTGTATAATTCATACGTAAATTAGTGCTTTCCATTAAATTTCCCACTAAAAGAGTAAAATGCATTTGTGACAAATATGTTCTACTTCTATTAAAATAACGAAACTCTAGGAAAACTAGATTTATTTTGTTTCAAGAAAAAAACCAAACACTTGCCGCCTTATAATCTAACGCTTTTTACGATTATTGGTTAGAATCTCAGAATCCAGCGAAGCGCTTTCTGGCTTAACCTAATCTCATGAAAACCCTCTACTCTTTTATAGAGCAATTTATATTGATTTTTTTCAGCCACTCACCACAAATCTTAATATAGTTTACTTTACGTTCTTTTTCTGGTTTCTATTTACTGTCCTCCCCATATTGGATTTGTTGATTAAAGGGTATAATATTTAATTATTTCTTACTATTTTATTATAGATACGAATTTCGTATAAAAATTACAGTATATATATATATATATATATATATATATTTCCACAAAAGTATGAGAATCAAAGTGCTTGAAAGCAGGTGTATGTAAATAACAAACCAACAGTATTAAACAATTAACTATAGTTAATTGTTTAATACTATTTATTTGTAATTTATATACACCTGCTATCAAATACTTTGAAGTACATGGTACTTTTGATGAATAATTTTTGTTGCATTTCGATGAGCTGCTTTAGCTCTTGTGATGCGGTAATTTTGCATTAATAAAATTTATATATATATACATATATATGAAGTACTTTAAATTTCGTAGTAAGTATGTTGAAGAACCACTGACAAATAACTTATGGCAAGCGATTTATCAGTAGAGTCACATATTTTTGCAGTCGAATTGAAGATGGAATCCAGATGGAAGTCGATGTTTTATTAAATTACTGGAAATTTTCCCGTTGAGATACAAAGAAGCATCATTTTCGCCAACAATGAATTTATTGACTTTAACAAAAGCAGACACGATTCCACTAGTTTTCCATTTAAAGCTCATATCTAGTCTATATTACGCCCTAGAAAATCTTAGATCTTAAAATATTAGAGAAACACCGATTTGTAGAACATCTCAGCTAAGTGACATATGTTTTATCAGCAAGTCGAAAAACGTAAAAATTCTGATTCTCAGTGCTGTGTAACGGCGTTAAATACTAGCAATTCGCTCAAGGATATATTGTCTTACCTATGGGAGCGCCACACGGAATTCAAGTTTGGAGGGAGATAGGGGGAACAGATAGGAGTGACTTGCTTAGTGATTGGTTTAAAAGAATTAGTGAGGCGGGCCACGGCCCACTGAATATTTGGCCTGAACGCTGACACAAAAATTGATGCAGTCGTAGGCGGAAATTTTTCAACGTGTGTACGGTCCCTTGAAATTCAATACCATTAATTTCTAAAATTTTCTGCGCCTTATTTGTCTAAGAAAGTCAAAGAAAACGTTTTGAAAATACTGGGGTGTCAAATTAGGGGACCCTACAAAATCGGCAACGGCCGTCGCCATTTTTCTGTCAGCGCTCAGACCCAGTATTCAGGGGACTTTTTGCTGTCAAAAAATGACGTAAAGTCGGAACTCCTTATCTAAGACGTAGAATGAAAAAGGTAAAAAAGTTGCCGCGGAAATTACGTGCGATGAATGCTGGGATATCGAATGATAATTTGAATAAAAATAAAAATGATATTAAGAAATGTTCCAAAAAAATAAAAATTCAGTGTTTCAAAATATGAAGGAATAAATCAGGGTTTTTTTGCAAAGAAGTGTTTCTTTTAATAAAATAAGAATTTTACAATAAGAATTAAATTCCGATTAAGAATTAAATTAAGAAATTCATATTTTTCATGAATGTAAAATATTTTGGATTTAACAAACAGCTCCTTCCAACAATGGTCAATTTTACTTCAGTTTGTCATAAATAGTTCATTTTCTGGGCAGGTGTGGTGGCCGACGTTACTGTCTTAATGAATGTAAATTAGTGGCAAGCAAAAAAATTAGTCTGGTTAGTACTGGTTCGTACCTTCTGATTAGTCTGGTTAGTACCTTCTGGTTAGTACCTTTTCAATTGAAATTTCATGCCCTGGTTTATAGACTAGTGGAAAGTCTTTTTTAAATAGTTACTCAGTTGTTGGGGTTCGTATCCATCGGTAGGGAATGTGAAGATGTGTAGAGTATAAGAAATAAACTGTAGCCCATCTACATTGACAAACATCTATCAAGATATTTACAGAATAAAATTCTTTGCAGTATAATCAGTGCGGTGTAAGTAATCCAGTAGTCGTTGAATACAAGTGAGTAGAATTAACGTGCGGTACTTCTGGTGCGGGTGAGTGACATCTAATCTGTGTGTGAGTGGACTTCTGCTGTGTCCCGTTGCGAGTTTGACTCTGATCTGAGAGGTTGGGAATGACCCTCTCTTATGTTTCAGTTTAACTTGGGAATCACAAATAAAGAGTTAATTAAGGGGAAAACCTTGGAAAGCCCAGCCATTGCATGAGAATTTAGTTATTGCACTTATTGCAGCTAATCATGCAATCAGTTCGTTCCGTGGGTGGAATGAAGATTGGGTATTGGTAATTAAAGATGACTGATACTTCCTCTATTTAATAGCTCAGTTAATGAGATTATTTGTTCATATCGAAGATTATTTCTAAGATAAACACCGGTACTGTCTCAAAATGTTTACGATCGCATTCACGCACAAATTCCTTTATAATGTTCTTTATATAAAATAGTTTGATCATATATATTATTTCTGTTGTCAACATCTCTTTTTCTATGTATTTACAAAATTTACAACAAAAAATGGGTATCATTCAAAATGATTTTGAACCGACTTCTAACAAAGTACACTCACATTTCGTTAAAACATGTTTTTTTTTTTTTTTTTTTATAATTTGCAGTTAATTAAAAGTTAAATCAGAGTTGCTTTTAAAAATGAAATGAAAGTTTTTTCTCAAATCAGTGTTCCCACAAAAATAAAATACCGCATTCTATCGTGCTCAACAATTAAAAAAAAATAGTACAAAATAGATAAAGTGTTCACATGTGTTTATTTTATATTTATGATTAAAAAGCAAAATTCAAATTCAAATGTTTATAAGAAAAAGACACCATCGATCCATCGAAGCTGTGGTATTTCACGGGTAGCCTAAAATGTATGCTTTGTTATATTAAATTAAATTGTATTGTATGTGCATTCAATTTATTTTTCTTTGTCCCGTGTTTTTTTTTCGATGCGGATGACGTCATCCTCTAATGCAGTTAAAATATTATTGTTATTTTTCTCCCAAGTGCCTTATGCTATCTTCGGTCAGATTTTACTGTAACTTTGATTGAATAAATAAGATGATATTCTGGCTTAACTAAGGATTTTTGCAGATATTTTGTCCTTAATTTTTCTTTAGAATTTTAAAGCTGCATCTAAAAAATATTAGCTATTGTTAAAGTATATTAGACTGCAGTGCGTAATCGTCGCAATGGTTTACTCTTGTAATAATATTCTTTCTTTTAAAATATAGAATTCAAATATTGTCCAAAAACTTTTGGATCACCCTGTAAATGCTACAACAAGGGGAAATATGACAGGAAACTGCTAGAAATGGTATTATTGTGTTACTATACATATATTATAGTATTTGAATAACAAATCTATGCATTACATTTGAATAATATTTGAAAATATAAAGTAGAAAAATATATTATTTTAGATTGCACGGTTAACTTTTTAAACTTAAAAACCCAGAAAATTATTTTTATTATATCTACCGTTTGAATAAAATAATAATAAAAAAAATGTATCCACATAACGCTAATAATACATGTTTGTTCAATATAAGTTAATATATATTTTTAAATATTAGAGCTTCAAATTTATCTTCTTAATAAAATAAAACTAATATTACTATTAATAAAAATAATTTGAAAATATTGTTACAGAAAATTTAAAATTTTGTTACAAATCAGGTAAAGACTTTTAGAATTAAGAAAATAATGCATAGAACTGATTCTGTGTATTTATTTAAACAGCATATTTTATTGTTCAATGTTCAAAATAAACAATTTTTATTATTTGATTAATAGCAAAGTCAGAATAAATAAAATCACGATAGAATAATCTCAAATGTTATATCATCGAAATAAAAAACGTGAATACTTTGCTTTTGCCTTAACAAAATAAATGCACAAATGAATAAGTAATAAGAAATAATAATAATACTCAAAGTTTCAAGCCGTTTCTTAATCAATTTAAATTACATTTGCTAATCATATAAGTGTTGTGAAGCTATAATAAAATAAACTTACATTCGAATATTAATGGAAATTCCTTCGAACGTGAAGAAAGCATTCAGAGAGTTGTAGTATTTTTTTAAATATTATTACGAATGAAGATGCTAAGAAATGAGCATGGAATATAAATTTTAGTTAAGTACTTTAACGTGTTTAATAACAATTTCTGTAACTTCTAAAAATAAATAAACGGACTGAGTTATTTTAAAAGAGAGTGATTTTATTTATATATATATATATATATATATATATTATCGAAACATTAGCATAATAACTTGTAAAGGGATTAAAGATTTCTCAATTTGGAAGTTTGTAATTTCATTTCTTAATTATTTATTGTAGATAAACAGATTTTTATATCCAATTTATGTACTCTTCGTAAACTAATACCGGTTACATTAAACATAATATTTTGTATAACATATTACTGTAGTTCTGATTCAATTATTTACGTACGCACCTATTTATAAATATTTTCGCTGCTGAAAGAAATACATTTTATTCAGATAGCTTTATGATTTTGTATTTTAATCATTACACTCTTCTAATTTACATGATCGTAAGATGTACGTCAAGGTACAAACAAGAACGAAAAATCCTCTGTCGGACATAATTATGAAGTACATTCAAGCACTAAGAGATTCTTATTAAGAAATTTCATACAATGAAATGAGTTTTCTGAATAACCTATAAAACAAGTGGCTTAGTGTGATCGAAGAACGCACAAAGGGTTTCGTTTAATATTACTTTCAAAACACATTATCCTTTCTTTAATAAATCCAAATAAATGTTATTTTCAAAAAAGAAAAAAAAAAGAAAAAAAAGTCATGCTATTTATAAAGTAAAAATTTACCGGTCTATTTTTCTCGTTTTTTCGAATATCTGAACCGGACCGACATTATACTCTGTCATAATAATATCTGTCATGTGGACTAAATGTGATATTTAAAAAAAAAAAAATCAATTTCAAAATCAAACATGTTGTAAAGAAACCTTCAAAATGTTAAAATATGCGAATATTTCTATAATCGGGTTTTTATCATGATTCAAAACGTTCCTCAAACTCATATGACGTTATAATCACTTGCTGATATCATATCTACTTGCTTTCTGTATTGCTTATGTTGATAATCTCTTTGTATTATTCTCAAACATTTGAAAAAGTCCGTTAAGCTTCCAATATGACGTCAGATTAATTTTCTTTTTAATTCTCTAATGACGTCATATTAAGCTGCTTTCTGTATTTACACATACTCCTTGTGTTATTGAGAAATGTTTGAAAATTTCTGTTTTATTACGAATATGACGTCATATTAATCTGTTTTTTTCAATTGGTGAAACTTTTTATTTCCTTTTCATTTCTCATGTGTAAATTTTTCAATAGGAAATTTATTATTGTAGAAAGAATTTTATTGTGGATTTTTAACTGTTGGCAACTGCTATAACGTAAAATGTTAAAATTTAATCGGAAAAGGCTGTTAGATTTTTGGTTTTTTATCTCTTTATATTAAAATAACGCGATTTTTTAAAATTTTATGATTTTGAACTTCATAGCAGATATTCAGCTATAAGTACACAAAATTAAATGCCTGTAAGTTATATAGTTTCTGAGAACCGGCTCTGTGACGGACAGACAACGTAGCGGGACGAATAGAGTTTCGTGAGATGAACGAAACCCTAAAAACATAACGCATTAAAAGTCCACTTTCAGCAATTGGTGTCCATGTGTGCTTTGTATACGAATTCTGTCGTACAGCGGTATATAATATGCAAAACTTATACATATCACGTAATATACTAAAAATTCATACCACAGCGGAAAACACGCTTTCAACAATTTTCTATTTTAAACGCCAGTGTAACCGAATTCTTTGAGCATATCTGTGAATGAATGATATATGCTATACAAGCTATAATCTAGAAAAATCTTGCTGTACTGCATTCCAGTATTCATTTTTAATTCCATTATGTTTGAATTATCATAACAACATAACAAGTTGGAAATTGTACGTCAAACTCGACAAATGTCGTGCGTTAGTACTTTCCTGCATACGCTTCTTTCAGTGAAAAGAAATATATCGTCTATTATTATAATATAATTAATTTCCGAAGTAAAATAAGTACATTTTAAGTTGGCAACATTTTATCTTTTACTACATTAAAGACGTATAAAATATCACAAATTTATTAAATGGTGTATACAAATGTCAAATTTAAAACTTATACATACATTAAAATCAAATTAAAAATATCAACGTTTCGACCAACTTCTGTGATCATCCTCAGGAAATAGTTGTTACATTCCTTCTAAAGTTTCAAAGGCGAAAAACAAGCCACATTATTATTTCCGTCCACAAATTACAGAAATTGACTAGGTTAATAATCATTGACTAGGTAATCATCAACCATCGTTCCAACCAACCAAAAGCAGATACAATGCAGAAGCATCTCCTAACGGACAAAAATTTAACATTTTTAAATATATTACCGATGAAGAATGCTCAGGCACCCACTGTCGGATAACCAACTTCAAAACCAAAAATGGCAAACATCGGTGATAACTATCCAAAGTTGCTAAGACTTGGCATGGACCCCATCAAAATAACTGAAATAGAGAGTTTATCTAGAACTATAAGAATATAATCCCGACATAATAATGCTGACAGCCGCATTGATTTTGATAATGCCAAAATTAAACTTCCATGTAATAACGTCTTTGAGGGTCTGCGGACGGAGTCCATCAAAATTACGGTTAGGAGTAACGAGGTTTGTAATGATAGCATTTCATTTTACATCCCTAAACTTTGGATGAGCATCTTGAAATAGTCAATTACACTTAGATTTATCCTTTGAAGTTAGGGTTTGAAAATGCACTATTTTATTCTTATAGTTCGAGATAAACTCGCCATTTCAGTTATTTTGATGGGGTCCATGCCAAGTCTTTGAAACTTTGAATAGTTATCACCACTGCTTGCCATTTTTGGTTTTGAAGTTGGTTTTCCCACAGTGGGTGCCTGACCATTCTTCATCGTTAATACATTTAAAGCTGTTATATTTTTGTCCCTTAGGAGGTGCTTCTGCATCGTTTCTGCTTGGGGTTGGTTGGAACAATGGTGGGTGGTTAACCTAGTGAATATTTTTAATTTGTGGACGGCAATAATAATGTGGCAACGGACGTCTTGCTTTTCTCTTTTGAAACTTTAGAAGCAATGTAACAAATATTTCCTTAGGATGACCATAGAAGTTGGTCGAAACGTTGATATTTTTAATTTGATTTTAATGTATGTATAAGTTTTAAATTTGACGTTTGTATACACCATTTAGTAAATTTTGTGATATTTTATACTCACGTCTTTATTGTAGTACTTTTTCATGGTGTAATCGTCCAGCATTTATATTTTATCTTTTGTTGACATTTACTGAAAATTCCAGTGGAGAATATAAGCCTAGGATTTTTAAAATTTCAGAACTTGAAATCCATATTTTGACTCTTTTTCCATTTCATATCTATTTATCCGGAAACCTCTATTCAAAAAACTGTCGGTAGATTATACGATTGCTATAGTTAAACAATTTTCATATACAAATTTGGTTTTTAAATTCCGTAATACGGAAATAATATGACTCCATCTTAAATATGACTTAATCGCCATGGCAACCTAGAAACATTACCTATCATGGGATATCATTGAATTAATTACTTATGATAAGATTTAATAGAATGGAGAGAAAAAAATTAATAATATCCTTTTAAGTTTTGATTCATTTACCATTAAAATTTGAAATGACACGACAAAATTCTGCCACGATTATATATATATATAAACTCATATTAGTCGGTTGGGTAGTTTTTTCTCTGTTACACGCGGACAGACGGACGGACCAGACGACGACTATAGGTGCTACGTACTTATGTAATTACGAACGCAACTAAAAACGCAACGAAAACGATTTTTCCCAAAATATCATAATGTATTGGTATTCTTTTGTGTGTCCTTGTAAACGAATTAAAAAGTCTCCTTATTCTATACTCCTGATAAAACATGTTTTAGACCACCGCAGTGATTAATAATCTATATATATTCATATATATGGATAAATATATATACGATCATACATATATATTTATCTATGTATATTTATCTACGTAGATATATGATCAATCTCATTGTGTTTGAATTATCATAAAATCAATCAATTACACCAGAAATGATTTTTCCCATAGATCAGAATGTATTGAATTTGTTTTCTCTACCCCTAATAATGCTATACACTTTAAATCCGAAAATTATATACTAAACCTCTAAACATATAAAAATGACATGGCAATTCAAGTATATTTACAAGTTTAAAAAAACTCACAGGTGGAGAAATGGACAGACCGACAAATAGACAAAACGGATTCTTAAACACTTTCTAACTTTGTTGGAAATTATTAAAAGAAGAACAAATAAATTCGCAAAAATACAAATAAGAAAAATAAAGCGATACCACATAATCCGATGACAACTGAATATTCATATTCATGCATAAGATGTAAATTTAATCCTATGAATCATTTTCGATAAAACGCATCTAAACTAGATCACATTAAAATTTATTCCAAGTTCACTCCTACATTACGAAGAAGGAAATCATGTGCAGTAAATTGATCACAATCGTATCAGTAATATTTGGTAGAAGGCGTTCTAAAAATAAAACATCACTGAATATTTCTTATGATTATATTGTATTTATTTAAAGGAAATAAAATTAATAATGATTACAAAAGATATTGTGCATTTATTTATTTTTATATTTTATATTTCAGAGTTTGAATGTAATCATTTGTTCTTATCGCATAAAACCAGCATTTCTATAATTTTTTCATAGAACAGAAAGTGTGAATATTTTCATTTATTTCTGTAGAAAAAAATGATAATTCAATATTTTTTTTTTTTTAGGTGTTTCAAACAAATTCTTAATTTAAAACAGATATTATTTTTGATAATCATATAAGCGTGGATAAGCCATAATAAAATTAATTTACATTCAAATTTAAAGAGAATGTACTTTAAGAAAGTAAAGAGGACATTTATAAAATCGTTGTTTTTCCTTAATACTTTTTAAGAAATTGATAATTAAGAAATAAGCGTAGAATATACATTTTAGTTATTTATTTATATATGTTTTTAAAAAATTTTGTAGTTGCTAAAAATAAATAATTGATGAGGATTATTTCCAAAGAGAGTGATGAAATCAAAACATTAACATAATGACTAATAAAGGGACAAATGTAACTCAATTTAGAAACCAGGTATTCTTAATTACATTTATTATACAATTACAAATAATTTGTTTCCCATAAATTTGTGTACTGTAGCTGATAATGTTTCGAAATCTTTGAATTTCGACAGTGAAATTAGATTTATAATTAAAATTTCAGGTTCTGAGCCGATTAATCTAATTTATTTGACAAATGTTTCCCAAACACAAGGCAAAAACTTCAATCCATATCACAAATATTCAACAAAAGAGCGTAGTAAATTCAATAAAGCACAAATGTATCTGTGGCAAACTGTTGTTGTAAACAATACTTCTTGAGTTTATAAATGATTAAATCTTCATAGAATTGTTATTTCGTAGAAATCTTATTTCCATAAAATGTATTCCACATTCCGTATATGCTCCATGATGACGGATTATCATAAAAAAAGAAAAATTATTGACAATTGCATAAATTTCCTTCATACAGCTTCCCTACACCCATATGTCATCCAGGATGACGTATTATCATTAAAAAAGAAAAATTCTTGAAAATTATAGAAATTTGCATCATACAGCTTCTGTACATCCATATTTTCTCCATTATTGCGTATTTTCATAAAAAAAGAAAAAGTCTTGAAAATTATAGAAATTTCCTTCATTCAGCTTTTGTATATCCATATTTCGTCCATGAGGACGTATTATCATTAAAAAAGAAAAATTCTTGAAAATTTTAGAAATTTTTATCATACAGCTTCCGTATATACACATTTCCGTATTTATTTTGAAACCAAAATTATCCCCAAAGTCACCTAATCACAGAAAAGTTATCCAAATTCATTATGAAGATCAACTACACTGTAAAAAAAAAAAGAATAATCTTGGAAATTATAACCGCAAATGAAAATGTACAATAACCTCGTCCGAGTTTTCCAAAATTTCAAAGAGTGTTCTTTAACTTTAGAACACTCAGAAATCAATATATTTTAGAGATTTAAATAAGCATTTATAAATACAAAATTTCTTTGCTGCCTATTTTTGGAAACGTATCCGAGCCGTTTTTATAGAGTTTTATCAGTTCTATCTTTCTTTTATCAGTTTCCTCAAACAAAAATATCGATTTTTCGGATGCTATCAATTGTCAATTAAATACTTTCAGCTGCGTAATTGAATTTATACATTAAACAGTAGAAAACTATTAGTACATTTTAAATTAATATCAATGCCGTTAATTTATCATGTTTGTTTGTAAAACATGTTTGATGAACAGAAAAATGTTTATTTTAGGATTGATAGAATCTGAAAAATCTATATTATGGGTTGCGAAAACTGATTCAAACTACTCGGAAATGTTTCCGAAATTCAGTTGCAGCAAAAGAAATTTTGTTTTTATAAATAGTTTTTTTTAAATCTCAAAAATATATTGGTTTCTGATATTTCTGAGGTTTCTAAAGGTAAAGAACACTTTTCAGAACCGTATATTTTCGTTCGTGGTTGCATTATAACATCCTAGATTTAAAAAAATATTTGTCTTTTTTTTATATAGTGTAGTGAATACCACAGTATATGGGCTTTTCTGTTTGTTGTTGAACGCGTGTAACAGTATTAAACAATTTAAACAGTTCTTATATTACCTAATCGTGTGAAGATTGTGAAGCCGTAATAAAATAAATTGCATCCAAAATTTAGTGGATTTTCTTTCGAAAGGGAAGACAGCATTTACAGCAGTATTGGTTTTCATTAATACTTATAAAAATAAATAGAACAAAATAAGCTTAGAATACAAACTTCGGTTAATTATTATAATATGTTATATATGTATGGGCAATTTTAGAACTTGCTCAAAATAAATAACTGAAGTAACGCATCTTCAAAGACAATGATATTCAAGCAGAACATTATAACCAATACACAGAATACAGTTAGTACTCAATTTAGAAAACAGTAATTTTCTTTTAGGTAGTTTTCAATATAAAATTTAAAAAGCTACCTATTGTAGCCGTACGGAGGAAAGCAATTCCGGAAAATTTGGGGATATTGTCACCTATCATGATCCCCAAACCGAAAAACCACCCTCCGTTCAAATGTATATATATATATATATATATATATATATACGTATATATGATCTATGTCATACGATAGCACTCGTATTTCTAAATCTATTTGGATGGGACTAAGTAAGTGTATTAAGCTCACCAATATCTCGACCGAGTTCGTTGACCAAATCGGTCCGTCATCTTGTTTCAAAATGGCGGCCACTAAAAGGTTTTAAATTAAAATATATATACAAAAAAATCGAAATTAAAATTTATTTCTAAGTATTACGCCTTGATACAAGGATTCCGGAGCAATTTTTGTTTTGCCTCTATCTTAAAAAATGGCTGAGATATAGCAGTTTGAAATTATAGGGTGGCTGACCTTTAGAAACAAGATAGCAGATTACGAAACAACAGGAATTAATTTATGAATTTTAGTAAATTTATGAATTTTATATTTCACAGTTAAATGCAAAGATTTCTTCTTATTGCATAAAACCAGCATTTCTATAATTTTTTTCTGCGAACAGAAAGTGTGAATATTTTCATTTATTTCTGTAGAAAAAAAATAATATTTTCTTTTTTCGATGTTTCGAACATAATTCTTAATTTAAAACAGATATTATTTTTGATAATTATATAAGCGTGGTGAAGCCATTATAAAATAAACTTACATTCATACTTAAAGAGAATGTCTTGGGAAAAACAAGGTGACATTTATAAAATCGTTGTATTTTCTTAATACTTAAATATATAGCACAAATTGTACCTTAGATAACATAATATTGGTTAGATAGAAAAAATATTTATAAGTGCTGTAAGGAAATTGACTTTAAAATTCCTTTTACATCCTTTTCGTTTGTGATGAGATTTCAACGAGTTGCAGATTTTAAAGGCTAAGATCTACAAAAGGACAATTACTTTTTTAGTGTTTAAATTTTCACTATCTTTACTTCAGTGTACATATATGTTTGGCATTTTATTCATGGTTTACATAGAGTCGCCATGTATTGGCAAAAAGTAATTTTTTCTAGATACACCTAGAAAAATAGGCAAAGATTTCGGAAAGTGCAATGCACCACTTTCGATTTACATCATGGGGGTAAGAATTTCTTTTAGGGGCCGAGGTGTATCGAGTAAATGAAGGAAAATGGCCTCTGCAGTGAAATGAATGCTTGCGTCCAAGTGGACCACTGGAGCCCATGAAGGGCTCCAATGCTCTGAACCAATAACTAGTTGGGGTGTATCTTTGTGTATCCTCATAGTAAGTGATATATGCATATACAAAAAGAAGTATTTAGCTATAAAGATATATATAAAGTTGTTGTAGGACGCTCTTATAAACTTATTGACGTTTTCAAAAGATGACGTTTTTTAGAAATGACAGTCTGAGGTTGATATTAGAGAAACAGTTCCTGATGTCGGATTTATTAAGTCCGGAGAAGGTTGAAGACTTAGTGCAGCTTTACCATATATGGGTTTTTTCTCTACTCATGAAAGTTATCAACGTATAAATCATGGAGAAGATTAGTATGAAATGTCGTACAACCAAAAGTTGGACCATAGCTGTTGATAGTTAAGTCATAATTATTAACAGTGAGTGCAACCACGGTGATGTGGCCTATCCAACTGAAACACGATGTCTGTTTTTGCAGACGAAGCGGGAATGCTTGCCTCCCGTGTACGCTAGTATTTCTGATGCAGTGGGTAAAATTTTATATGTTTACATTCGGGATCTATTACCTTGTCCAAGGGGTGTGGTGCTCATTAGAATGTTAATATTTAATGTAAAGGGTAGTTTTGTAAAACTCTCAAGCATTAAAATGATTTATTGAAACATTTCAATTTAAGTTATCAAAGTTTTAATTCAAATTCAGTATTGTCGAAAACTCGGATTGAGTCTTTTATAATTCGGCCCTGAGAATTTCAGCTTCGTGTGTTTCAGTAAAATTAGCTGAATTTTTAAAAACAAGGAATATGGAAGCTACCTTTTCCTACCGGAACAGTCCAGAAGGATTTTTTTTTATTCATATACCAATAAGAATACCAAAAGTTAATCCTATACAATATTTTGCCTTGATCTTAAGATATATGTCAAGCAGAAGGTGCCTAAAGTGGTAGTAAAAACAGCGAATAGGCTCTAATATTAAATTCGCTTATTTGAAGCTTTTAGAAATTGATCTCTGGTAAAACATTCATAATTTACAATTTATTTTTCAAAAATTGACTTCAAAATATAGAATTTTTCTAAATTTATTAAATATGTATGAACTGTAACCCATTTAAATATATATATATGTAAATCAATATCAAGAATCTTCAAAAATATGAATTCAAATTTGCAGCTCACTCTGGCAAGTACTTTTTGATTTATGCTTAAAAAAATAACTGCATTGCAAAATGTTTTACAACAATTAAAAATTAATTTAATATTAGGAGTTTGAACTTTTAAGCCTTCAAAATTCCTACCTGAATAAATGACTTAACCATTTGGTATCCGAAAGTGAAATTTACTGAAGAATGTAAATATGGTGTTAAAATTAGGTTTTAGTATTGAAAAGATTAAAGTATTTTATAATTTCTATGTGTAGAGAATTCCAAAGCAAAATGTACGTATACCATTAATTAATAAATGTTTTCACTAATCGCTTGGTACCAGTTACATTTTATACAGTTATTTGCGGCAGAGTTGGTAGGTTGTGATAACTTTTTTTATTCCAGGTCTCGATGCAAAATAGAGATAAATATAGGACAAATGAAGATGCAGCCAGGTCACAACTGAAATGCTATTCTCATAAATAACATGTAAATATAACCAGACAAATATATCCAATAAAATGCTATTACATTAAGTCACACTAAAATTTGTTCCAAGTCCATACTTCATTGTGTGCACTACAATATCATTAAAGTGAAATCATTTGCAATAAGTTGTCAAAATTAACAATCAGTAAATAATGGTAGTAAGTGGTCCAAAAACAAAACAAAACTGTTACATAATATTTTATTAAATTTATTTAAAATTAAATTAAAATATATAATGGATGAAAATGATTACGTGTATTTATTTAGATTTATGCTTTATATTTCATACTTAAATGTAATCAGTTATTCTTATTGAAATGATAACAAATTCCGATTAAATATGAAAAAAAAAATTATAAAAATTATTACGTGTATTTATTTAGATTTATGTTTTATATTTCAAACATAAATGTAATTGGTTATTCTTATTGAATTGATAATAAATCCGATTAAATATGAAAAAAATACAGTAATCTGTTTTATTATTCCTTTAACAGGAATCGTGAATATTTTAATGTTTTCTGTAGCAAAATTGTAACAATTCAGTATTTTCTTAGCTATGTGTTTCGATCCATTTAGAATTTAAATTAGATATCACTTTAGCTAATCATAAAATTCTTGCAAAGCAATAAAAAAATAAAATTCCATTTGAATTTTAATGCAATTGCGTTCGAAAATAAAGTAAACATATATGGATTTTTTTCTAAATCTTTAATATTATTTACAATTCCCAGTTAAGAAGTAAGCGTAAAATACACATTTTACTTAATTACTTTCATAACCTCAATAACAATTTTCGTAATTACTAAAACTGGATAATTAAATTTGATTATTTTAATGTTTTCTGTAGCAGAATTGTAACCGTTCAATATTTTCTTAGCTGTGTGTTTCAATCCATTTAGGATTTAAATAAGAGATCACCTTAGCCAATCATAAAACACTTGTGAAGAAATAAAAAAATAATATTCAATTTGAATTTTAATGGAATTGCCTTCGATAATAAAAGTAAACATATAAGATTTTTTTTTCCTAAATTATTTACAATTTTATTTTTTTAAATATTATTTACAATTTTGAGTTCAGAAGTAAACGTAAAATATTTACATTTTAGATACATTTCTACTTATAGATCTGTTATAGACTTGTAAAGGTCTTACTTGAATGTGTGGGATTATAATGTTGTTATATTTGTATTTGTAAAAGTCCTTTGTAAACCCATTTTCAATTCACATTATAAAAAAACAAGTTTATGTTTGTTTTTTATCATAAAGTTTCATAATTACAACATTTTGCGTTTCTACATAGCTTTAAATGTAGCTATTAAATTCACGTGTTTCGATTCATAAAATCAATCCAGCATTATTTCAGATTGCTAACAAAATATCTAAGGTAGAAAGTATTAAATAATTTTGCACTTTGTGTAAATATTTATAAATTTAAGACAATCTAGAAAAAAAAGTGTGCTTGTACACTTTTTTTTCTGGTTTTTACAGTGTTCCGATATTTAATATTAAGAGCTAATAAATCATTACTGATATTATTCTAGTAACGATTATTTTATTACATAATTACTAATCATTAACATTAAATACAGGGTGATTCTAAAGAAACTATCCCGACATTTGGGCCCCTAACTATCATACCATTCATAGAAACTGAATGAAATTTTGGCAAAAGGTATTTTGAGGTATGCGCTCAAGAATGATATGGAAAACAACAGTGTCACTCAAACAGTTACGGTTAAAGTGAGAAAATTTCGAAAAAATCAAATGGCAACACCCAGTTTTTTGTATTGGAATGTGATCTCCATTGTGAAAAACCCTAAATAGCGTTGTAGCATGTAAGGCAACTGTAGCATGAAAATCACCGGCGGTAGATAGGCTAAAAGTGAGGACAACCAATAAGGACAGAGAAGCAGCATAAAATAAAGCATTTTATTGTGCTTTACAAATTTTCCACAGACCTCCTTCACATACGAGGACACTTTGCATGCGGCTGATGGTGGATACCATCAGCACGTATCATGGCAATAGGAATCTCTTGAATCGCAGTTCTGATGGCATCTTTCAAATCAGATGCCGTTTGAGGACGAAACTGATACACATTGGATTTCAGATATCCCCACATGCCAGAAATCCATTGGTGTCAGATCAGGAGACCTTGGTGGCCACGGAAACGGAAATGACGGGAGATAACTCTGTCACCAAACTGTTGAGTTAAGACACGTTTGACTGAAGACCCGACATGTGGAGGAGCGCCATCCTGCATCCACACAACTTCAGATAGAGCATTTTGCCGTTGCAATGCGGAAATCGCGTAATGAGTTAACATGTCCACATAGCGAGAACTCGTTACTGTACACGTTTGCAGATCACCGGCAGTAACCTCTTATAAAAAGCAAGGGCCGAGAATGAACGTACTCGTTAAACCACACCACACAGTCACTTTTTCCTCGTGTAATGGACGTGCATGCACATCATGTGCATTATTATCTGCCCAGTGCACACAATTTTTCGAATTCACGTTACCAGTTAACGAGAAATGTGCCTCATCTGTCCACAGAATGCGTAAAGGCCAGCTACTATCTTCATCGTACCGGATAAGGAATTGATTTGCAAAATTCAACCGTAATTGATAGTCTCCCGCTTCCAACATCTGAACACGCTGGAATCGATACGGAAACATGTTTAAAACAGAGCGCAGAATATTGCGTACAGATGAATTCGGCAGATGCAGAACACGTAAAACACCGCGTGCAGTTGCGGGACGAACTGTGCTTATCGTCTGACGGACTTCTGCAACAGCTTCCGCAGTAACGGAAGGTCGTCCAGACTGAGGTCGATCGCATGTGCAACAAGTTTCTTTAAATTTATGAATCAAGTCCCTTACAGCTTTGACAGTGCACGGGCCTCGCCGTAATCCATGGTTTCTGCGGTAAACACGCAATGTCTCTGCGGCATTTTGTCCATTCAGGTAAGAAATGTTTATGATTTCCCCACGTTCTTTCCCTGAAAGTGGCATTTTGTTCGGAATGGCAGAAAGGAACATACGCGGCTCGCATTTCGCAGTGCCTTTTTTTCACTTAGCGCGACGACGTCAGTCATGACTGTGTCTTACGTAGAAACCGAAATTTGCGTTTCTTGGTTTCTTCTTCTCGTTTTGTAGAGAACTAATCAGGCTGGGATATCTGCCAAAGAAACGGTGTGACGTGTGACGTAAATGAAACGAAAATTAATGCTTTGGTGCACGGCAAAGTCCTTTTTACTTTTCTCTTTCCTAGTTCCGGTGATTTTCATGCTACAGTTGCCGTTCCAACGCTATTTATGATTTTTCACAATGGAGATCACATTCCAATACAAAAATCTGGGTGTTGCCTTTCATTTTTTCGAAGTTTTCTCACTGTAACTGTACCTTTTTGAGTGACACTGTTGTTTTCCAAATCATTCTTGAGCGCATACCTCAAAATACCTTTTGCCAAAATTTCATTCAGTTTCTGTGAATGGTATGATAGTTAGGGGCCCAAATGTCGGGATAGTTCTTTTTATATTCACCCTGTATATTATGGAATGCACAACTGAATGCATAACTTAAAAAAACTATTTCTTAAGAAACGCAAAAAAAAAGTAAAATCTACTTTTAGTGTTTAGTACTTTGCAAAGAGGTGATTCAATTTTCAGAGACATTCAATTAAAATTTTGTCAGTTGACATATTGTCGGTTGACTTTATAATAGCACAGACGTACTCCATGGGCTTTAGGTCCCTACTATTGGCTGGCCACTCAAATTTGGGAATCTTATTATATTCTAATCACTCCTATGTGTCTTTTGCAGAGTGAATTGAAGCATTGTCTTGTTGTAAAATATAGTTAAGACCAGTAATTTTCGCACCCTTGTTCAAAACCTGGCGTTTTAGCCTGGTATGTCCGTTTTATCGTACTTTTAGAAAATCAATTATAATCTTACTTCCTAGAAAAACACATTAGGTTAGCCTCCACCTAGATGGTGCGTAGAAATTATGTCATTTTCCTTTCGAAGATTATTTCAATATGAATGAATACCATAGGAACCATCAAAAGTAAACATATTTTCCCCACTGAAAGTAATTTTAGAACAAATCTTTTGTTACTTCAGATGTCTCTCTGCAAAATGATTGTGGGCATTTTTAATTGCCAAATATTAAAAGCGGACACCGACGTGTTTTTATATTTTTAACGATTCTCGACCTTTTACTGCTCTTCGTATAATCCATACTGATGCTGTCGACTTTATCTGGCTCCCACTTTACTTTGCTGTCATTCGTTTTGTTGCGACCGTGCGAAAAATCAAACTTTTGGATCGTTTCAAAAGAATTATCGTCTTAAATGTAAATTTTGTTTTACTATAAGTAGTTTGGTTCTATAAGAAATTAAAAATGACAGACTTTGACCGTTTAATTTTATCACCAATTTTTTGAAACCGATGTTAAAACAAACCGATGTTGTTTTAAGAGTTTTACGAACTACACGAATGCACTTAGAATCTCTTTGAAATGCTTTATTAAATAATATGCCAAAATATCCACTTATCCCGGTCTTATTATTTTCCTCCAGCATAAATTTGGCAAAATACACATTTTAAAATGAATTAAAAATATATATATACAATTTTGGATAAACGATTGCTTTAATATAAATTGGAATATCATGTATTTAATTTTAACACAAATAACTATGTATTTGTAAATAACAATGTGTTTTTAACACAAATAACTATGTATTTGTAAATAACAATGTGTTTTTAACACAAATAACTATGTATTTGTAAATAACAATGTGTTTTTAACACAAATAACTATGTATTTGTAAATAACAATGTGTTTTTAACACAAATAACTATGTATTTGTAAAGAAAAATGTGTTTTTAACACAAATAACTATGTATTTGTAAATAACAATGTGTTTTTAACACAAATAACTATGTATTTGTAATAAATATGTATAACTATGTATAACGTAATGTATTTAATTTTTACACATGTGCATAGCAACTGCGAACTGATTTATTTTTCTACCATTTTGCTCCCCTCGGTATAACGTGTATTTGCATGTATGATGTTAACGATGATTTTACAAATTGGAATGTATATATATATAGAGAGAGAAATGTTAACACAAATTGATAAAAAATACAGCGTTTGATTTGCACAAATAAGTTTTCCTATTAGCTAAATAAACTTTAATATAATTTTACTAATATTTTAATGCTTTATAAAAATGATAATAATTATGTGTATAAAAATTATTTATCTTGGGAATTAAAAGACATAAATATTGAATTGACGTAGTCAATCTAGAAATACTTTAGAAAGTATTTTATTTGAAGGAGACATTTCTAAATTAGTAAAGAATTTGATATTAAAGCCTTTTAAGAATTGAGTATGTATCCTTTATATAAGTAATTACAAGTGTATTTTTAGTCTAACATATATTTAATACTTCTTTAAGAAATTATATTATTTTAAATATACATTGGCAGAAAAATATTGCATTAGTACGAATTAAATATCTTATCTATATGCATAGCCATCGCATGTAAAAATTTTATGTTGTTAATTATATATAACAAAAGGAAGTAATGCATAGTTGAATGCATTTACGATATGAAATAGCTAATTAATAGGAAAGTAAAACGGATTTTTAAAAGAATTGCTTAAAATATTGCAAACATATGTGATCAATAGTAATGCTGTAAAGGGGTTATTAGTGACAAAATCTTTAATTATGTAACTAGAAAAACCAATTATTATAAATAGTCAGACTATCAGTTTTATAAATAAAAATATACGTTAATAGTATTCCGTTATAGAACGAATAGCCTTAATAACGGCTGAATATCTATATCGTGTGAAAGGAATATTAAAATGACGATATCAAATTTTTATATAATTATTTTTTGAATCGACATTTTTATTTTCAGACTTCTTCTCAGTTCGTTCATGCAATTTCCCATAGAACTAACTATATAGCCTGGCTAAAATAATTACGTGATTATTCTGTGAGTTACGATAAAACGTTTACTTGAGAAACAATGCTAATATAATGAATGTACAACATTTTCACTACGTATGGAAATGTTTTAAGGGATTAAATGGATGATACGTACAAGTTTAACTTGATGATGATATGCACTGTAAAATGACATATTTGGCATCTTCTTTTATCGCTGTAACATAACTATGTAAAAGAGCAAATTTTTTTGTAATTTTTATACAAGGATTACTTTACAGCTTGTAGAGGGATGGAGAGTGTCATAAACAGATTTGACACTCCAATGTTCAACAATTTCCTTAGTTGGTTGTATGGTGCCCATGGAAAATTTTAATGTACATGTTCGAAGAATATATCAGGTTTTGTCATATGTAGTACACCTTGACATTTCAAAGATTCTCTTCATGTACAACTCACATGCAAATGATAGCATTCACAGATAGACTAGAGATCTCATAAAGACAGAGCAATCACAAATATGGCATTGGGAGGCCAGTTTTAATATTGGCATTAATATATTGCGCATCCTCTGTATAAGTTGGAACCCAACACCTGTTAACGTGATACATATCGATACTCAACACCTAGATGACGCGACCAACACTATAAAACGACATTTATCACGCATGTGGTTGATTCAATATTAACTTAAAAAAGGGAAACTCACTATCTGGACATATTTTCCTAAAATCCCGCTTTTGTCGGATACAACTTGAATTATTCTGTCACAGTGAAACTTAAGAAATTGTTCCCTCAATCATTCATACTTTCTAATTGAAAATAAGTATTTGTTTTTATCATCCAATTAACTTTGTATTTTACACAATATCACATCTGTTGTATTTAAGAAGCATTTTTCTAGCTTATTCCTTATCAGCTAGCTCTTCAAAAAATACACTTTATTCCGTAAATTAGCTAAGGTATTGGCCCCGAAATTCGGTTAATGTTAATAAAGTTTCTTAGTGTAAGTTTAGGGGATCAGATTCAGCATTTTAACTAAAACAACTGATGCAGTTTTTAAAAATTGATAAATTTTGAACATGTAATAAAGCTTAAAAAGGTATTAATATTAAAGATTTAAAACCTTGATGTCAAACATTTTTTTTTAAAGTTTGGCCACTTTAGCATTAGTTCTTTTTTTAATTAACTTAGCCGTACTCTTAGTAGTAGAAAAAAGAATGTAACAATGGAATACATCACATGTTCAGCTCTGGGAATACTCTTTTTTTCTCTCTTAGTCTACAGAAAAGTATGAATTTCTTTTATATTGCAATGATCGAAAGGTATGTCTGTCGTCATCCGGAAATGTGGAAACTACAGCCAATAAAAGCACAGATGTGTCACATGAACATTGCCCCTCCCCCTTTTGTGTCTTAATTTGGAGATTGATTGGTAAGATAAGTATAGCGCACCTTATTCTGAATAAGACACTTGATAATTAAATTGGTCATTGAAAGTCATAAATAGAATGAAATGAGTCAACGTCATTTCTATACTTTAGTTTTAAAATCTCAATGCGAGAATTTAAAAAAAAAAAAAACTTCAAACTGGGAAATTATAAATTGAAATTTACCAAAAGAATGAAATATGCAATAAAATGTCAATTATGCAAGTAATATGGTATTTCAAAGAATAAATCATACTAAACACAATACAGAAGTTGAATAATTTTCCGTAATATGAAAGGCCCCGTCATATTTGATGGATGGCAAGTTGTAGTATTGTAGATGTAATCCGTTTTGTACTGTTCATCTACCCGTCTTCTTAAAAAAATATATATTTTCCATCGAAATTTCTAAAATAGTTTCATCGAAAAACAAAACTATTAAGTGAAAATAAAATATTTTCAAAAATGTGATAAATGTGATGATAATTTTAAAAAGTGTACGCATTTTAAATTATGTAGGGTAAAATTTTCGCAATGTCCGTCACACTAAGTGTAACACCATTACCATAGTTCAGATTATTAGCAGATTTCCGCATAGGTAATTTTTTTTCTAGTCGAAGTTTTATATAACAATTCAACTATCATACATTTGTTTTCGTGAAAATATTTACTGGAACTTTTTTTATGTAGAAATATATTTTATTTTAACGTATATTCATTGGACAAGTTATGCGGTGGCATCCAAAAGCTGCTTTTCATTTTGAAAACTATTACACACTTAATTTTAACATGTTATAAGATAATTCCCAATTATTTTAGAAATTATTTGATGTTGAGAAACAACTGAATTCTTTAAAAGATCATTTACGTGACAGTTTTTGGTGACAAATGATTTTCTTTCCTCATTTTCATAACCAGATATTTTTTTTCAAAGCAAATCAAAATATCCATTAAAACATTCATCAGTATCATTATGATATATCACAAAAACTTAAACTTAGAAAAAAAACTCATATAAAACAGATTTTATAAATAAATTTTTATACTTTGATATTTATTTGTAGTTATGCAACTTTCAATTACTTTATAAATATCACTATGGAATTTCATGTTTTTGGGGGTTTGGCAGAATCACAAATTTGTTAAACAATTTTGCCTACATAAAATCCAATTAGAAAAATTGTAGTTTTGCGACTGAAAAGAAAATGAAGAATTTTTTTTTTACTGAAATCAGAAAATTTTCTTAAATTAGTATGATAATTTCGCATCGTATTCTGTAAAAACAGTTATGCTCCACGAGTCATTTTTCCGTGTACGCTTTACAAAACCTATATATATATATATATATATATATATATATATATATAACAGAAACAAACAAAATATTGTATTGCATAGAAGTTACGCATTGTCGATATCACCACTAACTCTAAATAAGTTGAAGTGCATTATAAAATATACAAATAGTTTGCCAACTTGTTTAGAAAATTAACGCGATTAACTATGATATGAAACTGTTATGTAAATTTGTTATTCGAGCGAGTTAGGAGATAATGGTAAGTACTATTACGTGAAAAGATAAAACAAAACTGATGATAGTTTAAAAATTGCCTTACCCAAATGATTTGTATAGTAAGAAAATAAAAACACCCCATGGTGCCACACGTTGGTAATATATGTTAATTACGCGATGTTGGAAATATATCATTTGGGGTTCTGCGTCAATTCGTCGCGCACAATTCATCGCGCACAATTCATTGCAGCGTCAATTCGTCGCGGCGACAACACATCGCAGCATCAATTCATCGCAGTGTCAATTCGTCGCGACGTCAATTCGTCGCAACGAAAATGTTTTTGAAGGCTCTGATGATAAAATAAAGACAATTTAGTAAAAATGGTTAATGATATTCAAAAACACAGTTTTGGTTCTGGTGGCTTTGTAGTTGTGTTTGAAGTACTGATGAGGTGTACGAAAGCGCACGAAACATCTATTTGATAATTTTAATTGTTTTTATGTATTTTTAATATTAAAGTCTGTAGTTGAATATTATTTTAATGAATGTTTAATGATAATTAGTTTTTTAAATATAGAGAATTATTGCTAACAATTTACATGCAATTACATCTAAAAAAATACTATTAAATAATTTTACTAAATTATCTTTATTTTATCATCATAGCCTTGAAAAACAATTTCGTTGCGACGAATTGACATCGCGACGAATTGACACCACGACGAATTGACGTTACGACGAATTGACGCTACGACGAATTGACGCTGCGATGAGTTGTCACTGCGACGGATTGACGCTGCGATGAATTGTGCGCGATGAATTGTTCCGTGATGAATTGTGCTCGACGAATTTTACGCGACACCATCATTTGGTATTTCTATGTATTTAAAGTCAGCATTTAACAAATTATTATACCATAAAATATATGATATAATCTGTACAACATCATACTTATTTTAAAGTCCCTCCTTTTCTTAGGGCGTAAGACCTGTAAAGTTGCTATGCAATTATGCAATTTCGTAGGCAATTTTTATGCAATTTTGTATTAAAAACTATTGTACTTAGTATTAACGTTCTCTGACTGATTGATTAATCACATTATTTATTTTTAGTGAAAAGAAAGAAATTAAAAAAAATAAAATAAGAATATAGATATTTTTTATACAAATAAGTTATCCAAATTATTGAGTCAGATTGTAATTTTCATTTAGACAGAATATGTTTAGACAAATTTCATTATTCGTATTGAGATACAGTGCGGTACTAATTGCGCTTGCGATAACTTTATAATGAACAGAATGTAGCATATCGCCCTCATAAGTCTATAGTTGCTAATTAAAGTTTTCAATCAACAAGCACATTATTTATATTAGAAGATATCGTAACTTACAAAGACATATTGTAATTCTGGAATACTGTAAATGTAGCAAAATTAGGAAGATTGATATACATATTACGTAGATGTCTCAGTAGTTAAATCGAATTAATGAAATTAGATTTATAATTTCAGCAACATATATTGAAAATAACTCAGTTAATATTAATCTATATAGCTAAAAATGTCACTACTAGTTAAATATATAACAATTACATATATATCACTTAATGAAAAAGCTAAATAAAAAGGTAAACATTTTCTAGCGCTGGAAATTAATCAGTTTTAATGAAACACTTCAAAGGAAATCTATGAATGGATTTATAAACGGAATCGTAGATGTTGATGTTTGTTAGGGGACGAATATAAGTATACGAAACCCCAATATTCAATGAAACGACATACTTAATAACGTATGTCAATTTGATAGAGTGCATTTCATACAATTATTGTTTCAAGACCGTCGTGTACTCGAGTTCTTTTGTATGTCCATGTAAATGAATGATATATACCATGCACACATATTTCTGTAACAGACATATCGAAGTGCATATCATCAGCGTATATCAATTTCTTAATGCTTGGAGTTATTTGACATAATTAAAATGCATTTAACACAAGCTTCCATACACCATAATGTATTCGAATTCGTTTGAAATTTAATTTAAACGGGCGATAAGTGCTGAATACTTCACTTTAAATAGGGGGTATGCTATGCAATATACATAAATAACATATATCAATTTTGTACATTTCAAGTATATTTACGGTAGTTAAAATTCGAAGAAAGAAAAACAAAGACGGGGAGACAGGCTAACAGAAGTTATAAGCATATTTTATATACAATGGAAAATGTTGAAATTTAAACACTTACAGCGATCCTTTATAAGTATGTAAATGTCTATAGTCCAGTCTGGGTAATCTTGACGAGGAATATGGAATCTGCACTTTATTTTAAATGAAAAAATTACTAAGACTTAAACATGCAAATTTGTATTGGTAAAATGGATAATTATGAAATAATTTATTTCGCAATGGAATGCTTTCATCATCATTAGTTCTACAAACATTTTATTTAACAATATATTATATTGGAAGCTATCCGCTAATATATTTTATGCTATTATCTATATGGTATTTTAAACAACATGCAAAAATATATAACACTTGTTCGAAATATTTTATGTAAAAATATATTGTATGTCACTTTAGGCAGACATTAGATTAGCATTCATAAATTTAATTCTAACTAAAATTAATTAAATGAATGTGTTAAAAATATATACACATTTTTAATATACATAAGTTTTCTTTTTTAATGGCAACTATTCCCAATAAAAAACAAGAGAGAATAAATTGACTGGAATTTTTCCTACTTAATATTTTTATTTCTGTATTATTTGTGTAATTATTTGTTTAAGTAGTTATATATATTGTTAGTTCAAATTTAATAATAATGACATTACACATAGAGATTTTGTAGAAATATAGAGATTTTTTATTAAGTATATTATTTGAAACAGAATGTATATAATTAAATATAATTATATAAAGACCCATTCTAATGAATATGCAGGTGCTGGTTACATATAGAATTACATTTTTCTTTTAAGATAACATATTTATCACAATTCCCCAGTGGTTTTATTTTGTTTAAAATGTCTATTACGTAAAAATATTATATGACTTACAAATAAGTGCATAATTTATTTTTATTACTATCGCACATACATATATGCTGTATACCATTATTAATGGTATATAGCAACAAGGGTAGTATAATTTTAATTCTTGTTACGATATTATATAACGAAATAACTGTAAAATACGTTCTTATATATTTTAGAATAAATCACTAAAATGGTCTATACGGAATAAATAGTTTATTATTGAACACAATACATAAAAATTACTTTGGTAGAAAATCTAACATTATTATTAAATTTGTCGTGAGTAAAAAAAATAAATAAAATGCGTTAATAATATTTTATGAAACCGTATAATTCATAATAAAAGTTGGTAATTTTGTTCCAGGATTGTAAATCTGGTTAGCTAAAATAAGATAAAGGATATTTATTTCTTGAACCACCTTTTGAATGAGACATTTATTTTCAGCTATATGTTCATTTCTAGATTTTTGAACAATATTAATTGCTCAAACAGCCTAAAATAAATAAATCATTATCCGTATGATATTTTTCAACCTCTTACAAAGATGATATGTATGTTTTGAATATAGGATACGGGCGGGTTCTGTCTATGAGTCCGTATGCGAACACAATATGATTGTTTAAATTTCCCTTTTTTACTGTTGTTAAAATATATTTTTAAGTTCATTACAAAGGGTATTTCATATATATATATTTATATATATATTATTTGTACGACGTTAAACATCATTCTGTTTACTGCACATACAGAATACGGAAGTTTCTGTCTGGCTTACTGAATTTGTAGGAACTTATACATTTATGGATTGACATATCCTTCCTAAAATGTTAACACAAATGATCTTATAAAATTATACACCGTTTTTTCCCACATTGATTATTATTCTTAAAAATATTTTGGATACTTGCCTTGGGTTCTTAGATGGGTTGGCACATAGGTTAGCGCAATAAATGTAAAGTCACCTGCTATATTGAAATGCTGATTGTCATAATTGTATATTCGTTTAAATCTCTTAATTTATCGTCTGAATATCTAACGTTAAACCCTCTTAATTTGCTCTTTATTTATTCAAAAATATATACTTGTCAGTAATACTTATTAGAAGTAATACACAAACAATTGTCTACAATTAGTAATTATTTATAAATTGAGTTGAACTATTTATTGAGTTATTTATAAATTGTGAGTTATTTATAAATTGAGTTTTTATAAATTGAGTATTTATAAATTGAGTAAATATTTATGAGTTATTTATAAATTGAGTTTATTTATAAATTGAAATAAAAGTTGTTAAGATGATTTGCCGAAAAGTTATAAAACTTTCATCCAATATTTGATATGATTAGTGGAATCATGACAAACTGGATGACATACAGCAACATTATATTGCAAGAAAAACATTACACGTACTAGCAAAGTTTTATTGTGGAAAATCAATGGAATAATTCATTGTATTTAAATATGACTTTTTTCTTTAATCAGAAACACGTTTATTCTGACATATTTGCAGAGCGAATATCAAGTTTTTGAGTGATCAAAGAGTAATTATTGGATTAAGGTGTTGGAAAAACTCATTTCTCTGGGAGAAGTAGAAAAAGAGAGAATATGATCGCAGTTGGGATTATCAATTATTGTCGACTTAAGTAAAATCTTGCTTCGAGATCCGAGAATGATCGTGTTTATTATGCACGCTAGCCTCCAATCCCCAGTATTTTTGGCACCCAATACCAATACGGAGTCCAGAAATCAGTGTATAAAATATACGTAAATTGAATATATATGCATGTATACAGCTAATGCAAAAGAAATACAATCTCAAAAGGTTTTCATCACAGGCGTCCTTAATACGTGGACAAAATGTAATAAAATTCTGGATGATGCTAGTAAAATGAAACACTATGACGAATTTTCGACTTCTTACGAAGGGAAACAAACTATGAATTAAACAGAAATCTATACATAATTTAACTAGAAATACACAAATATACTAAAATATTAAATTAAAAACTTGAACAAGCACACATTAACAATATTATAAAAGACAAGAATACTATAGTACATTAATATACCAAATTCAGTAAACAAATTAATAAAATCAAGATCCGAAAAGTCAACAAAAGCTATAGAGTCAGTACAAATAAACATGTAAAAAGAATGTCTCGGAAAAAAGCAATAAAATGACATAAACTTAACAAGGTTAGACAATTCAAATGACAGAAAACTGAACGCAGTAATCCTTTGCCCAATGCACAATAATCTGCACCATAATTATCCGATCCATCAAAATGAAAAAAAACCATGAATTTCTTTGTTCATGTTTCTGTTATTAACTCTATATCTTTTTATATGATTATGATCTAACATTGCATATTATGTAAAATTTTTTAGATGTATATACAAGTTCATTAGATATAAAAAAAAGAATTACATTTCATGAACATTGATTTATGATTTGTAAAAGTGTCATCGCTTTAAGAAAGTAAAACTTTTTCAATATTCACTCGAAGATTCATTGCTTAGAGATATATTAAATACCGTTCATTGCCTTTTAACTTCACCTTCTTCAATTTACATAACATACGTCATGAAGCCTTTCAGCATTTATTTTGTTAATATGATACATAGGCAAAAAAAGATTGGTACGTAAATGTTAGGAATATTCTGTGTTCTATTATGGAATACTCTTAATTCAAAAAATCGATGCATTAGGAAAGAAAAAGGGAACTATTTTTATTCTTCGACAGACATTTCCGTTCTTACGATGTTTCGTATAACAATTGGTTTCAGATACAATGCATTAAAAGAAGTAAAAAAGGAATTTGTAAATAATTACTTAATTACACTGTTATATTTACTCGATTGTAAAAATTACAGTTAAATACTGAAAAAAGCATTCTGGAATAGATGAATAAAGTGAACCCATATAACAAACAATAAACTTCAAACCAGTAAATTTATTCGAAGTGTTTCGTATGAGAAAAATGGGTTTACATATGATAGAAGAAATTGGTTACAATGATATATACTTTTCATGAGTGGATTGACAAACTCAATGTACCATTACAAAATCGAGAAATTTATGCTGAAAAAAGAAAAAACAATCTGTTATAGGTATGATCGGGAGCTCTCATGCCATGTTTCGGAGTATACGACAAACACACAAAACCTTCCATTCTGGCATTTGTGTATGGTTCTCTCAGATCATACATTCAGTAGCTATCATTTTAAACGTTAATTTTCTATATCACTCATGTAGCAGTTGTTAATTTGTTTTTAGGAAGAAGAGGAGCTGATTTTTTATTCAGTACTAATAATTTTTTGAAAGGACACTTGAAATTAGGGTTACACGCTCACTCCTTGTAACTACATTGCTTAGACATTTATCACTTTTTCCTACTTGCGAGCATAATAGATGTGTGATTTACTGTAGTTTTTCAAAAAATTGCCATTGAAACGAAATATAATGGAATTTTAAAAACAATTGTTCGAATACGAATATTGTTTGATAATGTGAAGGCTTGAGATGAAGCAACATATTCAGCTATTGAAAAAAAAGGAAATAGATCATAAAATTTATAATAGTCACTACAGTCGCAGAAGAGGACAATGAAGCATTTAAGTCCAAACAAGAAAGAGAAAGTTACAAAGGAAAAAAATGATAAGAAAAATCGAAAAGTGACAACTAGATCGTGTAACTTCGGCACCCATTTAGTAGAACTGAAAAGTTTTGCATCAAGTATTACAGAACCTGCTAAACTTATTTATTTGTTTATTGTAAATTTATTTGTAAGTTTTTATTGATTTTAATGCTTTAAATTATTGTATATTCCATTTGTATTGGTAGAATATCTAGAAATGTCCAACTAAATAGAGTTTCCAGAAATGCGGATAGAATGGAAATAAAAGCAATTCTTGGGTAAATACCTGGTATTTACCCAAAAATAATGGTACAAAATACCTGGTATTTTGTATTTAAGAGGTCTTCATAAATCATCTCATAATAATGTTTAGTATATATGTGCACAACATATTTCATACATAGCTCATGTATTTTTGCCTACATTTATAGTAAGTATAAATTGCAATGACCTTAAATTGACTGATGGAGTTATACAGGTATGAAACATGAAATATTCTGTGCTGGTTACTGCGCATCTTTCACCCAGAGAAAAAAAATATTCTTATTGAGAACCCATAACAAACAATAAATGACCTTATTGTCCTTGATTTATGAATTTTGAATATTTTTTTCCATCCACGTCTAAATAAACAAATCAATTTGTACATAATAAAATGTCTAAACGGAGTCTTCTTTAAAATATACAGATATATACAGATTCTTCTTTAAAAAGTATCTACAGAAACAGATTTTATACATATGTGTTTATACAAAAGTTAATATGTATCAATTGCAATGGCCTTAAATTAATATATGGGATTATACAGTCACGACGTGCAAAACATTATGCGCTGGTAAAACTATACCTTCTAGCAAGTAAAAAAAAATAAATGAGGTACCAGGTATAACAAGGACCGATACGAAAGAATTGTCGACTCTATAATACATGGTTTATACATTTCAAACAACTTATCCACGTCAAAATAAACATATTTAAAATTTATATAAGACAATGTCAAACATACAATGACTTGTGTAATTTATATTAATGATAAAACACATTAAAATTTGTTTCTCATTTAACATAAAATCTATACCCTTACATAGAGTATTTTGTACTTTTTTCAATGTATGATATTTTAGATTTACCATGAATTTGTTGGTTTCGAATTTCATCATAAATAAGGTAGCACTTGCAGTGATTATCTCAGACTGTTCTTTTTTCTTAATGCTTTAATCACACGCCCAGATAAATAATGGGAACACAAATAAAGTTTAAACAAGTGGGTAAGTGTGATCGAAGATCACACAAAGGGTTTCTTTTAATATTCCTTTCAAAACACTGTATCCTTTCTTTAATAAATTCAAATACATTTCATTTTCAAAGAAAAAAAGTCATGTTTTTTATAAAGTAAAAATTTACCGGTCTATTTTTCTCATTTTTTCAAAAATCTGAACCGGTCCGATAGCCCGCTATTATACTCTGTCATAATAATGTCTGTCATGTGGACTAAATGCGATATTAAACAAAAAACAATTTTAAAATTAAACATGTTGTATTCAGACCTTCAAAATGTTACACGTGAGATTAATTTTATTTTTTTATTTTCTAATGACGTCATATTAAGCTTCTTTCTGTACTTACACATACTCATACTCCATGTATTATTGAGAAATGTTTGAAAATTTCCGTTTTATTACCAATATGACGTCATATTAATATTTTTTTCAATTGGTGAAACTTTTTATTTCATTTGTATTTTTCACGTGGATATCTTTCAATAAAAAATTAATTATTGTAGAGAGAATTTCATTGTGGATTTTTTAATTTTTGCAACTGCTATAAAGAAAAATGTTTAAATTTAATATGAAATGGCTGTTAGATTTCTGGTTTTTTATCTCTATATATTAAAATAATACGATTTTTTCAAATTTTATGATTTTGAGCTTCATAGTAGATATTCAGCTATAAGTACACAAAATTTCATGACTGTAACTTATATAGTTTCTGAGAACCGGCTATGTGACAGACACACAATGAAGCGAGACTAATAGAGTTTCGTCAGATGAACGAAACCCTGAAAATGGGATACACTCGTAAAAAATCGTGAAACGAAACTTACTGTTCTTTGTTAAGTTGTTAAAATACATTATGCACAACTGTTAATTCGGCGAATATTAAATTTCATTTATATTACCAGATCCAACATTTTTGTTACATTTTAAGCTACTTTAATTATATTTATTTGAAATAAGTATTATTTCTTATTTTACTGTATTTAAAGATACAACTGTATTAATTCTTTTTATGTCAGATATATGATGAATAAAGCACAATAAGATGTTAAATCTTTTTTTTTCTTAGGCAAATCCTCTAAATTTGTCTTCCCATGATTTCTATTTATTCTTATATGACTGTGTTAATTTTATTTCAAAACAAATGTTTATAATATTTTATTTATTTAATTTACGAAATATTTCTGTTTGTATATTCATATGCGCATTCATTATAAGTAATCCAAATTTGTGCGCCAATCTGTAATTTAATTAAGAAATAAATGGTTTAGATAAATTCAGCCATTCGCATTGAGAACTAATTGCTTGCGATAAGTTTATCATGAATAGAATGCAGAATATCGTTTGCATACATCTATTCTTACTAATTAATGTTTTCAATCAACAACATAGTATCTATATTAGACGATAATGCACCTTACTATCACATATTGAAATTCTGCAATATTGTAAATTTTGCAAAATTAGGAAAATGAGTATTATGTTAATTATTTCGCATAGTAGATAATACGAAATAACGACATTAAGTTTGTAAATGTAGCAACAGCTATATGTTAATAACTCAGTAATAAAGAAGTAAAAATTGCTAGGTAATACTAGATAAACATAAGAATAACATAAATATCAATAACGTAATATCTGAAAGAAATTAAAATAAATTAAATAATCAGTCTTAATAAAATACTTATTGTAAAAATGTGCAATCTATAGTTACATTTTTTATCCAGAAATATAAGTGTAAATACGTGTAAATTGACGCAGCTAAGTGAACATAACGTCCGTGTACAGATTTATAGAAAGGTCGATATTGGCGATAAAACCAGAGACCTGGAGATCGATGTTATTGTCCAAAACTTATGTATAAAATTCCAAAAGTCGGAATAAAAATGCAATGCAAAGTATCGTGAGTTTTCCAGAAACTTGAGGTTACTTGGTCGCGTTTTTGTCTCTAAAGGGGTAGTATGGGTGTTTGTAAATTTGTAAATATTTAGTATTGGTACATGACACTACAATATATATTTTTTAATAGGAAACCAGGTTCGCAATCTATTTATTCTGTCAAAAATAATAGATGGTGCATTACTCTAATCCTAACCAAAATTGTATTCATAATTTTAACAATAAAAAAAGTTATTATTATTTTTTTTAAATGAACAAATTATACTTGCTTTGTGTGAAATGCGATGACAGTATTAAATTTGCTCGAAGTGTCTTGTAATTGTGATAAGTCCTGTAATTGTGTGTCCTGTAATTGTGTCTTGTAATTGTGCCAATGCCACCGTGTGCAATGTGGACTACAGAGGCTGTTTACACATATTGGGAACGATTTTGATGTTAAATTAAACAAGAACTAAAAATCAAGCATAGATTATGAAACACTTTCCAACACAGCCAGAAAACTGTAACGAAACTTCACCGTTAAATAAGGTGAAGGAAGATATGTAAGTAAACAGTTTAGAAAACACATAACACATTGGAAAATACAGTTTTTGAAATTACATTCCAGTGTCAAAAAAGTGGACGAATTATTTTGTGCAGCCCTGTATATGATAAATAGATGTGGATATATAGTATGATAAAGTTTACTTCAGTTAAAATATTCACATATAGCAATTTTCGCCAATCGACGGAAATGCACTCGAAATCTTTTGTACAGCCCTGTATATTATCTGAAGACTTTTGTACACACCACCTATTAAACTAAAAGGCAACTTAAAACTCACTTGCAGCAATTACCAAACGTAAACGAAAATGTATCTTTTTTTCGTAGCCCTGTATATGAATTTATTTATATTCCACAAACTTCTATTAGTCTCCTGAATAAAGTTTAGCAGTAAAATGCGTAAACACAATTAAAAACTACCCTTAAACAATTCACTCCCATAGTCTGTAGTACTTACGAATTTCCTTTTGTAGCCCTGTATATGGTCAACCGAGTTTATAAACACACACGTTCTATGAAAAAAATTAGTTAAAAACGAAAACCAAAGTTGAAAACACACTTATCACTCATAGACTGTACTATGAAAAAAAAAAGTTAAAAATGCAAACTAAAGCTGAAAACGCACTTATCACACATAGGCTGTAAATATCGCACTGTACTGTAACCAATATTTTTTGTGTGTATCTGTAAATAAACGCAATACACACAAGAGAGCAATTTATAATGCACCTCAGTAATGCATATAATTTTCATTTTGTTTGAAATAGTGAGATATCACTAACTTACACTGCAGACGATTTTTCCCCATATAAGGATGTGTAAAAGAATTTTTTTGTTTGACCCTGTAAATGAATAATAAATGCTTTGCATCCCATATTCTACAAAAAGTATGTTTTAATGCGTTTCATAGTTATATATCAATTTCATTATATTTTAAATGACGTTGCGTCATCAAAATGCGCTTGCACCGATTATTCCCTATGGACTGTAATGTAACGGAATACTTTTGACTGTTTCTGTAAAACAAACTATAAGTGCTACATACTTGTGTTGAAATAGGGAACATGCTATAGTAAACGACAATAATATACAAAAATTTCAGGACATTCCAAGCATATTTACGGGAGTTAGAGCACGGACAGATGGACAGACGGCAGACAAACCGAAGTCATAAACACATTTCAACTAGGTTGGAAAGTGTTAAAAACAACGAAAAACAACAAGAGGGAGCGGGGGGGGGGGATCTGGCAACATGTAATAACGTGATAACTTCAGAAATGGCCACTATGAAAAAATATCGCCTGGTACTGAAATGAAACGTGGAAGAAGCGAGTGGTTTGAATGTTTTATATATATGCTAATTCCGAAGAGCATTATTCATATTCTGTGATTAGAAATCATTTAGCAGGTGATAAATGGAAAACAATTGTCACAATTTAGGATTCGTGAATTTGTCTAAATGATTGTAATAAAAAAATATCGATTTATTACCGGAAAAGAAGCCAAAAAGTCTTAAAATCGTTGGTTAAAACACTGCAAAGAAATTTTTTCTAGAGGATTTATGGTGATTGCTGGAATCTCTTACAAAGGAAAATAAACGATAAAAAGTTTTTAGAAAAATGTTAAAATTAACTCTATTTATTATTAAAACAATGTGCTAATCCCTATTTTTAAAGAAGAAATTCCAAAACTTTATCCTATGGACGTTAAAAGTGCTGAGTTCAAACTAGGATAAAGCGATGGGATAAAGATTTAGGATAAAGATTTATGGTGATTGCTGGAATCTCTTACAAAGGAAAATTAACGATAAAAAATTTTGAGAAAAACGTTAAAATTAACTCTACTTATTATTAAAACAATGTGCTAATCCCTATTTTTAAAGAAGAAATTTCAAAATTTATCCTATGGACGTTAAAAGGGTTTCGTTCCACTAGGATAAAGCAGACAAACATCCAAAAGTAAAGTGGCATTTCTCGAAAAATTGATAAGAGAAACTGGAATCAAGTGTATACCGTTTAATTATATTACAATCAAGTCCCCAGAATGAATGACTAGTGGATTACTGTGCCTTTGGACTATTAAGTCAAGCTCCTGGGAAACACCGACCAACTACGTTGAGTGGACTCTGGAAATGTGTGGTGGAGGAATGGAACAAAATTCCACTTCCAGTTTACAAAATGCCCTATTATCTTGTAAATACCGCTGCAATATGATAGTCCAAAGATGATAAATGTAAAGAACCAATATATATTTTTTAAATTGCTACAGCCTTATTTCTGATAGGAAAATGTGGCATCATAACATGAGAATATTAGCTAATGCCGAGACCAAATAAAAAAAATTGTTCAGAGGGACTGTTAAGTGATACAAGATGTTTAAAAAATGCGTTTTCAGCGACATGCATTGCTTTAAAAATTAAGTACAATTATGTAAAACAGTATAGAAAATTTAAATTACTAAGAATGAATAAAAATCAAATAAACAGATTAAAGGAATTAAAGTTACAAAAAGAAAAAAGAAAACTATATACACAAGTATACAAATACTAAATGAATCTAATGAGACTTTTATTAAAGGATACAAGATGTTACAAAAAAAGAGGCGTTTTAATCGACAAACATTGTTTTACTATGAAAAACAATATAGAAAATTTAAATACACAAATAACATAAACTGACTAAAGAAATTAAAGTTATAAACAACTGCGTAAGTGTGATCGAAGATCGCTCAAAGGGTTTCGTTTAATATTCCATTCAAAACACTTTATCCTTTCTTTAATAAATTCAAACAAATTTCATTTAGCAACAACAACAAAAAAAAGTAATGTTTTTTATAAAGTAAAAATTTACCGATCTATTTTTTCTTTTTTTCGAATATCTAAACCAGCCGGAAAGCGGGCCAAGCCCGCTATTATATTCTGTCATAATAATATCCGTCATACGGACTAAATGCAATATTTAAAAAAAAAAATTCAAAATTAAGCAAATTGTACACCTTCAAAATGTTAAAATATGCGAATATTTCCATAATCGGATTTTTATCACGATTCAATATGTTTCTCAAACTCATATATTTACTATTCTTTATTATTTATATTGATACTCGCTTTGTAATATTCTCAAACATTTGAAAAATTCGTTAAACTTCCCATATGACGTCAGATTTTCTTTTTAATTCTCTAATGAAGTGATATTAATCTGCTTTGTGCACTTACACATACTCATACTCCTTATATTATTGAGAAATATTAGACATTTTCCGTTTTATTACGACTATGACGTCAATCAATTTTATTTCATATTAATCTTTTTTTCAATTGGTGAAACTTTTTATTTCATTTTCTTTTTTTCGTCTGATATGATCATTTTTTCGTCGTGGAAATCGTCTGATAGAAAATTAATTATTATAGAAAGAATTTCATTGTGGATTTTAAATCTTTGGCATCTGCTATAACGGAAAATGTTTAAATTTAATTAAAAAAGGCTGTTAGAATTTTGGTTTTTTATCCCTATTTATTAAAATAATACGAACTTTTCAAATTTTAATATTTTGAGCTCTTTACAGCTGGTATTCATCTATATACACGAAGTTTCAACTCTGTAAGTTATACAGTTTTTGAGAATGGCTCTGTGACGGACAGACAACGGAGCGTGAGTAATAGGATTTCGTGAGACGAACGAAACCCTAAAAAGAGAAATATATATATACACAATATACACAAATGTAAAATGAATCTAATGAGGGGTTTTAAATGATGCAATATGTTATAAAAAAGATGTTTTAAGCGATAAACATTGTTTTCCTGTGAAAAACAGTATAGAAAATTTAAATAACTAAAAATTAGTACAAATAACATGAACAGCGCCTTTGCCCTTTCGATTCACGTTGTGCATTCAATTCACAATACTATTTCTTGTAGCTTATTTTGAATCGATAGTAATTTTTAAAATACATTAAATGCAGAATTATAAAATAGAGCAGTTCAAACCAAAAATATTATATAGAAAATTAATATATATTTAATGCAAATTTTTATATGATTTTAAGAAATATATTATAGTATTTTTCAACCCAATAACAGATGTATATAATTTTGACACACACATGCACACAAATTCCTATATACTTTCGAAAAATTTTCCCTTGCAATATGCTAATATCTTTCAAGTTTTGTTTATTTTCCTGGAACGCCGCGGAGCCCCTGAAAAGTACAGGCGGAGCCCCAAGGGCTCCGCGGAGCACACTTTGGGAACCTCTGCTTTACACAATAAAAAAAACATGACGCTACTGAAAAGAAGGAATATTTGAATCCCGAAATATATTTTTAAAAATATGATAAGCACTTTTACCCAACTTTAATTGAGATAGAAACAAGACTCCATAGATGTCATTCAATAATATACATAAAATCTTTAACCTTCTACCTTAAATAATAATTTTGAGAGACAACTTAAAATTTACATTTATATACATTGTTTTCTTCTTCCGAATGATCTATTAATCGTCAAAAACATAATTCAACATCGGAAAATTGAGAAAAGGATCTTTATTTGATAAAGTAACTTTCCATACTACACATTCTATGTTTTGATTACAAATCAATCTATACAGAATGTACTTCATTAAGAAAGCTTAGAAGAAGATGGGGTCACGTTGGATCGCTTTTCAAAGTTTTATTTTTTTCGTCTAAAGTTTGCTGATCAATCTAGAAGAAAAATCCTAAATGTACCCTAATTCCTCATCTTGATTTATGAATTTTCGCAAAGCTCTTAATAGTTTTTAATGAAAAAATGCATTTTAACTTTTAAAAATGTGTCTCACTGTACCCAATGCCTCGTGTACAGTAGTGCACTATGTGGTGATTAGTGAACCGCGCATAATTAAAGATAATTAGAATAGTAATACAGGTATTTAATGGTATACTTTATTAGAAATCATAAGACGTATTTTTTATTGCACTGAACAAAACAAGTGATTGACATTACATGCATAAAATCATTTAAAAGAATTAGTGTACATAATGATATTATATGCATGACTATAAGTTTTATTTAGATACTTAATTTTAAATGAAAATTATTTACAATTAGTTAAAGAATATACAAAGAAGATCATTTTAAGAATAATTTTCTTTGCTACATCTTGATGACTTCAGTTAAAGCAATTAAAAAGTGCAAAGTCAGACTTACCTATTTAGGGTTTAAGTGGTATAATTCATAAAAAATAATAAAATAAACAAAATTTAATAACTCTATGAACATTTTTTTCTCAACTGAATATGAATTATAATTATATTATCCAAGTTATTAAAATTCCACAGAACACAAATGTATTTTTTTTTTCAAACATTTCGCAACGAAACAAACTAGAACACTTTCTTAACTCAGTTTTAATTTTAATTGAAAACACAAAACTTTATAATAACTATTTTCGTTTTCTATTTCAAAATTTTAAAGTTAAATCAGTATAAAAGAGTGGTCAATTTTGTTCCTTTTTCAGGCCTTCCACTGTGTTCCTGTTTACTGTTTTCCACCCTGCCCCTTTTTAAGTTGGTGCAGTTTAGACATGTAATAAGAAAATGTTTCAAAAGATTACATTTAATTTGAATTCTGAAATATTACATAGATTTATCAATAAATGAGAGCACTTTCTTTAAACTTTAATCTGGAGGCAGCAACTCGGGCTATTTTTGACTCTCCCATATTATTGCGCTTGAGTTTTCCAAAAACCTGAAACCTCGTTTATTTAGAGTACTTTGACAAAGGGAATAAATGTTCAAATTGCACGTTTATATCTTTTTCTAGTTCAGTGTTTCAATTTTTTGACAGTTCACAGATCATCAAAAATCCAAGGTACATTCCGTAGCCCTAGAAACTTGTAATTTGGTATAAAAATAGTGTCTGGGACACAAGAAAAAAATATAAATAAATAAATAAATAAAATAGAAAATTCGAACATAATTCATTTTGTAGCTCTAAAAGCTTCAAGATGGACATAAAGGTAGTGTTTAAAATACAAAGAAAGAACAAAATAGAAAATCCGAAAATTTCGAAAAAAAAATCGGCAAATTCAAAGAAACCGAAAAATCAAAAATAGTTCAATTTGTTAGAATTTTCCGGGTTTTTGTTTTATTTTGTCTTTTTTTGTATCCTAATTCTAAACACTACCTTTATGCCGAATATGAAGTTTCCTGGTCTCCGAGTAATACCTCAGATCGATAACACCTTTCCTGGAGGTAATTGGGAAGACTTTTTATAACCCCCCCCCCCCTCCATATCTCCGTGCTTGAGTTGCCTAGGAACATGAAATTTCATTCTATCAAGAGAACTTTGCAAACGGAACTAAAGCTCCAAATTTTTGGTAACTTAAAATACCAGGGACAAGGAGTGGTCTTGACTGAAACAAGTGTATTATGTCCAAAAAGAACCAAAAGTCAAGAAAAGGACGACTACTTACAGAAAGAAGTGAAATCCCATCAAAAACATCTCACGTAAAAATGTAGCCAAGTCTCGTGACTTTTTTACCATAAAAAGTTCTGGTATCTTGTAGAGCCCAAATTTAGCTCTCTTACTAACTCTGACATTTTCATTCCCAAATTACTCCTAGTCTCTACATATTTAGTCAAAGAATATTTTGTGACTGGGCAATTATGCAGCACAAGGATGTTATTACAACTTACTATGGGTGTTATGGGATTGGATGGGATGTAATGGGATTATATGATTAAATCCGATTACGAGGGATATAAGTCTAAAGGAGGGATGCCTTAGATAGAGATGCCTTAGTCTTCCTAAAAGTGGTGATCTAGCACATATTCACATTACATCGAATTAAAAACATCCAAAACTCCTGACATCCAGCTCGATCGTAGGAGAAGTTTCACAACTGAGCTTACATTATTATGTAAAATAAAGTCCACGCTACAAATACATAGTATACGTTCAGTGCTCATATAAATAATATTTTATGCAATACTTTATTAATAAACCCGTTTATCAAAATGTAAGCTGTAGTTGTCACATTGGTGTGCTGCGTAGTTACCAAACTACAAAATATTTTTTACTAAAAATGTAGAGATTAGAAGTGAAAATCTCAGAGTTAATAAGAGAGCTAAACTTTGTTCTACATTATCTCAGAACATTTTACGGTAAAAATGTCAGAAGACGTGGCTACTTTTTTTCATGACATGCTTTGATGGGATCGTATTTTATTCTATATACTTCAAATCTTTATTGTTCAAATTCTAAAATTCTAAAGAAGCAAAATTTTACTCTTTTAGCAAAATAATTACAAACTTCTTTTAAAATCAATAAATTCTGCTTTGACCATATAGTTAAATGTTGAAAATATTCTATACTAGAGTGCCATTGATGAGTACTAATAGTATGAAGACAAAACAATATACAATTTAAACAATTTGAAAGAGTTGTCCAATATGCTCATGTGCCCACTATATCCCATCATGCTCTACATCACACGGTTAAAATAATGTAGAAAATCTTTATTTAATTACTAATTATATAATCAGATAAAGTAGCTATTCTTAAGGAACATGATTACTATTAATCGAATAAAATGATTTCGCATCATAAAAAAATATAAAAAAAAACGAATATCAGCGTGAATACTTTTCCTTTTGTTTTATATAAATATATTCATAAATCAACCTGTATACGGAAATAGAAAATCGATTACACTACGATATATTTTCTCATTAATTTAATTACCAGAAAATTAGGTTTATTTAACGAAACATAAAATAACTTAGTGAATGAATAAATGACATTTGAGTTATTTAATTTTTCAGCTATTTATATCGTATTTGAAAAAAACAAAATGTAAATTTTTATGGAACAGTAGCTATTAATTATGCTTTAATGCTCGGTTGAATCATAAATATGAATTCATATTGTATTACTAATCACAGAAAATAAAATGGAAATTTCTTTGCTTCATAAAAATGTATATGGAAAAAAAATAATTAAACGAATAATAAATGTGTGTTATAGTTATGTGTATAGAAAATAATGCATTGCTAATGATTGAATATGCCAGAAAGTGATTGAAATAATACCCTTCTTAAACATTTAATGATTTTGGAACAATAGAAGAAATTTAAAACATGCATTAATTAATGAATGAAATAATTTTTAGTAAAGTAGTAAAAAAAAAGAACGTAAAGTAGTAAAAAAAAACAAAGAGGGATGGAATGGAATTAATTGATTAAGGCTAATTACATACAGTCGTCACATTCTATTGCTGCGTAATTGCCAAGTCACAAAATAATCATTAACTAAAGATGTAGAGACAAGGAATGATTTGTGACTGAAAGTTTTAGCGTTAATAAGATAGTTAAACTTGGCTGTGAATGATCTCAGAATTTTTTACGGTAAAAATGTCACGAGACTTGGCAACATTTTTCACATGTCATATTTTTGATTGTGTAATATTTTTTTCACAGTCTTTCACGAGTTGAATTTGGATTAAGTTCATCATATATCGAAATCGTTAGGTTTTGAATGGGTTTGAGGTAGGTCCTTTTTTACAGACGGATTAAACCAGAACCTCTATTTAAAATATAAAAAAATCCCCTAAGAACATCAATACTTGAACCAGGTTTAGAAACCATTATCTCTTAGCATATAACAAGCGCCCTGTCCACGCGACAAGAAAGGAGACCTGATATGATTTGGAAAATAATATAGCTGAACATTAAATAGATGTTTAAACTTTATCTGTCTCGTTTGAATAAATGCTGAGATTCACTGGCAAAATCTAATATTATACACACTTTTTATTTTAATATCATACACACAATGTATTGTCTGTTTACCTCAAGATTTCTGAAATGTATGACATAGGTATGTTTTGATATTTTATTTCTGATATCGGAACGGCTTACGAAACTTTAATATCTGCATTTGAAATCTAAATATATAATACATACATTTCACTGTATAACTGTTGTATGGTTTGTTGTTACCATACAATTTATTGTTTATTTTAATATTTATTTGTTTGTTTAATTTATTTAAATGCATTTTCGGTAGACGCAGGGGAGGGAACATTGCCGTCTTACATTGTCATTACACAGATTGCAGCAACATAAGTAAAAATTTGATTTAAAACGTATCTTTTTGTTGAAAATTTTCAGTTTAGCGACTAACTTCGGTTTCAAAATAGTCTACAAAAGCACAAATTTGATATAGTGGTCTCTTTCTTCAACTCACTCGACAATCTGAATTCAAACGTTCCACATTTAGTTCAGCATCGTTCTAAATTCAATTTAGAATGATTTATATTTATATTTTCATCGTCTGTTAAAATAAAAAGCAAAAAATAGACGTTATTCATATTTCCAAAGATCGAATTTTAGATTTTAGCATTTTATCGCAAAAATAGAAACGAAAAATGAAGATGATATGATGTGATTAATCTTCCGTAATCAGATCCACAGCAAAATAGCGTATTTCAATAAACGTGATTTATCGTAAAAGAGTTTTTGTCAAATAATAATGGTAGTCATAATTACTTTAAATGGGCATTGTAGCCATGATGGCTCCATACCTAATTACGGAGAATTATTCGATCATTTAAAAAAAATAACAAGGAAAAAATGTTCCTTTTTTCCTTTTTTATTTCCTGTCTGCAATCATGGTCCATATACTGTGGTACGTCATTTTCTCCGTGGCTATGTACAATTATTATATAAAAAAAATATATTTAGGACACAGATTACAAAAAAATGTCGTACTTAGAACTCATGTAACATTAGCAATGGAAACTTCAGTTTTCAAACAAATTTCAATTGAAAGAACTTTTTTGTTTCTATTCGATGATGTGAAAAAATGAAATTAAACCAGATGCTTATTTTTTCGTATGCATATCGAAGAGACTAAAAAGGTATCGAAAAAATATGAATCTCTAAAATTAGCGAAATTAAAGTTTGCTCCTTATGGCTGTATTCTTATCAACACATAGTTAATTATTTCGTTGTAGGAGAACATTGTCAGCAAAATTTACCAAACTCCTCGATTATGAAGAATACCTTAATAAAAAAAAATATATATTCATTACTTGTCCGTTAAATAGGGAGTTTTAAAATATAAATATGAGCAACTACAATGAACTCAAATTTGAATAAAATATATTTTTAATTTCAGATAAATCATACTTTTTCTGTAATTAGTCATGGAATCTATTAAGTTTAATTTGAAAGATATGTTCTGAATGCCAATGAAAAGGAATCAAAAGAACCATGATTAATAGGAAATGGATACGGCATCCAGGATGGGGAAAAAAGACCAAGAAAAATTACAAAGATGTATTTATATGAAAATAACAAAAAAAGGTGAACTAATTACAGATTTTATTTCCGGGTAGAACATCATTTCCACATTTACATGCAGATTTCTTTGCTTGCATAACTATACAATTGGCCCCTAGAAAAAACAAAATATATTGCCATTCAATTAAAACTTACGAAAATACATATATTACTATAAGCAGAGCCATATTCGAATCGAACACATGAAGAAAGGAAAACAACAAAAGCTACATTTTATCTAGGAAATAAAAATAACTTAACTATAATTGCTAAAATCAGATTAAAAAACTTTATGGAAAAAAGGGGCCAAGTTCTCTTTAAAAAAAAATTTAAACCTAAAGTAGTGCTTTGTTTATTTTCTAAATTCAACTCGAAATGCAGCATTTGAAATGTTTATTAAGAAAATGTATTGAAATTAGCTACTCATGTTAAAACGTGGCATCTTTTTTTTATTTGTCCGCTTGAAATATGTTTGGTTAATATTACTGTAATTTTGTCCAACACCTCAACAAACAATAGTTAGTATTTGTATGTAATGTCGGCTAAAACAGATCTAGAAATATTTAAATTTTATATCCATTATCTGCACCGGATGAAATAACATACAAAAACATAATTTTTTTATACATCTTAGATAAGTGCATAAGCTGAAACAAAAAAATACCATAGTAATACATTTTATGACATTTTATACGGTTATTAGAAATTTTAAAATATTTCACATTTCAAGCAGAATCGTATATACACTTACTGTATCTAATGAATGTGAGTTTCATAATACATACTTTCATAAACATTATAATTGGTTAATTTTATATACATTAAAAATTGTGAAAAAATAGATAGATAACAGTTTTGGGGTGCATATCTGTACTAAGGTTTTTTTTTATAAATAATATGATACTTATTTGTAAGAGCTATTAATTTAAGAAAATAAATACTTTTAACATTCTTGACAGATCCAAAATAAGTATGAAGATGCATGTTTAAACTTGATGTAAAAAACCCCATTTTATATAAAATAGGTGTGATTCTAGATGCAATTAGAAATTAAAAATGTAAAGAAAGATAACCATTATTTACAGATACATAGTGATACTCTTACTTAAACTAGAAACATGTTTATATGTACATTTGAGAAATACGCCAATGTATATATTTTTTTAATTCTGTGCATTTAATGTTATTGAGTTATCTAAATGGCCTATAATATTAAATAAACTAATTTTACAGTTATTAGATGCTGGTTCATTTAAATATGTGATATTATTAAAAGAGACATTGAATAACATCATAATTCAATTAACACATGTTTGTCAATTTGGATATTGTTAAGTATATAGTGAGTTGTAGTTCAAATTCACGATCTAAGTGCGCAAGCAACACATTTGGCAGCTCTGTAGTTTCGCATACAATCTGGTTTTGCAAATGTATTTACTATTTGTAAATTTTTCTCCAGATAATGTCGAGTTTTACCAACCAGCTGTGATACAGAATGTCACGGGCTTTACATACATGGCGTGCTCATGTTTGCATGCAATGTAAAATGTAATGTAAGGAAATGGCTACAAATAAAATAAGGAGCTCTTGCACACTTTATTTAATATAAATACACTGTAAACGGAACGTGATTACAAAAGGAGTTTGTTACGAACCGTGGTTATAAAGGTTTCTATTAGAAAAAGCCTTTTTTATTAGAAATTTGGCAGAAGATTTAAAGTACAGGGTGATTCATAAGTAAGTATACAACTTCCAGATGCTGTAAAACAGGAACCGTTGAAGACATGTCCCCCAATTCAAGCCGTAAGGTAGGTGTACCCAAAAGGTATTTTTCCGGCTGCCGTGCGAAGTGACATATACAATAGCTAGCGTGTTACGTGAATATGAGTGGAAAATGGCTGCGTCTGCAGTGGAGAAGGCATTTTAAGTTCTCAAATTGAGCAAAACGGAATCTGTCACCATTATGCAACGGCATTTTTGACACGATTTAGAAAAGAAAATGCATTTCTGATTGGTTTAAACAAATTGAAACTACAGGCTGTTTGGGAACAGCGCACAGAAATGGATTACAGATTTGATGTGTGTCATGTGATTTTCACATATTTTAAGCCAATCATAAATTGATTTTTTGGTTAGAAGTACTCTTCCAAATCGTGTTCAAAAATGTCATTTCACAATGGTGACAGATTCCGTTTTGCTCAATTCAAGAACACAAAATGCCTTCTCCACTGGAGACGCGTCCATTTCTACTGAAATTCGCGCGACACGGGAATTTCAGGTGAAACGGCACTTCGCACGGCAAAGGGTAAATAAAAAACTTTATGAATACACTTAGCCTATCGCTTGTATTTAGGGAACGTGCCTTAAACCATTCCTGTTTTACAGCATCTGGAAATTGTATACTTACTTATGAATCTCCCTGTATATCTACCTGCTTCCGGCTTTCCAATAACTTTGCCAATGTCTAAGCATTTTCTGTTTTAATGTTATTTTAAAATGTCATGGAGGAAGGGGGGAAATAAACATTTGTTGTTGATTGTCACTGGATGCTGTTTATTGCGTTTATAAGTACTTCTAAACGCAAATGTGACTTAAAGAAGCTGGAATGTACTAAACACACACAGTCGAGTTCGCTTACTTTACACCGCTTGTCTTTCCCAGCACAGATTTACAAGATCCAATTCCTGAAGACAATCTAGGATTGAACAAACGTTTTCCTTGACGAATGTAACCGACAATGTCTGAAATGCCCGAAATCATTATCATTGAGTTAAATAACGTTTTATCTCGATACCATTCCGCGACATTCATAATAAGGTTTAATGTAAATTTGGATACTGTTAAAGTATGCCCACAAAATACATTCTTCTGTCAATCGAAACTTGTTAAAATACATCATTAAGTTGGGAACTTTATTATAGAAGATACGATTACGCATTAATTCAATGAAAAAAATGCCATGTTCGAAACTGAGTATTTAAAATGGGTGGATTGAACGTTGTGCCGTTATATTTAAATAAATGATCAATGTAAAACTAGCGCAAATAAAATATATATAAAATTGCAAATATCTGTTTCGGAGTCTCAAAAGCTCCATCATCAGTGCCAAAGTTAAAAAGACTAAAAACAGATTTAAATGTTTATGCCTTGTAATTATGCTTGCGACCAAGATGGAATGGCCAAGATGGATGTCATTCCATCTTGGTCACGAGCGGAGACGCAAGCATACTTTTAAATCTGTTTTAAATCTTTTAAACTTTGGAACTGATGATGAAGCTTTAGAGGCCCCGAAACAGGTGTTTGCTATTTCATATATTATTTTATTTGTGCTATATTTACGTTGATCATTTTTTTTAACGAAACTGAGTAGTTTCTTCGATGACTTTACGGGAGCGAAATAAGCAATCAGGCACAGTTCTACCACTAATTAAAAAAGTGTTTATTATTTATATTTAATCCCTGTGATTAATTAAGACAAAAAGAACTTTTTAAAAATAGTTGTGAAAGTTTGCTTTATTTGCACCTTTCGAATCCGTTAAGTCGTCGCATATGCTAATGATTGCTGTTAGTGTTCTAATGATTGCAGTTAGTGTTATTTATACTAAATTTAAAGTTATAGGGAAAACATATTTGAAACTGCAAGTTACTTTTAGATAAAGACATTTCAGCGTTGCTGCTTTATTACCAAATTGACATAAAAGTGTGTAAGTAGAAAACTTTTCCCTTTAAATTTGACAAAATTAAATAAGCTTTTTAACACTTCCCAACCTAGTTGAAAAGTGTTTATGACTTCGGTTTGTTTGCCGTATGGCCGTCTGGCCATGCTCTAACTCCCGTACATATATTCGGATTGCCCTGCAATTTTTATATGTTATTGTCGTTATCTATAGCATGTTCCCTATTTCAACTGAAGTGTGTAGCACTTATAGTTTTTTTACAGGGACACTCCGAAGAATTCCGTTACATTACGGTCTATGGGGAAAAATCATTTTCGGTTTATTTTAATGATGTTACACAATTTTAAACACATTGTAATTGATATATATCACTAGGGTGCATTACAAGAAGCTTAATATGGAATAGGGTGTGCATAGCACTTATAGTTACTTTACAGGGACAGTCAAAAGAATTCCGTTACATTACGTCTATGTAGAAAAATCGTTTGCGGTTTAATTAAATAATGTTTCACTATTTTAAATGCATTGAAATTTAGATATATCACTAAGGTGCATTACAAGAGGCTTACTACAGAATATTGTGTGTATAGAAGTCATCGTTCATTTACAGGGACACACAAAAGAATTCTCTACTGTCTGTTAACAATAATTCCTGGAAATGCGTTTTAAGTTGCTGAACTCGATTTTAAATTTAACTCACTTTTTGTCTATTACTTGGTGCGTATAAATTCTGTATTTCATATACAGGGCAGCGCAAAAGTTCGCGAACACATTTCCGTTTATTGACAGAAACTTCAGAAGGAGAATTTTAAACTGCGCTACGCGTTTCCCAACTAAACTAAAATTTAGCATCCTATGTAGTATATATACAAATCTATAGATCCTATACAGGGCTGAATGAAAGTATTCGGATATTTTTCCGAATATTGTATATGTTGGAAATTCCTGAAATTACGTTTTTAAATATGTTATGCGTTTTCCAAATTGTTTACTTAGATGTTATCTTTCAGATTATTAAACGGTAATGATTTGTAAAATTATTTTGGAAGCGTTGGAAAGTGTTACATAATCTATGCTTGACGCATGATTTTTCGTTCTTGTTTAACATAAACTTGGTACTAAGATCTTCTTTTTGTGTTTTCAGATATAAAATACAGTGGGATTTCCATTTTCCATAGCAGTAATTGAAATTCAATTTTATTTTATTTTTAATTCAAGTTTTAAAAAGTAATTAGAATAGGTATAGTGCACATGGATATTTAGAAATATAGAAAATTTGCGTAATAAATATTTTTCAACTGCAACTAATATAATATTTTGGAAAAAGGACCATGGTCCGAAAACTAATTATAATTTTTTATTTTGACAGTACTGGCATTACTTTCTCCTATTTCCTATTTTAAAAAAGAATTTATTTCTAAATTTATAATACAATTTTAAACATTACAAGTATAAATCATTTCTTTTCAAATAAATGTTTAGAAATAAGGGAAAAAAACATTATGAGATTTTAAAAAAATAATATTAAACTAAAATCATTACATTCATTTTGTAACAATTTTAGCAGACTTCATATATCTCAAATCATTTCATTTCAGATTTCTTTTTTGTCTTCTCATTTTTAAAAGAGCCGGTGAAAACGGTAAAAAGTGACAGCTGAAAAGAAAAATTGAAATAAATGCTGCTTAACGGCTGTAAAACAAATCTTTTCTTTTCTGCTTATTCTTTTAAAATTATGTAATACAAATGTAGCTTAAAGAAAAGAAAAACGGTCTTTTAAATTTATTTTTCTTCACTTGCTAATTTTATATCTTACGGGCTTTACGTAAACAGCTTCCTTTATATTTATTTGTTTAGTATTTTCTTACACCTTTAATGATTTATTTTTTTAACCGTAGAATTATTTGTTGAGTTAAAACGAATCAGTTTTGTGTTAATAAAAAATATTTTAAATCATCATTGAAGTTTAGGTGTAAGGTTTAAATGGAAAACAGAAGGAGAGATACGATGAAGGATATTTTCACTAAAATCATTTATTATCAGTTATTCGCATACATATCCAGTTTTTAGTAACTAATGAGTTTCACGTAAACACCTTCCTTCATATTTATTTACTTAGTATTTTCTTACACCTTTTAAGATGTATTTTTTTTAACCGCCGAATTATTTGTTTTGTTAAAATGAATAAATTTTGTGTTTAATAAAAATTGTTTTAAATCACCACTGAAATTAAAGAGTAAGGTTTAGATGGAAAACAGAAGGAGAGATGCAAAGAAGGATATTTTCACTAAAATCATTTATTATCAGTTATTCACATAAATATCCAGTTTTCATTAACTAATGGGTTTCACGTAAACACCTTCCTTCATATTTATTTATTTATTATTTTCTTACACCTTTTATGATTTTTTTTTTCTTTAGAATTATTTGTTGAGTTAAAACGAATCAATTTTGTGTTAATAAAAAATGTTTTAAACCCTCATTGAAGTTTAAGTGTAAAGTCTAGTTGGGAAACAGAAGGAGAGGTACGAGGAAGGTTATTTTCACTAAAATCATTTCTTATCAGTTGTTCGCATAAATATCCAGTTTTAAGTAACTATTTGGTTTCTACGCATTTATACTCATTCACAATTGTTTTAATGGACTTGATTGATTCAATATATGTCCCATTATCTAATATATATTATAAAACAATAACATGTCCTTGAGTAACACTGATGACATAATGACGGTGACAATGCCTGACCAATAATTTTATCTTTCATTGCAAGTTTTTTAACTTCCAAACATCACACAATTTTAGTTTATACGCCGTCGAATAGGGAAAAACATGTACTTCCAAATGCAATTTGATTGAAAACTGAAGCTCAATTCACTGTTTTATAGGTTTTTAAAAATACATTTTAACCCTTTTTTAAAACAGAATCTATCTCTATCACGTGAAACCCGATTGCAAAAGATTGAATCATTTTTTTAAGACTAAATTATGTGTTCATTTTATAGTACATAGATATTAATATTTAAAATTTTCTGCAAAATTGTAAAACTTTGGGTTACTGCATTTCTCTAACTGAAGAAGCTAAAGAACCGAAATACAAAACTACCGAAAGGTATTATTAAAAATACAATTTTGAAGTTTGATTCAAATAATGTTTTTTATTATTAACACTTTCCAACCTAGTTGAAAAGTGTTTATGACTTCGGTTTGTCTGGCCGTATGGCCGTCTGCCGTCTGGCCGTCTGGCCGTATGGCCGTCTGCCGTCTGGCCGTATGGCCGTCTGCCGTCTGGCCGTCTGCCGTCTGCCGTCTGTCCGTGCTCTAACTCCCGCAAATATGCTCGGATTGCTCTGCAATTTTTATATGTGATAGTCGTTATCTATAGCATGTTCCCTATTTCAACGGAAGTGTGTAGCACTTATACTTTTTTTACAGGGACACTCAAAAGAATTCCATTACATTGCGGTCTATGGGGAAAAGTCACTTGAGGTTTATTTAAATAATGTTTCACTATTTTAAACGCATTGAAATTTATATATATCACTAAGGTGCATTAGAAGAAGCTTAATATGGAATAGTGTGTGCATAGCACTTATAGTTACTTTACAGGGACAGTCAAAAGAATTCCGTTACATTACGTCTATGGAGAAAAATCGTCTGCGGTTTATTTAAATAATGTTTCCCTATTTTAAACGCATTGAAATTTATATAAGGTGCATTACAAGAGGCTTACTACAGAATATTGTGTGTATAGCAGTCATCGTTCATTTACAGGGACACACAAAAGAATTCTCTACTGTCTGTTAACAATAATTGCTGGAAGTGCGTTTTAAGTTACTGAACGCGATTTTAATTTTAACTCGCTTTTTGTCTATTACGTGGTGTGTATAAATTCTGTAGATCCTATACAGGGAAGCACAAAAGTTCGCGAACGCATTTCCGTATTATTTAACTCCAGACGGAGAATTTTAAACTGTGCTACGCGTTTCCTAACTGAACTAAAATTTAGCATCCTATGTAGTATATATACAAAACTATAGATCCTATACAGGGCTGATGAGAAGTATTCGGATTACTTAGATGTTATCTTTTAGCTTATTAAACGGTATGATTTGTAAAATTATTTTGGAAGCGTTGGAAAGTGTTACATAATCTATGCTTGACGCATGATTTTTCGTTCTTGTTATTATTAACGTGTAAACAGTTATACAGCACTATTTCCATGTACTATCACATGCAGTATTGACCAAATCGTGTCAGTTTTCATATAAAAAATATCTAAGCCATACATACCAACAATATATCCCATTTACCTGTATGATATTTAGCAGTTCATTTTTAAATAGTAGGTAAAATAAATGTTTATTAATTATTTATGAATATATATATATATATATATATTTACCTGATTTTGTTTTAATTTTCTCAAAGAGTAGTTTAATAACTGCACTTGTCAAAACATATTAGATTTAAGTTGATTAGTAGCATCGCTAAAACGCAATTTTAGGCTTAATGAAAACCATATGCCAACATTTCAAGCTAAATGATAATTTCGTCTACTTAAAATCATCTCCTTTCAGCATAATTCCATATAAAACATGTATATTAAAACTAGTGATAATATTTTGAGTTTTAAATTAAAAATACCAGATTAAACATCGCATTACCTGATGTAAACAAACAAATACTGTTGCCATTCAGAATCATAAATCCCATATCTAGAAAAAAATGAATGTCTCTTTGAACTTTTCATTAAAATATCCGATTAGGCTCTTAAAATATTTGTAAAAGCATATTAAAGTCTTTAAATATATTAAAGGAATTCTTTAATTTATTTCTGTAAGCATTTGTTTCCTGTCAGGACTTTTTTCAGAAATAGCCGTGATAGCTTTTATAGAGAAGCTTTTTTGCGATGATCCATCAGTATTTTACATATCGTTCCTAAGAACTGTTCTGGCGCTATCTATTGGCAATAAATATAAAAGAAAGAGGTTTCTGTTGAAAAGAATATTTTATATAACGTAATAATAAAGTTGTAAAACAATATAAAATGTATATAAGCATATTTTTAAAGTATGAAAAATTCAGGGTGTATTGATTTACTTTAAGATCAAGTTTTAAAGGCCTCAGCTTAATATCATTTCTTTCTTAAAAATTTAACTTGGTTAAATCAAATTTTAATCGCCTAGCTTATATCCAATTACATTTTGAAATTTTGCTTGTATTGTAAAATGAATATTTCTTATGAAACACAATTAAAATATAAGCAATATACTAGATGGAACCCGTCAAAAATTGACGGCAAACAACTTGATAGTACCATAAAAGTAAAATTAATAGTTGCTTTAACTTGACAAATTTCATAGTGGGGAGTATAATATGATTAAGCGGTCTCAGAACCTTTCCATCGATATATCACATGAGGGGTGTGTGCAAAATTTAGAAAAGTACCCCCTTGGGGAGTCAAAATGGGGGGATGGACATGGGAGATGCATAATATGAATAAGTGGTCATAGTCTTTCCAATGATATATAACATGAGGTTGTGTGCAAAATTTAGAAAGTACCCCTTGAGAAGGGGGGCAAAGTGGGGAGATGGGCATCGGAGATGCATAATATGATTAAGTGGTCACAAACCTTTGCAATGATATATAACATGAGGGTTTTGTGCAAAATTTAGAAAGTACCACTTGGGGGGGGCAAAGTGGGGAGATGGACATCGGAGATGCATAATATGATTAAGCAGTCGCGGACCTTTCCAACAATATATGACATGAGGGGTGTCAACAAAATTTAGAAATTATCCCTTGGGGGGGTAGGCAAAGTGGGCAGATTGACATTGGAGGTACATAATATGATTAAGTGGTCACAGACATTTCCAATGATATATAACATGAGGGTTTTGTGCAAAATTTAGAAAGTACCACTTGGGGGGGGTGTTGCAAAGTGGGGAGATGGACATCGGAGATGCATAATATGATTAAGAGAGTCACAGACCTTTCCAACAATATATGACACGAGGGGTGTCAACAAAATTTAGAAATGTGCCCCCCTTAGGGGAGAGGGAAGTGGCGGGATGGACCCTCGAGATGCATAACATGAATAAGCGGTCAAAGACTTTTCCAGCGATATATTATGTGAGAGGTGTGGGCAAAATTTAGAAAAGTGTCCCACTTGGGCGGGGGGGGGTGGAATCCAGAGATTCATAACATAAAAATGAGGTCACAGGCGTTTCAACTTGCAACTTTTTTCTCGAAGGCATTTGACAATATTATTATTTTTTTACCCAAGACAATTTAACGATATTCTTAATTTTTTTGCGTAATTCGTCAAACGTTCATGGAAAAAATCATGAAATTAGCTAATCAATAGTTGATAAATAATAAAATTCAACAATCGATAGCAGTAAAATTGGTCAAACGGTAACGGAAAAATCACGAAATTCATCAAATGGTCTCCCGTAAAAAAATTGTCCTGCACACTGATGTGATGATCAAAAGGGTTTTGAAGTATAGGACAAAATTAGCACTTGCCAAACAGCGAATAATACTGAAAATTTGGCAATGGAAATTATTCCACCACTGGTCAAACATAAGTCACACTCACCAATTGCGATGATTGAATGGAAAAAGATTTATTTCTCTGCTGTCGCTCGACAAACTTCGAAACCATTTGGCGAATTTCACGATTTTTTCCCTGAAATTGACGGATTGTGATTTTTTTTCTCGAAGCCATTCGACGATATTCGAAAACTTTTTCCCTCGAAACCAGTTGACGAATTTCGCAATTTATCGACTATCGATTAACGAATTTCACAATTTTTTCCATGAACGAACAAATTGCGCACTTTCTTTCCGCTAATGTTTGACACATTTCGCCCTTTACAATTCAGCCAATGAGTTGAACGTTGTTTCTTTCCAGAAATGTCAGGAATGAAACAATGATTATTTAGGATGAATTTCCTTCGTTCGATGCCCCATGGAAGAATGTGTGCGATGCAGCAACGGGCGTCACAGACTTTTTAGGGCACCTACAGACTAAAAACATCTAACCAATCTTCGCGGGGGAAAAAATCACAGATTTCATCAAATGATTGAGGAAAAAATACTAATTTCATCAAAGGATCATGGGAAAACATTACTTTCGTTAAAAGACCACAGAAAAAACGTAAGTATCCAAAAAGATCGCGAAAGATAAGCAAATTTTGTCAAAGAATCGCAAAAAAGGAAAATTTCAACAAAAGATCACGTTTTTTTACTAAATTTCGTCTAAAAGTTGCGGAATGAAATGTATTTTATCAAAGAATTGCTGGAAAATGCGAATTTCGTTAAGGATCGCGAGAAAAATGCAAAATTCTTCAAAGGATCGCTGAAAAAACACGAATTTCGTCAAAGAATTGCTGAAAAAAACATGAATCTCGCCCAATAACAGAAAAATCATGGTTCATAATCATTATATCTAGTAGTATATGTAAATACAGTTTGTGATATAAGACAAAATTAACACTCACCAATCGGCGAGTAATACTGAAAATTGGTGATAAATGTTATTGCCATCACTGGCTAAATTTAGTCACACTCGCCAATTGCGATGATTGAATGTAAAATGAACTTTTTTTTTCCCGCTGTCACTCAAACAATTTTGAAACCATTTTGTGAAGTTTTTCCCGAAACCATTTTGTGAATTTCCCGATTTTTTCTTCAAAATCATTTGACAAAGAGACTTTTTTCTCGAAGACATTTGACAATATTCATTTTTTTTTTCCCGAGACAATTTATCGATATTCTTAATTTTTTTTTGTGCAATTCGACAAATGTTCATGGAAAAAATCTTGAAATTCGCTAATCAATAGTCGATAAATTGCGAAATTCAACAATCATTAGCGGTAAAATCGTAAAATTAATCAATCGATAACGGAAAAATCATGAAATTCATCAAATGGTTTCCGGTAAAAAAATTGTCCTGCACGCTGATGTGATGATCAAAAGGGTTTTGAAGGCATTTATTTTATTTGTTGTATTGTGTATAAATACCTAGGTGGAAGCAGTTTGCTTATTTTGTCAAATTTTTCAACAATATTCGACCCAATACGCATGCATCAAAAAAATCTTCCGTTAGGACCGGCCAATGAGGTGAAGGTCTATTACGGTCTCTAGAAACGTGTTTGGGATCATCTCCTGTTGTTTTTTTCTTGCACTTTGCGTTAAACCTAGGAAGGTATTTATATAGAACTCAATGTGGAGTGTTTAGAAGTTATTTATTTTATTTATTTCATTTATTATAATTTGTATGAATACTTAGGTGCCCATTTCGGATTTACTGTTTAAAAAAAAAATAGGCTCATTTAACGTTCGCGAAATCAATCCCGATGGAAATTGTCTTTTTAGATCTCTATAATTTTGTTTATATAGTACAGAAAATAATTATTCAAACGTAAGTAAAAATATCGTAGAACACGTAATACAAAATTGGACCACTTATAGTCCGTTTATTATCGGGGATGAATCTTATGGTGTTCCGATTGCTAATGAAAACGATTATGTAAATATATGGTTCTTCATAGAAGTATATGGTTCTTCACACTTCAATAGAAGCGCTGTTTAAATTAATATAATTCTACAAATATGATGCAGTTTTAAAATATCGAGTAATGATTAATACTGTCAAGGAATATACTCATATACGTAATTAAGTTGTGGTACTTCTCTATTATCTCATCGACCACTTTTTATAACAAAAAACTATCGCCAAAGTGTAACGCCAAATAAATGGGAGAACGTTGTCATTGGAATATCAAAATAAATAAATAAAATATAAGAATTTAAGGATACAATTGTTATTTTAATTAATGCAATAACTAATAAATCAAATAAACATAATGAAAAGTACACGCAAATGTTGAATTAAAACCACTTGATGACATAAAAAACACGTATAATGCTTCCGACATCAAGTAAATGGGACTGCATTTTTGGCATTTAATCATACAGTTTGGTGATAGTATTTTGTTATGAAAAGTGGTCGATGGGATAATAGAGAAGTACCTAAGTTTTTTATACCAAGTTTAAAAATTTATCTTTTTTGACATTTAAAAAAAAATAACAGAAAAAACATTACAAATTTGCCCACTTGCTCAGCGGTCAAAGGATTAAGTAAATATTAATGATTAGCGGAACTGGTTCTAGCTATGAAGTATATTATTTTGCCCAAAAACCCTCAAGAAAAAAATAATTTTAAAGAATAAGTAATCGTCTTTAAATATACAAGAAACAATGAGATTAATGGCCAGGTTTTTTTTCATATAACATTTTTTATATACAAAAGAAAAAACGAAATAACCTCATTCATTTCGCCTGACGTCAAAAATAGTTTTTTTTCCACATTCTTGGGCAAAGCACGAAATTAATAAAATCACCAATTTGTGACAAATTAGGAGTTTCATAGGAATCGCCCAAGAACGGACATGCAAACTGGTAAAAAATGAATGTAATAAATTAAAACATTCAAGATTTGTATACATACAAACAATACAATGTAAATATTAATATTGTTACATGATACATTATACATTGTATATATACTTCTTTGTATACATATATTGTTTGTATACATACAAACAAATATAATGTAAACATTATTCAAATATTAAGAGTTTGCAAATCAAAACATTCTAAAGATTTGTATACATACAAACAATATAATGCATACATACTCTTTACAAATAAAATAGCACACTTATGTAATGATAAAACTTTTAAATCGAATAGAGATAATATATTTCTGTTAAAAAATAATTCTGAAGTTCAGAAACTCTTTTAACTTATATATATTATACATTCACATAAAACAAGTCACATTCCTGCATATTTATTAAATATTTAGTTGTTAAATACAGAAATAATATTTTATAATTTATATTGAGAAGCTCAGATTCTGCTTTATTCGAACACATAATAATAAAAATATTACTACCGTGCGTACTGTCTTTTGACATTATATTTACATAATCGTTTTCATTAGCAATCGGAACACCATAAGATTCATCCCCGATAATAAACAGACTATAAGTGGTCCAATTTTGTATTACATGTTCTAGACGTTTGAATAATTATTTTCTGTACTATATAAACAAAATGATAGAGATCTAAAAAGACAATTTCCATCGGATTTCGCCAACGTTAAATGAGCCTAAATTCAATTTTAAACAGTAAATCGGAAATGGACACCTAAGTATTCATACAAATTACAATAAATAAAATACATAAATAAAATAAATACCTTCTAAACACTCCACAGTGAGTTCTATATAAATATCTTCCTAGGTTTAACGCCAAGTGCTAGAAAAAAAACAACAGATGATCCCAAACACGTTTGCAGAGACAGTCATAGACCCTCACCTCATTGGCCGGTCCTACCGGAAGATTTTTTGACGCATGCGTATTGGGTCGAATTTCGGTGGAAAATAAATTGCTTTAAATATATGGATAGTACCGCATATCACATATGTTAATTATATCAATGCAGATCAAATTTTGATTTTTAGCATAGTAACATTTAAACCTAAATCTGTAGTGAAATAAAATTTGTAATTTAATAAAAGAATGTGAAAAGATATTTTTCAGTTATACTAATGCATTTAATAATTTCAATTTACTTATGAAATAAAATAAGAAGATGTTTAATGATCAAAATTTATTATAGAATTTTCAGGCATATTTTAAAAATAAGACAAAATCAGGTTT